>CM050914.1:21887364-24358602 GCA_027742785.1 Vigna reflexopilosa | reverse complement strand
AATTTGACTTTTGGTTGAGAGTGGAATATGACTGAGTGTTGGGATGTACCTAAGTATGTGATTGATGACCATAAGAATGAAGGATAGGTATACTTTCTGAACCTAGTAAATCTGTTTTATCTACGGATAGGTTTTGGTTGTTTGGGTATTGAACCCTCTCTGTGTGGGGGTGATGATGGTTTCCTTGACCTTGTGTGGCAGGATGACATGTTCTTTAGTTGGATTGCAGGTAGAGTTGTCAACATCTTTTTGGCCCCAAGGCCAACCCTGGCCTTTTTTTCAATTAGCCCATTATTTTTGACCCACTTTAGAGGGGGCTTTTCTAAAGCCCCTGGCCCCCCACAGCCCCAGGAAATGGGTTGAGATTCAATTAGGGTCGGGTCAGCCCTAACCCCCGAATATTCCAGTTTAGTCTAAAGCCCTAGTTTACTCTAAAGCCCCTACCCCTCAACAAGTTTTTCGACATTGTTCTCTGATCAAGCACTTGCTTAAGAGCTAGCAACCGAAACATAGGTCGACGGCAGTACAAAGTCGGCGGCAGACGATAGCGCATGGTGGACGACATCACACAGTGAACGACAACACAAAGTAGAGTCAACGACACTTGACGACAGCGGTGGTACAAGCGGCGAAGAAGAACCAAGGTTAGCTTCTTTCAAATACTTTTCTAAGATTGTTGTGACCCAGTTCATCAATGATTCATAAGCTACCAAATCACTTCTCGAGACCCCTGCAGAAAATGCTATCCAATGTATTCTTAGAGAAAGGTCAAGGGCTTATTTGTTTTTTGTTGAAGGAAAGTATGTAAAAAATTGTCTATATGCGTAGCATTCTTCATTTGCAACTTTGGTGCATGGATATTAGGAAACCAAGTGTGAAGAGGGATTAATTGAAGGCCTATTATGAGTTGCCCCCTTAGGATTTTGGTGAAAAAAATGGACCCACCAGCTATCTGTCCTTCATCTCTGCATTAAATTTTCTTTGTGCTTCCTTTTCCACCATCTTAATGGCTTATTTGCATCACAATATGTAAACCATTTTGAGGGTAATTTTTGTCTATACATTATGCAGTGAAACGATTGAAATCATAAGCTGATTTGTAATAAGATTCAAAACCATGATCAAAATGATATTTTGGTTAAACCTGTTCCCTTTTATATGGAAGGAGCTTTATATCAAATGTTGTTCTTTTTATTGCTTCAGCTCAAAATACAATGACTAGAATTCTCTGCTAGTTCATTTTAGGAAACAAGCTTATCTCCGAATCATGTGCCTCATGCTTGTCTTGCCTTGCACGGCTAATATTCCAAAGTCAGCTTCGCTAGATACATTAATGCAGCAAATAGGTTAGGGGAGTGTATCTATATGTCTACTCGTCAGTTATAATCAACAGGAATGTATGAAAGAGTTAACAATTTAGGGAATTTGTATATTCTCATAATCAAGTTCTTGAAAACACTTTTGACTTGTGTGAAATATATCCTTTTGTCTATGCATGATGAAGTAGAAGATAAAGTGAATATTTGCATATAGGGTAGTGTTTTTTGTACCCTTCAGAAGTATAAAAACAAAGTTAATTATAGAACTAAGAGACAGATTTTGTTTTAAGATAAATATGAATATAAATTTCTTTCAGTACTGGCAGAAGTTTTAGATCGATACAAACTAAAAATGAAAGACCTTAAACTAAGAAAATTAACCACTAGGCTCGTGCTTGACTGGTTTCTCCTGAAGTTGAAACCATTGACTTGAGACTTATTTACAACCATCAATTTGCAAAATAGAAAGTAGAAATGGTATCAGTGTCGGTATAATACATAGTGGAAAATAAAAGTAGAAGATATTATACGTCACATTTATTTTGAAATCAATAACATGTTCTTGATTTCACACTAATGGTGGGACCCTTGAGAATCTAGCTACTATTATTATGCATGTTGAACAAGGCTTTTTAGCTTTATTTGACCAAAGGTCACTTTTTGGTTGTCACAATACAAAAACCTAAGTACTGGGCTGACCATAACTTGATACAACCAGTATGTCTCCATTACTGTTTTAAAGGGAGTGACATTAATAAACATAGAAATCAACTCGATCCTTGTCGGTAAAGAAGGGCTTTACCAACGGTCAGTATCCTTCGGTAACAGCCAAAAGCCGTCGGTAATTAGTCATTACCGACGGCTTCTCGACGATCACAAAGCCGTCGATAATATGCTTGTCGCTAACATTTACCGAGGGCTTATGCTTCTCGGTAATTACCGAAGGTCATAAGCCTGCGGTAATTATCGAGGGGTATAAGCCTTCGGTAATTACCGAGGGGCTTTAGCCTTCGGTAATTACCGAGGGGCTTTAGCCTTCGGTAATTACCGAGGGGCTTTAGCCTTCGGTAATTACCGAGGGGCTGTAGCCTTCGGTAATTACCGAAGGGAATAAGTCCTCGGTAATTTCCGAGGGACAAAAACCTTTGGTAATTTCCGAAGGACATAAGCCTTCGGTAAAGCCTTCGCCTTCGGTAATATTCAGAAAAAAAACAAAGTCATATTTGTATTTGTTATCCAACCAGAAATACATGCATAAAAAAGGTTGACAACACATACAGACCTGCATAACAGTTTCAAACCACAGACAGACCTGAATATTGTGCATCCCAAAATCATGCAATATCATTGACAATGAATAATACAAATATAACATCATTTGTAAAGTTCAATATTAAATATGAAACATAAAACAATATCATCCAATTCTAGGCAAAAGATAATGTACCAAAATCATGATGTACTAAAATTCAAATGTACTAAAATCAGTATGTTCTAACAACTATGATCAATAATAAAGTAAAACTAAAATTCTACATAGTCAGCTTCATCTTCATCATCCTATTGATCCTCTGCAGATGGCTGGACTGGTGTGGGCTGGACTGGTGTGAGCTGGACTGATGTGGGCTGGACTGATCTGGGCTGCTGAGGGACGGCGGGTGACAGGGAGGGTCGTGGCTGGGTCGGAAGGAGTGTCTGAAGCTTGAGGCAGCGCTCTCATGACCAGGGACTTGAAGTTTGTAAACTCGTTTCTCAAGTCACTGCATTCTTCTTTCAATTCACGGTTTTCCTGTTCACGTTGCTCTAGCAGTTGTGTCAAGCACTGGATGGCCTCGTTAGCAGAAGGGGTGGAAGATGTTCACATTACTTAAACTAAGTGTACTTTAGGTCTGGTTGCAAATTCTACCCTTTAAAGTACACTTTTTACTACACTTTTTTAGGTTTCAACTAGTCAAATGTTGAGTTTTAGGGAATTCTTTGCTTATGACCACTTTCCTATAATCATTTCACTACTTTAGACTTGTTTGGATGTTAACATTACTTAAAATTACTCTACTTTAGTTGAATTGGCAATTTGACACCCTTTAAGTGAACTTTTTAGGTTGAAACTACTCAAACTTTGACTTTTAGGTATTTGTTTGCTTTTCTATAGTTTCCTACCTTCACTTGAATACTTTAGACTTATTAGGATATTAACATGAGTTAAAATTAGTGTACTGTAGGTGAATTACAAATTTCTCACCTTTTTAGTAGACTTTTTTAGGTTCTAACTAGTCAAAATTTGAGTTTTAGCTACTTGTTAGCCATAACAAGGTGTTGATTTCGATTTTTGCAATTTCTTTGCTATTTGACAGTTTAAACAAGTCCTAAATGTTGATTTAAACTTGTTACAACATTCAAATTTAAGATAGATTCATTTGTGTGAAAAATAGCATGTTCACACCTTATTTTTCAATGAAATAGGGAAGTAGAAGGGTGAATCTGTTGTACAGTTTGATTTTGAACTTTTTTAGTGTTCAAACAAGTTTAATTTAGTGCTTTAAAGATGCTGAAAGTATTATCAAAGAGTCAGAATCACTTGTGCATGAATTCACTTTTAAAACCACCAATCTTGGGTCAATATTTTAGTGCAGAGTTGAATAATTTAAGTGCTGTCCAGTGACCATTTATGGTGCACTTTTTCAGCTGATTTGGTGCTAATTTTTGTGTCAAATTGTGCTGTTCTAAAGACTTTTTGGTGCAGTCCAGTTTTACAATGTAGGGTAGAGATATGTCTACTGATTTCAGGTTAATATTATTTCCTTCCCGGCATGCTTCCACATGCAGTTCTTTCATTACAAAAAAGAAGTGATGTCTAATCTGAATTTAATTCATTCTAGTTGATAATTTCTAGCATGATCTAGTGTATTAAGACTTCCTTGAGTCATTTTTATTGTTGCTATAACTTTTCAATCAATCTAACTTGATTTTGGTGGATTGATGGGGTATTTTTCTGCATAAATTGGCCATAACAAGGTCTGATTTTGATTTCTGTTGTTTCTAAGCTATTTGATAGCTTGAACAAGTTTAAAATTGTGTTTAAAAGCTGCTAGTAGATTTCAATTAGTATTATCTTGGCCTAAGTGCAGAGTTGTGTCTTAAACCATCACATTTTGAGTTAAATTAGGAAGTGACAAGGTGAATTTGAGTACCAATCTGTCTTTAACTTATTTCAGAGTTTGAACACGTTTAAAATCACTAATTAAAGTTGCTGAAATGATTCATTTCGAGTTTAAGCCACTTCTGTGCAAAGTTGAGTTTCAAACCACCAAATCATGCCAACTTTTTTGGTGCAGTGTTGAAAACTGAATCTGTTTTGATGATGGCTCATGCTAGTAGCATCTTGAGGGGTGGAAACTTGTATAGTTCTTTATCTAAGTGCCTCTACAGCAAGGCAAAATAGCTTCCAGAAACACCATTCTCTAATGAGAAAAAGAGTGAAAAATTGGCAATAGCAAACTCAAATTTCGAATTCTAGCATTTCTATGTTGTGTGACAGTTTTAGCAAGTCTAAAATGATGTTTAAAAGTTGCTAGGATTTGGAGATAAAATGGTCTAAGTGTAGAATAGTACACTAAACCATCAATTGAGTCAAAATTGGGCTGTGGCAAGGTGTTTTGGGGTCTAATTCGAGTTTAACTCCACCTAGCTGCTGTTTTCCAGCTTATGTTTATGTACTTAGACATTCTAGAGTCACTTTTAACATTGCCTAGTCCATTGAATCCTTTTAACTCAGTTTTGGTGTTGTGATGGAGTGATTTTTATGAGTTTTTGGCCATACCAAACTCAAATTTCGAATGCTACCATTTCTATGCTGTGTGAAAGTTTTAGCAAGTCTAAAATGATGTTTAAAAGTTTCTAGGAGAGCTCAATTGGTGATATAATGGTCTACGTGCAGAATAGTACACTAAACCATCAATTCTGAGTCAAAACTAGGAAGTGGCAAGGTGTTTTTGAGTATCTGTTTGGATTTGAGCCACTTCAAAGTTTGAACAAGTTTAAAGTCACTAAATCAAGTTGTTGGAGTGATTACTTTTGAGCTACAACCACTGTTGTGATATTTCGTGTCTTAAACCACCAAATTGTCAGTCATTTTTTTGGCAAAAATGAACCAGACAACACTTTGAGCCTAAATGTTTGTGGTTAAAGACTTTGATTGTAGAAAAAAAGCCTAGGAATCAAGTCTAAAATTGTAAAAGTAGATTGCATATAAGACAATTTGTTCCAGCTTAATTCTTCTTTAATTGTGCACTGTGATTTAGTCAGTTTCTTCTTGATTTGTGGTGTTGTTCAAAAGAGGTTCCTGAAACACCATTCTACAGTGAGAACAAGAGTGAAAATTTGGCAACTCCACTAGCCTAATTTTGAGACACAAGCCAAATAGCTGAGGGATTGTAAGATTGAGTGTCTATCCTCTAAAAGAAACTTGCTAGAGCACCCTAAGACAGTTCAGAAGTGAGATTTGAATAGCCTTGGCCGAGAGGAAAAATCTACACTGAAAAGTCCATTTTCTCAAATTGAATTATGCTATCAAATTGGTTTATACAGTTTCTGATTTGAGAAACATTTTACATTATCAAAAGGATTTTCAAAACTTTTTCATTGAATTGGTTTCTACAATGGAAGGTGTAGATTTCAACTTCTCAAAGTTCATCAAAACATATTTCTTCACATCTTGTTTTTACCAGTTCAGTTTCTAGTTTTTCTGGTGCTATATCTGTTTTAGCCAGTTTGCTCTCTAAATTCTGATTAATTCAAAATCAGTTTTGCTAGTTTATTAATTTGTTTAGTTTGGGAGCATTATATATTCTTGCTGGTTTGATACCACACTACAGGTTTTCACTTTAAGGGTGTCTTATAGTTTGTGCAGCAGATTTTCAAAGTAAAGAATTGAATTCAATCTTAGACAATGACTTGGTTTGATGTTCATTGTTCTCTTTATCTTTTGGAATTTAACTTTCCGAATCTGCAAATTTCATAGCATGTATTTTGTTCTTATTCTATTCTAATTGTAACTCTTATGAGCAGTTTTTGTTTATGTTTTAATGGATAGATTTTCTACTGTGGATATGTCATTGTTGACCTTAAAATGAAATCATGGATGAAGAATTGGTCGATGAGGCAACCCAATTGGTGGTTGCTGAGGATTCACAGCGCCAGAACAAAGATTGATTGTAAGAATCAATATTGTACAGTAGCCAACATTGTGGTATTTCTTAGTTTTAGATTGATTGTAAGAAAGATAGGCTTGGCTTAAGGGTGAAAGGGAGTGGAAAACAAAATAATCTTACAACACCTAGTGAGGAAAATAGGGTCAATTCCATCAAGTTGTGAGCACAAGTGTTATGGTTGCATTCCACGTTAAGTTATTCAAGTTCTCAACACTAGCAACAGAGGCAATCATTTGGGTTTGCAGTACTCACATTATGAGTTAGAGAGTTGGAAATCATGGTCGTAGTTTTGGTCATTCCTAAATTATACATGACAGGATTGGGAAACCTAGTAATAAATTTAACAACCATGCAGTACCACAGATTGGGAAAGCTAGAAATAAAGTTTCCCTTAAACATACATTTGCCGATAACCAAATCAAAGGGATCTGATGGGGATTTCAAAGCAAAGCTACTGGACATAATTTCAACATCATTATTCATTCACGGAACAAATCACCAAACCAATTCAGAGAAAAATGCATAAAACTTCATACATTTAACATTATGACATCAAATTCTTCATCAGCCCCTTCATACACAATATCCCCATCATTCCCAAAATATAGAACTCACCTCTACTGTAGTGACACCCCTTAGGTGTATTAGCACCTCCAACAGCCTCCCCTCGCAATACTCGAAGCTCTTTGCTGCGAGCCCCTTTGTCACAAAGCCCTGTGATGCCTCGCCTTACGATAGTCGAAGCACTTGAAACTAATTATAATACCATTATGGATGACATGGTATTGGGTGTTGCTCAAAAAGGTGAACAAGCAACGAAAATGTCTCTTGAACTGTTCAGAATATGGCCTCAAGATTCAGCATACAGCACGCATCGAATGCAGTGAAGAAACGAAACAAAATAGGTGTGCAAAAATGGTGGATGCCATGAAGAAGGTGGCGAAGCTGGACGTTGAGCGGAGTGTGGAAGAGAGGAACTTGTTCTTTGTTGGATACAAAAATGTGGTGGGGTCATGGAGAGTTTCATGGAGGAGATCATGTCATTGATAGAGCAAAAAGAAGAGTCAAAAGGGAATGAGTTGAATGTTAAGCGCATTAGAGATTATAGGGAGAAGGTCGAGTTGGAGCTGTCGAATACTTGCAGTGCTATTAGGATAATTTTAGATGAGCATCTTATCCCATCCACTAATATTGCGGGTCCACGATGTTTTATTATAAGATGAAATGAGACTATTACCGGTACTTGGTAGAATTCAAAGCTAGTGATAAAAAAATTGAGGTAGCAAATCAGTCACTTAAAGCATGTCAGAAAGCTGCTACCACTCTTAAGAGTGAATTAAAACCTACACATTCTATTCGTTTGGGTCTAGCTCTAAATTTCTCTGTGTTTTATTATGAGATAATGCATTCACCTGAAAGGGTCTGCCATCTTGCTAAGCAAGTGCTTGGTGTTGCCTATGTTGTGACTGATTGGAGTAGGAATCCTTTTAGTTATGGTGATTATTGTTATGTTGCGGTTGGAAACTCTCAAGAGATGACTATGATATAGTAAGGAGATCAATTGACAAAGGTTTGTCTTTTGCTGATGAAGTAACCTACCAAAAGCACCCAGATACTGTTGGGGTGAGATGATGAATGGACTACGAAAGTTTGTTCGCATAATTGACACATTGAACACTGAAATGATTATATTGCTAAGGTGGAGGGATTAGGAATCAGAGATAAACTTTATCTTTTTAAGTTGGGAGGTGTGAATGTGATATTAGGAGTTACCTGTTTGCATCCTTGGGAAAATGAAAGTAGATTGGTGGCAGTTGAGCATGAAGATTAAGGAGGAAGAATGGAAGACATCGGTGGAGGATTTGAGGTGCATAATGTTGGAAGTGAATAGAATCTAGGAAGAATGAAAGACATTAGAGGAGGATTTGCCACCACCCAAGCCTCCAGACCTAAATTGGAGGGCGCTACCTGAGAAGAGGAGCATTACATCAAATAACAGTTTCCTGACTTCAACCTTGAGGACAAGGTTGATTTTGAAGGGTGAAGTAATGTTAAGGAAGTTAAACATATACATGAGCGAAGGAATAAAAGAGGAATATCGAACGGTATCTGGAAGGAAGGAGGGAAGTACCGAACGGTAGATGTAAGAAGGAGGGAAGTAGAGGCCGAGCGGTAGCCAGGGAGTAGGGAAGTATAGACCGAACGGTAACTGGAAGGAAGGATGGAAGCATAGGTCGAGCGGTAGCCAGAAGGGAGGAGGGAAGTACCGAACGATAGCTAGAAGGAAGGGGGAAGTAGAGGCCGAAGGGAGTAGGAAAGTATAGACCGGACGGTATCAAGAAAGGAGGAGAGAAGTAAAGGCCGAGTGGTATAAGTAAACTAATATCGAACGGTAGATTAAAGAGAGGAGGGGATCAAAGGCCGAATGGTATATACGCTCGTACCGAACGGTATTTAGTAGAAGCAGATTGGGTTCGTAGAAAGGATAGGGCATGGGAAGGTGACACTATAAATAGTCTTCCTGGAACTCTATTCAATTAAAGACTGGGCATATTTGCCAATGGAGGAAGGGAGGCTTCCTTGGGTAATTCTTGTATTCTGATTCACTCATACATCAATAATAGATACATACATACTTTCAATTCCATTGTTTTAGTATAGATTAGGCTATTTGCGTAAAGTAACCTAACACAACCACACACACACAACAAACACACACTCACACATATATTACACAGACACACACACCCCTACGCACGTATTACACTCACAAACCTCCCCTTAAGATAGATGGAAAAAAGTTAAAGGATGGAAAACCTCCCTTAAGAGTCTAGGTTCTATTAGGACCATTGGAGGAGGTGATGCTTGGTCTTTTCCTAGTTCTTGTTCTTTTCTTTTATTTTTTTCGTGTTTTATTTGCTCTTCTTCCCTTCTTCTCTCTTCTCCTTTCCTTAAGGAATCTCTTTCATATTGGGAGTTTGTAGTATAACTTCCCCTAGACCTCTCCCTACTCTGGACTTGTTCCCTTCTTAGCATTTTCAACTCATTTTGAATCTTGGCATTATGTAACTCACTGTGGACTTTTTCTTGACTTATTTTTCTCTCAATCTCATTGAGTTGGTTGACTAGAGTTTGGAAGGAAAATTGTTTTTCAAGAGAGTTGCTAATCCTAGGAGAATGTCTTCCAGACATTTTTATGAATTTAAAGGTATTTTTGACGTAAGTAAAAGGTTTTCACTTGAGAGCAATATTTCAGGTAAGAGAGATAAACCGTGTAGATTGCTTAAATATCAAGTCTTGCCTTGTCAAATATGCTCCTAGTTACTTACTAAAATTCCTTAAGTCAAAATTACCTCTAAATTCACTAAAACTCTAGAGACAGCAAACAAATATGAAGAGAAGAACTAAACTCTATGAGTGGACTCTTCCTAAGCACCTTAAAAGAATTGAAAGAAGTGAAGTCTCCTAGGTGAGGCTTGGAACTTTGGATCCAAGACACACTCACAGTCTACCAATTTTAATGAGAAATTAAGAGCAAAATTTTGCAAGTGATGGAAGAACACTTGTGAATTCTTCCAAGTCACTTGGTTAATGGCCAATTACAAGAGATTAAAATGATTAAACACATACAATTTGCACAAAAGAAAAGGGGAAAAGTGTGGCAATGCAGCTTTGGCTTCTCCCAAAGAATGAACTATGGTATTTCACGTCAAATCTCACAGCTGCTAAGTGAACACGCTGCTGTTGCAGCACCCAGAAATTGTGCAGATCCACCAGAAAAATGACTCTGCTGCACCAAAGTTCAGCTCGAATGTTGATCTTTCCTTGCTCCAATCCACTCCCTAAGGTGCTACCAGTGTTGTAGGACTGCCTGTGCTAATTCAGCACCCAAAATAGAACTCAAACGAACCACCATCAATCAGTTTCGAATTCAGAAATCAACACTGCTGCTGCCAGAAAATTGCAGAACCAGAATGAACTACTGTGATTTTATCAAACAGCTTAGGTGCAGAATTTTCAAACAATTCAAATCAAGCAATTAAGGGATAGCAACGACGGGTGGCACTCAAAAGGAACTTAGGAAAGGCTCTAGAATGGATTTAGAAAGCAAAGAAACGAATACAAGTTGCATATAAAGCTAAATCGAGCTCAATTTCAAAATAGGCAAAACTGTTCGATGAAATGCCTAAGAGAAGTTCTGTGGATGATGATGCATCAGAATTGAAAAAAAAATGGATTGGCACTGGTTCACACAGCTTTTTAGAATAAGTTCTATTGTTAAATTTGCATTGTGCACTTCTTTTAACTCAAATGAACCAAGCTTTTGCTACCAATCTAACACTGAATCTGATGCATTAATCATACCAAACACTGAATTTACAAAATCTGCAACTTATATCAGAATAAAGTGCTGAAAAGTGGTGGTTTGAATGGTCAAATTGCACAAACGTGTTTGAATCACAATTTTATGGTTCAAGCAACTTTACTTTACCAACTATGACTTGTACAAGCTGCCAGCAGAGGCTAAATGTGATCAAATCAAAATTTCACCGGTGGCATGAGAATCAAATTGGACCGTGGACTTGTTATATGACTCTAGGACAGTGATTAAAACTTGAACAAGACCCTAGGAATGAAATTAAAGAGGCTCAGCATACTGAACAGATTCAAAAAATTAAAAAATCAGAAAAACTCAATCAATGATAGATGCAGTTCGGTCAAGCAGCTAAAGCAATGATTTCTGGATTCTACACGGTGATCCACCCAAGATTTATTGTCTTAGACAATTCACAGTCCATATGGTATGCACACATCAACTTTGCAGCAAATTAAACACAACCAGAAATGCAATTTTCACACGGTGCAGTTTCAAATTACTAGAGTCAGATTTTCTTTCTTTCTTTTTTTTAAACAGATTCAAAACAGATTTGAATTCTGCACTACTGGTACTGTTTGTGATGGAGTTCAAGATGCACTGAGCTCTTTCATCATTGCTCTTGTAATGTGCATCTATTGAAAAACCAATCCAATTTCACAGATTTATCCAGACACCAAAATTACTCAGGATTTTTGACAAAAATCAAGCAAATCACATGACTGGACAAAACAATTCAGATTTCAAAATTAAAAGACTCAAAGTAATGATTTGATCCGATTAAAAATGATGAAATTAAATCAAGTAAAAGCTGGAACAAAGAAACGACATAATGGAAACTACTGGAATTGGAGAAAGTAATGAAATAGTACACACAGGCAAAAACATGAAGGAAAATGTATTCACAGTGTAAATGAAGGAAAAATTTACTCAGCTGGAGTGCGATGCAGAACCTAGGCTCTGAATACGACTTGATGACGTTGCTCCAAAGTTTCCAATTCAGAGGCAGCGGAAGTAGTTGCTTGTGGTTTGGCAGTGGCGTACAGAGATGGATTGTAGTTGTTGGTGATGGATTGAAGATCTTTTTGGTGAGGGAGGAACTAGCTCAGGCGGCCTTCCACTGGAAGGAAACTAGATGGAGAGGGAAAGATCATCGAGGTGACTTTTGGAAAAGTTTTGGGTGCTGGAATTTGCTTCAGCATAAGTAAAACTCATTAATCATCAAAAGTGATTATAAAGTGGAGGGGAGTTGGATTTATACACTCATCCAAGCTCACCCACGGTGATTACAAGCAATTGGATCAACTGCCACGTGGTGGTGTAGAAAACGTGGCTTCGGCCCAAGTCATCAGTTATGGTGATTATTCTAATGTTGCGGTTGGAAACTCAGGAGATGACTATGATATAGTAGGGAGATCAATTGACAACTGTATGTTTTTTGCTCATGAAGTAACCTGCCAAGAGCACCCAGATACTGTTGGGGTGCGATGATGAATGGACTACGAGAGTCTGTTCACATAATTGACACATTGAGCATTGGAAATGATTCTATTGCTAAGGTGGAGGGATTAGGAATCAGAGATAAACTTTATCTCTTTGAGTTGGGAGGTGTGGATGTGATATTAGGAGTTACCTGTTTGGCATCCTTGGGAAAAATGAAAGTAGATTGGTGGAAGAATGCTGGAAGTTAATAGAATCCAGGAAGAATGGAAGACATTAGAGGAGGATTTGCCAGCACCCAAGCCTCTAGACCTGAATTGGAGGGCGCCACCTGAGAATAGGAGCATTACATCAAATCACAGTTCCCTTACTTCAACCTTGAGGACAAGGTTGATTTTGAGGGGTGCAGTAATGTTAGGAAGTTAAAGATATGGGCGGAGGAATAAAAGAGGAATACCGAACGGTATCTAGAAGGAAGGAGGGAAGTACCAAACGGTAGCTGTAAGGAGGAGGGAAGTATAGGCCTAGCGGTAGCCAAAAGGGGGTAGGGAAGTATAGACAGAATGGTAACTGGAAGGAAGGATAGAAACAGAGGCCGAGCGGTAGCCAGAAGGAAGGAGGCAAGTACCGAACGATAGCTGGAAGGAGGGGGGAAGTAGAGGCCGAGCGGTAGCCAGAAGGGAGTAGGGAAGTATAGACCGAACTATATCCAGAAGGGAGGAGAGAAGTAGAGGCCGAGTGGTATAAATAAACTAATACCGAACGGTAGATTGAAAGGAGGAGGGGATCAAAGGCCGAATGGTATATACGTTGGTATTTAGTAGAAGCAGGTTGGGTTCGCAAAAAGGATAGGGTGCGCGAAGGAAACTTTATAAATAGTCTTCCTGTAACTTTATTCAATTAAAGATTGGGCATATTTGCCAGTGGTGGAAGGGAGGCTTCCTTGGGGGTGATTCTTGTATTCTGATTCACTCATACATCAATAATAGATACGTACATACTTTCAAACTCACACACACACATTTACACAGACCTGCACACACAAATATAAGATACACACTCAATTATCACACACAGATTCACTCACACACAAACACACACTACACATCAATATATAACACACACACACAAAATACACAAATACAAATACACATTCAAACACAGACACACACTTATACTAACACAAAACACATACACACATACACATTCACCGTCTCACACACACATACACATACTCACACAGATTCATTCACACACAAACACACACATACACACACTCACACATGCACAATCACATACACACACACACTCAAACAAACACACACAAGCACACAAACAGATTCACTCGCACACACACATCGATATATAATGCACACAAAATATTACATACATTAACACATAGACACACAAACACATACATATAACACACACAAAATTATCACACACTCATACATTGGTATCGGGTTTGGGGCAAGTAAAACTAGAACAAGGCAATAAAGGAGAGACACAGTTAACCCTCGGCCAAGAGATTTTCAAAAAGCCTACGGGCACATAATTAAACTATTTTTAAATCAATAAAGCATTTATGGCACATAATTAAACTGTTTTTAAATAAATAAAGCATTTATGGCACATAATTAAACTATTTTTAAATCAATCAAGCATTTATGGCACATAATTAAACTGTTTTTAACTCAACCAAGCATTGATGACACATAATTTAATTGTTTAAATCTAAGAGCTGATAATGATTGCTAAAATCATAAACACTGCAAAAACAAAAGGAACATAAGTATGCAAAAAATATTTTCTAAAATAAAGCAAAAAAAATTGCATGTCAAAAACCAAATTCCATCCCACCCAATTATCAAATAACAAGTTATATGCATCACCACATTAGTCCTTCACAAAATTGTTGGAACTAAATTAGCCTTTCAAAGATTTCAATCAACATTCATCTTATTAGCCCATCAAAAATTGTCACCCAAAACAATAGATAACCACATCAATCCCTCACACATAAAAATGACATTATATCTCTTATTAAGAGAGCCTAAAGTGAGACACAAAATAAAAGACTTATTGGAGCTTTTCAAGGACTAATGTGATGACTATGGCTTTGGAGGACCAAATTGAGGGCTCTAAAATATTTCTAATACATTTCTGAATTTTTCTAGGATGTAAGTTTTTTGAATTTTTAGAACATAAACTATTATTTAACCTATGGACTATGACTGGAGAGGGACACTAGATTGTTCAAGCCATTTCCTATTTGCTGGGATGTCACTCAAATTCATATATTTCACTATTGGACAAGAAAAGAGACGGCCAAATTTCACTTAGTTGAAGAGATTTTCTAGTTTATGAATTATTCTATGTTTGGCTTCTAGAAAGATAAAGCATCCTGCTAATTAGAATAAACTACATTGTGTAAGACAACACAAGACAAATGAAAATGTTTTGCTTTGAGCACTTACGAGAGGAGATATTCTTGTTGACATGTTCCCTAAAAACCAGACCACGAATATTTCCCAGAAATACATCAAAGCCAAGCTTGATAACAACAAACATACATGTAATAATTCTTCAAAAAAATGCACATACTATTTTGACTGATGTAACAGACCTTGCTAATATGCTACAAAGGTGGAAGAGCCGACAAACCGCTAGATACTCAACTGAACCAAAAATGATTAACTTATTAGACTACAACTATTGTCATAACATCATTCTGGCAAACAAGCAACTGAAACAATAGAAAAAAATTCACGATTGAGACGACAACATTACTCACCCGATTGGGAATCAAAGATTCCATGCTGAAGATAAATAGCTTTACGTGCATCATATCACCTGTGAAGTTAGATTTCAGACATTAGACTCTACACAAAGCAATAACAATAATCAAGTCTCCCTATTGTCATTTCTTCCAATGTTGTCATAATCATATATAATATGAAGGATAAAATTGTGTTATAACTTTCAAAACCCTCTACCTTCACACATAATATTTATTTCAGGAATGAGCTACAACTTTAAAAAGAATTATGACCAAAAAAAGCCGCATATCAGATTCACTTCACTTCATACAACAATAGAAAAGAAATTGAGATAAAAAGATGTCAAATGATCACGGTAAGTTCAAAATCAAAGAGAGTGGATGATTGCACTTCCATACTTTTTCCTAAAAAATGTCTAATTTACCTAGGAATTCTTTCTGGAAGAAGAACGTATCTATAGGCTGTGATCACACAAATAGCTTCGTATGGATACCTTTGAGAATTAAAAGTACAAGTCATTAATTGGAATAGAAAGATCTTGAAATGAAAAGGATTGGCGCAAACAAAGGTCTTTACTTTACCCTAGCTCTGTTATAACATCTTGACATGTCCGGGCATCTTGTTGAGAGACGAACCAAATTGAGACAGCATTTTAAACAAAAAGTGTAGCAACTATATGATATTTACCTTCTCAGGTCGTGTCTCAACCTTGAACTTGATTAAACCAACACAAAGAAGAAGAACAATAGAGAACACCAAACTTATTTACACCACTTTGAAAAAAAAAATAGTGAGAAACATGACTTGGACATTTTTGCTTTTACCATGCCCACCTCGTCCTCGTCCTTTGCCTCTAGGACCTCGACCCTGAGTATTATAAGTTCCATTCGAATCAAGTTATGCTTGTAGTGCTTGGTCGAGAGGTTCATGTCATTCATCCTAATTCTTTCTCCTTTGTTCGTGGGCTTCTAATGACCCAACAAGTTCATCCACTGTGAGAATTGATAAGTCCTTCGGTAGCGCACACAATACTCTTGAAATATTTTGTGAGTGATCTCAAGATTTTTCCTACAACTCGGCTAGGTGGCATTTGTTCTCCATTCTTGCCGAGTTGATTGACCACCTTATCCACCCGAGTTATGTACTCGGTTACACGATCTTTGTGCTCCATCTTTAGGTGTTCAAGCTCCCATTTGAGAGCTTGTATCTGGACTTGTCTGATGCACTTGTCAGCTTTATATGAAACCTCCTGAATCTCCCAAACTCCCTTTGTTGACACTGCATTCGCTATTTTTTCGAACCTTAACTCATTCACTACATTATATAGAATGTACAATGCTAACTCATCTTTCACTCGTGTTTTCTTCAATGTAGTAACATGTGCTCTTGTCAAGTGTTCGCCCTCCTCGAGTTCAGCATAATCGTCTTCCACCATATCCAAAATGTCCTAGGATCTTAGTAGCACCTTCATTTGTAGGTACCAATTATCATAATTGGTCTTCTTCTTCAGCTATGGCATGATCATTCCATTAACAACTTTTGTCATCTCTCTGACCCTCTTTTTTCCAAACACTAAGACACTCAAACACTCACTATTTCACTCTCTCTTTTCCTTTTCTCACTCGTACTCATAACTTAATACTTTGATACCACTTTGTTAAAAAATCGCGACACACAGACATAGTTACATTGTAATTCACTGTGGTGTTTTTCATTCAACTATGATGGCTTTAAATAATCGTAGAAGTGGGCCTTGGCCGAGCACCTGAAACCAAAAATAACATCTACAATGAAATAACAACTGGTCAGGTCATCTAAACAGAAAGATGTGAGACATAAAACAAAAATTGGGACCAACTACTTTCCAGGCTATTATAAAACTAGAAGTGGCTTACAACAAAATGAAAACAGACGCGACAGTATAAACAAAAATTAATGAAACGAAACAACAATAGATAATAAAACTTAAACAAAATTACTAATAAATCTCTTAAAATTTAAGTTTAGGACAACATCTCTTGAGATTTAAATCTAGGGCAACATATTCTAACATCAGATTTTCTTAACTGTAATGACAGATCAAGAGATGTCAGTAAAATAATTTCAATAGAAACAACATTAACGACCGAATATGATCAAGGTTTTATGCTTCCAAATATTTTAAATAGTATACACATAAAAGATGAATCACCAAAAATCCTTAAAATAAAACAATAAGAGAAAAAAAAATAGATCAAATAATAAACATCTTCTCGTATTGAAATAACAAATCCGATCAACAAAATAAGTGTAGTTCAGTGATACAAAGTATAAAATAAAAGGACACTTATTGTAATGGTTGCTACAAAATAAAAGGAGAAAATGGATCAGTGTAAGAAAAATAATAGAGTTGTAAGAATGGATTAAAATTTAATGTTTCACCGTATAAATTATGAAAGCCAAGGGTAAAAGCGTAAAAACCTCAAGTTAATATCTTCTGATGTTAAAGAAAAACAGATGCCCACGTGTTCTTGAGAGAGAAAGTCAAAACATGAAACTTCTAGAGAGAGCATCAGCTCAAACACTTTGAGTGGCACAAGATTTGTCTAGTGGCTTCATACAGATGTCTTGCAGAGATACCATCGAACCAGAATAATTAGCACGAATTGCATCAACCTGAAAGCAAAGCCCTCAATGCAACATAATGATCAAAATATTTCAGTAGTACTATAAGATGTAACCCACACCTTTTTTTGTATTTCAAACAGAAACTTAATGTTATTCTCTAACACAATTCTTGGTGATGTACTATTTCCATTATCTGGAACTGTTGCCAGTATAAGCTGTAAACAAAAAGTGGCTGTCATTTATTAAGATAAATTAGCAAAAGTCTAGCATGAAGATCATTTCAAATTGCCTCGTGTTGCAAAATGCAGACTAGTGTTGACTTATTATTGGGAAGAGAAAATCGATATCAACCTTGAGATATGAAAGGAAAACTGACAAACCTCTTAAGAGCAGATTACAATTATACTATTATACGTTTTCATCACATCATGCCCTTTTTGATAAAAATGCATGTAGGATAAAGCTTTAATAGAGAAAAAGGAGTTTCTGTTCCTTACAAGTTTGTCTTTCAGTACATGTTATTTACTGGAAATGCATGTAAGTTGAAAGCAAAATAAATAAGAAATACACATCTTTTTTTCATGAGTGAAACAAAGAACTAACTGAACAAAAGAAAATAGCAAAACTATCACAGGATGGACTTGTTGCTTATTTACATTACTCTATCAATCAAATATCTCCTAAAAGCAATAAATTAGAAAATAGATGCAACCCAATCCAAGAAGATACAATTAACTTACAAAGATATGACATAAAAATTAATTTATTTTTCTCGATGTTTACCCTCCTTAAAAACTCTATGAAATATTTTAAATTTATTTGGGTTGTGTTTACAATCCTCTGGAAAGAACACAGACACCTTGGAAAAAAATTGTGTGAAACATGAATAGAACAATTTGTAAAAAATAATATACTAAATAAGATTAAGTATAGGGAGAAGAAGAGTATTAACACATAAAAATGGGGAAAAAATGGAGAGTTATGACACCCCACGCTTAAGAAACTACCCTTCTGGACAGGGAAAACTAAAATGAAAACAAAGACTCAAACTACAAAATGAAAGACCTAAAAAAAAACACTCAGAAACAATTAAAAGACTAAACACAAACTAAGAACACTAGACTTATTCACAACTCGACCTATCCTGCCAATTCAATCATTTTCCAGCCATTTCCTCAATCAGAACTACACAATCATATTTCTCAACTTTAAACATCAGTTTAAGCAGTCCAAGCATTTGAAAAACAACTTAATTCAGCCAACTTCAGCAATGAACACAGTCAGAAAAGCATAAGTCAGTTTAAGCCTCACAGAAACAAGTGTTTGCACTCATATTCACTCAACTGTATAGGGCTGTCGTGTTTCACTCACTCATGACATGCTAACTTCAATTCTTAACTTTGAAAAGACTCTAAGTGAAAGTGCTCAGCTCATGGTTTCATCTAGATCAAAAGGTCTTTAATGGCTTGTAATGTAAATGGCATGAAAGGTTAGAAAACACAAGGCTAATGGAAGTAGAAACTGTGAAGAACAGGAAAGAACCTAGAACTCAGTGCACTCTTTGTCTAACTTTGGCCAATTCAATTTTTTTCTCTTTCTCTCTAGTTTTCAACTATGTTCAGGTCTCATTTTTTCAATTCTTTTGCATTTTTCTCTTTTTTCCAGACTTGCTCTTTTCTTTTTCACACAACCTGATTTATTCAACTCATTTTTCTTTTTTTCTTTTTCAGTCCTGGCCTTTCTTTTCTGTTGTACTCACCAAGCTCCAGATCCTCACTTCCTCTCACAGGTTTCTACGGGTTAGGTAATTGATGGGGAAAATGGTTTGTAATGTATGGAAACAAGGAATAGGCTATGGCTCAAAAGAAAGGTGCAATGGACAAAACTCAGATGGTTAAGCTAAGTGGCTATGGATGAAGAAAAAGAATGCCTAAATCATGTCTAAATTCTACCAAGAGCAAGCTTATTACAGAGAATCAATGCAAAATCAGAATTAAAAGCCAAACATGCATGAAGTCACACCAGAAAGAAATAAAATTGGGCCCAAACACTCTCCAGGGTTAAGAAATTGCTAAAACTGACTTGCTACCCTCTTTTATGCAAAAATTGCTCCATTCCACTGAACTCAGATGCAAAAATTTAATGCTAGGACTACTTCTACATGAATTTAAAGCAGAAAACACAATTAACAGTTCTAATCAAAGGAAATGAAACTAAGAAATGAGTTAAATCAGCAAAGAATGAATGAGAGTGTGAAACAGAACCTAAAATGAACCTAGAAATGTCTAACATCATCTCCTAAACTATATACAACCTATACAAGCTAAGACTGGATAAAAGAACCTAAAACAACTCTTAAACCAAAGTTCTACGAAAGAAAACAACAAAAGGAAAAGAGAAGAAGATAAGAAAAGAAGTAACTATGAACCTAAGCAAATCCTAATAATAGGAACAGGAACGATGAAAACGAAAAACAAAACTCAGAAAGGAAAGAAACTAAAGCAATTCCTATTTATAGAAGCAATGAACAAAGAATGGTCTAAAGAATTAAAGCAAAAAATTGAAACAAGAAAAACAAAAAAATAGAAGAAGAAAACTAGTACGAGCGCTATTTACAAAAACAATGGAAAGAAAAGAACCTAAGCAATCCTAGAAACAACTTAATGAATCCTAAAAGCAGCAAAAGAAATAAGCTTTTACATATCAAAATTAAGAATGTCTATTTACAACTAAAAGCTCAATTTTTACAAACTCAATCAGACCTAAAACTAACGAAAAAAAAAAAAACAACTCAGAAAAAAAAAATTGCCCCTAAAAATTTCTTTTTTTTACTACAAAAACACATATTTACAGGGTTTATGATAGGATGTTCAGAGTATATGTTAGGAGGAAGAAATGTAAGTGAAACGTTAGTTAACGGTAGTTGGCCTAACTGTTAAGACAGTTAGGATGGGCGGGACTCATATCTGTATAAATAGCTGTTAGTAATAGGGGAAGAGGGACTTTTGGCCATTTGTGTATTCTGAACCGACTGTTTAGTCTTGTTGGGGGAGGTTAGGCTCCCAGGCTACCCTATTCATTGTATTCTTTTCACTAAATAATACTAATGGAGGTTATACAAAGAGTTGGGCGTTGATTCTTGTGTGTGTTAGAGTGACTTTCTTGAGGTTTCTTGATTAGAAACCTAACAATTGGTCCGACCTGCCGGATCTAAATCGGGAAGTGACTCGACGTGATTGAGGCGAGAATGGAGAATGCGATTGAGACGAGGTTCGAGGCGATTGAAATTACGACGGAAGGCATGAAAGCGGAATCGGCGGCTGTCAGGAGGGATTTACAGAAGATCATGAAAGCACTGGGAATGCATGTCGATCGAACGGAGGGTAATTCTGATGATAGCTCGGTGAACGATAACCGACACAGAGATGGGGAAGAAAATGGAGGTCGAGGCGGAGGCAGAAAGAGCGATGAACAAAGACCTTGGAGAAAAAGGATCGAATTACCTACCTTCGATGGAGAGGAGCCTCTTAGTTGGCTCAATAGGGCGGAGAGATTTTTTGATATTCAGAAGGTGAGGAACGACGAGGACAAAGTGGAAATCGCGTATGTTAGTATGGATGGAAGCGCGGCGTATTGGTTTACATTCTGGAAAGAGAAGGCGCGAAACAAATCTTGGGAAGGGTTGAAGGCAGCCATGTTGAATCGTTTTGGCGGAGGCTGTAGAGGGACGGTTTTCGAACGATTGGCTACGTTGAGACAGGAGGGATCGATGGAGGAATTGGTCCGCAATTTTGAGGTTTTGACAGGGCAGATTAGGGGTATACCCGAGGAGCAAGTACTGGGCTATTTCCTTGCCGGATTGCGGGAAGATGTGAAGGGCCAGGTGAGGATCCAGAACCCACCAGATTTAATGGAGGCTATGCGGATTGCACGAGATGTGGAAGACGCGATAATGAGAGCACAGGGGAGTTACTTGGGCGGGTTCAAAATAAACCCATTCGGTTCGCAATCAATGGAAAATGTGACGCGATCGGATCCGACTAGACCTACGACAAACCAGAATGAAAGAACAGAGGGCAGAGGACCAGGGAGAAGAGACGGTGTTACACCGAACACGATGGCGAGGGGAAGCAATGTGAACGAGGGCGATAATCGAGGGAGAATGGTGAGGAATTTGCCATACCCAAAGTTTCTCAAAAGGAAAGAAGAGGGGCGTTGCTACCGATGCGGATATCCGTTTGCACCAGGACATCGGTGCCCAGAGAAGAGTTTGAGAGTACTTTTGTTGGCAGAGGATGAGGAGGAGGACGTTGGCACAAAAACTGTCAACCTGGAGGAGAACCCGATGGAACTCTCGGTTTGTTTGGCGGAAGGGCTGACGTCCACTAAGACCTTGAAGTTGAAGGGCAGAATTGATGACAGAGAAGTCGTAGTGCTGATAGATAGCGGTGCCAGTCACAATTACATCAGTAAAGGGCTGACGGAGGAGCTAAGGTTGCCGGTGACAAATACACCGTCGTACTTGGTGAGCTTAGGCAATGGGTATAAAAAAATCACCCAGGGGCGTTGCGACAGGGTGACGGTGCGATTGGAGGGGGTCGACGTGGAAGAGGAATTTTACGTGTTTGAGTTAGGAGGAGTGGATGTGATTTTGGGCGTTGCATGGCTGGAAAAGCTAGGGGAAGTAAGGACCAATTGGGGAAAAATGACCATGGCTTATAATGTGGGGGATAAAAAAATCTGTATAAAAGGCAACCCAACCTTGTCGAGACAGCTAGTGAACTCCAGGAGCTTGTTGAAGTTGGTGGAAGCTGAGTCATGGGCTGCAGTTTGGAATCTGTGCATAGTGGAGGCAGGGGACAGCGGTGAGTGGGGTGCAGATTTGACAGAGACACAAAGAGTTGAATTAAATAAAGGGCTGCAGGAGCACTATCCCTTATTTCGGGGTGCAGATTTGACAGATGCACAGAGAATTGAATGTGCAGATTTGACAGATGCACAGAGAATTGAATTAAATAAAGGGTTGCAGGAGCACTATCCCTTATTTCAGGATTTGCATGGATTGCCTCTGCCACATAATAAAGGGCATCAGATACAACTCAAAGAAGGAGTTGATCCTATAAATGGTGGCCCATGTCAGTACCCGTATCCTATGAAGTGCGAAATTGAGAGGCAGGTTGAGGGCATGCTGAAGGCGGGGATTAATCGTCTAGATGAAAGGCAATTGAGTCTAGCAGCAAAAGTGCCAGCTTGTGCAAGGAGATTCATCAAACGGTCCATTGGCAAAAATAAGACAGCTCCCCCTTCTACCCCAGCAACACCACCACCGGGTGAGGAGCCAGTTTTCACTGACCGAAATGATTCTCCTTCTCCTTCTCTGTTTAAACCGCACTCTGCACCACCATTTGCAAGTGGCTCATCAGATAGCAATCTTGTTGCTATTTTAGCTGGAGTTATAGCTACTGTAAAACCTTGGGTGACAGGATTAAGTGGACAGCTTCAGGACATAACAGTGTACAAGGCAATGATCAAGGACCAATTTCCGGAGCTCAACCTTGAGGACAAGGTTGAAAATGGAGGGGAGGGTAATGATAGGATGTTCAGAGTATATGTTAGGAGGAAGAAATGTAAGTGAAACGTTAGTTAACGGTAGTTGGCCTAACTGTTAAGACAGTTAGGATGGGCGGGACTCATATCTGTATAAATAGCTGTTAGTAATAGGGGAAGAGGGACTTTTGGCCATTTGTGTATTCTGAACAGACTGTTTAGTCTTGTTGGGGCTCCCAGGCTACCCTATTCATTGTATTCTTTTCACTAAATAATACCAGTGTAGGTTATACAGAGAGTTGGGCGTTGATTCTTGTGTGTGTTAGAGTGACTTTCTTGAGGTTTCTTGATTAGAAACCTAACAGTTTACTTCAAAGTGGAAACAAAAATTTAACCTATACCCTCTCACCCCCACACTTAAGAGGCACATTGCCCTCAATGTGAGTGAGTAAGGTTTTCTAACAACACAGAACAACCACAGGTATGTACAAGATAGACAACACAGATTTATACAAAACAGAATTGAGAAAGAACACAAACTGACAAGAAATGTACAAAACAGAAACTGAAAAATACAAAAACTAAAACTATAAGGCTAAAAGAAAAGAAAAACTTGTTCAAATGGGCTACACATCAAAATTGATCTTTTTAATTTTTATATAAAAAAGCATATTTTCTATTCTATTATTTACTATACTACCTAAGATTATACAAACTAGCAGAAAAAACATATATCTACAATCAAGAATAAAGGAAAGAAATGATCTTATTGGTTTTTCTCCATGCTTAGCTCCTCTCCACAGAATCTCCATGACTGCATTGCATTTCTCCTCTTTAGCATGAGAGAGACAATGAAGTAACTGAACAAAAAAAAAATAGCAAAACTTTCACAGGATGTTGTTGCATATTGCACTGATAAACCAACACTGAAGATGCATATAAGGAATCTTAAACCAAATAAAATAGAAAGATACATCTTTTTTACAGAGTTTAAGGACCAAGTCACAAGTTTCAATATCAAGTTCTCAAACTATTTGAGAATTTTCAATCAGGTCCTGCTAATTACCAAAAACCTTAACAGAAAGTTAGCTACAGACCCCATTGAAAATGAATTATAAGTTCAGGAGACCTAATTACAAACTATTAAGGTACATTGTAAAACATCAAAAAGCAAACAAACCGGAATGAAACAGAACCAATTGTCTATGTAACGAAAATGGAATCATCATGAATCTAAACTAATTACAATCCATAAACTCAGATTAAGAACCATGCAGGAAAAAGAAAGAAACAATAACAGATTAATCCTAGTTGCAATTAAAGGCAATCGAAAATACAATCAGAACTTGAAATCATTAGTCTTGCAAGAATCAAACTTAAATGGCAGAAAATGAAAGACAAACAAGAAAATTAAAAAGAGACTAAGATTTTATTGCAATCGAAGCAAAAGTACATGAACACACCATCAGAAACCTATTTACAAACCCTTTTTATAGGTCTAGAACCAGAAGGAAAGAAAAAAAAGAAAAGGGAACCAGAAACCTTGACGCTTCTTCATTACTAGAAGATTACCAAAATGTTTAAAATATTAAATTAACATATTAATCCCTAAAATCTTCAGAAATTTTAAAATAGGTCCTTATATTTTTAATCATTTTATATTTAATATTTTAATATAGATCCTCATACATATAAAACATTCTAAATCAGCTTCCTAGTTGGGAGCCAGGGTTTCATCAAGTACAAAGACTTAGCTAAAAATTTTCAAAGAGTTTAAGGACCAAGTCACAAGTTTCAATATCAAGTTCCCAAATTGGGTGCGAGAACGAGTTATGGAGGGAACCATGACGGAAAGATTGGAGGTTCTGGAGAGGTCGATGGACGGGATGAAAGCGGAATTCGCCGCAGTGCGTCGGGACTTGAAAAAAATTATTAGGATGGTGGAGGTGCGGGCTTACAACAACGAAGAAAAATCAGGCGAAAGTCAAACCTCCGTAAATGATGACGACCAGCGACGCTGCGATGAGGATATTGGAGTGAGCGTGTATGGCGACAGTCCGGAGGAGCAGAATGAATGGCGGAAGAGGGGTGAATTCCCCACTTTCGAAGGGCTGGACCCGTTAAACTGGATCATTAGGGCGGAGAAGTTTTTCAAGCTTCAAGGTGTGGCAGAGGAGGAAAGGGTGCGCCTAACGGAATTCAGTATGGAAGGCAGCGCTCAATATTGGTTCAAAGCCTGGAAGGCTAAAGCCAAGAATAGTTCTTGGGAAGGATTGAAGGGAGCAATGGTGTGGCGATTTGGAGAACAGAACAGGGGCACAACCTTTGAAGGGGTGGCGACCAATAAGCAGTCGGGAACCGGGGAAGAATACGCCCCAACGACCGTGAGAGAATTGCAAGAACCGATACGCAACCAGGTGCGTCTTCTCGATTCTCAGGAATTGATGGCCGCGATTCCAATCGCGTGGGATGGGGAGGAAGATGGAGCAGCGGCGGAGACAGAGTTAGCTCAGAGGGAGATAGAGCTTTCTGCGTTTTATGCTGGGGGCCTGACGCAACCCAAAACGATGAAATCGCAAGGAGAAATTGAGGGGAAACGAGTTTTAAATTTGATGGACAGTGGCGCAAGCCACACTTTCGTAGGCAAGGGACGGGTAGAGTAAATAGGGGTGAAAGAAGGAATGAAGGTCTCGGAGGGAAGAATGGATGGAAGAATCAATGGCTGGGAGGTTGAGAATGGGAGCAGAGTAGAAGACGACAGTGGAACGCGTCACAATTTCATAGACAAGGGACTGGTAGAGGGACGGGGTTTACCCATGGAGGATACCCAAAAGGACGGGAGCTTGGGGGTTGAACAGAGGAAGAAAACCAACATAGACCGAATGGTTGAAGATAGCATGAAGGAACCGAATGGTAGATCGGGTGTTGCCGAGCGGTCCGGGGTCAAGAGCAACATCCCAGGTGAGGTTTTCGGGCGGTCCGAGACAGAACGATATCGAACGAGGTTGACCAACATTTTACAAAACCAGACGGTATTGACTATTATAGGTCAAAACCAAACGGTATTGGGTGCAATAGGAAGGAAAGAGGAAGAATGGAAGATAACGGAGGAGGAGTTGCCACCTCCTAAGCCTCCAGACTTGAAGTTGCAGGTATCGATAGAAGCAGTTGAAAATTACATGCAACAAGTTATGGTAATTGATGAGATTGTTACAAAACATGAAGCAATGACCATGGGGTATTACCTGGAGGGTAAAACGATCTGGATAAGGGGTGATCCAGCTTTATCCCGACAGCTGGTTGAGCCAAAAAGTTTACTGAAGTTAACAGATGTTGGGTCATGGACTTTGGTGTGGGATTTAGGCTTAGTGGAGAAGCAGGTTGACGGTGAGTGGCCTAATGACTGGACAGGAGAGCAGAAAGCAGAATTGGGAGTGGTGTTGCAGGCCCACTACCGGGTTTTTCAGGAAATGCCAGGATTACCCCCACCTCGGGATATAAAGCATCCCTACAAAATAAAATTTGAGACTTGGAAATTGGGTTTGATCCAGAGAAACAAAATTATGGCCAGAAGAGATCTTGAGACTAGCGGTGGGAGAACCAAGAGCAACAGAACAGAGGAAAACTACACTGCGCATGAGTTTTCTAATCTTTATGAAGCTGATACCCATTGGACATCATGGCTGGTTCCTATGTTTATGGTTGCTAATATTGCTGTTTTTTTTATTTCCATGTACATCAACAATTGTATTCATTGGGCCGCCTGACGTGAATTAAAGGGCTTAGCCAGGGGTGTCCGTTTCCAACCTTGAGGACAAGGTTGTTTGGAAGGGGGGTGTAATGTTAGGACCCAGGATGATAAGATAGTTTGGGTTTAGGACCAAACAGTCATGGGTGTAGAAGGGTTCTGTTGTAGAGAGGAATGAGTCAGAGCTGCTATAAATAGAGCTCTTGTAATGTCGTGAGGGGGATCGAATTTACTCTTTGTACAGTCCGGCTTTTAGCTTGGGTAGAGAGGGGTTATGCCCTCAGCCAGGGAGGTTATGTTCCCAACCTATTCTTTGTATAGATAGACTTCTTTCACAGTGAATAATACAGAAAACTCATTCTTTCTTTCTGTTTCGATCTTTTGAGTGAGTTCTCGTTAGGATCCAAACCTAGGAACCTAACAAAAACCATAAGGCTAAAAGAAAAGAAAAACTTGTTCAAATGGGCTACACATCAAAATTGATCTTTTTAATTTTTATATAAAAAAACATATTTTCTATTCTATTATTTACTATACTACCTAAGATTATACAAACTAGCAGAAAAAACATATATCTACAATCAAGAATAAAGGAAAGAAATGATCTTATTGGTTTTTCTCCATGCTTAGCTCCTCTGCACAGAATCTCCATGACTGCATTGCATTTCTCCTCTTTAGCATGAGTGAGACAATGAAGTAACTGAACAAAAACAAATAGCAAAACTTTCACAGGATGTTGTTGCATATTGCACTGATAAACCAACATTTAAGATGCATATAAGGAATCTTAAAGCCAAATAAAATAGAAAGATACATCTTTTTTACAGAAGAGAAAAAAATAAGTGACTATAAAATAAAATTAGCAAGCAATTCACTTTGAGGAGTTGTTGCATATTGTACTGATGAAGTAAAGGGGATCAAAACAAGAACCTGTTCAATTCTGTAAAATGCACCAAGATGACTGTATAAAAACTCCTTCTCTTGTGCTGCTTTGCTTCCAGGTCCTACCAGAGCTAAGAAGTGTAGGAAGTTATTTTTCAAAATCCGAGTAATTTAAAGAAATATATATCAAGATAAAAAAAGTAAGTAGTCCTGACAGTAAACCATAACACATGATAGCAGTATGTTAAAGCTACCTCTTTCCAGCCTATACGTGTTTGTTTATTACATTAAAGCTACCACTATTTATAGGTTGTGTCTGCACAAAGAATGAATTAAAGGGTTAAAACAATATAAAAGCCTACAATAGCAAAAAGTTTTATTTATTTATTTTTTTCTGAATATTTTTACTAAAAGGGAAAAATACTATTTATTTAAAACTATTATTTATCATTTAAAAACACAAAATTAACACTATTTTTACAAAATCCTATTTTTATCCTAATTATATTAATCTATCTTAATTCTAGAAAATTAAAAGCTAAAATATCCTAAAAGAAGAGTATTAACACATAAAAATGGGGAAAAAATGGAGAGTTATGACACCCCACGCTTAAGAAACTACCCTTCTGGACAGGGAAAACTAAAATGAAAACAAAGACTCAAACTACAAAATGAAAGACCCAAAAAAAAAACACTCAGAAACAATTAAAAGACTAAACACAAACTAGGAACACTAGACTTATTCACAACTCAACTTATCCTGCCAATTCAATCATTTTCCAGCCATTTCCTCAATCAGAACTGCACAATCATATTTCTCAACTTTAAACATCAGTTTAAGCAGTCCAAGCATTTGAAAAACAACTTAATTCAGCAACTTCAGCAATGAACACAGTCAGAAAAGCATAAGTCAGTTTAAGCCTCACAGAAACAAGTGTTTGCACTCATATTCACTCAACTGTATAGGGCTGTCGTGTTTCACTCACTCATGACATGCTAACTTCAATTCTTAACTTTGAAAAGACTCTAAGTGAAAGTGCTCAGCTCATGGTTTCATCTAGATCAAAAGGTCTTTAATGGCTTGTAATGTAAATGGCATGAAAGGTTAGAAAACACAAGGCTAATGGAAGTAGAAACTGTGAAGAACAGGAAAGAACCTAGAACTCAGTGCACTCTTTGTCTAACTTTGGCCAATTCAATTTTTTTCTCTTTCTCTCTAGTTTCCAACTATGTTCAGGTCTCATTTTTTCAATTCTTTTGCATTTTTCTCTTTTTTCCAGACTTGCTCTTTTCTTTTTCACACAACCAGATTTATTAAACTCATTTTTCTTTTTTTCTTTTTCAGTCCTGGCCTTTCTTTTCTGTTGTACTCACCAAGCTCCAGATCCTCACTTCCTCTCACAGGTTTCTACGGGTTAGGTAATTGATGGGGAAAATGGTTTGTAATGTATGGAAACAAGGAATAGGCTATGGCTCAAAATAAAGGTGCAATGGACAAAACTCAGATGGTTAAGCTAAGTGGCTATGGATGAAGAAAAAGAATGCCTAAATCATGTCTAAATTCTACCAAGAGCAAGCTTATTACAGAGAGTCAATGCAAAATCAGAATTAAAAGCCAAACATGCATGAAGTCACACCAGAAAGAAATAAAATTGGGCCCAAACACTCTCCAGGGTTAAGAAATTGCTAAAACTGACTTGCTACCCTCTTTTATGCAAAAATTGCTCCATTCGACTGAACTCAGATGCAAAAATTTAATGCTAGGACTACTTCTACATGAATCTAAAGCAGAAAACACAATTAACAGTTCTAATCAAAGGAAATGAAACTAAGAAATGAGTTAAATCAGCAAAGAATGAATGAGAGTGTGAAACAGAACCTAAAATGAACCTAGAAATGTCTAACATCATCTCCTAAACTATATACAACCTATACAAGCTAAGACTGGATAAAAGAACCTAAAACAACTCTTAAACCAAAGTTCTACGAAAGAAAACAACAAAAGGAAAAGAGAAGAAGATAAGAAAAGAAGTAACTATGAACCTAAGCAATTCCTTATAATAGGAACAGGAACGATGAAAACGAAAAACAAAACTCAGAAAGGAAAGAAACTAAAGCAATTCCTATTTATAGAAGCAATGAACAAAGAATGGTCTAAAGAATTAAAGCAGAAAATTGAAACAAGAAAAACAAAAAAAAAGAAGAAGAAAACTAGTACGAGCGCTATTTACAAAAACAATGGAAAGAAAAGAACCTAAGCAATCCTAGAAAAAACTTAATGAATCCTAAAAGCAGCAAAAGAAATAAGTTTTTACATATCAAAATTAAGAATGTCTATTTACAACTAAAAGCTCAATTTTTACAAACGCAATCAGACCTAAAACTAACGAAAAAAAAAAACAACTCAGAAAAAAAAAATTGCCCCTAAAAATTTCTTTTTTTATACTACAAAAACACATATTAACAGGGTTTACTTCAAAGTGGAAACAAAATTTAACCTATACCCTCTCACCCCCACACTTAAGAGGCACATTGCCCTCAATGTGAGTGAGTAAGGTTTTCTAACAACACAGAACAACCACAGGTATGTACAAGATAGACAGCACAAATTTATACAAAACAGAATTGAGAAAGAACACAAACTGACAAGAAATGTACAAAACAGAAACTGAAAAATACAAAAACTAAAACTGTTAGGACCCAGGATGATAAGATAGTTTGGGTTTAGGACCAAACAGTCATGGGTGTAGAAGGGTTCTGTTGTAGAGAAGAATGGGTCCGAGCTGCTATAAATAGAGCTCTTGTAATGCTGTGAGGGGGATCGAATTTACTCTTTGTACAGTCCGGCTTTTAGCTTGGGTAGAGAGGGGTTATGCCCTCAGCCAGGGAGGTTATGCTCCCAACCTATTCTTTGTATAGATAGACTTCTTTCACAGTGAATAATACAGAAAACTCATTCTTTCTTTCTGTTTCGATCTTTTGAGTGAGTTCTCGTTAGGATCCAAACCCAGGAACCTAACAATTGGTCCGACCTGCCGGATCCGAAGCGAGGGTGAAAGATCAAGCACCTGCCGTTTTCAAGAAGCTGCCGAATCGAAGTGGGGGGTGTGCCGATTCAAGAAGCTGTCGGATCTAGAAACTGCCATTTCGCAGTGGGGGTGAAAGATCAAGAAGTAATCAAGAAAATTGATCAAGAAACTGCGGGATCCCAAATTGGGTGCGAGAACGAGTTATGGAGGGAACCATGACGGAAAGATTGGAGGTTCTGGAGAGGTCGATGGACGGGATGAAAGCGGAATTCGCCGCAGTGCGTCGGGACTTGAAAAAAATTATGAGGATGGTGGAGGTGCGGGCTTACAACAACGAAGAAAAATCAGGCGAAAGTCAAACCTCCGTAAATGATGACGACCAACGACGCTGCGATGAGGATATTGGAGTGAGCGTGTATGGCGACAGTCCGGAGGAGCAGAATGAATGGCGGAAGAAGGGTGAATTCCCCACTTTCGAAGGGCTGGACCCGTTAAACTGGATCATTAGGGCGGAGAAGTTTTTCAAGCTTCAAGGTGTGGCAGAGGAGGAAAGGGTGCACCTAACGGAATTCAGTATGGAAGGCAGCGCTCACTATTGGTTCAAAGCCTAGAAGGATTGAAGGGAGCAATGGTGTGGCGATTTGGAGAACGGAACAAGGACACAACCGTTGAAGGGGTGGCGACCAATAAGCAATCGGGAACCGGGGAAGAATACGCCCCAACGACCGTGAGAGAATTGCAAGAACCGATACGCAACCAGGTGCGTCTTCTCGATTCTCAGGAATTGATGGCCGCGATTCCAATCGCGTGGGATGGGGAGGAAGATAGAGCAGCGGCGGAGACAGAGTTAGCTCAGAGGGAGATAGAGCTTTCTGCGTTTTATGCTGGGCGCCTGACGCAACCCAAAATGATGAAATCGCAAGGAGAAATTGAGGGGAAACGAGTTTTAAATTTGATGGACAGTGGCGCAAGCCACACTTTCGTAGGCAAGGGACGGGTAGAGGAAATAGGGGTGAAAGAAGGAATGAAGGTCTTGGAGGGAAGAATGAATGGAAGAATCAATGGCTGGGAGGTTGAGAATGGGAGCAGAGTAGAAGACGACAGTGGAACGCGTCACAATTTCATAGACAAGGGACTGGTAGAGGGACGGGGTTTACCCATGGAGGATACCCAAAAGGACGGGAGCTTGGGGGTTGAACAGAGGAAGAAAACCAACACAGACCGAACGGTTGAAGATAGCATGAAGGAACCGAACGGTAGATCGGGTGTTGCAGGTATCGATAGAAGCAGTTGAAAATTACATGCAACAAGTTATGGTAATTGATGAGATTGTTACAAAACATGAAGCAATGACCATGGGGTATTACCTGGAGGGTAAAACGATCTGGATAAGGGGTGATCCAGCTTTATCCCGACAGTTGGTTGAGCCAAAAAGTTTACTGAAGTTAACAGATGTTGGGTCATGGACTTTGGTGTGGGATTTAGGCTTAGTGGAGAAGCAAGTTGACGGTGAGTGGCCTAATGACTGGACAGGAGAGCAGAAAGCAGAATTGGGAGTGGTGTTGCAGGCCCACTATCGGGTTTTTCAGGAAATGCCAGGATTAGCCCCACCTCGGGATATAAAGCATCCCTACAAAATAAAATTTGAGACTTGGAAATTGGGTTTGATCCAGAGAAACACAATTATGGCCAGAAGAGATCTTGAGACTAGCGGTGGGAGAACCAAGAGCAACAGAACAGAGGAAAACTACACTGCGCATGAGTTTTCTAATCTTTATGAAGCTGATACCCATTGGACATCATGGCTGGTTCCTATGTTTATGGTTGCTAATATTGTTGTGTTTGTTATTTCCATGTACATCAACAATTGTATTCATTGGGCCGCCTGACGTGAATTAAAGGGCTTAGCCAGGGGTGTCCGTTTCCAACCTTGAGGACAAGGTTGTTTGGAAGGGGGGTGTAATGTTAGGACCCAGGATGATAAGATAGTTTGGGTTTAGGACCAAACAGTCATGGGTGTAGAAGGGTTCTGTTGTAGAGAGGAATGGGTCAGAGCTGCTATAAATAGAGCTCTTGTAATGCTGTGAGGGGGATCGAATTTACTCTTTGTACAGTCCGGCTTTTAGCTTGGGTAGAGAGGGGTTATGCCCTCAGCCAGGGAGGTTATGCTCCCAACCTATTCTTTGTATAGATAGACTTCTTTCACAGTGAATAATACAGAAAACTCATTCTTTCTTTATGTTTCGATCTTTTGAGTGAGTTCTCGTTAGGATCCAAACCCAGGAACCTAAGAAAAACTATAAGGCTAAAAGAAAAGAAAAACTTGTTCAAATGGGCTACACATCAAAATTGATCTTTTTAATTTTTATATAAAAAAACATATTTTCTATTCTATTATTTACTATACTACCTAAGATTATACAAACTAGCAGAAAAAACATATATCTACAATCAAGAATAAAGGAAAGAAATGATCTTATTGGTTTTTCTCCATGCTTAGCTCCTCTGCACAGAATCTCCATGACTGCATTGCATTTCTCCTCTTTAGCATGAGTGAGACAATGAAGTAACTGAACAAAAAAAAATAGCAAAACTTTCACAGGATGTTGTTGCATATTGCACTGATAAACCAACACTGAAGATGCATATAAGGAATCTTAAAGCCAAATAAAATAGAAAGATACATCTTTTTTACAGAAGAGAAAAAAATAAGTGACTATAAAATAAAATTAGCAAGCAATTCACTTTGAGGAATTGTTACATATTGTACTGATGAAGTAAAGGGGATCAAAACAAGAACCTGTTCAATTCTGTAAAATGCAGCAAGATGACTGTCAAACAAACTCCTTCTCTTGTGCTGCTTTGCTTCCAGGTCCTACCAGAGCTAAGAAGTGTAGGAAGTTATTTTTCCAAATCCGAGTAATTTAAAGAAATATATATCAAGATAAAAAAAATAAGTAGTCCTGACAGTAAACCATAACACATGATAACAGTATGTTAAAGCTACCTCTTTCCAGCCTATACGTGTTTGTTTATTACATTAAATTTCCAAATTTTAATTGTTCATTTTTCATCTTCATGCTTAGCAAAACAAATCTTCAATGACCCCCTCCCCCCAATTTCCATTTTGAATTAAAAATTACAATATGACATTAGATTTCTTGATACTCTTATTAGAAAAAATTTCAACCAAAAACTTTCCTCTATTATATGAAAGTGGAAAAAAAACTCAAGTGAATGAAGCCAACAGGACCAAAAAGATCAGCAATAGAGTTGTGCTACATATATAAAAAGAGCACTGAAAATCAGCAAATAAAAAAAAGTACATTTTTTAACCACAGACAGCTAGTTGCTTAAAAGCTTCAGAAGTGAGGTGAAAAAATTCATTGCTAAATATGGAAATCAATTGCACTTGTATCATTTAACAAAATCTAATATCAAAAGCTTGTACAAAGATAACAAATTGAGACAGCATTTTAAACAAAAAGTGTAGCAACTATACGATATTTACCTTCTCAGGTCGTGTCTCAACCTTGAACTTGATTAAACCAACACAAAGGAGAAGAACAATAGAGAAAACCAAACTTATTTACACCACTTTGCAAAAAAAAAAAAATAGTGAGAAACATGACTTGGACAATTTGGTGGAAAATACTATAGTAAATAAAAATAAGTATGGTGGCAGGTAGTGGAAATTTTAGTACCATTTCACATTTCTCGTTATTGGAATTAGTAGAGAAAAGTAGGAATTTAGAGTATTAATTCATTATTACTAATGATTAAGACACAATTTTTAGTTCAAATTTACATCTACTATTAATAAAAAACAATGGTACTGCCAAGTGTACCACACTGATGAAATGTTCAAACCTGTTATAACTCTTCTGTCCTCAACCTCACGATATTCATCCTCTATTCTTTGTCTAAGAGTCTAAAACAACACATTGATGAAAAGACAAACAAGAAAAAGGAAAAAACAGATTTTGTTAGATGCTAAAAATAAACATACCTCGAACTCTGCCATGAGATCCTTCAATTTTTTAGTCAAGAAACTATGGTTTCAGAGCAAAGTAAAATAATTCAGTTTTCTGGGTCCTTTTATAAAAGTACAATGATGAAAATATGTACCATCAATCAAACATTTATAACCCATAATTAAAATATTTTTAAATTAATCAAGCATTTATGACATATAATTAAAATATTTTTAAATCAATCAAGCATTTATTACACATAATTAAAATATTTTTAAATCAATCAAGCATTTATGACAAATAATCAAACTATTTTTAAATCGATCAAGCATTTATGGCACATAATTAAACTATTTTTAAATTAATCAAGCATTTATGGCACATAATTAAACTATTTTTAAATCAATAAAGCATTTATGGCACATAATTAAACTGTTTTTAAATAAATAAAGCATTTATGGCACATAATTAAACTATTTTTAAATCAATCAAGCATTTATGGCACATAATTAAACTGTTTTTAAATAAATAAAGCATTTATGGCACATGATTAAACTGTTTTTAACTCAATCAAGCATTGATGACACATAATTTAATTGTTTAAATCTAAGAACTGATAATGATTGCTAAAATCATAAACACTGCAAAAACAAAAGGAACATAAGTATGCAAAAACATATTTTCTAAAATAAAGCAAAAAGTATTGCATGTCAAAAACCAAATTCCATCCCACCCAATTATCAAATAACAAGTTATATGCATCACCACATTAATCCTTCACAAAATTGTTGGAACTAAATTAGCCTTTCAAAGATTTAAATCAACATTCATCTTATTAGCCCATCAAAAATTGTCACCCAAAACAATTGATAACCACATCAATCCCTCACACATAAAAATGACATTATATCTATTATTAAGAGAGCCTAAAGTGGAGACACAAAATAAAACACTTATTGGACCTTTTCAAGGACTAATGTGATGACTATGGCTTTGGAGGACCAAATTGAGGGCTCTAAAATATTTCTAATACATTTCTGAATTTTTCAAGGATGTAAGTTTTTTGAATTTTTAGAACATAAACTATTATTTAACCTATGGACTATCACCGGAGAGGGACACTAGATTGTTCACGCCATTTCCTATTTGCTGGGATGTCACTCAAATTTACACAACTACAATACTAACAGTAATTAGTACAGACTAGTTACATATATTTCACTATTGGACAAGAAAAGAGACGGCCAAATTTCACTTAGTTGAAGAGATTTTCTAGTTTATGAATTATTCTATGTTTGGCTTCTAGAAAGATAAAGCATCCTGCTAATTAGAATAAACTACATTGTGTAAGACAACACAAGACAAATGAAAATGTTTTGCTTTGAGCACTTACGAGAGGAGATATTCTTGTTGACATGTTGCCTAAAAACCAGACCACGAATATTTCCTAGAAATACATCAAAGCCAAGCCTGATAACAACAAACATACATGTAATAATTCTTCAAAAACATGAACATAATATTTTGACTGATGTAACAGACCTTGCTAATAGGCTGCAAAGGTGGGATAGCCAACAAACCGCTAGATACTCAACTGAACCAAAAATGTTTAACTTATTAGACTACCACTATTGTCATAACATCATTCTGGCATCCAAGCAACTGAAACAATAGAAAAAAATTCACGATTCAGAGGGAGGGAGTCTGTTACAGAACAGAGGAGGCAGGGTAAAATCTAAATAGAAAAGCTCTTCAATCTTATATGTTATGCCAATATCACAACTAATAACAAGATAAAGGATTCATTCGACGCGACACTAAAATATGATGCAACACAAATTTACCCAACCACTATTCAGGTCTTTACTTTATATTCACATGAGAAGAAATACTCTACAAATTGAACCTAGACTAGTAAAGATTGAGACGGCAACATTACTCACCCAATTGGGAATCAAAGATTCCATGCTAAAGATAAACAGCTTTACGTGCATCATATCACCTGTGAAGTTAGATTTCAGACATTAGACTCTACACAAAGCAATAACAATAATCAAGTCTCCCTATTGTCATTTCTTCCAATGTTGTCATAATCATATATAATATGAAGGATAAAATTGTGTTATAACTTTCAAAACCCTCTACCTTCACACATAATATTTATTTCAGGAATGAGCTACAACTTTAAATAAAATTATGACCAAAAAAAGCCGCATATCAGATTCAGTTCACTCCATACAACAATAGAAAAGAAGTTGAGATAAAAAGATGTCAAATGATCACGGTAAGTTCAAAATCAAAGAGAGTGGATGATTGCACTTCCATACTTTTTCCTAAAAAATGTCTAATTTACCTAGGAATTCTTTCTAGAAGAAGAACGTATCTATAGGCTGTGATCACACAAATAGCTTCGTATGGATACCTTTGAGAATTAAAAGTACAAGTCATTAATTGGAATAGAAAGATCTTGAAATGAAAAGGATTGGCGCAAACAAAGGTCTTTACTTTACCCTAGCTCTGTTATAACATCTTGACATGTCCGGGCATCTTGTTGAGAGACGAACCAAAACTGGTTTTCCTTTCTGTAGGTGCTGAAGAAACAGAGGCATCCTCAATAACATCATTATCAACTAAAGTCAGCCTTTCATGAGATGAAAACAACCTGAATAAAGTTCCAAGAGCTTCTGATGAGAAAAAAGAACATGTATAGACTTGTGAATAACATCAAAAACAGCCTCTATAAATATCTCCATGGCCAAATGAAGATCCTGATTGAAAAAACAAGAAAAACATCCTGTAAAGCTTTAAACTCACTGTGGAGTATTTTGGTTCATGTTGCAAAAAGTAATTCACACTCATTCATCTAACCAATGCAATACATGAAACTGATTTGTGCTTGAGTGAATGATTATGGAAATTGAAACTCAATTACAAAAGAAACAGTGACTAGAAAACTAAGTGAAGGAAGCAAAGCAATGTAAAGGAACATAAAGAGTATGCAAAGAAACTAACAAAGAACAGGACCTAATCTATAACAAATGGAAACAAATATCTCAACTATGTTCACTATTATCATAATATCAAAGAATAAAAATCCTAAACTAACTACACATTGTAAAACATCAAAAAGCAAACAAACCGGAATGAAACAGAACCAATTGTCTACGCTATGTAACGAAAATGGAATCATCATGAATCTAAACTAATTACAATCCATAAACTCAGATTAAGAACCATGCAGGAAAAAGAAAGAAACAATAACAGATTAATCCTAGTTGCAATTAAAGGCAATCGAAAATACAATCAGAACTTGAAATCATTAGTCTTGCAAGAATCAAACTTAAATGGCAGAAAATGAAAGACAAACAAGAAAATTAAAAAGAGACTAAGATTTTATTGCAATCGAAGCAAAAGTACATGAACACACCATCAGAAACCTATTTACAAACCCTTTTTATAGGTCTAGAACCAGAAGGAAAGAAAAAAAAGAAAAGGGAACCAGAAACCTTGACGCTTCTTCATTACTAGAAGATTACCAAAATGTTTAAAATATTAAATTAACATATTAATCCCTAAAATCTTCAGAAATTTTAAAATAGGTCCTTATATTTTTAATCATTTTATATTTAATATTTTAATATAGATCCTCATACATATAAAACATTCTAAATCAGCTTCCTAGTTGGGAGCCAGGGTTTCATCAAGTACAAAGACTTAGCTAAAAATTCTCAAAGAGTTTAAGGACCAAGTCACAAGTTTCAATATCAAGTTCTCAAACTATTTGAGAATTTTCAATCAGGTCCTGCTAATTACCAAAAACCTTAACAGAAAGTTAGCTACAGACCCCATTGAAAATGAATTATAAGTTCAGGAGACCTAATTACAAACTATTAAGGTATAGGAACCTATTTAAAAATATTTAAACAGTTGAAGGACTAAAAGATTAATTCAACATAGCAATCGAATTTGAATCTCAAGTAAGGATCTAGCATAACAATTAATCTCTTAATATGACTGTTCAATTTATTATTATATCTAGGTTGAAAGTAAATCCTATATGCTTTCACAAGTATCACCAAACATTACTGTTATCATAGATAATGATAACTACCTTCATATATCGAGTCAATAAGCCAGGTTTTCTTTGTCCAATCCCTGAGAAGTTATAAAAACGTGAACTTCAATGAAAGAGGGAAAGCTTACTATGAAAATGAAAAAATAAAATAAAAGTATGCAGTGATAAACATAGAAGTTTCATCTTTGACTAAAATGTAGTCATACCTATATCAGGGTCCCCACATACTTTTATGCATGAAAAACAGTCAACCCTCTTATCCTCCGCCCGCAAAGAGTCAAGAACTATCAAAGCAACAAAAGCGGTAACTTGCAGGAGAAAGTCCAAAAGAACAGCCAATGCTGTGAATGAAAGTGAGAAGGAAAGCTAAGGATTAGGCATTAGACACAAAACAAAGAGCTGTGACAGAAGCAAAGGTATAAATGTCCAAGAGGATAAAAACCTACCAGCAAACATGGAAAACACACGGATTGCAGGCATGGAAATAAAACTCCCAACTGCAAATGCTAAAACCTCTGAAACACTAGCCAATGTTATTGATGGTCCAACTTCAACGAGTGCTTCTTCTAAGGGCAACTCCAGTCGTTGTCTTTTTACAGCATGAACTAGTATACACATATTATCCACCCCAACCTAAGAAGATTCAAAAAGAAAAACAGGAAGTAAAGAACTGTAAAAAAAAATAAGTTGGTAAATTGTACTATAATATACGGATTTAACAGAACCAGTCACTGGGTAATATATTGTACACAAGTTCATTTCTATAAGAAGTTTAATGATGACAAAAATGCACTGTAGCCAATCAAATGACACATTGGAAAAGCCAGGAAAACAATAATTTGAAGAAAAGTCCCATATTCATTGATGTTGTTCATCTGGCTAGAGAAAATATAAAGATAATTCTTGGTAGCATTCTATATGGTTGTTTTGTATCATGTTCCAAAACCAACAATGCGCACTTTACTTCACATTCTTTACTTTTAACTTGATTCCTCATTTTCTACTCATTATACAAATGAGAAATTCCTTTCAACATCATGAAACTTGCGTAAACTTATCAAAATAATGAAAGTTTACAGCAATTAATAAAGGAAAATGCTCTATAGGCTTTTGTTAATGCAAATCAAATGACACACTGAATCATGTAAAACATCATATCCAGGTGAATCAAACAGATCTAATTATGAGCAAATAAACACTAGCTTCACGAAAGTGATGATAATCATTACCACCAACACAAATACCATAAACTAAAAAATAATTATAAATATATATTTCATTAATAGTCATCGTTTTATAACTTTTAAGCTAAACAAAACTTACAGCTAGGACAAGAAAAAGGATAACTTCCATGATGATCAGAGTAGATTTTACACCAAGCACACTAAACAATCCAACCGACCCAAGGACAGACAACTAAACAAGAATGACTACAGAAAGGCCAAGTACCACCTGTAATCCAAAATAATTCAATAGATTAAAATAAGAAATGATTTCGATAAGTAAATACTAATGAAGGATTAGGGAGGAGGAAAGATACAGAAAAAAAAAAATTGAAGGGGAGGAAAGGTGGCTTGATATTGTGGTTGAGACAGCACCTTTGAAGATATATAGAAAAATGAAGGGTGCAGTGTATCCCCTAGAGTAAGAGATATATAAGCAAACATCACAAGATAGCTAACCTGCAAAAAAATAATGTAAAACAGAAGAATTAAACAAATTACACCTACAAAAAGAAAATGTCAATTTTGGAAATACATGACATGGAACTTGTTGAGATAAATCCATAATCATGCCTCACGCAAAAGAAAAATTAAAGTACTAAGGACAACCATGTGTCAACAATAGAAAGCATAATATTAACAATATAGTAATAGCGTCTGCAGTACTTTCTCTGTTCAACTCTTCTTCAATACAGCTTTCAGATGAAAAAGCTAGTGTCAAATTTCTTGATTGTACCATTGGTAACAGTTCATCCTATCAAACAGGACATCATAGATGCAGGAAATCAAGAGACCTAGAATTAGTGGTAGAAATAGTAATGACTTGATTCCATTATACATGATCATATAACATCACAAAGGACAAACATACATATTACTAAAACATTTAATGCACCTTTGTACTTTCCACAAAGGAAGACCTTGGACCCAGTTATGGGATGTGTAAATTAAAATTCAAATGTGAACACTAATACTCATCAGGAATCATACCCTTATAAAGTATTTTCCAGGAATGGATGAAATTGCAGCAACCTAAAGCACTTATTTCTGGTGAACCCAATTGGAAATCAAAGCTTTTAAATATACAGTTGATTGTTGACTAGCAAGGTGGGACTAATGGTGCCTAACTGCAGCCCATTACAGGATACTAACCTTCACCAGCTGAATAAAGGTCTTCTCCCAAGCAACTCCCTTTCTTGTTCCATTACCTTCTTTATCAACAGCATTATTTACTGGATAAGTTACAACGAATGCAGATGCCTGTCTTGAATAAATCAAATTGTAGTTATCATATGTTCAACAGAATCCCAATCGTTCACAACATAGAAGGAAAGAGAGAGTACCCCAGAATAATCATTTCCAGAAAATCCTCCTAATACAGTGCTTGGATCAAGTGGAGCTTTAAATGCACTCATACATTGATCTGCTGAGGAATAATGTTGAACGACCACAACGTTAGAAAATAATTAGGTCGTTTTGAAATCATATTGACTCCTCTAAAATAAGGAAGTGCATTTTAGATAATAGTGCATTTATAATCAGTGTAGAAAATCTAGGATTGAGATTTAATAATTTTGAAGTTTGCGATATCATAATTTCAACATTTACTATTCTAATCAATGATATAAATATACTTTCATCATCTAAAGTGCAGCCAGTGACTTTAAAGGAGTCAAATCCATAATATTTAATCATCACCATTACCATATGAATCAAAGATAAAAGTTCTAGATTGCAAGAACGAAAAATATACCACTTTATTCATATCAGACAGAAAAATGTCTTTACCCCTCATTATTAGTCTGTAAAACTTCAGAGAGAGATCTGATGCTATGTGTACCGTAAAATGAAGTACAAGGTAATCTAATCATGACCATCCACTCCTCCCAAATTCCAGAGAAAAAAAAATCCAATAACACTCAAAAGGATTTTAAATGACATCCACATCAACGAGTTTATCAGCCACTGACTTGCGTGATATTAAAGTTAAATTTAGTACAATGCACACCAAGAAGGTATTCCAAGTAATGCTTCTACTTCTCTGATTACTCTATGCAAGAAATTAAAGCATACTGTAAAGTGCTGAATATGTAAAACAACAGTAGAATTAAGAATAACTAAAACCACAATCCACTTAAAGATCTAAAGTTAACATTTGGTACCTCGAAACAGTAACTGAGAGGCTCAACTCCCCCGTAGTCATCAAAATTTTTGGGATCCATTTTGAAGTACTGTTAATCAAAAGGGGAAAATTGCTATTAATAATTTTTAAAATGCAAACTCATTACAACAAATATGAAGAAACACAATAGTTTTGTGGCTACAAATCAATAACTATACCTGTAGGACACTTTGAGTGGCACAATCTTTGTCTAGTGGCTTCATACAGATGTCTTGCAGAGATACCATCGAACCAGAATAATTAGCACGAATTGCATCAACCTGAAAGCAAAGCCCTCAATGCAACATAATGATCAAAATATTTCAGTAGTACTATAAGATGTAACCCACACCTTTTTGTGTATTTCAAACAGAAACTTAATGTTATTCTCTAACACAATTCTTGGTGATGTATTATTTCCATTATCTGGAACTGTTGCCAGTATAAGCTGTAAACAAAAAGTGGCTGTCATTTATTAAGATAAATTAGCAAAAGTCTAGCATGAAGATTATTTCAAATTGCCTCGTGTTGCAAAATGCAGACTAGTGTTGACTTATTATTGGGAAGAGAAAATCGATATCAACCTTGAGATATGAAAGGAAAACTGACAAACCTCTTAAGAGCAGATTACAATTATACTATTATACGTTTTCATCACATCATGCCCTTTTTGATAAAAATGCATGTAGGATAAAGCTTTAATAGAGAAAAAGGAGTTTCTGTTCCTTACAAGTTTGTCTTTCAGTACATGTTATTTACTGGAAATGCATGTAAGTTGAAAGCAAAATAAATAAGAAATACACATCTTTTTTTCATGAGTGAAACAAAGAACTAACTGAACAAAAGAAAATAGCAAAACTATCACAGGATGGAGTTGTTGCATATTTACATTACTCTATCAATCAAATATCTCCTAAAAGCAATAAATTAGAAAATAGATGCAACCCAATCCAAGAAGATACAATTAACTTACAAAGATATGACATAAAAATTAATTTATTTTTCTCGATGTTCACCCTCCTTAAAAACTCTATGAAATATTTTAAATTTATTTGGGTTGTGTTTACAATCCTCTGGAAAGAACACAGACACCTTGGAAAAAAATTGTGTGAAACATGAATAGAACAATTTGTAAAAAATAATATACTAAATAAGATTAAGTATAGGGAGAGGTAGTAGAAATTTTTGTACTAGTTCACATTCATTGTTATTAGCATAGAAAAGTAGGAATTTGAAGTATTAATTCGTTATTACTTATTATTAAGACACATGGTATGAAATAAGGGTTTTTACTTCAAATTTACCCCTACTAAGTAGATCTTAACTTACATAAAGTAACCTTAAAAGTGAAAAGAAATGGGAAGAGAGAAGTAGTATATTTCTAGGTTTCTATAATTCAATAGTGTGTATAAAATCAAGGACATGACATGAGTATGGAGAAACAAAACTTAAACTGAAAAGTACATTACCTTTAAAATTCTTAGCACCTGAATCAATGAAATTTTAGAGCTCGAGAAAATTAAAAATCATCTTTAGCCATGAGATAAAAATACGAAACCTCACTTTACTTGCATAAAGTGACTGTAAATAGAATAAGATGTACCGATTCAATCCTGAATTAGTTTTTGACTGAACCTTTCATAAGGTATTGAACAAACCCACTTTACCCAAGAAATGAGGATGACAGAAAAGATAACATAATAGGTTGAACTTTTTAATAGGGAAAGATTATCCACTTAAAAATCACAAAGTACCTGTCCTTGGCCTGCTTCTTGGATTTCTTTGGAAGATTTGCTCACTGTTTCCAGTTTCTATCAGGCGATCAATTGTCTAATGATGGCCGATTACAACAAAATTTATAAGCAGTGAATCAAATCACAAACTCATGAGTTAAGCTCATCTCATAATCTCGCCTAGTCCCTGTAACGAGAAATCGCATCAAGTAATCACAAAGTGAACACCATTAAACACTTTATAATATATAAGTCTAAAATAATATTAATAAAAAACAATGGTACTGCCAAGTGTACCACAATGATGAAATGTTCAAACCTGTTATGACAAATAATCAAACTATTTTTAAATCAATCCAGCATTTATGGCACATAATTAAACTATTTTTATATTAATCAAGCATTTATGGCACATAATGAAATTATTTTTAAATCAATAAAGCATTTATGGCACATAATTAAACTGATTTTAAATAAATAACGAATGTATTTGCATGGGTCTGATGTTTTAGGTCCTTCAATCCCCAGGAAGTGAAGTATCTACAGTGTGCAAGGGGGCAAAATGGTTACTGACAAAATGCAAAAAACTGTGAATGATGAAGCACAGGATGGAAGTAATACCTGTGTAGACAAATAAGTGAACTCACAATCTTCAATGAACTCACAAAGATGAAGCAACCCAGATTCCTTAGCATCAGGGATATCACTAATGAGAATCACAATTGAATCCACAATTGCCTTCTTGTAATCAAAGCCACCTTCTTCCCTAAGAATATTACTCAGGAAGTTCATCCTGAAAACAAATGCAGAATACAAACCCATCAGCAGAGAACATTCATCTAAGAATTAACTATCTAAGATGTAACATGGTATACAGAGGAGTTGAAATCCATATACAGGGACACATACAGAGATCGATATTTTAAAGGGAACCAGAAAGATCCAGCGGTCTCCGTTCGTGCCACTTTGCTTTTCCACCCACCGATCATCTTCATCTCCTTGCAGAAGAACCTCCGGTCACGTGCGCTTGGGTCTCCTCTCCTCATCTCTTCTGCTCTCTTCTCGCGAACCCTAGAGGGTTTTCTCTGCCTTTTGCCAAAAATGAAGTCTCGTGCAAAATGACCCTTGCGTTGCAAGGCAACTTACCAAAACGCTGCCTTTATAACAAATTGTATTGTATTTACAACGACCAAAATAAAAAGGAAATGCAATTAATTATATAACTGTATATAGTTTAAAGATTGAAAGAATAATCATTACTTGCATACATAATTTAAAGATTGAATTAATAATTATTATTCAGTTATATATATATATATATATATATATATATGCAATTAATTATATAACTGTATATAGTTTAAAGATTGAAAGAATAATCATTATCTTGCATACATAATTTAAAGATTGAATTAATAATTATTACTCATTTATATATATATATATATATATATATATATATATAATTTAAAGATTGAATTAAGAATTCTTACCTCATTAATTTATTATTGAAATAATGAATAATTATTATTTATTAATGTATAAATCAATTATAAAATATATTTTACTATTCTCAATATTATAGACGTATATAAAAAGGAAATGCAATTAATTATATAACTGTATATAGTTTAAAGATTGAAAGAATAATCATTACCTTGCATACATAATTTAAAGATTGAATTAATAATTATTACTCATTATTATTATTATTATTATTATTATTATTATTATTATTATTATTATATATATATATATAATTTAAAGATTGAATAAGAATTCTTACCTCATTAATTTATTATTGAAATAATGAATAATTATTATTTTATTAATGTATAAATCAATTATAAAATATATTTTACTATTCTCAATATTATAAATGTATATAAAAAGGAAATGCAATTAATTATATAACAGTATATAGTTTAAAGATTGAAAGAATAATCATTACCTTGCTTACATAATTTAAAGATTGAATTAATAATTATTACTCATTAATATATATATATATATATATATATATATATATATATATATAATTTAAAGATTGAATAAAGAATTCTTACCTCATTAATGTATATATAATTTAATTTAATGATTGATAATGCATAACAGCTTTAAGGTAGGAACCGTGAGTTATACATTTATTGTGCTCTTCCCATTTATAATTTAATAATTAAGAAAATTATTCTTCCCCTTCTCTAATTTAAGATAGGTGAAAATTGGATATAATGATTATCTTCTTTTGAATGTTAAATGTAATATTGCTTTAAAGTGGTAAATATTAGTTAGATGTAATTAGAGTCTTTAATATTTACATTGCATGTTTAAATGTGCTATTTTTTTTTTAAAACGTTTATTCAGCAACACTCATTTGACAACAAATTAACAACCACACGTGATATTCTCTCATTTGTTGTTTTAATTGAATTTTTTAAAAGGTTAAAGTTTGATTTGGAGGGTATTTTTGGAAAGGGGTTTGCTGAAACCAAACCTGTTCGCGCCTCTTCTTCCTTACGAAACTCTCTCTCTCCAGGTTTTTCATTCCAAACTCTCGCTCCACCATTGTCAACTCCCAAACTCTCGCTCCACCATTCTCAACTCTGGCTACGCCACCGAAATCATATTTCTACACCTACGGAGTCCAGTGTGCAGCTATTGAAGTTCGTCATTAAAGTCCTTTGTCTTCGTCCACCATTGAAGTCTTGGAAGGAAGTTTCGCTTGTGGCCATCGTTGGCGTCTTTTCTGGAAAGGAGACTTTTTTTGGCTGTCACCGTTGTTCCTTCATGGGTTGGGTTCGTTGTTAACTTCCTATGCAGTGTGATTTTCGTCTTTAATCAAAAGGTATTTTGTATACCCTTTGTTCACTTTCGTTTTTTGGTGATTTGTTGGTGGCTTTTTGTTCGCACTGTCGTGTTTTCCCCTTTATTTGTTTCGCCATTTTTGTATGCCCTTTATTCGTTTTGTCCTTTTTTATGTGAGTTTCTCATTGAGTTAGAATCTGTTATCTTTGTTTTAAAGTTGATTGCACGATACCTGACTCCATGGTCTGTTTACTTGCGTTTTGGAAGGAGTTTGAGTAATAGTAAGATGATGTTGTCAATGTAGAAGAAGAAGAATACAATGAAGAATCACAAGTTGGTAATGAAGAACATCAACTCATACAACCCTCTCAAAATCCGAAACAATCCTCTTCTGCAACATTGAGTGAAGTAATCAAACAATAAAAGATCTACGGACATTTGTTGGCAATAGATTTGACAGACTTGAAAATCGTGTTGGAGTGGTAAAGCAAGAACTTGTTAACTTCCGTAACCAATTTGATTGTCAGCCACCTACTTAGATTATATTTCATTGCATATTGTAATGTACCTTTTAATTTCGAAACTTGTTGTATGGTGACATGTTTACTTTTTTCTATTAATTTATGTGCCTTTTATTGTTTTTATCACTTTTCAGTACTCAACATCCTTCAATATTGTCAAATATGCGTTGTTGAAGAAACGTTTTCATATTCTTTTAGTGTTTGTTTAATATTGCACTATTCGAAATTGAAGTTTTTCCAGTAACGATCCATTCACAAAACATTCAAAAGCTAGTGATAACGAACCTAATTATTCTTGGGGAGTTCTTCAACCATGATTGGGTAGCAATGCTCAGGTTTTGGTACAAAAGGCCAATTTTTGCTGGAAAGGGGGTAAGCGATTACCAGTTCCTTGTAATCGCTTACAACTGCACCATACCTCTGTCAATGGTCTAGGAACTCCCCTCCCAAACTAGAAACAGTTTTGCTTGGTCTTCCATCCACTTAGGTTGAAATTTTTTGTTGTGGACCCCTTCAACCATGGCCAAAAGCCTTAATCTATCCAGAAAACATTGAAAAAACACACTTAAGGACTGACGGGGATCTCTTCAACCATGATTGGGTAGCAACGCTCAGTTATGGTACAAAAGGCCAATTTTTAGCTGGAAAGGGTGGTAAGCGATTACTAGCTCCTTGTAATCGCTTATAACTGCACCAGACCTCTGTCAATCGTCTAGGAACTCCCCTCCCAACCTAGAAACACCTTTGCTTGGTCTTCCATCCACTTAGGTTGAAATTTGTTGTTGTGGACCCCTTCAACCATGGCCAAAAGCCTTAATCTATCCAAAAAACATTGAAAAAACACACGTAAGGACTCATGGGGATCTCTTCAACCATGATTGGGTAGCAATGCTCAGTTTTGGTACAAAAGGCCAATTGTTAGCTGGAAAGGGTGGTAAGCGATTACCAGCTCCTTGTAATCGCTTACAACTGCAGCAGACCTCTGTCAATCGTCTAGGAACTCCCCTCCCAACCTAGAAACACCTTTGCTTTGTGTTCCATCCACTTAGGTTGAAATTTGTTGTTGTGGACCCCTTCAACCATGGCCAAAAGCCTTAATCTATCCAAAAAACATTGAAAAGACACACCTAAGGACTCATGGGGATCTCTTCAACCATGACTGGGTAGCAACGCTCAGGTTTTGGTACAAAACGCCAATTTTGTACTGGAAAGGGAGAAATATGGGCAATTAGTTGTTTGAACTCAAATATCCATTCTTCACTCACTAAAAGTATTCCATAAGCAAAAAGCTAGGGGAAAACATACAAAAGTCATCATCAGAAATATTTAACAAATGACAGTAAAGAAGAAACAAGGAAATATAAACAAATACGAGGATGTTACCTTAGGAATCTTCCAGGTATTCAGGCCACGTGAGGAAAGAAGGCTATATGTTCACTATAGTCAATACTACCAACACCAATGACATTACTTTCTTCAGCTGGATTGTTAAAAGTTCTATAAGTGGTCCATCATTTCCATTTTCAGAAACCATGATTATATTATTTGTTGTTATCTCCCGTATCTGTTATCATAAAGCTCTATAAAGGAATTTATATACTATGTGAAAGATTATTATTGCATACAAGTACCAGAAACAAATAATGACTTCTTTAATATAAAAGTTACAGTAGAGAAAATAGCGTGTCATCTGATAACCAAACCATCATATTTTCATAAGTAATATATCTTAAATTTCTACCTCAGAATAAGAAAAATACAGAAACATCATATTTTCATAAGTAATATATCTTAAATTTCTACCTCGGAATAAGAAAAATAAAGAAACTAGTAATATAGTTGAATTAGTGAGCAGAAACACATAGCACAAGAAATTTAAGTAATCACATCTACCTAAGCTCAAATTTATCAAGTAATCATTCTTGTCGAGTTCGTCATCAACCCCTCTTGCAGCTCACGTCCAAGCTCACGTATTTAAGCTGTTAGGAAAAATGCTTTAGGAATATTTTATTTTTAATTTTAATTGAGTCAAAGTATGTTTTTTAGTTTTAGGATGTAGTTAATTTTTAATTATGGGTTGGAGTAGTGGATTAAAATTAGGATAAAAATGTTAGTGGGTAGTTACTTTTTTAAGTTTTAAATATTGTAACATTTTTCATTATTTCACTATCAATAATACAGAAGTATTTTTGCTTCAAGTACGTTACTGTGCTAAGTTTCTTTATTCTAAAAAACCAACAATTGGTATCAAGATCCTTTTTTCTTGAGGGACCTGTGAGAGAAAAATTTGAAAGCATGGAAGGAAATTCAAAATTTTCAACCATAACATCATCAGTCTTTGATGGTGAAATTTATCAAATTTGGGTGGTACGAATGGAAGCCTACCTAGAAGCTCTGGATCTATGGGAGACAATTGAAGAGGATTATGAAATTCCTGTTCTACCTGGAAATCCAACGATGGCTCAAATCAAAAATCACAACGACGGAAAAACCAGAAAAGCTAAGGCAAAGGCATGTCTCTTTGCTGCAGTTTCACCAACCATTTTCACTCGAATTATGTCTCTAAAGTCAGCCAAAGCCATATAGGATTATCTCAAAGAAGAATATGATGGAGATGATCGAATTAAAGGCATGAAGGTGTTGAATCTCATTAGAGACTTTGAATTGCAGAAGATGAAGGAATCTGAAACTATCAAAGAGTACTCTAAGAGGCTTCTAAACATAGAAAACAGAGTAAGATTACTTGGTTCTGAATTTAAGGACTCTCGTATTATTGAAAAAATTCTGGTTACCGTACCTGAAAGATTTGAAGCTACCATAACCACCTTAGAAAACACTAAGGATTTTTCCAAGATCACCTTGGCAGAGTTGCTGAATTCCTTGCAGGCACAAGAACACCGAAGGGCTATGAGAGAAAAAGGCTTTGTTGAGGAAGCCTTGCCCGCTAAACATGAAGACAGTTGGAAAAATAAAAAAAGGAACCAACAACCAAATAAAGAAGGTGTTGTCAGAAATGAAAGCATAACAGGAAGCTCCAAGGGAAAGTATCCTCCTTGCAAGCATTGCAATAAGATGGGTCATCCTCCATTCAAGTGTTGGAGAAGGCCTGACGCTAAATGCACCAAGTGCAATCAACTTGGGCATGAAGCTGTCATATGCAAAAACCAAAATCTGCAGCAGGAAGAAAATGCTCAAATTCCAAATGAAGAGGAGGAAGATCAACTTTTTGTTGCAACCTGTTTTTCAACCAATGCTTCAAGTGAATCTTGGCTAATTGATAGTGGTTGTACAAACCATATGACCTATGACAAGGAGCTTTTCAAAGATTTAAAGCCAACCAACATCACCAAAGTCAAAATAGGCAATGGTGATTATATTTCGGTCAAAGGAAAGGGAATTGTTGCAATAACAAGTTGCTCAGGCACAAAGTTAATTTATGATGTTCTTTTTGTACCAGAAATTCAACAAAACCTGTTAAGTGTTGGCCAATTGATTGAGAGAGGCTTCAAAGTCGCTTTTGAAGACAATTTTTGTTTGATTAGAGATGCAACTAGTCACAAAATTTTCAAAATCAAAATGAAAGGAAAAAGTTTAGCCCTAAAACTATTGGAGGAGGAGCAAACTATTTTCTCACTCAACGAAAATGTGACAGAAATTTGGCACAAGAAGCTAAGACATCTTCATCATATGTTGGGTGCAAAGAGTTTATCTTATTTTGCAGCAATGACTGCAACATTGGTTTTGATCCTTCTCAATGTGGTTGTAGTTTGCCATGGAGGCAAAACAAATTATTTCATTAGAGAGGTCGATAAGGCCGAGGACATGCCCCTTCAAAGTGATGTATTTGTTTCCCCTTCTAGCTATAATGTAAGGGCCATGATCGTATCATGGGTGACCATGGACGAACCAGGAAAAGATTTAGTACGTTATTGGAACGAGGTGTACGAGAATGACCTTCTTGACTATGAAGACGAAGAAGAAAAAGAGACGAAGAAGAAAAAGAGTCTGAAGGTGCTAATAAAATCAATGGTAAAGCTGTCAAGAAGGGTTATGTTAGAATTCATAGTTCAGGATTAAGAGATTTTTTTCCGAAGCCAGATTGACCTTTCATGGACTTTTGAAGTTACTAAAGCAAGGAGGAGTGTTAGGAAAATGCTTTAGGAATATTTTATTTTTAATTTTAATTGAGTCAAAGTATGTTCCTTATTTTTAAGATGTAGTTAATTTTTAATTATGGGTTGGAGTAGTGGATTAAAATTAGGATAAAAATATTAGTGGGTAGTTAATTTTTTAAGTTTTAAATATTGTAACGTTTCTCATTATTTCACTATCAATACAGAAGTATTTTTGCTTCAAGTACGTTACTGTGCTACGTTTCTGTATTCTAAAAAACCAACATAACCGACCCCAGTTTCTAAATCCCCCCTACCACCTCGGAATCCTTGACGGCCACCAGCCCGAAATGAGTGGAGAACTGCATCGTCGGGTTCTGCCGCAGGATCCAGCGCCATCCCTCGGGGCGGAGGGCGGTTTTGAGGTAGGCGCGGTGGCTGATGGAAGCATCATATATGTCGGTAAAGAAGGGCTTTATCGACGACGGTCACAAAGCCGTCGGTAATATCCTTGTCGCTAACATTTACCGAGGGCTTATGCCCCTCGGTAATTACCGAAGGTCATAAGCCTTCGGTAATTATCGAGGGGTATAAGCCTTCGGTAATTACCGAGGGGCTGTAGCCTTCGGTAATTACCGAAGGGAATAAGCCCTCGGTAATTTCCGAGGGGCAAAAACCTTCGATAATTTCCGAAGGACATAAGCCTTCGGTAAAGCCTTCGGTAATATTAAAAAAAAAACAAAGTCATATTTGTATTTGTTATCCAACCAGAAATACCTGCATAAAAAAGGTTGACAACACAGACAAACCTGCATAGCAGTTTCAAACCACAGACAGACCTGCATATTGTGCATCCCAAAATCATGCAATATCATTGACAATGAATAATACAAATATAACATCATCTGTAAAGTTCAATATTAAATATGAAACATAAAACAATATCATCCAATTTTGAGCAAAAGATAATGTACCAAAATCATGATGTACTAAAATTCAAATGTACTAACATCAGTATGTTCTAACAACTATGATCAATAATAAAATAAAACTAAAATTCTACATAGTCATCAGCTTCATCTTCATCATCCTGCTGATCCTCTACAGATGGTTGGACTGGTGTGGGCTGGACTGATGTGGGCTGGACTGATCTGGGCTGTTGAGGAACGGCGGGTGACGGGGAGGGTCGTGGCTGGGTGATAACGATAATTCTTACCATTATCTATGGTGCAATTTTCTTACCAAATCAACTCTCCTGAAGCTTGAAACACGCTTAATCCTCTCTCTAATCTAACTTTGTGCATAAACTCAGCTTAGGTTACACACATTAGTTTTCATCACTAATTCCTCAAATTTTGTAGGAACTTTGTGTGCTTTGGAAGGACAGTCAAACTATCAAGAGTGGAGAACCAAGGAAGAGCTGAAAAAGGAAGTTTTGAAGAAGTTAATCTGCAAAAGTTGCGCCAGAGTGCCCCTAGAGGGTGCTGGGCGCCCTTCAACTCGCAGTTTCTGCCAAAACTCCACGCCAGGGCGCCCCGAGACGGCACTGGGCGCCCTTCAATTCATAGTTTCTCCTAGTTTCTTGCGCCTGGGCGTCCTTGGGGGGCGCTGGGCGCCCTTTGATTCGCAGTTGGAGCTTAAATGATGGCGCCTGAGCGCCCCAGAAAAGGGCGCTGGACGCGACGTTTTGCTGACTTGGCACCCTAGCCCTATAAAAGGCACACAGTTTACGAGGGTGGTAACTTCTTGGCGGCTGAAGCTCAGAAACACGATTTTGGACCTCTTGGACCTGTTTTTGGACTGTGGGAGCTCTCCTTGCTTCCTCCTTGGGTCTCCATCTACCCCATTTTCTTCCATTGTAAGCTCAAGCTCTCTATGACTATGGAGAGCTAAGTTCTTTTTGTTGGGGAATGATGTAAACTTTACAACCCACTTGTAAATGCACTTGTTTTAAATGAAAATATGCTTCCTTCATTACTTGCTAGTGTTTATTTCTTTGCTTAAAGCTTGTTATGACTTGATCAACCATGGCATGATGTTAGGGTTTGCTTAATATTGGGAAATGTTTTGTGAACTTTGAAATGGACTAAACACCTAAAGGAAATAGTGTCTAGGGATAGAGCTACGACTTTTGGTTGTCTTAAACTTATTTTCTTAATGCGGGTGAACTTGTTAGGTTGCCAAGGGATTGGGATTTAACAAGTGAACCTAGGATTTCTCACCAAGGGATTGGGTTTAAGTAACTTAGCTAGTTGATAAGAGCAAGTTAATGAAGAAGAGTGGTTTAGTGCATTTGCATAGGATTGAATTAGTTGAAATCATTCTCCAACATATCCATTCCATATCATCTTAAATCATTTCATTTTCTAGTGTTTTAACCACAAGAAGGTCATTTTACCATTTATGTATTATGTTTAATTACATTACACAAATTCACACAAAAGGGAACCATTCTTTAGCTTAAATTAGTTAGTTAATTATACGATAGTAAAGTAGTAACCGAGTCTCTTGGGAAACAATATCCGGTCTTACCGGTTTTACTACTTGCACGATTTGGTACACTTGCCAAAGTCACGCAACATGTTTTTGGCGCCGTTGCCGGTGTCTCGTTGTAATTACTTTACTTTTGTGTGATTTCTAACCCACTTAGGCTTTATTCTTATATTCTTTTTATTGTGAATAATTTTTGTTTTCATTATTTGTGGGTTAACTTGGTGCTCTAGTACTATTGCCTCTAGTGTATGCAGGGCACAATTCGTACTAGGAGCACACCATCCTCTGAACCTTTCCTCTTAGATCCTGAAGTTGAGAAGACTGCCCGAAGAAACAACAATAGAAGAAGAAGAGAGAATGGGGCATCTAGAGAAACTTCTCCCGCTCTTGTGATTCCTGAGCAACCCATCTTGCCTGCAGCTGAGTAGGAAGTCGAAGATATGGCTGACAATCAGAATGGTAATGGTGATGCGCAAGCTAGACGTACTCTGGAGGATTACTCTGCTTTTTCAGGGCCGCTTCATTTCAATAGTATTGCTCGGCCACGGATCAATGCCCCAAACATTTTTACCGATTCTTTTTCAGAAAACTTGTTCGTGTAGTGTTTTCGTTTAGGAGGAGTGTTGAGAGTAAACAAAAACGCACAGTTTCAGTATTCTTTCTGTTTATAAATACTGTAAAATCTACTTTGATTATAATAAAAAATATACAGAAGAATTTCAGTACCTTGTCTTTGCATTCTCTGTCTCTCATAAACATCTCTGTAACATCTGGAGCGGGTTGATCTGGACGGTGGTCGGAGGTAGCGATGAACCCTAGCAGAGAGCATTTGAGCTGATCCTCTCTCTAGAAGTTTCATGTTTTGACTTTCTCTCTCAAGAACACGTGGGCATCTGTTTTTCTTTAACATCAGAAGATATTAACTTGAGGTTTTTACGCTTTTACCCTTGGCTTTCATAATTTATACGGTGAAACATTAAATTTTAATCCATTCTTACGACTCTATTATTTTTCTTACACTGATCCATTTTCTCGTTTTATTTGGTAGCAACCATTACAATAAGTGTCCTTTTATTTTATACTTTGTATCACTGAACTACACTTATTTTGTTGATCGGATTTGTTATTTCAATACGAGAAGATGTGTATTATTTGATCTATTTTTTTTTCTCTTATTGTTTTCTTTTAAGGATTTTTGGTGATTCATCTTTTATGTGTATACTATTTAAAATATTTGGAAGCATAAAACCTTGATCATATCCGGTCGTTAATGTTGTTTCTATTGAAATTATTTTACTGACATCTCTTGATCTGTCATTACAGTTAAGAAAATCTGATGTTAGAATATGTTGCCCTAGACTTAAATTTCAAGAGATGTTGTCCTAAACTTAAATTTTAAGAGATTTATTAGTAATTTTGTTTAAGTTTTATTATCTATTGTTGTTTCGTTTCATTAATTTTTGTTTATACTGTCGCGTCTGTTTTCATTTTGTTGTAAGCCACTTCTAGTTTTATAATAGCCTGGAAAGTAGTTGGTCCCAATTTTTGTTTTATGTCTCACATCTTTCTGTTTAGATGACCTGACCAGTTGTTATTTCATTGTAGATGTTATTTTTGGTTTCAGGTGCTCGGCCAAGGCCCACTTCTACGATTATTTAAAGCCATCATAGTTGAATGAAAAACACCACAGTGAATTACAATGTAACTATGTCTGTGTGTCACGTTTTTTTAACAAAGTGGTATCAAAGTATTATGTTATGAGTACGAGTGAGAAAAGGAAAAGAGAGAGTGAAATAGTGAGTGTTTGAGTGTCTTAGTGTTTGGAAAAAAGAGGGTTAGAGAGATGACAAAAGTTGTTAATGGAATGATCATGCCATAGCTGAAGAAGAAGACCAATTATTATAATTGGTACCTACAAATGAAGGTGCTACTAAGATCCTAGGACATTTTGGATATGGTGGAAGACGATTATGATGAACTCGAGGAGGGCGAACACTTGACAAGAGCACATGTTACTACATTGAAGAAAACACGAGTGAAAGATGAGTTAGCATTGTACATTTTATATAATGTAGTGAATGAGTTAAGGTTCGAAAAAATAGCGAATGCAGTGTCAACAAAGGGAGTTTGGGAGATTTAGGAGGTTTCATATAAAGTTGACAAGTGCATCAGACAAGTCCAGATACAAGCTCTCAAATGGGAGCTTGAACACCTAAAGATGGAGCACAAAGATCGTGTAACCGAGTACATAACTCGGGTGGATAAGGTGGTCAATCAACTCGGCAAGAATGGAGAACAAATGCCACCTAGCCGAGTTGTAGGAAAAATCTTGAGATCACTCACAAAATATTTCAAGAGTATTGTGTGCGCTACCGAAGGACTTATCAATTCTCACAGTGGATGAACTTGTTGGGTCATTAGAAGCCCACGAACAAAGGAGAAAGAATTAGGATGAATGACATGAACCTCTCGACCAAGCACTACAAGCATAACTTGATTCGAATGGAACTTATAATACTCAGGGTCGAGGTCCTAGAGGCAAAGGACGAGGACGAGGTGGGCATGGTAAAAGCAAAAAAAGTATGCAGGTTTTGTGATGGCATGAAGATCATAGGTCGAGCACATGATGAACGCGACAAGTATGCAAACCAACAAGGAGAGCTCGACAACATTACCGAGTCAAAATGAGAGTTTGACAAGGACAACAAGTAAAAGGTAGAGCTTGGCATTTTTGCCGAATGGAATGTAAAACTCTGGAAGATTATCGAGTAGTGTAGTGAGCTCGGTAAGAATCTCGATCAACCAATTTGAGAGCCTAGATGTTTCTGTGTGGAGACCAAGTAGTCTGGTTGAACTTGAGAATAACCTTGTTAGCTTAGTGGTGCCTCTACACAGCTAAGAGCAATATGAAGAGAGCCTATGTGAGTATAAGACAAGCACGAAATTCATTTTTAACAAATTTGTAGTAATAAAAATCTATACACTACAATCTTAGTCAAATATAATAAAAATAATATAAGAAGATTAAATTAAATAAATTAAATAAAAAAATTAAATAACAAAATAATAAATCAAGAAAAGAAAACAAATTAAAAAAGAACAAAAGAAATATATAATCAATAATAATGAAAATAAGTTGAATCCAATTATTCATAATAAATTCAATTTAAGTATAGTCTCAATTAAATTCAAGTATGTTTAGTCATGCTTGTTATTTTGCCTAGTAAAAAGATAATTAATAAGTAAAGTTTTGATTAATTTTTATTAAATTTATTACATTTAATCAAAATAAAGATTCAATTATTTATAAAAAGTCATTAATTAAATAAAAGTTTCAAAATAAAATAAAAATTAAAGTGTTAATTAAAATTAAAACCCTTAAACTAATATGATTTACAATCAGTATGAATATAGATTAAACTTTGTTAGTAATTAGCTACAATTTAAAAATAATAATTTTTTACTTAATATTTAAGACAAAAGAAATGATTGGTAAAATATAATCTGTAATAAATTTATAACAAAAACATTATAAAGGCTTAACATGAATATAGAAATAAATAACATAAAAAGAGAAAGAAACGAAGGCAAGAGGTGATTAAGTCTTCCAAAGTGTTACTGAGCTCTCCTAACATGTTTTTTTAAGTCTTTTTATATAGAAATTGAATTGAATTTTGTTGTTTGTTCTTCTTCTTATCTTAGCCAAATTTTTTCAATTTTTCATATTTTTTTTCCTTTTTTTGGTGATTTGAATTTTTGTAATTTTAATTACCTTTTATTCTTAGATTTTTCTTTATGATGTCATGAAGCTTTAATAAATTGATTTTCATACTTCCATAAATTTAACTTAATACACCTTAAAATATGCAAAGAATATTTATACAATTAAAAAATTATTTTTAATATGTTTGTATATATTGTGCTTAATAAACTTAATTATCACAAATCCTAACTAAAATAATATTTCAAAATTAAGAATAAAAAAAGGCTAAATAAGATAAAAAAAAATATGCCCTTATTTGGAATGTTCTTAATCAATTAATGTTTAGATTTTATTAGAAAAGAATTTTTGTAATTGAACCATCTCAGTTTCCTAAACTTGGATTCGACATATACAAGATAAGATTCATTAGCCTAAATCCAAGATATGGGATGAAATATCAACATACACGAAGAAGATCATTTTGTGATTATCTTACGGGATTTCTAGTTATATATATATAGGGTGCATTATCGCAAGGAGAAGTAATCAATTCATATATTCAATACTTGCTTAATATCTTTCATTTATAGTACTTTATGCAAATCTGTTAAACTTTTAATGAATTAAGTATCGAGCCGTCTTTGCACGTGAATCTCTTTCTCTTTTATCTTCCAAGTCGACGCTTAATCATGCAGAAGTAACAGCTCAACAACCAAAAGAAACACTCAAACCAAAAATAGAACACAACATTAAACACCGAAAAATATTAAGAAAAATTCATAATTTGTATTTTGTTGTACCAATAAGACTTTCTTCACTTTACTATAAATGAGTAAAGTATATTGTGTTTAATCATGAATATTCTTTAATCTTCTAACCAAATTAAAAGTTAAGTAATCATAAATTCTCAATTAATTATTGTTAAAGTTCTTACCACTAATCAAAGTACATTCTCAATTAGTGGCAAAATTTCATTCAATCTTATGAAAATTCCTAAATTCAATCAAAGTACATTCTCAATCAAATCTAGAAACCCTTCAACTCATATAATTAATATGCATGTAGATTCAAACACCTTATGATGTAAAAATGGTTACTTTTGATGTGATTGAGAAATGAAAAACACATTATGATGTAAAAATTGTTACTTTCATATGTTCAATCATATGAAAGTACTTAAATTCAATCAAAGTACATTCTCAATCAAATTTAGAAACCCTTGAACTCATATGATCAATATGCATGTAGATTCAAACACCTTATGATGTAAAAATTGTCATTTTTGACGTGATTAAGAAATGAAAAACATAGTAGAAAGATAACCCAAATCAATAATCAAAAGAAACAAAAACATTAATCCAACTTAACCTCAGAATCCATAATGAAAGTATAGTGCAATAACCCTAAAAGCTTAGCCCTCCATGAATATGATGAAATACATGATCAAAGTAAAAGTAAGAGAAGTGGTGGAGTTTCTGAATGTAGAGTCAGCCTCCCTCCTGCTTCCCCTGAGTCTCTTTATATAAGAATTGATTGAGCTTAGATTCCGAATATTCTGTTGATAAAATATTTTATCTAGTACTATAATATCTTCCAAATAATTAACAGATTTAAATAATTATAAAATCATTTGGAAGATATTTTTTGTTGATATTTCAATGTTTAATTATCTTTTAAAATATCTAACAGATTTCTCACACTTAATCTTGCCCAAAATTACATTTCAACCCTTTTTATTTTCCAAATTTTCACTAAAAGACCTGAAGTATGCTAATATTTGCAATTTGGCCGGTTTGACTTGATTTGGCCAGAGTTGGCCCAAGGAGTACTTCCAATGAGGGACTACCGCGTGTCAGATCCTATTTCCACCCAAAAACTAGGGTTCTGAAGTAAATTGGAGAGTGTTCAGGTGTGACGCTCTCATGGTGGCCTTAGGCATGTTATAATGTACGAGATGCCATGGCTTGTGGTGGAGAAGATGAACTACTGCGGTGGTGCTATGAACATTAGGCATGGAGGTTGACGGTGGCACGATGGTTGATCCACTAATGAGTGCAAGGATCATGCACATGTGGTAACGCTTCTGATTGGTTTATTAGGTGTGTAGAGGATTAGAGATACGTGGTAGCTTCATAGTGGTGAGATCTGAGTGTTACATATTAGGACACGCGGCATAATCTAAGTAAGTCTAATTTTTTAAAGTGGTAGAGGGTGAAAATAAGGAAAGTAGGGGTACATGAGTAAAAGTTAACTATTTGGTCCATTTTAGAAAAAAAAAAGGTTGTATTTGTAAAAACTAGGGGAGTAAGAATACAAATTGATGGTGCGGCTCATTGCTGAAAAGGGAGCGTATTAGTGAAAAACCAAGGATGCATTCAGTTATTTGTATATTTCTTTCCAGAATTCTAATTTTGGACTTTATTTTATAACTCGGACCATTTAATTTCACACTTTGAATCAAACTTCGACTTTCACTGCATCAACAAACATTAGACTATTCAAATATAATTTATGTAACTAAAGATTACTTTTTAAATCCTTTTAATTTCCAAACCCAATAAATTTACTTCACACAAATCCTATTCAAATCAATCCTTTAAATACAAGACTTCCATCAAAAATTTAAATTTAAACCATAAATATTAGTGTTGTCAAAATGGGTTGTAACCCGCGAACCAACCCGACCCACACAGGTTTGAGCTAGGTTGGGTTTGAAAAAAATGTAATTTTTTTATGCGGGATATTTTTCAACCCGGCTCACCCGGGTTGAACCTGTGGTAAGCCGGGTTGGCTCACCAATCCACCTAATTTAATTAAATTATTTATCATTTTGTGTTTTAATATTATTATAGTTGGCATTTTTTTTATTATATTGTAGATGGTGATAAAGAAGAAAATGTTTCAAAAGAGAAAAGTATTATAGATTAATCTATTCAAGACTCTAATATTATAAATGGATAAGTAATACAAAAGTTATCAATATTAAAAATTTATTTATTGGTATTTTATACATGTTTTTGGATTACACTTGGATTGTATGATATTTATTTTTTATTTTGAATTGTCTTTGGAGTTGAACATCATTTTAGTGTGAAATTTATTTAAATTTAAATTAAAAGAAATTAATTTTTTTTATTTTAAGAAAAACTTATAATTAAATGAGTTAGTGAGAAAATCTATTTAACCCACCAAGACGTAGTGGGTTGAGCTGGATTCGAATTTTTTCAACTTGTTAATAAGTGAAATGGGATGGATTGACTCACTAAGTGACCAACTCATGATGAACCAAACCGGAGCGAATCGAGTTACCCATTTTCACAACTCTAATAAATATACACATAAACATGCATCAATCACTTATCCATTCACTCTTTCGTAAAGGAATAATACAACCATGGAAGATTCCATGTTATCTACAAAATAATTTGTGGGTATCTTACCATAAAAACAAATCCCTCAATAAGTCTGCATGCATATCTATGATCGACCGTGTTTTTTCCGGTTGATAATAACCAAGTACCAAAAAATCTTTAACCATGAATTTTGTCATCAGATTATGTCACCACCAAATAGATTAATAGATTAATATCCTTACTATAAATAAATAAATGAACTGCATAAAAGAGACTGCTTAAAAAAAGTATCTAAAAGACAAAACTCATATGGCACTAGTGTAGCGAAAGGAAACGATCGCAGTTGTTTTTTACTATACGTCGCGGTTTTAGAACCGCGGCATATGCGAGGTAAAAAGTCTGGGACTTTAAGCCGCGGTTCCAACCGCGGTAATTTATTGAACCGCGGTCAAAACCCATTATTTTTTTAAAAAAAATTTCATCTAACCTTTTGGCTGCGGTTCCAACAGCGATAATAGACCTGCTGGAACCGCGGCCTATTACCCTTTTTTTTTAAAAAAAATCGTCTAACTTTCTACCGCGGTTTTGGCCACAACCGCAACCTATTCTCCTGAAATGTTTTTTAATAGCAGGTCTGTTTTTGTGATATCCACTATCATAAAAACAGACCTCCATATCAAACAATCACATAATGTACACAAATTCAACGCAGATTCAACACAATAATCAATATTTACATCCAATTTTGATCCATACGTAAATATTCTGACTTTAAAATAAAAAATCATACCATCATAAAAATTATACAATCATACAAAATCTAAGGATACAAAATTATATGATCATTCAATCACATATTCAATCATACAAAATTATATAATCTAATAAAAGTTAAATTTAAACATTAATATAAGAACCTGATAGTGTGAAAAGCCAATAACAATGAACAACCCGCGATCAAAACGCTAGAAAATTCAACTCTAAAAAATTCAAACCTGTAAAAATATACAAACAAATATTAGTTTTAGAAATAAAAACAAACATCAAAATGCAATTTACCTCTAAGGGGAAGAATCGGAAAAACCCATAAAAAGACATTTTGAATGATTTTGATCGGTTAAAACTATTTCCCAACGTTGACAATGGTCACGACACCGAACAAAAATGGGTTTAAACGGTGAAAAATGATTGAAAATGGAAGCAGAGGATCGTGTGACGAAGGAGGCTCTGAAACTGTTTGCGCGTGAAGAAGAAGGAAGATGATGACACTGTTCCTGTGTCTTTTAATTTTTTAACCTAAGCAAGGGAATAGACCGCGGTTCACCACTTAACCGAGGCTTATTCTCCTGAAAAAAAATTCAAAATACATCTAAAATGACATTTTTGAAATTTTTTTCACACTTTATGCCACGGTTCACCGCCAAACCGCGGCCTATTCCCTTAAATATTCAAAATTTAAAATTTTGCAGGGGGAATAGATCGCGGTTTCCCTTAGAACCGTGGTCTATTTCCTTGAAATTTTTTTCAGAACTATTGCCTATTTTGACTTTGGTGATGTTGGTTGGCTTTAAATCTTTGAAAAGCTCCTTGTCATAGGTCATATGGTTTGTACAACCACTATCAATTAGCCAAGATTCACTTGAAGCATTGGTTGAAAAACAGGTTGCAACAAAAAGTTGATCTTCCTCCTCTTCATTTGCATATTGAGCATTTTCTTCCTGCTGCAGATTTTGGTTTTGCATATGACAGCTTCATGCCCAAGTTGATTGCACTTGGTGCATTTAGCGTCAGGCCTTCTCCAACACTTGAATGGAGGATGACCCATCTTGTTGCAATGCTTGCAAGGAGGATACTTTCCCTTGGAGCTTCCTGTTATGCTTTCATTTCTGACAACACCTTCTCTATTTGGTTGTTGGTTCCTTTTTTTGTTTTTCCAACTGTCTTCATGTTTAGCGGGCAAGGCTTCCTCAACAAAGCCTTTTTTCTCTCATAGCCCTTCGGTGTTCTTGTGCCTGCAAGGAATTCAGCAACTCTGCCAAGGTGATCTTGGAAAAATCCTTAGTGTTTTCTAAGGTGGTTATGGTAGCTTCAAATCTTTCAGGTACGATAACCAGAATTTTTTCAACAATACGAGAGTCCTTAAATTCAGAACCAAGTAATCTTACTCTGTTTTCTATGTTTAGAAGCCTCTCAGAGTACTCTTTGATAGTTTCAGATTCCTTCATCTTCTGCAATTCAAAGTCTCTAATGAGATTCAACACCTTCATGCCTTTAATTCGATCATCTCCATCATATTCTTCTTTGAGATAATCCCATATGGCTTTGGCTGACTTTAGAGACATAATTCGAGTGAAAATGGTTGGTGAAACTGCAGCAAAGAGACATGCCTTTGCCTTAGCTTTTCTGGTTTTTCCGTCGTTGTGATTTTTGATTTGAGCGATCGTTGGATTTCCAGGTAGAATAGGAATTTCATAATCCTCTTCAATTGCCTCCCATAGATCCAGAGCTTCTAGGTAGGCTTCCATTCGTACCACCCAAATTTGATAAATTTCACCATCAAAGACTGATGATGCTATGGTTGAAAATTTTGAATCTCCTTCCATGCTTTCAGATTTTTCTCTCACAGGTCCCTCAAGAAAAAAGAAACGTAGCACAGTAACGTACTTGAAGCAAAAATACTTCTGTATTATTGATAGTGAAATAATGAAAAATGTTACAATATTTAAAACTTAAAAAAGTAACTACCTACTAACATTTTTATCCTAATTTTAATCCACTACTCCAACCCATAATTAAAAATTAACTACATCCTAAAACTAAAGAACATACTTTGACTCAATTAAAATTAAAATAAAATATTCCTAAAGCATTTTCCTAACAACTTAAATACGTGAGCTTGGACGTGAGCTGCAAGAGGGGTTGATGACGAAGGATCAGAGACTCGACAAGAAGGATTACTTGATAAATTTGAGCTTAGGTAGACGTGATTACTTAAATTTCTTGTGCTATGTGTTTCTGCTCACTAATTCAACTATATTACTAGTTTCTTTATTTTTCTTATTCCGAGGTAGAAATTTAAGATATATTACTTATGAAAATATGATGTTTCTGTATTTTTCTTATTCTGAGATTACTTATGAAAATATGATGGTTTGGTTATCAGATGACATGCTAGTTTCTCTACTGTAACTTTTATATTAAAGAAGTCATTATTTGTTTCTGGTACTTGTATGCAATAATAATCTTTTACATAGTATATAAATTCCTTTATAGAGCTTTATGATAACAGATACGGGAGATAACAACAAATAATATAATCATGGTTTCTGAAAATGGAAATGATGGACCACTTATAGAACTTTTAACAATCCAGCTGAAGAAAGTAATGTCATTGGTGTTGGTAGTATTGACTATAGTGAACATATAGCCTCCTTTCCTCACGTGGCCTGAATACCTGGAAGATTCCTAAGGTAACATCCTCGTATTTGTTTATATTTCCTTGTTTCTTCTTCACTGTCATTTGTTAAATATTTCTGATGATGACTTTTGTATGTTTTCACCTAGCTTTTTGCTTATGCAAATACTTTTAGTGAGTGAAGAATGGATATTTGAGTTCAAACAACTAATTACCCATATTTCTTTGTCAGGCACAATCTCCACTTGCAATTTGTAGCGATCCTATGTAAAGAACTGATGAGCTTTCAATGAAGCCTTGGTCATTGTAGAATGGCATGTTAGATGTTTATCTAACATGAAAATATTTTTTATTTAATACGAGTTATTCTTGTCCTCTGTTTTTTTTTTCTATAACATCTTTAATTTGTATGCAAGTTTGCTTTCTTGTTAATAATTTTTTTTAAAAATTATATTGATATCTTTACCTTGCAGTTACGGCAGCGTGAAGCTAGACATTATTGCATATGGACGGGGCATTATGGGATCAAAAGTTAGTGCAAGCTGTAACACTTGTCAGGAACTAGTGTTACAAGTTTTGTAGTTGTTGGTGTTGTATGTTTGCTTGTCAGCGTCATTCCTGAACCTGAGAGAAAAAGTATCTTAAACCCAGCAAGCATGAAACAAGCATTGAGTGAGGGTGTTGCAAAGCTTTCTGGGCCTAACATGTATGAGCAGGGTGCTGGCAAAGTTGATATGTATGTTCTCTTGTTTTACTTTTCTATTTTATTTGGTTTTAAGATATATCCTAATGGGACAGACAACATACCACAACAAAGCAATGGTTGCAGAGTTATTCTTTCTATGATAGTTCTCAGCATTTTAGGAACCATGCTGGGAAATGAATTAGCATGAGTGTATGTATATATACATTCATAATCGATTGGTCAAACCACATAATTGTAAGCATATATGCAAGGTTAATGAACTTGAGAGTCTGCGTAGACTTGTGGAGGTTTCTTAGACTTAGCTTGTGGACTTCTAAGTGTCTACTTCATATGAAAAAGAAATAATACTTGTAAAATTCAATACCATAATTAACAAAAATAAAACAATAATTCTGCAAACTTTAGTGAATAAAATTCTAAAGTAAATCAACAACCAAGTCCCATCATAGAGGTTTATCTTGACTTAAAATCCAAGAGCAGAACTCCAAATTTTTTGATAAAAACAGAAAGGAAAAGAAGAAAAAAATTATAAAGTATGTAACAAAATCAAAGGGAGAATGTGCTTACGTCTTTGTAGAGCAGAGGAGACAAAAATAGTGGCAAATTGCATGTTGCCCGAGGACTCATGTGCGATGCAAAGGACTTGAAATGGATCGCGATATTTCGACAATGCTAATTTGACAAAATTTTGACAACGCCACGTGTCAGCATTGTATTGACTGATTTCAATTTTGTTTTACAAAAAAAAAACTGATTTTGAAAAGGGTTCAGACTTGAGGGGTTTGCATATTCCAAAACTACCCTCTTTCCTTTCAACACTCTCTCATTCTCTCTCTCCTCTTACTTTAGGTTTTCACTTTCTCTCATCAAGTTCTCTCTCTCCATTTTAGGTTTTCATTTTCTCTTAACTAGTTCTCTCTTTCTCTCTCTCCATTTGGTGAAGGCCTCATAGTGGTGTGTCTCTCGTTGGGTGTCCATTTGGTGATTTCGTTATCATTTTTTGGGTTCGTTATCGTTATTGTGCAATGGGTTCATCCGGTGACATTGGTTCTTCGAACAAGGTACAAAATTGGCGTTTTGTACCAAAATCTGAGCGTTGCTACCCAGTCATGGTTGAAGAGATCCCCATGAGTCCTTAGGTGTGTTTTTTCAATGTTTTCTGGATAGATTAAGCCTGTTGGCCATGGTTGAAGAGGTCCACAACAACAAATTTCAACCTAAGTGGACGAAAGACCAAGCAAAGTTTTTTCTAGGTTGAGAAGTGACTTCCAAGACTATTCTTAGAGGTATGGTGGTGATGTAAGCGATTACAAGGAGCTAGTAATCACTTACCTCCCTTTTCACCACAAAATTGGTGTTTTGTACCAAAACTTGAGCGTTGCTACCCAATCATGGTTGAAGAGATCCCCATGAGTCCTTAGGTGTGTTTTTTCAATGTTTTCTGGATAGATTAAGGCTTTTGGCCATGGTTGAATTGGTCCACAACAACAAATTTCAACCTAAGTGGATGGAAGACCAAGCAAAGTTGTTTCTAGGTTGAGAGGTGAATTCCAAGACCATTTAGAGAGGTATGGCGGTGATGTAAGCGACTACATTGAGCTGGTAATCGCTTACCTCCCTTTCCACCACAAAATTGGCATTTTGTACCAAAACCTGAGCTTTGCTACCCAGTCATGGTTGAAGACATCCCCATGAGTCCTTAGGTGTGTTTTTTCAATATTTTTTGGATAGATTAAGGCTTTTGGCCATGGTTGAAGGGGTCCACAACAACTAATTTCAATCGACGTGGATGAAAGACCAAGCAAAGCATTATTTAGGTTGAGAGTTGAGTTCCTAGACCATTCATAGAGGTCTAGTGGTGATGTAAGCGATTACAAGGAGATGGTCGCTTACCTCCCTTTCCAGTACAAAATTGGCGTTTTGTACCAAAACCTGAGCGTTGCTACCCAGTCATGGTTGAAGAGATCCCCATGAGTCCTTAGGTGTATCTTTTCAATGTTTTTTGGATAGATTAAGGCTTTTGGCCATGGTTGAAGGGGTCCACAACAACAAATTTCAACCTAAGTGGATGGAAGACCAAGCAAAGGTGTTTCTAGGTTGGGAGGGGAGTTCCTAGACGATTGACAGAGGTCTGGTGCAGTTGTAAGCGATTACAAGGAGCTGGTAATCGCTTACCACCCTTTCCAGCTAAAAATTGACCTTTTGTACCAAAATTGAGCGTTGCTACCCAATCATGGTTGAAGGGATCCCCATGAGTCCTTAGGTGTGTTTTTTCAATGTTTTTTGGATAGATTAAGGCTTTTGGCCATGGTTGAAGGGGTCCACAACAACTAATTTCAACCTAAGTGGATGGAAGACCAAGCAAAGGTTTTTCTAGGTTGGGAGGGGAGTTCCTAGACGATTGATAGAGGTTTGGTGCAGTTGTAAGCGATTACAAGGAGCTGGTAATCGCTTACCACCCTTTCCAGCTAACAATTGGCCTTTTGTACCAAAATTGAGCATTGCTACCCAATCATGGTTGAAGAGATCCCCATGAGTCCTTAAGTGTGTTTTTTCAATGTTTTTTGGATAGATTAAGGCTTTTGGCCATGGTTGAAGGGGTCCACAACAACAAATTTCAACCTAAGTGGATGGAAGACCAAGCAAAGGTGTTTCTAGGTTGGGAAGGGAGTTCCTAGATGATTGACAGAGGTCTGGTGCAGTTGTAAGCGATTACAAGGAGCTGGTAATCGCTTACCACCCTTTCCAGCTAAAAATTGGCCTTTTGTACCAAAACTGAGCGTTGCTACCCAATCATGGTTGAAGAGATCCCCATGAGTCCTTAAGTGTGTTTTTTCAATGTTTTCTGGATAGATTAAGGCTTTTGGCCATGGTTGAAGGGGTCCACAACAACAAATTTCAACCTAAGTGGATGGAAGACCAAGCAAAACTGTTTCTAGTTTGGGAGGGGAGTTCCTAGACCATTGACATAGGTATGGTGCAGCTGTAAGCGATTACAAGGAACTGGTAATCGCTTACCCCCTTTCCAGCAAAAATTGGCCTTTTGTACCAAAACCTGAGCATTGCTACCCAGTCATGGTTGAAGAACTCCCCAAGAATAATTAGGTTCGTTATCACTAGCTTTTGAATGTTTTGTGAATGGATCGTTACTGGAAAAACTTCAATTTTGAATGGTGCAATATTAAACAAACACTAAAAGAATATGAAAACGTTTCTTCAACAACGCAGATTTGACAATATTGAAGGATGTTGAGTACTGAAGAGTGATAAAAACAATAAAAGGCACATAAATTAATAGAAAAAAGTAACAACATGTCACCATACAACAAGTTTCGAAATTAAAAGGTACATTACAGTATGCAATGAAATATAATCTAAGTAGGTGGCTGACGATCAAATTGGTTACAGAAGTTAACAAGTTCTTGCTTTACCACTCCAACACGATTTTCAAGTCTGTCAAATCTATTGCCAACAAATGTCCGTAGATCTTTTATTTGTTTGATTACTTCACTCAATGTTGCAGAAGAGGATTGTTTCGGATTTTGAGAGGGTTGTATGAGTTGATGTTCTTCATTACCAACTTGTGATTCTTCATTGTATTCTTCTTCTTCTACATTGACAACATCATCTTACTATTACTCAAACTCCTTCCAAAACGCAAGTAAACAGACCATGGAGTCAGGTATCGTGCAATCAACTTTAAAACAAAGATAACAGATTCTAACTCAATGAGAAACTCACATAAAAAAGGACAAAACGAATAAAGGGCATACAAAAATGGCGAAACAAATAAAGGGGAAAACACGACAGTGCGAACAAAAAGCCACCTACAAATCACCAAAAAACGAAAGTGAACAAAGGGTATACAAAATACCTTTTGATTAAAGACGAAAATCACACTACATAAGAAGTTAACAGCGAACCCAACCCATGAAGGAACAACGGTGACAGCCAAAAAAAGTCTCCTTTCCAGAAAAGACGCCAACGATGGCCACAAGCGAAACTTCCTTCCAAGACTTCAATGGTGGACGAAGACAAAGGACTTTAATGACGAACTTCAATAGTTGCACACTGGACTCCGTAGGTGTAGAAAGACGATTTCGGTGGCGTAGCCAGAGTTGAGAATGGTGGAGCGAGAGTTTGGGAGTTGACAATGGTGGAGCGAGAGTTTGGAATGAAAAACCTGGAGAGAGAGAGAGTTTTGTAGGGAAGAAGGGGCGCGAACAGGTTTGGTTTCAGCAAACTCCTTTCCAAAAATACCCTCCAAATCAAACTTTAACCTTTTAAAAAATTCAATTAAAACAACAAATGAGAGAATATCACGTGTGGTTGTTAATTTGTTGTCAAATGAGTGTTGCTGAATAAACGTTTTAAAAAAAAAATAGCACATTTAAACATGCAATATAAATATTAAAGACTCTAAAACCAATATTTACCACTTTAAAGGAATATTACATTTAACATTCAAAAGAAGATAATCATTATATCCAATTTTCACCTATCTTAAATTAGAGAAGGGGAAGAATAATTTTCTTAATTATTAAATTATAAATGGGAAGAGCACAATAAATGTATAACTCACGGTTCCTACCTTAAAGCTGTTATGCATTATCAATCATTAAATTAAATTATATATACATTAATGAGGTAAGAATTCTTTATTCAATCTTTAAATTATATATATATATATATATATATATATATATATATTAATGAGTAATAATTATTAATTCAATCTTTAAATTATGTAAGCAAGGTAATGATTATTCTTTCAATCTTTAAACTATATACTGTTATATAATTAATTGCATTTCCTTTTTATATACATTTATAATATTGAGAATAGTAAAATATATTTTATAATTGATTTATACATTAATAAAATAATAATTATTCATTATTTTAATAATAAATTAATGAGGTAAGAATTCTTATTCAATCTTTAAATTATATATATATATATATATATATAATAATAATAATAATAATAATAATAATGAGTAATAATTATTAATTCAATCTTTAAATTATGTATGCAAGGTAATGATTATTCTTTCAATCTTTAAACTATATACAGTTATATAATTAATTGCATTTCCTTTTTATATACGTCTATAATATTGAGAATAGTAAAATATATTTTATAATTGATTTATACATTAATAAATAATAATTATTCATTATTTCAATAATAAACTAATGAGGTAAGAATTCTTAATTCAATCTTTAAATTATATATATATATATATATATAACTGAATAATAATTATTAATTCAATCTTTAAATTATGTATGCAATGATTATTCTTTCAATCTTTAAACTTTATACAGTTATATAATTAATTGCATTTCCTTTTTATTTTGGTCGTTGTAAATACAATACAATTTGTTATAAAGGCAGCGTTTTGGTAAGTTGCCTTGCAACGCAAGGGTCATTTTGCACGAGACTTCATTTTTGGCAAAAGGTTCGCGAGAAGAGAGCAGAAGAGATGAGGAGAGGAGACCCAAGCGCACGTGACCGGAGGTTCTTCTGCAAGGAGATGAAGATGATCGGTGGGTGGAAAAGCAAAGTGGCACGAACGGAGACCGCTGGATCTTTCTGGTTCCCTTTAAAATATCGATCTCTGTATGTGTCCCTGTATATGGATTTCAACTCCTCTGTATACCATGTTACATCTTAGATAGTTAATTCTTAGATGAATGTTCTCTGCTGATGGGTTTGTATTCTGCATTTGTTTTCAGGATGAACTTCCTGAGTAATATTCTTAGGGAAGAAGGTGGCTTTGATTACAAGAAGGCAATTGTGGATTCAATTGTGATTCTCATTAGTGATATCCCTGATGCTAAGGAATCTGGGTTGCTTCATCTTTGTGAGTTCATTGAAGATTGTGAGTTCACTTATTTGTCTACACAGGTATTACTTCCATCCTGTGCTTCATCATTCACAGTTTTTTGCATTTTGTCAGTAACCATTTTGCCCCCTTGCACACTGTAGATACTTCACTTCCTGGGGATTGAAGGACCTAAAACATCAGACCCATGCAAATACATTCGTTATTTATTTAAAAACAGTTTAATTATGTGCCATAAATGCTTTATTGATTTAAAAATAATTTAATTATGTGCCATAAATGCTTGATTAATATAAAAATAGTTTAATTATGTGCCATAAATGCTGGATTGATTTAAAAATAGTTTGATTATTTGTCATAAATGCTTGATTGATTTAAAAATATTTCAATTATGTGTAATAAATGCTTGATTGATTTAAAAATATTTTAATTATATGTCATAAATGCTTGATTAATTTAAAAATATTTTAATTATGGGTTATAAATGTTTGATTGATGGTACACATTTTCATCATTGTACTTTATAAAAGGATCCAGAAAACTGAATTATTTTACTTTGCTTTGAAACCACAGTTTCTTGACTAAAAAAATTGAAGGATCTCATGACAGAGTTCCAGGTATGTTTAGTTTTTAGCATCTAACAGAAGCTGTTTTTTCCATTTTCTTGTTTGTCTTCTCATCAATGTGTTGTTTTAGACTCTTAGACGAAGAATAGAGGATGAATATCGTGAAGAGTTATAACAGGTTTGAACATTTCATCATTGTGGTACACTTGGCAGTACCATTGTTTTTTATTAATATTATTTTAGACTTATATATTATAAAGTGTTTAATGGTGTTCACTTTGTGATTACTTGATGCGATTTCTCGTTACAGGGACTAGGCGAGATTATGAGATGAGCTTAACTCATGAGTTTGTGATTTGATTCACTGCTTATAAATTTTGTTGTAATCGGCCATCATTAGACAATTGATCGCCTGATAGAAACTGGAAACAGTGAGCAAATCTTCCAAAGAAATCCAAGAAGCAGGCCAAGGACAGGTACTTTGTGATTTTTAACTGGATAATCTTTCCCTATTAAAAAGTTCAACCTATTATGTTATCTTTTCTGTCATCCTCATTTCTTGGGTAAAGTGGGTTTGTTCAATACCTTATAAAAGGTTTAGTCGAAAACTAATTCAAGATTGAATCGGTACATCTTATTCTATTTACAGTCACTTTATGCAAGTAAAGTGAGGTTTCATATTTTTATCTCATGGCTAAAGATGATTTTTAATTTTCTCGAGCTCTAAAATTTCATTGATTCAGGTGCTAAGAATTTTAAAGGTAATGTACTTTTCAGTTTAAGTTTTGTTTCTCCATACTCATGTCATGTCCTTGATTTCATACACACGATTGAATTATAGAAACCTAGAATTGAATTATAGAAACCTAGAAATATACTACTTCTCTCTTCCCATTTCTTTTCACTTTTAAGGTTACTTTATGTAAGTTAAGATCTACTTAGTAGGGGTAAATTTGAAGTAAAAACCCTTATTTCATACCATGTGTCTTAATAATAAGTAATAACGAATTAATACTTAAAATTCCTACTTTTCTATGCTAATAACAGTGAATGTGAACTAGTACAAAAATTTCTACTACCTCTCCCTATACTTAATCTTATTTAGTATATTATTTTTTACAAATTGTTCTATTCATGTTTCACACATTTTTTTTCCAAGGTGTCTGTGTTCTTTCCAGAGGATTGTAAACACAACCCAAATAAATTTAAAATATTTCATACAGTTTTTAAGGAGGGTGAACATCGAGAAAAATAAATTAATTTTTATGTCATATCTTTGTAAGTTAATTGTATCTTCTTGGATTGGGTTGCATCTATTTTCTAATTTATTGCTTTTAGGAGATATTTGATTGATAGAGTAATGTAAATATGCAACAACTCCATCCTGTGATAGTTTTGCTATTTTCTTTTGTTCAGTTAGTTCTTTGTTTCACTCATGAAAAAATGATGTGTATTTCTTATTTATTTTGCTTTCAACTTACATGCATTTCCAGTAAATAACATGTACTGAAAGACAAACTTGTAAGGAACAGAAACTACTTTTTCTCATGCATTTTTATCAAAAAGGGCATGATGTGATGAAAACGTATAATAGTATAATTGTAATCTGCTCTTAAGAGGTTTGTCAGTTTTCCTTTCATATCTCAAGGTTGATATCGATTTTCTCTTCCCAATAATAAGTCAACACTAGTCTGCATTTTGCAACACGAGGCAATTTCAAATAATCTTCATGCTAGACTTTTGCTAATTTATCTTAATAAATGACAGCCACTTTTTGTTTACAGCTTATACTGGCAACAGTTCCAGATAATGGAAATAGTACATCATCAAGAATTGTGTTAGAGAATAACATTAAGTTTCTGTTTGAAATACAGAAAAAGGTGTGGGTTACATCTTATAGTACTACTGAAATATTTTGATCATTATGTTGCATTGAGGGCTTTGCTTTCAGGTTGATGCAATTCGTGCTAATTATTCTGGTTCGATGGTATCTCTGCAAGACATCTGTATGAAGCCACTAGACAAAGATTGTGCCACTCAAAGTGTCCTACAGGTATAGTTATTGATTTGTAGCCACAAAACTATTGTGTTTCTTCATATTTGTTGTAATGAGTTTGCATTTTAAAAATTATTAATAGCAATTTTCCCCTTTTGATTAACAGTACTTCAAAATGGATCCCAAAAATTTTGATGACTACGGGGGAGTTGAGCATCTCAATTACTGTTTCGAGGTACCAAATGTTAACTTTAGATCTTTAAGTGGATTGTGGTTTTAGTTATTCTTAATTCTACTGTTGTTTTACATATTCAGCACTTTACAGTATGCTTTAATTTCTTGCATAGAGTAATCAGAGAAGTAGAAGCATTACTTGGAATACCTTCTTGGTGTGCATTGTACTAAATTTAACTTTAATATCACGCAAGTCAGTGGCTGATAAACTCGTTGATGTGGATGTCATTTAAAATCCTTTTGAGTGTTATTGGATTTTTTTTTCTCTGGAATTTGGGAGGAGTGGATGGTCATGATTAGATTACCTTGTACTTCATTTTACGGTACACATAGCATCAGATCTCTCTCTGAAGTTTTACAGACTAATAATGAGGGGTAAAGACATTTTTCTGTCTGATATGAATAAAGTGGTATATTTTTTGTTCTTGCAATCTAGAACTTTTATCTTTGATTCATATGGTAATGGTGATGATTAAATATTATGGATTTGACTCCTTTAAAGTCACTGGCTGCACTTTAGATGATGAAAGTATATTTATATCATTGATTAGAATAGTAAATGTTGAAATTATGATATCGCAAACTTCAAAATTATTAAATCTCAATCCTAGATTTTCTACACTGATTATAAATGCACTATTATCTAAAATGCACTTCCTTATTTTAGAGGAGTCAATATGATTTCAAAACGACCTAATTATTTTCTAACGTTGTGGTCGTTCAGCATTATTCCTCAGCAGATCAATGTATGAGTGCATTTAAAGCTCCACTTGATCCAAGCACTGTATTAGGAGGATTTTCTGGAAATGATTATTCCGGGGTACTCTCTCTTTCCTTCTATGTTGTGAACGATTGGGATTCTGTTGAACAATGATAGGTTTCTGATGGTGTGTTCATGTACTTTTGCTTCGATTGCAATAAAATCTTAGTCTCTTTTTAATTTTCTTGTTTGTCTTTCATTTTCTGCCATTTAAGTTTGATTCTTGCAAGACTAATGATTTCAAGTTCTGATTGTATTTTCGATTGCCTTTAATTGCAACTAGGATTAATCTGTTATTGTTTCTTTCTTTTTCCTGCATGGTTCTTAATCTGAGTTTATGGATTGTAATTAGTTTAGATTCATGATGATTCCATTTTGGTTACATAGTGTAGACAATTGGTTCTGTTGCATTCCGGTTTGTTTGCTTTTTGATGTTTTACAATGTGTAGTTAGTTTAGGATTTTTATTCTTTGATAGTCTGAATTGGATATTATGATAATAGTGAATATAGTTGAGATATTTGTTTCCATTTGTTATAGATTAGGTCCTGTTCTTTGTTAGTTTCTTTGCATACTCTTTATGTTCCTTTACATTGCTTTGCTTCCTTCACTTAGTTTTCTAGTCACTGTTTCTTTTGTAATTGAGTTTCAATTTCCATAATCATTCACTCAAGCACAAATCAGTTTCATGTATTGCATTGGTTAGATGAATGAGTGTGAATTACCTTTTGCAACATGAACCAAAATACTCCACAGTGAGTTTAAAGCTTTACAGGATGTTTTTCTTGTTTTTTCAATCAGGATCTTCATTTGGCCATGGAGATATTTATAGAGGCTGTTTTTGATGTTATTCACAAGTCTATACATGTTCTTTTTTCTCATCAGAAGCTCTTGGAACTTTATTCAGGTTGTTTTCATCTCATGAAAGGCTGATTTTAGTTGATAATGATGTTATTGAGGATGCCTCTGTTTCTTCAGCACCTGCAGAAAGGAATACCAGTTTTGGTTCGTCTCTCAACAAGATGCCCGGACATGTCAAGATGTTATAACAGAGCTAGGGTAAAGTAAAGACTTTTGTTTGTGCCAATCCTTTTCATTTCAAGATCTTTTCTATTCCAATTAATGACTTGTACTTTTAATTCTCAAAGGTATCCATACGAAGCTATTTGTGTGATCACAACCTATAGATACGTTCTTCTTCTAGAAAGAATTCCTAGGTAAATTAGACATTTTTTAGGAAAGAGTATGGAAGTGCAATCATCCACTCTCTTTGATTTTGAACTTACCGGGATCATTTGACATCTTTTTATCTCAACTTCTTTTCTATTGTTGTATGGAGTGAAGTGAATCTGATATGCGGCTTTTTTTGGTCATAATTCTTTTTAAAGTTGTAGCTCATTCCTGAAATAAATATTATGTGTGAAGGTAGAGGGTTTTGAAAGTTATAACACAATTTTATCCTTCATATTATATATGATTATGACAACATTGGAAGAAATGACAATAGGGAGACTTGATTATTGTTATTGTTTTGTGTAGAGTCTAATGTCTGAAATCTAACTTCACAGGTGATATGATGCACGTAAAGTTATTTATCTTCAGCATGGAATCTTTGATTCCCAATCGGGTGAGTAATGTTGCCGTCTCAATCTTTACTAGTCTAGGTTCAATTTGTAGAGTATTTCTTCGCATGTGAATATAAAGTAAAGACCTGAATAGTGGTTGGGTAAATTTGTGTTGCATCATATTTTAGTGTCGTGTCGAATGAATCCTTTATCTTGTTATTAGTTGTGATATTGGCATAATATATAGGACTGAAGAGCTTTTCTGTTTAGATTTTACCCTGCCTCCTCTGTTCTGTAACAGACTCCCTCCCTCTGAATCGTGAATTTTTTTCTATTGTTTCAGTTGCTTGGATGCCAGAATGATGTTATGACAATAGTGGTAGTCTAATAAGTTAAACATTTTTGGTTCAGTTGAGTATCTAGCGGTTTGTCGGCTCTCCCACCTTTGCAGCCTATTAGCAAGGTCTGTTACATCAGTCAAAATAGTATGTGCATGTTTTTGAAGAATTATTACATGTATGTTTGTTGTTATCAGGCTTGGCTTTGATGTAGTTCTAGGAAATATCGTGGTCTGGTTTTTAGGGAACATGTCAACAAGAATATCTCCTCTCGTAAGTGCTCAAAGCAAAACATTTTCATTTGTCTTGTGTTGTCTTACACAATGTAGTTTATTCTAATTAGCAGGATGCTTTATCTTTCTAGAAACCAAACATAGAATAATTCATAAACTAGAAAATCTCTTCAACTAAGTGAAATTTGGCCGTCTCTTTTCTTGTCCAATAGTGAAATATATGTAACTAGTCTGTACTAATTACTGTTAGTATTATAGTTGTGTAAATTTGAGGGACATCCCAGCAAATAGGAAATGGCTTGAACAATCTAGTGTCCCTCTCCGGTGATAGTCCATAGGTTAAATAATAGTTTATGTTCTAAAAATTCAAAAAACTTACATCCTAGAAAAATTCAGAAATGTATTAGAAATATTTTAGAGCCCTCAATTTGGACCTCCAAAGCCATAGTCATCACATTAGTCCTTGAAAAGGTCCAATAAGTGTTTTATTTTGTGTCTCCACTTTAGGCTCTCTTAATAACAGATATAATGTCATTTTTATGTGTGAGGGATTGATGTGGTTATCAATTGTTTTGGGTGACAATTTTTGATGGGCTAATAAGATGAATGTTGATTTAAATCTTTGAAAGGCTAATTTAGTTCCAACAATTTTGTGAAGGACTAATGTGGTGATGCATATAACTTGTTATTTGATAATTGGGTGCGATGGAATTTGGTTTTTGACATGCAATACTTTTTGCTTTTTTTAGAAAATATTTTTTGCATACTTATGTTCCTTTTGTTTTTGCAGTGTTTATGATTTTAGCAATCGTTATCAGTTCTTAGATTTAAACAATTAAATTATGTGTCATCAATGCTTGATTGAGTTAAAAACAGTTTAATTATGTGCCATAAATGCTTTATTTATTTAAAAACAGTTTAATTATGTGCCATAAATGCTTGATTGATTTAAAAACAGTTTAATTATGTGCCATAAATGCTTTATTTATTTAAAAACAGTTTAATTATGTGCCATAAATGCTTTATTGATTTAAAAATAGTTTAATTATGTGTCATAAATGCTTGATTCATTTAAAAATAGTTTAATTATGTGCCATAAATGCTTGATTGATTTAAAAATAGTTTGATTATTTGTCATAAATGCTTGATTGATTTAAAAATATTTTAATTATGTGTAATAAATGCTTGATTGATTTAAAAATATTTTAATTATATGTCATAAATGCTTGATTAATTTAAAAATATTTTAATTATGGGTTATAAATGTTTGATTGATGGTACACATTTTCATCATTGTACTTTTATAAAAGGACCCAGAAAACTGAATTATTTTACTTTGCTCCGAAACCATAGTTTCTTGACTAAAAAATTGAAGGATCTCATGGCAGAGTTCGAGGTATGTTTAGTTTTTAGCATCTAACAAAATCTGTTTTTTACTTTTTCTTGTTTGTCTTTTCATCAATGTGTTGTTTTAGACTCTTAGACAAAGAATAGAGGATGAATATCGTGAGGTTGAGGACAGAAGAGTTATAACAGGTTTGAACATTTCATCATTGTGGTACACTTGGCAGTACCATTGTTTTTTATTAATAGTAGATGTAAATTTGAACTAAAAATTGTGTCTTAATCATTAGTAATAATGAATTAATACTCTAAATTCCTACTTTTCTCTACTAATTCCAATAACGAGAAATGTGAAATGGTACTAAAATTTCCACTACCTGCCACCATACTTATTTTTATTTACTATAGTATTTTCCACCAAATTGTCCAAGTCATGTTTCTCACTATTTTTTTTTTTTGCAAAGTGGTGTAAATAAGTTTGGTGTTCTCTATTGTTCTTCTCCTTTGTGTTGGTTTAATCAAGTTCAAGGTTGAGACACGACCTGAGAAGGTAAATATCATATAGTTGCTACACTTTTTGTTTAAAATGCTGTCTCAATTTGTTATCTCTGTACAAGCTTTTGATATTAGATTTTGTTAAATGATACAAGTGCAATTGATTTCCATATTTAGCAATGAATTTTTTCACCTCACTTCTGAAGCTTTTAAGCAACTAGCTGTCTGTGGTTAAAAAATGTACTTTTTTTTATTTGCTGATTTTCAGTGCTCTTTTTATATATGTAGCACAACTCTATTGCTGATCTTTTTGGTCCTGTTGGCTTCATTCACTTGAGTTTTTTTTCCACTTTCATATAATAGAGGAAAGTTTTTGGTTGAAATTTTTTCTAATAAGAGTATCAAGAAATCTAATGTCATATTGTAATTTTTAATTCAAAATGGAAATTGGGGGGAGGGGGTCATTGAAGATTTGTTTTGCTAAGCATGAAGATGAAAAATGAACAATTAAAATTTGGAAATTTAATGTAATAAACAAACACGTATAGGCTGGAAAGAGGTAGCTTTAACATACTGTTATCATGTGTTATGGTTTACTGTCAGGACTACTTATTTTTTTTATCTTGATATATATTTCTTTAAATTACTCGGATTTGGAAAAATAACTTCCTACACTTCTTAGCTCTGGTAGGACCTGGAAGCAAAGCAGCACAAGAGAAGGAGTTTTTTTGACAGTCATCTTGCTGCATTTTACAGAATTGAACAGGTTCTTGTTTTGATCCCCTTTACTTCATCAGTACAATATGCAACAACTCCTCAAAGTGAATTGCTTGCTAATTTTATTTTATAGTTACTTATTTTTTTCTCTTCTGTAAAAAAGATGTATCTTTCTATTTTATTTGGCTTTAAGATTCCTTATATGCATCTTCAGTGTTGGTTTATCAGTGCAATATGCAACAACATCCTGTGAAAGTTTTGCTATTTTTTTTGGTTCAGTTACTGCATTGTCTCACTCATGCTAAAGAGGAGAAATGCAATGCAGTCATGGAGATTCTGTGCAGAGGAGCTAAGCATGGAGAAAAACCAATAAGATCATTTCTTTCCTTTATTCTTGATTGTAGATATATGTTTTTTCTGCTAGTTTGTATAATCTTAGGTAGTATAGTAAATAATAGAATAGAAAATATGCTTTTTTATATAAAAATTAAAAAGATCAATTTTGATGTGTAGCCCATTTGAACAAGTTTTTCTTTTCTTTTAGCCTTATAGTTTTAGTTTTTGTATTTTTCAGTTTCTGTTTTGTACATTTCTTGTCAGTTTGTGTTCTTTCTCAATTCTGTTTTGTATAAATCTGTTTGTCTATCTTGTACATACCTGTGGTTGTTCTGTGTTGTTAGAAAACCTTACTCACTCACATTGAGGGCAATGTGCCTCTTAAGTGTGGGGGTGAGAGGGTATAGGTTAAATTTTTGTTTCCACTTTGAAGTAAACTGTTAGGTTTCTAATCAAGAAACCTCAAGAAAGTCACTCTAACACACACAAGAATCAACGCCCAACTCTCTGTATAACCTCCACTAGTATTATTTAGTGAAAAGAGTACAATGAATAGGGTAGCCTGGGAGCCTAACCTCCCCCAACAATTCAGAATACACAAATGGCCAAAAGTCCCTCTTCCCCTATTACTAACATCTATTTATACAGATATGAGTCCCGCCCATCCTAACTGTCTTAACAGTTAGGCCAACTACCGTTAACTAACGTTTCACTTACATTTCTTCCTCCTAACATATACTCTGAACATCCTATCATTACCCTCCCCTCCATTTTCAACCTTGTCCTCAAGGTTGAGCTCCGGAAATTGGACCTTGATCATTGCCTTGTACACTGTTATGAATGCCTTCTGAAGCTGTCCACTTAATCCTGTCACCCAAGGTTTTACAGTAGCTATAACTCCAGCTAAAATAGCAACAAGATTGCTATCTGATGAGCCACTTGCAAATGGTGGTGCAGAGTGCGGTTCAAACAGAGAAGGAGAAGGAGAATCATTTCGGTCAGTGAAAACTGGCTCCTCACCCGGTGGTGGTGTTGCTGGGGTAGAAGGGGGAGCTGTCTTATTTTTGCCAATGGACCGTTTGATGAATCTCCTTGCACAAGCTGGCACTTTTGCTGCTAGACTCACATCTGGACGATTAATCCCCGCCTTCAGCATGCCCTCAACCTGCCTCTCAATTTCGCACTTCATAGGATACGGGTACTGACATGGGCCACCATTTATAGGATCAACTCCTTCTTTGAGTTGTATCTGATGCCCTTTATTATGTGGCAGAGGCAATCCATGCAAATCCTGAAATAAGGGATAGTGCTCCTGCAACCCTTTATTTAATTCAATTCTCTGTGCATCTGTCAAATCTGCACCCCGAAATAAGGGATAGTGCTCCTGTAGCCCTTTATTTAATTCAACTCTGTGTCTCTGTCAAATCTGCACCCCACTCACCGCTGTCCCCTGCCTCCACTATGCACAGATTCCAAACTGCAGCCCATGACTCAACTTCCACCAACTTCAACAAGCTCCTGGAGTTCACTAGCTGTCTCGACAAGGTTGGGTTGCCTTTTATACAGATTTTTTTATCCCCCACATTATAAGCCATGGTCATTTTTCCCCAATTGGTCCTTACTTCCCCTAGCTTTTCCAGCCATGCAACGCCCAAAATCACATCCACTCCTCCTAACTCAAACACGTAAAATTCTTCTTCCACGTCGACCCCCTCCAATTGCACCGTCACCCTGTCGCAACGCCCCTGGGTGATTTTTTTATACCCATTGCCTAAGCTCACCAAGTACGACGGTGTATTTGTCACCGGCAACCTTAGCTCCTCCGTCAGCCCTTTACTAATGTAATTGTGACTGGCACCGCTATCTATCAGCACTACGACTTCTCTGTCATCAATTCTGCCCTTCAACTTCAAGGTCTTAGTGGACGTCAGCCCTTCCGCCAAACAAACCGAGAGTTCCATCGGGTTCTCCTCCAGGTTGACAGTTTTTGTGCCAACGTCCTCCTCCTCATCCTCTGCCAACAAAAGTACTCTCAAACTCTTCTCTGGGCACCGATGTCCTGGTGCAAACGGATCTCCGCATCGGTAGCAACTCCCCTCTTCTTTCCTTTTGAGAAACTTTGGGTATGGCAAATTCCTCACCATTCTCCCTCGATTATCGCCCTCGTTCACATTGCTTCCCCTCGCCATCGTGTTCGGTGTAACACCGTCTCTTCTCCCTGGTCCTCTGCCCTCTGTTCTTTCATTCTGGTTTGTCGTAGGTCTAGTTGGATCCGATCGCGTCACATTTTCCATTGATTGCGAACCGAATGGGTTTATTTTGAACCCGCCCAAGTAACTCCCCTGTGCTCTCATTATCGCGTCTTCCACATCTCGTGCAATCCGCATAGCCTCCATTAAATCTGGTGGGTTCTGGATCCTCACCTGGCCCTTCACATCTTCCCGCAATCCGGCAAGGAAATAGCCCAGTACTTGCTCCTCGGGTATACCCCTAATCTGCCCTGTCAAAACCTCAAAATTGCGGACGAATTCCTCCACCGATCCCTCCTGTCTCAACGTAGCCAATCGTTCGAAAACCGTCCCTCTACAGCCTCCGAAGGACTTATCAATTCTCACAGTGGATGAACTTGTTGGGTCATTAGAAGCCCACGAACAAAGGAGAAAGAATTAGGATGAATGACATGAACCTCTCGACCAAGCACTACAAGCATAACTTGATTCAAATGGAACTTATAATACTCAGGGTCGAGGTCCTAGAGGCAAAGGACGAGGACGAGGTGGGCATGGTAAAAGCAAAAAAAGTGGCCAAAGAGGTTGATCTAAATTATAAGTGGAATGTTTCAAGTGTGGCAAACATGACCATTATGTAAATGAGTGCAGAACGGAGAAATGCTACAATTGTGGTAAGACTAGTCACATTGCAAAGTTTTTCCAAGCTAAGACAAAGGGGGAGAAAAATCTCCATAAAAAGGAAGATTATGAGCATATAGGGATCATGATGACGATAAGGAACTTGAATGTGGAGCCACGTAGTTGGAGACCAGATACCAAGCTTAGGTTGAGGTATGTCGAGCTATGTCTAATGGTGTGAAAACGAGAAGGGTCGAGTCCAAAAGTACATGGAGAGCGTGACGTTGGCTATTAAGAGCTCGAACACTAACTTGACGAGTTGGAGACCAGTTGTCAAGTTCGACTGGGGCTCTAAATAATGAAGAGACCAGAACCCGAGTTGTATACAGGTTTTGTGATGGCATGAAGATCATAGGTCGAGCACATGATGAACGCGACAAGTATGCAAACCAACAAGGAGAGCTCGACAACATTACCGAGTCAAAATGAGAGTTTGACAAGGACAACAAGTAAAAGGTAGAGCTTGGCATTTTTGCCGAATGGAATGTAAAACTCTGGAAGATTATCGAGTAGTGTAGTGAGCTCGGTAAGAATCTCGATCAACCAATTTGAGAGCCTAGATGTTTCTGTGTGGAGACCAAGTAGTCTGGTTGAACTTGCGAATAACCTTGTTAGCTTAGTGGTGCCTCTACACAGCTAAGAGCAATATGAAGAGAGCCTATGTGAGTATAAGACAAGCACGAAATTCATTTTTAACAAATTTGTAGTAATAAAAATCTATACACTACAATCTTAGTCAAATATAATAAAAATAATATAAGAAGATTAAATTAAATAAATTAAATAAAAAAATTAAATAACAAAATAATAAATCAAGAAAAGAAAACAAATTAAAAAAGAACAAAAGAAATATATAATCAATAATAATGAAAATAAGTTGAATCCAATTATTCATAATAAATTCAATTTAAGTATAGTCTCAATTAAATTCAAGTATGTTTAGTCATGCTTGTTATTTTGCCTAGTAAAAAGATAATTAATAAGTAAAGTTTTGATTAATTTTTATTAAATTTATTACATTTAATCAAAATAAAGATTCAATTATTTATAAAAAGTCATTAATTAAATAAAAGTTTCAAAATAAAATAAAAATTAAAGTGTTAATTAAAATTAAAACCCTTAAACTAATATGATTTACAATCAGTATGAATATAGATTAAACTTTGTTAGTAATTAGCTACAATTTAAAAATAATAATTTTTTACTTAATATTTAAGACAAAAGAAATGATTGGTAAAATATAATCTGTAATAAATTTATAACAAAAACATTCTAAAGGCTTAACATGAATATAGAAATAAATAACATAAAAAGAGAAAGAAACGAAGGCAAGAGTTGATTAAGTCTTCCAAAGTGTTACTGAGCTCTCCTAACATGTTTTTTTAAGTCTTTTTATATAGAAATTGAATTGAATTTTGTTGTTTGTTCTTCTTCTTATCTTAGCCAATTTTTTTCAATTTTTCATGTTTTTTTTCCTTTTTTTGGTGATTTGAATTTTTGTAATTTTAATTACCTTTTATTCTTAGATTTTTCTTTATGATGTCATGAAGCTTTAATAAATTGATTTTCATACTTCCATAAATTTAACTTAATACACCTTAAAATATGCAAAGAATATTTATACAATTAAAAAATTATTTTTAATATGTTTGTATATATTGTGCTTAATAAACTTAATTATCACAAATCCTAACTAAAATAATATTTCAAAATTAAGAATAAAAAAAGGCTAAATAAGATAAAAAAAAATATGCCCTTATTTGGAATGTTCTTAATCAATTAATGTTTAGATTTTATTAGAAAAGAATTTTTGTAATTGAACCATCTCAGTTTCCTAAACTTGGATTCGACATATACAAGATAAGATTCATTAGCCTAAATCCAAGATATGGGATGAAATATCAACATACACGAAGAAGATCATTTTGTGATTATCTTACGGGATTTCTAGTTATATATATATAGGGTGCATTATCGCAAGGAGAAGTAATCAATTCATATATTCAATACTTGCTTAATATCTTTCATTTATAGTACTTTATGCAAATCTGTTAAACTTTTAATGAATTAAGTATCGAGCCGTCTTTGCACGTGAATCTCTTTCTCTTTTATCTTCCAAGTCGACGCTTAATCATGCAGAAGTAACAGCTCAACAACCAAAAGAAACACTCAAACCAAAAATAGAACACAACATTAAACACCGAAAAATATTAAGAAAAATTCATAATTTGTATTTTGTTGTACCAATAAGACTTTCTTCACTTTACTATAAATGAGTAAAGTATATTGTGTTTAATCATGAATATTCTTTAATCTTCTAACCAAATTAAAAGTTAAGTAATCATAAATTCTCAATTAATTATTGTTAAAGTTCTTACCACTAATCAAAGTACATTCTCAATTAGTGGCAAAATTTCATTCAATCTTATGAAAATTCCAAAATTCAATCAAAGTACATTCCCAATCAAATCTAGAAACCCTTCAACTCATATAATTAATATGCATGTAGATTCAAACACCTTAATGTAAAAATGGTTACTTTTTGACGTGATTGAGAAATGAAAAACACATTATGATGTAAAAATTGTTACTTTCATATGTTCAATCATATGAAAGTACTTAAATTCAATCAAAGTACATTCTCAATCAAATTTAGAAACCCTTGAACTCATATGATCAATATGCATGTAGATTCAAACACCTTATGATGTAAAAATTGTTTTTGACGTGATTGAGAAATGAAAAACATAGTAGAAAGATAACCCAAATCAATAATCAAAAGAAACAAAAACATTAATCCAACTTAACCTCAGAATCCATAATGAAAGTATAGTGCAATATCCCTAAAAGCTTAGCCCTCCATGAATATGATGAAATACATTATCAAACTAAAAGTAAGAGAAGTGGTGGAGTTTCTAAATGTAGAGTCAACCTCCCTCCTGCTTCCCCTGAGTCTCTTTATATAAGAATTGATTGAGCTTAGATTCTGAATATTCTGTTGATAAAATATTTTATCTGGTACTATAATATCTTCCAAATAATTAACAGATTTAAATAATTATAAAATCATTTGGAAGATATTTTTTGTTGATATTTCCATGTTTAATTATCTTTTAAAATATCTAACAGATTTCTCACACTTAATCTTGCCCAAAATTACATTTCAACCCTTTTTATTTTCCAAATTTTCACTGAAAGACCTGAAGTATGCTAGTATTTGCAATTTGGCCGGTTTGACTTGATTTGGCCAGAGTTGGCCCAAGGAGTACTTCCAATGAGGGACTACCGCGTGTCAGACCCTATTTCCACCCGAAAACTAGGGTTCTGAAGTAAATTGGAGAGTGTTCAGGTGTGACGCTCTCATGGTGGCCTTAGGCATGTTATAATGCACGAGATGTCATGGCCTGTGGTGGAGAAGATGAACTACTGCGGTGGTGCTGTGAACATTAGGCATGGAGGTTGACGGTGCCGCGATGGTTGATCCACTAATGAGTGCAAGGATCATGCACATGTGGTAATGCGTCTGATTGGTTTATTAAGTGTGTAGAGGATTAGAGATACGTGGTAGCTTCATAGTGGTGAGATCTGAATGTTACAGATTAGGACATGTGGCATAATCTAAGTAAGTCTAATTTTTTAAAGTGGTAGAGGGTGAAAATAAGGAAAGTAGGGGTACATTAGTAAAAGTTAACTATTTGGTCCATTTTAGAAAGAAAAAAGGTTGTATTTTTAAAAACTAGGGGAGTAAGAATACAAATTGATGGTGCGGCTCATTGCTGAAAAGGGAGCGTATTAGTGAAAAACCAAGGATGCATTCAGTTATTTGTATATTTCTTTCCAGAATTCTAATTTTGGACTTTATTTTATAACCCGGACCATTTAATTTCACACTTTGAATCAAACTTCGACTTTCACTGCATCAACAAACATTAGACTATTCAAATATAATTTATGTAACTAAAGATTACTTTTTAAATCCTTTTAATTTCCAAACCCAATAAATTTACTTCACACAAATCCTATTCAAATCAATCCTTTAAATACAAGAATTCCATCAAAAATTTAAATTTAAACCATAAATATTAGTGTTGTCAAAATGGGTTGTAACCCGCGAACCAACCCGACCCACACAGGTTTGAGCTAGGTTGGGTTTCAAAAAAATGTAATTTTTTTATGCGGGATATTTTTCAACCCGGCTCACCCGGGTTGAACCTGTGGTAAGCCGGGTTGGCTCACCAATCCACCTAATTTAATTAAATTATTTATCATTTTGTGTTTTAATATTATTATAGTTGGCATTTTTTTTATTATATTGTAGATGGTGATAAAGAAGAAAATGTTTCAAAAGAGAAAAGTATTATAGATTCATCTATTCAAGACTCTAATATTATAAATGGACAAGTAATACAAAAGTTATCAATATTAAAAATTTATTTATTGGTATTTTATACATGTTTTTGGATTACACTTGGATTGTATGATATTTATTTTTTATTTTGAATTGTCTTTGGAGTTGAACATCATTTTAGTGTGAAATTTATTTAAATTTAAATTAAAAGAAATTAATTTTTTTTATTTTAAGAAAAACTTATAATTAAATGAGTTAGTGAGAAAATCTATTTAACCCACCAAGACGTAGTGGGTTGAGCTGGATTCGAATTTTTTCAACTTGTTAATAAGTGAAATGGGATGGATTGACTCACTAAGTGACCAACTCATGATGAACCAAACCCGAGCGAGTCGAGTTACCCATTTTCACAACTCTAATAAATATACACATAAACATGCATCAATCACTTATCCATTCACTCTTTCGTAAAGGAATAATACAACCATGGAAGTTTCCATGTTATCTACAAAATAATTTGTGGGTATCTTACCATAAAAACAAATCCCTCAATAAGTCTGCATGCATATCTATGATCGACCGTGTTTTTTCCGGTTGATAATAACCAAGTACCAAAAAATCTTTAACCATGAATTTTGTCATCAGATTATGTCACCACCAAATAGATTAATAGATTAATATCCTTACTATAAATAAATAAATGAACTGCATAAAAGAGACTGCTTAAAAAAAGTATCTAAAAGACAAAACTCATATGGCACTAGTGCAGCGAAAGGAAACGATCGCGGTTGTTTTTGACTATACGTCACGGTTTTAGAACCGCGGCATATGCGAGGTAAAAAGTCTGGGACTTTAAGCCGCGGTTCCAACCGCGGTAATAATCTGGGGAAATAACAGCGGTTCTTTATTGAACCGCGGTCAAAACCCATTATTTTTTAAAAAAAAATTTCGTCTAACCTTTTGGCCGCGGTTCCAACAGCGATAATAGACCTGCTGGAACCGCGGCCTATTCCCCTTTTTTTTTAAAAAAAATCGTCTAACTTTCTACCGCGGTTTTGGCCACAACCGCAGCCTATTCTCCTGAAATGTTTTTTAATAGCAGGTCTGTTTTTGTGATATCCACTATCATAAAAACAGACCTCCATATCAAACAATCACATAATGTACACAAATTCAACGCAGATTCAACACAATAATCAATATTTACATCCAATTTCGATCCATACGTAAATATTCCGACTTTAAAATAAAAAATCATACCATCATAAAAAATATACAATCATACAAAATCTAAGGATACAAAATTATATGATCATTCAATCACATATTCAATCATACAAAATTATATAATCTAATAAAAGTTAAATTTAAACATTAATATAAGAACCTGATAGTGTGAAAATCCAATAACAATGAACAACCCGCGATCAAAACGCTAGAAAATTCAACTCTAAAAAATTCTTGGACTTCATAAATTGTTTCACCAGCCTTCATTCTGAAAAGTTCATACTCTTGAATCAAAGAATTCTTTCTGGCTCTCTTTACTTCATCAGTGCCTTCATGAGTAACTTCCAAGACATCCCACATTTCCTTGACAGATTTGCATTGAGATATCCTGAAAAATTCATCAACTGTTAATGCAAAGGCAGTGATATTTCTAGTTTTGACATCATATTGTGCTTTCCTATTCTCTTCTTGAGACCACTCAAAAAAGTTTTTCAAAACAATTTTTTCATCAACAATGTGAGTTGGCTCAAAAGGACCATTTAAGGTTGCATCCCAAATTCCTCTATCCACAGATTCAAGAAAGATTTGCATTCTTATTTTCCAAAAAGGATAATTTTCACCCGCAAACAGTGGTGGTCTATTTGTAGATGCACCTTCACCAAAGGTTTGAAAACTGGAAGCCATTATCCAGGAATATAGTCGATTCAGAGAAAACAGAAGTCGACTAATTTTTCAAATATCTTATGAAAACCAGCTCTGGTGCCAATTGTTGGAAACATGATGGCTTAGTTTCAACACCAAGAGGGGGGGTGAATTGGTGAGGTTTAAAAATCAGAGTCTTTTTAAAATCTTTTTCACAAAATATAAACCTTTACAAAGTTTCTTGAATCACAAGTAGAAAGAATTTTAAGTGCAGCGGAAATATAAAGTTGACTGTGTAAATTGTAAAGTCGACTTAAAGTAAAAGTGTAGGGTTAGAGAAAGAAAACACATAGTTTTTATACTGGTTCGGCCTCAATGCCTACATCTAGTGTCCTTCCACAACCAGGAAGCCAATACACTATATTAGTCAAGGTTTTTACAACAAGATTTCTATAGAGACCTCCACGTCAAAAGTATAGACAATCTCTCTAACCCTCTAACTAAAAGTATAGGGAGTCAACACAAAGATCTGCAACAAGATATCCTCTCTTCTGCAATCTTCAACCCACTTTGAACAATCCTCAAAGTGTCCATAACTCCACGAGTTCTCCTCCTGTAATCCCAAGAGGACAGCAACAATCTTTCCAAAGATTGATAGAATTCTTGATCAATATGATGAATACCAGCAGTGCAGAATTTGATCAAACAGTAAGTTCAAGTCACTTCCTCCTTAAGAAACTCTTCAAAGAAAGATCTCCTTTGTCTTCTTGATGAGTTCTTGGAGCCTTAACACAGAGATCACAATCTGGAATATCAAAATGAAAGTGTTAGAATATCAAAGTCCAAAGTCTCTATGATCAACAAAATCACGTCTATTTATAGTTTTTTATAAATCAAACGCTCCTATAATCGACTTTGCTACTAAAGAAGTCGAGTGTCATTAGATAATTATAACAATTAAATCAAATAGCAGCAGTCATAACAACCAAATTGATTTCGCATTTAATTCAGTTGACTTGCATTTAATACTTTGACAATCAATAAAAATATAGTTGTTGCAACACAAAAGTATTAACTGAATTTCAAAACAAATAACTAAGTCGAATTCACTACGTGTGCAGTCGACTTAGATACTTAAAAACAGTTTTGAAAATCTTTTCAATGCAAAATTACTCACAACACTGCTTTTGAAAATCTGTGCAAAATCACGAGTTTTAATCGACTTACTTCATAATGAAGTCGACTTAAAACTTACAAATTTGCCACACAATATAAGTTCAACAAAGTGCGTGTGGTTTTCTTTTCTTAAACATATGTAATATAATCACAAATGATGTATCAAGTATAAAATCAGTGAATATGCATACATATATGAGAATCAACACAAACATGTTCTTTAAGATATCATTTACAATAAAGAATTGAACATGTAACACATAACAATACATATGTTATTAATAATGTGTTGTCATCGTAAAAAACTAGAGCACTATGAGATTAAGGTTTAGCTAAACCAGTGTTTCCCTTATCAACAATCTCAATAACTTATGAAGAGGAATTAAAATCCAGGTATGGGGAGTTAAACCAATATATTGGCTTGTTTAACATTTGAATTGTTGTGTTAACTGTTGACTTTTTTAATATAGTAATATCTGAAATACTATGCGTTTTGGTGATGTTATTAAGTTGTAGTGATAGCCTACAATAATTTGAAAGTGAAAGTATCACTATAAGAAAAATTGCAATTACCTATCCATATTTACATACAAATTTTGATCATATGTGATCATTTAGTCTTTAATATTGGATTCTTAATTGATTTTTGTAATTTAACAGAATGTTTTAATTAGAATTTGTTATAATTAAGTTTATTTATCATGAGATACAAAATGTTAAAAATAGAGTATTAGTTGCATAAATATTCTTTGGATATTTTTAGGTGTGTTAGAGTAAGCTATGGAAAAATAGGGGTCTTAAAAATAAAGTAGTTTTGAAACTTTAGGTTTTGGTTTGGAAATTAGTGTTCTTAGGTGTATATTTTTGTCAGAACATAATTGTTATGTTATTTCTTTATTTTTTTATATTTTTGCCTAAGGGCAAAATAATCTTTTACCTTTATTTAATTGATGTACAAATTAATTAAGGGAGGGTGTGAAAAGAAAAAACATGTAAATTAAATAATCTGGATATTTAATAAAATGATATTATGTAAATCTTTTAGAAGATTTAGTTGTTGTTATTTAAAAGATTAGTTAAATGAAAATAAGAGATCTAATCTTGGTGGGTTTAAAGATTAAAAGAGATATTATTATTAGGGAAAATAATTATTAGATATTGTTAGATATTTTAAGAGATTACATGACTTTTAAAAAGATATGATGGTTGCTGATATTTTAAAAAGTAATTAAGAGAGTATAAGAAAGGAAATCTCAGTGGTTTTAGAGATAAACTGAGATTTTATTAAAACTAAAAAGATAGAGATATAATAGAAGAAGATAAAAAGGAGAAGAGTAAAAAGGGGTTTGCATTTTGTTACCCTAAAATCAAAAAACTAAAATTAGAAAAATAAGGGAGAGAAAAAACGTTTTTTATGAGAAAAGAGGAAGAAGTGTAGAAAACCTTAGTGCAAGGGAGGATTTGTGGTGTTTTTGAAGTTAAATAAAACTCTAGTATTAGCCAAGGTATGGGGAAGCTTACCATTGTTTATTGTATGCTATGCATTCTCGATTTACTTGCATGCATATACTTGTTTGATATGTGTTATATATTATGGTTATGATTATCTGTTGCTATTGTTGGGCAAGGGTTTGTATGTGTATGGGAATAGGTTTTTGGTAATATTTGTGATGGGTTTTTCCTATGAATGTTTTTATGTATGTTTTGTTGGGTTATCCCAACAGAGGGTTTGATGCTAAGAGAGAAAAAAGTTATGATGCTTAAGGGTTTCCATGCAAATATATGTTGTAAGTGTTAGGTTATTAGACTCCCTTTCTATGTGGAGAATAGACCAAATAATGTGGACCATTATGTTTCACTTTTTAGTGGAGATGACTCAGATTAGTAGGACACATTAGAGTCATTTGAAGAAAAGGAAAAACCGAGTGAGAGAGAAAGGAAGAGAAGAAGTCATTCCCACATAACATAAAACCTGCACTGGTGTTTTCGTCGTTGTGAAGTCGTTCACCGTTGCATTGTGCTGATTTATGGATAGTGGGTTCTAGACATATGGTTCTTCATTCTGACCGTTCAGATCGTCAATCAGAGGTCTAGCTTGAGAGAAAATAACCTCGCATCAACAACTCTATTTTGGAGAATTTTCATCTTCTTGGTTCTCATTTGTAAGCATTATGCTTAGTTAGTTTGACTGATTGAAAACCCCATTTGGTGTTTTTATCAGAGATTCTTTTGCATCCTATTATTCATCACAAGGGATTATTCTTTGGCCCGGACGACTCGTGGTTTTTACCCTTGCGTTGAAGGGTTTTCCACATTAAAAATTGTTGGTGTCTCTTTGTGCTTTGGATTCTGCTTTTGCTCTATTTGTTTGGTGCTCCTTGCAGATTCTCACAAGAAGGGGGATTGAATTTTCGCTGCGTTATTACTCTATGTTAAGTAGCTATTGTTTTTGTCCTTTTTTCCAATTTGTAAGGTTGTGGTAATAATCATATGCAATACAATTGAGTTTATTACGGGTATAAATGTCAATGATTGGATCTGGATGATTCAAGTTATGCATTATATGTGTTTGAGTATGTTTGCATGTGTATGTGAGATTCTTGAATGCATGTATGATGTGTTAAGTATGTTTCCATGTGATCTAGGGTTGAGGTATGTATGTTTGAATGCTTGAATCATGGCCAGGGTGTGTTTTGATTCGACAATTATCGATTTTATTAGTTATAATCGATTATCTGCATGTTGGTTTTGAGTGTGGTTACGGGAATAATCGATTATCTGGGATGATAATCGATTATCCTTATGTTTCTAGATAAATTTCACTGGGATAATCGAATATCTTAAGTGGTAATCGATTATCAAGTGCCATTTTCGTGAAAAATGGTGAATTTGATGAAGAATGGACATGGACCAAGCCTGAGGAGCTGTGGATCATGATATAATCAGAGATTGAGGTTAATGGTTATATTTTGGGGTCAATTTGACTTTTGGTTGAGAGTGGAATATGACTGAGTGTTGGGATGTACCTAAGTATGTGATTGATGACCATAAGAATGAAGGATATGTATACTTTCTGAACCTAGTAAATCCGATAGGTTTTAGTTGTTTGGGTATTGAACCCTCTCTGTGTGGGGGTGATGATGGTTTCCTTGACCTTGTGTGGCAGGATGACATGTTCTTTAGTTGGATTGCAGGTAGAGTTGTCAACATCTTTTTGGCCCCAAGGCCAACCCTGGCCTTTTTTTCAATTAGCCCATTATTTTTGACCCACTTTAGAGGGGGCTTTTCTAAAGCCCCTGGCCCCCCACAGCCCCAGGAAATGGGTTGAGATTCAATTAGGGTCGGGTCAGCCCTAACCCCCGAATATTCCAGTTTAGTCTAAAGCCCTAGTTTACTCTAAAGCCCCTACCCCTCAACAAGTTTTTCGACATTGTTCTCTGATCAAGCACTTGCTTAAGAGCTAGCAACCGAAACATAGGTCGACGGCAGTACAAAGTCGGCGGCAGACGATAGCGCATGGTGGACGACATCACACAGTGAACGACAACACAAAGTAGAGTCAACGACACTTGACGACAGCGGTGGTACAAGCGGCGAAGAAGAACCAAGGTTAGCTTCTTTCAAATACTTTTCTAAGATTGTTGTGACCCAGTTCATCAATGATTCATAAGCTACCAAATCACTTCTCGAGACCCCTGCAGAAAATGCTATCCAATGTATTCTTAGAGAAAGGTCAAGGGCTTATTTGTTTTTTGTTGAAGGAAAGTATGTAAAAAATTGTCTATATGCGTAGCATTCTTCATTTGCAACTTTGGTGCATGGATATTAGGAAACCAAGTGTGAAGAGGGATTAATTGAAGGCCTATTATGAGTTGCCCCCTTAGGATTTTGGTGAAAAAAATGGACCCACCAGCTATCTGTCCTTCATCTCTGCATTAAATTTTCTTTGTGCTTCCTTTTCCACCATCTTAATGGCTTATTTGCATCACAATATGTAAACCATTTTGAGGGTAATTTTTGTCTATACATTATGCAGTGAAACGATTGAAATCATAAGCTGATTTGTAATAAGATTCAAAACCATGATCAAAATGATATTTTGGTTAAACCTGTTCCCTTTTATATGGAAGGAGCTTTATATCAAATGTTGTTCTTTTTATTGCTTCAGCTCAAAATACAATGACTAGAATTCTCTGCTAGTTCATTTTAGGAAACAAGCTTATCTCCGAATCATGTGCCTCATGCTTGTCTTGCCTTGCACGGCTAATATTCCAAAGTCAGCTTCGCTAGATACATTAATGCAGCAAATAGGTTAGGGGAGTGTATCTATATGTCTACTCGTCAGTTATAATCAACAGGAATGTATGAAAGAGTTAACAATTTAGGGAATTTGTATATTCTCATAATCAAGTTCTTGAAAACACTTTTGACTTGTGTGAAATATATCCTTTTGTCTATGCATGATGAAGTAGAAGATAAAGTGAATATTTGCATATAGGGTAGTGTTTTTTGTACCCTTCAGAAGTATAAAAACAAAGTTAATTATAGAACTAAGAGACAGATTTTGTTTTAAGATAAATATGAATATAAATTTCTTTCAGTACTGGCAGAAGTTTTAGATCGATACAAACTAAAAATGAAAGACCTTAAACTAAGAAAATTAACCACTAGGCTCGTGCTTGACTGGTTTCTCCTGAAGTTGAAACCATTGACTTGAGACTTATTTACAACCATCAATTTGCAAAATAGAAAGTAGAAATGGTATCAGTGTCGGTATAATACATAGTGGAAAATAAAAGTAGAAGATATTATACGTCACATTTATTTTGAAATCAATAACATGTTCTTGATTTCACACTAATGGTGGGACCCTTGAGAATCTAGCTACTATTATTATGCATGTTGAACAAGGCTTTTTAGCTTTATTTGACCAAAGGTCACTTTTTGGTTGTCACAATACAAAAACCTAAGTACTGGGCTGACCATAACTTGATACAACCAGTATGTCTCCATTACTGTTTTAAAGGGAGTGACATTAATAAACATAGAAATCAACTCGATCCTTGTCGGTAAAGAAGGGCTTTACCAACGGTCAGTATCCTTCGGTAACAGCCAAAAGCCGTCGGTAATTAGTCATTACCGACGGCTTCTCGACGATCACAAAGCCGTCGATAATATGCTTGTCGCTAACATTTACCGAGGGCTTATGCTTCTCGGTAATTACCGAAGGTCATAAGCCTGCGGTAATTATCGAGGGGTATAAGCCTTCGGTAATTACCGAGGGGCTTTAGCCTTCGGTAATTACCGAGGGGCTTTAGCCTTCGGTAATTACCGAGGGGCTTTAGCCTTCGGTAATTACCGAGGGGCTGTAGCCTTCGGTAATTACCGAAGGGAATAAGTCCTCGGTAATTTCCGAGGGACAAAAACCTTTGGTAATTTCCGAAGGACATAAGCCTTCGGTAAAGCCTTCGCCTTCGGTAATATTCAGAAAAAAAACAAAGTCATATTTGTATTTGTTATCCAACCAGAAATACATGCATAAAAAAGGTTGACAACACATACAGACCTGCATAACAGTTTCAAACCACAGACAGACCTGAATATTGTGCATCCCAAAATCATGCAATATCATTGACAATGAATAATACAAATATAACATCATTTGTAAAGTTCAATATTAAATATGAAACATAAAACAATATCATCCAATTCTAGGCAAAAGATAATGTACCAAAATCATGATGTACTAAAATTCAAATGTACTAAAATCAGTATGTTCTAACAACTATGATCAATAATAAAGTAAAACTAAAATTCTACATAGTCAGCTTCATCTTCATCATCCTATTGATCCTCTGCAGATGGCTGGACTGGTGTGGGCTGGACTGGTGTGAGCTGGACTGATGTGGGCTGGACTGATCTGGGCTGCTGAGGGACGGCGGGTGACAGGGAGGGTCGTGGCTGGGTCGGAAGGAGTGTCTGAAGCTTGAGGCAGCGCTCTCATGACCAGGGACTTGAAGTTTGTAAACTCGTTTCTCAAGTCACTGCATTCTTCTTTCAATTCACGGTTTTCCTGTTCACGTTGCTCTAGCAGTTGTGTCAAGCACTGGATGGCCTCGTTAGCAGAAGGGGTGGAAGATGTTCACATTACTTAAACTAAGTGTACTTTAGGTCTGGTTGCAAATTCTACCCTTTAAAGTACACTTTTTACTACACTTTTTTAGGTTTCAACTAGTCAAATGTTGAGTTTTAGGGAATTCTTTGCTTATGACCACTTTCCTATAATCATTTCACTACTTTAGACTTGTTTGGATGTTAACATTACTTAAAATTACTCTACTTTAGTTGAATTGGCAATTTGACACCCTTTAAGTGAACTTTTTAGGTTGAAACTACTCAAACTTTGACTTTTAGGTATTTGTTTGCTTTTCTATAGTTTCCTACCTTCACTTGAATACTTTAGACTTATTAGGATATTAACATGAGTTAAAATTAGTGTACTGTAGGTGAATTACAAATTTCTCACCTTTTTAGTAGACTTTTTTAGGTTCTAACTAGTCAAAATTTGAGTTTTAGCTACTTGTTAGCCATAACAAGGTGTTGATTTCGATTTTTGCAATTTCTTTGCTATTTGACAGTTTAAACAAGTCCTAAATGTTGATTTAAACTTGTTACAACATTCAAATTTAAGATAGATTCATTTGTGTGAAAAATAGCATGTTCACACCTTATTTTTCAATGAAATAGGGAAGTAGAAGGGTGAATCTGTTGTACAGTTTGATTTTGAACTTTTTTAGTGTTCAAACAAGTTTAATTTAGTGCTTTAAAGATGCTGAAAGTATTATCAAAGAGTCAGAATCACTTGTGCATGAATTCACTTTTAAAACCACCAATCTTGGGTCAATATTTTAGTGCAGAGTTGAATAATTTAAGTGCTGTCCAGTGACCATTTATGGTGCACTTTTTCAGCTGATTTGGTGCTAATTTTTGTGTCAAATTGTGCTGTTCTAAAGACTTTTTGGTGCAGTCCAGTTTTACAATGTAGGGTAGAGATATGTCTACTGATTTCAGGTTAATATTATTTCCTTCCCGGCATGCTTCCACATGCAGTTCTTTCATTACAAAAAAGAAGTGATGTCTAATCTGAATTTAATTCATTCTAGTTGATAATTTCTAGCATGATCTAGTGTATTAAGACTTCCTTGAGTCATTTTTATTGTTGCTATAACTTTTCAATCAATCTAACTTGATTTTGGTGGATTGATGGGGTATTTTTCTGCATAAATTGGCCATAACAAGGTCTGATTTTGATTTCTGTTGTTTCTAAGCTATTTGATAGCTTGAACAAGTTTAAAATTGTGTTTAAAAGCTGCTAGTAGATTTCAATTAGTATTATCTTGGCCTAAGTGCAGAGTTGTGTCTTAAACCATCACATTTTGAGTTAAATTAGGAAGTGACAAGGTGAATTTGAGTACCAATCTGTCTTTAACTTATTTCAGAGTTTGAACACGTTTAAAATCACTAATTAAAGTTGCTGAAATGATTCATTTCGAGTTTAAGCCACTTCTGTGCAAAGTTGAGTTTCAAACCACCAAATCATGCCAACTTTTTTGGTGCAGTGTTGAAAACTGAATCTGTTTTGATGATGGCTCATGCTAGTAGCATCTTGAGGGGTGGAAACTTGTATAGTTCTTTATCTAAGTGCCTCTACAGCAAGGCAAAATAGCTTCCAGAAACACCATTCTCTAATGAGAAAAAGAGTGAAAAATTGGCAATAGCAAACTCAAATTTCGAATTCTAGCATTTCTATGTTGTGTGACAGTTTTAGCAAGTCTAAAATGATGTTTAAAAGTTGCTAGGATTTGGAGATAAAATGGTCTAAGTGTAGAATAGTACACTAAACCATCAATTGAGTCAAAATTGGGCTGTGGCAAGGTGTTTTGGGGTCTAATTCGAGTTTAACTCCACCTAGCTGCTGTTTTCCAGCTTATGTTTATGTACTTAGACATTCTAGAGTCACTTTTAACATTGCCTAGTCCATTGAATCCTTTTAACTCAGTTTTGGTGTTGTGATGGAGTGATTTTTATGAGTTTTTGGCCATACCAAACTCAAATTTCGAATGCTACCATTTCTATGCTGTGTGAAAGTTTTAGCAAGTCTAAAATGATGTTTAAAAGTTTCTAGGAGAGCTCAATTGGTGATATAATGGTCTACGTGCAGAATAGTACACTAAACCATCAATTCTGAGTCAAAACTAGGAAGTGGCAAGGTGTTTTTGAGTATCTGTTTGGATTTGAGCACTTCAAAGTTTGAACAAGTTTAAAGTCACTAAATCAAGTTGTTGGAGTGATTACTTTTGAGCTACAACCACTGTTGTGATATTTCGTGTCTTAAACCACCAAATTGTCAGTCATTTTTTTGGCAAAAATGAACCAGACAACACTTTGAGCCTAAATGTTTGTGGTTAAAGACTTTGATTGTAGAAAAAAAGCCTAGGAATCAAGTCTAAAATTGTAAAAGTAGATTGCATATAAGACAATTTGTTCCAGCTTAATTCTTCTTTAATTGTGCACTGTGATTTAGTCAGTTTTTTCTTGATTTGTGGTGTTGTTCAAAAGAGGTTCCTGAAACACCATTCTACAGTGAGAACAAGAGTGAAAATTTGGCAACTCCACTAGCCTAATTTTGAGACACAAGCCAAATAGCTGAGGGATTGTAAGATTGAGTGTCTATCCTCTAAAAGAAACTTGCTAGAGCACCCTAAGACAGTTCAGAAGTGAGATTTGAATAGCCTTGGCCGAGAGGAAAAATCTACACTGAAAAGTCCATTTTCTCAAATTGAATTATGCTATCAAATTGGTTTATACAGTTTCTGATTTGAGAAACATTTTACATTATCAAAAGGATTTTCAAAACTTTTTCATTGAATTGGTTTCTACAATGGAAGGTGTAGATTTCAACTTCTCAAAGTTCATCAAAACATATTTCTTCACATCTTGTTTTTACCAGTTCAGTTTCTAGTTTTTCTGGTGCTATATCTGTTTTAGCCAGTTTGCTCTCTAAATTCTGATTAATTCAAAATCAGTTTTGCTAGTTTATTAATTTGTTTAGTTTGGGAGCATTATATATTCTTGCTGGTTTGATACCACACTACAGGTTTTCACTTTAAGGGTGTCTTATAGTTTGTGCAGCAGATTTTCAAAGTAAAGAATTGAATTCAATCTTAGACAATGACTTGGTTTGATGTTCATTGTTCTCTTTATCTTTTGGAATTTAACTTTCCGAATCTGCAAATTTCATAGCAAGTATTTTGTTCTTATTCTATTCTAATTGTAACTCTTATGAGCAGTTTTTGTTTATGTTTTAATGGATAGATTTTCTACTGTGGATATGTCATTGTTGACCTTAAAATGAAATCATGGATGAAGAATTGGTCGATGAGGCAACCCAATTGGTGGTTGCTGAGGATTCACAGCGCCAGAACAAAGATTGATTGTAAGAATCAATATTGTACAGTAGCCAACATTGTGGTATTTCTTAGTTTTAGATTGATTGTAAGAAAGATAGGCTTGGCTTAAGGGTGAAAGGGAGTGGAAAACAAAATAATCTTACAACACCTAGTGAGGAAAATAGGGTCAATTCCATCAAGTTGTGAGCACAAGTGTTATGGTTGCATTCCACGTTAAGTTATTCAAGTTCTCAACACTAGCAACAGAGGCAATCATTTGGGTTTGCAGTACTCACATTATGAGTTAGAGAGTTGGAAATCATGGTCGTAGTTTTGGTCATTCCTAAATTATACATGACAGGATTGGGAAACCTAGTAATAAATTTAACAACCATGCAGTACCACAGATTGGGAAAGCTAGAAATAAAGTTTCCCTTAAACATACATTTGCCGATAACCAAATCAAAGGGATCTGATGGGGATTTCAAAGCAAAGCTACTGGACATAATTTCAACATCATTATTCATTCACGGAACAAATCACCAAACCAATTCAGAGAAAAATGCATAAAACTTCATACATTTAACATTATGACATCAAATTCTTCATCAGCCCCTTCATACACAATATCCCCATCATTCCCAAAATATAGAACTCACCTCTACGGTAGCGACACCCCTTAGGTGTATTAGCACCTCCAATAGCCTCCCCTCGCAATACTCGAAGCTCTTTGCTGCGAGCCCCTTTGTCACAAAGCCCTGTGATGCCTCGCCTTGCGATAGTCGAAGCACTTGAAACTAATTATAATACCATTATGGATGACATGGTATTGGGTGTTGCTCAGAAAGGTGAACAAGCAACGAAAATGTCTCTTGAACTGTTCAGAATATGGCCTCAAGATTCAGCATACAGCACGCATCGAATGCAGTGAAGAAACGAAACAAAATAGGTGTGCAAAAATGGTGGATGCCATGAAGAAGGTGGCGAAGCTGGACGTTGAGCGGAGTGTGGAAGAGAGGAACTTGTTCTTTGTTGGATACAAAAATGTGGTGGGGTCATGGAGAGTTTCATGGAGTAGATCATGTCATTGATAGAGCAAAAAGAAGAGTCAAAAGGGAATGAGTTGAATGTTAAGCGCATTAGAGATTATAGGGAGAAGGTTGAGTTGGAGCTGTCGAATACTTGCATATCAGTCACTTAAAGCATGTCAGAAAGCTGCTACCACTATTAAGAGTGAATTAAAACCTACACATTTTATTCGTTTGGGTCTAGCTCTAAATTTCTCTGTGTTTTATTATGAGATAATGCATTCACCTGAAAGGGTCTGCCATCTTGCTAAGCAAGCGCTTGGTGTTGCCTATGTTGTGACTGATTGGAGTAGGAATCCTTTTAGTTATGGTGATTATTGTTATGTTGCGGTTGAAAACTCAAGAGATGACTATGATATAGTAAGGAGATCAATTGACAATTGTTTGTCTTTTGCTGATGAAGTAACCTACCAAAAGCACCCAGATACTGTTGAGGGTGAGATGATGAATGGACTACGAAAGTTTGTTCGCATAATTGACACATTGAACACTGGAAATGATTATATTGCTAAGGTGGAGGGATTAGGAATCAGAGATAAACTTTATCATTTTAAGTTGGGAGGTGTGAATGTGATATTAGGAGTTACCTGTCCCTGGGAAAATGAAAGTAGATTAGTGGCAGTTGAGCATGAAGATTGAGGAGGAAGAATGGAAGACATCGGTGGAGGATTTGAGGTGCAGAATGTTGGAAGTGAATAGAATCCAGGAAGAATGAAAGACATTAGAGGAGGATTTGCCACCACCCAAGCCTCCAGACCTAAATTGGAGGGCGCTACCTGAGAAGAGGAGCATTACATCAAATAACAGTTTCCTGACTTCAACCTTGAGGACAAGGTTGATTTTGAAGGGTGAAGTAATGTTAAGGAAGTTAAACATATACATGAGCGAAGGAATAAAAGAGGAATATCGAACGGTATCTGGAAGGAAGGAGGGAAGTACCGAACGGTAGATGTAAGAAGGAGAGAAGTAGAGGCCGAGCGGTAGCCAGGGAGTAGGGAAGTATAGACCGAACGGTAACTGGAAGGAAGGATGGAAGCATAGGTCGAGCGGTAGCCAGAAGGGAGGAGGGAAGTACCGAACGATAGCTGGAAGGAGGGGGGAAGTAGAGGCCGAAGGGAGTAGGAAAGTATAGACCGGACGGTATCAAGAAAGGAGGAGAGAAGTAAAGGCCGAGTGGTATAAGTAAACTAATATCGAACGGTAGATTAAAGAGAGGAGGGGATCAAAGGCCGAATGGTATATACGCTCGTACCGAACGGTATTTAGTAGAAGCAGATTGGGTTCGTAGAAAGGATAAGGCATGGGAAGGTGACACTATAAATAGTCTTCCTGGAACTCTATTCAATTAAAGACTGGGCATATTTGCCAATGGAGGAAGGGAGGCTTCCTTGGGTAATTCTTGTATTCTGATTCACTCATACATCAATAATAGATACATACATACTTTCAATTCCATTGTTTTAGTATAGATTAGGCTATTTGCGTAAAGTAACCTAACACAACCACACACACAACAAACACACACTCACACATATATTACACAGACACACACACCCCTACGCACGTATTACACTCACAAACCTCCCCTTAAGATAGATGGAAAAAAGTTAAAGGATGGAAAACCTCCCTTAAGAGTCTAGGTTCTATTAGGACCATTGGAGGAGGTGATGCTTGGTCTTTTCCTAGTTCTTGTTCTTTTCTTTTATTTTTTTCCTGTTTTATTTGCTCTTCTTCCCTTCTTCTCTCTTCTCCTTTCCTTAAGGAATCTCTTTCATATTGGGAGTTTGTAGTATAACTTCCCCTAGACCTCTCCCTACTCTGGGCTTGTTCCCTTCTTAGCATTTTCAACTCATTTTGAATCTTGGCATTATGTAACTCACTGTGGACTTTTTCTTGACTTATTTTTCTCTCAATCTCACTGAGTTGGTTGACTAGAGTTTGGAAGGAAAATTGTTTTTCAAGAGAGTTGCTAATCCTAGGAGAATGTCTTCCAGACATTTTTATGAATTTAAAGGTATTTTTGACGTAAGGAAAAGGTTTTCACTTGAGAGCAATATTTCAGGTAAGAGAGATAAACCGTGTAGATTGCTTAAATACCAAGACTTGCCTTGTCAAATATGCTCCTAGTTACTTACTAAAATTCCTTAAGTCAAAATTACCTCTAAATTCACTAAAACTCTAGAGACAGCAAACAAATATGAAGAGAAGAACTAAACTCTATGAGTGGACTCTTCCTAAGCACCTTAAAAGAATTGAAAGAAGTGAAGTCTCCTAGGTGAGGCTTGGAACTTTGGATCCAAGACACACTCACAGTCTACCAATTTTAATGAGAAATTAAGAGCAAAATTTTGCAAGTGATGGAAGAACACTTGTGAATTCTTCCAAGTCACTTGGTTAATGGCCAATTACAAGAGATTAAAATGATTAAACACATACAATTTGCACAAAAGAAAAGGGGAAAAGTGTGGCAATGCAGCTTTGGCTTCTCCCAAAGAATGAACTATGGTATTTCACGTCAAATCTCACAGCTGCTAAGTGAACACGCTGCTGTTGCAGCACCCAGAAATTGTGCAGATCCACCAGAAAAATGACTCTGCTGCACCAAAGTTCAGCTCAAATGTTGATCTTTCCTTGCTCCAATCCACTCCCTAAGGTGCTACCAGTGTTGTAGGACTGCCTGTGCTAATTCAGCACCCAAAATAGAACTCAAACGAACCACCATCAATCAGTTTCGAATTCAGAAATCAACACTGCTGCTGCCAGAAAATTGCAGAACCAGAATGAACTACTGTGATTTTATCAAACTAAAATGTAGTCATACCTATATCAGGGTCCCCACATACTTTTATGCATGAAAAACAGTCAACCCTCTTATCCTCCGCCCGCAAAGAGTCAAGAACTATCAAAGCAACAAAAGCGGTAATTTGCAGGAGAAAGTCCAAAAGAACAGCCAATGCTGTGAATGAAAGTGAGAAGGAAAGCTAAGGATTAGGCATTAGACACAAAACAAAGAGCTGTGACAGTAGCAAACATGGAAAACACACGGATTGCAGGCATGGAAATAAAACTCCCAACTGCAAATGCTAAAACCTCTGAAACACTAGCCAATGTTATTGATGGTCCAACTTCAACGAGTGCTTCTTCTAAGGGCAACTCCAGTCGTTGTCTTTTTACAGCATGAACTAGTATACACATATTATCCACCCCAACCTAAGAAGATTCAAAAAGAAAAACAGGAAGTGAAGAACTGTAAAAAAAAATAAGTTGGTAAATTGTACTATAATATACGGATTTAACAGAACCAGTCACTGGTATCATATGTTCAACAGAATCCCAATCGTTCACAACATAGAAGGAAAGAGAGAGTACCCCGGAATAATCATTTCCAGAAAATCCTCCTAATACAGTGCTTGGATCAAGTGGAGCTTTAAATGCACTCATACATTGATCTGCTGAGGAATAATGCTGAACGACCACAACGTTAGAAAATAATTAGGTCATTTTGAAATCATATTGACTCCTCCAAAATAAGGAAGTGCATTTTAGATAATAGTGCATTTTTAATCAGTGTAGAAAATCTAGGATTGAGATTTAATAATTTTGAAGTTTGCGATATCATAATTTCAACATTTACTATTGTTGTAATTAGAGTAAGTTAGGTATGAGGAGCCTAACTTGAGGTGCCTAACTTATAGGAGTTGCCTAACTTATAGGAGGTGCCTAACTTAGGAGGTGCCTAACTTTTACTCCTATAAAATCAGTTGTATGTTGTAATATGGAAGTAAGAAAGCAATAATAGTTTTACATGTTTATCAAGATGGTATCAGAGCTCCCGACCTTGGGAGCTCTGTTTCCGCTGCACTAGCTCCTAGCCACGACACTGTAGCATGGTCCGGCCACTACAACTGCAGCAGCAACCATTGAATCATTTATAGCACAGAAGGGTGCGCCTATCTTCAGCAAAACACAACACTGCAAATCGCTCCGGAGAAGACACTGCCACGCGCCGCCACGCGCCGCCACGGATTAACACACTCGCCGGCGCGTGTAACCCACGCGCCTAGTTCCGGCGAGACCCACTCGCCGCCGCCGACACAGAAGGAGTCGCCGGAGCCTCCTCAGATCGGAGTAAATCTGAGTTTTTCAAGTACTGCTCCCTTTTTTTATTGTGTACCGGACGCGGTTTCGTCACCAGATTGCGTTCCTAAGGATGTCCGAGGTAAAATTTATTCCTTTGGGTCCTAATGATCTTCCAAATATGATAGGTGCCTATCAGTTGGATGGACGAAATTTCTTACAATGGAGTCAATACATCCGAAGAATTCTCAAGGGTCGCTCAAGACTAGACCACATAGATGGTGGAGGACCAGAACCAGATGACTCTAGCTTCCCAATATGGGACAATGAAGATTCACTAATTATGACTTGGATGTGGCATTCGATGGTTCCTGAGATAAGTCGAAATTATATGTTTCATTCTTCTGCCAAGGAAATATGGGATGATTTACAGAATACTTTCTCTTTGAAAAAGGATTTTGCTGCATGTTATGACATTGAAAGCAGGATATTTAATACAAAGCAGGGTTCACTCTCTGTATCAGAATATCATGGAATTTTTGAATGGTCTTTGGATTGAATTAGATCAATACCAAACAATCAAGATGTGTAAGACAGATGCTGCCGCACATGCTGAAGTCGTGGAAAGAGGAAGAATCTTTAAATTTCTCCATGGCCTGAATCAAGAGTATGACCCAATCAGGGTACAGATCTTAGGAAGAGAAAAATTATCTTCCTTATCAGAAGTATTTTTCATGGTAAGAGGAGAAGAAACTCGAAGAGCTGTCATGCTTGATGGGGGGATCTCCAACATAGGCTCTGCCATGACAACCAGAAAGGGATTCCAGAAGGGATCAAACACCGAAGGAAAGGCATTTGAAAGAGGTAATCGTGGAGATTATTGTTCATTTTGTAGAAGATCTGGACATACCAAGGAAATATGTTTCAAACTCCATGGAAAAAGTAATGTTCTAGAGCGTATGAGGAACAACAAAGGACCTACTCAAAAATGGGTAAATCACACTGCCTCAGAACAGGAAGCCACTCATCAATCTAATGCTTCACCACCACCAGATCTTGACATGAAAGCTTATAAGGAGGAACTCGAGCGCTTGAGAGCAATGGTTGAATCAATGAGTAAGCCCTCTGGATCATGTACTCTCTCCGTGAAAGGTAAGACATGTCTCAACACTATTGGTCCTATGACTCAAGGTAATTGGATTCTTGATTCAGGAGCAACTGATCATATGACACCTTTCCGTGTGTCCTTCAACTCGTACGATCAAAGAAATAAAGAACAACTTATTACTGTTGCAAATGGTCAGGGTATACCTATATGTGGCTCTGGGAATATAGTTTTGGAAACATCCATTATATTAAAGGATGTTTTGCATGTTCCACAATTAGCCAATAGTCTTATCTCTGTGCAAAAACTCACAAAGGATTTAAATTGTTCAGTAACATTTTTCTCCACTTATTGTGTTTTTCAGGATCTTGCCACGGGGAAGACGATTTTAACTGCTAAGGAGCAAAGTGGGTTGTATCTGTTAGAGACTAATGACCAAAGAAAAATAAATATTTCGAGTCTACAAGCTACATCTGATACGTGGGCAAACTCTCAAATATGGCTTCATCATAAAAGGCTTGGACATCCTTCCTTTAACATTATCAAGTCTTTATTTCCCCATTTGTTTACCAAGGAGTCTGTTGAGTCTTTTAGTTGTGATATTTGTCAATTATCAAAACACCATCGTGCAACTTATCCTATTAGTAATACAAAGAGTACTTCTCCCTTTGATTTAATTCACACTGATGTTTGGGGACCAGTCATAGCATCTATTTCTGGAGCAAAATGGTTTGTTACCTTTATTGACGATTGCACTCGTGTCACATGGACATACCTTATGAACAATAAATCTGAAGTTTTCCAAATCTTTTCTAATTTTTTCCGTCTTGTCCAAATTCAATTTGGAAAAAATATCAAAAGAATTAGGTCTGATAATGGTACTGAATATGTTAATCATGAATTTTTCAATTTTTTGTCTCATAATGGTATTGTTCATGAACTTACATGTGTAAACACCCCGCAACAAAATGGGATTGCAGAAAGAAAGAATCGTCATCTTCTTGAAGTCACTAGAGCTCTTCTTTTTCAAATGTCTGTTCCAAAGAATTATTGGGGGGAAGCTGTGTTAACTGCCACATATCTCATCAATAGGTTACCTACTCGTATCTTGGATGGCATTAGTCCCATAGAGTCTTTATTGTCGTTTGTTCCTTCTTCTCCTTTAATATCAAGTCTACCTAGTAGAATCTTTGGATGTACTGCTTTTGTTCACTATCATCACCCTAATCGTAGCAAATTAGATCCAAAAGCCCTTAAATGTATCTTTATAGGGTATCCGTCTAATAAAAAAGGGTACAAATGTTATCATCCTCAGAGTCGTCGCATCATTATCAGCATGGATGTCACATTTCATGAAACACAATCCTTTTATGTCAGTTCACCACTTCAGGGGGAGCAAATACCCGAAATGGATGAACTCTCCTTCTTGTCATTACCATGTTCGTCTTTACAGGATGTTCAAGACCTGAGCAATGAAACTACTAAGGATGAAGAAGAAGACAAATATTTCGGACAAAAATATGAAAGAAGAAAACAACCCACTTCGACTCTAGAGCAAGAAAAATTGTCTAATCCGGAGGTAAGAATCCCTGAAGGCAACATCGAAGAGGTAAGTATTACTGATGATTTACCCATTGCATTGAGAAAAGAAAGGAGATCGTGTGCTAAATATCCCATTTCTCAATATGTTTGCACTAACAATCTCTCTGATAAGCATAAAAGCTTCATAGCTGGCATTGATGAAACAGAAATTCCCACATCAGTCCAAGAAGCCATGAAACTTGAACATTGGACTCAAGCCATGAAAGAAGAGATGAATGCATTAGAAAGAAATTCAACTTGGGAGATAGTTGACAACCCAAAAGACAAGAAAACAGTGGGGTGTAGTTGGATATTCACAGTGAAACATAAGGCAGATGGAACAATAGAAAGATATAAAGCTAGACTTGTGGCAAAAGGCTATACTCAAACCTATGGGATTGACTATGAGGAGACATTTGCTCCGGTAGCAAAGATGAATACAATTCGAGTTATTCTGGCTTTGGCTGCTCATTTTGGATGGGATTTACACCAGTTGGATGTAAAGAATGCCTTTCTTCACGGAGATCTAGAAGAGGAAGTGTACATGGATATTCCTCCAGGTTTTGAAGTGAAAAATGAACGAAACAAGGTTTGTCTCCTAAAGAAAGCATTGTATGGTCTTAAGCAATCACCTAGAGCATGGTTTGGAAGATTTACAAAAGCAATGATTTCCTTGGGATACAGACAAAGCCAAGGAGACCACACTCTGTTCATAAAACATTCATCTACAGGTAAACTCACCCTATTGCTTGTCTATGTGGATGACATGATTATTGCAGGAGATGATGAAGCAGAAAAATTAGCATTAAAAGGAAAATTGGCAGCTCAATTTGAAATGAAAGACCTAGGAAAACTTAAATACTTTCTCGGAATAGAGGTTGCTTACTCCAAGGATGGAATATTCATCTCCCAAAGGAAATATGTACTTGATCTTCTCAAAGAAACAGGAAAGTTGGGATGTAGACCCTCAACAGTTCCTATAGAGCAGAATCACAGAATTGGAAGTGAAGAAAGTACTTCTGTTGAGAAGGCCCAATATCAGAGATTGGTAGGTAAATTGATTTATCTATCACACACAAGACCAGACATAGCTTATGCAGTTAGTATTGTGAGCCAATTTATGCATGATCCAAGAGAGAGACACATGCAAGCAGTTGACAAAATTCTTCAATACTTGAAGTCAAGTCCAGGAAATGGGATATTATTCAAAAGGGAAGACACATTAACTATGAAGATATATACTGATGCTGACTATGCAGGTTCTATTACTGACAGAAAATCTACTTCTGGGTATTGTGTGTTTCTTGGAGATAGTCTGGTAACCTGGAGAAGCAAAAAGCAAGACAGAGTATCTCGCTCAAGTGCAGAAGCTGAATTTCGAGCCCTTGCTCAAGGAATGTGTGAAGGACTTTGGATGAACATCATTTTGGATGATCTTAAAATCAAGATAGATAGTCCTGTACAACTATACTATGACAATAAGTCTGCCATAAGCATTGCTCATAATCCAGTACAACATGACAGGACAAAACATATTGAGATTGACAAACATTTTATAAAGGATAATCTAGACAGAGGCTTTATGATTACAGCTCATGTTCCAACCGGTCTTCAGATAGCAGATATTTTTACGAAAGGACTACCTCAGGGAAGATTTCAGGATTTTTTAAGCAAGTTGGGAATGATTGATATTCATTTACCAACTTGAGGGGGAGTGTTGTAATTAGAGTAAGTTAGGTATGAGGAGCCTAACTTATAGGAGGTGCCTAACTTAGGGGTGCCTAACTTAGGGGTGCCTAACTTAGGAGGTGCCTAACTTTTACTCCTATAAAATCAGTTGTATGTTGTAATATGGAAGTAAGAAAGCAATAATAGTTTTACATGTTTATCAAGAACTATTCTAATCAAAGATATAAATATACTTTCATCATCTAAAGTGCAGCCAGTGACTTTAAAGGAGTCAAATCCATAATATTTAATCATCACCATTACCATATGAATCAAAGATAAAAGTTCTAGATTGCAAGAACGAAAAATATACCACTTTATTCATATCAGACAGAAAAGTGTCTTTACCCCTCATTATTAGTCTGTAAAACTTCAGAGAGAGATGTGATGCTATGTGTACCGTAAAATGAAGTACAAGGTAATCTAATCATGACCATCCACTCCTCCCAAATTCCAGAGAAAAAAAAATCCAATAACATTCAAAAGGATTTTAAATGACATCCACATCAACGAGTTTATCAGCCACTGACTTGCGTGATATTAAAGTTAAATTTAGTACAATGCACACCAAGAAGGTATTCCAAGTATTTGTCATGCTTCTACTTCTCTGATTACTCTATGCAAGAAATTAAAGCATACTGTAAAGTGCTGAATATGTAAAACAACAGTAGAATTAAGAATAACTAAAACCACAATCCACTTAAAGATCTAAAGTTAACATTTGGTACCTCGAAACAGTAATTGAGATGCTCAACTCCCCCGTAGTCATCAAAATTTTTGGGATCCATTTTGAAGTACTGTTAATCAAAAGGGGAAAATTGCTATTAATAATTTTTAAAATGCAAACTCATTACAACAAATATGAAGAAACACAATAGTTTTGTGGCTACAAATCAATAACTATACCTGTAGGACACTTTGAGTGGCACAATCTTTGTCTAGTGGCTTCATACAGATGTCTTGCAGAGATACCACCGAACCAGAATAATTAGCACGAATTGCATCAACCTGAAAGCAAAGCCCTCAATGCAACATAATGATCAAAATATTTCAGTAGTACTATAAGATGTAACCCACACCTTTTTGTGTATTTCAAACAGAAACTTAATGTTATTCTCTAACACAATTCTTGGTGATGTACTATTTCCATTATCTGGAACTGTTGCCAGTATAAGCTGTAAACAAAAAGTGGCTGTCATTTATTAAGATAAATTAGCAAAAGTCTAGCATGAAGATTATTTCAAATTGCCTCGTGTTGCAAAATGCAGACTAGTGTTGACTTATTATTGGGAAGAGAAAATCGATATCAACCTTGAGATATGAAAGGAAAACTGACAAACCTCTTAAGAGCAGATTACAATTATACTATTATACGTTTTCATCACATCATGCCCTTTTTGATAAAAATGCATGTAGGATAAAGCTTTAATAGAGAAAAAGGAGTTTCTGTTCCTTACAAGTTTGTCTTTCAGTACATGTTATTTACTGGAAATGCATGTAAGTTGAAAGCAAAATAAATAAGAAATACACATCTTTTTTTCATGAGTGAAACAAAGAACTAACTGAACAAAAGAAAATAGCAAAACTATCACAGGATGGAGTTGTTGCATATTTACATTACTCTATCAATCAAATATCTCCTAAAAGCAATAAATTAGAAAATAGATGCAACCCAATCCAAGAAGATACAATTAACTTACAAAGATATGACATAAAAATTAATTTATTTTTCTCGATGTTCACCCTCCTTAAAAACTCTATGAAATATTTTAAATTTATTTGGGTTGTGTTTACAATCCTCTGGAAAGAACACAGACACCTTGGAAAAAAATTGTGTGAAACATGAATAGAACAATTTGTAAAAAATAATATACTAAATAAGATTAAGTATAGGGAGAGGTAGTAGAAATTTTTGTACTAGTTCACATTCATTGTTATTAGCATAGAAAAGTAGGAATTTGAAGTATTAATTCGTTATTACTTATTATTAAGACACATGGTATGAAATAAGGGTTTTTACTTCAAATTTACCCCTACTAAGTAGATCTTAACTTACATAAAGTAACCTTAAAAGTGAAAAGAAATGGGAAGAGAGAAGTATTATATTTCTAGGTTTCTATAATTCAATAGTGTGTATGAAATCAAGGACATGACATGAGTATGGAGAAGCAAAACTTAAACTGAAAAGTACATTACCTTTAAAATTCTTAGAACCTGAACCAATGAAATTTTAGAGCTCGAGAAAATTAAAAATCATCTTTGGCCATGAGATAAAAATATGAAACCTCACTTTACTTGCATAAAGTGAGTGTAAATAGGGAAAGGTTATCCAGTTAAAAATCACAAAGTACCTGTCCTTGGCCTGCTTCTTGGATTTCTTTGGAAGATTTGCTCACTGTTTTCGGTTTCTATCAGGCGATCAATTGTCTAATGATGGCCGATTACAACAAAATTTATAGGTTGTGTCTGCACAAAGAATGAATTAAAGGGTTAAAACAATATAAAAGCCTACAATAGCAAAAAGTTTTATTTATTTATTTTTTTCTGAATATTTTTACTAAAAGAGAAAAATACTATTTATTTAAAACTATTATTTATCATTTAAAAACACAAAATTAACACTATTTTTACAAAAACCTATTTTTATCCTAATTATATTAATCTATCTTAATTCTAGAAAATTAAAAGCTAAAATATCCTAAAAGAAGAGTATTAACACATAAAAATGGGGAAAAAATGGAGAGTTATGACACCCCACGCTTAAGAAACTACCCTTCTGGACAGGGAAAACTAAAATGAAAACAAAGACTCAAACTACAAAATGAAAGACCCAAAAAAAAACACTCAGAAACAATTAAAAGACTAAACACAAACTAAGAACACTAGACTTATTCACAACTCAACCTATCCTGCCAATTCAATCATTTTCCAGCCATTTCCTCAATCAGAACTACACAATCATATTTCTCAACTTTAAATATCAGTTTAAGCAGTCCAAGCATTTGAAAAACAACTTAATTCAGCCAACTTCAGCAATGAACACAGTCAGAAAAGCATAAGTCAGTTTAAGCCTCACAGAAATTGCTCTATTCGACTGAACTCAGATGCAAAAATTTAATGCTAGGACTACTTCTACATGAATTTAAAGCAGAAAACACAATTAACAGTTCTAATCAAAGGAAATGAAACTAAGAAATGAGTTAAATCAGCAAAGAATGAATGAGAGTGTGAAACAGAACCTAAAATGAACCTAGAAATGTCTAACATCATCTCCTAAACTATATACAACCTATACAAGCTAAGACTGGATAAAAGAACCTAAAACAACTCTTAAACCAAAGTTCTACGAAAGAAAACAACAAAAGGAAAAGAGAAGAAGATAAGAAAAGAAGTAACTATGAACCTAAGCAAACAAAACTCAGAAAGGAAAGAAACTAAAGCAATTCCTATTTATAGAAGCAATGCACAAAGAATGGTCTAAAGAATTAAAGCAGAAAATTGAAACAAGAAAAACAAAAAAATAGAAGAAGAAAACTAGTACGAGTGCTATTTACAAAAACAATAGAAAGAAAAGAACCTAAGAAATCCTAGAAACAACTTAATGGATCCTAAAAGCAGCAAAAGAAATAAGTTTTTACATATCAAAATTAAGAATGTCTATTTACAACTAAAAGCTCAATTTTTACAAACTCAATCAGACCTAAAACTAACGAAAAAAAAAAAAACAACTCAGAAAAAAAAAATTGCCCCTAAAATTTTTTTTTTTTTTACTACAAAAACACATATTTACAGGGTTTATGATAGGATGTTCAGAGTATATGTTAGGAGGAAGAAATGTAAGTGAAACGTTAGTTAACGGTAGTTGGCCTAACTGTTAAGACAGTTAGGATGGGCGGGACTCATATCTGTATAAATAGCTGTTAGTAATAGGGGAAGAGGGACTTTTGGCCATTTGTGTATTCTGAACCGACTGTTTAGTCTTGTTGGGGGAGGTTAGGCTCCCAGGCTACCCTATTCATTGTATTCTTTTCACTAAATAATACTAATGGAGGTTATACAAAGAGTTGGGCGTTGATTCTTGTGTGTGTTAGAGTGACTTTCTTGAGGTTTCTTGATTAGAAACCTAACAATTGGTCCGACCTGCCGGATCTAAATCGGGAAGTGACTCGACGTGATTGAGGCGAGAATGGAGAATGCGATTGAGACGAGGTTCGAGGCGATTGAAATTACGATGGAAGGCATGAAAGCGGAATCGGCGGCTGTCAGGAGGGATTTACAGAAGATCATGAAAGCACTGGGAATGCATGTCGATCGAACGGAGGGTAATTCTGATGATAGCTCGGTGAACAATAACCGACACAGAGATGGGGAAGAGAATGGAGGTCGAGGCGGAGGCAGAAAGAGCGATGAACAAAGACCTTGGAGAAAAAGGATCGAATTACCTACCTTCGATGGAGAGGAGCCTCTTAGTTGGCTCAATAGGGCGGAGAGATTTTTTGATATTCAGAAGGTGAGGAGCGACGAGGACAAAGTGGAAATCGCGTATGTTAGTATGGATGGAAGCGCGGCGTATTGGTTTACATTCTGGAAAGAGAAGGCGCGAAACAAATCTTGGGAAGGGTTGAAGGCAGCCATGTTGAATCGTTTTGGCGGAGGCTGTAGAGGGACGGTTTTCGAACGATTGGCTACGTTGAGACAGGAGGGATCGGTGGAGGAATTCGTCCGCAATTTTGAGGTTTTGACAGGGCAGATTAGGGGTATACCCGAGGAGCAAGTACTGGGCTATTTCCTTGCCGGATTGTGGGAAGATGTGAAGGGCCAGGTGAGGATCCAGAACCCACCAGATTTAATGGAGGCTATGCGGATTGCACGAGATGTGGAAGACGCGATAATGAGAGCACAGGGGAGTTACTTGGGCGGGTTCAAAATAAACCCATTCGGTTCGCAATCAATGGAAAATGTGACGCGATCGGATCCGACTAAACCTACGACAAACCAGAATGAAAGAACAGAGGGCAGAGGACCAGGGAGAAGAGACGGTGTTACACCGAACACGATGGCGAGGGGAAGCAATGTGAACGAGGGCGATAATCGAGGGAGAATGGTGAGGAATTTGCCATACCCAAAGTTTCTCAAAAGGAAAGAAGAGAGGCGTTGCTACCGATGCGGATATCCGTTTGCACCAGGACATCGGTGCCCAGAGAAGAGTTTGAGAGTACTTTTGTTGGCAGAGGATGAGGTGGACGTTGGCACAAAAACTGTCAACCTGGAGGAGAACCCGATGGAACTCTCGGTTTGTTTGGCAGAAGGGCTGACGTCCACTAAGACCTTGAAGTTGAAGGGCAGAATTGATGACAGAGAAGTCGTAGTGATGATAGATAGCGGTGCCAGTCACAATTACATCAGTAAAGCGCTGACGGAGGAGCTAAGGTTGCCGGTGACAAATACACCGTCGTACTTGGTGAGCTTAGGCAATGGGTATAAAAAAATCACCCAGGGGCGTTGCGACAGGGTGACGGTGCGATTGGAGGGGGTCGACGTGGAAGAGGAATTTTACGTGTTTGAGTTAGGAGGAGTGGATGTGATTTTGGGCGTTGCATGGCTGGAAAAGCTAGGGGAAGTAAGGACCAATTGGGGAAAAATGACCATGGCTTATAATGTGGGGGATAAAAAAATCTGTATAAAAGGCAACCCAACCTTGTCGAGACAGCTAGTGAACTCCAGGAGCTTGTTGAAGTTGGTGGAAGCTGAGTCATGGGCTGCAGTTTGGAATCTGTGCATAGTGGAGGCAGGGGACAGCGGTGAGTGGGGTGCAGATTTGACAGAGACACAAAGAGTTGAATTAAATAAAGGGCTGCAGGAGCACTATCCCTTATTTCGGGGTGCAGATTTGACAGATGCACAGAGAATTGAATGTGCAGATTTGACAGATGCACAGAGAATTGAATTAAATAAAGGGTTGCAGGAGCACTATCCCTTATTTCAGGATTTGCATGGATTGCCTCTGCCACATAATAAAGGGCATCAGATACAACTCAAAGAAGGAGTTGATCCTATAAATGGTGGCCCATGTCAGTACCCGTATCCTATGAAGTGCGAAATTGAGAGGCAGGTTGAGGGCATGCTGAAGGCGGGGATTAATCGTCCAGATGAAAGGCAATTGAGTCTAGCAGCAAAAGTGCCAGCTTGTGCAAGGAGATTCATCAAACGGTCCATTGGCAAAAATAAGACAGCTCCCCCTTCTACCCCAGCAACACCACCACCGGGTGAGGAGCCAGTTTTCACTGACCGAAATGATTCTCCTTCTCCTTCTCTGTTTGAACCGCACTCTGCACCACCATTTGCAAGTGGCTCATCAGATAGCAATCTTGTTGCTATTTTAGTTGGAGTTATAGCTACTGTAAAACCTTGGGTGACAGGATTAAGTGGACAGCTTCAGAAGGCATTCATAACAGTGTACAAGGCAATGATCAAGGACCAATTTCCGGAGCTCAACCTTGAGGACAAGGTTGAAAATGGAGGGGAGGGTAATGATAGGATGTTCAGAGTATATGTTAGGAGGAAGAAATGTAAGTGAAACGTTAGTTAACGGTAGTTGGCCTAACTGTTAAGACAGTTAGGATGGGCGGGACTCATATCTGTATAAATAGCTGTTAGTAATAGGGGAAGAGGGACTTTTGGCCATTTGTGTATTCTGAACAGACTGTTTAGTCTTGTTGGGGGAGGTTAGGCTCCCAGGCTACCCTATTCATTGTATTCTTTTCACTAAATAATACCAGTGGAGGTTATACAGAGAGTTGGGCGTTGATTCTTGTGTGTGTTAGAGTGACTTTCTTGAGGTTTCTTGATTAGAAACCTAACAGTTTACTTCAAAGTGGAAACAAAAATTTAACCTATACCCTCTCACCCCCACACTTAAGAGGCACATTGCCCTCAATGTGAGTGAGTAAGGTTTTCTAACAACACAGAACAAACACAGGTATGTACAAGATAGACAACACAGATTTATACAAAACAGAATTCAGAAAGAACACAAACTGACAAGAAATGTACAAAACAGAAACTGAAAAATACAAAAACTAAAACTATAAGGCTAAAAGAAAAGAAAAACTTGTTCAAATGGGCTACACATCAAAATTGATCTTTTTAATTTTTATATAAAAAAGCATATTTTCTATTCTATTATTTACTATACTACCTAAGATTATACAAACTAGCAGAAAAAACATATATCTACAATCAAGAATAAAGGAAAGAAATGATCTTATTGGTTTTTCTCCATGCTTAGCTCCTCTCCACAGAATCTCCATGACTGCATTGCATTTCTCCTCTTTAGCATGAGTGAGACAATGAAGTAACTGAACAAAAAAAAATAGCAAAACTTTCACAAGATGTTGTTGCATATTGCACTGATAAACCAACACTGAAGATGCATATAAGGAATCTTAAAGCCAAATAAAATAGAAAGATACATCTTTTTTACAGAAGAGAAAAAAATAAGTGACTATAAAATAAAATTAGCAAGCAATTCACTTTGAGGAGTTGTTGCATATTGTACTGATGAAGTAAAGGGGATCAAAACAAAAACCTGTTCAATTCGATAAAATGCAGCAAGATGACTGTCAAAAAAACTCCTTCTCTTGTGCTGCTTTGCTTCCAGGTCCTACCAGAGCTAAGAAGTGTAGGAAGTTATTTTTCCAAATCCGAGTAATTTAAAGAAATATATATCAAGATAAAAAAAATAAGTAGTCCTGACAGTAAACCATAACACATGATAACAGTATGTTAAAGCTACCTCTTTCCAGCCTATACGTGTTTGTTTATTACATTAAATTTCCAAATTTTAATTGTTCATTTTTCATCTTCATGCTTAGCAAAACAAATCTTCAATGACCCCCTCCCCCCAATTTCCATTTTGAATTAAAAATTACAATATGACATTAGATTTCTTGATACTCTTATTAGAAAAAATTTCAACCAAAAACTTTCCTCTATTATATGAAAGTGGAAAAAAAACTCAAGTGAATGAAGCCAACAGGACCAAAAAGATCAGCAATAGAGTTGTGCTACATATATAAAAAGAGCACTGAAAATCAGCAAATAAAAAAAAGTACATTTTTTAACCACAGACAGCTAGTTGCTTAAAAGCTTCAGAAGTGAGGTGAAAAAATTCATTGCTAAATATGGAAATCAATTGCACTTGTATCATTTAACAAATTGAGACAGCATTTTAAACAAAAAGTGTAGCAACTATATGATATTTACCTTCTCAGGTCGTGTCTCAACCTTGAACTTGATTAAACCAACACAAAGGAGAAGAACAATAGAGAACACCAAACTTATTTACACCACTTTGCAAAAAAAAAAAATAGTGAGAAACATGACTTGGACAATTTGGTGGAAAATACTATAGTAAATAAAAATAAGTATGGTGGCAGGTAGTGGAAATTTTAGTACCATTTCACATTTCTCGTTATTGGAATTAGTAGAGAAAAGTAGGAATTTAGAGTATTAATTCATTATTACTAATGATTAAGACACAATTTTTAGTTCAAATTTACATCTACTATTAATAAAAAACAATGGTACTGCCAAGTGTACCACACTGATGAAATGTTCAAACCTGTTATAACTCTTCTGTCCTCAACCTCACGATATTCATCCTCTATTCTTTGTCTAAGAGTCTAAAACAACACATTGATGAAAAGACAAACAAGAAAAAGGAAAAAACAGATTTTGTTAGATGCTAAAAATAAACATACCTCGAACTCTGCCATGAGATCCTTCAATTTTTTAGTCAAGAAACTATGGTTTCAGAGCAAAGTAAAATAATTCAGTTTTCTGGGTCCTTTTATAAAAGTACAATGATGAAAATATGTACCATCAATCAAACATTTATAACCCATAATTAAAATATTTTTAAATTAATCAAGCATTTATGACATATAATTAAAATATTTTTAAATCAATCAAGCATTTATTACACATAATTAAAATATTTTTAAATCAATCAAGCATTTATGACAAATAATCAAACTATTTTTAAATCGATCAAGCATTTATGGCACATAATTAAACTATTTTTAAATTAATCAAGCATTTATGGCACATAATTAAACTATTTTTAAATCAATAAAGCATTTATGGCACATAATTAAACTGTTTTTAAATAAATAAAGCATTTATGGCACATAATTAAACTATTTTTAAATCAATCAAGCATTTATGGCACATAATTAAACTGTTTTTAAATAAATAAAGCATTTATGGCACATAATTAAACTGTTTTTAACTCAATCAAGCATTGATGACACATAATTTAATTGTTTAAATCTAAGAACTGATAATGATTGCTAAAATCATAAACACTGCAAAAACAAAAGGAACATAAGTATGCAAAAACATATTTTCTAAAATAAAGCAAAAAGTATTGCATGTCAAAAACCAAATTCCATCCCACCCAATTATCAAATAACAAGTTATATGCATCACCACATTAGTCCTTCACAAAATTGTTGGAACTAAATTAGCCTTTCAAAGATTTAAATCAACATTCATCTTATTAGCCCATCAAAAATTGTCACCCAAAACAATTGATAACCACATCAATCCCTCACACATAAAAATGACATTATATCTATTATTAAGAGAGCCTAAAGTGGAGACACAAAATAAAACACTTATTGGACCTTTTCAAGGACTAATGTGATGACTATGGCTTTGGAGGACCAAATTAAGGGCTCTAAAATATTTCTAATACATTTCTGAATTTTTCTAGGATGTAAGTTTTTTGAATTTTTAGAACATAAACTATTATTTAACCTATGGACTATCACCGGAGAGGGACACTAGATTGTTCAAGCCATTTCCTATTTGCTGGGATGTCACTCAAATTTACACAACTATAATACTAACAGTAATTAATACAGACTAGTTACATATATTTCACTATTGGACAAGAAAAGAGACGGCCAAATTTCACTTAGTTGAAGAGATTTTCTTCATTACTAGAAGATTACCAAAATGTTTAAAATATTAAATTAACATATTAATCCCTAAAATCTTCAGAAATTTTAAAATAGGTCCTTATATTTTTAATCATTTTATATTTAATATTTTAATATAGATCCTCATACATATAAAACATTCTAAATCAGGTTCCTAGTTGGGAGCCAGGGTTTCATCAAGTACAAAGACTTAGCTAAAAATTCTCAAAGAGTTTAAGGACCAAGTCACAAGTTTCAATATCAAGTTCTCAAACTATTTGAGAATTTTCAATCAGGTCCTGCTAATTACCAAAAACCTTAACAGAAAGTTAGCTACAGACCCCATTGAAAATGAATTATAAGTTCAGGAGACCTAATTACAAACTATTAAGGTATAGGAACCTATTTAAAAATATTTAAACAGTTGAAGGACTAAAAGATTAATTCAACATAGCAATCGAATTTGAATCTCAAGTAAGGATGTAGCATAACAATTAATCTCTTAATATGACTGTTCAATTTATTATTATATCTAGGTTGAAAGTAAATCCTATATGCTTTCACAAGTATCACCAAACATTACTGTTGTCATAGATAATGATAACTACCTTCATATATCGAGTCAATAAGCCAGGTTTTCTTTGTCCAATCCCTGAGAAGTTATAAAAACGTGAACTTCAATGAAAGAGGGAAAGCTTACTATGAAAATGAAAAAATAAAATAAAAGTATGCAGTGATAAACATAGAAGTTTCATCTTTGACTAAAATGTAGTCATACCTATATCAGGGTCCCCACATACTTTTATGCATGAAAAACAGTCAACCCTCTTATCCTCCGCCCGCAAAGAGTCAAGAACTATCAAAGCAACAAAAGCGGTAACTTGCAGGAGAAAGTCCAAAAGAACAGCCAATGCTGTGAATGAAAGTGAGAAGGAAAGCTAAGGATTAGGCATTAGACACAAAACAAAGAGCTGTGACAGAAGCAAAGGTATAAATTTCCAAGAGGATAAAAACCTACCAGCAAACATGGAAAACACACGGATTGTAGGCATGGAAATAAAACTCCCAACTGCAAATGCTAAAACCTCTGAAACACTAGCCAATGTTATTGATGGTCCAACTTCAACGAGTGCTTCTTTTAAGGGCAACTCTAGTCGTTGTCTTTTTACAGCATGAACTAGTATACACATATTATCCACCCCAACCTAAGAAGATTCAAAAGAAATACAGGAAGTGAAGAACTGTAAAAAAAAATAAGTTGGTAAATTGTACTATAATATACGGATTTAACAGAACCAGTCACTGGGTAATATATTGTACACAAGTTCATTTCTATAAGAAGTTTAATGATGACAAAAATGCATTGTAGCCAATCAAATGACACATTGGAAAAGCCAGAAAAACAATAATTTGAAGAAAAGTCCCATATTCATTGATGTTGTTCATCTGGCTAGAGAAAAAATAAAGATAATTCTTGGTAGCATTCTATATGGTTGTTTTGTATCATGTTCCAAAACCAACAATGCGCACTTTACTTCACATTCTTTACTTTTAACTTGATTCCTCATTTTCTACTCATTATACAAATGAGAAATTCCTTCCAACATCATGAAACTTGCGTAAACTTATCAAAATAATGAAAGTTTACAGCAATTAATAAAGGAAAATGCTCTATAGGCTTTTGTTAATGCAAATCAAATGACACACTGAATCATGTAAAACATCATATCCAGGTGAATCAAACAGATCTAATTATGAGCAAATAAACACTAGCTTCACAAAAGTGATGATAATCATTACCACCAACACAAATACCATAAACTAAAAAATAATTATAAATATATATTTCATTAATAGTCATCGTTTTATAACTTTTAAGCTAAACAAAACTTACAGCTAGGACAAGAAAAAGGATAACTTCCATGATGATCAGAGTAGATTTTACACCAAGCACACTAAACAATCCAACCGACCCAAGGACAGACAACTAAACAAGAATGACTTCAGAAAGGCCAAGTACCACCTGTAATCCAAAATAATTCAATAGATTAAAATAAGAAATGATTTCGATAAGTAAATACTAATGAAGGATTAGGGAGGAGGAAAGATACAGAAAAAAAAAATTGAAGGGGAGGAAAGGTGGCTTGATATTGTGGTTGAGACAGCACCTTTGAAGATATATAGAAAAATGAAGGGTGCAGTGTATCCCCTAGAGTAAGAGATATATAAGCAAACATCACAAGATAGCAGCAACCTAAAGCACTTATTTCTGGTGAACCCAATTGGAAATCAAAGCTTTTAAATATACAGTTGATTGTTGACTAGCAAGGTGAGACTAATGGTGCCTAACTGCAGCCCAAATACAAGATACTAACCTCCACCAGCTGAATAAAGGTCTTCTCCCAAGCAACTCCCTTTCTTGTTCCATTACCTTCTTTATCAACAGCATTATTTACTGGATAAGTTACAACGAATGCAGATGCCTGTCTTGAATAAATCAAATTGTAGTTATCATATGTTCAACAGAATCCCAATCGTTCACAACATAGAAGGAAAGAGAGAGTACCCCGGAATAATCATTTCCAGAAAATCCTCCTAATACAGTGCTTGGATCAAGTGGAGCTTTAAATGCACTCATACATTGATCTGCTGAGGAATAATGCTGAACGACCACAACGTTAGAAAATAATTAGGTCGTTTCGAAATCATATTGACTCCTCTAAAATAAGGAAGTGCATTTTAGATAATAGTGCATTTTTAATCAGTGTAGAAAATCTAGGATTGAGATTTAATAATTTTGAAGTTTGCGATATCATAATTTCAACATTTACTATTCTAATCAAAGATATAAATATACTTTCATCATCTAAAGTGCAGCCAGTGACTTTAAAGGAGTCAAATCCATAATATTTAATCATCACCATTACCATATGAATCAAAGATAAAAGTTCTAGATTGCAAGAACGAAAAATATACCACTTTATTCATATCAGACAGAAAAATGTCTTTACCCCTCATTATTAGTCTGTAAAACTTCAGAGAGAGATGTGATGCTATGTGTACCGTAAAATGAAGTACAAGGTAATCTAATCATGACCATCCACTCCTCCCAAATTCCAGAGAAAAAAAAATCCAATAACATTCAAAAGGATTTTAAATGACATCCACATCAACGAGTTTATCAGCCACTGACTTGCGTGATATTAAAGTTAAATTTAGTACAATGCACACCAAGAAGGTATTCCAAGTATTTGTCATGCTTCTACTTCTCTGATTACTCTATGCAAGAAATTAAAGCATACTGTAAAGTGCTGAATATGTAAAACAACAGTAGAATTAAGAATAACTAAAACCACAATCCACTTAAAGATCTAAAGTTAACATTTGGTACCTCGAAACAGTAATTGAGATGCTCAACTCCCCCGTAGTCATCAAAATTTTTGGGATCCATTTTGAAGTACTGTTAATCTAAAGGGGAAAATTGCTATTAATAATTTTTAAAATGCAAACTCATTACAACAAATATGAAGAAACACAATAGTTTTGTTGCTACAAATCAATAACTATACCTGTAGGACACTTTGAGTGGCACAAGATTTGTCTAGTGGCTTCATACAGATGTCTTGCAGAGATACCATCGAACCAGAATAATTAGCACGAATTGCATCAACCTGAAAGCAAAGCCCTCAATGCAACATAATGATCAAAATATTTCAGTAGTACTATAAGATGTAACCCACACCTTTTTCTGTATTTCAAACAGAAACTTAATGTTATTCTCTAACACAATTCTTGGTGATGTACTATTTCCATTATCTGGAACTGTTGCCAGTATAAGCTGTAAACAAAAAGTGGCTGTCATTTATTAAGATAAATTAGCAAAAGTCTAGCATGAAGATCATTTCAAATTGCCTCGTGTTGCAAAATGCAGACTAGTGTTGACTTATTATTGGGAAGAGAAAATCGATATCAACCTTGAGATATGAAAGGAAAACTGACAAACCTCTTAAGAGCAGATTACAATTATATTATTATACGTTTTCATCACATCATGCCCTTTTTGATAAAAATGCATGTAGGATAAAGCTTTAATAGAGAAAAAGGAGTTTCTGTTCCTTACAAGTTTGTCTTTCAGTACATGTTATTTACTGGAAATGCATGTAAGTTGAAAGCAAAATAAATAAGAAATACACATCTTTTTTTCATGAGTGAAACAAAGAACTAACTGAACAAACGAAAATAGCAAAACTATCACAGGATGGAGTTGTTGCATATTTACATTACTCTATCAATCAAATATCTCCTAAAAGCAATAAATTAGAAAATAGATGCAACCCAATCCAAGAAGATACAATTAACTTACAAAGATATGACATAAAAATTAATTTATTTTTCTCGATGTTCACCCTCCTTAAAAACTCTATGAAATATTTTAAATTTATTTGGGTTGTGTTTACAATCCTCTGTAAAGAACACAGACACCTTGGAAAAAAATTGTGTGAAACATGAATAGAACAATTTGTAAAAAATAATATACTAAATAAGATTAAGTATAGGGAGAGGTAGTAGAAATTTTTGTACTAGTTCACATTCATTGTTATTAGCATAGAAAAGTAGGAATTTGAAGTATTAATTCGTTATTACTTATTATTAAGACACATGGTATGAAATAAGGGTTTTTACTTTAAATTTACCCCTACTAAGTAGATCTTAACTTACATAAAGTAACCTTAAAAGTGAAAAGAAATGGGAAGAGAGAAGTAGTATATTTCTAGGTTTCTATAATTCAATAGTGTGTATGAAATCAAGGACATGACATGAGTATGGAGAAACAAAACTTAAACTGAAAAGTACATTACCTTTAAAATTCTTAGAACCTGAACCAATGAAATTTTAGAGCTCGAGAAAATTAAAAATCATCTTTGGCCATGAGATAAAAATATGAAACCTCACTTTACTTGCATAAAGTGAGTGTAAATAGGGAAAGGTTATCCAGTTAAAAATCACAAAGTACCTGTCCTTGGCCTGCTTCTTGGATTTCTTTGGAAGATTTGCTCACTGTTTTCGGTTTCTATCAGGCGATCAATTGTCTAATGATGGCCGATTACAACAAAATTTATAGGTTGTGTCTGCACAAAGAATGAATTAAAGGGTTAAAACAATATAAAAGCCTACAATAGCAAAAAGTTTTATTTATTTATTTTTTTCTGAATATTTTTACTAAAAGGGAAAAATACTATTTATTTAAAACTATTATTTATCATTTAAAAACACAAAATTAACACTATTTTTACAAAAACCTATTTTTATCCTAATTATATTAATCTATCTTAATTCTAGAAAATTAAAAGCTAAAATATCCTAAAAGAAGAGTATTAACACATAAAAATGGGGAAAAAATGGAGAGTTATGACACCCCACGCTTAAGAAACTACCCTTCTGGACAGGGAAAACTAAAATGAAAACAAAGACTCAAACTACAAAATGAAAGACCCAAAAAAAAACACTCAGAAACAATTAAAAGACTAAACACAAACTAGGAACACTAGACTTATTCACAACTCAACCTATCCTGCCAATTCAATCATTTTCCAGCCATTTCCTCAATCAGAACTGCACAATCATATTTCTCAACTTTAAACATCAGTTTAAGCAGTCCAAGCATTTGAAAAACAACTTAATTCAGCCAACTTCAGCAATGAACACAGTCAGAAAAGCATAAGTCAGTTTAAGCCTCACAGAAACAAGTGTTTGCACTCATATTCACTCAACTGTATAGGGTTGTCGTGTTTCACTCACTCATGACATGCTAACTTCAATTCTTAACTTTGAAAAGACTCTAAGTGAAAGTGCTCAGCTCATGGTTTCATCTAGATCAAAAGGTCTTTAATGGCTTGTAATGTAAATGGCATGAAAGGTTAGAAAACACAAGGCTAATGGAAGTAGAAACTGTGAAGAACAGGAAAGAACCTAGAACTCAGTGCACTCTTTGTCTAACTTTGGCCAATTCAATTTTTTTCTCTTTCTCTCTAGTTTTCAACTATGTTCAGGTCTCATTTTTTCAATTCTTTTGCATTTTTCTCTTTTTTCCAGCTTTTCTTTTTCACACAACCAGATTTATTCAACTCATTTTTCTTTTTTTCTTTTTCAGTCCTGGCCTTTCTTTTCTTTTGTACTCACCAAGCTCCAGATCCTCACTTCCTCTCACAGGTTTCTACGGGTTAGGTAATTGATGGGGAAAATGGTTTGTAATGTATGGAAACAAGGAATAGGCTATGGCTCAAAAGAAAGGTGCAATGGACAAAACTCAGATGGTTAAGCTAAGTGGCTATGGATGAAGAAAAAGAATGCCTAAATCATGTCTAAATTCTACCAAGAGCACGCTTATTACAGAGAATCAATGCAAAATCAGAATTAAAAGCCAAACATGCATGAAGTCACACCAGAAAGAAATAAAATTGGGCCCAAACACTCTCCAGGGTTAAGAAATTGCTAAAACTGACTTGCTACCCTCTTTTATGCAAAAATTGCTCCATTCGACTGAACTCAGATGCAAAAATTTAATGCTAGGACTACTTCTACATGAATTTAAAGCAGAAAACACAATTAACAGTTCTAATCAAAGGAAATGAAACTAAGAAATGAGTTAAATCAGCAAAGAATGAATGAGAGTGTGAAACAGAACCTAAAATGAACCTAGAAATGTCTAACATCATCTCCTAAACTATATACAACCTATACAAGCTAAGACTGGATAAAAGAACCTAAAACAACTCTTAAACCAAAGTTCTACGAAAGAAAACAACAAAAGGAAAAGAGAAGAAGATAAGAAAAGAAGTAACTATGAACCTAAGCAAATCCTAATAATAGGAACAGGAACGATGAAAACGAAAAACAAAACTCAGAAAGGAAAGAAACTAAAGCAATTCCTATTTATAGAAGCAATGAACAAAGAATGGTCTAAAGAATTAAAGCAGAAAATTGAAACAAGAAAAACAAAAAAATAGAAGAAGAAAACTAGTACGAGCGCTATTTACAAAAACAATAGAAAGAAAAGAACCTAAGAAATCCTAGAAACAACTTAATGGATCCTAAAAGCAGCAAAAGAAATAAGTTTTTACATATCAAAATTAAGAATGTCTATTTACAACTAAAAGCTCAATTTTTACAAACTCAATCAGACCTAAAACTAACGAAAAAAAAAAAACAACTCAGAAAAAAAAAATTGCCCCTAAAAATTTCTTTTTTTTTACTACAAAAACACATATTAACAGGGTTTACTTCAAAGTGGAAACAAAAATTTAACCTATACCCTCTCACCCCCACACTTAAGAGGCACATTGCCCTCTATGTGAGTGAGTAAGGTTTTCTAACAACACAGAACAACCACAGGTATGTACAAGATAGACAGCACAAATTTATACAAAACAGAATTGAGAAAGAACACAAACTGACAAGAAATGTACAAAACAGAAACTGAAAAATACAAAAACTAAAACTGTTAGGACCCAGGATGATAAGATAGTTTGGGTTTAGGACCAAACAGTCATGGGTGTAGAAGGGTTCTGTTGTAGAGAGGAATGGGTCAGAGCTGCTATAAATAGAGCTCTTGTAATGCTGTGAGGGGGATCGAAATTACTCTTTGTACAGTCCGGCTTTTAGCTTGGGTAGAGAGGGGTTATGCCCTCTACGAGGGAGGTTATGCTCCCAACCTATTCTTTGTATAGATAGACTTCTTTCACAGTGAATAATACAGAAAACTCATTCTTTCTTTCTGTTTCGATCTTTTGAGGGAGTTCTCGTTAGGATCCAAACCCAGGAACCTAACAATTGGTCCGACCTGCCGGATCCGAAGCGGGGGTGAAAGATCAAGCACCTGCCGTTTTCAAGAAGCTGCCGAATCGAAGTGGGGGGTGTGCCGATTCAAGAAGCTGTCGGATCTAGAAACTGCCATTTCGCAGTGGGGGTGAAAGATCAAGAAGTAATCAAGAAAATTGATCAAGAAACTGTGGGATCCCAAATTGGGTGCGAGAACGAGTTATGGAGGGAACCATGACGGAAAGATTGGAGGTTCTAGAGAGGTCGATGGACGGGATGAAAGCGGAATTCGCCGCAGTGCGTCGGGACTTGAAAAAAATTATGAGGATGGTGGAGGTGCGGGCTTACAACAACGAAGAAAAATCAGGCGAAAGTCAAACCTCCGTAAATGATGACCAGCGACGCTGCGATGAGGATATTGGAGTGAGCGTGTATGGCGACAGTCCGGAGGAGCAGAATGAATGGCGGAAGAGGGGTGAATTCCCCACTTTCGAAGGGCTGGACCCGTTAAACTGGATCATTAGGGCGGAGAAGTTTTTCAAGCTTCAAGGTGTGGCAGAGGAGGAAAGGGTGCGCCTAACGGAATTCAGTATGGAAGGCAGCGCTCACTATTGGTTCAAAGCCTGGAAGGCTAAAGCCAAGAATAGTTCTGGGGAAGGATTGAAGGGAGCAATGGTGTGGCGATTTGGAGAACGGAACAGGGGCACAACCGTTGAAGGGGTGGTGACCAATAAGCAGTCGGGAACCGGGGAAGAATACACCCCAACGACCGTGAGAGAATTGCAAGAACCGATACGCAACCAGGTGCGTCTTCTCGATTCTCAGGAATTGATGGCCGCGATTCCAATCGCGTGGGATGGGGAGGAAGATGGAGCAGCGGCGGAGACAGAGTTAGCTCAGAGGGAGATAGAGCTTTATGCGTTTTATGCTGGGGGCCTGACGCAACCCAAAACGATGAAGTCGCAAGGAGAAATTGAGGGGAAACGAGTTTTAAATTTGATGGACAGTGGCGCAAGCCACACTTTCATAGGCAAGGGACGGGTAGAGGAAATAGGGGTGAAAGAAGGAATAAAGGTCTCGAAGGGAAGAATGGATGGAAGAATCAATGGCTGGGAGGTTGAGAATGGGAGCAGAGTAGAAGACGACAGTGGAACGCGTCACAATTTCATAGACAAGGGACTGGTAGAGGGACGGGGTTTACCCATGGAGGATACCCAAAAGGACGGGAGCTTCGGGGTTGAACAGAGGAAGAAAACCAACACAGACCGAACGGTTGAAGATAGCATGAAGGAACCGAACGGTAGATCGGGTGTTGCCGAGCGGTCCGGGGTCAAGCGCAACATCCCAGGTGAGGTTTCCGGGCGGTCCGAGACAGAACGATATCGAACGAGGTTGACCAACATTTTACGAAACCAGACGGTATTGACTATTATAGGTCAAAACCAAACGGTATTGGGTGCAATAGGAAGGAAAGAGGAAGAATGGAAGATAATGGAGGAGGAGTTGCCACCTCCTAAGCCTCCAGACTTGAAGTTGCAGGTATCGATAGAAGCAGTTGAAAATTACATGCAACAAGTTATGGTAATTGATGAGATTGTTACAAAACATGAAGCAATGACCATGGGGTATTACCTGGAGGGTAAAACGATCTGGATAAGGGGTGATCCAGCTTTATCCCGACAGCTGGTTGAGCCAAAAAGTTTACTGAAGTTAACAGATGTTGGGTCATGGACTTTGGTGTGGGATTTAGGCTTAGTGGAGAAGCAGGTTGACGGTGAGTGGCCTAATGACTGGACAGGAGAGCAGAAAGCAGAATTGGGAGTGGTGTTGCAGGCCCACTATCGGGTTTTTCAGGAAATGCCAGGATTACCCCCACCTCGGGATATAAAGCATCCCTACAAAATAAAATTTGAGACTTGGAAATTGGGTTTGATCCAGAGAAACAAAATTATGGCCAGAAGAGATCTTGAGACTAGCGGTGGGAGAACCAAGAGCAATAGAACAAAGGAAAACTACACTGCGCATGAGTTTTCTAATCTTTATGAAGCTAATACCCATTGGACATCATGGCTGGTTCCTATGTTTATGGTTGCTAATATTGTTGTTTTTGTTATTTCCATGTACATCAACAATTGTATTCATTGGGCCGCTTGACGTGAATTAAAGGGCTTAGCCAGGGGTGTCCGTTTCCAACCTTGAGGACAAGGTTGTTTGGAAGGGGAGTGTAATGTTAGGACCCAGGATGATAAGATAGTTTGGGTTTAGGACCAAACAGTCATGGGTGTAGAAGGGTTCTGTTGTAGAGAGGAATGGGTCAGAGATGCTATAAATAGAGCTCTTGTAATGTTGTGAGGGGGATCGAATTTACTCTTTGTACAGTCTGGCTTTTAGCTTGGGTAGAGAGGGGTTATGCCCTCAGCCAGGGAGGTTATACTCCCAACCTATTCTTTGCATAGATAGACTTCTTTCATAGTGAATAATAAAGAAAACTCATTCTTTCTTTCTGTTTCGATCTTTTGAGTGAGTTCTCGTTAGGATCCAAACCCAGGAACCTAACAAAAACTATAAGGCTAAAAGAAAAGAAAAACTTGTTCAAATGGGCTACACATCAAAATTGATCTTTTTAATTTTTATATAAAAAAACATATTTTCTATTCTATTATTTACTATACTACCTAAGATTATACAAACTAGCAGAAAAAACATATATCTACAATCAAGAATAAAGGAAAGAAATGATCTTATTGGTTTTTCTCCATGCTTAGCTCCTCTGCACAGAATCTCCATGACTGCATTGCATTTCTCCTCTTTAGCATGAGTGAGACAATGAAGTAACTGAACAAAAAAAAATAGCAAAACTTTCACAGGATGTTGTTGCATATTGCACTGATAAACGAACACTGAAGATGCATATAAGGAATCTTAAAGCCAAATAAAATAGAAAGATACATCTTTTTTACAGAAGAGAAAAAAATAAGTGACTATAAAATAAAATTAGCAAGCAATTCACTTTGAGGAGTTGTTGCATATTGTACTGATGAAGTAAAGGGGATCAAAACAAGAACCTGTTCAATTCTGTAAAATGCAGCAAGATGACTGTCAAAAAAACTCCTTCTCTTGTGCTGCTTTGCTTCCAGGTCCTACCAGAGCTAAGAAGTGTAGGAAGTTATTTTTCCAAATCCGAGTAATTTAAAGAAATATATATCAAGATAAAAAAAATAAGTAGTCCTGACAGTAAACCATAACACATGATAACAGTATGTTAAAGCTACCTCTTTCCAGCCTATACGTGTTTGTTTATTACATTAAATTTCCAAATTTTAATTGTTCATTTTTCATCTTCATGCTTAGCAAAACAAATCTTCAATGACCCCCTCCCCCCAATTTCCATTTTGAATTAAAAATTACAATATGACATTAGATTTCTTGATACTCTTATTAGAAAAAATTTCAACCAAAAACTTTCCTCTATTATATGAAAGTGTATATGAAAGTGGAAAAAAAACTCAAGTGAATGAAGCCAACAGGACCAAAAAGATCAGCAAAAGAGTTGTGCTACATATATAAAAAGAGCACTGAAAATCAGCAAATAAAAAAAAGTACATTTTTTAACCACAGACAGCTAGTTGCTTAAAAGCTTCAGAAGTGAGGTGAAAAAATTCATTGCTAAATATGGAAATCAATTGCACTTGTATCATTTAACAAATTGAGACAGCATTTTAAACAAAAAGTGTAGCAACTATATGATATTTACCTTCTCAGGTCGTGTCTCAACCTTGAACTTGATTAAACCAACACAAAGGAGAAGAACCATAGAGAACACCAAACTTCTTTACACCACTTTGAAAAAAAAAAATAGTGAGAAACATGACTTGGACAATTTGGTGGAAAATACTATAGTAAATAAAAATAAGTATGGTGGCAGGTAGTGGAAATTTTAGTAGCATTTCACATTTCTCGTTATTGGAATTAGTAGAGAAAAGTAGGAATTTAGAGTATTAATTCATTATTACTAATGATTAAGACATAATTTTTAGTTCAAATTTACATCTACTATTAATAAAAAACAATGGTACTGCCAAGTGTACCACAATGATGAAATGTTCAAACCTGTTATAACTCTTCTGTCCTCAACCTCACGATATTCATCCTCTATTCTTTTCTAAGAGTCTAAAACAACACATTGATGAAAAGACAAACAAGAAAAAGGAAAAAACAGATTTTGTTAGATGCTAAAAACTAAACATACCTCGAACTCTGTCATGAGATCCTTCAATTTTTTAGTCAAGAAACTATGGTTTCAGAGCAAAGTAAAATAATTCAGTTTTCTGGGTCCTTTTATAAAGTACAATGATGAAAATGTGTACCATCAATCAAACATTTATAACCCATAATTAAAATATTTTTAAATTAATCAAGCATTTATGACATATAATTAAAATATTTTTAAATCAATCAAGCATTTATTACACATAATTAAAATATTTTTAAATCAATCAAGCATTTATGACAAATAATCAAACTATTTTTAAATCAATCAAGCATTTATGGCACATAATTAAACTATTTTTAAATTAATCAAGCATTTATGACACATAATTAAACTATTTTTAAATCAATAAAGCATTTATGGCACATAATTAAACTGTTTTTAAATAAATAAAGCATTTATGGCACATAATTAAACTATTTTTAAATCAATCAAGCATTTATGGCACATAATTAAACTGTTTTTAAATAAATAAAGCATTTATGGCACATAATTAAACTGTTTTTAACTCAATCAAGCATTGATGACACATAATTTAATTGTTTAAATCTAAGAACTGATAACGATTGCTAAAATCATAAACACTGCAAAAACAAAAGGAACATAAGTATGCAAAAAATATTTTCTAAAATAAAGCAAAAAGTATTGCATGTCAAAAACCAAATTCCATCCCACCCAATTATCAAATAACAAGTTATATGCATCACCACATTAGTCCTTCACAAAATTGTTGGAACTAAATTAGCCTTTCAAATATTTAAATCAACATTCATCTTATTAGCCCATCAAAAATTGTCACCCAAAACAATTGATAACCACATCAATCCCTCACACATAAAAATGACATTATATCTGTTATTAAGAGAGCCTAAAGTGGAGACACAAAATAAAACACTTATTGGACCTTTTCAAGGACTAATGTGATGACTATGGCTTTGGAGGTCCAAATTGAGGGCTCTAAAATATTTCTAATACATTTCTGAATTTTTCTAGGATGTAAGTTTTTTGAATTTTTAGAACATAAACTATTATTTAACCTATGGACTATCACCGGAGAGGGACACTAGATTGTTCAAGCCATTTCCTATTTGCTGGGATGTCACTCAAATTTACACAACTATAATACTAACAGTAATTAGTACAGACTAGTTACATATATTTCACTATTGGACAAGAAAAGAGACGGCCAAATTTCACTTAGTTGAAGAGATTTTCTAGTTTATGAATTATTCTATGTTTGGCTTCTAGAAAGATAAAGCATCCTGCTAATTAGAATAAACTACATTGTGTAAGACAACACAAGACAAATGAAAATGTTTTGCTTTGAGCACTTACGAGAGGAGATATTCTTGTTGACATGTTCCCTAAAAACCAGACCACGATATTTCCTAGAAATACATCAAAGCCAAGCCTGATAACAACAAACATACATGTAATAATTCTTCAAAAACATGCACATACTATTTTGACTGATGTAACAGACCTTGCTAATAGGCTGCAAAGGTGGGAGAGCCGACAAACCGCTAGATACTCAACTGAACCAAAAATGTTTAACTTATTAGACTACCACTATTGTCATAACATCATTCTGGCATCCAAGCAACTGAAACAATAGAAAAAAATTCACGATTCAGAGGGAGGGAGTCTGTTACAGAACAGAGGAGGCAGGGTAAAATCTAAACAGAAAAGCTCTTCAGTCCTATATATTATGCCAATATCACAACTAATAACAAGATAAAGGATTCATTCGACGCGACACTAAAATATGATGCAACACAAATTTACCCAACCACTATTCAGGTCTTTACTTTATATTCACATGCGAAGAAATACTCTACAAATTGAACCTAGACTAGTAAAGATTGAGACGGCAACATTACTCACCCGATTGGGAATCAAAGATTCCATGCTGAAGATAAATAGCTTTACGTGCATCATATCACCTGTGAAGTTAGATTTCAGACATTAGACTCTACACAAAGCAATAACAATAATCAAGTCTCCCTATTGTCATTTCTTCCAATGTTGTCATAATCATATATAATATGAAGGATAAAATTGTGTTATAACTTTCAAAACCCTCTACCTTCACACATAATATTTATTTCAGGAATGAGCTACAACTTTAAAAAGAATTATGACCAAAAAAAGCCGCATATCAGATTCACTTCACTCCATACAACAATAGAAAAGAAGTTGAGATAAAAAGATGTCAAATGATCACCGTAAGTTCAAAATCAAAGAGAGTGGATGATTGCACTTCCATACTCTTTCCTAAAAAATGTCTAATTTACCTAGGAATTCTTTCTAGAAGAAGAACGTATCTATAGGTTGTGATCACACAAATAGCTTCGTATGGATACCTTTGAGAATTAAAAGTACAAGTCATTAATTGGAATAGAAAGATCTTGAAATGAAAAGGATTGGCACAAACAAAGGTCTTTACTTTACCCTAGCTCTGTTATAACATCTTGACATGTCCGGGCATCTTGTTGAGAGACGAACCAAAACTGGTATTCCTTTCTGCAGGTGCTGAAGAAACAGAGGCATCCTCAATAACATCATTATCAACTAAAATCAGCCTTTCATGAGATGAAAACAACCTGAATAAAGTTCCAAGAGCTTCTGATGAGAAAAAAGAACATGTATAGACTTGTGAATAACATCAAAAACAGCCTCTATAAATATCTCCATGGCCAAATGAAGATCCTGATTGAAAAAACAAGAAAAACATCCTGTAAAGCTTTAAACTCACTGTGGAGTATTTTGGTTCATGTTGCAAAAGGTAATTCACACTCATTCATCTAATCAATGCAATACATGACACTGATTTGTGCTTGAGTGAATGATTATGGAAATTGAAACTCAATTACAAAAGAAACAGTGACTAGAAAACTAAGTGAAGGAAGCAAAGCAATGTAAAGGAACATAAAGAGTATGCAAAGAAACTAACAAAGAACAGGACCTAATCTATAACAAATGGAAACAAATATCTCAACTATATTCACTATTATCATAATATCCAATGCAGACTATCAAAGAATAAAAATCCTAAACTAACTACACATTGTAAAACATCAAAAAGCAAACAAACCGGAATGAAACAGAACCAATTGTCTACACTATGTAACCAAAATGGAATCATCATGAATCTAAACTAATTACAATCCATAAACTCAGATTAAGAACCATACAGGAAAAAGAAAGAAACAATAACAGATTAATCCTAGTTGCAATTAAAGGCAATCGAAAATACAATCAGAACTTGAAATCATTAGTCTTGCAAGAATCAAACTTAAATGGCAGAAAATGAAAGACAAACAAGAAAATTAAAAAGAGACTAAGATTTTATTGCAATCGAAGCAAAAGTACATGAACACACCATCAGAAACCTATTTACAAACCCTTTTTATAGGTTTAGAACCAGAAGGGAAGAAAAAAAAGAAAAGGGAACCAGAAACCTTGACGCTTCTTCATTACTAGAAGATTACCAAAATGTTTAAAATATTAAATTAACATATTAATCCCTAAAATCTTCAGAAATTTTAAAATAGGTCCTTATATTTTTAATCATTTTATATTTAATATTTTAATATAGATCCTCATACATATAAAACATTCTAAATCAGGTTCCTAGTTGGGAGCCAAGGTTTCATCAAGTACAAAGACTTAGCTAAAAATTCTCAAAGAGTTTAAGGACCAAGTCACAAGTTTCAATATCAAGTTCTCAAACTATTTGAGAATTTTCAATCAGGTCCTGCTAATTACCAAAAACCTTAACAGAAAGTTAGCTACAGACCCCATTGAAAATGAATTATAAGTTCAGGAGACCTAATTACAAACTATTAAGGTATAGGAACCTATTTAAAAATATTTAAACAGTTGAAGGACTAAAAGATTAATTCAACATAGCAATCGAATTTGAATCTCAAGTAAGGATGTAGCATAACAATTAATCTCTTAATATGACTGTTCAATTTATTATTATATCTAGGTTGAAAGTAAATCCTATATGCTTTCACAAGTATCACCAAACATTACTGTTGTCATAGATAATGATAACTACCTTCATATATCAAGTCAATAAGCCAGGTTTTCTTTGTCCAATCCCTGAGAAGTTATAAAAACGTGAACTTCAATGAAAGAGGAAAAGCTTACTATGAAAATGAAAAAATAAAATAAAAGTATGCAGTGATAAACATAGAAGTTTCATCTTTGACTAAAATGTAGTCATACCTATATCAGGGTCCCCACATACTTTTATGCATGAAAAACAGTCAACCCTCTTATCCTCCGCCCACAAAGAGTCAAGAACTATCAAAGCAACAAAAGCGGTAACTTGCAGGAGAAAGTCCAAAAGAACAGCCAATGCTGTGAATGAAAGTGAGAAGGAAAGCTAAGGATTAGGCATTAGACACAAAACAAAGAGCTGTGACAGAAGCAAAGGTATAAATTTCCAAGAGGATAAAAACCTACCAGCAAGCATGGAAAACACACGGATTGCAGGCATGGAAATAAAACTCCCAACTGCAAATGCTAAAACCTCTGAAACACTAGCCAATGTTATTGATGGTCCAACTTCAACGAGTGCTTCTTCTAAGGGCAACTCCAGTCGTTGTCTTTCTACAGCATGAACTAGTATACACATATTATCCACCCCAATCTAAGAAGATTCAAAAAGAAAAACAGGAAGTGAAGAACTGTAAAAAAAAAAAGTTGGTAAATTGTACTATAATATACGGATTTAACAGAACCAGTCACTGCGTAATATATTGTACACAAGTTCATTTCTATAAGAAGTTTAAGGATGACAAAAATGCATTGTAGCCAATCAAATGACACATTGGAAAAGCCAGGAAAACAATAATTTGAAGAAAAGTCCCATATTCATTGATGTTGTTCATCTGGCTAGAGAAAAAATAAAGATAATTCTTGGTAGCATTCTATATGGTTGTTTTGTATCATGTTCCAAAACCAACAATGCGCACTTTACTTCACATTCTTTACTTTTAACTTGATTCCTTATTTTCTACTTATTATACACATGAGAAATTCCTTTCAACATCATGAAACTTGCGTAAACTTATCAAAATAATGAAAGTTTACAGCAATTAATAAAGGAAAATGCTCTATAGGCTTTTGTTAATGCAAATCAAATGACACACTGAATCATGTAAAACATCATATCCAGGTGAATCAAACAGATCTAATTATGAGCAAATAAACACTAGCTTCACGAAAGTGATGATAATCATTACCACCAACACAAATACCATAAACTAAAAAATAATTATAAATATATATTTCATTAATAGTCATCGTTTTATAACTTTTAAGCTAAACAAAACTTACAGCTAGGACAAGAAAAAGGATAACTTCCATGATGATCAGAGTAGATTTTACACCAAGCACACTAAACAATCCAACCGACCCAAGGACAGACAACTAAACAAGAATGACTCCAGAAAGGCCAAGTACCACCTGTAATCCAAAATAATTCAATAGATTAAAATAAGAAATGATTTCGATAAGTAAATACTAATGAAGGATTAGGGAGGAGGAAAGATACAGAAAAAAAAAAATTGAAGGGGAGGAAAGGTGGCTTGATATTGTGGTTGAGACAGCACCTTTGTAGATATATAGAAAAATGAAGGATGCAGTGTATCCCCTAGAGTAAGAGATATATAAGCAAACATCACAACATAGCTAACCTGCAAAAAAATAATGTAAAACAGAAGAATTAAACAAATTACACCTACAAAAAGAAAATGTCAATTTTGGAAATACATGACATGGAACTTGTTGAGATAAATCCATAATCATGCCTCACGCAAAAGAAAAATTAAAGTACTAAGGACAACCATGTGTCAACAATAGAAAGCATAATATTAACAATATAGTAATAGCGTCTGCAGTACTTTCTCTTTTCAACTCTTCTTCAATACAGCTTTCAGATGAAAAAGCTAGTGTCAAATTTCTTGATTGTACCATTGGTAACAGTTCATCCTATCATACAGGACATCATAGATGCAGGAAATCAGGAGACCTAGAATTAGTGGTAAAAATAGTAATGACTTGATTCCATTATACATGATCATATAACATCACAAAGGACAAACATACATATTACTAAAACATTTAATGCACCTTTGTACTTTCCACAAAGGAAGACCTTGGACCCAGTTATGGGATGTGTAAATTAAAATTCAAATGTGAACACTAATACTCATCAGGAATCATACCCTTATAAAGTATTTTCTAGGAATGGATGAAATTGCAGCAACCTAAAGCACTTATTTCTGGTGAACCCAATTGGAAATCAAAGCTTTTAAATATACAGTTGATTGTTGACTAGCAAGGTGGGACTAATGGTGCCTAACTGCAGCCCATATACAGGATACTAACCTTCACCACCTGAATAAAGGTCTTCTCCCAAGCAACTCCCTTTCTTGTTCCATTACCTTCTTTATCAACAGCATTATTTACTGGATAAGTTACAACGAATGCAGATGCCTGTCTTAAATAAATCAAATTGTAGTTATCATATGTTCAACAGAATCCCAATCGTTCACAACATAGAAGAAAAGAGAGAGTACCCCGGAATAATCATTTCCAGAAAATCCTCCTAATACAGTGCTTGGATCAAGTGGAGCTTTAAATGCACTCATACATTGATCTGCTGAGGAATAATGCTGAACGACCACAACGTTAGAAAATAATTAGGTCGTTTTGAAATCATATTGACTCCTCTAAAATAAGGAAGTGCATTTTAGATAATAGTGCATTTATAATCAGTGTAGAAAATCTAGGATTGAGATTTAATAATTTTGAAGTTTGCGATATCATAATTTCAACATTTACTATTCTAATCAATGATATAAATATACTTTCATCATCTAAAGTGCAGCCAGTGACTTTAAAGGAGTCAAATCCATAATATTTAATCATCACCATTACCATATGAATCAAAGATAAAAGTTCTAGATTGCAAGAACGAAAAATATACCACTTTATTCATATCAGACAGAAAAATGTCTTTACCCCTCATTATTAGTCTGTAAAACTTCAGAGAGAGATGTGATGCTATGTGTACCGTAAAATGAAGTACAAGGTAATCTAATCATGACCATCCACTCCTCCCAAATTCCAGAGAAAAAAAAATCCAATAACACTCAAAAGGATTTTAAATGACATCCACATCAACGAGTTTATCAGCCACTGACTTGCGTGATATTAAAGTTAAATTTAGTACAATGCACACCAAGAAGGTATTCCAAATAATGCTTCTACTTCTCTGATTACTCTATGCAAGAAATTAAAGCATACTGTAAAGTGCTGAATATGTAAAACAACAGTAGAATTAAGAATAACTAAAACCACAATCCACTTAAAGATCTAAAGTTAACATTTGGTACCTCGAAACAGTAATTGAGATGCTCAACTCCCCCGTAGTCATCAAAATTTTTGGGATCCATTTTGAAGTACTGTTAATCAAAAGGGGAAAATTGCTATTAATAATTTTTAAAATGCAAACTCATTACAACAAATATGAAGAAACACAATAGTTTTGTGGCTACAAATCAATAACTATACCTGTAGGACACTTTGAGTGGCACAATCTTTGTCTAGTGGCTTCATACAGATGTCTTGCAGAGATACCACCGAACCAGAATAATTAGCACGAATTGCATCAACCTGAAAGCAAAGCCCTCAATGCAACATAATGATCAAAATATTTCAGTAGTACTATAAGATGTAACCCACACCTTTTTGTGTATTTCAAACAGAAACTTAATGTTATTCTCTAACACAATTCTTGGTGATGTACTATTTCCATTATCTGGAACTGTTGCCAGTATAAGCTGTAAACAAAAAGTGGCTGTCATTTATTAAGATAAATTAGCAAAAGTCTAGCATGAAGATTATTTCAAATTGCCTCGTGTTGCAAAATGCAGACTAGTGTTGACTTATTATTGGGAAGAGAAAATCGATATCAACCTTGAGATATGAAAGGAAAACTGACAAACCTCTTAAGAGCAGATTACAATTATACTATTATACGTTTTCATCACATCATGCCCTTTTTGATAAAAATGCATGTAGGATAAAGCTTTAATAGAGAAAAAGGAGTTTCTGTTCCTTACAAGTTTGTCTTTCAGTACATGTTATTTACTGGAAATGCATGTAAGTTGAAAGCAAAATAAATAAGAAATACACATCTTTTTTTCATGAGTGAAACAAAGAACTAACTGAACAAAAGAAAATAGCAAAACTATCACAGGATGGAGTTGTTGCATATTTACATTACTCTATCAATCAAATATCTCCTAAAAGCAATAAATTAGAAAATAGATGCAACCCAATCCAAGAAGATACAATTAACTTACAAAGATATGACATAAAAATTAATTTATTTTTCTCGATGTTCACCCTCCTTAAAAACTCTATGAAATATTTTAAATTTATTTGGGTTGTGTTTACAATCCTCTGGAAAGAACACAGACACCTTGGAAAAAAATTGTGTGAAACATGAATAGAACAATTTGTAAAAAATAATATACTAAATAAGATTAAGTATAGGGAGAGGTAGTAGAAATTTTTGTACTAGTTCACATTCATTGTTATTAGCATAGAAAAGTAGGAATTTGAAGTATTAATTCGTTATTACTTATTATTAAGACACATGGTATGAAATAAGGGTTTTTACTTCAAATTTACCCCTACTAAGTAGATCTTAACTTACATAAAGTAACCTTAAAAGTGAAAAGAAATGGGAAGAGAGAAGTAGTATATTTCTAGGTTTCTATAATTCAATAGTTTGTATAAAATCAAGGACATGACATGAGTATGGAGAAACAAAACTTAAACTGAAAAGTACATTACCTTTAAAATTCTTAGCACCTGAATCAATGAAAATTTAGAGCTCGAGAAAATTAAAAATCATCTTTAGCCATGAGATAAAAATATGAAACCTCACTTTACTTGCATAAAGTGACTGTAAATAGAATAAGATGTACCGATTCAATCCTGAATTAGTTTTTGACTAAACCTTTCATAAGGTATTGAACAAACCCACTTTACCCAAGAAATGAGGATGACAGAAAAGATAACATAATAGGTTGAACTTTTTAATAGGGAAAGATTATCCACTTGAAAATCACAAAGTACCTGTCCTTGGCCTGCTTCTTGGATTTCTTTGGAAGATTTGCTCACTGTTTCCAGTTTCTATCAGGCGATCAATTGTCTAATGATGGCCGATTACAACAAAATTTATAAGCAGTGAATCAAATCACAAACTCATGAGTTAAGCTCATCTCATAATCTCGCCTAGTCCCTGTAACGAGAAATCGCATCAAGTAATCACAAAGTGAACACCATTAAACACTTTATAATATATAAGTCTAAAATAATATTAACAAAAAACAATGGTACTACCAAGTGTACCACAATGATGAAATGTTCAAACCTGTTATAACTCTTCACGATATTCATCCTCTATTCTTTGTCTAAGAGTCTAAAACAACACATTGATGAGAAGACAAACAAGAAAATGGAAAAAACAGCTTCTGTTATATGCTAAAAACTAAACATACCTGGAACTTTGTCATGAGATCCTTCAATTTTTTAGTCAAGAAACTATGGTTTCAAAGCAAAGTAAAATAATTCAGTTTTCTGGGTCCTTGTATAAAGTACAATGATGAAAATGTGTACCATCAATCAAACATTTATAACCCATAATTAAAATATTTTTAAATTAATCAAGCATTTATGACATATAATTAAAATATTTTTAAATCAATCAAGCATTTATTACACATAATTGAAATATTTTTAAATCAATCAAGCATTTATGACAAATAATCAAACTATTTTTAAATCAATCCAGCATTTATGGCACATAATTAAACTATTTTTATATTAATCAAGCATTTATGGCACATAATTAAATTATTTTTAAATCAATAAAGCATTTATGGCACATAATTAAACTGTTTTTAAATAAATAACGAATGTATTTGCATGGGTCTGATGTTTTAGGTCCTTCAATCCCCAGGAAGTGAAGTATCTACAGTGTGCAAGGGGGCAAAATGGTTACTGACAAAATGCAAAAAACTGTGAATGATGAAGCACAGGATGGAAGTAATACCTGTGTAGACAAATAAGTGAACTCACAAAGATGAAGCAACCCAGATTCCTTAGCATCAGGGATATCACTAATGAGAATCACAATTGAATCCACAATTGCCTTCTTGTAATCAAAGCCACCTTCTTCCCTAAGAATATTACTCAGGAAGTTCATCCTGAAAACAAATGCAGAATACAAACCCATCAGCAGAGAACATTCATCTAAGAATTAACTATCTAAGATGTAACATGGTATACAGAGGAGTTGAAATCCATATACAGGGACACATACAGAGATCGATATTTTAAAGGGAACCAGAAAGATCCAGCGGTCTCCGTTCGTGCCACTTTGCTTTTCCACCCACCGATCATCTTCATCTCCTTGCAGAAGAACCTCCGGTCACGTGCGCTTGGGTCTCCTCTCCTCATCTCTTCTGCTCTCTTCTCGCGAACCCTAGAGGGTTTTCTCTGCCTTTTGCCAAAAATGAAGTCTCGTGCAAAATGACCCTTGCGTTGCAAGGCAACTTACTAAAACGCTGCCTTTATAACAAATTGTATTGTATTTACAACGACCAAAATAAAAAGGAAATGCAATTAATTATATAACTGTATATAGTTTAAAGATTGAAAGAATAATCATTACTTGCATACATAATTTAAAGATTGAATTAATAATTATTATTCAGTTATATATATATATATATATATATATATGCAATTAATTATATAACTGTATATAGTTTAAAGATTGAAAGAATAATCATTACCTTGCATACATAATTTAAAGATTGAATTAATAATTATTACTAATTTATATATATATATATATATATATATAATTTAAAGATTGAATTAAGAATTCTTACCTCATTAATTTATTATTGAAATAATGAATAATTATTATTTATTAATGTATAAATCAATTATAAAATATATTTTACTATTCTCAATATTATAGACGTATATAAAAAGGAAATGCAATTAATTATATAACTGTATATAGTTTAAAGATTGAAAGAATAATCATTACCTTGCATACATAATTTAAAGATTGAATTAATAATTATTACTCATTATTATTATTATTATTATTATTATTATATATATATATATATATATATAATTTAAAGATTGAATAAAGAATTCTTACCTCATTAATTTATTATTGAAATAATGAATAATTATTATTTTATTAATGTATAAATCAATTATAAAATATATTTTACTATTCTCAATATTATAAATGTATATAAAAAGGAAATGCAATTAATTATATAACAGTATATAGTTTAAAGATTGAAAGAATAATCATTACCTTGCTTACATAATTTAAAGATTGAATTAATAATTATTACTCATTAATATATATATATATATATATATATATATATATATATAATTTAAAGATTGAATAAAGAATTCTTACCTCATTAATGTATATATAATTTAATTTAATGACTGATAATGCATAACAGCTTTAAGGTAGGAACCGTGAGTTATACATTTATTGTGCTCTTCCCATTTATAATTTAATAATTAAGAAAATTATTCTTCCCCTTCTCTAATTTAAGATAGGTGAAAATTGGATATAATGATTATCTTCTTTTGAATGTTAAATGTAATATTGCTTTAAATGGTAAATATTGGTTAGATGTAATTAGAGTCTTTAATATTTATCATTGCATGTCTAAATGTGCTATTTTTTTTTTCAAAACGTTTATTCAGCAACACTCATCTGACAACAAATTAACAACCACACGTGATATTCTCTCATTTGTTGTTTTAATTGAATTTTTTAAAAGGTTAAAGTTTGATTTGGAGGGTATTTTTGGAAAGGAGTTTGCTGAAACCAAACCTGTTTGCGCCCCTTCTTCCCTACGAAACTCTCTCTCCAGGTTTTTCATTCCAAACTCTCGCTCTACCATTGTCAACTCCCAAACTCTCGCTCCATCATTCTCAACTCTGGCTACGCCACCTAAATCGTCTTTCTACACCTACGGAGTCTAGTGTGCAGCTATTGAAGTTAGTCATTAAAGTCCTTTGTCTTCGTCCACCATTGAAGTCTTGGAAGGAAGTTTCGCTTGTGGCCATCGTTGGCGTCTTTTCTGGAAAGGAGACTTTTTTTGGCTGTCACCGTTGTTCCTTCATGGGTTGGGTTCGCTGTTAACTTCCTATGTAGTGTGATTTTCGTCTTTAATCAAAAGGTATTTTGTATACCCTTTGTTCACTTTCGTTTTTTGGTGATTTGTAGGTGGCTTTTTGTTCGCACTGTCGTGTTTTCCCCTTTATTTGTTTCGCCATTTTTGTATGCCCTTTATTCGTTTTGTCCTTTTTTATGTGAGTTTCTCATTGAGTTAGAATCTGTTATCTTTGTTTAAAAGTTGATTGCACGATACCTGACTCCATGGTCTGTTTACTTGCGTTTTGGAAGGAGTTTGAGTAATAGTAAGATGATGTTGTCAATGTAGAAGAAGAAGAATACAATGAAGAATCACAAGTTGGTAATGAAGAACATCAACTCATACAACCCTCTCAAAATCCGAAACAATCCTCTTCTGCAACATTGAGTGAAGTAATCAAACAAATAAAAGATCTACCGACATTTGTTGGCAATAGATTTGACAGACTTGAAAATCGTGTTGGAGTGGTAAAGCAAGAACTTGTTAACTTCCGTAACCAATTTGATCGTCAGCCACCTACTTAGATTATATTTCATTGCATAATGTAATGTACCTTTTAATTTCGAAACTTGTTGTATGGTGACATGTTGTTACTTTTTTCTATTAATTTATGTGCCTTTTATTGTTTTTATCACTCTTCAGTACTCAACATCCTTCAATATTGTCAAATCTGCGTTGTTGAAGAAACGTTTTCATATTCTTTTAGTGTTTGTTTAATATTGCACCATTCAAAATTGAAGTTTTTCCAGTAACGATCCATTCACAAAACATTCAAAAGCTAGTGATAACGAACCTAATTATTCTTGGGGAGTTCTTCAACCATGACTGGGTAGCAATGCTCAGGTTTTGGTACAAAAGGCCAATTTTTGCTGGAAAGGGGGTAAGCGATTACCAGTTCCTTGTAATCGCTTACAGCTGCACCATACCTATGTCAATGGTCTAGGAACTCCCCTCCCAAACTAGAAACAGTTTTGCTTGGTCTTCCATCCACTTAGGTTGAAATTTGTTGTTGTGGACCCCTTCAACCATGGCCAAAAGCCTTAATCTATCCAGAAAACATTGAAAAAACACACTTAAGGACTCATGGGGATCTCTTCAACCATGATTGGGTAGCAACGCTCAGTTTTGGTACAAAAGGCCAATTTTTAGCTGGAAAGGGTGGTAAGCGATTACCAGCTCCTTGTAATCGCTTACAACTGCACCAGACCTCTGTCAATCGTCTAGGAACTCCCCTCCCAACCTAGAAACACCTTTGCTTGGTCTTCCATCCACTTAGGTTGAATTTGTTGTTGTGGACCCCTTCAACCATGGCCAAAAGCCTTAATCTATCCAAAAAACATTGAAAAAACACACTTAAGGACTCATGGGGATCTCTTCAACCATGATTGGGTAGCAATGCTCAATTTTGGTACAAAAGGCCAATTGTTAGCTGGAAAGGGTGGTAAGCGATTACCAGCTCCTTGTAATCGCTTACAACTGCACCAAACCTCTATCAATCGTCTAGGAACTCCCCTCCCAACCTAGAAAAACCTTTGCTTGGTCTTCCATCCACTTAGGTTGAAATTAGTTGTTGTGGACCCCTTCAACCATGGCCAAAAGCCTTAATCTATCCAAAAAACATTGAAAAAACACACCTAAGGACTCATGGGGATCTCTTCAACCATGATTGGGTAGCAACGCTCAATTTTGGTACAAAAGGTCAATTTTTAGCTGGAAAGTGTGGTAAGCGATTACCAGCTCCTTGTAATCGCTTACAACTGCACCAGACCTCTGTCAATCGTCTAGGAACTCCCCTCCCAACCTAGAAACACCTTTGCTTGGTCTTCCATCCACTTAGGTTGAAATTTGTTGTTGTGGACCCCTTCAACCATGGCCAAAAGCCTTAATCTATCCAAAAAACATTGAAAAGACACACCTAAGGACTCATGGGGATCTCTTCAACCATGACTGGGTAGCAACGCTCAGGTTTTGGTACAAAACGCCAATTTTGTACTGGAAAGGGAGGTAAGCGACCATCTCCTTGTAATCGCTTACATCACCACCAGACCTCTATGAATGGTCTAGGAACTCAGCTCTCAACCTAAATAATGCTTTGCTTGGTCTTTCATCCACGTCGATTGAAATTAGTTGTTGTGGACCCCTTCAACCATGGCCAAAAGCCTTAATCTATCCAAAAAATATTGAAAAAACACACCTAAGGACTCATGGGGATGTCTTCAACCATGACTGGGTAGCAAAGCTCAGGTTTTGGTTCAAAACGCCAATTTTGTGGTGGAAAGGGAGGTAAGCGATTACCAGCTCAATGTAGTCGCTTACATCACCGCCATACCTCTCTAAATGGTCTTGGAATTCACCTCTCAACCTAGAAACAACTTTGCTTGGTCTTCCATCCACTTAGGTTGAAATTTGTTGTTGTGGACCAATTCAACCATGGCCAAAAGCCTTAATCTATCCAGAAAACATTGAAAAAACACACCTAAGGACTCATGGGGATCTCTTCAACCATGATTGGGTAGCAACGCTCAAGTTTTGGTACAAAACACCAATTTTGTGGTGAAAAGGGAGGTAAGCGATTACTAGCTCCTTGTAATCGCTTACATCACCACCATACCTCTAAGAATATGCTTGGAAATCACCTCTCAACCTAGAAAAAACTTTGCTTGGTCTTTCGTCCACTTAGGTTGAAATTTGTTGTTGTGGACCTCTTCAACCATGGCCAACAGGCTTAATCTATCCAGAAAACATTGAAAAAACACACCTAAGGACTCATGGGGATCTCTTCAACCATGACTGGGTAGCAACGCTCAAATTTTGGTACAAAACGCCAATTTTGTACCTTGTTCGAAGAACCAATGTCACCGGATAAACCCATTGCACAATAACGATAACGAACCCAAAAAATGATAACGAAATCACCAAATGGACACCCAACGAGAGAGACACCACTATGAGGCCTTCACCAAATGGAGAGAGAGAAAGAGAGAACTAGTTAAGAGAAAATGAAAACCTAAAATGGAGAGAGAGAACTTGATGAGAGAAAGTGAAAACCTAAAGTAAGAGGAGAGAGAGAAAAGGGCAAAATAGTCTTTTACCTTTATTTAATTGGTGTTATTTCTTTTAAATAAATTATGTTGAAGAGTTTTAGTACGATATTTTGAGTTGTATTGAGATTGATTATTATTTTCGTGTGTTTTTATTTATTTCACAATCATGAAATAAAATTTTAAATTTTTTCACTATATTATGATGATATCAGAGTTGTATTTTATCTTAATCAAATAATGTTCTTTTACCTACATGTGGCATCCTAAATTGGGTTGTTACAATATACATCACGAGTTCAGTGCCATCTTATATCTCCTATATAACATTTGTTTTAACATAGTGGCATAGAGCTTTATGCTCTAAGTGCCAAGGTGTGAAAAAGAGAGAGAGAGAGTGAAATAGTGTGAGGAAAACAATGAGTGCTTGGTGCCTTGAGGAAAAGAAGAAATGTTGAAAGTAGTAAATGGAATTATCGTGTCACAATTGAAAGAAAAGACCAATTATAATAATTGGTACATACAAATGAAGGTGTTGTTGAGATCCTATGACATTTTTTATAAGGTGGAAGATGAGTATAAAGTTGTGGAGGCCGAACACCTCATAACAACACTAGCCATTGCGTTGAAGAAAACATGTATGAGAGATGGATCAACATTGTATTTTCTCTACAATGTATGGACAAATTAGGTTTTGAGAAAATAGTGAAATGCAACGTCAACAGAGGAGGTTTGGGAAATTCTAGAGGTTATATTCAAAGGAGAAATTCACATGAGGCGAGAACAAGCTCTCAAAAGAGAGTTTTAACATTTGAAGATTGATGAAAAGGTGAGGAGAGGGTTTTTGAGTTCATAACTTGGGTGCAGAAAGTAGCCAACCAACTTAAAAGGAACAGAGATGAAAAGCCACCTAATCGGTACAGATGATTTCAAGAGTCTTCATTGAAGAAATAAGGGATCCGATAGCTCTCATAGTGAATGAATTAGGTACTATATTTGAAGGAGCCCGGCTGGAAATGAAGAAGAACAAGATGCATAAACTGGAGTTAAACATCCTGCAGAAGAGGTGTCCTGAACATGAAGGATACTATGATGTGCTACTTTAGGTTCGAGCACTTAGAGTTTGATAAATTAGTTACCTCAACTTATAACACATGTTAATTAATAAAATTGTTTTTATCTCTTACATAAGCATTGATTAGATGGACTTTAGGATATAATTTCCTTAAGCGTGACCGACACTTTTTCTTGGCAATTAATCTACAATAATAATTAAAAAAAAAAAAAGTAAACATAGATAATATACTAAGCCACTTTGTTCACATTCTCCACGGATGAATTGTCACTAACTTACCCATATCATTTGCAGGTAACATAACCATGGACAATTCCATTAGAGTTATACGCGTAATAATTTGTGGATAACTTAGATATTTTATTCATAATCTTCAAATTGTACACAAAATTATTTAAATATCATTATAGGAATTCTATTATTTCATCACTGACGTAACTACTATTATATATCCTTCTTTCATCTTTTTCACATGTTTAAAAGTTTTAAGGTATTTTATTCATTTCTGTCCACAAAAGAGTTCAGCTTATCACCAGGACTTAGCTCTATAAATGAATTCTCCCAACTCTGCATATTCACACAACTGAACTGAAGAAAGAAGAGAAAAAGCTTAATCTATTTCATAGCCAGCTAAAGAAATGGCGAGTGCAACGCTCTTTGCTATATTCCTTCTTTCTGCCCTAACTTTCTACCCTCCTTCAACCACTGCTCAACCTGTCACGGACGAGAATGGTAACATCGTTAAAAATGGTGGCGTATACTAGATATTGCCATTCTTTTTCGGAGCCGGCGGCGGTGGAATCGAACGAGCGAGAACTGGAGAGGAAACTTCCCCTCTCTCTGTTGTGCAGTCTCCCTTTGAGAGCGATCCAGGGCAACCATGGCGTATTCGATCCTTATTCGCTTCCACTTTTATTCCTGAAGGCAGAGTGTACATAAGCTACGACTATGTTCAACTCGGTGAGTCTTTTGAGAGTAATGAGTGGGTAGCTGTTGGGGGTCAGCCTGAAGGAACCCTCGTTAAGGTTGGCTACCCAAATTCCCTCTCAGGTTACTTCACTATTCACAGAGCTTCCTCAGCCAATAGCTATAAATTTCAGTTCTGTTCAATTGCTGGGTCCTGCTTTAATGTTGGGATTGTTAAGGATGAAGCAAGGAACAAGGTTTTGGCCATCAATCAGGGAACCCCATTCGAGTTTGTTCTTAGACAACTTCCGTCTGCTGCATCTAAATGAAGCACTAATCATGAAAAAGTCCTACACTTTCTCTCCACTTTCTCCGTGTGAGAGAGGTGTTTACGATATGCTTTGGATGTAATTAACTACCAACACTAAATAATATATCCAAAGCTCATGTTTGTAGATGTAACATGATATATTCGTAGATGGCGGGAATAATTAATTAACTTAAAAAAAACGATTTCTTATATTATTAGATAATAAATTAAAAATTTTATTTTATTATTATGAAAATAATTAAAATTATGTAAAAATAATAAATAATCTAAATACATCTTATAATAATGTTAAAAAAAATTTAAATTAAATTACATTATTATTTGAAATATATTTCAAAAATTTTTTATAAGATTTTCCTATGTTTCTCTTCATTCTAGAGCGTACCAATATTATTTATTCCCGTATAATTACACAAGTTATACTATCATCGTCCACACAAACAAACAAGGATAAACTAATCAGAAAACAATACAAGATAATAATACTACTTACTCACACTACTCAAATAATTCATTCTAATCCATGAAATCACATTCATGAAACATCACAACGCATCACCACCATTACATACTAAACAACATCACACGAAACCACATCACCACCAAGTGATATCAAACAACATCACATGAAATCAAATCACCTTCGAATAATACGAAACAATATGTCATCCTCTCATAACCTACCGTCACATCACCTTCCTACCAAAGCAGCCCTGCTTAACAAAGCAACCCAGTCTGATGCATCCTTCCTACTTCCATAAATCTTACAAGTAACACTATGCTTAAGCCCAAAACCTTACAGTCAGACCTCCCTCTGCCCACTTTCATAAGCCTTGTAAGTATACTCTGCTAAATCCCAAAACCTTATGATCAGGATTCGTTTCCCCACTTACATAAGCCTTACAAGTATCAAATCTACTTAAGCCTAAAGCCTTACAAGTGAAACAACCTCCCTTTTCCTTCACTTACTAATGCCTCGAGTGAAAAGGAACCATACCTGACTTTACAATTACGACAACGAAAAACATAGCACACAACTTTTCCTTCCAACGCCAACTAGACTAATGAGTCATCACACAATCATGTCTTTCAACAACAACCAAACTAACGCAACAACAAACAAACTTGTCTCCCAATACCAATTGAGACAGCGAGATAAAACACATCAACAACAACCACACACATCTTTGTAACATAACCAAACAGCTCGACCAAAACCACAACACCTCAACCAATAACACCAATAACTCGGCCAATAGAGTAAGCAACTCGGCCAACACATTAAAGAACTTGGCATTCATAAGCAACAACTTTATAATTATAAGAAACAACTCAGCAAACATAAGAAACAACTGGACAATCATAACAACTAGTTCGACAATCATAACAATCAGCTCGACACTCATCACCAACAACTCGGCTAAGGACAAAATCATTTAGTCCGACCTCTAAAACATACAGGATAACACAATCAACAATGCACACAGCCCGACAAACATCTCAAACAACTCAGCCAAGGTAAAAAACCTCGTGGTTGATCAATAAAACACATAGGTCGAGCTCCTAAACCTCGAAATTGACATCCCAAACAACTCGATTAGAAATTGTTTGGCTAGCTCAACCCGACTAACACAACTCAACCAACCTAGTGTTTAGCAAAACTACTCTAGCGTTTAAGAAAAACATCTTTTAAGGAAAATAACGTTTGATGACAAGAACATTTGTCAATGGTTAACTTCGTAAACAACTACAATGTTTATGAATAAGGTGTTTTGTAAAGCTAAAACAATACACACAATTATTTTATATTAGTTCACTCCACTAAGCTATGTCCAGTTCCCTCTAAGACCTCTTAGAGGGTTCCGCTATAATCTCAACCAAGTTACAACTAAGTATTAGCACCAATCATGGTTACAATAGTCAATCCTGGAGATGAGTGCATATTTATGTCCACATTTTAGGTTTAATTTCAAATTTTTAGTGGAATAATTGTGTTTAAATGGTTTATTTGAATAAGATTTGCGACGTTTGGATTTATCGGGTTTAGGAATTAAAGAGGCTTAAAATATGCTTTTTAGTTACATAAATTATTTTAGATAGTCTAATGTTTGTTGATGCAGCTGGAATTAAAGTTTTGATTGATTCAAAACATGAAAATAAGTGATCAAGTTACAAATTATAGTCCGAATTAGTTTATTCATGAAAAATAAATTACAAGGTACTGAAAGCGACCTTGAATTTTAATTTATACAACTCCTTTTTTGAACTAAACTAAACAAGTCAGCCTTTTCACCTATATTCCTAAGGTCTTGTTCACTTGAGTGGATTTGGAAGAAAGTAATTGAGAGGATTTGAAGGTAATTATTTTTGTTGTTAATTTGAATAGATTTGGAGGTAAGTGAGATTAAATTTAGAAATAATTTTAAATCCTCCAAATCTATTCAAAAAAATAACAAAAAAATTTATCATCAAATCCTCTCAAATCCTCTCCCTCAAATCCACTCAAGTGAACAAAGCCTAAATTTTCCTATACACCTCTTATTACTCTTAAAAGTCAAATTCACTCATATTATGCCAGGTGGAAATCCTTCACTTATGGATCAAGCGCATCAAATGATGCCATGTGTCTTCATCCTTCACACACCAAAGAAACCAATCAAATTGTGCCACATCAGCATCTTTGTCATGTCAGCTTTGTCTTCTTGACAGAAACCCCTAGTAGCCACCAAACCGCCTCTTCCCCGTCGCGAAAACCACCCAAATGCACCATTGCGACTTTCTCCTCCATCAAGAACCAAAATCGCATCAGTTCTTCGTCTTCTCTCTCGCACAAACACCACCACAAACTCAACCTCGCTGTTAACCACCAGCAGCCACCACGAAGCTTCGTGCCTCCTCCATGAATCCATTGAATCCTACAAACCAAATCACAGAATCCCAAATTCCAGATCTGCAAATCAAACCCAGAACGACGCAAAATCTCGAAGCCACCATTGCTAGTTCACGAAAACCTTAATCACGAACCTAACCACCTCTGATCCTTTATCATCCCACCTTGCACCTGCAGAAGAAGAAAACCCAACCTAATAATAATTTCATCATGGATTCTAAAGTTAAGTTGAATTAATGTATTTGTTTCTTTTGATTATTGATTTAAGTTATCATTTTTCTATGTCTTTCCATCTCTCAATCACGTTAAAAGTAATGATCTTTGCATCATAATGTGTTTGAGTATACATCCATATTGATCATATGAGTTCAATGGTTTCTAGGTTTGATAGAGAATGTACTTGATTGAATTTAGGAACTTTCATATGATTAAACGGACTTTTGCTATTAATTGAGAATGTACTTTGATTGGTGGTAAGAATTTCAACCATAATTAATTGAAATTTACTTTGATTAATTAACTTTTAATTTGGTTAAGAGATTTAAGAATACACATTAAACATAGTAAGATTTGATGAAGAATGTACTTTGGATGAATTCATTGTGAATAATCTAGAAATTTCTTGCTTTTGATTAAGAATATACTTTAATTAATTGTAAGATCGCCCTCAAGTTAATTAAGAATATACTTTAATTAATTTGAAACCCGAACAATAATCAATTGAACAATAATTTATGGATAACCAATGAGGAATCTATCTTGGAAAAGCAGTGGAATTAGCCTATTTCATTATAATTGTTTCTATGATTCCTATTTGTTCGTCAATTAGACTCAAACATTAATTTCATTATCTTAACTTTTCACTTTTAATTTTAAGCATTGCATAACATTTACTAATCTTTGAGAGTCTCCAAAAGAATCAAATATTGAAAAGTAATTATGTATTCGTGGTGGTAATCCCTTATGTGGTTGGGTTCATATGTCATTAGTGTTGTATCTCCCCGGTGAATACCTCCTCTATAGACCCAACAAGTTGTATCAGAGCCATGTTAGGCTTAGACAAGTACAATGTTCTTTGTATCGAAAGTCTTTTGGAAAAGGGTTCCAGTAAGCATGTCCCGTTAAGATGAACGACAATACGAAAAAGTGTACCTGAAGGCTTCCGCTGGAGGGGGGGTTTACCAATGTGGAAGAGACTCATCTTTGAAAAGGGGTGGGGATTGTTAGAATTCCAAGTGAGTCTAAGACCTACATTAGGTAGAAATGAGAAAGTAGAGTACCATATAAGATTTAAGATCCATTAATCCATTATCTTAAGGTTTTTGATAGAGAATGGTGGCAATCCCTTAGCTTATTAAGTTGCGTTATTACTTTCTGATTGTTGTATGTTGGAACTTTCTGGATTTTGGTTTCTGATATTAGCTTATTCAGCATCAACATTCTGATATTAGCTTATTGGCATTAATCTTCAATAGGAATTTTATAAATATTTATACAGTTTTTTTATTATTTTCTTATACTATCAGTAGAAGAAACTTTGTGCTTTTACTTCCAAAAACATTAAAACACTGAAACAATTCTAGAGCTGCAACAACATGTTCAAATAATTTTATTTACACTTTCAAGTTAAACTAGTTGTCTATGTTTGCATAATTTTTCTTTATCCAAATAGGATAGGATGTCTTTTGTCATATCTAATTAAGAATGCTTTTCTAGAAGCAATCACGAAGGAAATTGCAGCCATAACGAAAAAAATAATAATTATGAAATGATAGCTCTCTACCTGAGATTATAATTCTTATTTTTAATAAAAAGTGACACTCCACGTAAAACCTAAACTATACATAAGATTGCACATTCTTATTTCTCATGTAATAAGATTATTGTCTATCCCTGTTTCTTCCTCTAGAAAATTTTGGATTCCAACTTTCCTTTATATTTATTAGTTTCTTTCCTCTCTTCTTTCCTTTTTTGTCCTTATTTCCCTCAATGTCTTGTTCTTTTATGAATCTGACATTCAAATTTATTATTTGTAATATCATGTTCTCACTAGTGTAGAAAGAGCTTTAGACGTCAGTTATTTTGGACTTTTAACGTCACCTCCTGAACCGACGTCTATACGAGTGACGTTAATGGGACGTCAGTTTTCCGTAAGTTCGACGTCATTATAGACGTCGGTTAAGTGAAAAACGCGACGTCTATAAACACATCAGACCTTGCACTAATCGACGTCTAAGGGAACTATAAAGACGTCAGACATTGCACTAACCGACGTCTATGGGCAATATAGACGTCGGTCAGTACATTAACCGACGTCTATGAAGTGTTTATTGTGTTTTGGTGCAGTTTTTCTCGTGTCTTTGGATAGCGTAGTAGCACCTCCTTCCTTTGCTAGTTTCCTCATAAGAAAAAATTGTGTCTTTTGCATCTCTTATGGCATTTCAACCCAAAGACGAACCTGGGTCGTTGCCTAGCTCCATTCCGACCGCCAATGAAAAAGAATACGGTGTCACCGTATTCTTTTTCATTGGCGGTGGGAATGACACTATGCAACTACCCATGTTCGACTTCAGGTTGAAATGCCATAAGAGATCCAAAAAATGCAAGTTTTTCTTACGAGGAAACTGACAAAGGGAGAAGGTGCACTACACTACCCAAAGACACAAGAAAAACTGTACCAAAACATAATGAAAACTCATTTTAATCGGTTCAAATGAAAGATAATACATCAAATATTACTTTAATCGGAGTAAAAATAACTTTAAATGGTTCACGGGAGATCAAACGCACCTGGAAATGCAGTGCAGCGGAGAGAAAAGGCGAAGGAAGACGATCAAACTGTTGGTTCATAAACTGCTGGTTCGCACTAATAATTTAACAAGAAATTAAATGTTCGTTGCCCACAAACCCGACGTCTATAATCGCATATACATCAGGCGCCTCACTAATCTGACGTCCATTCAATTTAAAAATTAATATTGTGTTATATATAGATGTCGGCTTGGCGGGACGTGACGTCTAGTTAGCGGAAACAAATGACTTTTCACATACCTGGTCAGACTATAGACGTCGGTTAGGTGGGGCCCTAATGTCTATAATCTCATATAGACGTCAGGTGGCGGGAATAGACGTCTAGATGGCGGAAAAAATAAATTTTCACCTACCTGTCAGACTATAGACGTCGGGTAGGAGGGGCACCGACGTCTAATTGGCGTAAACGAATGACTTTCACATACCTGGTCAAACTATAAACGTCGAGTAGGAGGGGCACCGACGTCTATATGACAAAAAGAAATGACTTTTCACTTACTTGTCAGACATATAGACATTAGTTTATAGGGGCACTGATGTTTATAGTATTATAGACGTTGGTCCCCCCCTAACAGACGTCTATAGGCTTCACTTATTTACGCAATTGCCACCAGTCAATAATTTACATCACTGCCCCCTCTAACTGACGTCTAATGGGTGACGTTATAAGCCGATTCTGCACTAGTGTCTGTTTTCACAAACAAATTTTCCTTGACATAAAATATGTTTAACAAATATGTTCACATTCTTAATTCTGAAGTTATACTCTCTATGGAGTCAATATTCTGTTCTTTGCATCCAAGCATGACATACCAAAGTTCTATTTTCTTCCTCTTTTTTTTTTCTGCTTTTAATGTATTTCTTCTTTATTCCCTTAATTTCATGAATTGCGACACTTTTGAAAGACTTTATTTCTTATAGGTTTCCAATTTATTGTTCATGATATACATTCTAAGTTTTCTATTTTACATATATATTCTGCAGTTTTTAGGGTGTGTATAGCCTCTCATGGTTTCGCTAGACTACAACACCATCCACCATAATAAAATTGCTATCGCCTTGAGAAAAATATTATTAAAGATTGTAATACTCCTTTGAAATAAATTCTTAAATAGTAATGTCACCGGTTCCATGATACATTATTGATGTGCAATAATTTACCACAGTGATAGTAATTATATGTTAAGTAATAAGATAGGAAACAACAATAGTAATTATATGTTAAGTAATAGGATAGGAAATAGGTCCAAATAATTTTATGGTATCAAATATGTACAGGAATTTATTACTCCCTTTTGTCTCTTTTTCTAGAATTGATGATTTTTTTTAATGTTGATTGTGGTCTTGCAAATGGTCCCTTATGGCATTTTGATGATTTGGTTTCTTAAGATTTTGCACCCCCATTTACTACATTTACTACATTCTTTTGGTAATATTTTGTTTGTATATTTTATTTAGGTAATTGAGTCTTAAGACAATCTTGGAAGTTCCATTTTATTACACAACAAGATGAATTTTGAAACCATAGATGATAATTTGAATGATTCTTTGCCACCAACCATGGAAGATATTAAGAATGAGGTTAAGGATTTGGATAGAGAAAGTAAGAGCCCTAGGGTAGGTACTTCAAACATTTGGGATCATTTTACAAAAATTGGTATTAAAGATTGTAAATCAAAGCAAAGTGCAATGCATGTAGTGCAGAGTATGTTGTTGGTGGATAAAAAATAAGGACCTCAACAATGTTGCGTCATTTGTCAAAGTGCTCGGTCCTAAAGAAATTAAAATACAATGGTGTGGGGAAAATGATAATTGATCATGCTCGAAAATTAGGATCTAGGGAAATTGACCAAAAAGTTGTAGATGACCTTATTTCAATGACTATTATCCAACATGGGCTTCCATATCATTTTATTGAATATAAGTGGATTAAAGAATTACTTGTATATCTAAATCCATATGTAAAAGTTCCAAGTAGGAATATAGTTGCTTCTAATATTTCAAAGAAATTTCTTGAACACAAAGAGAGGGTGAAACTTGCAATGCGTAAATCTCATAGTAGAATTTGTTTAACATCTGATTGTTGGACTTCTATAAGGGGTTTATTTTTTTGACTGCTCATTTTGTTGATGTTGGTTGGAAGTTGAATAGTAAGATTATTACCTTCTATAAAATGGAACCTCCACATACTGGTCATGATTTGGCAAAAAAAAATTAATTTGTTGCTTGACTGGGAAATAGATAGGAAGATTTTTTTTCTATCACATTAGACAATGCTAGTGCCAATGAGGTGTTGCATAAAATTTTGAGTGAGCAATTCTATAACAGGCGCAAGGCATGACAATTATGAGGTGGGTGATATTGAACCAAACGACAGAGTGGCAAGCTGAGAGGAAGGACCGAATGGCAGAAAGTCATGCTGAGAGGAAGGACCGAACGTTAGAATGTCAAGTCGAGAGGAAGGACCGAACGGTAGAATGGCAAGCTGGGAGGAAGGATCGAACGATAGATTGTCAAGCAAAAAAGAAGGAAGGGGAACCTTGTACCAAACAGATGATCACAGTGGCACCAAACGACAGAGAACCCTTGAACCGAATGGCAGAGAGGAAGAAAATGGGATGCATCGAGGAACACGTGTGAGGATGGAGAATATTATATTGCGTGACTTCATTCTAGAATGAGTAACTTGTGGTATGGTTTCTCTCTCTCTCTAGACTACCTTCTCCCTGATCTTTTCTTACTTTTGGCCCCTTTTCTGAAATCCCTTTGTCCTTGCCTTCTTTTTCAGGAATGGTTTTCATCATTGCTCTACTATGACTCATGCGATTACACACCTGCTTTTGTTATTTTGTTAGTGCCAAGTGTTGCTTGTACTGAGACTCATGTATTTTACTAATAAAAATTCCCAATACTCTGTATTTGTCATATCTTTAAATAACAATGTTACATTGATGCTTTCATTTTCTTCCATGGCTGAGAACACTAGACTGAAAGAACTTCAAACCGAGATTCGCACGACGACCGATGATTTTCGTCGTCTAACTGCAACGGTGGAAAAACTTCAGAGTACCATCAGCGAAAGAAATCAAAATCAGGACATGACAATGGACACAATCAAACTAGTATTACACCAATTACTGTAAAACTCCACTCAGAACATGGGAAGTCCTTCGAACTCAAATTCTACTGTCAAAGTTCAACCAATAACCTCGATTAATCCAGTAAAGGATATTTCTCTCGGTTTTCCACACTTTGATGGATCTACACCGGTGTTAGAATGGATTTTCAAAGTCGATAAGTTCTTCAACTACCACAACACACCTGATGCAGATCGTGTTGAAATAGCATCTATGCACTTTGAGAAGGATGTGGTGTCGTTATTACAAATGTTGCAGAAGATTGAAGCAGTTACCACTTGGAAAACATTGACTCGTGCACTCACTAGTACAAAAACAACCTATAACGTCGAATATTTTTGGCCTTTCATGTCGAATTCGAGAACGACGTCATAGCGGGAGACATTAAAATTACGTCGAATTTTTTAAATTCGACGTTAATTTAACGTCGAATTTTGTCAATATACGTCGTTAATTTAACGTCGAATTTTTTCAATATACGACGTTATTCAATTTTTTATATTTTTTTAATTAATTGTGATCCTTGTTTACAGCTCTACGAGACCTGAAAAGCAGAAAAAATAAACAATTTTCAGTTTTTGGTATTTTATAAAGCATGAACTATGAATAGTAATATAGGATCAATCAAAGAACAATAACAAACAACAAAGAAGTTCAATCAAACAATAACAACAAATAAGTTCAACCAAACAACAACAACAACAAACAAGTTCAACAAAAAAAAATAGCAAACAAGTTATCAACAAATAAGTTCTTCAAAACGAAAACGAAAACTAACCTGGGTTCATTGAAATAAAGTGTTGTCTCCAGTGAGAGAGAAAGCAGAATGCGTCTATGAAGGACAAGAACACAAAAATAATCGGTAAAAACAAACGGAAATCATACCCAAAGTAGTTAATTAACATGCATTTTGTATCAAAAGAAAGAAAGATTACATGTGATGGTCGTCAAACTTCGTTCAAAAAAAGTTTGAGCAGAGAAAGAGGTCCTCCGCGCTAAGCTAAAGTGAATGAATTTTCAATCACCCGCTTAAATTGTTTTTGAATTCACTAACCTTTTAACGTCTAACGCTGGGGCATTCGACGTTTTATATTCTTTACGTCGAATTACAATTCTAAACGACGTTTAATAATTGCATTTATTTACAAAAATGTCATCGGTCATTTTTAACGTTGGCTATTGAGTGGTTCGACGTTAAACGTGTGACGTTATACGTTATTTTTGCACTAATGACTGGAATCTCAATTTGGGCCTTCTCCCTCGATTGTCTAATGGTAGAGATGTTCAAACTTCAACAACAAGGGTCAATATCAGATTATTATATGAAATTTGTGGCACCTGCAAATATATTTGAGGGTTTAAATGAGGAAGCAATTTTAAATTGCTTCATTAGTGGTTTACATGTTGATATAAGAAGAGATGTGATTGTTTTGACTCCTACAAATCTATTACGAGTAGTTGCTTTAGCTAAGCTGTATGAAGAGAAATACATACCAAGGACCAAGCCTACACCCAATTACCCTAACCGATACCCAAATTCTCCCAAATTAAACACCTCCTAGGTCCAAACCACTACCAGAAACACCATACCAGCTGCCAAATCCTCTTTACCTCCGTTGTTACCTAACTTGCCAGGACCACCATTAAGAAATCCAAATGTTAAAAGATTAAGCCCGACCAAAATGCAATTAAGAAGAGAGAAGAGGTTTATGCTACTTCTGTGATGAGAAATTCTCTGTTACCCACAAGTGTCCAAACAAATTGTGTTTTGTACTACAATTGGGAGAGGAGGAATCAGATAATGTTGGTTTGGAGACTGAGTTACCTCAAGTTACTGAAGAAAATACAAATGAGGATCATCACTTCTCCCTGAATGCACTGAAAGGGGGGTTTGGAGTAGGGACAATTCGATTTGTAGCGCATATTGGCACCATGCTAGTCAAAGTATTGATTGACGGGGGAAGTTTTGATAATTTCTTACAACCAAGGGTTGCTAAATTTTTGAAACTTCCAGTGGTGAAGGCACCTTCCTTCAAAGTTATGGTTGGTAATGGAAATTACATGGAATCTGAGGGCTTAATACAGAACTTGACGTTACTAGCACAGGGCAATATTTTCACATTACCTGTGTTTCTTTAACCAATCTCGGGTGCTGATCTCATCCTTGGAGCAAACTGGTTGAAGACCATTGGCCCTCATGTAACAGATTATAACTCTATGCAAATCAAATTTTTGCATGATGGTTGTTTCACTGTATTACAAAGGGATAAAGACATGTTACCGGAAACAACACAACTGCACAACATAAGACGAATGATGGACACTGATGCACTAGCCTAGGTATACAGTATGCAGACGATGCACCAAGACACTCCCACTTTTCATTTGCTTGAACTCCCAGAAGACATGGAGCCAGAGTTGGTGAATTTACTACACAATTATAGTATTATCTTTAGCAGCCTCTGTGGATGACCGCCACCAAGGAGTCATGTGCATTCGATTCCTTTGTTAGAAGGATCAAATCTAGTCAAAGTGAAGCCTTATAGATATCCACATAGTCAAAAGGAAGAACTTGAAAAATTGGTTGAAGGAATGTTAAAAGAAGGTATTGTGCAACCAAGCACCAACCCTTTCTCATCTCCAATTATTTTAGTAAAAAAAAAAGATGGCACATGGAGGGTTTGTACTGATTATAAAGCATTAAATGCTACAACCATTAAGGACAACTTCCCAATTCCAACAGTGGATGAACTCATTGATGAGTTATATGGAACCTGCTACTTCTCCAAGTTGGATTTAAGGTTGGGCTACCACCAAATTTTATTGAAACTGGAGGACCGACACAAAACTGCATTTAGGACTCATCATGGGTTATATGAATGGTTGGTTATGCCATTTGGACTGTCCAATGCACCGACAACATTTCAAAGTTTCATGAATCAAATCTTTAAAGGCTTATTGAGAATATTTGTATTAGTTTTCTTTGACAATATTTTGGTGTACAACTCAAGTTGGAAGGATCATCTCACCATCTAGAAATAGTGTTGAATATCTTAAAACATAACCAATTATTTGCTAAATTCTCCAAATGCACTTTTGGAGTACAACAGATAGGTTATCTGGGTCACACCTTGGCAGGAAATGGAATCTCTTTGGAGACTGAAAAATTGGAGGCAATACACTGTTGGTCGAAACCTTCAACCCTCAAGCAGTTGCGAGGATTTTTAGGATTAACTGGGTATTACAGAAGATTTGTCAAAAATTAAGTCCAAATTATTGCACCCTTGACTGATTTATTAAAGAAAGATTCCTTTAAGTGGAGGGAAGCAACAAACAAAGCTTTTGATGAATTGAAGGCAGCCCTTACCACTGCTTTTGTTCTAACAATTCCAAATTTTGCTGAACCATTTCTACTGGAAATAGATGCTTCAGGGTTGGGTATAGGAGCTGTACTGAGTCAAAATAAGCATTTTATTGCTTATTTTTCCAAGAAATTATCATTGAGGATGCAAAAGCAATCGGCGTATACAAGAGAATTTTATGCTATAACGGAAGTCGTGTCCAAATTCAGGCATTATTTACTTGGCCACAAGTTCATTATTAAAACAGATTGGAAGAGCTTGAAAGAATTACTTGAGCAGAAACTTCAAACCCCTGAACAACAACAATGGTTACCTAAATTTATAGGGTTTGATTTCACAATACAATATTCACCAAGGAAGGAGAATATCCCTATGGATGCCCTATCAAGGAGCTTTGCAATGGCATGGTCAGAACCTCTAAACACCTGCCTCCAATTAGCCGAAGCCACTCAGAAAGATGAAGAATTGATGAAAATTTTTCAGGAGTGTATACACAACTCAGGGAAGCAGGGTGACTATGCAGTACAACAGGACATTTTATCTTGGAAAGGGAGAATTATGATGCCAAATAATGCAGAAATGAGAAATCAAATCATAGGAGAATTTCACGGTTCAAAAGTTGGAGGTCACGCGGGCACTGCAAGAACTATGGCAAGACCGAGTGCTCAATTTTTTTGGCGTAAAATAAGGGAAGAAATGAGAAAGTTTGTGAAGGAATGCAATATTTGTCAACAAGCTAATGTCAACCAGTCATTACCGGCCGGACTACTACAACCCCTCCTTATTCCAAACCTGATTTAGGAAGACATTTCCATGGATTTCATTACTAACTTACCAATTTCGCAGGGAAACTCCAATATCATGGTGGTCATTGATAGACTATCAAAGGTTGCACACTTCATTCCATTAAAACAAGGGTTCAATAGTAAAACGATAGCGAAAGCTTTCATTCAAAATATTGTCAAACTATATGGATTTCCAAAATCCATTGTGTCTGATCGTGGTAGGGTCTTCATCAACAACTTTTGGAAGTTATTATTCAAGTATCAAGGCATGACCTTAGCCATGAGCTCAGCGTATCACCCTTAATCCGACAGCCAAATTGAAAACTTAAATAAGACCTTGGAGATGTATCTCGGATGTTTTGTCTTTGACCAGCCTAAGAAATGGCTAGAGATGCTTCCATGGCACAATTATGGTATAATTCCTCTTTCCACCATAGTATTGGTATGTCTCCCTACCAAGCTATCTATGGCAAGTTACCACCAAATGTAATCAAGTATGAGCATAGTGATACGGATCCAGTAGACTTACAAGAGATCTTAAAGAATCGTGATGTCTTACTAAACCAATTGAAGGCTAAGCTCCACCATTCTCAAAATTATATGAAGGGACAGGAAGATAAGAAGAGAATAGATGTTTTCTTGGAGGTTGGGGATCTTGCTCTAGTCAAATTACAACCTTATAGACAACAGTCGATGAATTGGAGAAGGAATCAAAAGTTGAGCTTAAGGTACTTTGGACCTTTTACAGTCAGTGAGAGGATCGACAAGGTGGCTTACAAACTCATTCTTCCAGAGGTAGCTAAAATACATCCGGTGTTCCACATTTCGGTGCTTAAGAAGTTTCATGGAGACCATAAACAACCATATTTTTCATTACCTCTTCATACTACCGATTTTGGACCAATCATACAACCCTATAAGATTCTCAATAAAAGAGTTCTTATCAGAAGTGGAAAGGAAGTAACGAAAGTATTGATACAATGGGATTCATTTTCTGAGGCGGACAACTCGTGGGAAAACATAGAAGAAGTAAAGAAAGCATATCCTCACTTCAACCTTGAGGACAAGGTTGCTATTCAAGAGGGGAGTATTGTAATAGGCGCAAGGCATGACAATTATGAGGTGGGTGATATTGAACTGAACGACAGAGTGGCAAGTCGAGAGGAAGGGCCAAACGGCAGAAAGTCATGCCGAGAGGAAGGGTCGAACGGGAGAATGTCAAGCCGAGAGGAAGGACCGAACGGTAGAATGGCAAGTCGGGAGGAAGGACCGAACGACAAATTGTCAAGAAAAAAAGAAGGAAGGGGAACCTTGCACCGAACGGCTGATCATTGTGGCACCGAACGGTAGAGAACCCTTGAACCGAACGGTAGAGAGGAAGAAAGTGGAATGCGTCGAGGAACACATGTAAGGAGGGAGAATATTAGATTGTGTGACTTCATTCTAGAATGAGTAACTTGTGGTATGGTTTCTCTCTCTCTCTGGACTACCTTCTCCCTGATCTTTTCTGACTTCTGGCCCTTTTTCTGAAATCCCTTTATCCTTGCCTTCTTTTTTAGGAATGGCTTTCATCATTGCTCTATTATGACCCATGCGATTACACCCCTGCTTTTGTTATTTTGTTAGTGCCAAGTGTTGCTTGTACTGAGACTCAGATATTTTACTAATAAAAATCCCCAATACTCTGTATTCGTCTTATCTTTAAATAACACTGTAACAAATTCAAATTGCAAAAAGTTTGATATGTAATGGTGATTATTTTCATGTAAGGTGTAGTGCACATGCCTTGAATATTATTGTACAAGAAGGATTAAGAGTGGCTTCTGATACTTTGCAAAAAATTAGAAAGAGTATAAAATATGTGAGAGGATCAGAGACATGAAAAAATGCATTTAAAAAATGTGTTATTCAAGTAAGGAGTATTGATTCTAAAGTAGATTTCGAAATGGATATTGCTACTAGATGGAATTCTATCTATCTTATGCTTGAGATTGCAATTAGATATCTATCTTATGTTTATTAGTTGTTTACCCCGGTCCAAATTTGTCCAAGGATAAATATATATTGATCTATCTTCTCTCCTTACAGTTTATTGTCTCCTCTTTGTTAACAGAAACTCTTAACTTCTCAAGATCTCAGTTTTGTTGGTTATACATACAAGAACTTTGTTACTATCAAGGGAATGCGTCAATCTAATGGTAGGTATTATTTCCCCTAAAGTATAATTCTACAACATCAATTCATAATGTTGCATTGTCTATGTAGGAGATCGGTTGATTAATCTTCTCTACCTAAAATCACTATTCGATTTACAAGTTGTATGTAATTATTGATTAATATCTAAAAACGTTTTATCTTCTTTATTTTTTGGCAATTTTTTGGAGTAAGCTTCTAGAGTGTAGGTGGAAGTTGATGAATTGCTTGTCTTTTTTGGTCAGATGTGGTCTTTTTTCTTGTGTTCTGTTAAATTTTATTCTTTAATTGAGAGTTGAAAAAAATTATTAAACCTGACATAAGCTAACACCTTTTTTTATTTTATTATTATTATCTTTTTGTTGCTGATGAATGTAAATCCATGGTTGTGTGAATTAAAAATCTGGTGCATAGATTGGTCTTAGAGCATAAAGACTCATGGCCTAATGGTTCAAGACTGAAGGTAAGTGTTTCTTTGGCTGTTTTAATTGTGAGAGTGCTTGGAAACATGCTGGAGATTGGTGTTGGAAGCATTTTATTTTGGTTGTTCCAGCTGTTGTAGGAGATAATTGACGTTGGATTCTATATAGTATGGTGCAGGTTTTTCTTTTCCCTTTTCTGGTTTTTTTAATGCAGCATCAGGTTCATTTTTAAGCTGTCTTAGAGTGTGAAAAATGCTGAAATTTGGAGGAAAACCTGGTTTCAAATAGCTGGAAACTGTTTGACCAGTTTTGACGTGTTGGAGTTAGCATTCTAGGGTCTTCTTGTGTTTTAAATGGATGGTACAAGACTAAAAGTGACTTGCAGATTTTTTATTACCGTGAGGCTCCTGCAGATTATTATACGTATAATAGAGATGATGGTCAATCCTAGTAAAAGGAAAATAAAATTATGCATTATCATGCTAAATAGGGTTGTTTTAGACAGTAGAAAAGTGGTCCTATGATATTTTAACTATTACTTGAAGAAAAGGACTTCCACTAGGAAATTTAGACTTGAATTTGACACTACTTGTGTCTTCCTCTGCTGAGAACCTCATGAGTGGATAGCATACATTTTATTTTCTTAATAAGGAAGATGAATTGAGTTATGAGCTTGGGACATTTTTGCTAGATGAGGGTTGTTTTGGTGGAGTTATTAGGTGATAAGCAACCATGGACTTACATTCCACAACCATTGAGAATTGATGAATTGTTATTTTTAATTCACACAACCATGGACTTTCATTCCACAACCAGTATGGTGGATTTGAATTCAAGGTGCCACCAATCCACAAAAATTGCTTGTAAGAATTTTGTGGGTTATGAAGCTTCCAAAGTCTGGCATCTGCATCTCCATTTATTGGCCTCGTAGCCTATAACGTATATTATTATCTGTCTGAGAATGTGAGAAATTAGTTTTAGCCTTTCTATAATATCATAGCACAAAATTTGATAAATTGAAGTTCAAAATGTTCACTGGCCAGATCTGCATGTCCATGTGTCATCCTCTTTGATGAGCTTGATTCACTTGGTTCAGCTCAGGGTGCTTCCGCAGATTTTTGGGGTGTTATGGACAGAGTGGTTTCTCAGGTGATTTCATATTCTGAGCAAGACCATGATGTTTGCAGTTTTCTTCTTGGGTTTCCTAATGTAATGCATTCCTCTTGTTATTAGACTCTTGCAGACGCTTAAGTGATTCAACACAAGTTTTCTTCCCTGGGGGGGTTTCCTAATGTAATACCTTCGGCGCCCTGGTCGATTTGATAAACTACTGTATGTTAGAAATCACTTTTTTTCTTAAAAGCATTGTGTAAATACCGAGGCTTTTTACTATTTGTTTGCTAACTTTATTGCAAGCTTGCATTAACAGATGTTCCAACAAAATTAATGGAGTTTATAAATATATTTGAAAGTACTTACTAAATTCTAAAACATTAGAAAGCTCAACAAACTTAACGAGTCGTTGGATTGAAAGTTGAAATTGAAACAAGATGATGTCTAGTGAGGTTTAGATCATTAATATTAGCCTATGTTTTTTCATTGCATTAGTGTAGAAAAGGCTTTAAATGTCTATTATTTTGGGCTTTTAACGTCAGATCCCGATCCGACGTCTTTATGGGTGATGTTAATGGGACGTCGGACTTATAGAATCTGACGTCTATAGAGACGTCGGACATGGCACTAACCGGCGTCTAAGGGCACTATACAGACATTGGTTAGTGTCATGTCCGACGTCTAAGGGCACTATAAAGACGTCGAACATGACACTAATTGACGTCTAAGGGCACTATAGACGTCGGACATGACATTAACCGACGTCTACTGAGTTGTTGTGTTTTAGTACATTTTTTTCTCGTGTCTTTGGATAGCCTAGTAGCACCTTCTCCCTTTGCTAGTTTCCTCATAAGAAAAACTTGCGTCTTTTGGTTCTCTTATGGCATTTCAACCCAAAACCGAACCTCGGTCTTTGCCTAGTTTCATTCCAATCGCCAATGAAAAAGAATACGGTGACATGAGAACTAGGCAAGGACTCAGGTTCAGTTTTAGGTTGAAATGCCATAAGAGATCCAAAAGACGCAGCTTTTCTTACGAGGAAGCTAGCAAAGGGAGAAGGTGCTACTACGTTACCCAAAGACACGACCAAAACTGCACTAAAACACAACGAAAACTCATTTTAATCCGTTCAAATAGAAGATAATTCATCAAAGACTAATTTAATTGGAGTAAAAGTAAGTTTCAGCGGTTCAAAAAAGATAAAACACACCTAGAATGCAATGTCGCGGAGAGAAAAGGCGAGGAGCAACACGATGATGTGCGTGTAACCGCGGGTTCGCAAATTCTGATTTTACAGGAATCTAGATGTCGGATCCCCTAGTGCCCGACGTCTATTCTCGACTAGACGTCGGTGACCTCACTAATGTGACGTCCATTCGAATTAAAAATTAATATTCGCGGTGTATATAGACGTCAAATGTAGGGGGAGTCGACGTCCAATACAACTTTTCACCTACTCTATCAGGCCATTTAGACGTCGGATGTAAGGGGAGCCGACGTCTAAAACAAATTTTTCACCTACCCTGTCAGACCATTTAAAGTATAGACGTCGGTTACAAGGGGGCCCGACGTCTATATACGATTATAGACGTCGAAGTGGCGGGAACAGACGTCTATATGGCGAAAAAAATGACTTTTCACCTACCTGTCAGCCTCGTAGACGACTGTTAGGAGTGACCCGACGTCTATAAAATTATAGACGTCGGGGACCCTACTAACCGATGTCTATATGGCCATTTATTTATAAAAATGCTACCAGTCAATAATTTACGTTGGATATTTTGTAATCCGACGTCTAAGGGGTGACATTAAAAGCCAATTTTACACTAGTGTTGTGAATTTTTTTATATTTACATTATCATTATTTATATTTTTTTATATTTACATTGTATTTGTAAATGAATGTACTTTATCTTAAATCATTAATAAAATTAATCTTAATTAATTTTTGTGTATTTTACAATTTTATATATTTTATTTATTTATTATTATTAAAAATAAATTTTATTAAATTAAGAAATTATGAATGTTGGTGAATAATTATAAATAAAGTATTAAAAAAAATTAGATTTTTTTGGGATTTTTTTTCTGTATTACCGACAATTTTAATCTCTAGTACATACATTTTTCACGATTGACAAAACTGTCAGGAATATCATTGTCGACAAACATTTTCATCGGTTTTGTTCGTAATCGTCACTATTTACTAGGGTTTTCAGAAATTGTTTCAACTTACGAGAGTTTATTTAATTGTAGTCATTTGTGGGTTTTTTTTTACAGAAAGTTATCGGTAGTTGTTGGGATTAATAGAAACCATTGCGTGTCGATATTTTCTGGTTTATGTAGGTGGAGGTTTGAAAACCATGAATAATGAAAATAATTTAATTTTTTTATTATTCAAATTATTTGATTAATGTGATTAACATGAAATATGTTTAATATTAAATCAAAATAATATGAAATTAAAAGTAATTATTATTATATAAAATAAATAGTAAAATTAAAAATATAATTAATTTGTCAACTTAACAAATAACATATGTTATTCAATTCTAAAAGTTAAAAATAAACATGTTCTTATGCATAAAAAATCAAAAAAGTGTTCTGAATAACAATTATCATTCTTGTTGTTTTTCTTTTTTTTCATCATTTGGCACGTTTCTTTGAAGATACTTATAATATAAAATAATAGTTATTTGATATTATAGTAAAAGGAAATAAGTAGACAAATTTAAGAATCATTACTAATGATGGTTGAAAAATGTTAAAATGTGAAGACAATTACTCACGATAATTTTATATTATAAATGTCATCCTTGTTTTCATTTTATTGACTTGTGCTGACAATGAAAATACTTGAAATGAAAAAATTATTTGAAAAGCAAGAACAGTTTTAGCCAACAAGTTATTGATAAAAACAACAAAACAAATAAATATTCAAAAAATATGTATAAACCAAGTTTGTAATTCTAAATAAGAAGTCCAAGATGATACACTATGGAAACGACCGTGTATTCCAAAGATTTTAGATGGCAAGGACCCAAACTTAGACCATGAACACATCCACAATGTTCTTGATTAGATGGGCAACGATCATCCATCTCCACTTTAACAAGACATCTTGATTAAAGCATCCCCACTTTAGGGTCATGGAATTCCTAAAAAGGAAACAATTATTCGTAGAGGTCAATCATGCCAAGGCATTGAAAATGTAAATCAAGAACTACTCCTAAGCCAATATCAAAAAAGTTGGAAAGCATGGCAGAGTGAAAATTAAAGGAACAAGAACAGACTTATCCAGATGCAATTTAAGCAATGAAATTGGAACAAACAAGATATAAAACTTGCAAGAAAATTAACAGAAAGCAGTAACACTAATTCTAATTGGCAAGACCAAAGAACAAATATAAAATTTGAAACTGAAATAAGAGAAAAAGAACATTTCCCATGAGTTATTATCGTGAAAGCAAGACAATAAATCTAAAAAATAATAATTGAATGTGTGCATGCAGCCATCAAATTTAATCATCAATATTGAGGAGTCATGGTACGTTTTAAAAAAAGACCATAGTTCCAGCCTATGCATCCATGCGGAATAAGAGATGATAGGAACAAGCCAGATTCACCTAATTACAAGAGAACGTGACAACAACAATTAATTCCAATGTTGGTTCAACTTTTTGAGAAATATAGTAGGCCCATAAACTACTCTTATGTATGGTATAAAGCAAAGGGGCTAACCTTACATACACACACTATAATATGCGTTATTTTCTTTTGGGGAAGCAAGGGAGATATGGATTTCCTATGCACGATTGAAGTATAATTAGTAGTAACTCTTGATAGGGGGAGCTATGTAAAGCTAAACCCATATCTCAAATACGTGTTTTTTATGATGACAACAGAAATGTTTTATAGTTTCTTGCACAACAATATGGCAAAATTGTTTCTTGATTATATCTGCGATTATGCTTGAACTATCTTTGATAAGTATTCATAGTTTACAAATGAATCATTGATTTAACACTTTGCACATTGCATATCTGTATGAATTAATTGATTATATTCTTTGCATAATCTGTTAGATTCATTAGATATCAGTATATGCTTAACTGTGGTTGGCCAAGGTATGGGGAAGCTTACCTTTCGTGGTTGTATGTTATGTATGTTTGATTATCTTGAATAGTAATCCTTGTTTTGATGCATGTGTACATTATTATGGTTATGATTATTTGTTGTTATTGTTGGGTAAGCGTTTATGTATGCATAAGGATGGGGTTTATATCATGCTTGTGTTGGATTTTTCCCTATGAAAGTATGTATGTTTTGTTTTGGGTTATTCCATGATAATATATATTGATGCTAAGGGACGATAAAGGTATGTGGTTTGGGGGTTTTATCATATAAATATATATTGTAAAGAGTGATATGATGATCATATGAAGTATGTTGAGTTTATTTGGGTTGTAATTTGCATAATGATGGGTTTTGGGTGATTCAAGTGATGCAATGTATGTATTAGGGTCTGCTCATAAGGGTATGTGAGGCTTGAAAGCATGCATGATGTTTTAGGTATGTTCTCTCGTGATTTTGTGTTGATGTGTGTGTATGTTTTGAACACTTGAATTTTCTGTCCAGATTGTGGAAAGAATTAGTCACACTCTTGTATCCTACCTCACCGACTATAGTCGCTCCTATAGCCTAATCTGTAGCCTCCCTTACAAATATGTTCGAGTAGTCTTGCAATTAGAGCTGTCAAATTGGCCCACTTGATAGGCCCTGGCCCTAACCCATGTGGGTTGGGGCCAAAAAAGCCCACAGGGTCAAAAAACTATATTATTGAAAAAGCCCACAGGGCCAAAAACCCCCAAAGCCCTATGGGGCAGGGCCAGCCCATAGGCCTTTCTTTTTACTAAATTTTTAAAACAATCAAATGTAAATAATCTCTAATCTCACTCAATCATATCATGATTCGAAGTACTGAAGCTTAATTGATGATTATTTTTGTAACTACAGTTAAAATACAAAATCATTTGAAACAAGGTTATAACCTGATTAAGAAACAAGAATTCTCCCCCTAAGTCACAGGCTTCTTGAGCTTTTCAAGTTTGAGTGACATCATCTCTTGAATTACATCTTTCAAACTGTTATAAGAGGAGCCACCAGTCTGGATTGCTTTCTTTGCCTCCTCGCACAGCGCTTTCACTCTCCTTCTCAGTTCTTCACCCTTTTCTCCACCCATCAACAAAGAAATAGCCTTTTCTATCTTCTCCCTCTCAACAATCTCATTCCCAAACTCACTCCAACTTTTCCATTCTGTTGCTCCAACTGGCACTGCGATTTTTAGTTATTTCAGGCCCCCAACTTCCAAATTGACGGAGGGGAAGAACAGTAAATCCTGACAAAGATGCTTTGGCCCTGTGCATGATGAGAATGTCATTTAAATTTAGATAAACTAAACCAGCAACTAGAGTAAACACAAGCAAGAAAGGTGTCATCTGAATTTGGTTTTGCACTTTAGAACTTTGTTTAAAGGTGCACTGAACGCAGCCTCCTCAAATTTAGGAACCAATCAAATTTTCTCCATTAGACACCAAATTGAAATCACACAATTGTACAATTTAAGTAAAATTAGTGGAAAAAAACATAACCAGATCACTACCACATCTACTTCCTTTCCAGAACCATATAGCCAAATCATACTTAATTCACCCCCTTTATCAGCTACCCAGAGAAAGTTTATAGTAATTATATATGTATCCTATCCCTTAAAAGTACACAAGGCAGCGCAGAAATCAACAAAAACTGCTTCCCAACAGAGCACAAAAAGGTTGCAAATTCACCACCAGCTATTAAGAAAAAAAACAAATAAAACAAAGGTTTTCTTTAACTCTATTTCTCCTCATAATTGAACCCACGACCATTCAATCATAAACCACCCTTCCATTAACAAGCCAACACATCACATTGAGAATATCACACACACACACACAAATCACCCAATTATCACATATCAATCATGTGTTGCACTTTAATAATAGTAACATGAAATAATTAACACAACAATTATAATTCTAAGATACACCTAAGCTTCACACCAATTACCAATGAATAACATTCAAAACTCCAACCACTTAATTCCTTATTTACTGCATTTTTCTCAGATCTTACGGCGAACATGATCAAGAGGTTAGCCAACATCAAGAAGCCCCAGAAAGACTCTAAAAAATGTCTAAGTTCGAGCTCTAGAACCCTGAAACTGACATCCCAAACAATTCAAACATAGAGCTCAGCCAAACCACAAACAACCCGACCAACATCACTAAGAGGTCAACTAGCATACAAAAAACCCAAAAGAACTCTAAAAATGTCTAAATTTGAGCTTTGGAACCTTGAAATTGAGGTCTGGCACATCTCAATCTTGGACAGCCTAACCAGCTCGGCCAAGCACCATGAACAGCTTGGCAACAGCTCGGCCAGCTTGGAAAAATGTCACCCTAAAGACCCAAAACATTATGTAATATATCAAATCATTACAACATGTTATTTACACGATAATCCAATCATAAAACATCATTATAGCAACATAGGATGCATGAAAATCAACTATAGTAAAGCATATAATTCAACCATCCAATAAACACCATAACCTCATGTAAATCAACCCTAACCAACTCAACATTGACTATTAAAAATATGGTCTAGCCATATATCAGCTTGGCATTACACATACACAACATGACAATCTGATATCACATGTTATACTAACCCCAACACCTTTCATAATAATTTACGAATACAAGGATGAACGTAACTCAACAAAACACATGCAACACAATGAATTTTAGTTAAAACAATTAACATGACTCATATGAGACATACCATCACCTTCACGACACACACACCAAACAAAAGGGACATGCAATGACATAATTTCTCAAACATAGACATTGAATGTTAGCTCCCCTTACCACTATTCCAAACAAACCTTTATGTGTACTCAAACTCCAACACTTTCAACTTCTAGACCTTGGCATGACAAAACCAAAAGCCCTCTCCTTTTTCTCTGAAAACTTCCTCAAGGTGGCTAGGTTTTAATTATGAGGATAACCCTCATTAATTTAATATTTATATACCTAAACTAGGCCTAAATTTGTCACCCTCTGGCCCATGAGCTAAAAATAACACATACTTAATGTTGCTCACCATTTTGGGCCTTTTTGAAAAAAAGAGAACAAAAAAATAAATAATAAGAACTTATTTTTAATGTTTGTAGGTGTTACTTTGAAGCTACACAGTGAGAGATTTCCCCTTAGTGGTGACTCTAACCTTTTCTTTCGCCATTTGAGGCTTCATCATTAATTCAGCAAGATTCTTCAGCTTATACAACTTATCCCCGACCTTTATTTCTTCCTTCAAACCATTCAAGAATATGCCAATCCAATAATCTTGTATTCCTTTCAAGAATCTAGCATATTGTTCAAAATGTTTAATATATTCTCCCACCAGCATATTGAGACAAGATCGTCTAAAGAGAAACTGGATCGTCTAAAGCATCTACAGTTTTGAAGTTTAACAAACAACATTAAACGAAATAATCTTGGGTAATCAAATATCTATAACAAATGGAAATGACATAGATATATCACGCAAAGAATAAAAGAATAAAATCCCATTCTCTGATGGACAACATAAAATCATTTAGGCATCCATCAAATGAACCATCTAAATGACCGCTTAGTTGGAAAAAGAAGTTAGAAAGAAAAACATCCAAAGATTAGAAGCATATAAGCACCAAGCCAAATCAAAGTAAAAATCAAAGGTCATATCTAAGGCTACACGAGACGTTTAAATATTAAATAGTGAAAGAAGCGTATGATCTTTGGACATAGATAAGATAAAGTGACATGATGTATTCTTAAAAAGAAGCGTATGATCAATAGGAGAAGCTTGCATACACTTGTCAAAGCACTGTGCTTAAAGATATATATACAATCACAAAGTGATGAGTATAAAAAATGCCTAAGTAAATCTTGTAAAGAAATAAGCGCAAAAATCTATCAAGTGAAACATGTTTTACAATAGGTATTGTCTAAAGGACATATGCGCTAAACAAAGGGATATAGCTTTAAGTCTTGGGGATGACATTTCACCCTTGAGAAAAGACAAAATACTAAAACTTGACTAATTAGTGCTACAAGAGGAGAAAGAGCTAAAGTAAAAACATCGTCTAATGAATATCAACCCCGAACAAAGGCATGATCTCAAACTTGTAAATCAATGAAAAATGTCTTACAAATGATATCGTCTGATGAAAAGCGCATCAATCCTTATGTATCAAATTACTTTTCATGTACAAGCGCCTAATGCTTCACAATGAATAATAACATGCCTTATAATGCCTAATATTGTTTGAATATTGTGATCAACTGATATATTTATTGACACGATGTATAACAAGATGTTTTGAACATATAGTGCAAGATAACGCTCATAACTGATAATGCATGTATAGAAAAAGTACTATTTTGCTTGCATATCTTTTCATCGTTTAATGTGTATATCAAAATTACACAATGGTCTAATGAAAGAAACTACATTCATGGATAAAGACGTTGAGAGAGGAAAAGAACGTTCTAAGGATGATCTGAGCATAAACTCCTACTTCGGCATAATGTATAAGTCACGCTTCAAACAAAATATAATAAAGCATTGTATCTCTACATGACAAGATAAGTGAGTGTGACCATCTACCAAAAAGCACTAGGAAACCCACACAAGGGTTAATCCAACGATCATCTCTTAGAAAGAACTGTATAAAGAAGATCAACTGAAGAAAACATGTTACTGCTTTTGAAAAAAATGAAAGATGATTAAAGCAGAAATATAAAAGAAAGGAAGGGAATAAGGGAGAAATAGAGATAGAGAGACAAAAAGAGAGAATGAGCTCAAGAAAAATTATAAGTCATTGACTCTACCTCATCTCATCTTCAAGCTTATAATGTTGAATGCTTCCAACAAAATGACAAAGAAGAAGGAGAAAAATGAAGAAAAGAAAAAAAGAGCGATAAGGTATTATGCCCAGGATGGGATGAAGAAAAGAAAAAGAGAAAAGAAAAGTTGAAACAGTTGGGATTGAAATGAAATAAAGAAAAGAAAATTATGTTGAAAGCATAATGGAAAGAAGAGAGGAAAAGAAAAAAAAAGTATGCATTGAACATTCATCCTATTGCTCAACAAGCTCATACACGTCGTTTGAAGCTCTTCATCTAAAAGGAACAGAGAAGAGAAGGATCATACAAACCAAAATCAGCTGAATAATCAACAATGCTTATGCTTAAAGCCTTCTTCATATGCAACTTTTCAATCAACAAAAACAACTTCATTAAAGAAGAACAGAGAAGATGAAAAGATTTTGTACTCATCCTATTGCTCTTCAAGTTCATGTCGTCAAAAGCTTTTCCATTCAACAAGATAGTTAAACAGATATTGAAGATCAAGTGCATATCATCTAAAGCTTCTAAAGATTCAACCTCACTAAAGAGAATAGATAAAGAGCAAGCACAAACATGAATATTGAAGATCAATGTTGTTGCTCATCAAGCTTACATCATCTAATGCTCTTCAACAAAGGAAGCAAGCTCAAAGTTACAAGAGTGCACATTATTATATGTATCCTCTCTAGGACATTTAAACTAAGTCTATAACTTTACACTGGTACAAAAACAGCGTATTACTTCGATTATTTTTGGCTTTTAACGACGAATTCTACTACGACGTCATAACGGGTGACATAAATTTTACGTCGAATATTACTAGGTGACGTCACCCCAACAATTTGATGTCGAACAGATAGAGATTTGACGTTAAGTTAATGTCATTTTGTACATCGACATTACGATACGTCAACTAATAAGGAGTTTGACGTCCAATATTTGATTAAATATTTATATATAAAGTAAGATTTGTCGTCTCATGTATGGGGGAACTGACGTAATATTGACGTCCGCGAGGAAGATAGCTGACGTAATGTTCACGTCGAATTGCACAGATGACGTCAATTTTTGAATAATATTTAAATAAATATTTATATTTAAAGGAATATTTGACGTTGTATATAAGGGGAAAGGATGTAAGGTTGACGTCAAACCCTTCGATAGGACGTTACTATCGTTGAGCCGTAGAGATTCTCGTCGAGCGTTAAAGGAATATTTGAAGTTGTATATAAGGGGAAAGGACAGTGTATAATTCAACGTTACCATTCGTGTTTTCTTTTTTAATTTTGTTTGTTTTAACTCATTTAACCAAACCTGAAATACAGAAACCAATTTTCCAATTCATATATATTCACAGAATTAATTAATTTAAACCATGTTATCATCAATTCATCAATTCCAATTAAATAGTAAAACTAAAAGACGCTAATGTTATCCTTAAAACTTAAAAGAACCTAGTTTTCCATTCATGCATTCACAGTATTCATCTATTCATAGTATTCATTTATTTACAATAATATATTCACAGTATATATCTATTCACAGTTTAAAAGCTGCACAAGTAAGCAAATGGTACTATCATGAGAGGAAAAACCTAAAACTATAGCTATTTAAAATGTTTATTCAAATATCCTATACATTCCTCTCTTATTGTCTGTATTACTGTATTGGACAATGAAGAAGTAGTGTTGAACCGCTAATGTTATGATTCTTTTAAGCCGAGCCGTTATTTTCCTGATGTTCTTTCACTCTTCCTTGGTGAAATCTATCAATTCGATTAAAAGAAATACTGTTCTACCCTTCAAGAACATCCGATAAAACTGAAATGATTGCAAAATTAGCTATCACGTGCCAAAATTATGTCGTTTTTGTAATTATTGGCAGAACGATTGTGATGTTTGGGGCCAAAACATTAGGTAAGATTGTATCCGTCTTTTCGCCACACATTACATAGAACTTGGCACCTATCCATGTTTTGGGACCATCACCGTCGTATGCGAAAAGGGTCTTTGTATATCCTTCGTAAACTATATTATTCACCACAAAATATGTTTCTACTATATTTGATTGATTTCAGACAAAAATATTTATTAATTTGCAAGTGGATAATTTAAAGCTAAAAAGTTATTTATGTGAACTAATTTAGAGAAAAATATTTAATCATTATATTAATTAAATAATTATAGACTGTTTTACAAATTCAAAATCATTTGATCCTTGTTTAGTCTATTATTAATAAAAAAACTTATAGTATAAATACAAGCTATATTTTTGTTGATTAATGGTCATAAGAAAATATTTATTTGTTCATAAAAATTATAGTCTCAATTTAGATATTGTTAAGACCTAAATATAGCTTATTTCCTAAGTAGTCATAGAATAATAGATGATTGTAGACGTTGTTCATTAAAAGTCATCAAATAATTGTAGATATTGTATAGAATTGATGTAAAAAAATCTTCAATGGTGAAATGTCCTATTGAGTCCTTCCTCATATTTTTCTATCGCACTAATTTAGTTTCTTAGTCCTCTCTACTGTCACTACCAAGGAATTCGCAAGGCATCTTTCCTGTGATGAAAGTTAGAGTTTAAGTTGTTTGTTCCAGTGAAAAATAACACTGATTTATTATTCAAATCATAAAAAATACATTGTAATACCCTCTATTTGTAATAATCTAATTCTCCTAAAAAGGGAAATAGGGAAACTAGAAAATTTAGAGAAAATAAAATAAAATAAAAGATTATGTATCTATTTCCTCTAAAGATATTATCTCAAATTACAACACTCCCCCTCAAGCTGAATCATACAAGATTGTATGAACCAATCTTGGAATAGACAAACTCAATCAGAGATAAAGTCAATAAATCATCTTGGACAACAAGGACGAAGACGAACTAGCACAATGAAACTTCAACTTGGACAACAATGGACGAGGGCAAACTTCAACTTGGACAGCAATGGATGAGGGCGAACTAGCACCATGAAACTTCAACTTGGACAGCAATGGACGAGAGAGATTCCCATCAAAAATGGATGATGACTTGCAGCAGCAAACAACAACAAACTACAAGAACATATGAAGGGCCTATAGTGGCGAATAGCAACAAACTGCAGGGATTGGATTGCCATCAATAGTGACGAACAACAACAAAAACTTCAAGGGACTTAACTGCCCTAAACAACAACAAAACTTCAAGGGACTTAACTGCCCTAAACAGCAACAAGCCTTCAGGAAACATCTGTCCTGCAGAGGCAAACAACAACAGACTTGTAGGAATTACACTACCCTGCAGTGGCTGGAACTTTCTACTCCTCACGACTGAACAACAGAACGTGTAGGTAGAAGAATTGGTGAGAACCGATCCGTACGAGGGACAAACCTGAATCCCATAACTTTGAAAGAGTCAATTCAGCGGTCAGTCTCAAAGAACAACTCACGAGTTGTTATAACAAAGCATTGGTAGAAACCAAAAAAACACCATGGCATCAAAAGGCAAAAAACAGGTTAGAGGTCCAAAGTTCTCTGTTGGACTACTCCTAAATGGTGATACTTAATACTGTATCACAAGAAGTACAGGCTAAACTCTAGTCCAAGAAGGAAGTTCTCTCGAGGGGCTGAAAAATATTTCCCCAAACAGCGAAAACGACGGCTAGTGCACTTTATGAAGCACTCTTAATCTTGACCAAAGAAAATACGATGAATAGTTGATGGAACATCACAGCTATAGAAATAGACTCTATTTCATGCCACAAGCCAACGGGGACATCACACTTGCAAGAGAGAATCACAGAATTGTAACCAGATGGTGGAAACAGGCTTGGTCACAGGTGTCACTGCATTTGGCGGCACAAGCGGTGGAGACGTCAGCAAGAAGCACCAATCAATGCTGCACAAGAAAGAGGAAGAAGAAATCTATTGGCAGTGGCAGAAAGCCCGTGAAGGCAGAATGAGAGGGAGGAAGAAGAAATTCATTGACAAGAAGAACTCAGCCACTTTCCAACTCATCGCTCGTGACGCCTCTCATTGACCAGAGACACAATCAAACATGAACTGAACCCTTCACTCTGATGTGGACGAAGGTAACGAACAAGAAAAGGGTCAATTGTAATGGTGGTAAAATTAGTATTAGAGGGGTCATAATGGGAGTCTTAAGGGTGCCACAGTACTAAAGGGTTGATCCCTGGGGGCAAAGATGGTTTCGACTCCTCACTTGTAGGCTTTCCGTTCGTTATCTTCCTCTCCCGAATCAGAATAACAAGAATCATATTTCTGTTAGTTGCGAAGTGGAAACGGGAGATGATACCCTCTCCTCTTCGCGGTTGAGATGGATCCTCGTCAACCCGTCGTGAAAGTATGTTGCGAGGAAGACGAAGATTCTGTGAAGCAACATAGATGGTAGCAATGGCAGCTATGGAGGGTCAGAACAGCGAGAGGAATGTCTGGCGAGAGGACCGGTAGTGGCGTAGTTTGATGCCGATGACGGGAAGGCGGCGCGTGACAAACATGCACCCGAGACTAGTTGAGGTCAAATCTGCTCAAATACAATCCAAACGAGTCGTCACCAACCCTAGGAATGGACTCGGGGGGTCCGACGACACTGTCTGTGGCAGCGCCGCCGAGTGGGTCTCGCCGAAGGTGGGCTCGTGGGCCACACGCGCCGGCAATGGTGGCAGCGCATGGAGCGCGTGGCGGCTCCTCTCATGGAGCGACTTCCGATGTTGTTGTCGTCGGACTTGGGCGCACCTTTCTGCCTTATCAACGAACCCAACCGACGACGGCGGCAGCGGACGGTTGTCGGCGATGGGCAGTTATCGGCGATGGACGGTGGACGACGGTGGTCGACGGCGGAGAACAGTGGTGCACAGCGGAGAGAACAACAAACAAGAACTCTGCAATTGATTGAAATCCAATGAGGATGACAACTATTGGGCATTAGAGGAGAGACCCGGGCCAAAATCTGGACAGCACTTAAAATTACCAGTTTCAACTACTGGTTTGAAAGGGAATGGGTTTGAATCCCATTCTCATGATACTGAAACACACTTTGTTTTTGGTAATAGTGGAAAAAGACTAGAATTCTAAGGGAAAACTTGACTAGGGCAATTGGAACCCGTTAAAAACATATTTTGAAGAAGAGACTTTTAGGGGTTGCCGGTGGCCATGGCGGCCGGCCGCCGACAGAGAGCAAAGACAGCGAAAGCAGATCAGACAAGCTCTGATACCAAGTAGAAAAATAACACTGATTTATTATTCAAATCATAAAAAATACATTGTAATACCCTCTATTTGTAATAATCTAATTCTCCTAAAAAGAGAAATAAGGAAACTAGGAAATCTTGAGAAAATAAAATAAAATAAAAGATTATGTATCTATTTCCTCTAATTAGAAAGATTCTAAAGATATTATCTCAAATTACAACAGTTCCAACACCAACATTTGAACAGGTCTCGATACTGTTGTGTCTGCTGTCATTGGTGGTAGAAGGATGCAAATTTAAAATCAACTTTATTTATTTACCTTTCTAAGGGTTAGTCAAAATATTGGGAATGGATTGGTTTTCATATGTTGTGATCTTAATAAGGTGGTGTTTCCAAATATAAAGTGATATAATATCGATACTAGATGATACACTCTAGTGTCAGAACCTATATATTAAAAAAAAATACGATTTGAATTCTCAAGAGGCACAACAAAAATAAACCAAAGATATTAATCTTTGATAAGAATAAGAGTTATAATCAATAATCAAGAGAATCATCTTTCAAAAAATACAAATATATATATATAATATGATTCAAAAATGTTTACAAATGTATTTGGTACCCCTATTAGACACAAATATTTAAACAATCTAAGAAACCCTAAAGGAAATCCCAAAGATATTGAACCCAAAATAACTTGAAAATTAAAAACAAAAACAAATTGTTCATGAAACAAACTTATAAAATTAAAAAAAAAATTACAGACGGTTTAAATGAATTAAAATTTTAATCTATAAAGGTGATCTAAGCGATCTCCATATCCTTTGATTTTCCAATTACTTGTAACATCATGAGTTTTAAATAGATTTGTTCTTCTAATCTCTTGATTTTTGTACTTGTCATAAGTGATTTGAATTATAACGGTTCTTTTTCAAGTTCATGGTCCTTTACCATAGAGGATGTAGAGTTTATGGTTGAACATCAAGTTTAGGGTGAGTTGAAGAAAGGAGCAAAGTGATATGTAATCTTAACACACATGGAAGTGAATGGTGAAGGGAACACAATATCCATAATGGATGAGTTTATGAATAAAAAAGTGTTTGGATACCACCTAACAGGAGGTGAAATTTTGTATTAACCTGGGACTTGAAGTAGATAACACCATGTGAAATGACTGCAACTAAGTTGGTGGAGTTGGAAAAGAAAAAATTTTGTATTAACCTGGACCTGAAGTAGATAACACCATGTGAAATGACTGCAACTAAGTTGGTGGAGTTGGAAAAGAAAACAAAGGAGTTGTTAAAAAATAGTTTATAAGACCAAGTGTATCAATATGGGAACACTCACTACAAAAATTATTAAAATTATCGACAAAAATTTATCTGTCAGTAAATTTTCATTACAAATGGATTTTATTGATAGATATGAAAATTTTCTTTACTGACAGAATTGTTACCGATGAAAAAATCATTAGAAAAATTCGTTGATGATGTATAATTTGATTTATCAATGGATTTTATTGTCGAAAAAATTCATTAATAGTATATTACAGACATATTTTGACCGTCAGTAATATCAATTTTTCTTGTAGTGACTAGTGTTTTTAATGAAAAAAAAAATATGAAAGTTCAAGGTACATTTGAATTATAAACAATAAAATTAGTTAACAATCAGCTACATGTATCTTTGTCAAAGATAAGGACTACATTGGGTCTTTTTTAAAATTATAGGAATTACATAAAGTAAAACATAAATAGACAAAAAGCATGTAATTATTACTACAAATATAAAAGATGAAAAAAAATGTTACGAAGCATTTTATGTAAAATAATATGGGTGCTCGAGTAAATAACATAATTTATAAACTTTGTAAAAACATATACACTATGTATGTTTTTTTTATTGTAAACAATTAATTTCGTTTCAGAAAATGATTAAATTTAAATCAATATTAGGATCAAACGATAAGATAATTATTTTAATTTAAAAATAGTTAAATTTAAATAAACAATTACTTAAAAATGTTGTAATTTTTAGATTAGAAAACAAAGTGAAAAATTAAAAAAAAATGTTTCCCCAAATTAGACAATCTTCTGCATTAAATTGCATATGTTAATAATATAAAAAAATAATTAGTTATATGTAAGAAAAAAAATTGTGATAGATCGGAAAAGACTCATAAACCATATCATTGGCTTTAGAGGAAAGAAAAAAAAACTAAAATAAATCATATGTTTTAGAGGAAAGGATAAAATTAAAATTTTTTATAACAAGTTATTATTATTGTAGTTATTTGAATGAGTTGGAAGATGAAAAATTCATAAGATCTAATGAAAAGTGATTCTTTATTCGGTCTTAAAGGGAAATAACATCATGCTTACATTTTTGTAAAGTTTAAAATTTTTATATTTTTCATAAAAGAAATTATTGTAATGATAATTTACTAATTTAGCTTTCATAGAAAATATTATAAATGGTTTAATATTTTTGGTGGATGCATTTATTTAGATTTTTTTTTCAAGTTACAGTTTCCTATGTTTTATAAAATACAATTTTATATCTTTTTAATAAATTATCATATAATAACTTGGAGACGTAAAAGGTTTTAAATATTAAAAAGAAAGGAAGAAACAGAAATAAGCTTTGGATATGTTATTTATTTAGTGATGGGTAGTTAATTACATCCAAAGCATATCGTAGACAGCTCTCTCTAATGGAGAAAGTTTATGATTTTTCATGATCAGTGCTTCATTTAGATACTTCAGAGGGAAGTTCCTCAAGAAAAAACTCGAATGGGGTATCCTGATTGATGGCCAAAATCCTGTTCCCTGCTTCATCCCTAACAATCCCAACATTACTGCAGGGCTCAGCAGTTGAACAGAACTGAAATTTATAGGTATTGGCTGAGGAAGCTCTGTGAATAGTGAAGAAACCTGAGACGGAATTTGAGTAGCCAACTTTAACGACGGTTCCTTCAGGCTGACCCTTAACAGCTACCCACTCATTACTCTCAAAAGAGTCACCGAGTTGAACATATTCGTAACTAATACTCACTCTGCCTTCAGGAATAAACAAGGATCTGAACATGGATCGAATAATCCATGGTTGCCCTGGATCAGTCTCGAAAGGAGATTGCACAACAGAGAGAGGGGATCCTTCGTCTCCTGTTCTGGCTCGTTCAATTCCACCGCCGGCTCCAAAAAAGCGTGGCCTTATAAAGAATCGGCCACCATTTTTAACGATGTTACCATCCCCGTCTGTGACAGGTTGAGCAGTGGTTGAAAGAGGGTAGAAAGTTATGGCAGAAAGAAGGAAGATAGCAAAGAGCTTTGCACTCGCCATTTCTTTGGCTGGCTATGAAACAGATTAAGCTTTTTCTCTTCTTTCTTCAGTTCAGTTGTGTGAATATGCAGAGTTGGGAGAATTCATTTATAGAGCTACGTCCTGGTGATAAGCTGAACTCTGTGGATAGAAATGAATAAAATATCTTAAAACTTTTGAACATGTGAAAAAGATGAAAGAAGTACAATATAGTAGTTACATCAGTGATGAAATAATATAATTCCTATAATCATATTTAAATATTTTTGAATAAAATATCTTAAAACTTCTAAACATGTGAAAAAGATGAAAGAAGTACAATAGTAGTTAGATTTAAATATATGTTTCGATTTTCTGTAAAATAAGTTTCTTAAAATTTTGGGTCGTTAAAAATATATTTATTTTCTTTTTATACCTGTCAAATTTTAATTAGATTTTTCAGTTTTAATATGACCAATTTTTTATTTTATTATGTAAAAATATATTCTTTTTATTTCTTCTTAAAAAAGGTAAATTATATATTTTAAAGGATTAAATATGTTTTTAGTTCATATACTTTCAAGCGGTTTTGGATCTAGTCTCTCTTTCAAAGTAAGGTACATTTTAGTCCTCTTTATTAAAGAAACTTTGACTTTAGTCCTCCAAAACTAATATCCCGCTGGTCAATCTTTCTCAGCTTCTCTCCTTCCCTCCCCCTCCAACTCTACCAAAGTGGTCACCACCATCAACCGCGAAACTCCATGCGCAATCACCTTCCACCACGCTCACCTCCACGGCCAACGTAAAACCTCCATCTCCACTGCCTAGAAAACCCCCAAACCAAAGTTACCAACCATTGACCTGCTTTCTGGCAGCACATTTAACCCCTCCATGGAAGAAGTCCAATATTTCTCAAAATCACCAACTGAACCAAAGTGTCCATTCCTTGTTTGATCGAACGGCAGGTGAAGCAAAACGACAGCCCTGACCCAGATAAAACATCTGCATTTGCAAACTCCCCAAAACCATTGACTTTCTTCATCACCTTCTTCGTTCCCATGTGAACCTCCACACTCTCCCTTTCCATCACCTTCTCCACATCAAAACGCAACCCACCACTCCCCCCGCAAAGCAGAGCCACCGCGTTCAGCGTGACAAAACTCACATTTCCAATCTCAACGCAGCGCAGCCAGAGGAATCCAACCCAGGAAACTTGCTCGCAATCCAACTAACCCTATCAACATCAATGTCCCCACACTCTCCAACGTCTCTGTCACCGAGAACAGCGTGGAACGGAAGCCCAACAAAAGGGCCCAACACTCTGTAAAACCTCCGCAGCACCGACACCCACTTGCTCCTCGTTAGCTCCGAGCCTCGCGTCGAAACGTCGCCCAACACCAGAAGCAAATCGGGACGTAGCACCTCGAATGATTTTTGAGCAATCGGTGCCGCGTGGATAAATTAAAAAAAAAAATTGAAATTGAGAAAACGGGGTTGTAAAAGTGGGTACCTTGAGTCCTCAATGTTAGTACCCGAAAGAATTTGGACATGTAGTAGTCTCGGAAGAAGCGGTTAACGAAACCGGAATCGGAGAGAACTGGGTTTCTCTGCTATTTGAGGGTTTTTTAGGCAATGGAGATGGGGGGTTTCTCTGCTATTTGGGGGTGTTTTAGGCAATGGAGATGGAGGTTTTACGTTGACCGAGGTGAGCGTGGTGGAGGGTGGTTGGGCGGGCGGTTGAAGGTGGTGGCGAATGTGGTAGAGTCGGAGGGAGAGGGAGAGGGAGGGAGAGAAGGTGGGAAAGAGTGACTAGCGTAATAAAAATGACATGTCACACTATCGTTAGCCACGTCGGCTTTTTTTTAACGGTGTTAGTTTTGGAGGACTAAAATCAAAGTTTTCTTAAGAAGGAGGACTAAAATATACCTTACTTTGAAAAGGGATTAAAACCAAAACCGCTTGGAAATATAGGGACTACAAACATATTTAACCCTATTTTAAATGTCTAAAGTTTCTTTTAAACTAAATAAATAAAATTTATTTTAAAGATTTAATTTTTAACGAGCAGAATTTTAAGTATTTAAGTATTTATTTTAAGTTTTTAAATATTCTAAAGTATTTAAGTATTCTAAAGTTTCTTTTAATATATTTATTTGTTTTATATAAGGAGAGAAAACGTGATTCATACCTAAAACAAAAGTTACTTGTGATAAAATAGAGTAAAAAGATCTTAGTGATGAATTCCTTTATAATGAAAATGAAATAATTTTATATATTTTTTATTCGATCGAATAGATATATTAAAGAACATGGTATAATAAGGTTTATTAAGTTTCATTATTCTAAAGCAGTCAAATCCATATCTATTAAGATAAATATCCATATATCACAACTAATATTATGGTTATTATTTATGATGTATCATTATATTATTATTAACTACACTTTTATTAAATACTTGAGATAAGCATTATTCCAATAGAAAAATAGATTCACGATTCATATTGATCCTATATATACAACTAGTATTTCTTAAGGAATACTCAATCAATAATCACTCATACTCACAACTATATTCATAAAAATGTAAACACTTTTACTGACAGTGTAGAAGAGTCTTTTGCTTATAAATCTCTCGCCTTTCAACAATTTTGACCAGCAAGAGCTTTCAAGCCACCGTTAGGATCTTTCCATCTATATGCAAATCCACGCTCATGATCCGTTAAGATCGCTTGGTGTCCATCGTGGGGTCAAGTAAAACTTTATCCTGCCTCCACATATGAAATTTGCTACTTTTCCCTCTTTGGTCGTTAACCATGCTAGTGTCTGATTTGCGAAAATAAGTTAGGCTCACAAGCATGGAACTCACCAACATGAAAAGTGTTTCGATGGTCCTAAACACCATCCTTCGTCTCAAAGATGTCGACGTCATCAGGAAAGTGGACGCCATCATCCCATCTTTGCCCCTCTCAGGTAAAATGTGCTTGTATTCTTTATATACTTGTTGACAGTGTATATGTGAAGGAATAAAGTTCGAAATCACCATAAGACGATGCTCATATCCAGCCCATGGACAAGCTCGGGCTAAGGTTTGACAGGGCGATGAAAGCAATCGTCATCATTATCAACGGTTCGGCAAGTGTACTGAATCGTATCAAGTAATATATAATGGTAAGACCAAGTAATTTTTCCCAAGAGACTCGTGCCACTAAACAATCGTATAATACCTTAACTAGTTAAGATTGAAGAACAATTCCATTGGATGAAATTAAAATGCAACAAAATTAAATATAATGTTGTTAAAGTAAAATTGAACTTTTGATGCTAAAATAATAATGAATGAATGTTATTGAGATTATATGAGATGATGGTGTTGTTGGGGTTATATTTCACCTACTTCACTTTCATGCATAATAGAATTTGTCTTCTTCATTGGAATGTTAATGTCACTTATGAAATTACTTAGAACACAATCCCTTGGCGTAAAAAGCCTAGCCTTGATTATTAGACCTCAATCCCTTGAATCCCTAATAACCAATTTCGCATTAAGAAAAGAAGCTTAAGACAACCAAACGTCCTATCTCTATCCCTAGACAATATTCCCTTTGGTTGAATTCCTCCAGATCATGGTTCATGAGTATTTTCCAATAACACATAAATCCAATCATCAAGCTATGAATGGCCAAAACATAACAAGCATTACGAATAGGAGAAAATCACTAACATTCAATGAAAGAAGCATAAGATATTTAAAACATGTTCAAATACATCAAATTCAGAGGTTACATCTTCCCCACCAACAAATGAGTTTAGCTCTCCATTGTCATGGAGAACCTTGGCTTACAATGAAAGAATGAAAATGAGATGGAAACCCTAAAAAGAGTAAAGGAAAGCTCCTGCATGCCCAATCTTCCTCCAAAGGGTCGAAAATAGGGTTTTTGTGCTTCAGTCGTCAAAAGATATCAACTCTAATGCGTAGAAGCCTTTAAATAGATCAAAAGTGCAACCTAGGCCCACATTGTTGGCGCTCAGCACCCTGGTTGGGGCAACCAGGTGTGCTGCGGTACAGATGGCTATCGCTCAGTGCCCTGGAAGGGGCAACCAGGCATGTTTGCGCGAAGATTGGCACTGAGCGCCCCAGAGAAGGGCAAGCATGCGTGAATGTGTGGCCTTATCCGCTGAGCGCCCTAGAAGAGGGCAAGCAGGCGTCCTTGCGCGACCTCTAGCGCTGAGGGCCCCTAAAGAGGGAAACCAAGCGTGGTTGCGTGACAACCAGCACCCAGGGCCCTAGAAAAGAGCAACCAAGCGTCCTTGAGCCTTCTGCAGCCTTCAATTCTGATGCTTTCATTGTCCTTCCTAGGTTTCAACTCCTTAATACTTTGCTCATCTTCCAAAACATACCAATAACCTACAAAATTCAGGGAATTAGTGATAAAAATCATTAAGTGTAACCTCGACTAACTTATTCACAAATTTCAACTAAAGACAAGAGTTTAAGCAAGATTCAAAGTCAAAGAGAGTTGATTTAGTATTAAAATTGTATCACAGATAACGGTAAAATTAACTGTTATCAGTCATCATTTGTGAAAAATACAAAAATGGATCAGTGAAAATCATCCATATGCCACTACAATTGTCACTACCTGGAGATCGATTTCCTCAAGGTTGAGTCTGTTGACTAAGACAATGACTATAAGACCCAAAAAATATAAATGAAGTTTATGAATGGTTAGAAGTATAGGATAAAATATTAAATAAGAAAATAGGTATTTAACACAAGTGATGTGTAGCTTAATTGGTTAGAGTCCCATATTATGGGTTAGCAGTCAGGTGTTCAATTCCTACTTAGTACATAAAATCTTGGATAGACATAATATTAAGGTAAATTAAACTAGTTAACAAAGGAATTAAGGTGTTAAGGTTTTCTTTATGGAAGGAATCCTAGGTGGTTTAGGGCTTTAGCAAAAGGTATAGTTAGTAGTAGAATAAATTTGGCCTTATATTTTGGGTCAAGTAGTTGATAACGGTTGAAAATACCATTATTTGATACTTAATTTTGATACTAAAAACACCCTTTTTGACTTAGAAACTAGCTTGAAATCATGTTTTTGCTTAAGTTATGAGAATAAGAGAGTTGAAGGTGGAATTATTGATTTTATGCTTAGAAGAGTTGAAGTATCAAGGAGTTGGATCTCAGGAAAAATTGGAAAAGCATCAGAAAGAGGAATCGTAGGACATTTGAGCGCCCTTTTTGGGGGCCCTTAGCGCTGAAGTCTCGCATTGGCGCCTGTCTGCTCTTTTTCTGAGGCCCTCAGCATAGCAGTCTCGCACTCACACTTAAGTTCCCTTCTAGTACCATTGAGCACCATTTTTGTACCGCAGGTGACGCTTGGGCGCCTTTCCAGGGAAGCTGAGCGCAAAGCTCTCGCAGTCACACACGGACGCCCTAAGTTGGGGTGCTAAGCGCCGGCGAGTGGGCTTGGGCTGTGTTTTCTGTAATTATTTCGAGCTATTTAATGATTTGGACGACCTAGAGAGGGTATCTTTTGACAGAAAAAGGTGTAGAAACACTTCCTTTCATCCTTGGGAGGCGGATTTGGATGCGGAAGCTCCTATCTTCAAGTTTTAGGGTTTTATCTTTCATTCTTTTCCATTATTCTTCTAGTTTCACCATGTCTATGGTGAACTAAACTCTATTTGTTATTGGGGAAACGATATAATCCTTTGAAACTCTCATGTATTGAATTGGTTTATATTATTAAATACTTCATTCATTAATTGTTAGGGTTTTTTTCTCTATACTCTATGCTTGCTTTGTTTAACTTATTCATAGCATGATAATTGATTTTGTCGAATGGATACATATGGGGAAATCTAGATCTAGGGAATCTCACCCAAAAGCAGTATTGCCTAGACATAGGGATATGAGTTTTGGTTGCCTTTAAGCTTCTGTGCATATGTAATGTAGAATTAATTGCTAGGGAGACAAGACATTGTAAACTAGTAATTAAGGATAAACTTTCTTCGCCGAGACATCGGGTTTAAAGTAATTTAGAAAGTGGCATTAACATTAATGAAGAAGACAATTCATAAATACATGAGAGTGGATAGGAGAAATCGAAACCCCCAACAACATAATCATTCCATATTTTACAAATCAATCACCTCTGCATTCTTATTGTCAATTGATCAAAACTTGCATTCATGTTTATTTTCCGCATTATAAATCAAATGATTTTGTTTTCAAGTCTTAATTAATCAAGAAATCACATAACTGTTTAGTGTCGTGAGTCTCTTGGGAAAACGATACTTGGTCTTATCATTTATATTACTTGATATGATTCGGTACACTTCTCAGAGTCTTAACAGTAGTGTAGGTTTTATTTTAGACCTTGTATTTTAGGCAAAGTGGTGTAGGGTTTTTAAACCACTTGAGTCAACAAAGGCCAAGGCCCAATGTTGACCCAAGTGGACGTCCATGAGCTAGGTAGACCAAAGAGTCAAAGTTTTCAACCTAGCTTGGTAGTAAGGGAGTGGGTCGTCTAACCTTTGTGAGAGTGGTCATGCGTTATGCTCACATTAGAGAGGATTTTTCATAGGCAGTGGCCACATGTCCTCCTCCTAATGGAGAAGATTTTTGCCACATGTCTTCCTCCTAATGGAGAGGATTTTTACCACATATCTTCCTTCTAATGTGATGGCAACCTCCTTGGCTAGGTTAGGCCAAAGCTAGGAAATGTGCATGTAGGGGTGTTTCCTTAGATGAATGGTTTGGAAATGTGGTGGTAAATGGTCCAAGGATGATGACTTAAGGTCACTACAAGTAAAATGGTTATTACCTACTGATATTTACATATGGATTTTGATCCGATGTAACATAGGTATTACATACGGATTTTACATACAGATCCTGAAAAATGAGTTATATACAGATTTTACATACGGATTTTACCTATTGATATATCCATATATAAAATCTGTATATAAAAACATGCCTAAAAACTCCAACAGCTAGTTGTGATAATCGATTATGGTAAGTCATAATTGATTATCATACGCTGGTAATCGATTCTTCTAGAGATAAAATGAGTTTTTAGAAACTTTTAAAAACCTATTTGTGATAATCGATTATCTTAAGTGTTAATCGATTATTGCATAATTTGTGTGATTCCAAAACAAACTTTAAAGCAAACAATACATTGAATCAACAACAAATAAAGCCCTATACATAGATCTACTTATTACAAAAGCTTTAACACATAAAAAAAAGTCTTCAGGAAGGTCTTCTAGCAAGGTGAACGCTTGAGACTTGATTTAGGCATCATCAAAACTTCTATCTTCATGATTTTGCTAACAAAGAGAAGAGAGAAAACACAGTCTTTTAGATTGAATTGCATTGAACGCATATCCTCTCTATGAGAGTTATCATCTAAGGACTTGTAATCAATCTTTTGATTGTAAATTATGAAGAGAATTAAAACACTTTATGTCTAACTTTGAGGAGTTAAACAATATCTAGATAGGTTGTTTAATGGAAACTAGGAGTAGGTGAAACTCTAACATTTAACTTGGTGGGATTAAACGGTAGCTAGACAGGTATGTCTAGTGAAAACTAGTAGTGGGTGAACTCAACTAGAAGAGTGTATCTGGAGGATACTGGGTAACGTCTAGGGATACCAAGAATGGTAAAAAATACTACACAACCAGGAGTGGGTTAAGTTATTTTAGAGAAGAACTAGACGTAGCTCAATTGAGTGAACCAGTATAAAACGTTTGTGTGTTATGCTTTAGTTTGAAAACAATCATCCTGTGGAAAACAATTTCTCAACATATGCACCTTCGTCATACACCACATTTTCCTAGATTGAATCCTTCTTAAACACTAAGAGGATGAGCTAAACCCAAGAGTATAAATATGTTCATCAGAATAGCTTATAAAGTATGTTTTAACTAGCTCATGAGGATCATTCAAGTCATGATCAATATATTAGTCTTGTAAAGATATACAAACACTATTCGACCCCCCTTCTAGTGTTTCTCGCAACTTCACACATCACAACATGTATTTCATCTTCTTTAATGATGACTTCTCTAGAATGACATGAGTCTATTTCTTAAAGGAAAATTCAAAATTCTTTGGAGTATTCAAGAAATTCAAGGGTCTTTTCGAAAGCAAAGAGAAAAATAGATAAAAGTACTTAGAAGTGATTATGGCAAACAATACGTATCTCACAAGTTTGACAAATTCTACGAAGATGAAGGCATAGAACGACAACTTACAATCACATATACTCCACAACAAAATGGTGTGTCAAAGAGAAAGTATTGCATAGTCATGGAATGGCAAGATCAATGCTATGTCTAACACTTTTGGACTTAAGCAGTCTACACTAGACTTTACATTTTAAACAGATTTCAATCTAAGGCAATCCAAGACAAGACTCATATTGAAGTTTGGAGGGGAAGAAAGCCATTAGTTAAAAACCTACGAGTATTTGGATATATCTACTACATACATGTTCTTGATCAAAGGAGGCACAAGCTTGAAGACAAGACTATACGAGGAATATTCTTGAGAAATAACACATAGTTAAAAGGCTATCAAGTCTACAACTTACAAAAAAACTCATCTTTAGTCGAGATGTTGAGCGTCGAAGTGCCTTTGACAGGTATACCCAGACGGTTTGAAGCTTGGACAAGAAAGGATTTTAACTAAGAGTATTCAAGATAACCTAAGTTGACTCAAAGGAAAGGATGAAGGAGTGTTTTGTTGAGATCCTCAACCCTACATCTGAAACATATAGCATAAGGCAAGATTGTTCGCTAAAGGCTACTCACAATAGTTAGGAATAGACTACAATGAGACATTTGCTCAAGTTGCTCGCTTAGATACAATTAAAGCTTTAATAGCTCTTAAAACACAAAAAGGATGGAACATCTATCAACAGGATTTCAAATCAATGTTTCTAAATTGAGTGCTCAAAGAAGTGATTTATGTTGAACAACCACAAGGCTTCATCAACAAAGACAATGAAGGCAAAGTACTAAGACAAAAAAATGCCTTATATGACATGAAGCAAGCTCCTTAAGCATGGTATAGCAAAATTGATCAATACTTCATCAATCAAGGATTCAAGAGGAGTAAGAGTGAGCCAACACTATATATTAAGGCACAAGGTCAGTATCATCTCATTTTCTCCTTATATATCGATGATCTTATCTATAATGGAAAAAATCGAAGATGATGAAAGAATTTGTAGAAGGCATGATGAAGACATTTAAGATGACCGACCTTGGCTTGAGGAACTATTTCCTCGATATAGAGGTGAAACAAGAAAAAGAAGGTATATTTATCTCTCAAAAGAAATATATTGAAACTCTATTAAAGAATTTCAAGATGTATGATTGTAAACATGTAAACGAGAAGCTACAAAAAGATAATGAAGCATAAGAGGCAAATGCATCACGCTGTAGGAGTTTGAGTGGAAGTACCTTGCATTTCACAACCACACACCTAGACATTATGTATGCTACAAGTCTTCTATCAAGATTCATGCAAAAGCCAAGACAAATTCATTATAAAGTATCAAAGAAGCAAGTAATCGTGGCACAATCAACTATAGAAGCAATGTATGTAGCAACTGCTGAAAGCACGAAGTAATTTAGCTATGAAGAATACTTGAAGAAATAGGTGAACTACAAGATTGGATTACTATTATCTATTACGACAACAAATCGATAACAACAATAGAAAAAACTTCAGTCCATCATCAAAGAACAAAACATATAGCCATTAAATATCATTTCATTCGAAATAAAGAGACAACTAAACAAATTCAACTCGAGTATTCTCCAACAAAAGACCAAATTACAGATATTTTTACATAGGCGTTACCAAGACCTTCTAGAAGAATATAGAAAATCCTAAGATAGAAGTATTGAAATGTAATACAAATTCTAGAATATTGTTGAAAAATTTAAGATAGGAAGAAAAAAATCAAGAGCATTCTACATAAGTAAAAATCTAGAGCATTTTACATAAGATGTGGCTAGCATTTTCTAAAATAATCTATGGGTCTATAAATACTTATGTACTCCATAATTTGATGTAAAACAACATCTACCACAACTAAGACAACTGAAAATATATACTTCTTTAAACTATTCTTTTTACATTCTACTATCTCCACATTTTCTCTATCCTATAAACTATTCTTTTCACAAACTCAAAATACTAACAACATCGTCCAATGCCACCAAGAAGTTGATTGGTAAAGTTTCCGTAAGGGTATTTTATTGAATCATGCAAATAATATTGTGATTCTTTCATTATATATCTCAAAGTTTTCTTCGGGTGTGACTCATTAATCTTTTACTGAAATAGATGAGATCCACAAGGATATACAGACTTTGGAACAGAGTGTGCTTTGACTCTTTTCTTCTTATTGTGAATATTATTATAACTTGTAGCCCAAATTGAGACAGAAGTTAATAGAAGGAAAAAAAATCATATTTGACATGTATTCTCTACATATATTTAATAAATTATTTTGTCATAATAAAAATATTAGTGAATAAAGGATAATATAAATGAATTAGTAATGATAATATAAAATATAGAGGTATGATAAAGATTATGTAAGTCCTACCATGAATGTTCTTATTAGGATATAAAGTATGAAATTTAAAACATGTGACAAGATTCAAGTAATGAATTGAGTGTTGAACGAATCTCTCTTTATTTTGGAAGAGAAAAATTCACCTCCAAAAATTTCTCTTACACTCAAATTAATAAGATAGTTTTAGTACTTATAAAAGTAGAATAGTGAATATGAATTATATTGTACTCGCTAAAAAATATCTCGTATATTTATAGAGTTTTTAAACTTATAAAATCTAAAAATAGACAATATCAACAAATAATAAAATCTTACTATGATAAAATAACAATAATAATATACCATTCAACCAAATTAATCGTATATCTTATTGATATACTATATAAAAAATATTGATTATATCAATGTGTCAAACTATTAATATTTGATTATATTAAATATATATGATAACTATAATCAACAAAATGTATTTTGTTAATAATATTTATCTAATTTGGCCAATAATACTAAATAGAACTATTGAATTGTGTTTATTAGTATATTTATCGGATAGTTACTTATTATTCTTTTAGGCCGTGCCAATTACTTTCATGTGTGAATGTGAAATTGAAAGCTCTAATGTTTATTTCGCACTTCCTTGGTGAAATTAATTAATTCGATTTAGAAAACACTGTTCTACATATCCCTTCGAGAACAACCGATAAATATGAAATGATTGCAAAATTAGCTCTCACGTGCCTAAATTGTGTCTATGTAATTATTGGCAGTAGGATTGTGATGTTTGGGACTAAGACATTAGGTAAGATTCTATCAATCTTTTCGCCGCACATTACATTAAACTTGGGGACCATCAAAGCCACGTATGCCAAAAGCATCATCGTTATCTTGATTGATTTAATTATCAGACAATTTCTTTTATTAATTTGCAAGTTGGTCATTTAAAGCTAAAAATTTATTTTATGTTAAGTAATTTAGAGAGAAATATTCAATTATTATAGTAATTAAGTTGAAAACTATTTTTCAAATTAAAAATTATTTCTCTTTTTTATTCTCTATTATTATTGAAAACTTATAACATAAATAGAAATCATATTTTTGTTGATTAATGGACATAAGAAAGTTTTTATTTATTCATACAAAATTTAGTCATAAATTAAATATTGTTAAGACCTGAAGGTTTAGTCCCTAACTAGATGATTATCCCTTTGTATAATTTTATTAATAATAAATAAAACTATGTGTTAAAAATGTTGATATTAGCGCAACTCTTTCTATGATATATCAATTGAGGATTGTAGATGTCTTCCATTGAATCAATCGTCTTGTACATATATTATTCTATTATTTAGATTTTTGTTTGTAGGTTTAACAAGTCTACAACAAGTCTTAAACGATGAATAGGAATGGAAGATGCTATTTATTCACAAGAAATGCATGCAGAAACGAAAATCACTAACTAGAACCTAGTTTGGCAGCAAACAACACACTGGTGCTTATATCAGTTTATCAAATGTGAATTTTGTCTATTGGCTTGATTCAACCATGCAATGCAAGATGCAAACATATATGAGTGAACATGATTTATAGATTAATCAAACTAGTTGAAGCAAAAAGAACTGCAGAATTAGAATTTCTAAATCAAAGCAACCTAACAAAACACTAAGTCACTGAATTGCTCTGCATTAAAAAGTTGGAACTGAAATCCTCATGAGGTTAGCTTCAAAAACTGAAATTTACACTTACAAAGACTAAAACAAGACTAGCACAGTCCTGAGAAAAAAAATCGCATCTAAAAACACTTCATTAGGACAAATTCATCAAAACAACTATTTTATCTTGAAAAGACAAATCTAATCTCTCAAAATCATATAAGAACTAAAAATTACTCAAAAAAGGAGTGATTTAACTCATAAAAACATGGTGAATTGTGAACTTAGCACACCCCACACTTAAGACCTTGCACTCCTGGCCAAGAAACTAAAGAAAAGAATAACAAACACAATAAAAAATCTCAATTTACAAGGTTGGAGAGAGCCAAAACTTCTGGTGCAAAGCTGACATTTGTGAGCATCCAAGAATTTGTCAAAGCATTATGCATAAGAATTTATCAAAGCAAACTCTAGAAACAAAACTTACCTCATTGGATGGTTTTTACCCTCATGCCCTCGTGTATTTGGGTTAAGTGTTTATCTCTCAACACACCAACAACACCAACACTACCATAGGCATGGAAAATCTCTCAAATCAACCATCAAGTTAGAACAATGCACTTATGATCAACAAGTCTTTATAAGGCTTATAATGTGGCTCATGTAAGATTAGGATAGAGGAAAGGATGCAGAGATAAACCAAGGAAACGTGAGGCAGTCATTGGAAAAATTAGGAAGCACAAATAGGAGTTCAGTACTTTCATCACAACTCAGACCTTCACCTCCTTTTGTTTTGTTATTTGCTTTCCACTTTCCTTTTGTTTATTATTTTTGCTATACAAACCAAACAAGAAAAACAAAACTGGACTCAAAAAGCTAAAAAAAAAAAAGGGAATTGGCTTGCTTTCTATCCTATTTACTATACTACTTATGACTACACAAACTAACATCAAAACTATATTTGTACTATTAGAGAGAAAAAATCAGGAATTTATAGGTCTTGTTCTCTTATGCTCAACCAATTTGTGCTACTTTGAGGATAGATTGTTAGGCTAGGTGTGTGATCTTAGTAATAATCGAGGATAGAGTATTGAGTTTCATGAACTGAGTATTCAGATATGTTTCATTTGTTGCATTTAAAGGATTAGGAATCCTGTTGTAATTACTTATGTGTATGGTGTGTTTGATTGTGGTTGATATAATTAGTAGGTATGTATCTTGTTGGGTGTTTCATTATGGTTGATATAATTAGTATGTATATTTATATGACTTGTTTCTGTTAGCTTACCCTTGCATGTTGTGGTTGTGGTTTCCACTGCGATGATCGTTTTTATACAAGAGCAGATGATCATGCAGTTAGCTCTGATGTTGTAGAGCACAACGAGTGGATTGAGAGAGTTGAGAAATTTATGGTTGTTTGAATAAACTATTTTATATGATGTTTTATTTTATAATTAAATTGGAATTTTGGTTTATTTTTCTTGAAATGTAAAGACTTATTGAATTTGGATTTCGCAATGGTATTATGATTTTTTTAAAAAAAAAAATAAATTTTCTCTCGTAATCGTGGTATCCCAAAATTGGGGTGTTACACCAATAGAAAAATGTTGAAAAAGATGAGCATGAAGAAAGCATTGAAAATCAATTTGAAGATGAATCAAAAAATGAGGAGCAACAAGAGACATAATCACACAATGTTGGAACAGATAATTGGAATGAATCTCATACTCCAGTACTTGAGATTAAAATTGAAGGAAGGGCAAGAAGGCAAAGAAAAAAACCCATAAGGATGGCAAATTATGAAAAGTGTTATGATTGTAACTGAAACTGATCCAGTAACGGTTAAAGAAGCCCTTAAAAATAAGAAGTGGAGAGATGCAATGGTGAAAGAGATGGAAGCAATAGAAAGAAATGAAACATGGGAGTTGACTAATGCACTAATATGAGTAAAACCTATTGGAGTAAAATGGGTATTCAAGACCAAAGTTAGAGAAAATGGAGAAATTGATAAGTGTAAAGCAAGATTAGTAGCAAAAGGCTATGCACAACACTATGGAGTGGATTATACATAAGTGTTTACACCAATTTCCAAGCTAGATACTATCTGAATCATACTCTCAATGGTTGCTCAAAATGGCTGGGTCATATTTCAATTAGATGTGAAAAGTACATTTCTTCATGGAGAGCTCAAGGAAGAAATCTATGTACAACAACCAACTACATTTGTCAAGAAAGGGGAAGAAGAGAAAGTATATAAGCTGAAGAAGGCACTCTATGGGCTCAAACAAGCACAAGGGCATGGTACAACAGAATAAAAGCTTACTTTATAACAAAATGGTTTTGAAAGATGTTTCTATGAACATACATTGTTTACAAAATTAGCAAAGGAAGGTAAAATCTTGATTGTGAGTCTATATGTGGATGATTTAATTTACACTAGAAATGATGGAGATATGTGTAATTATTTTAAAAATTTCATGATGTCAGAATTTGACATGACTGACTTGGGAAAGATGAGGTATTTTCTTGGGATTGAAATTTTACATAATGAACATGGAATTTTCATCTGTCAAAGGAAGTTTGCTAATGAACTCTTAGCTCGATTTGGCATGTTGGAGTGTAATGCAGTGAAAAATCTAATTGTTCCATGAACCAAATTGTCCAGAAATGATGCAGGGATTAAAGTAGAGCTGCCACTTTATTCGAGCAACGGTAGGAAGTCTCATGTATTTAACCGCAACTCGACCAGATTTGTTAATAGATTTATTGGCCTAGCCTAGTGAGATACATTGGTCTGCAATCAAATGAATCCTAAGATGTTTGAAAGGAACTACAAAATTGGGAATTTTCTACAAGAAGGAGGAAGATACAACATTGATAGCTTATACAGATAGTGATTTTGCACGAGACATAGATGACAGGAAGAGTACATTAGGTTTTGTATTCTCTCTAGGAACCGAAGCAGTTTCATGGTCTTCCAAGAAGCAACCAATAGTAACTCTTTCTACAACAGAATCAGAGTATATAGTTGTTGCGTCATGTGCATGTCAATCATATGGATTAAGAGAATTTTGGAAACTATTGGTTTTAACAAATCAAAACAAATTATGGTTTTATGTGATAGTAGTTCAACTACTAAACTATTTGAAAATCCAATATTTTAGGGTAGAAGCAAACATATTGATGTTAGATTTCATTTTCTAAGAGATATTGTTAGAGAAGGAAGAATCAAGCTGACTATTGTAACACTCATAATCAATTAGCTGCTATAATGATTAAGCCACTAAAACTACAGTAATTTCTGAAGTTTAGAAGTATATTGGACATGATTGAAGCATCAAAAGTAAACTAGATGCTTTCTTAAGCATTTAGTTTAAGGGAGGAATTGTTAGTAGTTAAGTTACTTAAAAAAATTACATTTAAATTGTTTTAATTTTTTGATTCCATAAATTTCGGTCATGTTGACAATTTCTTCAGGGATAAAGGATGCTGACGTTTAGCTCCTTAAGTAATCACCCAAGTTTCACGCAGATTGTTGATAGTATTTTTGCTTCTACAAATTTCTGTTGTAGTCAGCTTTTACAAATTGTGATAAGAAGCACTATTTTAGTTTCAGAAAATCTTATTTACCTATGTCAATTATCAACAACACTTAGAATTTCTTAAAAGATTAATCACCTGGATTTCCTTCTCCTACCACCAGATTATGAACCATAATATGTAGAGTTTTTACCCAATACCAACGAAAAGAAAACAGACGCTCATAGAGGACACAATTTCATATCATATAACTCAGCACGAATTACCAAAAATAATAAACATTAATCTGGAAACCAATACATAATCAACGTAACCCTAAACCTCTACCCAATCTATTAATTCCATAATATTATTACCATCCAATTATAATAAATTCCTGATTGATTCTAATTAGAACTTTCCTTTCTTGCCTCACATAAAAATAATGTGATCATTACATGTATACTTGCATAGAAAATCATATTCATACACAGCACACGTTAATAAATAACATATTTAAAATAAATAAATATACATTTTATGAACACAACAAGAATGATACAAATGAACACCAACTTATAATAAATAATCATTTACATTACACTTCACTTTTGTTAAACATAGGATTTCTTAATACACTTCATTAACATCCAACTCACCTTTCTCTAACTTCATTTTTCTTGCATCTTACAAAAACTAGAAATTTAAATAGACTATCAAATGAGAAACTTAAACATGTTTTGCATTCAAGTGATAGAAATAAAAGGGAAGACGTGCACCTCTTGAACATTATAAAGATTAGAGTATAAAGATTATAGTAATGCTTGGGTGACACATTTTTATATACATTTAACACATATAGTACAAGGATAAAATGATGTATATAAAAGTTATAGGGTAGATATCCCATAGCCTGATAGAGCTAATTTTCTACAACGCCATGGCCAGTACAAAAGCCAAATTTCATCACACGCAAGATGGCAACAGAATGTTTTGTATGGTTAAATTGAAAACTGCATGCCTCCTGTGTTGTTTTGTATGGTCAAACTGAAAGCTCGTTGTTTGACTGCTTACTCTGGTAACTGTCAGTGTCAGATATATGGCGCACGAAATGAAACTGCAAAGAAGAAATCATACCGGCTTCTAAGTTCTACATCGATAACTACAACACCATGTGGACGAATGGATGTTTAATACGTGATGAAGTTAAGATATTGTTAAAAAGAAAAGTAAAAAATATCATGCAGAAAATAACTTTGGATATACATAAAAACTTGTTTTACTTGAGTCATTTGATATTTTCACGATTGTAAAACATTTTGTATGCGCTTTTCTTTTTCATAAGTTACATGATGCCATTCAAGCTGAATGCACGCAACCCATTAAAACTTACATTATGGACAGTCAAGTATACTCAACGTTTCACGAGGTTTTAATTGTCTAGCAGGTTTTTTCACGAAGTGGGTCGGAACCCGACAAATGTAAAACCCTTTGTATAAAGAAACATGTCATTTTAGGATTCGTTTCTCATCGATAATGAAAGACATAAAATTCATCCAATTCTATAACAGTCTTGGAATCAAGCATCTAGTCAACTCAATGACACTCCCAAACTAACACTCAAACTGAGGTAAGTAACGATTCATTGCCGATTAAAAGAAGATTTGGCATCATCGGAAAAGATACATGAACAAAAGAATTGCCGAGAGTGTTGTGGGGGTGTTGTACTCTGATGTCATTATACCCTTCAATTTTAGAGAATCAACTATACCATTAAATTTGGTCCATCTCCATCTCTACAATGAATGTCTTAAAACCAAACATAATCAAACAAAAGGTGAATTATTGGATTTTCATTTTCATTATATTTAATCCAACAAATTCCCATAAACTGTGAAACAAACATGATAGAATAGACTAAATCGTGAACTTCCCTCTTCAACTAATGGCAGAAGTTGCGGCAGTCATAAATTTGTGTATTAAATAAATTGTGCAAACATAATTTTCCAATCATCCAAAAATAACTTTAAAAAATTCCAACACTTAGATTATTAAGGGCCTAAAGTTTCCAAATCTCTGTCCTTTGGTTGAACCAGACATTGACCAAATATGTCCTTGAGACTGTTATGCTGAACCATGAGATCAAGAACTTTATCCTCAAACTTCACTCCAACATTTTCGAGCTTATCATTTTCAACATTCCTACTTGAGAATACCAGTTCAGATAACCGATCCTTCTCTGACTGTTTATCATATTTTGCACATTCAGGGGTGCCCTGTGCAAGAAGATGATAAGTATAAACAACCCTCTTCTGTCCAAGTCTATATGCTCTACAAATAGCTTGCCTTTCCACTGAGGGATTCCAAACAACATCAACAAGCACCACCCTTGAAGCTCCAACCAGGTTAATGCCTTCAGAAGATGCTTTTATAGAAGCTAGCAACACCTTTGCCTGGCTTTTTGCATCATTGAAATTGTGAATGAGAAATTGCTTTTGCTTTTGATCAAGCTTGCCATGCATATACAACACGTCCGTTCCCACACTCCAGTTGAAGGCTGACTCCAGCTGGTCCCTGATCAAGCATAAGGTATCAATGAACTGGCTGAACACAAGGACTTTCTCATTAACTGCATCACATAGTCTCACAAACTCAATCAGAAATTTGGTTTTGACCCCTTGATAAGAGTCCAATCTAATCCTTTCCAATAGCTCCGAATCAATAACAGATTCTTCTTTCTTTGACAGAGCACAGTTTAGGAAAAGGGAGGGATGAACAGAGGCCAAGGCCAACTTGTGCTCAAAGTTAAGTGCATTTTGAGAACAATCAATGCTCTCCAGAATGTTTTTCTGCAAGCATTCTGGCTTCAAAACCAGCACACAGTCTCTTAAACCAGGAAGGTTCTTCTGAAGAATACTACCTTTGTGAACATGAACAAAGGGATTCATCAGCAGCTTTAGCTGGTTTATCTTTTCATCGGCTTGATTTCCAGCAGAAATGGGTTCCCAACTCTCGTCTTTTGAAGCTTTCGTTTCCTGTATCAGTTTGTTTTTCAAGAACTTCTTGAGTTCCTGCGGTATGCTGTCAGGAAAAGATGGCTTCATTAAGCACAAAATATTGTATAGTTCAAGAAAATTGTTCTGGAAAGGAGTCCCTGAAAGAAGGATCCGCTTCTGACTTCTACTTTCTGAGAGAACCTTCCAAATACAGCTTCGCTTGTTCCTTGGTGTGTGACCTTCATCAAGAACTAATAAATCAGGATAGTCTCTCAGAACATTTCCCAATTCAGTTTCAACACGTTTCTTCTCTTTTCCGATCTTTCTATTTTTCTTCTGTTTTCCATTCTTTCTATTGTTCTTCTCTTTCTCTCCATCTCCTTCAGACTTTCCACCGGCTAGTTTTTCATAAAGATTGTAGCTGATTAACAGAATGCTCTTCTCTTTGTACCAAGAACACAACTTCACCATTCTTATGACATCCTTCTTTTGCTGTTGGTTGAATAACCAATCAACTTCCCTAATGGCATGTTCCTTCCCTGATAATTCAGCATTGTTCAAATTATGGAATGGAATTCCTATGTTCCACTTCCTCAGCTCATCTTCCCAAGTGAGTAATATGTTGGCAGGAGCAATGATAATGGGTAAACAATTAGGAAACACCTGCAAATATGTCTGCAGAAACACCATGGTCAACCTAGTCTTTCCAGTTCCAGGAGCATGAGAAACTATGCACCCACCCTCACTCTCAGGATCAACCATCTTCAACTTCGAAAGTTCAATGGTTCCTGCCAAATTTTCCCAAATAAACTCAAATCCCTCTTGTTGGTGAGGAAACAAGCTTTCTTTTATGCCTGGAGTAAGGTCCCAAACTGTGCCATGATTGTGAGACCTAACTGCTTCCGAGTCTTCACCACATTCACTGAAGAGAACCCCATCAAGTCGCGAGGCGTTCCCTCCACCAGACGACACCCTTCTGCCATATCTCTCAGAATCTATCTGCATTATGTGCAATGCACACATCAGAACTTCACATCATACGAGAACATAAAATCACAGCAGAAGTAGTTTATCTAACCCCTATGCTTCCAACACTAGTTAAACACGGTTTCAGTTTTTACATATGAAAGAAAACTCAAATACTAAACTATACTGAGTATCATGGTTCAATGCAAAATAAAAATATCATCCTTTATACCTAGTTTCACATATGGAAAGAAACTACTTTGAATGGGACATCCTTTATACCTAGTTTCACATGTGGAAAGAAACTACTTTGAATGGGACAGTTAAAATTCATTTAATAGATCAAAAGAAGTGGAAAATATTTTCAACAAACAATCATCAAATTCAAAGGAACTTACAAACGGCGGTGTGATATATTTAATTTCAGTTTCAATCCAACCACACCATCTACAGTATATCCCTATCTCCTCATTAAAAATGGTGTCATGTTTGCATCGAGGGACTGAATTTTCTTCCATTTCTCTTGATTCATCTATCTCTGCACCCTACAGATTACAAAAAGTTAGTAACTTTTAAATTTACGAATTCTTAAAATCTAATGACAATTGTTTTGGTATGAAATTTACTTGGACTCCAATTTTTTCAGCTTGAAGCAACATATCCATTTCTTCCCACAACATATCCAACTCTTGCTCTGACTCAGATTTCTCAACAGATTTTTCTTTCATCATGAAGTTCCAATTTAAAGAAATTGTCTCCCTTGAACCAAATGGCCGAGTCTGACCCTCACCAACACCAACCTTCTTATCCAAATCTCTTGAAACATCTTTAGCAGAATGACGCTTTCCCTTAAAGCATTCATTGAAGAATTCAAAACAGTGGTTCTTTGTTGTCGATGACATCCTCGGCATTTCATGCAGCTCATCTTTGTGTCCAGTTTCTTTAGCATTGGCCTTGACCTTCTTATTTTTCCCACACTTATTGATCACAGATGAATATCTTGTCTCTTTTTGAAAAAACACCCTTTGATGATCCCTCACTCCTTTCTCCTTATCCTCTAGTGTATCATCATCAGAAGACACAGAGAGAGCTGAACTTTTCCCCTGGTCACTCAAAACTTCAGGATCAGCATTATTGACATTTTCTACTCTGTTTGCTCTTTGTCTATTCTCTTGTACCCTTTCTGTTTCCTCCTTATTGATCTCTGATTTACTAGATGCCACGCTAGCACAATCACCACCATTCCATTTCTCCACCAACTCCTTCTCTACATGCTTATTCTTTCTTTCACCTTTCCTTCTCCAAACTCTACTGCTCTCAGATTCACTCACCACCTTTCTCACTCTTTCCTTAACCATCTTGTATCCCCTCCTCTCATCATCTTCAGAAGAATCACTCTCCTCACTGCTAGAGTATTCACTCTCAACATCATCATCATCAACATCATCATCATCCTCATCAACTTTAAAATCATCGTCACTAGTTTCAACATCCTCACTCTCCGTTGAAGACCACAACGAATCATATCCTTCATCAGAACTGCTACGTCCACCCCTAAATGAATGGGGCAACAAAACAACCGGCTTTTCAGGTTTAGTACCGTATTCATCATCATCATCATCATCAAAGCTCTTACCTTTATCAGCTCTCACAGCGGCTACAGAACACCCTTCACCTTCTTCATCCCTCTCTTCCTCCTTAACCTGAAAACTCTTGGTTTCGTAACACTCAATCCTCACTTCAGCCCCGTCAAGGCCTTCGACGTCAACCACCTTTTCAGGATCAGGATCAGGATCATCCTGAGTCTCTCCCAAATACACAAAACCATTCTTCATATCATCCGGTGATGAACATGAAGCCCCAGCCCCAGACGCAGATGCAAATTTCTCTTTTGCAGCCCCTTTGCCTTCCAAATTTTCTCCCAAGCAAATCACTTCATCATCATCATCATCTTCATCCACCTTTCTTCTTTTCCGACCCATTGTCAACTCTCCTCCGACCACCCAAGGTTTCTTGCTTCGAGTCCTGCGAGCAACAGCCTGATACATTTTCAAACAAAAAAACTAAACCAAACAAAACAAAGAAATACTCTCTTTTTTTTTTTTCTTGTTTTCTCAAAGACGCAGGGACGGATGAACTATTTTATCTCTGGAGATCACCAGGATCAATGTTTTGCCCACTAAGCCATAATGCAAATGTGAACTGAGAGAAAGAATGGGTTGGAAGAAGAAACCGTGGTTGGGAAGAAAACAGAGTGAGAATAGGAAGAGTATCAGGATGGACTTTCCAAATTGGTAAATAGGAAGAGTATGGCGCCAAGAAAAGAAACAAAAGAAATGTTTTTTTGTAATGCAAAATAATAATTCGTAGAAAACCAGAAAGTATCTCCACACAGAAGGCACATACTGACAAAAAAAATGATCCTCAGGACAAGAATATCAATGTTATGTTTTAAATCTCTAACTAAAAGCAAACGTACCAAACTCAGCTTGATTTCATTTATCACACCTCCAAGTGAATAGTCCTTTTTCTCCCTTTAAATTAAGAATAAAACATTGCTTAATCTTATAAATGTATGTCCATCAACATAGATCACAAACATACAGGATTAATGCATGTTCATAGTAGATAACAAGCATGCATATTATTATTCCAAGATATTTCTTGAGTATTTTTTTACTTTTCTATTGAAACTAATAATGCATAAATTAATAACATGAATAATCTTGTACATTTTCTTAAAAATTTTAACTTCTTATTATATTATTATATCTTTCTTCCCTATACTTATTTCTTCTTCTTTATTTTTTATTTATTAATTTCCAAAATTAAATTTGTAATACCATTCTAAGGTATGAGAAAATGCCGAATTTTGTTTTCTTACATAGCAGACAGTATACAATGATTTTTAAGAATGAGAATAAATTATATATAAATAAAATGAACCTAAAAGAGCAAATAGTATGCGTTAAGAAGTCCACGTCAAAATTGGTTAGGACAAGAAAGTAAACGAAATAAGACACTAAAAAGTTTAACTTATTATTACAATTGAGTTATTTCTATATTTTTTTAATTTCTCAAATAAAAATTCCATACAATTTTTGGTTTAGTTTAAAAGTAATATATTTTAGTATTGAAAACCAAATTGAAAAAAAAAAAAAAAAAAAAACTATCACTACAATTTATTCTCTTCCTTATCATCGAAACACACATTAAAAAAACTTAAATATCGCTACAATTTACTTTATTATTATTAGTAAAACACTTTGTCAAAAAAATGTGTCCACATTTTTCTAAAATTTTAAAAAACAATGTAGGTTGTTATTGATATTGTAATTAAAATGATATAAGAAAAATAATTCTCTGAATACATTTTAAATATGTTTCTTTTGTTCAATGAAAAAAAAAATTGAATGAAGCACTTGTAGGAACGTTATATATTTTATATAAAGGAAATATTTATACTGATAGGTAATTTTATAAAAAAAAGAATTATATACATTAAATGAAAAATTCTTTTGATATATTACTATAAACACATTTAGAATCACATAGATATAATCTTGAATAAAGGAGGCATGTTATTCTGAGTGAGAGGAGTAAGTCTCTCATTAAATAATAGCAAATTGGGTTTGGTACACTCAGTGTCTACCTAATATCCATCTCCTGTTTTAGAAAATTCACTCTATAATATGTCAAGTATTTAAATACATATATATATTTTTTTAGTTTCTAAATAAAATTATTTAAAAAACAAGTATTTAAAATATAAATTTAAATAAAAAATCAATTTAAAGTAAAATTTAAATAAAATTACATACGAAACTATTAATGTAATAAATTATCTTTTTAAAATTTAAATTTAAATGAATTGCACAAAAATATAAATTTTAAAATTATAATTTTTTAAAAATAATTTATTTTCAATATATCTAAATAAAAAATATATTATTTTTCATATCAATTCAATTTATAAGCAATTTTTTCAGATTAATATTTTTCTTACCAATAACTTTATTTCTATCTATTGGTTTTAAAAAAATTATACTAAAATAAAATTCATTAATAATTATTAGTGATTATTTGAAAATTGGATAACATAATATCTATACCAACCCATTATTAAATGAATAATTAAATATATATACTCTTACTGATTGTCCATGGATATTAGTATTCATTATAGATTTTATATAAAGATATTTACAAGAACAAATTGTTTTTATTATCTCTAGCCTTTCAAGAAAGAGAGAAGTTTTATATTATCTACATTTCATAAAATTTAATCACGGAAGCTAATTGATAACATTTTTTTTACAATTAAAACTAATTAACTGCTAACTTTATTCAAGGACATAAAGTTGTTGAAAACATCATCAAACCAATTTTGTGTTACTATTTTTCTTTTAAATACAAATATATTAAGGATATTAAGCATATCAATTTGAAATATTTTCCTTTTAGAAAAAACTTAGTAGCTCACGGATAAGCCTTTCACAAAAAGATTGTTGCATAAACAACTTATTCAGCATGTTAAAATAGTCATTATTAATAATCATAATTTATAAGTTTAATGCTTATTTTCTTTCATAAATTGACATCTTTGAACTTATTTAAGACAACTTTTTATTACATGCTTTATGTATTTGCAGGCATGTTTGTGTTAGTGTAATTTAATAAATAATTTTTTATTAATAAAGACATTATGTTCATGTTAAGAAAATCAAATATGTAGTACTTAACAAAAACCATGCCAAGTTCGTGATGTATATATATTTTTTAAATGATATAAATATTTTTTGGATATTTAACTGATTAATTATTGCTTTTGATAAAAAAAAATTAAAATCATTATTATTTTTACATGTTGAATTACATTATGATAATTAATAATTAAAGTTTAATTTGTAAATATTAATTATTTAAGTTAGAAAATTATTATTTATATATTTATTTATTTATTTTTCAAACAATACCATGCAAAAAAAAAAAAATCTTTCATATTATTTTTTATTTTATCTTTTTATCAAAAACAAAAATGGGTTAACAGGGCAATCTATCCTATCTCATACCATACAGACTAAAAACACCAATCCAACCCTTCCAGCCCCTCAAATTGTCACCCCTATCTAAATCTTTTATAAAATATTTTCAGAATAATTTTAATCTCCTAAATTAACTGATATTGTTTCTTAATGAAATTGAAATAACTGTAAAGGTAGTTAAAACTAAAAGGGATTGCATACTAGCATTGTAAAGTAATATTGCCCTGCAATCTTAAATCATCATGAATCACAAGTGGATTAACTTTTCCAATAAAACTTTAAAAACCAACCCCAATAAAAACGTAATATTAGGTTTCCAGACAATTCAAGACACCTATAAGAGCACAGTTGGCGGTATAAAGTTTTATGGCCAATTGAACGGAACCATCATACCAAGATAATTGAAATTAAAATAATATCTGACGAGTGCAAAATAAATGAGTATTTGAAGGAAATCTGCATAGAAAGAGTGATGATAAAACCATGACAGAATAGATATGGCACTTAAATATACAGCTATTGACTTAGCGTCTAAACAAAGCAAGAGTAAATATCGCTGTACAGGAAACTAGAATCTACAAAGTATTTAGACATACTTTCCGTCAAGAAGTTCTGCTATAATCCATCAGTCAAAACACGATATTATTCTTATAGGTTTGTTCTCATGGATTCCTTCAACCTTTGGCAGACAAACTTATATAAACTTCAACTTTGCCACAAATCAGCTGACATACCTCCCACTTTATTAGATGAGCTATTGTTTTCTCTGAATTTGTCTCTTCCTCGTATTGTCTACTTTGCCCGTTTAATCAATTCTTATGGGATTGCCTTCTCAACCAGTTTGTTGTTTGACAGTTCAAGGTCAAGAAAACAAAACAAGCATTGGAACACCAAATTCAAGACTCGATAATGTTAACAACCAAGAATAAGATTACAAAGAATACACAAATTATATAATCAAAGTGAAGATCATCGTTGTGTTGATGTACACTACAATTCAGACAACCAAATCAACTCCAATCTCTACAGACAAACGCTACAAGAGCAGTAAATGAGTAGATTACATCAGGGTCCAGCCAACCCATAGCTGATCGCTATCGTACAAGACTAGGAAGACACTCAGTTAGCACCAAGCTCATCGTACCCAGGAAACAGAATCAATTTCATCCCGTGCTGCTTTATATAGTTCAAGCCTTTTCGCACACTGTTGTCTCCTCTCCATCAATGCTGGGTCTTCATCTAACATTTGTGACAGCTGTTTACCCTATAGCAGGTAATATCTTATCAAGAATATGTTGTCAAACATCAAAACAAAGGAGGATTAACATTTGTCCGGATACAAATCTGTAATTCGCCTTGGCTTCCACTTAGGACTATTTCATTAACATTGCTAAGCGTATAAACGAAATAAAAGGATTTTAATATTTATTATCATTTATATTAATAAAATTTAAACTTCAGATACTATCCAATGAAAGCCTACTATGTAATCCTTCCATGGTAAAGGTAATTGGACTATACCATCAAGAACGTGCAACTGGCTGTCCCAGAGTATGTTGTCACTAACCCTAACAGTATAAAGTAGGTTTTGTCAAAAAAGTGTGAACATAACATAAATAAAATATTAGAGGCAACTCGATACTTAGGGTTGATGTTGTCACAGTCTGGGTTATAACTTACAGCTTCACTGAAGTTATTGAACTTCAAGAATTTGTATAGTACAATTGCAAGGTATGGGACTTCCGTCCCACACTGAAAGTATGAATATATAATTTGAGGTTAACAAGACACTAGGCTCTCCAACTACAAAACAAAATTTTAATAGTGTGGCTCTCCTTAGGTTATTATCAATAGGGATAAAGATTTACGGAATCTCTTCGAGGTAGCAACACAAGTGTGGTGACATTTGATTATTGCAGTGTCTGCCCAGGATAAGTTGGAGTGGTTTAATACACAGTTAACTGGTGTGGATGCCGGTGGATATGGGGTATGTGATTTAGTCTAGGCTTTATGAGGTCTTGGAAGGGTGATTTACCCATAGTTATGATTCTCCATTAAGGAAAAAGCTATACTTTCTTAAGTGATAAAAAGAAAGAAAAGGGAACATAGAATATACCTCCTTCTTCCCTATTTGTGTATAGAAATGGTTAAGCAAAGACTGTTTTGCTTGTTTAACCTGGCAATGAACAACAGCCTTTGGAATCGTGATTCTAAGCGTGTCTGCAACCAACCCTATATATGATGACACATTTGATGCAATTCTCCTGAAATGACCCTCTGCATAACGATCAATGTTTGAGGGGGCAGGAGTTGCAGATTTTTCCACTTCTTGAGGAAGCCTCCGAAAGAAATCCACAGTGAGATAAGAAGACTCCATGTCTACAAGCCGAAGATTTGTCTTCTTACTCTCTTCACGAAACCTTTCTAAAGCCTCATTTGCTGCTGCAGCTAGTTCAGCTTGAAATGTTGGGAAGCGTTTCAGTTCCTGCAGTAACATAATAGTATCTCCGCAAATTGTGCAAACAATTCATGAACAAGGTAAGACATACTTCCAAAAGTTACCTGAGTTTCAGCTATTGATTTCCTCACAAGTTCTTTTAGAACAAAGTTAACCTACAGAAAACAAGATCAGTCAATTTAATTATTCGTGTTATATCAAAATTAAAAACCAGAGAATACAAGTGGACTGTATACAGCATCAACTGAAGCTTCAGCTGGGCCTCTAAAGTATCCAAGAGCCCCCTCAATCAAGCGCCTGTAACCTTGCTCTGGGGCAATCAAGTGAGGTTGGTAACCATCAGCCTCTGACACTACTTTCCTTACATTCTGGAGAGAAAGATGCCGATCAAATGGAAGCTTCCGTAAAGCAGCAGGAAGCTGATTGTCAAAGACATTATATATCCTATCTCCTCCAGGCCGCCTAAGAACAATAAAGAACATTATTATTTAAATAGAGACCTATCAATTAGCTCATCATCAATGACAATAAACTGACAATCTCCACAATTGGCTATGTTCACTTTAGCTTATGCAGTGGGCAAACCACATCATGAAGGTTTGCTTTGTTGAAAGCCATTTCCATTCAGCGAAGTATATCATTAATCATTTCAGGTAATAAATAGTAATACTAAATGTTGAAGATCTCACATCAACTACAAATATGATCAAATTATAATATTAATAGGATATCAAAGCCTATCCAAATGAGATATGTTGGGTCTATCATGCCAATGTTACCTACTATTGGACCACCCATGAATATTCATTTACCCACCTAAGATGTTGAGTCCTCAACATGAGGTGTCTTGAAGATTCCACATCAACTAGAGATATGGTTAATCATAATTCGAAAATCGGTGCAAACCTACCATACAGAACAATTTTGATGTTGAGTTGGTTTGTCCACTTCATAAGACAATTTTGACTTCCTCAAGAAACTGGATATAGTGGTTTGTCTAGAATATTAGCAGCGCAAAAAGCAAAACCAAGGAACTAGACAGTTGAGAAAAAGAGTGTATTATTTCAAGACTGCAAAATGTCATATGATATAGATCATCCATCGATGTTGAAATATTGAATACTTCAAACCATATGCTTTTTAGTAAAAACATCTCCATATAGGAACAATAAACACTGTTACTTAGCAGTATTAGCTACTATAATGCATAGAAAATTTTCAATTGAGGTTGGTATTTACATTCCTTGTTATGATTTGATGTTACTCGTACATCCCTTACACAATCCTACGTAGGATCCACAAGTTTCATAACCTTGGTAAACTCTTATTTGGATTCTCTAAGAAAAAGACAATAATCTTAAGTGTATGCCTAGCTCCCAAATCTGGACAAAGAGAAATGAATCAATTTCATTCACCTTCTACAAATCCTTCCAATCAAAGATGTTTATCACCGATACCCTCCCTTCCCCTTTTCAAATTGCACTCAAACATAGCATAAAAATGAAATACAGTAAAAGAACATATTTACCCTCCATCTAAATGCTCCTTGAATATCCTTTCAAATGCTCGGCAAAGTTCTAGGATGGTGTATAATTGAGCCTGAATAAGAAATCAACATTCAACAAATACTTAGAAGGACATCATGAAAAGAGTTCTACTTTTCAAAGAAATCGTTACAAGTTTAAAGCACTCACTCCAGCATCAAGAGCAATAGGCCTCCCAAGATGATCCATCTCTGATTCAAGTTCCTCAATGCTTTTGTTTATTAAAGATGTTATACTAGGTATCCTTGCCCTAATTACTGACTCCAAATGCTGCAAAATAAGTTCATGGGGTTAAAAGTACAACTTATCTCAAAAAAGGATTAGCAAAGAGTATCTTCAAAAAGAAAACCTGTGAGAGAAGTTTTGCAAGGTATTCTGAACCCATTTTATTGGCCAAGTGCCCATAATCAGAACTGGAAGCAAAATACTCACGCTCCTTACGTCGAGCAACAATCATATCAACATTTCTATTGATATCTGCTTGGGATCGGTTTACTATCCCAACCCAAGGATGTTGCAAACGATAAGACCTTCCTTCAAGGACCTTGAGGGGATAAAAGAGAAAATGAGGATTAGTTAGTATAATTTTACTGGCACAGTTCAGATTTTAACATTAAAGGTACATGCATCAAATAAAAAAGAAAGATTACATCTAACGCATTAGTTCCTTTGTCCATCAAATCTAGTTTTGTCAACACCCCAAATGTCCTTTCACCTAGCCAGATTACAGGTAAACTTTAGTAAAATATGACAAAGCAAGGTAATAATGTCCATTACACGAAGCAATCAAAAATACCTGTGGGATCAACTTCCCGAGAAAGTTTAATAGCATCAGAAGTTGCAATATCTTGATTGGCTGGTGATATTGCTAATATGATGCAATTAGGCTGTTGAACATAAAGTAATTGATTAAAGAAAATAGATCATGCGAGTAGTTTATTTTAAGATACAAAACACCGCCATCAATTGAAATATAGAGAAAGCAATGTTGTTAAGAAATAGATTCACAATAATAAACTCACAAAATAAATGTGAAACTGTTAGGTATCTAGATAGAGGAAACCAGGAAAACGAATGCAAACACCCAGACTCACTGAATAAATATAGTATTATTGATTCTAGGAAACAAGTACAGCATGAATGCATCCAAGGGACAATGTTCCCTTCACACACGATGTCAATGATCCTGTCAACAATTCTCCAATCATCCAAAAAATGTCCCCGAATACAAAAGCCTCCCAACTATATGTAGAAAGTCTCACTCATCCTAACAACCCAACCAACAACTACTTTTTAATATATTTCCTCCTAACATACACGTGACATATCCTATTATAAACAAAAGGTCATAATATAAGAAATTCTGATGTACCATTAAATTAAATTGTAATAATATTTAAGTAATACATTAAAGAGCTTCACAACAATATTCCAAACTACCAACTGATTCCCAGACTTGTGACAAAACAAACGAGAAAGTTAACACATTATTGTTTATTGTTAATTAAGTCATACTGAATAGTTTTATCACGTTGAGACATAAACACTTCTTGACTAAAAAATGTTCAGACCCATCAGCATATCATTTTGGAGTACATCCTACAGGAACATAGTGCAGCCGGAGATGGCAAAGTATACCCAGAACCTTCAGATACTCCCAAAAATATCTGCAAATGAATAGGGTAAATACCTGCTTGTTTGTGGATGGGTTCAGGGCAGTAGGTTACCCGCAAAATTTAATGAGTACTGTATTGCCAAACCCGCCCCCTCACCTTGTGTGTTAGAGCATTATGTTTGACTAACATTTGAATGACTTAAGGTTGTAGTTTTAATATTATGTTTTAATAGTTTCGATGTTTTGAGCAATTTATAGTAAAACCACTATTTGGTTTCTAATTAAAAAAATCATAATTACAAAACAATGATAATTGTAGAAATAATGTAATTTAGTTTTATAATTGAGCACAATATTATATTTCATTTTATGTGTGAATATATAATCAATTATTTTTATACTTTTTTTGTGAGTTAAGATGTTATACAGCTTCTCCAACTTTTATAAATTTAATTTTTTATACATTTGCATAACTTTTTGTTCTTATAAATGTGTTTTATTGATGTTTGAACATAAGAATAAAATGGTTTTATTTATGATATGGCTGTGCTATACAAAGTGGTAGAATGAAAAATTATAGTGAAAATTCTTTTGTCAAAAAAATGGTAAAAGTTTGATTGCATATATATCTACATATTTTTTTCATAATGGAGATGTCATTGTAGAAATAATTCAAAATTAAAATGGAGATGTCATAGTAGAAATAATTCAAAATTAAAATTTAAAATGTAAATAAAACAATTGAAATTCAGAAATTAAATTATGGTCTATAACAAATATATACATACTCATAATTTTAAATTTGTAAATAATAAACACAAGTCAAAGTGACAATTTCAAAATTTTAAATTATGATAACATGTTTACCATCGTAAGTGTCTCAGTACTAGTAATACAGTTATACATACATATACATACATTGTATGTATGTATGTATATACATACATACATATATATATATATATATATATATATATATATAATACCTAATGTAAATAATTATATAACATTATTTAAATTTTAAAGACAATAAATGTTTACAAAATTGCTGTTATGATTATGTTTGAATGACTCAAACCAAAGATATGCTTAGTTGATTTTAATTTTACGGTTTTTATGTTATTTTAGATTAGTAACAATGAGATTTCAGTTTATTAAAGGAAAAATATTTTTTTTAATTTTTTATTAAAGGAATCTATACATAAGTATGGATGGTGTCTACGAGTATAAATACATAGGTACCCAGCAAGGATGGAGATTAAAATTATACCTGTGCCGGAATACCAAGCATGGATGGGGTTTAAAATTGATACCTGGCAGGAGGGGGGGCAACCAGTACCGTTAACTTTTTTAAAATGTATGTACAAGGAAGGGTACTATAGTACTACCCTACCCATTGTCATCACATGCGTGTAAATACTAAAATTTTAGACACAATAGCCTTAATAGTCCCAGCCTAAAAGGAACAATAACTAGCTTAAGGGATAACTAAAGACAAGTGAAAGAAAATGTAATTTTTCCTGTATTTTTTTCCCATGGTCTGATATTTTACTAAGAGTTTGGAGCAGGGCCAGGAAACACTGCATGAGAGTGAAAGAGAGTGGAAAAAGAGTGGACTTGTTTGAAATGACTACGCAGATTCAATTAATTATCGCACTTAGTTGGCACCCAAAACAAAAGTGCTCACTCGCAGAAATCAATGTTGGCTAACCCTATCTGTCAAAAATGGAATTCAAGTTGTAGTTGAACTATTAAATCAAACTACAAGTAGCAAATAATTTCTCAAATTAGATCATATAATTGTGTATACCATTCTCACCTGTTTGGTAATGCAAATAAATTATTAGAAAATACAGGGAAATTTGGTATATTATATAAATTTTAAGGTCAGGTGAGGCTCCTCGGCCATTGAAAGCTTCCAGCTCAAGGAGCACTTGCTCATATGCTTAAAGGGATCCATCAGATATAAAAAGTAAAAATAAATGATGCTAACATACATCCGAACTGTTGTAATTCAAATAGATTAAAGGCAGACATATTGTGATCACACCAAAGATATGTCCAATATATATTAACTGCCTAAGAGAAAAACGTTTCTCACCTTTTCAACATGTGATCGAACCATAGCTTCAATTTCTTGAACAATACTCTCAGGTTGTCCCTCTGAAGAAGATGGACACAATTGTCAATCAAAGATAAAGATTATCATTTGATTCAAACACTTGATTTCTAACGAAAAATAGGAGTTAAATACAAAGCATACCTACGGCCACTTTAGTCAAACCCGGTAAATCAATCAATGTTAGGTTGACAACTGTTCAAGAGACAAAAAGGAAAAGGCAGTAAAATTAGTCAGATAATAAAGGAATCATATTAGGTATGATTGCTGTTCAAATTTTCAAGCTCGTTAAAATAGTTTTGCAATGTGTTAAAAGTATAGTTTCATCTTAGAAGTAAGTAAAATGAGAAGATAGCTAACAATAAGATGGAATATATCATTGACTGCACATAACATAATACAAGACACTAGCCAACTAAAATAACACTACCATTTATATATTAATTAGGTCTATAAGTCATATTTGAAAAAGAGGGTAAAAAGCAAATGGTTACATCGCACTAAGAGAGTGGGGAGGGTGATATGGGAATCACGCATTGGGGCTAAAAGGGAGAGAGAGGAAATGGGTATATAAGGAGGGAGGGTACCCAAATGAAAATGGGGGAATTATTGAGGTTTTAGGTGGTGATTTTGAGTAGAGGCAGGCACTTCTCATCATCTAGGTGTGTGTTTGTTTTTACAATCTTAGTGGCTATTCCATGCTTGTATGGAGATTATTTATATCCATGGCCATAAGTTGTTTCTCTATTAGATTTCTCTAATCCATTATAGAGGAATTTTATTCTGATACGCATACTAGTACCAGTTTAGCTGTTTCTCTTGTTTGATACATTGGTTCCTATCATCCTGTCTTTTTATAGACAAACTGGGCATCATTTATAATTACATCAACTGGAGTTTGTTTCGGGATTGGAGGAGGCAGGATGCCGGGTTAGAGATATAGTGCCTGCATGTGTCACTGATTCGGTATTCTAATTTAGTATGGCAATTGTATAATAAATAATCTAGTATCTGTAATATCAGTTAGTTATATCTCTGTTGCAATTGGCCTGCACGGCTAATATTCTAACTGCCCTAACTAACTTTTTGTATTCTAACACATTGGTTGAAATTCTTTTGCCTTAGATTATGAGTAAAGTAATTATATTCCAAAAACTTGTGGGATTTTTTGAAATAAAATATAAAGTTATGACAATTTTAGTTAGCATTAACTATTTTACCAAATTTTATTGGTTTTGATGACTGAGATATTTGTTTCTTATATATAGGGTCAGGTAGTAACATTCTAGGGTATTTTGTCCAAGATTTCTTCATTTTATTCTTATTTTCACCTCTCAAGAACCACTTGAACATTAGATATTAAAATAAATTAAATATGAGTTCAAATCTATTTTATATGTTTAGTTTCAATTTTTAAAATATCTTTGGTAAAAAGGAAGAGACAATGAAAGAGATGGGTACCATTTGGTGAATAGATGCTAAGATGAATTGGAATGGGAGATATTTGTTTCGTCTTCCCTGTTAGTCTATCAGTTTCATCCTGAATTTCTTGGCGGACCAAAGCTGCAATAAGAAAATTTGTTTTAAGAAATGAAATAACATAGATTCTATATATATATAGAATCAACTCCACAAAATTATAAATCATAATAGCATGTGAACAGTGTCACGACGAACAAGTAGCATATGATAAAGTGCTAGCCAAACACAATCGTAACACTTCTAACAGGTTCTGTTTAGAGTATTGATTGAATCTCAAAAAGAATTAGAATTTGTTGAACACGTTGAAAATTGATTTGTCTGTAACCACAGGGACACATGAGGGCAGCTATAATATTATCATTAAAAAAATGAGATAAATGCACTAGATATAAACATAACATAATGGAAAATTAAAAGAAAATGAATCCGGTGGCAGGGGGCACATTAGTGAACATGCAATTTACAAACAAGCACAAAAGATGCTAACAAGTCTTCAAATTCTTTTACACGCAACCAGAAAACATAAGTCATCCTATACTCAGTCAAAAACATGTCATTCCCGTATATGTAAAGAGGGAAGTGGGCTACAATCGTACAAAAGTCAGTAAACTTCCTCCTCGGCAGGTGAAGAAACTCGGCATACTCTTGTGACCCTGTTTCCAATTTATGAAGCTGCAATACCAATGGACGCCTTGTCACAATCCCTGTAGTCCATTCACAACAAGTAAAATGGATAAGTCCAATAATTCGTTAAAATGAGAAAAATAAGAAAGAAGATATCAAACCTGATCCTCTAGGCAAAAAGTCACGACCAACAATGCTCTCCAAAACGGAAGACTTTCCTGAACTCTGCTCAAATTTTAAAAGATATCAAAAGAGAAAGTGAATTCAGACCTACACTCAAAATATCGATGTTAAAATAAAATTAAGCAAAACTAAACAGTTTTCTCAAACTCCACTCACTTTTTCTGAAAGAAAAAAGGAAAACACACTCTTCAGACTCATTTCATGCATAAAAATTAAACAAACAAAAAAACAAAGGCTCCTAAAAAAACTGTTTAGTCTACTCTATTACTGAAAAAAAAAAGCGCTAGAACTACACCCTGAAAATTACATTATAACAATATGAAAAGAACCCATTTCCAACTATCCAATTGATTCTACTTTCTCCTCCGCAAGTTTCAAAATGTCATACACACACAGCCACCGAGCAAAAACACACAGAAAAAGGTACCTACGACCAGAACCACTCTCCAAACTAAACACTGAACTCAACTCAATCAAAGAAAAATATAATTCAGAAACACAACTAGTTTGTTCGAAAAATCGATTGTTGAAAAACGCAAAAGCAGAAACCCAAAAATACGTTTACTGAATCTCAACCTTTCATTCTCCGTCGAAAAAATTTAAGAGCGTTGAAATTTAAAATTAAAAAGCAAAAGAAAAAAAAAGGATTAGTTGAGACGAACCTGGCCACCAACAACAGCAACAGAAGGAAGAGCTTCCCAGAGAGAAGAGAAGGTGTTGTTGTCACCACCCCCATAGTCACCGAGCACCGTGCAAGCCCTCTGAATTCGGTTCACCAGCCCAATCAAGCTCTCCATGGTCGTCATCTTCTTCCACGAAACCCTAGAATCCCCGAACGAACTGAAACGACGACGTAGAACGCGAACACGAGGCAGAGCACCAAAACGCAACGTAGATTCTAGAGAGAGAGTGAAGTGAGAGAAAACAGGATGGGAGAGACTTTCGTGTTCAAACAAAGGTCATGCACTGGTCACCACTAGTTGAGTAGAAAACCCTGAAAATTACGAATATGCAATTATAGCTCTGTGATCACCGTTTTAGACGTTCTCTTGTCTTAACGAAAGTTCCATTGCGTTTTCGAAATTTGAAAATGGTTGGGGTCCACCAACGTTGCTGTGTGTGACTTTACACGAATGCACTCTGAACGTTGATGGTTTAGTGGGTGGGTCGTAAAGTAATCAACAACGCGCCAATTTGAACGTTCATTGTCTTCACATTAACATTTCACACCCTTCTATTTTTTTTGTTTTATACAACACAACGTAAGAGATAAAAAGTACTTTAAAGTTTTAATGATGTGTAATGTATTTAATAAAATGGAAGTTATCAGAGTAAAAAATTTCAATTTTATTTAAAAACAGAATCAACTTTATTTATAGTAAATTATATAATAAACTAAATGTTCATAAAATTTGATTTAATTGCATTAGTAATACATAGATAACAACCGAATATAAACTTTATAATGATAATAATTTTGTAATTTTTTATAACAGTTTGAGTTATTTCATAAGTAATTTTAATTGATGGTGTTTCGGTTACGAAATCGGACAACACTCCAAGTTCTTTTTCAATCTCCCGGTCATCTGACATTCGTCAAAGGTTTCCACTAAAAGGCCGAAAGTAAATCTAATCAGATAAAAAGTGAATTACCTGGTTGTTAGGTCTATATTTATAGGCATTAGGCCTAATAATTGACATTAACTACCTGTAACTATCGTATCTTCTGTTTCTTTTTCTTTCATATTCACCTATTAAGACCCATTAATTACTCTTCAACGTGGGTCCGACCGATCGATCACCTCCTCATACTACAGATGATATATATATATATATATATATATATATATATATATATATAATTTATATCCCGCAAATAAGATTGTGGGAGCAATTTTTCCACTAAATTTTTAGAATTTTTATATTAATATTTCAACTTTTTAATCCTAAACAAGAAATCATACAATAAGTTTAAGAGTCTAAGATTATCAATGAATTAAGTTTTAATCATAGATACAAACATTCAATAGACATTCAATTTCAAGTATAAATTCTAAAAATATTTCCCAACACCTCAAAAATCATAAATAAGCATAAGAATTAGGGCTGGGAAAAAATAACTGATCTGTACTATAGTTAATTGTACTATATTATACTAAAAACTGCACTTATAACAATTTCAGTTCAGTTAACTGTGAGCACTTTATTTATTATTTCTTCTTCTCTAGTCCCCGTTCAACTTCGTCATGCCAAAAAAATGTTATTTAATAATAAAATATTAATAAAAGAAACCGTTCACATAAAAAATTATTAATTTATTTTGTAAGACAAATTTTTTTATCACAAATTTTTATATTTTTATTATCAATAAACATATATTACTTTTTAAATAATATTATTTTAAGTAATAAAAATAAAATATATTTTTTTAAAATTTAATTTTATTAAATGATTAAGTAATAGAAATCATAAAAGAAAAAAAGACTATATAAAAAAAATCATACTTTAAATATATTATATTCTTTAACATATTATTAAATATGTAAAAATATGTTAAATTTTTTTTAATGATATTAAAATGTGTGTAAGAGCACGTACTAAATTAACTATTTATTATTATTTTTAAATAGTAGTATTTTACAGACTAAAACTGAAATATATTTTTTAACGTTAAATTTTATTAAATGATTATATAATGAAATATCATAAAAAAATAGTAATATAGCAAAAATAATTAATATTATAGAAATATCAAATGACAAAAAAATTAACAAACGTTTGTTAAGAGTAACTTTTCTAGTATCATCTTTTATTATATTATAATAATTAATAAATATTAGTTTAATTTTTACGTAATAAAATATAAATAATAAATAATTGATTATTAAAATAATTTTATGAGGCAACCAAATAAATATAAATAAAAAATTATTTTAAAATAAAATAAGTAGATAAAAAGATAAAATAAGTTATATACACATATAAAACAAAAGAATATAAATAAATAATTTAAATAATAAATCTAAAAGTAAAATAATATTCATAACAAAATAAATATAAAATAAAAAAATAAAAAATAAAATAAAATAAAATAAATAAATAAAAAATAAAATAATTTCCATACACATATAATAATAAAAGAAATATAAATAAAATAGAAAATAATAATATCAAATAATTAAAAAATTAATTTGTAAGACACTTATGAATAAAATAAAATAAATTTCAATTAAAAAGAACATGTATTGTTATACTCTGCAATTTAAAAACTAGTACAATTCAGTTTAAAATTAGTACAATTCAGTTTAAAATTAGTATAGTTAGTAGTTCAGTTCAGTTTATATTGTAGTTTAGTACAATTTAGTATAGTTCAGTTCAATGCAGTTTGATAAAACAAAAAACAGTTCAGTTTGTCTGAACTCTTTTACAGTTTATTTTAGACAAATTAGTTTTTAGTTCAGTACAAATTTTAGTAGTACAGTGCAATTCAGTTCTATTTGCCCACCCCTAATAAGAACAATCCACATCAAGCATTAAGCACGGAAATTGAATACTACCATGAATTGAAAAAGATCATATCATTAATAGTTCAAAATTACACAAGAGTTCCATATTTTACAACTAATATCAACAAATAAAAATAGTCCTCCATGAAGAAGAACTTAAGGTTCTACAAATTGAAGAGATATGAAAAAAATGAAAACCAAAGGGAAGATGGAAGCCCTCTCCCAAGATTCTTGACAGCTACTCTATGTTCCAATTATCTCTTCCCTTTGCCTCAACACCTTCAATTTGCAACTCATCTTTCTCTTCAACCCCAAAAGGGGAAAAACCACCATGAATGAAGGAGGAAATCCAAGGAGAAGAGGGAGAGCTTACCAACACTTTAAACAGCCTCAAAGAGCCTCTCCCAAGCATCTTAGGTTATTCTATTCATGTGAGAATGAGATCAAAACCCTAAAACCCTAAAATGATATCTTGCACCAAACCCTAAAAATCCTATCTTGGTGAAGAGAGCTTGACATGTGGCCTTCTAACTTTTAGAAAAACTCTCCACTCCTAGAGTGCCATGTGAAAAGCCACTTTAGCAAAAGTTCCTCACTAGAAAAATGACACATGACCACTACCTTTGTAAGAAAACTCTCCACTAAGAGCTTGTCATATGGAAAGCCACTTTAGCAAAAGTTTCCCACTAGAAAAATGACACATGACCACTACCTTTATAAGAAAACTCTCCACTAAGAGTTTGTCATATGACCACCATGTCTCATATGGGATACCCTCCACTTAGGGTTACCAAACTAATCACCCAAGATTAGCTTAAGTTAGACACAAATATTGTCCTGCAACTTAAGCATGATTGTTCAATAATTAAACTAACAAAATAATTTATAAGCTTATTCTTTGTTACAGAGAATGTTTTCCTCTTCACATCCGCTTAAATGATCTTACAAAGCTCAAGTCAGTATAAAATATTTATTAAAAGATTTGTTAAAGTTTTTTCAATCTAACGTACATATGTGCCCTATGTCAATTATGGAAGAATTACTTATTTCATACAATCTTATACTTTTCTTCTGTTTGGTTGAAAGCTCTCTCACTAAGGCTTAATAAATCATGTCAAGTATTAAAAGGTTGATTAAAAAAGAGATAAGAATTTAATGATGCATGAAGCATATATAATGAACCTTTATGTCTATACGTAAATAAAAGAAGTTGTGAATATGAATATTTAAAGTGAAGGCTCTCAATAGGAAAAAAAAAGATTTGTAACGAACCATTTTCTCAACTCTGATATATAAAGAAAACTTTAGAATTAAGAGAAATAAATAAGTGATCAAAAGTGCCTAAACACTATTAGTTTCATTGTTTAAAGTTTGAACTACCTAAATATTCACGAGAACACTCTTTATGTTGAAATAACAAACTAGTAAAGGGATTAAACCTTGTATTTTTCTTTAAAATATACACTTTGTCTAGGAGAAAAAACTTTTTGATTTTTTAAACCACTTCAATATTTCACCAAACCTTTAGCTAAGAGTGATTGTTATCCAAAAAATACTTTAACATAGTCATGAGTGGTTGTGATAAAAAAATATTTAATTTTAATGATGAAAGGCTATATTCCAAACATACTCAATTAGTTAGCTAAAAGTGACTAAGTTTCAAAAAATATTTGATAAGTGTCTAATTTAAGAGAATTTTAAGATAACTTTGACACTTATCTTGTTTTGTTTCTATTTAGATTATGCTCAATTCACCCATATTTAGTTTGTTTTGTAGTTCTTGATATCTACTAAGAGTCAAAGTGTAAAAATAAAGAAAGTAGAGGAATTTTAAGTAATTTCTGACAAACTGACTTTGACACGACTGAAGCGTGAAACTTGAGCCTTGAACCACATGAAGAAACTCACCTTGGAGGGAAACTTCAAGCCCTGACCTAAGGTTAAAGCTAGGGATGGCAACGGGTCGGGTCGGGAATGGATAGTGTCTACCCGCAACTCGACCCGCCGGATAAAAATGTACCCGTCACCCGACCCGCTACCCGTCGGGTACCCGTTTAGAAAATACCCGCGGGTACCTGCGAATGCCCGCAAAAAAAAATTACACTTTAAAATAAAATTTAAATAAAATTACAATATATATATATATATATATATATATATATATAATATAATATAATATAATATAATATAAATTAAATATAAATTAAAATTTAGTTTTAATTAAATTTAACCTAATAAAATATTATTTTATTTTATTTTTAATTAAAAAATATATAAATTAATTTATTTTATTATTTTTTTGCAGGTAGTGGGTACCCGGGTATTAAAATACCCGCTACCTGTTACCCGCGGGTAGTAAATATCCGCATGTAGTAACTACCCGCCGCGGGTTTTACCCTCGGATACTCGTGTCCGCGGATTTTTTTGCCATCCCTAGTTAAAGCCATCAAGAATCCTTCACTTAGAAGTAATCTTAGGGGCTACAACATGAAGTGCGAGGCCTAAGTGATATGTTGTCTTTGAAGCTTTCAAATTAATACTACTTTACAAGGCAACTTTAGTATTGCCAAATTAGTGAAGAAAGTAGTTAGGGTTAAAGTAACCTGAGTCGTCTCCCAACGAATACAAAATTGCTTTCCAATATTTGACTCTTATGAATGTTATGCAATGCTAAATAATAAAAGTGAGAAACCATGCTAATGAAATTAATGTTTAAAGATTGTTGAGTATCAAATAAGAAACATATAAACAATTATGATGAAATAGGCTAATTCCACTGCTTTCCAAGATAGATTCATCATCGGTTATCCACATATCATTGTTCAATTGATTATTGTTTGAGTTTCAAATTAATTAAAGTACATTCTTAATTAACTTGAGCGCGATCTCACAATCAATCAAAGTAGATTCTCAATCAAATGCAAGACCTTTCTAGATGATTCACAATGAATTCAACCAAAGTACATTCTCAATCAAATCCTATTGTGTTTAATCATGTCTATTCTTAAATCTCCTAACCAAATTAAAACATAATTAATCAAAGTAAATTCTTAATTAATTATAGTTGAAATTCTTACCACCAATCAAAGTACATTCTCAATTAGTAGCAAAAACTCATTTAATCGTATGAAAGTTCCTAAATTCAATCAAAGTAAATTCTCAATGAAACCTAGAAACCTTGAACTCATATGATTAATATGCATCTAGATTCAAACACCTTATGATGCAAAAATCATTATTTTTAATATGATTGAGAGATGAAAGACATAGAGAAGAAGAATAACTCAAATCAATAATCAAAATAAACAAATACATTAATTCAACTCAACCTCAGAATCCATAATAAAATTACAGTGGAATAGCCTTAGAAGCTTAGCTCTCCATGAATGGAGTAGAATACATGGTAAAATAAAAGTGAGAGGAGTGGTGGATGCTTGCTTCTAGTGGAGGAGTCTGAATGAATGAATGAGTTATGATTTATGTCTCCCCTAGGTCTCTTTATATAGGGCTTGATTGAGCTTGGACTCTAAATATTTTGTTGATAAGATCTTTTATTTTATATTTTCCAAATAATTAAAATATTTAGATAATTATAAAAATATTTAGAATATCTTTTCTGTTGATATTTCAAGATTTAATTAATTATCTTTAAACTATCAACTGAATTGTCTCCTAAATTCCATTTACACCCTTCTTAATTTTTCAAAATTTTTGAGAAGTCCAAATATTTCCTTTGTTTACACTTTAGCCCTTTCTCTCTTTTTCAAAATTGTAATTCAAACTTTAATTTCAGCTACATCAACAAACATTAGACTATACAAAATAATTTATGTTACTAAAATCACATTTTAAGTCTCTTTAATTCCCAAACCCGATAAAGTCAATCATCATAAATCTTATTCAAATCAATCATTTAAGCACAATTTTTCCACTAAAATTTTGAAATTAAATATAAAATATGAGCATAAATATGCACTTATCACTAAGCCACAAAAAACTCACCTTAGAGGAAAACCTCAAGCAACCACCTTTGAAAAAGAATATGAAATGTGACTTTTACAACTTGAGCCCAAATATGTGCACCCTAAGCCCTAAGAAAGGTAATTTGTAAAGATCTGAAATAAATCCTCAATGACTCAAACGCCAAACCTTGGAGCTGAAGTCACACCTTAGACGGTTATAAATATAGATGCCATGTCTTCATTTTCGGCATTGAATTAAGGACCAAATATATACTAATAGAGTAGGAATTGCTCAGTCATAAGATTATCTCTCTCAGTGGTAAGGTCTTTGCATTTGTTGTTCGAACCGCTGAAGATCTAACTTCAAATCATCATTTGAATGCTAGAGGAGGCAATTGACAGTACGTGCCTCAAAGCAGCGACAACCTTCACTTTGTTGTCTTCTATAGCCTTTTGAGCTTCCTTTAGACGGTGGGTAAGCTCCTCGTTAGCCTTTTAGGTCGTCTCTAAATCCTGCTAGGCAGCCTGTAGTTCCTCATTTCACTAAGAGTCCCTACAGCATAGGTCATACAGACATTGGACCGAATGCTTAGTTCATAAGCCATATTGCCAACTTCTTCAACAATCTTTCCTTTAAAAAAACTTTTTCTACTCAAGAGGAAGATTGAATTGCGCTCGGTGAGCAATCCAAACGTTGTGATCTAGGGGCCTGGCCAACAATGGACCCTCGAGAGAATTTTTCCTACTCCTTTTATGCGAGGAGATGGATTTTTATCTAGAGGGTTTCCTCTTCCCTTTATCTTTGTGAGGAGTAGGAGTGGTCGAGGCAGAAGACGACATGGGAGCTTGAAGACCCGATTATGCTAAAGAAGGCTCTTGGGCTGTTGAAGGTGCTTGGGTCGAGCAGGCTGAAGCAGTTGGCTTGGGTAGAGGAGGACGAGTAGCGACAGATGTACCTTCACCTACCTTCTTCAATTCCTTTTTGCGTCTAGCAACCATCAAGGCGAAATTGCTCTCTTTCCCAGCTTCCATTTCAACAAAGAAATCTGCAATGCAAAATGAAACTTAGATAAGTTAAAGACAACAACCCTTGCATTATATAACCAAAGGCTTACCTAGAACTCTAGTGCTTAAAGCATCCGAGCTTAGGAAGCCTATGAGGGTGCGAGATGAGGCCTTGCAGGTTAGTTGGATAAGAATGTTGATCGTTTCTAGTTCCGCTAGTATCATGGCTGACTTAGGTCAGGATGTTATTCTTCTTGATCGGTATATCCAATACAATGGAAACTTGGGCCAATTGTTATTAGTGAAGAAATGGGGACGACCAACCTTTGTTATTATGATCTTAATAAAAAATTTCTTGAAGTTCTTGTACGAAGTATTATACAAAGTAAACAACACCAGTCTGTCTCTAATATAAGAGACACCCAAGATTGAAGAGCGAAAGGACGAGTACAGAAGAAGAAGAACAAAGAGGCAGGAATCAGAGTCAAGTCAAAAGCCTTGCACACGGCAACGAATGCTTGCATAAACACCTAGTCGTTTGGGTGCAGTTTGGTTGGAGCTATATTTAGCTCTCTTAGGACACCCATATGAAATTCAGAAAAGGGAAGCCGAACGTGCATCTCTCGAAAGATAGTTGAGTGCTTGTAGAAGAAGTCCAATGCATAGCTTTCCTTTCTATGACATGTCTGCTCGGTTCGTTTACTAACAACAACTTTAAAGTGTCCTGCATAAGCTGGATCCGCTAGTAAATTTACTTGATCCAGAAATTCCTATAGATGCTCTCTAGTGTCGAAGGAAGACACATACAACCCAACTTCGTGTGGAGCCCAACCATAACCCGGGACAGGCAGTAAGGGGTTAACTGTCCCATCCCACGCACCTTCAGCATTTATTTCTATACCGACCGCCTCTTCAGCTAGAGCGACCTCATTATCCATCACCTCTTCTTCCCAGGCACGAATCCCTAAGAGCCATGTGTTTCTTTGTACTGGATGTGACTTTTCGTAGCCGTAGTGACGATTCATCCCTAATACTACTTTCCTATACTACTTAACAAAGACATAGGACATACTTCTGGTCCGACGAACAACCTTCTTTAAAACCTTGCGCTACCCACCAAGGAAAGGATTGTTTAAGCTTGGGGGCGTGTGATACTATAGGGTCACCCAACCATATTAAAAACCGAACGGTCACTTATTACCTTGTAAGGAGACCGATCGGCAAAGACAAACGTTATAGTAATTTAGGATTGATCATTAGGTGATAACGACCATTAATGAGTAGTTAATGGAGTCGGTAACAACCATTAATAGATAATTATCAGGTTTGATTATATTGTTGTGTTATGGTTTATAAATATAGATTTAGTGTTAAGGTAGAGGACATTTTTTCATGACCTAGTTTTAGTAGAAAATTCTTTTAAAAAACATATCTGACTTGAGTGTTAAAATGTTTATTGCAGGTCAACCCTCATGTTAGATGGTCGGTAGGAAGTGATCACTCGTAAATTGACTACCAAACTGGGAACAGGAAGAAGAATAAAATGATAGCAGTCCTCCACTCCCAAGAAGCAAAAACACTAAGAAAAAAGAAAAGAAAAAACGTTAAAGATAAGCAAAAAAGAACAATAAATTATAAAATTAATTTAGAAAAAAATGAAGAACATCATCGTGATAATATTCATACAAGACACATCATTCGTAGTTAGAATTTATATATATTTATTTTAAAGTTTCATTATAATTTTATCATTAAAAAGAGTTTTGAAAAATTAAGAAAATATTTAAATTACCTTAAATTTTAATTTATAAGTGATGTGAGATTTTAGTCCTTAACAAAGTTTTTAGTCAAAGTTTAAAAGGAATAGGGTATGCCTTTGTAATATTTATTCACAAAAATAAAGTGTCAATTTTCAATCTCAAATCCATTAAAATAATATCATCAGTATGAATTAACATATTCAGATATTATCTATTTCGATACTGTGAATTGGACCAATATATATTGATTGATATTTTTTTCTTCTCTGCATGGCTGTCCCGAGCTGTTAGAAACTATGACTTTTGAGTGATTGTGAATCTTATCCGATAAGTTATACTATACTATCTGAAACGCATTTTAGGGTATTTTGTTGATCCAGTCTTCAAATTATGTTAAAAGGTGTGTGGGGGGTTTCTCTGATTCGACGTGACACTTAATTCAATGTTGTTTTTAGTGCAATGTCCTTGGTAAGACTTTATCATTGAGATTATAATTTTTGTCGCGTGATAGTTGCTAGGAAACGGAATATCCTTTATTAAAAAAAAACTTTAAACCTTTATCGGTTCTCATATTTGTTGATGAATTTCAAATGGGTCCTTGTTTTTTTTTTTTGTCTCAATTGAATCTATATATTTATAAAATTGAGTCAATTAAATCTTGTTGGTTAAGTTTTCACTGATATCGTTTACAGTTGCTAACGTGGTGTACACTTAATGTGTTGATGTATACTGTTTGATTATATGATATTTTTATTTAAATTAAGAGATTATGACATGACAATTTAATTGGTTTATGTTAAAATTCTATGGTTTCCTCTCTGTGATTGGAGTTTCGAATCTGTGTGTAGGTTTCAAACAGAGGTGCAAGTTGTCATGGTTGCGTGAGATTGATGATGGAGGTTGCTATTGAGAAGATGTTTGCGGTTTGGTTCTCTTGTAGATGCATGTTGATGGTGATGTGATGTGCGAAGATGGTGTTCAGGCATGGTGAAGATCGCGAGTAGGGTGGTCTCTACAGCGACGAATTCTACTCTGATTGGGTTTTTTGTTCTCTGAATTTTCCTTGTAGGTTGAAGGCTTGTGCGTGCGGAGGAAAGATGATTGTTGGTGTCGCTGGAACACTTATGCGTCAGGGTGGAGGGGCATTTGTTCGTTGCGGATTGCGTCCTCTACGTTGGCAGCCATGGAGATGTGACGAGATGTTGCAATGAAGGAGATGATGCGGCGGAAGCCATTGACGAGGTGTTGCGATGAAGGATGACAAAGGGGCCGGAGGCTTTGATTTGGACGCCGGAGATAGTGAGGGAGGTGAGGTTCTCGAGAACAAATTCCTTGGTTCGATTATGAATAAATTTTGTCTCCTCAAAGACTCTTAATTTAAAAAATATTCACACAATCGAAAGTTTAAACCAATAAAATATTAGCAAACTACCTGTAAATACCTAAAGTTATAATATGCGTGAAATTGAAACCATTCAAATGTAAAATTTGTCATTGGTATGTGTAAGAAAGTAATAGTGCGAATGAAATCAGGAAAAATAATGATATTTATAGCTAGATTGGTTATTTAAACTCTTATCCCCGTATTAGAAAGATTTGCCTATAATCAGCATTTAAACTCTTTAATTTTAACAGACCACGTCCACACTCTCTCCTCCAAAAACCTGTCATACCCACAAAAATATAAGTAGAAATAAATATTATATATTTAAAATTTTTTAATTAAACTAAATTTAACTCATTTTTTAATTCAAATAAAAAGTGTATTAAACTATATAATAAACTATAAAATATTATAAAAAAACATAACCTCAAACTCATTTATTATTTTATATGTTGAAACTCATTTATTATGTTTATATAGTTGTAAGAGTCTAAAAAATGTATTTTATAATTAATAATATGTTTAAAAGGAAAAGGTTTGATTATTTTATAATAAAAAATTTAAAGTATAAATAGAATTTTTATAAATGAGTTTCATCATTATTTTAAAACATGTATTCTGTATAAACTTATTTTTAGAACTCTCTCTTCCTTTTTTTCTAAGATATCTCACAAATTATTCTTTGAAGATCAGAAACTGTAGGATCTCTCTTGATAGTGAACTTCTAAAGATCATTCGGTCAGTTTCTTTAATAGGGTAAGTTGATTTTTTTTCCCTTCTTGATCAGTTGATTTTTCTTCTGCATGTGGCTTTTGTTTAGCTTACATGTAACACTTGTGCTCGTCTTGTGAGTCTATGTTGATAAATGGTCCTAATGATGTACCTTAATCGTGTTTGCATTGTTCACAAGGGCAATTTAAGCTATTTGTGCGTTTAAGGATGCTTTAGGGGTTGTTTTAGTCATCTTTTAGGTAAGGGAAGCTAGATGTTTTAGTGTGCGTGAGTTGGATATTTTCTAATTGAAATTGGTATGTTATGAATCCAAATATTGTTTATGTTGAATTGAATGGTATGGTCATTGATTGAATTGAGTTTTGGTTTGTTTTTGGACCGTTGAAATTGTTTAGATTGGTGTTGAATTGAGGAATTGAAGATCTAACCATTTGAGCCAATTGGTATGCACTTTGACATCGAAAACTATTTTTGAACCAAGCATTGAGTCAATAATGTCAATTTGATCTTCTAAACAGGTCCTTAGTTTCCCAAATCACAAAATTTAGTATAATTTTTTTATATGACATTGAGCAGTACTGGTGTAACATTGAGTGCAAGCTTGGTTGTATAAGTCTGGAAGCATTTTTGGTCCAGATTGTTGAGAACCCCTTTTTATCACTGAGCGACCATTTTTGTGAATGCTTTATTGTTGAGTGGTGGCAAGCTAGTGCTGAGTGTAAGTCTCTTGTGCAGGTTTGGAAGCATTTTAGCTCCTGATAACTAAGTGTCAGGTTTGTATCGTTGAGCGTGCAAAAAATATGAATGCTTTGGTGCTAGGCAATGCCAAGGTACCGTTGAGCGCAACTTTTCACTATAAGTTTGGAACAATTTAATTTCTTTTCACTGAATGGAAGAAGTGTGTCGCTAAGCAAGAGCTTTTGCAAGAGAAATGACGTTGAGTGCCAAAACCTGTCACTGAGCGTCACCTTTTTTCAGAAGGTCTGGCATTGAGCGTCAGTCTATATACTAGGTTTTTTTTGTTGTTTTATGGTATTGACTTATATAACCATTGATTATGCTTATGATTATGTTGATTGTATATATGGAAATGAGAATTTTTTTTATGATTAAATGTGGTAATGTTGAGAGAATTTTAAAGAGAAATTTTGTGTGGTGATGTTTAGTATTTTCTTTGACATATGAGAGTTCAGAAAGTGGATATCCTGATATGCTACGAGCCATTTAACTCATATATAGATGAATGGGTAGGGGGAGAGAATGATAAGAGTTCTTAGACTTGGACTTTTGTTCTTAGGTTTGAAAAGATTAATCTCATGAGTAGTAAGATGATAACCTCTGTGATTATGACTATACAGAGTATAAATACTACTACAGTAAATCCCTAAATCAAAACATATATTCGGATAATTGAGTCTAAAGATAATTGTAGGTATGTTTTTATGAGTTCCAGTATACTTTATAAAATGTTGACATGGTATTTGATATAATTTAGTTGTTTTATAATGTTTTCTTTTGAACACTAGCTTACCCTGCTTTTTTTTTTTTTTTATAAAGATCATCTCAAGTAGAGAATGAGTTAGATGCTTAGTGATATTCTTCTTTCTAGATATTGTGTACAAAATGTTCTTCGTTTTAAATAACTTTAATACTTTAATAGTTTTCAGTTGTTATGTAGATATGGTTATTATAATAGATTATTGTATCAATTTTTTTTGTTTTCTATTTATATATATTGTATATTATTAAAATTTATAATATTTTATTCTATTAAATAAGATGTTATAATAATAATAATAATAATAATAATGTTTTCTATAGCTTTTCAATTTTTAATAATATTTTATTCTATTAAATTCTTTCCTTTTCTAAAACTTTATGCATATATAGGACCATGTAGGACCTTGTAATGTTTTATATATATATATATATATATATATATATAATTTTTAATATTGTTGTTTTCATTAATTTTTATTTTTTAAATACTAATAAAAACTTAGATTAAATTGTTTACATTTTGACATCTTTTAATTAAATTGTTCTATTTAATTTAATTTTATAAATAGTATAACTTTTTCTTTAATTTTTAAAAAAATTTGAAACAAATTATCTTTCATTTTTTATTTTTCTTACCAAAAAATATTTTTGAAGAAACTTTTTCGAAAAAAATTCATTATTTAATATAGATTTTTAAATAAGATAAGTTTTAAAATTAAAATATATAATTTTTTTAAATAAAGTCACATTAGATGTCATTATCAATTTTATCATGTCACTAGTCGAAAAACGCTGTTTAACGTCACCTTTATGACGTCGGTTAGTGCGTAACCCGACGTATATGAGTGCACGGTGGCATTAGCGTAAATAAGTGGTAACCTAGACGTCGATTTGAAGGGGCCTCGACGTCTATTTTATAATACATGTCCGCTCTGACGTAAACCGACGTCCAATGTATGGAGGTTGGCGAGAAGACAAACTTCTCCTGGCCATTGACGTCGCTTATGCTGGGGCCCCGACATCTACTAGGGGTGCAATTAATGCTCGTCACCTGATTCATAGACGCTTAGACGTCGCGTAGTCAATTACAGACGTCTATAGCTTGTCCGGAAGGCGGGAAGACAGAAATTTCTGCAAAATAGACGTCGCATTTCTGGGTGCGCGACGTCTATGTGCCTGTAATTAATTATGTTCACCAAAATCCGAGGCACGTCGACGTCCGGTAGCAGTGATCGACGTCTATAGTATTATAGACGTCGACGCCCTTTGTCAACCGTCGTCTACTTCGTTGACAGGAAATGAAACGTCAATCGGTTTAGCGCACTAGACGTCGGTCCCCCTGGACACCGACTTCTAATGGCATTTAAAAAGTCACTTTAAATGTTATCTTGGACGTCGAGTTAGTTAGATAACCGACGTCTCGGTGACTATAGACGTCGGGGAACCGACGCCCCATTTCATTTTAAATAAACCGTAGACCCTTCGCGGCATTGCAGTTTCTTATATCGTCTTCCTCTTCTCCTTTTTCTCTTGCGGCACCTCTTCTTTTTCTCGCTTGTGGCACCTCTTCTTTTTCTCTCTTGCGGCATTCTATTGTTGTTTCTGATATCTTTATCGTCTTCCTCCTCTCCTTTTTCTCTCTTGCGGCATTACATCCCAGGTGCGTGTTTTTTTTTATGCTTACCGTTTAAACTTTGTTTAGTCTTTCATCGATTATCTTCTGGTTCAACTGATTAAAATTTGCTTTCTTTGTGTTGTGTTTTAGTGCAGTTTTGTTCCTTTCTTGGGGTAACGTAGTAACACATTCTCCATTTGCTAGCTGCCTCCCAAAAAAAGCGGCGTCTTGTGAATTTCTTTTGGTCATTTCAACCCAAAAACGACCCTGTGTTCCCTAGTTATCGTTTCACCGTGATTTTTCTCTCTTGCGGATGAAAATGGAACTAACGCAGGTTCGGTTTTGGGTTGAAAGGACCCATAAGAAATTCAAAAGACGCAAGCTTTTTTTTTGGGAAACTAGCAAAAGGAGATTGTGCTACTAGGCTATCCAAAGACGGGAACAAAACTGCACTAAAACACAACCACTGGATTAGATGTCGGTTAATGTGTACACCGACGTCTATAGTACCTTTTAGACGTCAATCAGTGTCAATTTCGAAGTCTTTAGTGCCTCTTCGACGTCGGTTATTTCGCAGACTGACGTCTATATAATGTGTTTAGACATCCAGTTAGTCCTACTCTGACATTTTAGTGACGTCAGACATGTCAGTGACTGACGTCACTATAGACGTTGGTTATATGCTTGTCCGACGTCCCATTGACGTCACCGGAATAGACGTCGGTTGTTTTGTAGACGTTAAAAGCCCACAATAACCAACGTTAAACAACGTTTTTGCACTAGTGTGTTAACTATATACTTCAAATTCCATCAATTATTTATCATCAAATACAAATTTCAAACTTAATTTAAGTTTGATTGATGTTTATTTTACTCTTTTAATTTTTTTTAATAATTTCACAAGACTATTTCAAAGTTATTTTTATGATAAGAGCTTTCAAATATGTTAATAAATAATCTACTACATAAAATCCCGGCCCGGAGCTTGCTGCCCTGTCAACTTTTTAAAATATTGACTAATAATGTCTGAAGAGTATACTAAAACATTTTAGCATTAAATAATCTCACCTAGATATTATAGTAATAAATAAGTTAAAAAAACTTTAATCTGACTAATTTAAATTAATACATATTAGACCGTACTTCATTTACAAGTGAAATTGACCTATTTCCATGGATAAATGTAACATAGGATGTTCTCTTAAATTCTGAAACTGAACCCAAAAGTGTCACACCCCATTAATTCTCCACTTTAGTGGAGAACACGTGTCAAACTCCTCTAACTTCCCCATGTGAGTAGGAGACAAGTTGGCAGCTTCAATTAATTTCCCATCCATCGTGGACTGTGCGGCAGCAGGGAAGAGAGACATTTGCAGAAAGTGGAATCCAGGTGGCAGTGTGGGATTCGACCGTTCGGTTTTTGGGAGATAGTATTTAAAGAAGGATTTTAAAATCTGGTGCCATTTTGCTTTGCATGCAACCCTTCTTCCTCATGCCCATTCTCCAGAAATCCATTTCTCCTCCTTCTCTCTAAACTTTCAAAACTTCTCTCTAGATTTCTGATCATCCTCTTGCTCCGATCACCAACCCTCCTTTAGATTAATTGTTCCCGGCGTCAAGCTCTTCAAATTGCACCGATCAGAATTTTGTTCTGAATCGGTAAGTGTTTCTACTCTTGAAGCTTCTTTGTATTCTTGCATGCACGCACATTTTCAGCTTGCATGTGTTAACTAAACAATTTCTCTGAACCAGTTATCTTGTAATTAGACCTTGGACCTTGGAAACCTTAGAAGTAGTCGCTGCCAAGACTTAGAAGCCTAACTGGAAATAGAGGTAAGGGAAGCTTATAAGATTTAATTAGGATTTCTTTGTATGGTTTGGATGCATGATTTAATGTATGTTTGATGATTTAATTGGTATGTTGGAATATGGTATGCTGCTGCATGAATTGTTTGATATTGGTTAGAAACTTAGTGAAAATGTATGAAATTTAGAGACAATATGAAATCTAGGATCGAAGGTCATTAGGACCGTTCGGTCCTCCCCTTAAACCGTTCGGTCTTGGCTGAATCCTCTTCTACAGAGAGTCAGTTGATGACCGATCGGCCTTGCGATGCTCATATTATATATATAGAATGTTTAAGAACGTTCGGTCATAAACCAAGCGTTCGGTCTTACAAGTGTTCGGTCTTAGACTGACACTTAATTTATGAAGCATTCAGTTTCATATTATTATTATTACTCACCTAAATAATGTTCGGTCATGTGAAGCACTCGGTCATAGATCTAGTGCTCGGTCTTATGAAATGCTTAGTCACAAACTAGTATTGCTATGATTTAAAAGTACTCGGTCTTACACCAAGTGCTCGGTCTTGAAGTGCTCGGTCATAGACTAACCTTCGACTATTTTAATGCTCGGTCTTATACTAGCACCTGATCTTTGAAGTACTTGGTTTATAATATTATGTATTTGGAAAAGTGCTCGGTCTTATACTGACACTTGCTTCCCAAAGAGTGTTTGGTCTTATACTGACACTCGGTCTATTGAAGAGAACTCTTTTAGTCCAAAAACGTTCGGTCTGAATTGTATAGTACTCTGTTTCCCAAAAGTTTAAATCCGCTATTGTGCGTTCGGTCGTATTCATAAATCATTTGTATTCTATCAGTTCTACTTGGCTTGGTATAATAGTCCTTTCTTCTCAGTGTTAGACCGTTCGATCAACTACTAAAGTTTTCCTTGATACTCCATTTTCCCTTCTCAGTGCTAGACTATTCGGTCATTCCATTAACTTTGTTTTATACTTATGAATGTGATGGTGTGTATTTGTTTGAGTTTGGTTAAGTAAGAGAATTCCAAGGAAGGAATGTCTCATGATTGATGATGGTTGGTAAAGTATGAACATGGTCAGACTCTGCTGTCGTCCTGATCCTGATATTCCGTGATGACGCTTTCTCATGTAGAGAAAGGTTATTTATGCGTGGGAATGGCAGGAGGTCCGCGATCATAAGACCAAATGACCGTTATAGGACTAACCTCGGGTGGCAGCTGATGAGTTATGCCAGCTACTACACCACACCGGGTGCTAGAGACATCGAGCTACGTTGTTCATACAGTCCGGACAGTGTCTAAGTGGTCGGTTATGATAGTTATGCATGTGAGGATTTTCTGAATGAAATGTTGATTGAACTATTCAGTTTTCATGTTTATGTGTATGCTGGAAATGATTAATTAAATTTACATAAACTTACCTTTATCTTTTCTGTCTTTGCCTATATTGTCGTTCGGTATTTGGCCGTTCGGTTTGTTTTCTTCACTGCGATGATCATCCGTTGGATCTGAGCAGAAGGCGTGATTGAAGACACTTTGGAGGATGCACTAGAGGCTGATCATCCCGTAGATGTTGTACCTGAGAGCAGTGCAGGACCGTCCGGTCCTTAGTTTAGTTTTATTTTCTCTATATAGTTAGAATAGTCGTTCGATTATTATTGTTTTGTAAAACCGTTTGGCACAACCCTTTTGTATCACCGTTCGATCTTAGTGACCCCTTGACCGTGCGGTATTATGTGTACATTTTATCATCCTTGTATAAGTTTTAAATTCTATATGATATTTCATATTTCTTATCCATCTTTGTGCTTATTCCTGTTCTCCTTTATTAATTATGTTAACTCCTACAATAAATTATAGTTTTTGTTATATATTTACTGGGATGTTACAAAAAGAATTAAAAAAAATGAAGTTGATTAGGTTTTTTCATGAAAGCAATTAATTAAAAATTAACATTGTTTAAATTTAATAAACGGTCTAGTTAACAATCACAATAAATGTATTATTATTATTATTATTATTATTATTATTATTATTATTATTAAATTCTACTATAATATATATTTTTTAATTTTACTTCTTTATATTTGAAGTTTATAAACCATCAGATGTTTCTATTTATTAACGTATTTAGTAATACGGTTGTTAGGTAACTATAAAATATAATATGAAACATGTTTTTAAGTCAAGTTAGTCTATATATTTGAAAAAACTTATATCAAGAAAATAAGTTCAATCCTAAAAAGACGCATTAAACACAAACCTATTAATCTTAATCTAACCCAGTTTCACTCTTACTCTCACCCATGTATATAGGGTTAACTACAAAATTAGCAAAGCGAAAACAAGTCATTAGCAAAAGTGACATTGAGAATAAAGAACACTTTTTTTTCAATAAATGTTGACTAATAATTTTGATAAAATAAAATAACATATTTAAATCAAATATCAATCTCACAACAACCATTATCAAACACATATCCATCTTAATCACAAATAATAATAAAATTTATAATTCTATCACCCATCTCACAATAATTATTATCAAACACATATTAATCTAATGACCAAATAACAATATAATTGTTTAACTAATATATTAATCTTTCCCCAATTATTATCAAACACAACAAAGACAAAGACAATGAACCAAGCGTGATAGAGGTGAAGTGGAGAGCCCTTCGCGCAAAACAAATGGAGGTAGCCTAGAGAGTAATGCGTGAAAGAAATGGAGGTGGAGAGTAGTTCGTTCGTTCACGCAAGTGACGAACAAGAATGCGTGAGAAAACAAGCGAGATGGACAACCCTAAACACGACAAAAATGAAGGCACCGTGGAGTCGTTGGAGGAAGCAGCGGAGACAGCGACGACGACACCAATTTTGTTGGAGGCACCGACGGAAGAACACACGAACGAAATGGAGGGAGCGCACATCCCTAAGCGCGACAGAAATGGAGGCAGCAAGGAGGCACCAACGGAGAAGAAGAAAGTGCGAGAGGAAGAAGAACAGTAAATTAACTTGTCTGAAATTTTAACCTACGAAAGGGCTATTACTTCAGTTCATGAAATAACCGAGGCAATAAACACCCTACTGTCTCGGTTAAACCTTTAAAAAAAATCAAAATGAAATATGAAATATCAATTTTGAAATTACGTTCAACTTATATGTTCAACTTATATGTTTCGGTTCACAGATTAACCGAAGCAAAAAATCCTATGACATCGAGTCAGTGGGAATTGAGGCAATAGAGATTGATAATATGTATTTTGGAACGTTCAGTTCAAGAGAATGTCTAGGTCTGATAAGATATACTGTCTCGATTCTGCTCAAAACCGATGTAGTATATCCTTTTATGAGATTTTGCATAGTATATCAGTTTTTGCAGAGAGAGATTTTGTAATGTTTTCTACTTGATTGATTAGAGAACCGAAACAAAAAGCCTTTTTTCAAAAAGTTGTGAGACGAAAAGTCTGATTTATAGATGGGGTAAGTGGGGTGACACACAGTTTTATATGTAACCAAGATAATAAACCCTATAAACATCAGTTCCTAATTAAACAAGACATATAATATTATAATAATTACGAAAATGTCACCACATTTTTATATGCTTCGGTTTTTACAAAACCAAAACATATATAACGTGTTAAAAACTTTTTTTTACTAGTGGTAAGTTATCTTATAGTGCACTACTTTTATGTATGAATAAATAATATAAAAACAATTATACTTATTTTAATTACTTTAACACTCATTCATATACTATTAGAGAAAAAGTTTCAACAAAAATGATAAATCTGAAAACAAAATGGGTGAGCATTTCTTCATGCTCTCTTTGTTTTCCCCTTGCCTTTTATACACATCATTTATTAGTTGCGCCAATTTCTCCATAAATGTAGTACATTAGAGATAAGGTATCTCCCTACCTACCACCTACCTGAGAGAAAATATCAATAACTTAGAGGATAAGAACACGTGAATAAGATTTTTTTGCTATTAAATTTAGATTTTGAAATTAGTGTAGTTACTATTTTATATTGATAAGGTGATATTTATGTTTTAATTTACAAAAGTCACTCTGATAGGAAGTATGTTATATATTTTTCAAATAATTAAAAGGGTTAGTATAATTTATAAAGAGTGTCTAAGGTAGACTTTGTCAGCAATGGTTGTTATCAAATCAAGTCACTTTTACCAGCTAAACTGAGAGTTTTAGCAAATATAGTTCCATTTTCTAATGCTTGGTTGGTTCAATCTTGTTGTGTTCTTGGCCCATCTTTTTAAGAATGTTTTTCGCTGATTAGCTGTGTTCACCTAAATTCAACCTAATACTTGTACAATTTTGTCTGTTTTCAATAAATTGATGCTATTTGTAATACACAACTTTTGTCTTCATGCCCAAAACCTATGCTGAAAAAGCAATTTCCTTTACTATAAAATGCTTTTGCAGGTCACATGTTTACACATACTTTATTTGGGAACCAATTTTCTTTTTTTATTCAATAAAATGGGATCAATCAATTTTTTGAGGAAAGTACCAAAAAGTGTCAAAACCTGATATTAACATCCGGGTGAGGCTTAAAAAAATTTCACTTTTTTTTTAATGTTGATAAATTTATCCAGTTTACTTTAAATTTTGGTTTAAATGAATTTGATTTAGATTAAAGATCAATTGACTCACAGTTTTTAAAAAAGTTATAATAATTATTTATTATCAATAAAAACTATTTATTATTTTATTATTATTTTTTTAAAATTTGTTATTATATTTATTTTTAATTATATAGATTAACAACATTTTTTAAAAAACAAATTATGATGTTGTTTAATAATATATTTGAAAATTTAATTTATTTGTTTGTCAAATTATATAATTTAATATTTTAATTTTAAATCTTTATAATAATGTTTTGATAAAATAAATTATTACTTTGATTGTACTGTCATTAAAAAAATAAGTTTAAGTCAATTCATTTCAATTGTGATATAATTAAAGGTAGAAAAGCAGATCAATTTAACTTATTTTGACCCAATTCACTATCGACCTATCAGTGTATCGGTTTGGTTTTGCCTGTCAACAAAAAAAATGACTTGAAAATTCTAATACATCCCGTCAATTTTTTTATAATTTTTCTAATTATATGTAGATGTATATATTATAAATATATGATGTATGTTTGTAATGTTTTAATTGATTAATTGATATTTAATAAAACAAATTAAAATAATTATTATTTATATGCTAAATTGTTCATTATAATTAATAATTAGAATTTAATTTTAAGTGTTAATAATTTAAATTATAATATATATTTGTATCCTTCAAATAATATAACATACAAAAATAAATTATTAACTTTTTTTATTTTAATTTTTGTTTAGAAAAAATAGATTAGTGGATTAGCTCGTTGTGTTTTTTTGTTCTCAATTTAACTATTAAAGCAAAACAAGATAGAACGGATTTATGAGTTAAAATTTGGTTTAAACCCTCATTTGGTCTTCATGTTTGTGTGTCAATCTCAATTTGGTCATCGTATTTTTTTTTTGTCTCAATCGGGTCCTATTACTTGTAAAAATGAGGCAATTAAGTCCTCTCCGTTAAGTTTTCTCTTACGGTGTTAAAAGACGCTGAAGTGTATTTTTTTTAAATGATGTTGCATTATGTATTAAATTAAATGGATTATGTGTTAATTACACGTCGAAAAGTAAATTCTTACCATCAGAAATTTCCATTAAAAAAAATCCCCACCCATTAACTTTGTCTTCTCCACAAAAACCCTAGCCGTCAACATGCGCCGCCATCATCCTCGCCATAACCACCATCGTGTTACACAACCATCAATAGTTAGAGACACCAGCCAAACCTTTACCGTGTGGTTCAGTGTTCCCACAGACCAAACCTTTACCGCTGGTCCTCTTTCTTGACTCATCTGGGATCACCGTCACCATTTATACTCAGGGTATGCTATAAAGTTTCAGTCTTTCTATTGGGACCCCTTTTCTTCTTTCAATTGGAATATTCTTTCGACCTTTGGTTGATTGTCACCTATGGAGCAGCCAAAGGCCCAGTTTTTCTCTTCCTATTGGATTTTTGGGCTCCCAGATCAGATTTCCTGAAGGGTTTCTCTCTGATATGTTCGGAGGCACATATGTTTGTTTGAGGTTTTTGTGGCTTTGGTCAACTTTGGAGCATTTATAGTTTCTGGAGACGAGGATCGTGCCTCTTTGGAGGCTTGCTAGATTGGAATAAAGGGATCAATTAGTGACCATTACAGGATGTTTTTATCTGATTTTAAACACTTTTATAATTTCTGAGGGGGTTTTGTCTTCTTTTGTTTGATGTAATTTGGAGGGTATGCGTGCTTAATTAGGGTTTCTGACTTTTTCCCCACATGAAAAAGTACTTGGTTTTTGAGGATTCTGGTTAGTTTTATGTAGTACTCATATTTTTGTTAAGCTGTGTAAGGTTCTTCTTAGTAGTGGGGAGACTCAGGTTGTTCAAAAGGTTGTTTGTATTAGGATGATGGTATGCTTAAAGCTTCTCCCTCTATGTTATGGATTTGGTTGATTGTCTTTTTGGATTGGTGAATCCAATGGGTCTGCACCCTTTACCATTGTTTTGAAAACAAGTGCATATCTGGTGTTCTGTTAACTCCTGCTGGTATTCTCTTTAAGATGGCCGTGAACAATCGCTGTTTTGTGGAATGGAAAGAGCAGTTTGTTTCATAGGAGCGTGGTAATCGTGTGGTTCACTATTACCTAAAGGATGCTGCTGGAGAATCTATCCTTGCAGTGGTGGGTACTGAGAGGAGTGTTAGGCACATCAGAACTTTTTGACATTAGAATATGGTGAGTTGCCTGGGAAATTTTGGGAAGTCCTGAAGACGATCACATCTTTTGTTATTATCTGCCATTTATTTATGAACTTGAGATCCTCTGTTTCACTCTTTAATCAAGATCACCAAATTTTTCACTTTCAAATCTTCAATCAAGATCACCAAATTTCTCACTTTCAAACCTAGTCACGCGACGAAGAAGACGAAGAGTCCAAGAATGATTTTCATGTCATAATTCTTTAATTTAAATAAAAATTTCATGTAATTAAAGAATGACATCAGCGTAAACACATCATCACATGTTAACGCCGTAAGAGAAAACTTAACGGAAAGGACTTAATTGTCTCTTTTTTACAAGTAATAGGACTCGATTGAGACAAAAAAAAAATACGATGACCAAATTGAGATTGACACACAAATATGAGGACTAAATGAAGGTTTAAACCTTAAAATTTTTAACCAAACTCATCAAACGATGGAGTGGTAAATTTGTCTAAATCTTGTTTTATTATATCTAGATATTATATATATATATATAATATTAAGTTATATTAATTTAAGTCAAAATTTATCACCTATTCTTATAAAAGTAAAAGTTAGAAGCCTATTCTGGAACTTGACCGTGTGACTCATAATCTTCATTCCTTTCTAGACGTGTCATGAAGAACATCTGACTATTGTTTCACATTAATGCCAAAATATGAAACCCTAAACCACTTATTGAATTGTTACAAAATAAAAGGAGAGATATATATTGAGATTTACAATTATAATTTTTTAGCTGATTAAAAAATGTTCAGCAGTTTTCGAGATTAATTTTGTAAAATTTAAATAATTGTCTCTAGGAAACATTGACATGGTTTGGAAGTAGGTTCCAAATTGGCCATGAGCCGGATAAAATTCAATATTCAAACTAAACGCGTTGAAAAACATAGCGACAACCCAACAACAATTAAATGTCATCATCAGATACCAGAGAATCTCCTCAATATCTACTTCAATACCAAGTTCAAATATTCATGTTCAAATACCATTTTCTCTCACAAACCATTCACCAAAACCTCAGCCATGAAGCTGAATCGCCTCTGCATCGTTTTACCACCAAATTCTGGTGAAATGGTGGTGCCACTTGAAAAGGGTGTCCAACAAGAACCCTTCCAAACACCAGAGAAACAATTTGTTGAGGCCAAACAGCCTCACAGGGCATGTGGGGGACAAGTTCTTGCTTCTCTTAGAGATTTTTTGGGCAAGTTATATGATTCAGGGTGGTGGAGAATTTGCCAAAAGGGAGAGCACAAAGAGAAGCACGAGTCTGGTGTGTTGTTTCATGACATGGACGGTGTGCAAGTTTCTGTTAACGTTGGCAGGGACAACCCCAGAATTTTCAGCTATGCAGAGCTGTTCATAGGGTCTAATGGTTTCAGTGAAGACCAAGTTTTGGGGAGTGGAGGATTTGGCAAAGTGTACAAGGCCGTTTTGCCGAGTGATGGAACCGTGGTTGCTGTGAAGTGCTGTTTGGCAGGGAAAGGGAAGCAGTTTGAGAAAAGTTTTGCAGCGGAGTTAACAGCAGTCGCTGATCTTCGCCACAAGAATCTTGTGAGGCTGAGGGGTTGGTGTGTCAATGAAGATCAGTTGCATCTTGTTTATGACTACATGCCAAACCGAAGCCTTGACCGTGTTCTGTTTCGCAGACATGAGAATTTGAAGGCCAAGCCTCTTCAATGGGGACAAAGAGTGAAGATTGTGAAAGGTTTGGCAGCTGCATTGTACTATCTCCATGAGCAACTAGAGACTCAAATCATTCATAGGGATGTTAAGACCAGCAACGTTATGCTTGATTCCCATTACAATGCTCGGTTGGGTGACTTTGGCATGGCAAGGTGGCTTGAGCATGAGCTTGAGTATGAGTATAAGAATAAGAACAGGAAAACAACATCAATCAGAAGTGACCATTTCAGATTGGGAGAAACGTCAAGAGTAGGGGGCACAATTGGGTATCTTCCTCCTGAAAGCTTGCAGAAACCAAGCAATGCTACCTCCAAATCTGATGTCTTCAGTTTTGGGATTGTTGTGTTAGAGGTGGCATCTGGAAGGAGAGCAATTGATCTCACACAGCCAGATGAACAAATGATTCTGCTTGACTGGATTAGAAGGCTTTCTGATGAAGGGAAGCTTCTGGAAGCAGCTGATACAAGGCTACCAGATGGATCCTTCATGCTCTCAGAGATGCAGCATTTCATTCACACAGGCCTCCTCTGCACACTCCATGACCCACAATTGAGGCCAAGCATGAAATGGGTAGTGGAAGCTCTTTCTGACTTTTCTTTTAAACTACCACCACTCCCTTCTTTTCTCTCCCACCCTTTATACATCTCTTTGTCTTCCCCATCTGATACTAGTCACAGTCCAAGCAGCACAAGTGGCACTAGCTCCACCACTGATAATGCAAGCATAACCACCAACAATACCTCAAACTATGTCACGGCAGCAGGTGAAACTGTGTATGTAACCGCTGAGTACAAAAACAGTGAAATCATCTCTTCTAAGAGCATGCACCACCAGCGACCATTTCCTGTGGTAGAAACTCCAAGAGAAATATCATACAAGGAGATTGTTTCTGCTACAGATAACTTCTCTGATTCAAGAAGGGTGGCTGAGCTAGACTTTGGAACTGCTTACCATGGCATCCTTGATGACAAATGCCATGTTTTGGTGAAACGCCTTGGGATGAAGACTTGTCCTGCACTGCGTGATAGATTCTCCAACGAACTCCGTAACCTGGGACGGCTTCGCCACAGGAATTTGGTTCAACTTCGTGGATGGTGCACTGAGCAAGGAGAGATGCTTGTTATTTATGATTACTCGGCAAGTAGAATCCTCAGCCAACTGCTTATGCATCATAACAATGGAACTCGAAGTGGAACTTCTTTCCTCCAATGGCATCACAGGTACAACGTAGTGAAAGCACTAGCCTCTGCAGTACTCTATCTACATGAGGAATGGGATGAACAAGTGATCCACAGAAACATTACTTCTTCCGCTGTCATTCTTGAGCCAGATATGAATCCAAGACTCAGCTCTTTCGCGCTGGCAGAATTTTTGTCAAGGAATGAGCATGGTCATCATGTAGTTTCTGACACTAGAAAATCGGTTCGTGGGATTTTCGGCTACATGTCACCAGAATACGTGGAATCAGGTGAAGCAACCACTGAAGCTGATGTTTATAGTTTTGGTGTGGTGGTGCTTGAAGTTGTGAGTGGACAGATGGCAGTAGATTTCAGGCAACCAGAGGTACTTTTGGTGAAGAAGGTTCATGAATTTGAGATGAGAAAAAGACCATTGAAAGAATTAGCTGACATTAGACTCAATGGAGAATACAATGACCAAGAATTGATGAGATTAGTAAGGTTAGGAATTGCTTGCACAAGTTGCAACCCGCAGCTAAGACCAAGCATGAGACAAATAGTAAGCATCCTTGATGGCAATGACAAATTACTTGTCCAGAATAGCAAGGAGAGCAGGGAAGAATGGAGACAAAGAAATTACCGTTCTTTGTCAATGGTTAAGAGAATCCAAGCTCTAGGAATACAGTAAGAAATTGCAGAAGGACATTCAAGTTACCTAATGGCAACTGAAATTTTTGTAACATAGAAAAATCTCTATCTTGTTTTTGTCTCCATGTTTTATCTATTTTGTCTACTTAATATCTATACTAGGTTGTATATTATATAAAAGAAGCTTCATGTATCAGTGTATTTTTATGCAGAAACATGGCAAAAATCATGTGTTTCTATTCATACTTCGATTTTCTAGTTTTCAATTCCACAAGCAAAGTGTATAAAATTCTCCAACACAGTATTAAGAAAATGGAGACAAGTCAAGCTCACACATTTAGCACAATGTAACTTCAAACTCTTCTCTCTATTCATCTGCTTCAATCCCAACCCAATTAATGAAACCAAATAGGAACTCCCTGAAAGTGACCTGACCATTCTTGTCCCAGTCCATTTCTTCTGCAAGGAAGACAAAATCAGAGAGGGAAATCAGAAAGGTAACATAAAAATAAGAGAGGAGAAAGGAAAGATCAAAAACAGATCATGCTATAGAATTGAAGTGAAGTAAATAATACGAAATCGGTGTTTAGAGATGCGCGCAGGGGATCTTTCACGAGGGTTGGTCTCATTCAGTGTCCTGATCATGTCCTTTTTGTTGAGCTTTCCATCACCATTTTGATCAAAAAACACAAAGGCCTCAACTATGGTATTGAAGATTTCTCCAACCTGTTCTAACCCTGCTTTAGATGACTGAAAGAAAAATGTAATCATGATCAAGTCATTGCATAGTTTAAGCAGATATACCAATTTCAAGATCAATAAAGCATAAAATTAAGTTTCCAATGAGTACATTAACAGAGGATGAAGGTTCTGCTAGTAAATGGATGAGGCATAGAAGAACTATAAACTCATTGAACTGTATGCCCTTGCTTCCATCAAGATCACAATACTCAAAAAGATTCTCAATCTCCTGATCTTTAAGATGAAGTTGTAGATGTTCTAAGAACTTCTTTAGCTCATTGGGTTCTATAGATCCATTAGAATCCTCATCTGTGGAAGATACAACATAAAACACTTACTTTTCTACCAAAATTGAACTGTAGCTCATTCAAAACAGAATATTGGGGCTGTTATTGAAACTTACCATACTGTTCAAACATTCCTCTTAGAGTTTTCAGCCTCTCCTTAAACATTGGGAACATCATAACTATACTATCAACTGATTTCAACTTGCTCTGTCCAAATTTATATCTTCTCATTTCAACTATTTTCCTTTCAATCTTGTCATCCAAGCACATATTCTTGCTTGACTTGCCAATACATGACATTATCACTCCCATTTTATTGGCAAAGACTTCTGAAGAAAGCGAAAGGTAAGAGTAACAATCCTTGAAATGAGGTATAAGGAAACAAAAAAGAAACTAATCATGTGTTAATTTTTATGAATCTAACAACAGTGTCTTTGATATCTTGATAAATATCAGAAGTAAACGAATTATTTTCAGTTTTTCTTAAGACTGTTATCAATATGCATGTGGAAGGGACACAAGAAATTCTCAATTCTTGCAGTTTTTCAAATTATTTTGTCATGTGATGTTCTAGTAAAGTAGAAATTCCAAATGTTGTCCAATGCCTAACAAAATATGAAATAGATTAAACAAGAGAAAAGAATACAAGAAAAAGAAACATACCTTCCAATTTTCTGGTGCTTGGCTTATGACAGGTAAATAAGGTAGTTTTGGGAGAACCAAAGGATCAGAAGGAAGCAATTTATAAATATGCAAAAATTTTGAAGAATAGATAAGCATCTCAAAATTCCAAGTGGGTCTGAGATGCCATCTTTTCTTGAGTGCTAGGCCATCTCCAAGTATCCAAGCTCCAAAGGAGTACTTAAGGAATAGGAATATGTTCCATTGACTTTAAAAACTGCATATTATGCTTATTCACTGTTTGTTTGGTGGTGTTTCCAATAAACAAAACCCCAAGGAAAAAGGACATTTCAAGCACTGACTAACTTCGGTTAGAAGTACAAACATTCGGTCTGTAACATTAAATATTAAAAATGTTTTTAGTCTTGAAATTGGAATTTATCTAGTTTTGAAATTTTGTATCTTTAAACTTTAAAAATCATGTAGTGATACATTTTATTAGTCTTGAAGTTGGAATTTATCTTGAAACTTTGATCTTTAAACTTAAAAAATATGTAGTGATACATTTTAATTCAAATGTTAATCTTAAAAATTGTTTAACATATAAAAAAATTTAATACAGTATATTAAAAATGTTATATCTATTATTTTTAAAATTTGAATATCAAAATATATCAAATTTAAAAAAAAATCTAATTTAAAATTCTTGAGAAGGTTCAACCAAAAGAGCGAAATATGAGTCAATTTGTTTAACATTCCGACTTATAAAATATACATCAATGGCGTCTGAAAACCGTGGCACTATTGGCACTATTGGACAAATCAGAAACAGCAGTTGGTACACAGTACACAATATCACGTCATTGAGTTGGATGGTCATCTAAATTACTTATAAATATCTCATTTTTGTTCAGTTTTAATTAATATAAAATTTCAGCAGGTGCTTTGGAATATCAGTTTTTGTTATTATAAAATATCTTTCAAAAGAAAATCATAAAACATATTATTAAACATTTTATAATAAAAAATTAAATAAATTACATAATTTTATAGAAAAAAAAAAAGAAAAGCCAATTCCTTTTATTTTGATAATATAATAAAACCGTATATACTGACATTCAACATGCATATCTATGTAAATTTATTATTTATTAATTAACTCTAAATATATAATATTACATTTAAATATAATTAGTGATTTATTTCCGTTTTATTTTCAATGAAATTTTATATCAAATAATTTAGTTAAAAAATATATTAAAAAAATTAAAGAGAACTCCACTTGGATGGATTTTGTTTTCTTTTTTAAAATTCATTATACTTTTAAACTTGTTTAATTTTTAACATGGTGTTGAGTTCTATTTAGATATTTTAGACCTAGTTTACTTAAGTAGATTTGGGGAAAAGTAATTGAGAGGATTTATTTCCGTTTTATATCAAATAATTTAGTTAAAAAATATATTAAAAAAATTAAAGAGAACTCCACTTGGATGGATTTTGTTTTCTTTTTTAAAATTCATTATACTTTTAAACTTGTTTAATTTTTAACATGGTGTTGAGTTCTATTTAGATATTTTAGACCTAGTTTACTTAAGTAGATTTGGGGAAAAGTAATTGAGAGGATTTGGTTATAAATTCTGTTGTTGTTTATTTGAATAGATTTGGAGGTGAGTGATAGTAAATTTGGAAGTAAATTTTTTAATCTGTCACATAAATTAAATCTTACATTAATTCTCACAAATTTTACTTCCAAATCTATTTTTACTGACCTCCAAATCTATTCAAATAAACAAAAAAAAATTACCTTCAAATTCTCTCAATTACTCTTTCCAAATCCACTGAAGTGAACAAGGCCTTAGTCAGATTTTAGGCAAAACCGTTACATGGTTAAAAGATGAAACAATAATTGTATCATGACATACTTTTACATTCATTTGACACAAACTATAAAAATAAAATGGTCATAGAATAATAAATTTTTGTATTATTTCAAAAAAGAAAATAATAAAAAATAAGTAAGAATAGTGCCAAATGAATATAAAAAATTTAGTTGTGTGAAAGAATCATTACTCACTCAGTATGAAAATGACGTTTTGTATTTTGCATAAAACATTTTGAGAGGTGCATCAGATAAAACATTTTAAAGGTGCATTTATCCGAACCATTCCTATATAACTAATGTTAGCATTATTTTGACCGAAAAATAACCGATTCAAAACAAATACAGTAGAAGATTATTTATTTGGATTTTCTTTTTCTATTTTGAGGAAACTATGTCCAATACTTGTAAGACCAGAAAAAAAATTTGGGAATATTATTTATATAGTAATTTACTGTGTGTGAGGATAAGACATTTAATTATTCATATATGCTTATTTTCTTCTTTTTTTTATATAGTTACTAAGGGAAATAAATAAGGTTTATATAAATGTTTTTGTGTTATATGATACATTATGCGTGCTAGTTAGGTGGTTTAGCTATTACGCTTGGGGATTTAAGTCTATTTTAACCACGTTGTTTAACCCTTTTTGCGTGATTGAACTCTTTCTACAAGGTCTCTAGGCTGGCTACTTCTGTCAGGTCTAGTTGCTTGTGTCCATTCCTGGTCTAGTTGCTTGTGTCCATTTCTGGTTGTATGATAAATTGCAGGATGTCATGTGTTGGTCTGGGAAGTTGTAAAAATTTTAGTGCATTTAAGAATAGTTTTTCAATTAGTTTTTCTTACCGTAGGAAACATAGGTGTTTTTATTTCATTTATATGAGTAAATAGGCATTGTATTTATAGGGAAGATTTTTTAAGAAAATATGTCTGTAAATGTGAATGTATAAATGATATAACTTGTGTTAATGGTATATTACAAGGAGTGTACCATAGGGACCGGATGAACCATGGTCCAGCCAACATGAACATCAATACAATTGAAGATAATACAGGCTTATAAGATGGATACTGATGATATATTTAAGATAACTAGTATAAGCTCAACGTCCGGTCGTTCAGAAACAAGTAATTAAGGTAAACTGCCTGTATAGAAGGTAAACATTAAGAATGAATTAAGGTAAAACAGAATTAGAGGCATTGGGCCAGTAATTGGACCGTGATTAAGACTTTGCTAATCACGAGCCCATAATGAAAATTTTAAATAGAGGGAGTTGGTGGATTACATTGATTGCACATTTACTCTCATTTTCTCTTTCTATCTCTACCATTTGACTATACTGACTTGAGCGTCGGAACACTTTTGACAGATAACCGACTGAACGTTACAAGAAGAGTATAAACTTAGCAAAAAAGGAATTGAGTGTTCAACCGAACATTTAGGAGGGAAATTTTGTAGGTGGAGTAGGACCGACCTCACAACCGGAACAAGGAGTATTATTGAAGATAATGGGGGTAGGTGTAGGTGTCTTTAGTCTGTGTTAGTGTTATAATTTGTTGATTGGAAATTGGAAGTATATTTGCTGTGTTGTTTGAATTGATTCTGGTTACATATGTTGTGATTCCGGTTAACAGCTTGTATGAGCATCTGAATTTAATAATATTGCCATGGTAGATTTACTGTGCTTTCTTAAAGTAGGAACAACTAAAATAAGTTTTTGAAATTTATTCATTGCTCTAAGTGTATTAATTTTCGTGTTTCCATCATGATGATATGAATTGCTTTATTGGAAGTTAATTATATTCTCCAAAGTGGTTGTTAATGTGTATTATTGAGGCCAATTACAAGTTCTAGATAAGGTGCAACCTGCAAAATTCAACATAGACAAACATACCGATAATATGTTAAAATTGTGAGATTGAGTGAGACTTTGTCCATTTTTACAACATAGCATATTAAATCGGCTCCTGTTTCTTATCACAACACGTTATCGTTGTCAATCATATGCTGAGTTTGACTCTACTCGTACCTATATATCATTGTTTACTCTCACAGTTAATATTATTAATTGTGTTAAATTTCTTAAATTTAAAAAATAAAACATGTATCTATTTCTTATTTAAATTTTAGTAAAAGTGGTTAATATATGAATATTGAAGACTTTAGTTTCTACAGAATCGGGGTTCAATCCCCCTATTGTGGTCAAAGGAAACTTCACGTCTGAATCTTAAGCCTGATATCATATGTATGCCTTACCATTTCCTAAATACTAGCACTGTCTGAGTTATGTTTCTTGTTGAGATAAAACCAAAGAAAATATATTTTTAAAGGGCTTAATGGACCTTCACATATTCTACTATTTATGTTAATAAAGAGTTGATACAATAGGGAAAGATGAAGGTCAAGGGATTGTCCTAAACTGTTAGGTACAATGATTATACATAACCCAACACATTACTCCCTACTTCTTTAGTCCTACTTACTACACTAACATAGGTAGACTTAGTAATTATTCTACCATTAAGCTCATACACATAGCTCACACACAACTCACACACACTAACCAATAATTCTAACACTCCCTCTCAAACTGAAGCATACAAATTGTATGAATCAAGTTTGGAATAGATAAACTCGATTTTGAAACAGATGATTTGTCTTCAAGAGTATGATGCAGTGTGTTATCACATGTCAACAAACAACTAATAGCAGCTTGTGAAACTTTAACTTCAAAAGTGGATGACGGAGAACAGTAGTGAACAATGACAATCTGGAAGGACAAAATCCCAAATCAAGTAAGGAATGAATTTCAAAAACTTATTTTAGTTGTTCCTACTTTATAAAAGCACAGTAAATCTACCATATACTCATACAAGCTGTTAACTGGAATCACAAAACATGTAACCAGAATCAATTCAAACAACACAGCAAATATACTTCCAATTTCCAATCAACAAATTAAAACACTAACACCGACTAAAGACACCTACGCCTACCCCCATTATCTTCAATAATACTCCTAATAATATACCATTAAGACAACATGTTATATCATTTGTACATTCACATTTACAGACATATTTCCTTAAAAATCTTCCTATAAATACAATGTTTATTTACTCATATAAATGAAATAAAAACACCTATGTTTCCTACCGTAAGAAAAACTATTTGAAAAACTATTCTTAAATGCACTAAAATTTCTACAACTTCCCAAACCAACACATGACATCCTGCAATTTATCATACAACCAGAAATGGAGAAAAGAATTGGTTCTATGCAGTTAACTCCCCATACCTTGTTCGATTTCTCCTGCAACCTTCGGTTCAAATTTCATATATCTCGCTCTTCCGCTCCTGTGTTGAGACTCGTTCTCTCAGTGCGTCTCACTTACCACCGATCTTGCTCGTCACGGATTAGTGTTTTCGAAACTGAATCAAAAACAAAACTTTATGTCACACGCACTTGTCCCCTTTAGTATAGGGTTTTCGAAAATGAATCAAAAAGAAAACGAAAGATAGACAAATGATGAGAAAAGAAGAAAGGAATAGAAAGGGGACAAATATCTTATGCTTCGCATTTCGCCGGTTCGAACTCTTCCAATCACCGATCACGTCTAGCCTGTGGCAGCATGGAGTTCTCCCTTTTTTTTTTTCTTTCTCGCTCTCTCTTAACCCTAACCCTAGACTTCCTCTTCCAAAATGAAAGCTTAGATGATTGAAATGAAAGGTTGGACGATGCAAATGAAAGGAACGAATAAGGAAAAAAAAATTTCAATCAGCTTTCACGCATGCAAATGACAACTTTACCCTTAATAAAATTCAGATTAATTGGACCCCAACGCTGTCAAATAAATGAATGTCAATTTCTCTTTAGGCTTGTGAAACAATTATTTTCGTAAAAATAACACAGTGAAAAAACCTATTTTCCCTCCACCAATTTTCACTGCGTTCCCCTCTCAGTTCTCCACCCTATTGATCTTTTTCACACCACCGTCTCCCTCTAATCACCACCGTGTCTCCCTCTAATCACCATTGCACCGCCCCACTTCGTTTCCCTCTCAGCACACAACCCCCTTCTTCATATACCTCTCAAACCAGCGCAGCACTTCGCCTGAGTGTTGTGTGTCCCCATCAACACCACCGTGCGTCTCCCTTTCTACCACAGACGTGAAGTTCGTGAATAGTGAATGAAAGTTAGTATCTCGTTCTCCGACCTACGAATTTTAGGGTTTTCTGTTGTTTTGGTTCATTTACTTAAATTAATTTTATTGCTTTTCGTTTCGTGTCCAATATTTTGGGGTTAAGGTTTTATTTTGTTATTTGAGTAAGATTGGTGAATCGGGTCTTGTTAATAGGTGCCCTGTTCTGATCTTAAATTTTTTCCCGCATCTTATCATATTGATCTTCTCTTGATTCATCCCTTTGATTTCACCCTGCCAAACTCGTACTCGGAATGCCTTTTAATACAAATTTACTTTGAAGAAAACAATATAGTTTGCAGTAAAATAATTCAAAAAGTAAAATAATATACGAAAACAATATGTATTTCACACTTAGATGAAACAGTGCGATGCAAAGCAAATAGTAGAGTGGTTTTGGTTCGTTGTGCCTTTTTCTGGTTTGTAAAGTAAGGTGGCTTGAGCTTTTTATTCCTGCACCCCATAATTAATGTATGCACGTCCTTTTTCTATTTTCTGATATTTTCTGAGGGTGTGTGGTGGGGACTGTACATTTATACTGAGAGTGCTGTATATATGTGTATGTATAAAATAATCGTAGACTTCTTAAGAATTATCTCTCATTAATGGTATTTGTCAAATTGTCCAAGTAGTTATGTGCTTGAAACAACTTATTTAGCTGTAACCGATACCAAATCTATGATGATTTCTTATGGGCCGAACAAAACCATTGAGTTTGATGAAAGGAAAACCACCCATAGGACTAAAATCATGGGTCAAAGTCAGTTTATTGCAATTTGTATAACCAACTGTATTGTATAGAATGAGATAGGCTGCATTTCTAAACCCTTCTTCTGCAAAATGGCCACTGCCCATTTGAGAGCCAGTGTGGTAGCACCTTGAACGAGAATGCACTATTTCTCCTCCAAATTGTACCATGCTAGCATGGTTTCTCAAGTGACTAAACAAGTATGTTGGTCAGTACCCAACAAGTAGCCCTGACCCAAATTCCAGTCACCAATGTCAATGCTTTGGGTCCTATACACCCGGAGTTTCATTATGGTATCTTAGAATTATTAAAGCAAAAGGAAATGAATGTTAGGTATAGAAGTATTGAGCTGTCATATATCTATATAAAGTTAAAGATATAGAAGGAATTGCGATATATGGTTGATTACATTATTAATAGAGACTTATATGTTGTTCTTGTTTTCCTCTTCCCATTTGTCTTTAAATACCAGGGCATTTACTTGTTAATGACCCTACCATAGAGTCTCTGTGTAGCTCTGCAGCATATAAAATCATTCATGAACTAATTCCCTTTGAGACAAAACAATGGATAATTAATATTGTATGGCAAAAAATCTTTGCAGAATCGACATGTTTTAAATATAAGATATAGACATGGAAACATGGACTGAATCTGAGATGATTATTTGGAAGGTATATACCATTTGTTTCAAGCTGCTAATTATGTCATAGAGCTGACTCTATATACCATGATTATGCAATGTAGGATTGGTATCCATTTGTTGGCAGACTAGAGTTTTTCTTGTGTTGTTCTTTGCTGAAATGCAAACTTTAAGAACAATAGTATATTTTGTTTGTGTCATCTGAGTTCCCTTATAGCCTATGTGGTATCTTTTTGTTTGTGTCATCTGAGTTGGCTGAATTTGCCTGTCATTCTGCTCTAATACTTCTGCAACAGTTTACATGTCATTTAATTAGGAGGAGGCCTTTTACCAACTCTTTGAAACATAGTTCATTTACTAGAATAATAGAGCCAACAGGTTTGCTTATTAAGTTATGTGGACAAACCCCTAAGCTGGAAATTGTGTGCACGTGTGCAGTGTGGGATATGAGAATACTAGAAAGAAATCTTTGTCTAGATTATCCCTCAACTTAGATGAGATGTACATAATTTTATTTGGTGTTAAGAAGTAGACTTTAAGCCTAACTCAACCTCACAAAACTGGCTTGTAAGGTGAGGTTTGTACCCACTTATATACTATAAATTAACCTTATCTTTAGTCGATGTAAGATTTCCAACACACCTCCTTCACGTCGAGGTATGTACATCTTGAGCATAAGACTAGACATTAATGGATGGTCCGATAACGGGTAGAACAATATGCCCAACAAACAACAAATATCGTTAGGATAGCTCTAACATAGCTCTGATACCATGTTAAGAAATGAACTTTAAACCTAGCTCAATTCCACAAAACTAGTCTGTAAGGTGAGGTTTGCACCCATTTATATACTATAAATTGGCCTTATATCTAGTTGATGTGAAACTTCCAATATTTGGTATGCATCAAGTAGGGGAAAATCTTAACACCTCCACTCCCAGTTTCTGTAAGTATCCTCTTCTTTTCAAATTGAAGCGAGAAGCAAAACCAACATAAGGTAGTGTAATTCATGAATAAATGATAGAGAAAAGGCTAGGAGGGGTTGTGAATTACCCAAGTTCAGTCCAAGGAAATGGGCCCGTACCTAGTTCTTGCTTTTATGCTATAATTCACTTTTTAGATTTCTGTTGATGGTAATGTTTAATTCTTGAACTTTGACTCCTTATTATTATGCTCTCAGTAGAAAATAATACTGAAATTTATTATTTAGAATTGATTGAAAATACATTCTCATATCCTCTATTTGTAACAATCTAATTCTCCTAAAAAAGGGAAATAGAGAAACTAGGAAAACAAAATAAAATAGAAGATTGTATATCTATTTTCTCTAATTAGGAAGATTCTAAAGATATCTTCTCTAATTACAACACTCCCCCTCAAGTTGGTAAATGAATATCAATCATTCCCAACTTGCCTACAAGATCTTGAAATCTACCCGGAAGAAGCCCTTTTGTAAAAATATCTGCTATTTGAAGTTCTGTAGGAACATGAGTTGTAATCACAAAGCCTCTATCAAGATTATCTTTGATGAAATGTCTGTCAATCTCAATGTGTTTGGTTCTATCATGCTGTCTTGGATTATGGACTATGCTCATGGCAGACTTATCTCCACTTTGAGTTTAAAATCATCCAAAATGATTTTCATCCAGAGTCCTTCACATATTCCTTGAGCAAGAGCTCAAAATTCAACTTCTGCACTAGAACGAGAAACTCTATCTTGCTTTTTCTTCTCCATGTTACCAGACTATCTCCAAGAAACACACAATACCCAGAAGTAGATTTTTTGTCAGTAATAGAACCTGCATAGTCAGCATCAGTATATATCTTCATAGTCAATGCGTCTTCCCTTTTGAATAATAGCCCCTTTCCTGGACTTGGCTTCAAGTATTGGAGAATTTTGTCAACTGCTTGCATGTGTCTCTCTCTTGGATCATGCATAAATTGGCTCACAACACTAACTGCATAAGCAATGTCTGGTCTTGTGTGTGATAGATAGATTAATTTTCCTACCAATCTCTGATATTGGGCCTTCTCTACAGGAGTACTTTCTTCACATCCCATTTTGTGATTTTGTTCTATAGGAACTGTTGAGGTTCTACATCCCAGCTTTCCTGTTTCTTTGAGGAGATCAAGTACATATTTTCTTTGGAGATGAAAATTCCTTTGTTGGAGTAGGCAACCTCTATTCCAAAAAAATATTTGAGTTTTCCTAGGCCTTTCATTTCAAATTGAGTTGCCAATTTATCTTTTAATGCCAATTTATCTTTTAATGCCAATTTTTCTTTTTCATCATCTCCTGCAATAATCATATCATCCACATAGACAAGTAATAGAATGAGTTTACCTGTAGAAGAGTGCTTTATGAATAGAGTATGATCTCCTTGGCTTTGTCTGTATCCCAAGGAAATCATTGCTTTTGTAAATCTTCCAAACCATGCTCTAGGGGATTGCTTAAGACCATACAATGCTTTCTTCAGGAGGCATACCTTGTTTCTTTCATTTTTCACTTCAAAACCTGGGGGAATCTCCATGTACACTTCCTTATCTAGATTTCCATGAAGAAAGGCATTCCTCACATCCAGCTGGTGTAAGTCCCATTTAAAATAGGCGGTCTAAGCAAGAATAACTCGAACTGTATTCATCTTTGCCACTGGGGCAAATGTCTCCTCATAGTCAATCCCGTATGTTTGGGTATATCCTTTTGTCACCAATCTAGCTTTATATTTTTCTATTGTCCCATCTGCCTTATGTTTCACTGTGAATCCATCCACACCCCACTGCCTTCTTTTCTCTTGGCTTATCAACAATCTCCCAAGTTGAGTTTTTTTCTAATGCATTCATCTCTTCTTTCATGGCTTGATTCCAATGTTCAAGTTTCATGGCCTCTTGGATTGAGGTAGGAATTTCTGTGGCATCAATGACAGCAATAAAACTTTTGTGCTTATCAGAGAGATTGTTAGTGCAAACATACTGAGAAATATGATATTTAGCACATGATCTTCTTCCCTTTCTCAATGCAATGGGTAAATCCTCAGTAATACTTACCTCCTCCTCATTGATATCTTCAGGGATCCTCACCTCCGGATTAGACAATTTTTCTTGCTTGAGAGTCGAAGTGGGTTGTTCTCTTCTTTCATATTTTTTGCCAAAAAATCTGTTTTCTTCCTCTTCTTCCTCACTGTGGACTATGGTAGCTTCATTGCTCAGGTCTTGGGCATCCTGCAAAGACAAACATGGTAATGACAAGAAGGAGAGTTCATCCACTTCAAGTGCTTTCTCCCCGTGAAGTGATGGACTGACATAAAAGGATTGTGTTTCATGAAAGGTGACATTCATGGTGATAAAGACGCGACGACTCTGAGGATGATAACATTTGTACCCTTTTTATTAGAAGGATACCCAATAAAGACACATTTAAGAGCTCTGGGATCTAATTTACCACGGTTAGGATGATGAGAGTGAACAAAAACAACACATCCAAAGACTCGACTAGGTAGACTCGTTAGTAGGGAAGAAGAAGGAACAAAAGACAATAGAGACTCTATAGGACTAATGCCATTTAAGATACGAGTGGGTAACCTGTTGATGAGATATGTGGCAGTTAACACAGCTTCTCCCCAGTAATTTTTTGCAACAGACATTTGAAAAAGAAGAGTTCTAGTTACTTCAAGAAGATGACGATTCTTTCTTTCTGCAACCCCATTTTGTTGAGGGGTATTAACACAGGTTAGTTCATGAAAAATACCATTATGAGACAAAAAATTGTTAAATTCATGATTCACATATTCAGTACCATTATCAGACCTAATTCTTTTGATATTTTTTCCAAATTGATATTGGACAAGATGGAAAAAATTAACAAAAATTTGAAATACTTCGGATTTATTTTTCATAAGGTATGTCCATGTGACACGGGTACAGTTGTCAATAAAGGTAACGAACCATCTGGCTCCAGAAATAGAATTTATGGTGAAAAGAGAGGTTAGAAGAGACAGTAGCGAAAGAAGCCATGGATGAACTGGAGAGAGAAACTATAAAAATAAAAAATTCTTCAATCAAGGCACCTGAAAAAAAGGAAAAAGAAAACATCTAAATCGTTGTGAGACATGCAACCATGCATGATGGAAAAAGGAATACCACAACTTCTAAAGGCGTTAAGAGCACGTAGGAGCTCCAATGAAGGCGTCGTTGATGGCATGGTGGTTGCCTGACAAAGACGATCAAAATCATGTGATTGTTAGTCGAAACTAGAACTCCGGCATTGACTACGGTAGACGATGGTGCCGCCGCCGGCAGTAGATGGCGCCATCGCCGGCAGCGGCGGATGTAGTGGCAAAGCCACCAAAAACTTTTCATCAAAAGAACCTTAGACTCTAGATACCATGTTGAATATGATGAAAAACTATATTTATAATAGAAGAAATATGGGCTAAGCCCAAAATACAAATAAGAAATAATAACAAACTAACTAAAAATAAAAAATAAAGATAAAAAATAAATATAAAATAAAGATAATATATCTAACAAGGTTAAATGAAATTTTTAAGCATGCGTTCTAAACACTTCAGAAAACAAATCTAAGGTTGGCGCCCTCCAATTAGGGTTTACTATCTGGCGTGTGTAGTTGTTGTCCCTATATTTTCTCCCACTTTGCTGGTCTTTTTTCTCTACACATTTGTCTTCTTTCTCCACCCTGCTTTTTCCACCATTTTTGCCAGCTGCTATCTAAAAAGCGGCTGCCATGGCCACTGCCGGCCTTTGCCACTGCCTTGTTGTGGCAGCAGGTTGGAAAACTGCTATCAGTTTCTGCCATGGTGTCACCCTAGCGGAAATTTGATAACAATACTGGGCTCATCACTTTCTTAGCCCTGGTTTTACTAGCATGTGGACTAGTAGCCCACTCTTGTGATGCTAACACAAATCTTATTGCATTTTGTTGCTTAATATGATTTTAAGCGAGATAGCACGTAAAAACTGTCCTAGTTTGCTAACTCTCATCTCTAGGAATACTTTCTATACAAATTAAGAACCCAAGTATGTCTATATATATAAGTAGGGTTTTTCTTTGCATTGCCAATGGCATTATGGAATATTGGAACCTCTTCAATGTTATCGACCATTATTTCAGAACTTGGACAACATTCTCCTCCCCAATTTCTTGAGCAATGCTGTCTAACAGCTCAAACATTTTGCCATCCTTGTCACATTACTAATTTATGTAGAGAACATATGGTAACATACGTGTATGGGGCCAACATATGGTAAATTAAGAACAGAAAAAATAGTCAAAGCACAGAAAAGATAGTCAATAGTAAGGAATGGGAGGGGTTACCAATGCCACAAGCTTAGGATAGAGCATCATATGAAATGGAAGTTCTTAAATTTAGGAGAGAATATATTTCTTATTATTTGTCTCCTCACATACATTGGATATATATATATATATATATATATAAGAGTTTATTGAATATTTTAGGAAATAAAAGCAACCTATTCTATGGAACAAATCCTTGGAATTGCGGGATTGTTATACTAGAAATAATAGCAAGACACAAAAAATATAACATATTAAATACACGGGAATAATATCTAAAATTTCCTAAAATATATTTTGACACTTCCCCTTGGTGAATAAGTGTTTTCCATTCCCAACTTGGATATAATTCTTTCAAAAGCTCAGCCTCTTGGTGAGTATGTCTGCAAGGTAATCTTGAGTGGACACATATGGGGTGTAAATCTATCAAGCTTATCTTTGATAAAATGTTTGTCCACCTTAATATGTTTGATTCTATCATGTCGTACTGGATTGTGGACTATACTAATTGCCGATTTGTTATCACAATATAACCTCATAGGTTCATCCCGCTTCATCCTTAAGTCTTCCAATATAATCTTCAGCCATAAAAGTTCACATATTCCTTGGGCCATTGGTCGAAATTATGCTTCAGTACTAGATTTAGCTACCACACTTTGTTGTTTGCTCTTCCAAGTTACTAGGTTTCCCAAGAAAGGTACAATATCCGGTAGTTGACCTCCTATCCATAGCTGAACCTGCATAAGCAGCATCTGTATATGCCTCTAGACTAGCATTCTTATTTTTTTTGAACAAAATTTCTCTTCCTGGAGCCCCTTTTAAGTACTGAACAATTCTAAGTGCAACTTGTAAATGTGCTTCCTTTGGTTGATGCATAAATTGGCTAAACTAAGTTCACGCCAAAGGCAATATCTGGCTTAGTGTGGGATAGGTAAATGAGCCTTCCCACAAGTGTTTGATACATTTTTTTTGTCCATAAAAACATCCTCATATGCACTTCCCAACTTTATATTTGGATCAACAAGTGTATTTGCTTAGTAGGCTGTTTTACCTGTTTCCTGTAGCAAATCAGCGATATATTTTTGTTGCGATATGAAGATTTCTTTTTTGGAATGGGCTACTTCAATCTTGAGAAAATATTTTAGCTTCCCTAAAGTCTTGTGTAAGGCCAAATAAACTTTCTAAAAATCAAGGAAAGAAAAACAGTTGTGACACTTGTAGCCAAATAAACTTTCGGCTACCAATTTCTATATGCAAACAATCAACTATCGGTGGTGTGAATAAAATGTGAGCAGCCTTCCATGTTTGTATTCTAAAATTAAGGAATCCTTGTGCCCTTGGCAAGCTAGAATTTCTCTATAAATAGAGAGGAACGGTAGCAAGTTTTGGAAAACAAAGAAAAACAAAACATACTTGCGGCAAGAGGAGAAAAGAGCAAGGAAAGAAGGGAATTGAAGGAAGGATTCTAGAAAAAAGGTAAAGGGAGCTAACTCTTTTCTTTTCAATGATTATTGTATATTTTAGGATGAAGAATATGAATGAGTTGTGAGTATGTTGGGTTTTAGTAAGGGTATCCTGTCCACTTATGGGGGTTTTGGTTTTCTTGACTATGCTTTCCTTGTTTTTTATTTTCCAAGTTACTTCGGTAAAACCTTTATTTCCATCTCGTTTACTGTTAGATTAAACTGAAACTTTGATATATGATTCCTAAGACTTATTACTTTACCTTGACCGTTTGGATTATTAATTTGAGGTTTATACTTGTTGAATATAGTGAAAAACTATATTTGGGATTAATCTCCCTTGTGTCTTTGCATGCACATAGGGTAATGTATTTATAATTGTTGTAATTAGAGTAAGTTAGGTATGAGGAGCCTAACTTATAGGAGGTGCCTAACTTATAGGAGGTGCCTAACTTAGGGGTGCCTAACTTAGGAGGTGCCTAACTTTTACTCCTATAAAATCAGTTGTATGTTGTAATATGGAAGTAAGAAAGCAATAATAGTTTTTACATGTTTATCAAGATGGTATCAGAGCTCCCGACCTTGGGAGCTCTGTTTCCGCTGCACTAGCTCCTAGCCACGACACTGTAGCATGGTCCGGCCACTACAACTGCAGCAGCAACCATTGAATCATTTATAGCACAGAAGGGTGCGTCTATCTTCAGCAAAACACAACACTGCAAATCGCTCCGGAGAAGACACTGCCACGCGCCGCCACGCGCCGCCACGCGCCGCCACGGATTAACACACTCGCCGGCGCGTGTAACCCACGCGCCTAGTTCCGGTGAGACCCACTTGCCGCCGCCGACACAGAAGGAGTCGCCGGAGCCTCCTCAGTCCGTTTCAAGGGTCGGTGACAACCCGTTTGGCTCAGATCGGAGTAAATCTGAGTTTTTCAAGTACTGCTCCCTTTTTTTATTGTGTACCGGACGCGGTTTCGTCACCAGATTGCGTTCCTAAGGATGTCCGAGGTAAAATTTATTCCTTTGGGTCCTAATGATCTTCCAAATATGATAGGTGCCTATTAGTTGGATGGACGAAATTTCTTACAATGGAGTCAATACATCCGAAGAATTCTCAAGGGTCGCTCAAGACTAGACCACATAGATGGTGGAGGACCAGAACCAGATGACTCTAACTTCCCAATATGGGACAATGAAGATTCACTAATTATGACTTGGATGTGGCATTCGATGGTTCCTGAGATAAGTCGAAATTATATGTTTCATTCTTCTGCCAAGGAAATATGGGATGATTTACAGAATACTTTCTCTTTGAAAAAGGATTTTGCTGCATGTTATGACATTGAAAGCAGGATATTTAATACAAAGCAGGGTTCACTCTCTGTATCAGAATATCATGGAATTTTGAATGGTCTTTGGATTGAATTAGATCAATACCAAACAATCAAGATGTGTAAGACAGATGCTGCCGCACATGCTGAAGTCGTGGAAAGAGGAAGAATCTTTAAATTTCTCCATGGCCTGAATCAAGAGTATGACCCAATCAGGGTACAGATCTTAGGAAGAGAAAAATTATCTTCCTTATCAGAAGTATTTTTCATGGTAAGAGGAGAAGAAACTCGAAGAGCTGTCATGCTTGATGGGGGGATCTCCAACACAGGCTCTGCCATGACAACCAGAAAGGGATTCCAGAAGGGATCAAACACCGAAGGAAAGGCATTTGAAAGAGGTAATCGTGGAGATTATTGTTCATTTTGTAGAAGATCTGGACATACCAAGGAAATATGTTTCAAACTCCATGGAAAAAGTAATGTTCTAGAGCGTATGAGGAACAACAAAGGACCTACTCAAAAATGGGTAAATCACACTGCCTCAGAACAGGAAGCCACCCATCAATCTAATGCTTCACCACCACCAGATCTTGACATGAAAGCTTATAAGGAGGAACTCGAGCGCTTGAGAGCAATGGTTGAATCAATGAGTAAGCCCTCTGGATCATGTACTCTCTCCGTGAAAGGTAAGACATGTCTCAACACTATTGGTCCTATGACTCAAGGTAATTGGATTCTTGATTCAGGAGCAACTGATCATATGACACCTTTCCGTGTGTCCTTCAACTCGTACGATCAAAGAAATAAAGAACAACTTATTACTGTTGCAAATGGTCAGGGTATACCTATATGTGGCTCTGGGAATATAGTTTTGGAATCATCCATTATATTAAAGGATGTTTTGCATGTTCCACAATTAGCCAATAGTCTTATCTCTGTGCAAAAACTCACAAAGGATTTAAATTGTTCAGTAACATTTTTCTCCACTTATTGTGTTTTTCAGGATCTTGCCACGGGGAAGACGATTTTAACTGCTAAGGAGCAAAGTGGGTTGTATCTGTTAGAGACTAATGACCAAAGCAAAATAAATATTTCGAGTCTACAAGCTACATCTGATACGTGGGCAAACTCTCAAATATGGCTTCATCATAAAAGGCTTGGACATCCTTCCTTTAACATTATCAAGTCTTTATTTCCCCATTTGTTTACCAAGGAGTCTGTTGAGTCTTTTAGTTGTGATATTTGTCAATTATCAAAACACCATCGTGCAACTTATCCTATTAGTAATACAAAGAGTACTTCTCCCTTTGATTTAATTCACACTGATGTTTGGGGACCAGTCATAGCATCTATTTCTGGAGCAAAATGGTTTGTTACCTTTATTGACGATTGCACTCGTGTCACATGGACATACCTTATGAACAATAAATCTGAAGTTTTCCAAATCTTTTCTAATTTTTTCCGTCTTGTCCAAAATCAATTTGGAAAAAATATCAAAAGAATTAGGTCTGATAATGGTACTGAATATGTTAATCATGAATTTTTCAATTTTTTGTCTCATAATGGTATTGTTCATGAACTTACATGTGTAAACACCCCGCAACAAAATGGGATTGCAGAAAGAAAGAATCGTCATCTTCTTGAAGTCACTAGAGCTCTTCTTTTTCAAATGTCTGTTCCAAAGAATTATTGGGGGGAAGCTGTGTTAACTGCCACATATCTCATCAATAGGTTACCTACTCGTATCTTGGATGGCATTAGTCCCATAGAGTCTTTATTGTCGTTTGTTCCTTCTTCTCCTTTAATATCAAGTCTACCTAGTAGAATCTTTGGATGTACTGCTTTTGTTCACTCTCATCACCCTAATCGTAGCAAATTAGATCCAAAAGCCCTTAAATGTATCTTTATAGGGTATCCGTCTAATAAAAAAGGGTACAAATGTTATCATCCTCAGAGTCGTCGCATCATTATCAGCATGGATGTCACATTTCATGAAACACAATCCTTTTATGTTAGTTCACCACTTCAGGGGGAGCAAATACCCGAAATGGATGAACTCTCCTTCTTGTCATTACCATGTTCGTCTTTACAGGATGTTCAAGACCTGAGCAATGAAACTACTAAGGATGAAGAAGAAGACAAATATTTCGGACAAAAATATGAAAGAAGAAAACAACCCACTTCGACTCTAGAGCAAGAAAAATTGTCTAATCCGGAGGTAAGAATCCCTGAAGGCAACATCGAAGAGGTAAGTATTACTGATGATTTACCCATTGCATTGAGAAAAGAAAGGAGATCGTGTGCTAAATATCCCATTTCTCAATATGTTTGCACTAACAATCTCTCTGATAAGCATAAAAGCTTCATAGCTGGCATTGATGAAACAGAAATTCCCACATCAGTCCAAGAAGCCATGAAACTTGAACATTGGACTCAAGCCATGAAAGAAGAGATGAATGCATTAGAAAGAAATTCAACTTGGGAGATAGTTGACAACCCAAAAGACAAGAAGACAGTGGGATGTAGATGGATATTCACAGTGAAACATAAGGCAGATGGAACAATAGAAAGATATAAAGCTAGACTTGTGGCAAAAGGCTATACTCAAACCTATGGGATTGACTATGAGGAGACATTTGCTCCGGTAGCAAAGATGAATACAGTTCGAGTTATTCTGGCTTTGGCTGCTCATTTTGGATGGGATTTACACCAGTTGGATGTAAAGAATGCCTTTCTTCACGGAGATCTAGAAGAGGAAGTGTACATGGATATTCCTCCAGGTTTTGAAGTGAAAAATGAACGAAACAAGGTTTGTCTCCTAAAGAAAGCATTGTATGGTCTTAAGCAATCACCTAGAGCATGGTTTGGAAGATTTACAAAAGCAATGATTTCCTTGGGATACAGACAAAGCCAAGGAGACCACACTCTGTTCATAAAACATTCATCTACAGGTAAACTCACCCTATTGCTTGTCTATGTGGATGACATGATTATTGCAGGAGATGATGAAGCAGAAAAATTAGCATTAAAAGGAAAATTGGCAGCTCAATTTGAAATGAAAGACCTAGGAAAACTTAAATACTTTCTCGGAATAGAGGTTGCTTACTCCAAGGATGGAATATTCATCTCCCAAAGGAAATATGTACTTGATCTTCTCAAAGAAACAGGAAAGTTGGGATGTAGACCCTCAACAGTTCCTATAGAGCAGAATCACAGAATTGGAAGTGAAGAAAGTGCTCCTGTTGAGAAGGCCCAATATCAGAGATTGGTAGGTAAATTGATTTATCTATCACACACAAGACCAGACATAGCTTATGCAGTTAGTATTGTGAGCCAATTTATGCATGATCCAAGAGAGAGACACATGCAAGCAGTTGACAAAATTCTTCAATACTTGAAGTCAAGTCCAGGAAAGGGGATATTATTCAAAAGGGAAGACACATTAACTATGAAGATATATACTGATGCTGACTATGCAGGTTCTATTACTGACAGAAAATCTACTTCTGGGTATTGTGTGTTTCTTGGAGATAGTCTGGTAACCTGGAGAAGCAAAAAGCAAGACAGAGTATCTCGCTCAAGTGCAGAAGCTGAATTTCGAGCCCTTGCTCAAGGAATGTGTGAAGGACTTTGGATGAACATCATTTTGGATGATCTTAAAATCAAGATAGATAGTCCTGTACAACTATACTGTGACAATAAGTCTGCCATAAGCATTGCTCATAATCCGGTACAACATGACAGGACAAAACACATTGAGATTGACAAACATTTTATAAAGGATAATCTAGACAGAGGCTTTATGATTACAGCTCATGTTCCAACCGGTCTTCAGATAGCAGATATTTTTACGAAAGGACTACCTCAGGGAAGATTTCAGGATCTTTTAAGCAAGTTGGGAATGATTGATATTCATTTACCAACTTGAGGGGGAGTGTTGTAATTAGAGTAAGTTAGGTATAATAATAAGAATGTGGGCTAAGTCCAAATACAAATGAATATGTAAGAATAACATAATAAGCATAGGGACTATGTTTCCCTAATTAACATAAACACAAAACCTAATATCTAACACTCCCCCTCAAGCTGGAGCATATAAATCATATGTTCCAAGCTTGTTACAAAGATAGTCAATTCTAGGTCCTCGCAAGGACTTAGTAAATATGTCTGCCAATTGATTGCTTGAGTTAACGAACTCAGTCTTGATATCTCCGGATATGATTTTTTCTCTAATAAAATGACAATCAACTTCAATGTGCTTGGTTCTCTCATGGAAGACAGGGTTAGAGCTAATATGAAGAGCAGCTTGATTATCACATATAAGTGTCATGTGAGTGACGTCTCCAAATCTCAATTCACTAAGTAATTGTTTAAGCCACACAAGCTCGCAAGTAGCAGATGCCATAGCTCTATATTCTGCTTCTGCGCTGGACCTTGCCACAACACTTTGCTTCTTACTTTTCCAAGATATCAGGTTGCCACCAATAGAGACACAATATCCAGAAGTAGACCTCCTATCAGAAGGGGAACCAGCCCAATCAGCATCTGAATAGCAAACGATTTTTGTATCGTTGTTAGGACCATATAGCAAACCTTTTCCAGGTGATCCTTTAATATACTTCAGTATGCGAACAACTGCATCCCAATGGTCTTCACATGGGGAGTTTAGAAATTGACTCACCACACTAACTGGGAAGGAAATGTCAGGACGCGTAACAGTAAGATAGTTTAATTTACCAACTAATCTTCTGTACCGTTCAGGATCTGAGAAAGGCTCTCCCTGATTTGGTAGGAGTTTGATGTTAGGATCCATAGGTGTCTCAACAGATTTACAGTTCATTAACCCTGTTTCCTCCAAGATGTCTAACGCATACTTTCTCTGAGATATGACAATACCATCATTGGATTGTGCTACTTCAATACCCAAAAAGTACCGGAGCTTGCCAAGATCTTTGGTTTGAAAATGGTGACAAAGGTGTTGTTTCAACTGAGAGATGCCAAGATAGTCGCTTCCTGTGAGAACAATGTCATCGACATACACTATTAAGTAGATACATCCAGCACTTGAGTGGCGATAGAACACTGAATGATCCGCTTCACTGCGAGACATACCAAATTGTTGAACAACACAGCTGAATTTACCAAACCAGGCCCAAGGAGACTGTTTTAGGCCATATAAGGATTTGCGAAGACGACATACCAATCCAGATGACTCCCCTTGAGCAACAAAGCCGGGCGGTTGCTCCATATAAATTTCTTCATGTAAATCACCATTAAGGAAAGCATTTTTGACATCAAGTTGGTAAAGAGGCCATTGCCGAAGAGCGGCCATGGCAATGAATAGGCGAACAGAGGTCATTTTCGCCACTGGAGAAAAAGTATCACTATAATCCAAACCAAAAATCTGAGTGTATCCTTTGGCAACCAGTCGAGCCTTCAAACGATCAATTGTACCATCAGGGCCAACTTTGATAGCATACACCCACCTGCAACCAACAACAGACTTTCCAGATGGTAATTGGACAAGCTCCCAAGTTCCACTTTTCTGTAAAGCACTTAATTCATCCAGCATGGCTTGACGCCAACCAGGATGAGTTAAGGCATCACTCACAGACTTGGGAATGGACACAGAAGAAATGGATGAGAGACATGTGTAAAAAGATGGAGATAATCTGTGGTAACTAAGAACAGTATAATGGGGGGAAGGGTTACGAGTAGAGCGTATACCTTTACGGAGGGCAATAGGCAGGTCAGACTCATTTGCTGGAGCCGGAGGAGACACAGGAGGCGGCACAGGAGGTGAGTCATGAGGGAGACGAGTGCGGCGACTATAAACCTGAAGGGGTGGAGTTGAAGGACGATCCTGTGGGGAATGAGAGTCTAAAGGAGGAGAAGGATCACAGACAATAGGAATATCAACAGAAACAGGTGGAGGTACAGAACTAGAAGATAGATGTGAAAAATAAAACGAATATTCATCAAAAGTGACGTCAGCGGAGATAAAATGGCGATTGAGGGAAGGGGAAAAACACTTATAGCCCTTTTGTGAGCGTGGAAATCCTAAGAAGACACATTTGTGAGATCTAGGAGATAACTTATCAAGACCAGGACTAAAATCATGAGCAAAACATGTAGACCCAAAAACTCTAAGAGGTAATGGATGTAAAGGGTCTTGAGGAAATAAGATAGAATGAGGGATTTTGTTATCTAGGACAGAAGACGGCATGCGGTTTATGAGATAACATGCAGTGAGAACGGCATCACCCCAAAAACGCGATGGTACTTGACCATGGATTAGAAGTGTACGAGTTGTTTCAATAAGGTGTCTATTCTTGCGCTCAGCCACCCCATTTTGTTGAGGGGTATAGGCACATGAGGTTTGGTGAAGAATGCCATGAGAAGCCATAAAATGTTTAAATGGTTGAGAAAGGTATTCACGGCCATTATCACTGCGTAAAGTGCGAATAGAAACCCCAAACTGAGTTTTTATTTCATTGAAAAAAGTTTGGAAAATAGAAAACAACTCAGAACGATTCTTCATTAGAAACAACCAAGTACACCTGGAATAGTCATCAATAAATGTAACAAAATACTGAAACCCTAAAGTTGACTTAACACGACTAGGTCCCCAAATATCAGAATGAACCAATGAAAAAGGAGATGACGCTCGTTGTGAAACACTACGAGGAAAGGAACTACGAGTATGTTTACCTAACTGACAAGACTCACACGGCAAACTTGATAATTTTGACAAACTAGGAACAAGTTGTTGCAGTTTGGCAAGATTGGGATGACCTAATTGAGCATGAAGAAGGGATGGTGACTCCATGATTATGCCAGCATGTGGAGAAGGGCGGAGATGATATAGGCCATGAGACTCACATCCTGTGCCAATCATGTGTTTCGAACTCCGGTCCTGCAACCAAACAGAATCTTTGGTAAATGAAATAACACAATTAAGGGAACGAGTTAGACGACTTACGGACAATAAGTTAAAAGGAGACCCAGGGACATAAAGTACATGATCAATGGATATGGACGGAAAAATATGAACAGTACCAATACCAAGAGAGGAGACTCTAGACCCATCAGCCATTGTTACCAAGGGTAAATTATCCGGACATGACAAGGAAGAAAACAAGGACTTGTTACCAGTGATATGATCGGTGGCGCCTGAGTCAAGGACCCAAGATCCGAGAGAGTGAGTCAGACCAACAAAAGGAGTACCTGTGAGTGTAACAGAAGCAGATGTAGTGGAACTAGAGTGCTGACGGTCCTTATACCATCTGAGAAATTCCTGAAAGAGTGCAGGATTGTCTATGCTATTTGATGAAGTAGGATGGTCTGGCTGACGAGACAGACTCCGATCATCACGTTGGGCAGCCATGGAGAGGGAGAAACCCTAAAAATTCAATGTGCTCCGATTGACGTAATGACCACAGATCCAGAATGAGGGCGAGGAGGCGATCACGGCGGTGCTGGTCGGCGGCGGAAAGCTCCGGCAACGCGAGTGAGTTTCACCGGGAAAAAAGGAGCAAACCGTAAAAGTCAGATCTGCTCAAATACAGTCCAAACGAGTCGTCACCGACCCTAGGAATGGACTCAGGGGGCTCCGGCGACCCTGTCTGTGGCGGCGCCGGCGAGTGGGTCTTGCCGGAGGTGGGCACGTGGGTTACACGCGTCAGTGACGGTGGCGGCGCATGGAGGCGCGTGGATACTCCGATCGCGGAGATCTTTGGACCGCGGTGGTCGCCCGGTCGAGACGCTTCGGATGGAGTGGTCGCCGGTCGATTCTGGAACTCCGGCGACGGCGCGGCGGCGGCGGCGGCGGCGACGATTAGGCGACGACGGCGGTGATGCGTACCGGAGACTGTAGAACAGGCTAGAACAGAACCTAAGCTCTAAATACCATGTTGAATATAGTGAAAAACTATATTTGGGATTAATCTCCCTTGTGTCTTTGCATACACATAGGGTAATGTATTTATAATAATAAGAATGTGGGCTAAGCCCAAATACAAATGAATATGTAAGAATAACATAATAAGCATAGGGACTATGTTTCCCTAATTAACATAAACACAAAACCTAATATCTAACAATACTTAGAGGAATTAAGTTGATGCATAACATTATCCAATTGAGTTGATTCTTTTTGGATAGCATTACTCATTCAATTATGTTTAATTTGAATGCAAGAACATACATTTTTAGGTTTTGTGGAAACTGCAATTGTCTTTCTAAATTTTCGAATAATTCATTCATGTGTTGTCTTTCAAAGAAAGTGGTATGAAGATGATGAATAAATTTTATTAGATAAGTTTGGCCGAGGATCTCGTGGAGAGATTTTGTGTTTGTAATGAATTAGTGTACGCGTTGATGTGGTAGTCCTGACGTGGAAGGTTATTCTAATACTCTAATAACTATTCAGTCTCAATTACATGTGTCAAGCTAATTGTGTATTTATACTAATTTAGACTAATAATATAAACACTGTTTGATTCAAAAAATTTGTTGAATCTAGAGAAAAACTAGGTATATGGTTAATTTCCCATGTGTCTAAAATATATTTATAAAAAAGAACAATACAAGTATATATGACAACCAAACATAAATATGGTAAATAAAAGATATTGTTACAAACAATATAACAATATCTACCAATATCAAATGTTTGTTTCCCTAATTAACATATAACGCAATATATCTAACAATTTGCAATAGTGATGATTCCAAATTCAAAGCATATAAAACTACTAAATTAAAGTTGTTACCCGAGCGGGACATAGATTCAATGGAGTTGTATTTCATGAACTCAACCTAATGCAATACTCTACAGAATATATTTCTAACATAACTCAAAGATTTACACCACAAGCTCCTAAGTTCTAATTCCTTAGAGACAAGTTGTAAATCTCCATGTGAAAATGTTAATCCCTTAGTTATTTTAACACAAGATTTTGCATTAGGAAAAAGTGTTTAGAATGACCAAGAGATTATAGTCTATGTATACAATCAAACCTCTAAGTTGTTCTATCCTTGTCTAAGTTTCAAAGCATTTTCCAATGTTTAGATAACACAAAATAACATAGATAATCAATCTTGCACATGAAGTATAAGGAAAGAACCAAGAGCCATGAAAGAAATTTATATTGCATAAGAGAAAACTACGTCAAGTTAAGGTACATTGTATTCAATTCCAATGCATAAGGGAGTTAGTTATTCCTATACATGAGTAGCACAAAAATGGAACAAAAGAGTGGAATGGATGAAGATGGAAGTGATTCTTGAGCTCTCCATGCACTTCTCTAGGTCTCCAAAAACTTCCTTTTTTTGTTCACAACTCGACTTTTAAACAACTTCTTATTGGACAAGTCTAACCTCTCGCTACGCAAGAGAACTTTTTCGTTTCAAGCATAAAGGGAGATTTGCTTAGCGAGAAAGTCTTAGATTCCTCCAATCTTCCTCAATGTTAGTATTTTGAGGTTGTGAAAGGAATAGTTGATGGAATAGAGAAAATGTAGAGATAGTGGAATGTAGAGAAAATATGGAGATAGTAGTTGAAAGAAGTGTTGTAGTTGTCTTTGTTGTGGTAGATGTTGTCTTGCTTTGTTTCTTTTGGCTTACATGTGTTAGATGTTGGCTTACATTCTTTTTTGGCTTACATCAAATGGTAGAGTTCATGGGTATTTATAGACCCATAGATTATTCTAGAATATGCTAGCCATAACTTATGTGGAATGTTCTGGATTTTCTTTTTCCTATCTTAGGCTTTTCTACAACATTGTAGAATTTGTATTACATTTCAATTCTTCTATCTAAAGAACTTCTACATTCTTCTAGAATTTGCATTACACTTTAATGCTCCTCCTTAATGCAAATTCGGCAACTCCAAACATTGTGTGCAGTAGTTCAAATCTTGGTCTTGGTAACATATCTTCAATTTGATCTTCTTGCTCCATTTCCTTGACCATTGTTCTTGCTTTTATGCTTCTTCATAATAGTTAGGCTTAATCATGGCCATATTGCAAGTTTCGTATATGTCTACCAAAGATCTTACTCGTCTTGGACTAGAGTCAGGTGAAGAATCTTGTTGTTGTGGAGGTGGAGAAAGCATTTTCTGCCTCTTCAATTTCTTCTTGAGATTGTTGCACTGAAAGTAAAATGTTGCTTTTAACAACTTTTTCTTCTTCCCAATTCCAAGAAGCATTTTTATCAACTTCAACATCTCGACTGATGATGAGCTTTTTTGTTTGTAGGTTGTAGACTCGATAACCTTTTCACTGTGTGCTATATCCCAAAACTATTCCTCGTATAGTCTTATCTTCAAGCTTGTGCTTCCTTTGATTAGGAACATGTATGTAGCAAATAGACCCAAATACTCGTAGGTGTTTAGCTTATGTCTTTCTTCCACTCCAAGCTTCAATAGGAGTCTTGTCTTGGACTGCCTTAGTTGGACATCTGTTTAGAATGTAAACTGTAGTGTTAGGCATACTTTTCTCTTTTAGCATTGATCTAGCCATCTCCATAACTGTGCGATTCTTTCTATCTGACACGCCATTTTGTTGTGGAGTATATGCAACTAGAAGTTGTCGCTCTATTGCTTCATCTTCACAAAATTTGTCAAATCGCGAGATGTGTACTCCTTGCCACGATCACTTCTAAGTTCTTCTGACAAGGGCCTTGAATTTCTTGAATACTCTGAAGACTTCTAACTTCGCCTTTAATAGACCCATGTCATTCTAGAGAAGTCATCAATGAAGAGGATGAAATACTTGTTGTGATGTGAAGGTGTTCTCATCGGTCCACAAACATCGGTATGAATCAACTCCAATAAGTCTTTTGCTCTCCATGCTTTGTCTGTCAAGAATGGTAATCGGTGTTGTTTGCCAAAGAGAATTCTTCACATGATTCATTATTCTCCTTCAAGCATGGAAGATCTCTCATCATGTTTTTCTTATATAAAAGCTTTAAGGCATATGTGTTGAAGTGGCCAAATCTCCTATGCCAAAGCCATGAGTCATCAACTTCTGCCTCATGGCAATATTAGTTCAGGTTTGAAGCTTATAGGAAAGCTTCTATTTGTCTTCTCCATTTTTACTTGGCCAATTTCTATCATTTTACTGTCGTAAATTTTGCATGTACCTTTCTCAAAATGAAGAGAATATCCATTCTCCATCATTTGGCCAATACTTAATAGATTTTCCTTAAGATTTGGAACTAGTAAAACATCCTTGATGAATTTCGTACCTTTCTTTGTCTCCACCATGACAGTTCCTTTGCCTCGAGACTCCACTGTGGTGCCATTTCCTAGTCGAACTTTGACATTGACAGATTTATCAATGTCTTTGAAGATGGTTTGATCTTTCGCCATGTGATTGCTGCACCCACTATCCAAGTACCAACTTCTTTCTCCACTAGGAGATTCTTGATTGGTGTAGAATAAGAGTTTCTCCTAATTATGTTCTTTCGCAAAGTTTGCTTAATGTTTATTTTTATTACGACAATACTTCTCTAGACCAAATTTCTTGCAATACTGATGCTGAGGTTTTCTAAGATAATGATCTGAGGATGATCGTTATATAAGAAGAGGAATTGAAAGAATCTATAATTTTTACAGTTAAGGTACGCAATGACGAACAAATGCACATCTTCTAATGCTGGTCTCGATGGTACTTCAGGCGCAAACAAAGGATCCGAACAGCCTCCCTTAAAGAAAATTTCCGATGACTTACAACTCGTTCCCTCAAGCCAACAGGGTCAATCATCACAGACAGAACCTCCAGCTTCCGAGCTAGTTCCCGTCTTAACAAAACGTCTAGTTTTAGACGGTAACCCAACTTACTTCCGGAAGCTAGCTGACCGACGAGAAATCGGTTATCAGCACGTCGACGCAGGAAAGGCCCTTACTGCTCGTTCAGTTAATATTAATGTTCAGTATTTTCGTAATTCTATCATTAATGTTATGACCAAGGTACTTACCGCTCGCTACGAATACATCAGCGACATGCGACCAACCAACATCAATGCGGAGATCACCACCTACGTTCCACACATTGCAGACATATGTATGACAGCCCTCTACGCCAAATTATGTGGCATCAACCGTGCATATGGCCAACACGCTACTAGGTATACGACCGCTCCTAGCTACACCAAGGACATCGAGCTTCCTTTACCTCTGGCTCTCGCGATACAGGAATTTCGTTCTTTCCAGACTCACTCTTTAGAAACCAACCTCAAAATACTAACACTCAAACTTCCCATTCTCTACAAAAATTCAACAAAAAGGCTAATCAATTCTATTTTCTAAATAAAACGTTTAAATCTAAGTAATTATCATAGTTATTAGTTGCTTAAGGGGCTTAGAGATCATACCTTCTCAATTCCCTCTCGACTGAATTCTTGCTCACCCCTGGTACTTTCCCTTCACATTTATCGCCATTCTCCTTGCTTCAACACGTCTTGACAGTTAATAGTTACAAGCAATTCCTGGTGTATAACGCACCTCTGGCCATGTTAATCATTAGGTTTGCCAGGTCTTGTTTAGGGAATTTCATACTACACGCAAGTCCTGAAAGTAAAAGAATATTGAGCCTGTGGTTAAGTTGCTGAAAAACGTGGCCAGGTAGATGAGGCGATAATTCAGTTTGGTAGTTGACGATTTCCCAGTTTTTCTCATTTAAATAAACTTTAGTGTGGGTGTTATTTTTTGAAGAATTTTAAATACCCTTCAGTAAAGTGTTTGGATGCAACATTTAAAAGTAATTAAAATTCTACCATTTTAATAAGGCATTTTTAATTAACTAATATCAGTAGAATTCCAAATTCTTAGAAAAATAAAAAGATAAATTCCTCACTTGTACTCTTTCTTATTTCTATATATACACATACGTACATACACATATGTATTGTTTTAATACTAGTAATTACTTTAAGTTTTAAAATTTGATCTAATATTAACAATATACTTAAATAATTAAGTATTTAGAAATTGACCGATGTTTATTTTTGATAAAATTTAATATTAAATTTTAATTCTTATATAAACATTTTACCTCCAGGCAAAATTGAATTATTCCGTACAAATAAAAAAAAATGAAATATCATTTGAATCACTTTGTCCAAACAAAGCTATTGAAAAATGAGAAAATTCTATGCATCTAATCCAAAATTTATTTATTTCAATTTGTAAGAATTGCTAACAAAATTAGAATTCTTATTGGCTGCCATTTCTTGGTTCACAAAAATTTCGCATCTAAACACAGGTTATAATTTGGTTTATTTGAGTCACAAAATTGTGAAGTCATAAAAAAATCAGTGTACAAGACAGCTTATGGTGGATACTTCCAGCAAATATTTCTATTACTTAGCTTTGGAAAGTTGTTATGTACTTATGTGCCTTGTGAAAAACCTGATGCCTATGTTATGTATAAAACAGTAGAAAGACTTTTGAGTTCGAAGTTCCGTATGTGCCACACTTTTGGTTTTGATTGATACTGAGAGACGTGAAAGATTTGTAGACTGATTTTGAATTTTGAGTATGTTTTACTAGGTTAGATATTATAAAAATATGAGAGGCAGCAGTTCTGTTTTTTCAGAAAAAGAGAAGCAGCTAATAAATGAGGCAAGAAAATAATCTTAAAGACGTTAATTGTGAAATCCTATTTTAAATTAGACAACAATATAAAATTGTGGAATTCAGACATTTTAGTAGGTTAGATTCCCTGGTTGCCACAATATGCTATCCATGGATTAGTTGCTATGGATTTATATCGGATAGCATATGTAAAATCATTTTATATCAAATTTGTAATATAAAATGATTTTACTCATACATAGATTATATTACAAATTTGATATTAAACAAACACAACATAGAATATAATCTATGTATTACAATATCTATAACATAATTGTATTCTAAATTAGAGGAAATATCTAAAACATTAAAGGAAATGTCTATTTACACCACTCCTGAGTTTGCTCATTACTGATAACTTTCACATACATTATCTTCTGGTCACCTAAAAAAAATTAGGTAGATAAACCATGTATAATGTAAAAAATGTGTGTAAACTAGAGATTATTTAAAACTTATTTTAGATTATGTAATTAGAAGACCAACAAATTTCATAGTGTAATTTTGAAGTCAAAAGTAATTTTCGGATTATGCAAGTTGGACTACAGAACTTGAAATTCATTTTTGGTTTTCAGATTGTCCAATTTGGAAGTAATTTTTATTTTTGGTTTATGTAATTTGAAAGCTTACTAGATTATACATTTTGGAAGTCAATTTTTATTATGAAGATAATAATGGTAATTTTCATATTTGTGGGATGTAGGACAAAAGTACTGGCTGCAATTTTAAAACTTAGTATCTTCATTGGCTGAATGCTTAAATTTAAGAAGGCAAATTCTTCCTACATCCATAATATTTTGTCCATGGATATAAACATTTCCATTGTATAATCTGAAAATTAAAATCGATTTTTAAATTATTCAAAAGTCAAAATAATTTTATATTTTACAATCTACAAGTCAAAAATATAAAAAATATTTACATATAACATAAAAAGACTTTTGGATCGGACAATGTGAAAGCAAAAATAGAAAATCAAAACTAAAAAATACTTATGAATTTGGCAACTCGAAAGCCAGAAATGTGTTTTAAGTTGTGCAATTACAAAATAATTGTTTTCTTAACCACACTTCAAAGTATGAAAGTCATTTTCTTAACCAACTTCAAAGTGTGGAAGTTATTTTTTATTTCCGTATTGCATGGTTTGAAATTCATATGTGACTTCTAATTACGTAATTCGAAAGGTTTTTTAAGAAAAAATAGTCTCTAGACCATATAATCTAGAAGTCATTTTTAACTTTTATATTGTACAATCAAAAAGTTATTTTTTTTACTTCTACATGCAATCCAAAAATATATTTTTAAGAAAAAATATAATTTTAAATTGTGTAGTCTGAAAACATTTTTTATTGTACACTCCATAATTCATAATAGGAGTAAATTAGGTTACTTTAATAATAGAAGTGAGATTCATGGTGGTGTAATTCATAATCTAATTATAAGTATATTAAGAACCTAAGTAAGACCTACAAGTTTTTAAAAGTGAAAACAAATTTATCTTAAATTCTCCCATTTAATGATTCTCATAAAATTCTACCAAAATAAAGCATATTTTTATATCATCATAAAATTTTCATTCAAATTGTGATAAGAGTTCAATTTCATCCAGGCTTAAAAAATTTTACAGTATCAATCAATAAAAAAAATATTTTAGATATGAATTTTGACGTATTTTTTTTATATAATTAACAAATTTATCTTTTATGACAATATGATTTTGATTAAATTGTTGTGGTAACAACCATGTTGGCCAAATTTTATTCGTTATAGTGAACTATGTGATTACTAGTTTCTTAATGTGAATGAACATATATAAAAACAAGTTCACTCATATAATAACAATTGTTGGATTCACTTTCCAATCAAAAGTTTTGAAAATATTTTTCAAATAATTTTAAAAGAATTTTCTAACCCTCATTTCTCATTTGTGAACGAGAATATATAAGAGTAAAGTTAATTTTTATGGAATTCAAAATAGAAATTCAAATATATTTTCTTTATTAATTTGTATTTGTTTATTTTGTTTGATTTTCAAGGAAAAATATATATTTTAAAAATTATAGTAATTTTAAATACCTAATTAAGAAAAACCGTGTTCGGATAAACATTGTAAGGTGCTAATATTTTTTTCACACCTAAACAACTCTTGAACTCGATCTAGTTTTGCAGATTATTTTCATTTTAAGTTTTTTCATAGTTTTTTTTAATAAACTATGGGGACTTTCTCATTTTTTTATGTATAAATTTTTTACTTTTGGTCGTCTCAAGGGTTTGCAATTTTGTTTACAAAAATTGTATAAGTTTGCAATTTTTTTGTTAAAAAAATTGCATGTTGAATAATAATACTTAGAGTCGCAACCAAAACAACTATCAAAACACGTTATGAATTTTGAGTTTAAATTATTTTAATGTATGGAGATATCTAGCTAAGGTCTTAGAAATTAAATTAAAAGAAATTAGACTAACGAACAATAAACAGTTATTGGTTATTCTAAAACATTCAAAAGATTTAAATTTTTTATCTCAAAATAAAGATAATTTTTGAGACAAGAACAACTACGTTCTTTAAGAATATTGAGTTTGAAAAAAATAACAAGATTAGAGACTTTGTATTAAAGGAAGAATAAGTAACAAATCCATAACTGATTCATAAAAACTCTTTTGATAAAGCAAGTTTCAAACCTCTACAAAATATTACCACTCATGATAATTTGTTCATTCATGAAGAATAAACTGAAGATCCTTATAAAAACATGTGTTTCATGAGCTAATACCTTTGTGGAGATCCACAAGAAAAAGGAAAAGTGTTATTTTATATTATTATGTAGTATTTCCTTAAGAACACAAGGAAAATAATGAAATTATGGAAGATATTTAAGTCATGCAAGATTCCAACTTAGAAAAATGTATTGAAATAATGATGAAAAGTATAAGTTCATGAAAGACAAGAGGCTTAGAAACTTGTCATGTTACTAAGAGGTATAAAACCTATTTATTACAAATGGATATTTAAGACTAAGTAAGATTCTAAAAATAATATAAAAATATATAAAGTTCATTTGTGAAAGTTGTACCAAAAGGAGATATTGACTTATATTTTCTCTCAAGTTTCACTAGTTTGATTAAGATTTGATTGACATTAAAAAAATGGTTTTAAACCACGAATGTTCAAAAGAACACCTAATTAAAATTAATATTTGAAATAAATTGATTTTAATCATAGACCTTTATTAATGATTAATTAATTATATATTATAAAATATTAAGAATATAATAAATTAACTTAGTTTTATTTACTTAAAGAATTACAAATTGAATAATTCAATAAATTGATGGTATAAATTTATCACATCACATAGTTTTAACAACAACCACGTCAATTGAAAGTTTATTTTATTTTTTTCTTTAACTTCTTAGCTTTATTTTTATATTAATATTTTATGGTTTATTTTATCTTTTAATTTTTTTTTCTCTATTTTTAATTTTATCTTTATTTTTGTCTTTGTATCTTTTTGTGTAACATCCCAAATTTAGTAATATAAAACTACTAAAGTGAACATTACATTATAAGGAGAGAACATAACTACAAATCTTGATGAAGAATAAAATTCTTCACCTGAAGAACAAAAGTACACCCTATACAGCAAGCTTCACTCCTAATCTCCTAATGATCCGTCAAACACTATTAAGGTGATCATCGCAAAAGAGAAACATCATAAAAAGACAAACCACAGAAAAGCAAAGGTAAGCTAAAATATCAAAAGATTTTACATATCAATTTAAAATGATAACAATATACAAGAATATTATAAATCAAACAACACAGCCCTTTGTCCAATCCACTTGAAACCCTTCTTACTGTCCGGACAGATGTATTGACGTCGGACTGATGGAGAACATGCACCCGTGTATGGTGGAGTAACCTAGCTTAGAAATAATAACAATAACCACATCCTCAACCACCACCAATAATACCATACACCAAGGTTAATCCGTCAAACATTTATGGCCCTAACCAATGACCATAGACTAGGACCTCCTGCTACTTTCTACGACGTAATCACTCATCTCTACATGAAATGGGGTTATTGAAAGTGCCAGGATCATTCCCCAATCCAGGAGCCCCTACTTCAATACATAACACCATATAATCAACTTAGGGTATCCCTCCTTGGGATTCCTTTCTCACATAATACATAAAATCCATATCTCATACACTGTTTTAACATCAGCATCACATTCACAACCTTGTTTCCATACCACATTGTATACCATAATACACATTCATACATACTGAACAATGAATCTCAAAACTTCAATTAAATCAAACTATAATAAGAAAAAATAAAGAGTAAACTAAAATTTGAACAATTCGCTCAGCGCACACCATTCGCTTAGCGAATAAAACTGACAGTGCTCCTAGACCTCAACAATTTGCTCAGTGCACACCATTCGCTAAGCTAAAGTCAACAATTCGCTCAGTGCACATCATTCGCTCAACTAAAGTCCTCAAACAGCAAACCCACCTCTACCACCACTCGGTGAGCGAATGGATTCGCTCAGCGAGTCTGCAAAATTTGCAGCACCAAAATTTGTAGAATTACGCAACTCACACTAAGTTTACCAATTCTAACTATTTTTCCCAACTTCTAACCCTCCTAGATTGTGTTATACACCTATTTATACGTAACCAATGTTGTCTAAACACTTCTAACCTCAATCTAAACAATTAAATTCAAGATCTCACTCAAAAACTCACAAAAACTCAACTTATAGACCCAAATTGAATTTTACCATTTGTGGCACAATTCCAAGCAACTTAAGGACTCAAACAAGTCTTAAATGACTTACCAAGATTCCCCAAACTGACTATACAAGCACAGAACCTCCAACTCACGTTTTCACTAGTTCACTTCCTCAAATTGAGTTCTAAACTAAGTAAACTCTAGCTTATTACCACCACACACTCACACTTCTTATTTCTTCTATTCTAATTGTTAGAAAAACTCACAAATCAACTTATAACCAACTCCAAATACCTCTCACCAGTTCCCAACACTTCTCTCACAATTCCCTTGTCCAAAACCTCCTTTTTAAACAAAAAGACTTATAATCACTAGTAACCATTTATTTTCCCAATTCCATCAACATACAAGCTTCACAACACCAAAACCCAATTCAAATACACATACTAACAGATTCAACGTGTTTCAATCATTCATCCATACACAAAGCGTCAATTAACTCATCATCATAAAAATACAATCAAATTCTCACTTCCCTAACATTTTCATTCTTACACACATATACATTCCCACATATAAAATCACAGTACATGTAAATCCCACTTCTTTTCAACATAAACACAATTTAAGTAGAGATTCTAGCTTCCCTTATCTTACACCGACGATACACAACTCAAACTCCTCTAAACGCTCTGCTGATCACTTGCGGTACAAGGAACTTCTAGAAAACCTACAAGTTATCGATTAATGGTTGAAGAACAACCTTAGAATCACCAAAAAAACTAAGAATCTAAGAATAGGAACACTTGATTCATGCAAAGCAAAATTGTTTTACATAATCAAAACCCTAGAGGCTAATAAAAAGGGGTTTACCACTTACTTGCTGGATTCAACAAATTGATCGGTTGAAGAGGTAGCCCTCGATGCCAGGATCGCCTAGACATTTCTTGATCGTCGAACAGATGACTTGAGGTCAAGAACCGTTAGAGAGAAGTGAGAGAAAGCAAAAATGATAGTGTTTTAGAGAGATAGAGGAAATTAAGATAATGAACCGAGCTTTAGAAACTTATATTTATATTATAAGACTATTTTAATATAAAATACTTGATCTCGTTATTTTAATACACATGTCTACTCTAATACTCTATTTTCTAGGTTCTTACATTTTGTACCCATTTTTACTTTATTTAAATAAGGTTTAATAGGTTCGGAGGTTCTCCACCACCATCGCGCCGCCGTCACCACTTTCCTCTCTACTGGAGCTTGTGGGGCTTCCTCGTCTCTCGTAGTTCAACCACCGTCGACGCCGCAGCCAGAGGCTCTACTATCACCTCCATCGTCGTTCCTCTGTGATGTACCCTCGCCGCTGCCGATGACCAACCTCGTTGCCGTTGATGTCGCCGGCGATTATCCTCTCATTTGTACTATGCTATACTGGGCGTGAGTCTTGGGGTTTTGGTTATGACTGTGTGTTGCAGGAAAATGGGTATAGGTCTCTATTTTTGGTGGTGTTGTTTATTGAAGGATGAAGTTTGAGTTGGGGGGAAGAATGTGATCCTGTTGTGTGTGATCTGTGTTGGTTTTCGTTGTTAGAAATGAAAGGTGAGGAAGGAACATGTAGTTGTATGCGATGGTTGCTCGAGAAAGATGCCTAGTCTAGGAGAATGAGGTCGGGGAGAGGGAGCCAAGAGGATTCTTGAAGGTGAAGGTTTGATGTTGAGGAATGGAGAAGAAGAGTTAGGAAAAAAATGGTGGGTTCCAGAGATGCGTGAAAATGGTTAAAAAAACAAAATTTAATATGTTTAATAATTTTTAATTATATTTCTATTTATTAATTAATATATTTAACAATTAAAAATATTATAATCCACCTATACAGTTCCAACGGTGCCACCTAAAGCCACATGTTAAAAAAGTTAACGTCGTTAACTGCATCTAACGGAAAGGCTCTTATTGAATCAAATTGACCAAATTAGGTACCCAATTGATCACTTCCAAAATTGGAGGACTCAATTGAAACAAACCCCAAATATAGGGACCTCTAAACCTATTAAACCTTTAAATAAACTTTTTGTATAATTATCTATGTAATGAGGATATTAGATGCTTATCATTTAGATTGATTCTTTTGATTTAATCTCGTTTGACCCGCTCAAAATATATTTTAATATTTTCACAAATTTTATTTTTTAAATTGTTTTAAAATTTTATTTTTATGGATGCATCGGATATCTATTCAAGAAATTTAGTTGTAAGGATGAATTTGATTGAATTTTATGAAATGGATAAGGATGGATAATATTTAATGGATCAAAATGAGTTAAATATTTTATTTAGTCTCTTATAATTTAAAATAAAATATTTTATTTATCAATATTGTTATTCTTAGTTTTCATTTTGGAATTATTATTATGGATTTGATGACGAATTTAAAAAGACATTTATATATACTTTACATTGAATAATTCTAAATACTACTTGCATCATATAAACTTATATTTATAATTTTTTAATTATTTTTTAAGCCAAAAATAATTATATTATACATATATGTAATTGGTGAATGTTGAGTGAATAGATTCCAATGGAACATCTAACCCTTACCGTAATAATAAAGTAACCATAACAATTTTACTTTATTTAAATTTAAGATATTAGGAGAATCACCACACTTGTTCATCCATATAAAACTGTCTTCAAAAGACTTATTATAGAACTAGATACTGGACTCATAAAGTCTCTTAAGGAAACTAAACTCTTTTAATATTGGATGAATGGGTAGTAAATGCATGTGTGTGCGCACGTATATACACATACATACACACATGCTCCCCTTATGATAGTCTTCCCTCCCTATCCACACGCCCACATCTACTCTGTATGCACATATTCACATATATACATACATACGTACATGCACACACACGTGGATAAACACAGACATGTATGTGTGTATAGACATACATGTGTATCATGTGTGTATGTCTTTATCTATGTGTTTGTATGTATGTGTGTTTTTATACGTGTCTTTGTGTGTTATATAATATTAATAACTTATGTTATAATACAAATATTTAAAAAAAAATTAGAGAGATAGTTGCAACGACACCTATGTTTATGCTAGTGTGTTATAGTATATTTAATCAAAGATAATATGATGAAAGTATAATTATGCTAAATATTATTGAAATTATAGAATTTTTATTGTAAATTAGTTAAAGTAAAGTAGAAAAAGAACATAAATAGATTTAATTATCATTATTTAAGATAGAAAAAAGTACAATATTATTTAAAGCTAGAAAATAGCATAATAATTTGTGTAATTATACATGTTTTTAATAAACAAAAAATATTTGACAAAAAATAATAATAAATCACATAATAAATCTTTATATTCAAATATAAGGAAAATTGATAATATAAATATAATAGAATAAAAGGAGGAATATAAATTTCATATTCAATTGACATATATATAAAAAAATGCAAACAACAAAATAAAATCAAAATAAAAACAATATTCACGGCAAAATGAAGCGTTACCAAACATGATAAAAAAAATATAATGAAGATTTTTTTTTCGACTGAAAATGTAATGAAAATAAGCATACAACTTATAATATAAAAACTAATATATCTATTTTGTGATTATGTATAAATAATATAACTTTTAAATAACATAACTTAAATTGTTATATAAAACTTTTTAAACCTAAATATGAATGTAAGAATTTAGAAAATGGAGTATTAGAGTAGTGTTTTAAAATAATGAGACCGATTATTTTATTTTAAAATAAGTCGATAAAATAAATAGAATTTCATATTGTCGTCTCATTTTTTAAAACAACTTCATCTCTCTAGAACTCGTTCTTTAAACTCTCCCTACATTCTCTCTACATTTTCTTATCTCTAATCTTTTGTTTGACGATCAAGAGGTTCCTAGAGGATCAAAGCGAAGTACTCTCCACTTTCATCCGATTGATTCTCTGTTTAGAGCAAGTAAGATTTTATCCCCTTTTGTTAGTCTATCTTTGATCTATAATCATGCGTACAAAATTTGTCCTGCATGTGTCAAGTGAGTTTCTCCTTTGATTATTGGTAAATTTTGGGTCCCAAGATTTCATTCCGATTATCATTATGTTAATTGTAGGTTTTTCCTAAAATTCTTTGTGGTGGAAACTTCGGGCGAGCATATGTGTGAAATCGGTAAGTGTAGTAAGATGGGTGAAATCGATTAATTTGTGTGTATGTGTTTATATAAAAATTGGTGGTGTTAAATTGGGGAAAAGTGTTGAGTGATTGTAAATTTAGGATGTGTTTTGAGAATTTTGATTGTGTGATTGTTGTTGTGAGTTATTGCAAGAGGAATTTAATATGTTGTTGAGATAAAATTGTATTAATAATGATGGTTGTGAATATATGAAATTAAAGTCCAGATTGTAGCTTGAATTAATGTTGTAGGTAGGTCAATTTTGGAATAATGAGAACAATGTGAAATCTCCAGTCTGGTATTTGTCTTGGAGTGTTTTGTGATTTGTTAGTATCATTAGATTGTCAAATAAAGAAGGTTAAGGAAGGGAGATAAAATAAGTTCAAATCCCACTTGTTTTGGAGTGAAAATTAGGGATTTTGGTAAGTGAGTGTTTGAGTAAGCGGTTGGTTAGGTAAAAGAGAAGTTTATGGACTGTTTTGAAGTCCATTAGGACTTGTGAGAGTGGTTAAACTAGAAAAATTTGGTTTGTAATGCATAAAAGAGGCGAAGAGGGCTTGTTGGAGTGATTTCAAGTCTATTAAGGGGGTTTTGAGTATTGAATCTTTAAAGGAGCAATTCTGTGGAGTAGGAGTTGGTTTAAGGTCTATTGTTGAGTCAATTGAAACTTGTTGGTGCAGTAAAACCAGTGACATAAGTGGTAAAAGAGGCAGAAATGAGATTGGGTAGCTTAGAGAGCTTAATTTGGTTTGGAGTGGCAAATTTGAGTTACACCAGTGTTTTCAGAGTTCTCTCAGGGTTTGGAGGGTCCTAGAGGCCTTTAGAAGTTGGGGGTAAAGTGTTCAAAATGAGAAAATGAAGTTTGGTACCTACTGATAGCGCTGAGCGCACATTTTCCAGTGGCCAGGGGGCTGAGCGCCAGCTTTTGGGCGCCCGACGCTACTAGACTGCATTGCAACAGTTTTGGGGAGTTTTCGCAGTTCCGGTTATTGGTTTTTGACGTTCTTTAGGTCCTTTTTTCGGTTTTGGACTTTTTTGGAGCTATTGGTGAGGGTTTCAAAGTTGTTTTCCTTACCTAAATATGAGTATCAAGATGCCATGAAGAAATTGTGTTAGTGTGATTTCTGATGACTTGTATGAGTGTTTCTATTTCTTTAATATATGATCAATATTTTCATGTATAGGTGTATTATTTGAATGTGAAAGTGTATGGACATATGTATGATTTCAAATGGTTTTCAAGGTTGGAAAAGAGAATTCCAAGGAGGAATATCTTATTAGGGGATTCATGTGTATAAATAGTATAAATTGTAAGAAGCCGATATGGGATTATCCTGACACTCTAATGATCATCCATACTCAATTAGAGAGTGATGAGTCATGTCGTGAGAGGTGGAGGAGGTCCTAGCATGGGGGCCTTTCTTCATGGTGACAAATGGCGTTTTAAGGATTTACCTTGTGTGGTGGTAGCTTTGAGTGGGTCAGCTATTCCACCACACAGGTGCAGAACCTTTCATGACTCGAAATTTATACTATATATTAAAGGGTTTGGCCAAGTCTAAGTCAGTACGAGTGAATGGGAAAGATGTTCCACTTATGGTGTGTTTAAAACTGTATGTTGCATTTACCTTAATATGAATAATTGTTTTACAATTAGCTTACCCTTCATGCATGTTTCTTGGTTGTTTGTTCTATGTGTTTTTCTCTTGGCGATGATCATCTGGTGAGTGTGAGTAGAGCTTGATGATGTGATGGTTGAACAAGCGTTAGGTGGCGAAGGTTCTAAGGTGTAATAGTTTTAATATTTCATTTCTTTAATGCTTATCTTATCTTGGTGATTTTTGATACACCATTCTTGTATATAATTTTAATATTTGTACTTGTTTTATATAAAATTAGTTTTATGATTGTAGAAATGATTTTATATTTCTTTTCCACTTTATTAACTGATCTATATTATTGAGAATGTTACATTTCCTCTATGATTTCAAAACTGTATTTGGGATATTAAATTAAATGTTCAACAAAAATAAATGGATTTGCTTTTTCTTTTCTCTTTTATTGAGAATTTAATATTTATTGAATCCCTCTGTTTACGTAATCTTTTATATATATATATATATATATATATATATATATATAATAAATTTATTTTATCAATTATTGTATATTATTTTATTTTACGTATTTTTAAATTTTGTTTGTATTAAATATTACATTATAACTCCCCAGAATAATATAAATTATATTATATAATATAAATATTTAAAAAAAATGCGAATTAGAGTTATGATAACAGTTGTGTTTATGCTAGTTTCATTAAATTACTAAATTATTAAAAATAAAATCTATTAATATTTAAATTCTAAAAGTAATTTAAAAATTATATTTTGGTTTATCATTTTCTTCAATTATTAATTATAATTGAGCTTTATTTAAAGAAATTCAAAATAGTGATTACTTTCAAAAAGTTAATTAATAATAATTATATTATAAAAAATAAAATAGAAATATGAATTAGATACTCAATCCTTCTTTATATAATTATAGATAAAACTTAAAGCAGATAAATAGTTAATACTTATTTAAATTTTAAGAAAGATACAAGTATCATTTTACTGAGAAATATTTATAATAATTAGAAAATTAGATTTTGGTAACTATTTTGTTTTATTACGTGTTTTTACTATTTATATAGTGTTATTATAAGTTACTTTTGTATTGGATTTTTTTTATCGGCATTTCTGGGATAATCAATTCTTGAGTTCCTACAATTTACAATAACTATTTCTACTTCTTATTTTATTTTATTTTAATAGTTATTATAATAATGAATTTTTAATTATATTCTTTATTTTATTAATATAAAAAATGTGTACATACAGTAATATTATGGTATGTTTAATAAAGGAGAGGATGTTTATTTTGTCAACAAACTAATATGAATATTATTTATTATGAACTAAATTTATTTTGCTGTTGTTATTTTTGGTTTTACTTTGGGACGAAGTAACCTCAGTTTTTTTTAATATTCCTTCCTTATAAAGTGAAATAATTTTTTTAGTAAACTCAAAGTAACATGGGTGTGTGGCATACCAATATTGCTTCAATATAGGTTACACGTGAGAAAAATAGTAAACAACTAAACAAATTAAATATATAATTAAAATAATAACAAGGGTAGTTTTTTTTTCTGTATTTGATTTTTTCTTATATTCTCTTACATTTTTATTTTAGTAAATTAAAAAATACTTATAAATTACATGTGCACATATGTCTATATAATTTTTTACCATAACAAGGATGTGATTATTAAAATAAAAAAGTATTATTAAATTTATAAAAATTTATACATTTAAATATCATACTTATATTTAATTAATTTTATAATATTTGTAATTTCTCACTACAAATAATCAATATTTACTATGAGTAATTGAATGCATACCATTAAATTAATAAAATTCATTATGTTTTAAAGAGTAAAATGATGAAAAAGGTTTTCGTACTAACACCATCACTTACTAACACCATCACTGTAAATAATTATATTTATAAGGCTAAAAAAGAAAAAGCAGTCGAAGTAGTGGAGAGCTAATCATAAAACACAACTCTATTTATATATAGTATAAATTATTCTTGAAAACTATGATGCATTTTATTTACTTTTGGTATAATAATAAATAATATAATTAAAAAATATGAAACTGAAAATTATATAAGAAGTTATATACACAGAAAATAATTATAAAAATATGTTTTACTAATTTTTAATGTTATAATTATACAATAAGAATAATTATTCATCAAAATAAAAAATAAAATTATACACTAATAAGTTCTTCTAATTTCTATAGCTATTTTTATTTTAAATAATAAAAACTAAAAAATTATTAATAAATAAAAAGATAAAAGTATTTACACCAATTAACAACTATAAAACCCAATCCATATTATTAATTTGTTATAAATAAATTAGTTACAAATCTTTTAAAATTATTTCAAGAAAATAAATTATCATTATAAAGACCATAAGACATATGCGACAAAGGATCACATGCACGATCTCAACCTAAGAACGAAAGGAAAAATGACTCAAAACTTACTTGTTCTAAAGTAGAAACAGATCGGTAGATGTTAGAGAATTTACTGCGATGATCTCCTAGACACTTCCTAATTATCAAACAAATGATTGAGGAGTTAGAATTTGTAGAGTGAAGGGAGAGAGAACTCAGAGAAAGATTTTTAGAGAGATTATGAGTGTTTTAGATAATAAGAAGAGTTTAAAAAATTCTATTTATATTATTGAATTATTTTAACTTTAAAATGTTCGGTCTCATTATTTTAAAACATATATCAACTTTAGTACTCTATTTCTAGGTTCTTACAAAAATCATGTTAAGAAATTCTTTATCCTTTGAACTCAAATTTTTCTGAAAGTGTAGAATTTTTACTTAAGCAAAAAACTACGATGAGAAAAATCTATATTTCCTTTTAATTAGTGAAAAGTTTTTTTTTTGTTTATAAAAAACTAGGTTGTTAAAGAAATAATAACTCACTCAAGTGAGATACTAGTGAATTATAATCTATATTTAAGTTTAAACTGATTTGTATATATATAACATGATTATATATTCCATAATTGAAATATTCCTCTTTTGAAAATGAAATCTTTGTGTCCTTACATGTGATGACATATCATAGTTTATAGTGTTTGGACTTGATGTATATCTATTCTATCTTTCTAATAAGAAAAGTTTAATTCTAAGAATTTTGATTAGGAAAAAGAGAGTTATTTTTGCGATAAGTTGTCATGGTTCCATTCCTAATATGTCAAGTCTTTTCCTTTAAACATTGTTAGACTCTCGACCATTTAGAGGTTAAAATCTTATACCGACTATAAAAAAATGTGAGAAACATAAGAAAGGACAATTAAATTGTATCAAAATCTTTTTATAAGATTTTCACAAAGTATCATTTGTACCTAGTATTCAAATGATGATTTTTATGATAGGCGATCCATCAATTAATTTTTTAAATCTTTTTTCATGTATTCTTTTCTTTTCTGGTTAACACATACAAAATAACATACAATGTAGCATATTATGGAAAAATAGATTACTTAACATTTTTATACTAATTTGCTTGTTAGTGTAGATTACATCCATTTCTTAACCAACTAGTCAAGTTCTACAAGATAGAATACTTGTTGAGACAAGATCGTATAGAGAGAGACTGGATCGTCTAAAGCATTTATAGTTTTGAAGTTTAACAAACAAAACTAAACAAAATAATCTTGAGCAATCAAATGTCTAGAAAAAAGGAAATGACATAGATATATCACGCAAAGAATAAAAGAATAAAATCCCATTCTTTAATGGTCATAAGAGAGAGAGAGAGCGTCTGAACACTAGAAAATGGATAACATAGAATCATCTAGGCATTCATCAAATGAACCATTTAATTGAAAAAAGAAGTCAAAAAGGAAAAGCGTCAAAGATTATAGGCATCTAAGCACCAAGCCAAATTAGAATAAAAATCAAAGGTTATATCTAAGGCTACATGAGGCGTTTAAACATTAAAATAGCAAAAGAGATAAGCTAAAATAACTTGACGTATTCTTGAGAAGAAGCGTCTAATCAGTAAGAAAAACCTATGTACACTTGTTAAGACATTGTACTTAAAGATATATATACATTCACAAAGTGATGAGTATAAAAGTGTTTGAGTAAATCTGGTAAAGCATTAAGCGCAAAAATCTATCAAGTGAAACATGTTTTACAACGAGTATCGTCTAAAAGACATATGCACAAAACAAAGGGATATACCTTAAGTCTAAAGGATGAAACTTCATTCTTAAGAAAAATGTATAATGCTAAAGGTTGATGTCTCAAAGTTAATCAGTGCTACAAGAGGAGAAATAGGTAAAGCAAAAACATCGTCTAATGGATATTAGCTTTCATTAATAAAGACATGATCTCAAACTTGTAATCAATGGAAAATGTCTTACAAATAATATCATATGATGAAAAACGCATCAATCCTTATGTATCAATTACTTTTCATCTATAAGTGTCTAATGCTTCACAACAAATAACAATATACCTTATATTGTCTAATATTATCTTAATGTTGTGATCAATTGATATATTCATTGACACAATGCATGACAAGATGTTTTGAACATATAGTGTAAGATAAGGTTTATAAGTGATCAGAATATTTAATGTCATTTAATGAATGTACGACATAAGTGTTATTTCCTTGTATACATTGTCCTCGTTTAATGTGCAGATCAAAATTACACAACGGATTAATCAAAGCAACTGCATATGTGGATAAAGAGGTTGAGAGAAGAAAAGAACATTATGAGGATGATCTAAGTAACTACTTTGACATGACGTATAAGTTGCGCTTTAATGAAGATATGATAAAACATTATACCTTTGCATGACAAGACAAGTGAGTGTGACCATCTACGAAAAAGCCGTAAAGAAGCCTACACTAAGGTCAACTCCACATCTAACGGTCATATCTTCAAAAGGCTATATAAAGAAGATTTGAAGAAAAAAGAAGACTAACGAAGCAATAAAAACAGAAAAAGAGAAGAAAGGATCATGATGCCTAAGATGGGATGAAGAAAAGAAAGAAAGAAATAAAATAATGTTGAAAAAGTTGAGGTTGAAATGAAATAAAGAAATGAAGTTGAGAGCATATTAAAAGAAGAGAAGAAAAGAAAGAAAGCATAAATTGAATATTCATTCCATTGCTTACCAAGCCTATACACATTATCTAAAGCTCTTCCATCCACAAAGAAAGAAGAAGAGAAGGAGCAGTCATATGAAAATTGATTTAATATTCAATATACCTACTGCTTAGAGCTAACATAGTCTATAACTCTTCAATCAAAGAATATCAACTTCATCAAAGAAAGAGAAAGTGTAAGTACTCGTCTTATTGCTCTTCACGTGCATATCGTTTGAAACTTCTCCATTCAAGAAGATTCAACCTAACTGAAGATAAGCGATAAAGAGTAAGCATAAGCATGAAAATTTAACATCATTGATGCTATTGATCAAGCTTACATCGCCTGATGCTCTTCAACAAAGGAAACTCAACTAGGTAGAGTATCAGGTTGATACCAGACGTCTAGAAATACTAGGAGATGTGAATAATACTACACAACCAGGAGTGTGTTAAACTATTATGTAATCTTTGAAAAAAATAAATGGAACCCTTAAGAGTTCTTGGAAGAGACTGGACATAATTCAATTAGAGTGAATCACTATAAAAAACCTTGTGTCTATCTTTTAAGCTATTCCTTTAAATACCTTTTTTCTTTCATTATAAAAAGATAGCATCTAAACAAGTTGGTTAAACTATCCATTTTCTATTTTTCACTAGACGTTGAGTGTGTTACAACATATGAATAAAAACACACACACACACACACATATATATATATATATATATATATATAACTATTCTATCGTATTATGATTATGACTACTTTTCAATATAGTTTATACTATATATTTTGGGATGTCACATCACTAATATTTTTTTGAAAATTATAAAGTTTATGCAAATCTTTCTATAATTCTTATTTCATGAATTTTACTTATATTCTAATATGTTCTAATGGGTTCCACTAATTCTATTTAAGATGTACTGAAAATTATATGATTTTTCAAATCTTTCTATTATTCTTATGTCCTGAGTTTTACTTATATTTAATGAGTTCCACTAATATATTAAAAGTAGTGTATAAGAAGTTAGGATATATTATTAATGTTTCCTTTCTTTTCATCTTCCACAACTTTTATACTTATAAATTTCACTATTGTTTTAAATACACTGTCTCTTCTGTATTTATAAAGTAAACGTTATCTCCTTTATATTTTTATCAAAATCACAATGTTTTAAAAAATCATAGAAAGTCTTAAAGAAATTTATTCTAAATTTTATTGAAAAATTCTTTGGGGAAGAATCTAAAATAAACTATATTAGCAAACTACCTGAATTTATGTGACCATTAATTTCATGATTTGATATGTTTAAATTATTTGAATAATAATATTTTAGAAGATTAGAGCAGCAAAATATACTTGAAAAAGAATCCTCGATCTAAAATCTAAAATACTATACACTTCACTCAATAACTGTCTGTCAAGATAGCATAAATTTAAACCATTAAGATAATAACTAATTTTAAAAAAGTAAAAAAAGATAATAAAAGAAAATATTACCAACACATTTAGATGCTCTCCTTATGTACTAACTAAAATGTCAAATAATCTTATCGCAACTAAGAAATCTCATTCCGGATCACACAAACAAACTAAACTAAAAGAGAAAAAAAGAAGTAAATTACTTCATTTATGTTGCAAGGAAAATATATGATATGAATTTACGATTAAGAATGTAAGGACTAAAAAGTATGAAAAAAAATATAAATGTGTTAAAAAATTAATGTTACATTTTAAAGATTTTAACTAATTTTTTTAAAATTATTACGATTGACTCCAGACAAATTCTATTAATAATTAACATGAGAGAGGGATATACATTTAATTGAAAAAATTTGGATAGTTCAAGAATAAAAAAACTTTTTTATTATAAATAAAGTTTTTTGAATTAAAAACTAAAAAATTTGAAATAAGAATTCGAATAACACTAGATTGTGAAACTATATATATACCATCCGTAGTAGTTTGTTTATATTATCGGGTGTAAGAATATTTATATAGTTAAGAAATTGAATATTATTTTAGAATAAATTAAAATAATTATAATAAAAATAAAAAATGTAGTATTATGTGAGGTTAGTTTGTTATAAGAAAATATAATGTAAATTTAAGGAAGTAAAGATATATTTGATATTATGAATAGAGAAAGTGAATTAGAAGGAGAGGAGGGTATCTATGATCTATCAATCTCACCAAAAGAGCGAGCGAGGCGTTTCTGAAGTGATCTCCTAAAAAACCTACCCTTTCTTTTGACCACTCTCTTAAGCCTCACTCTTAGGAAGAGTTTTTTCGTTTTTGTTACCACGCTTTCGAATACTACTCTCTCTCTCTTTCTCTTTCTCTTTCTCTTTCTCTCTCTTCTATTCCCAAATCGCCCTTTCCCTTCTTCTATCCATCGGTCTCAGGTACAGACACCACTGGGAAGCACCATCCACCGAATAATAACAACACAAAGGGAAAAAGGAAAACAAAAAGAAACCCTAATTGCACACTCTTCAGGTGCCTCACTCTCTCACCCAACTAACCTCACTTTTTCATGTTGTTCCTCGTACGGACTTTCTTTGCTTGCGTGCGATGATGACGTGGATCTGCTTGTTTCGTTGCAGGGGAAATTGAGGAGGAAAAATTTCTATTTTTTCCTCTCTTTTTGTGTTTTTGTTTTGTTTTTCAAGAAACTTTCATTTTGAGGAATTAAGGGTTGGGATTTATGTCCTTCAATCAATCAAAGTCCGACAAGAGCGACGCTGTGTACCGAAAATCCGGGCGATCCGCCAGCTTCAATCAGCAGCGAGGCTCCTCCGGCGGTGCATACGGCAGGGGCGGAGGCGGCGGTGGCGGCGCCGGGCCTTCTCCGTCGCTCTCCTCTAACCGGAGGTGAGTTTGGTAGGGTTTGCAATTTTCAGGTTTTCTTCCTATTTGATTTTATTTTTCTTTCTTTTTGAACTTTTGCGTGTTTTCATAGGTGTTGGGATTGCGATTCTCATTTAACCCCCCCTTTTTTTTTTTTAATTTCGTGTTGGGTTGGGTTGTTTTCAGTGTGAGGTGGTGTGTATTGAAATTGGGTTTGTTGTTCGGTGACGTAGGGTTATATGATTTGCTTGTGTTTTCTCTTTAACCGTTATAAGTGGCGTGCTTTTGTTCTTTATTTTGTTTTGTTATTGTTATTGATTTATTGTTGCCTGTGTTAGTTTTAACAAGAAGTCTAATAACAATGCACAAGGTGGGCAATCTAGGGTAAACCCTGCACTGGTGAATTTGGCTGAGTCTAATAGTACTTATGCAGCCCGGACTGTTGCAAACGGTTCCCACTTACAGCCACAGATTCATGGTAAGTTTGATGTAAATATATGTCTTTTCGAGAATTGGTTCTTCGCTTAGTTGGTTTTTGAGTGCGGTCGTATGTTGTTGAGGGGAATTATATGCACATTGCAATAGGCAATGTGAGTGTATTTCATGTATTTATTTGAGTTATTGATATTGTTTTATGGACGCGATCCACTTGTAATATTTTGTTATAGGAGTATCTGATGCGCCAGTTACTAATGCAACTGCCAAGCCATTTGAATCTTCAGCTGTGCAAAGGAGCACCAGAGCTGTTCCAAAAGCTCCTACCTCTCAACCTCCCTCCATGAGTTCTGATCCAGCCGCCCCTACAACTCCTGCTAAGGGTATGTCGCCCTTGTAAATTTTTTATGCTGTACATTAAGTACAGAAAATTAAAATAAGATTTAATCTGAATCGTAGTTTAGGGTCATAGTAAAGTTACATGTTATGAAATAACTTTTTATTCGTTACATTAATTTGTGAGAGTGATTTGAATGTTGTTGTATGCCCCAGCAGATGCATCTAAGGCATTTCCTTTCCAATTTGGATCCATCAGTCCTGGCTTTATGAATGGGATGGCTGTAAGTTTAATATCTACTAATTGCTCACTGTCCTCCTGGAGTAAACTTTTGTTCAGTACATAGCTCCTGTAACTATAGGGGGTTAATCATGTTTTGCTATTACTTGCAGATTCCTGCTCGCACAAGCTCAGCTCCTCCTAATATAGATGAGCAGAAACGTGATCAGGTTGACATTTTATTGTCTCCCCTTCCCCTTCCTTGTTATATGTACAACAATATAGATATAAATTTGCTGCCGCTGCTGCATAACACTTTAGAAAGAAAGGAGGTGTAGTTGATGTCATTGACATCAACTCCTTCTCTGTCATAGAAAGTTCACTATGACTTACTTTTTCAAAAATTATAATCTGATAAGTGGGTGCATACCTCTATGTTTTATTATTTAGTCTATTGAAGTAATCTTCTTCTCCACTTTGCATACTAATTCAAGCATTTTGTTTGGTGTATAATTTCATGAAATTCAGGCAAGACATGATTCTTTTAGACCTGCACCCTCGGTGCCAACACCTCCTGTTCCAAAGCAGCAGGCAGTGAAGAAGGATACAGGTGTTACTGACCAATCTAATACTGGGGAGACTCATACTGGGACTAGGGCAAAAAAGGATACTCAAGTGTCACCGTTACCCCCAGCAAGCCAGATGCAAAAGCCTTCTGTCATTCCTTTAACTGGAATTTCAATGCCAATGCCATACCACCAGTCACAGGCATCTGTACACTTTGGTGGTCCTAATCCACAGATTCAATCTCAAGGTATGTCATCAGCACCTCTTCAGATGCCCTTGCCAATGCCTTTGCCGATTGGAAGTGCCACACAAGTGCAACAACCGGTTTTTGTTCCAAACCTTCAACCTCATCCTATTCATCCTCAAGGAATCATGCATCAAGGCCAAAGCATGGGTTTCACTCCTCAAATTGGCCCTCAGTTGTCCCATCAGTTAGGCAACATGGGTATTGGAATTAGCCCACAATATCCACCACAGCAAGGAGGAAAATTTGGTGCTCCTCGTAAAGCTACTCCTGTCAAGATAACCCATCCTGAGACACATGAAGAGCTAAGACTTGATAAAAGGGCAGATGCATATTCAGATGGTGGGTCATCTGGTGTGAGGCCTCATTCTGGTATGGCTTCTCAATCTCAGCCTGCCCAGCAATTTGCAGCTTCTCATCCTATTAGTTACTATCCATCAAGCTCATATAGTACCAATTCTCTCTTTTATCCAACTGCTAGTTCTCTTCCATTAACAAGTAGCCAGATAACACCTAATTCCCAGCCACCCAGATTTAATTATGCTGTGAGCCATGGTCCGCAGAATGTTAGTTTTGTAAATTCATCATCTCATAGTTCCCTGCCTGTTAATAAAGCTGGCACTCCTATTGCTGGAAATGCTGAACCGCCTAATCCAGAATTTTCTCGTGATGTGCATAGTGCAATCTTATCTGCTCCGTCAGGAGTAACCTCTGTGTCAATTAAACCAAGTGGTGGATCTGGTGTTGCAGATTCGTTTGCCAATTCCAGTACCCAAAAGAGTGTATCTCCTAGTTCTGCATTAACATCTGGTGATGCTTTCTCTTCTGCACAACTAAAAGGGTCTGAAATAGCTGAAATATCCCAGCAGTCTAAGTTCTCCACTGATTCATCAGTCGTGAACTCATTTCCAAATCTATCTTCTGCAAAGCCTGCATCAGCTTCCTTGTTGCTTTCTACATCTGCTGTCTCTGAAGATTCTGTTTCAGTTATACCTAATAATGAAGGCAGAAAGAAGGAATCTGTTAGTAGGTCAAATTCTTTGAAGGATAATCAGAAGAAAATACAGAAGAAAGGGCAATCACAGCATCAGGTACGTAAGTTAATATTTGTTGAAAATTCGTTTTGATTTGCTTCTATTGTGAACATTCCTTTACCTTTTTTTTATCTCTTTCTCACAGGGTGCTGTTCAATCTGCTCCTGTGGTTAATGTGCCTTCCCAAGCTGTTGATGGTGGTATACCTGATGATGTTTCTGAAACTACAGGAAATGGAAAAAACGATTCTGTAGTAATTACGAGTGAAAATATCTCAACTGCAAATTCAGACTTGTTATCGGCTACTAGTGGCAGCATGCCTTATGCTGTTGAAATGAAAACTAATGATTCTACGGAAGTGTCAACTCATGCTTCAGCTGAAGGATCTTTCATGGGGGTGGATGATTTTAACAATCTTAAGAGTACCGAGCTCTATGAACTGTCACAACAGGATAAAGTATTGCGGCCAAATATCATGGAAGTAGTGGCTAAAACAGAAAACTTGTCTCTTGAAGGATGTAAACAAGATGTCAGTGTTGGTGGAACAGAATTAAAACAAACTAAACAGGGTGATATAAAGCTAAACACTGAGGCTGTAGCCTTGAGGTGTACGCAGCTAGAGCAGGATGGATCTACAAGTTGTAGTGCAGGAAGTGATGGGACGGCTGATAATACTTCTTTGGATAGGAAAGATGTTTCCTTGATCAGAAATGACAGTGTAATTAGTAATGAAGGTTTTTCTACAAATTCTGGCACATCAGATCAGCAGTCTGCTGATAGCACAGAAACATCTTCAAAACATTTGAAGGATGGTTCAGACAGTACTGGCAGTGGTGCAGTGTCTCTTCCAGCATCAGGTACCAAGGACAAATTGGTTTCGGAGCCTAGTAAGGTGAAACCTACATCAAAGGGTAAGAAGAAAAGAAAAGAAATTCTTCTGAAGGCTGATGCTGCTGGGTCAACATCTGATCTTTATAATGCATACAAGGGACCTGAGGAAAAGAAAGAATCTGTGATAAGTGCAGAGAAAACAGAAAGTGATTCTGCTTCTGGAAATTTAGAGCAGTTGCCTACCGAGGTTGCACAGTCAGATGATGTAGCAGACGAGCAATCTAAGCAGAGTAAAGCTGAACTTGATGATTGGGAGGATGCTGCTGACATGTCTACGCCAAAACTTGAAGTTTTAGATGAAACTGAACATTTTATTGAAGGAATTGCAGTTACTGGCAAAAAGTATTCTAGAGATTTCCTTTTGAAATTTTCAGAGCAATACATGGACCTTCCTGAAGGGTTTGAAATCACGGCTGACATAGCTGAGGTTTTGATGAGTTCTAATTTTAGTTCTCATGTAACTGAACGTGATTCACCTTCTAGTGGAAGAATTATTGATAGGTCAGGCAGCATGTCTCGTCGTGGGAGTGGTATTATTGAGGAAGACAAATGGAGTAAAGGTTCCAATGCATATCATTCTGGTATGCGATTGGATGGTGTTGGTGGTAATGCAGGATTTCGTACTGGCCAAGGAGGCAATTTTGGTGTTTTAAGGAATCCGCGCACACAGACACCTGTGCAATATGCTGGAGGGATTCTTTCTGGTCCAATGCAATCCATGGTAAATCAGGGAGGAATGCAAAGAACTAGCCCTGATGGAGAAAGGTGGCAGCGTGCTACAAACTTCCAGCAGAGGGGTTTGATTCCATCTCCTCAAACTCCTTTACAGATGATGCACAAAGCTGAGAAAAAGTATGAGGTGGGTAAAGTGACGGATGAGGAAGAGGCGAAGCAGAGGCAGTTGAAGGGCATATTAAATAAATTAACTCCTCAGAATTTTGAGAAGCTTTTTGATCAGGTCAGAGCAGTTAATATTGACAATGTTGTCACTCTCAATGGTGTCATCTCACAAATCTTTGAGAAGGCCTTGATGGAGCCAACCTTCTGTGAAATGTATGCCAATTTCTGTTTTCATCTGGCTGTTGCATTGCCCGATCTCAGTCAAGACAATGAAAAGATAACTTTTAAGAGACTATTGTTAAATAAGTGCCAAGAAGAATTTGAAAGGGGTGAAAGAGAGCAAGAAGAAGCTAACAAGGCTGATGAAGGTGAGGTCAAGCTGTCTAATGAGGAAAGAGAAGAAAAACGAACCAAGGCAAGGAGACGTATGTTGGGTAATATCAGATTGATTGGAGAACTATATAAGAAGAAAATGTTGACAGAGAGGATAATGCATTCGTGCATCAAGAAGCTATTGGGTCAGTATCAGGATCCAGATGAAGAAGATATTGAAGCTTTGTGCAAATTGATGAGTACGATTGGGGAGATGATTGACCATCCCAAAGCCAAAGAACATATGGATGCATATTTTGAAATGATGAGATCACTGTCAAACAACATGAATTTATCATCTAGGGTGAGGTTCATGCTGAAGGATGTAATTGATTTGAGAAAGAATAAATGGCAACAAAGAAGAAAAGTTGAAGGTCCAAAGAAGATTGAGGAGGTTCATAGAGATGCTTCTCAAGAGAGGATGGCCCAAGCTGGTAGGTTGGGTCGTGGTCCAGGCAACAATCCACCTAGAAGAATGCCTATGGATTTTGGTCCAAGAGGGTCATCTATGTTATCTCCTAATGCTCAGATGGGTGGACTTCGTGGATTGCCTTCTCAAGCTCGTGGGTATGGTTCCCAGGATGCTCGTATTGATGAAAGGCAAACTTATGAGGCTAGGACATTGTCAGTTCCCTTACCACAAAGACCTTTAGGTGATGAATCAATAACCTTGGGACCAATGGGTGGTCTTGCCAGAGGAATGTCCATTAGAGGTCCACCTGCAGTTTCAAGTTCAACCGGTCTTAATGGTTATAATAATTTTTCAGAGCGCACTTCCTACAGCTCTAGGGATGATCCTGCATCAAGATACGCTCCAGAAAGATTTTCTGGTTCTACTTATGATCAATCTAGTGTTCAAGATCATAATGTGAATTATGCAAACAGGGACATGAGAAATGCAAATAGGATTCCTGAAAAACCTGTTTTAACTTCGCCACCTGCCAGAACACAAGGGACAGCAGGCTCCCAAAATATTACTACGGATCGATTACAGGACATGTCCATGTTAGCAATCAGAGAATACTACAGGTACTGTTTTCTCTTTTTGGTGTTTTTAATCCATTTTGTTTGAGCTTGCTAGGCCAATTTTGCTTTTTCTTTGAGAAACACAATTTATAATTTAGTATTAATCATTTAATTATAACTCCCATATAAGCTGTTTTCTTTTTGTTCTCACTTGAAAGCACCCTATTTCTCTTAAAAGACAGAATATTCCCTTTTGGTGAAGGATATTTTTTTGTTGGTTGATATTGTGTCTTTTATTGTTTTGTTTCAGTAAATGCATTGCTTTCAAAGCATATTAAAAAACTGATTTTAAAATCGTGACATTGATATTCTATGTACATTTTTAAGCAATGAAATTTATGCCAAGTTCGTTGTGGGTTCTAGCATTAGTAAATGTGAAGAAAAATATATATATATATATATATATATGAATTTGATGTATACATCAATTTTTAATAGCTATATAAATGTAAAGTTATAAAATGATGACTTTATGTTTTATTTGTTTCTCATTTTTTTGGCCTGATTATTTTTGCTAATCCTATAATTTGATAGAATAATGCCATTTGAAACATCCCTTCATTACTTTTGTATGCACGTGATGAGTACAAGGTGATGACCAAACAATAGGGTTTAGTTTCACTCCTAAACTATGATATCTTTTTATAGTTTTGAACCCCTGACTTTTACAGTTATTATTTTTTATGGTTGCGGACTTGCAGTATGTTTAATGTATTCAATTTACTGTATTGGGAAAGATCTTGACCTCGCTTCATCTTTTTATCCATATGGGGCAAAGTGATGACCATACCATGGGTTTTAATTTTGTTTCTCCTTGCTTTTATTTCTATTCCTCCGGTGATTCAAACTGTTTTTGTTGCTACTGCTACAATAATTTCAAATTGTTATTTTGCTGCAACATCCGGTTAATGTTGAAAATTGTTCAAGATATAGATTCACCCTTTAAGCTTGTAATCATAGTTTGTTATTAGAACCTTATGATTCACAATTCACAATTCAAATCCTATGATTTGATTATTTTTTTTTTCATTTGTATTGCGAGATGTATATCAATGACTTCTATACAGTAAGTTACATGAATTGGATTTGTGGAATTTATATCCCTGACACAAATCACGCCATTTAGTGATTGTTATTTTTTCTTTTCTTATTCCTTGTTAAAAAGCTATATAAAGCTTAAATTGTTAAAGATATTTAAGGAACACTTAGTCTAATTGATTATTCCACATCTTAACTCATGCAATGCACGTACTCTATTTGGCTATTTCTTGTTTTGTTCCATGTGTCTAAAATAACTCAGATGTAACTAATAATGTTTTTATAAGACTTATGGTTTAGCTGCTTTATTTATTTCTTGGACATTTAACACTACATTATATAATATCTATAAGTAAATTCTCATTGTCTTTGAATTTTACGGTTCAATACAAATTATATTTCATGATTAAAAAATTAGCTTGAAGATTCACTGTTGAATCTTGACTTAAAGCCTTTTTTAAGCATTTTCCCAAAGAATCTTATTTCCAAATTATTGTCTTGTTTGGTATTCTTCTGACTGTTTGGTTGTTCAATCCAGTGCGAGGGATGTGAATGAAGTTGTTCTATGTATCAAAGATCTGAACTCTCCAAGCTTTCATGCTTCCATGGTTTCTCTCTGGGTCACAGACTCTTTCGAGAGAAAGGACACAGAGAGAGATCTTTTGGCCCAGCTGCTTGTCAAGCTTGTGAAATATCAGGATGGACCCTTGGGTCAAGCTCAGCTCATCAAAGGGTAAGATTTTTTTTTATAGTATGATGACTAGTATTTGTAAGAATCTATCCTTCTTTAAATAAAATGAATTGTTACTGATTAACATTTTGTGTTGGCTAGGTTTGAATCTGTTCTTAGTACTTTGGAAGATGCGGTTAATGATGCCCCCAAAGCACCGGAGTTTCTTGGCCGTGTTTTTGCCAAAGCTATAACAGAGCATGTAGTCTCTTTGAACGAGATTGGGCATTTAATACATGAGGGTGGAGAGGAACAGGGGAGCCTATTAGAAGCTGGGCTTGCAGCTGAAGTTCTTGGAAGCATCTTGGAGGTAATAAAAATGGAGAAGGGTGATGCTGTTTTGAGTGAGATCTGTGCGAGCTCCAACTTGCGGTTGGAGAGCTTCCGGCCGCCGGAACCTCTTACATCAAGGAAGTTAGAAAAATTTATTTAGGGGGATAGAGGAAAATATTTATTTATGTCTAGTGCTAATAGGATGCTCAAATTTTCAGAAATGGTTCTCCATGGAGGTGGGTGGGGAGATTTTATGTTCGGATTTCTGTCTAAATATTATTTCTGCCATATCTTCACTGCAATTATAAAATGCTTCAGTTAAGCGTCTGAAAATTTTAGGCCGAGTTATATCATGAGGTGAGGGGTTTGGTTTATTTTTGTATCATTCAACTGTCCATGAAAATATACTGCCATATTGATCTGCATAACGTCCATGTGTATAGGTAGACTCCTAGTTTAGTAAAAATGTGATGTAAATGGGATATGTGATTAAGTATAACGCGACATTCTAAATTGTTTTAAAATATTACTTCACCATTTTTTCCCTTTGTATGTGATGCTCTCTGTCGACCAAGTTGAAAAACCCAAAACTATATATTGCATGAGCATTAATGGATTAATTATTCGCATTTTCTGTTTGGAAGATTCTGATTTATGTATAAGTGTAAATCTCAACGACTCTTAGAGCATGCTGAAATATTTTAAATTCAAATTTAATGGTGTGATAACTATCTAATTATTATATGAATAAATGTGTATATCTATATATAAATATCTGCTTGTGTTATATTGGAAACTAATGTGATACTTAGCTCCTGCAATTATCGTTCTAACTATTAATTTTATAATTTATAGTTAGAGCAAATAAAACCGCACTTTGTAATGTTTATTGTAATTACACATCTACTCCTCTTATCTATACCAAAAGTCACCGAACTTTTGAGAATTTGTTGTTCTAGTTGCAATTTGCACATGCATTCTCTCTTGTTTTTTGCTTTTTGAGTGGCATAAAATTCCATTACATTTATGACCTTGTTTTGTTATATGTTATTCTGACTCGACATTTTCAAGTTAAGTTCAACTTTAATTTTAAAATTTATGCAATATTATCTTCCGCCTCACTGGCACATGAAATGCTTTTTCCTAATTTCATGTTTTTGTATTAAATAATTTTTAAATATTTTAGTTTATTTTAAAATCTATTTGTTTATTGAAATTTTAATTTTAATTTTTTTTAAAATTACTTAATTTAGAAAATATCAATTGCTTTTAATTTTCATCACATGAAATCAAAGGGGAGGTTTCTGAATTAGTATACAATATAAGTTAAAATTAATTTATACAAATGCTAGTAAAGGTTTCTCTAAATTCTTGTTTGGAGCTTGTGCATAAGAATTGAAGTTAATTAAGAAGTTTTTTTTTTTTAATTTGTGTTTATGGACAACTTTTTCCAAACAAAATTTAATAATTGAAATAATTTAATATAAATGTTAAAAAATTAGAATAGAAATATTAAACCTTTTTAGAAGGGAATAAGATTATTAAACTTTTTTTAAAGAGAATAAGATTCTAATGCAATTATTATTTTCATTAAAATATTTATTTTACTATAAATTAAAATACTATTATTATTATTATTACAATTTCAAACTCACTTATTACTATTTTATTTGATGTATTATTTTGTCATCTAATTCATATGTAATAAACTTTTTATTGTTCATGTTATATCCTTAAATTAAGGATTAAATTGGCCAATTTGTCTTAAAGGTGGATAAATGTACATTTCTTTGTTACTTCACATATATTAGGTATGTAATTCTTATTCCTTATAGTAAAAGAAATTGTAAATGTAAATTTTGATGACTTTCCTTAGATTGATAGAAGACACATATTTGATTAAGATTTTGCATATTTTTACATAGCCTAGAAGACTTTTTGCGACAAAGATTATGTTGGATATCATGTTGATGGAAAAAGCACAAGTTGATCATGTTATTTCATCAAACCTTGCTTAATCTCATGGTTAACAAGAAACAAAACTCTTGACTTTATTTATAAGAGAGGTGGAGTACATGTTAACTAAAAACTGCTACTCTCAACTTTCGTAGGTAAAATATCATTTAAAAAATTACTTTTTTCTTTATAAACAACATATATATATTGTCACAATACTAGTACAATTAATATATCTAAGAACTCTATCCAACATTCTAATCTTAAGTGTACATGTGTAGGTTGAGGAAACCTCAGACCATAAAGGGACGAGGGTACCTCAACCTGCACTAAGAGGTCAGAGACATGTACAACACTATTGTAATACGAATCCACATACACAAAAAAACAAATCGTAGATGAACTAAGGATAAATAAGCACATTAGGAACCCTAAAACTTACCTACGAATCCTAAGTCTAACAAACATGACCCATCCAATACTATATATAGTCATTGCTCATGAGGTTTGTTAGTAAAATTATTTATTAGAACCTTACTATTTATTGCTAGTAACTTACTTGAATATTGAAGTATCTTTGTAAACTCCCTCGTCGAGGTCATCTCACTCTTAGTGAAAGAAAACACATTTACATTAGTAGCATAAGACACATCAACATGAAAAGTAAAGGTAAAGTAGATACGTGAAGGTTCCTGGTACACCTCAACCCAATTAGAAGAATAATGTGTTTTTTAGGTACATCTAGGACTAGTAAGAAAGTTTGGCACTCATCGTACGACCGAGTTGCATCTTCAAGCATGGTGTTCATGAGGAACATGGTAAACAATGGACGTAACAATGATGCAAACGAAGGAATGAACCTTATGAATTGACGGAGCTGTGGAAATGAAGCGTCGAAGACACCAAGGCAATAAGAGTGTTGAAGAGGAGATTGGGGGATGAGGAAGAAAAGGGAGGAGGCCAACCTCAAACTAACTCTAAGACAGTTGAGTAGGGAATAAACCAACGAACAATTGACACAACTAACACATCCATAATGATCATGGGCACAATGAGACATCCTTTCATAGATGGTATTGTGGAGACGCCTTTCCCCTAGGATGGAAGGCACTCCACATGGACAAATACAATGGCACTACCGACTCGAACAACCATATACATTCTTACCTTCTCTAAGTTAGGTTTTATTCCACCGAAGACACGATCCTATGCAAAATGTTCTCCACTTTCCTCAAAGGCATAACCCTCACTTGATTTATCAAGCTCCCTCCATTCCCTATAGACTGAATCAATACTTTAGCCTCCCACTTTGAGACCTAGTTCGCCATAAGCAGACCACATCATCTCACATTTATAGCTTTGATTAACATACGCCAGGAAAAGGAAGATTCATTGCCAACATTCATGGAATGCTTTGGCATAGTGGCACTCAACATTCCCAACCTTAGTCCCGAAGTCGCTTTCTACAACATGGTGACAACTCTATGAGCTACCCTTTCGCGGACAACCTGCGTAAAAGCCCAACAACAGGGATAGATGAGCTACAGCAAAGAAAACCCATATACATGCAACTCGAGGAATTAAAGAACTTCAAGGGCAATGTCAGAGATAAAAACATGCCTGAAAAAAATCAACTAGAGATAATGCCTATAAAATGATGTCTCGACCTCCGTTACAAAAAAACACCAAGATTCACCAGGTACACCCATTACACGCCCTTATGTCTCAAGTATTGGAGGAGGTCATACATGCTGACCTCCTCACCACCCCGAAGAAAGCAAACTTACCTCCTAACGTAGATATTATTCGATAATGCCAATATCACATAAAATTTGGTCACAGATACAAGCAAATGCACCTCAATCAAGGATAAGAAAGAGGAACTTATTTAGGTTAGGCATCTGCGATATTTTATAGCTTAGGATCAAAGGGAGCCCAAGCGATATGAAGAAAGGAAAAGAGATTATCGAAGACATAAGAATGATTATAATGATCATAAGAGTCAAGATGAGGCAGCGGAGGGAAGAAATCACATCTTAATTCCAAACCCCCTTTGAAAGGAACTATCAACACCATTACATGAGGGTTTACTGGAGGGGTCTTCGAAAATTGTACAGAAAAAGCATCTAACGATAATACGATATGTTAATGCAATGTTGACATCCATAAGAAGGTGTATTCCACCCATCACCTTCACCATCAGAAACTTTAAGGCCATAAATCTTAAACAAGATGACCTAATGGTGATAAAGGTGGAAATAAAATGTTTTACGGTCAATGAGGTGCATTGATTAAGGAAGTTCAACAAACATTCTATTTTAAGACAAGATCATCTAGAGAGGCTAGACTGTCTAACAACTCAAAGTTTTAAAGTTTAGTATACAACATTTAACGAAATATCGTTTAGTGAAGTATAACATCTAAGCCAAGTGCATATAGAACATATTTATTAAACGCTAGCAAGATAAACAATGATGTGTCAATTATAAAAGGTTAAACAATATTTGAAAAAAGTGCGTTTAAGAGAAAGCTGTAGTAAACGCTAAACATTTTATCAATTGAGACACTACTTTGAAAAGTACAGACTCACATTAAATGGTCATAATACGAATCATGCCTAAACACTCTCTTAACGTATTGCACTTCTATTTGTTTTTTTTTTCTCTTTATCTGTGTAGGTAGTGATTACACCAAACTTTATTTAAAAAAGCTGCAGATGGATCAAAAAGACATTTAGAAATAAGAAGACATTCTTGGAATGTTTCCCTAAAGCTTTATGTCCTGTCATAGCCATACAAGCTCTCAATGCTAAAACAATGTGTTTTTCCTAAGATGTAGTAAAGTATAAATCTTTGTACTAAAAGCCACCTACTCTCAAGAGGGTAAACTCTTTTTTAGTTGTGGTCATCTCTCGAAGAAATCTATACTAGGAGGACTTGCTGAAGAGAATAGAAGAACATTTGCTATCATTGAATCGTTACACTGTTATTCTCTTTCCAACCTTACATCGTCTGAGTCTGTTCTTAGAACAAGAAAAAGGTTTTCAAGTTATCATATTTCATTATATTGAATTTATCCTCTCTTTGAGATTTATTTGAATATGTAATTGTAATCAAAACACTAATTGTGTTTGTATATTAAGTAAATTAAAACACTTGTATTGTTTAACTCAATTAAGTTAAACTGTCTAGACAGTTGTCTAGGGTTGATGCTAGGAGTGGTTAAACTCGGACTAATTAGGTTAACTAGGGAAACCAAAAGTAGTTTATAATACTTGTATACTAAGAGTGGGTTGTACTCGTTTGTAATTTTGTATAAGATTAATGGAACTCTTTAAGAGGTCTTAAGGAAAAACTGGACGTAGCTTAGGTTGAGTAAACCAGTATAAAAATACTTCTGTTATTACTTTTCTTGTTCAAAACGTTTTCCTAAACGCTTACTTGAAAACACAAGCATCTAACAACTACTGCAGTTTATCTAACACTCGTAATAGTTATTAAACGTTTTTGCAAAAAGAATTTGAAACACTATTCAACCCCCCCCTTTTTAGTGTTTCCCTCTATTTCGTTCTATATTGGGAAACATTAAAGAAACTACGAATCTTGGAGGACAGGATGTGCCCACACATCAATAAGATTGTCAAATATAGAGAAAGTGGAAACTCGGGGATATATATACCTATACACCACGTTTGTTGAAGGCCGGAACACCAGGATGATATTCATAAGGTACCTTGTAGTTAATGCAAGCACTTCTTACAACATCCTCCTAGGATGCCTCTCCATAAACATGTCAGGAGCTATCATATTGACACCTCTCTTAGCTATGAAATTATCATCCTTAACGAGAGACATTATCATAGTTCATGTGAACCGAAAAATAAGACGGAAATGCTACATCGCCAATCTGTAGCTCCCCGCCCCCTAGATCCCTCATTCCTCTAACAATGTAGAAAAAGTTGCTTCCCAGTATGAGCTTGAGGCAAAGGATCTTGATCCAATAGTGGAGGATGAAGATCGCTTAAGCTAATAGGGGGCACCAAGTCCCTCCCAATGATGTCAAGAAAGTCTTTAAAAATGGGTACCATTCTCTAAGGGTAGGATGAGGAAACTTTGGCCATTCTTCTTAAGGACAACATTAGGTTATTCTCCTAGATAGTAGTAGAGCTACTTAGCATAGATCCTAGCATAGCATTTCACAAGCTATCAACTTTCAAAGAGGCTAGGCCTATGACTTAAATGAAGATAAAACTAGGGGAGGAGAAGAGAAAAACCGCTAAGGTGGAGGTAGATAAACTCTTACAAGTTGGCTTCATCTAAGAAGCATGCTATACAACATGGTTAACGAACATAGTTTTAGTTTGCAAATCTAATAACATATAGTGCTTGTGCACAGACTATACTGACCTAAATAGTGTTTGTCTCAAGGATGCACACCCTCTGCTCAACATAGATCTATTGATGGATGGGGCAGGATGTCATGACATACTTAAATTCTTAGATGCTTACTCAGGGTATAATAAGATACCCATGGATCCTAGAGATAAGTGAAAAATGACATTGATGATTGAGAGATCTAACTTTTATTATGAAGTGATGCCTTTTAGTCTAGAAAACACAGGAACCACCTATCAAAGGCTCATGGGTCGAATGTTCAAGGGCCTGATAGGTCGAATTGTTGTAGTCTATGTCGATGACCTAGTCGTCAAGTTTGATTTGCTACCATATGTTCAAGACTTAGTTGAGGTCTTCTCTACATTACAAACATACAATATGAGGCTTAACTTAGACAAATGTGTGTTTAGAGTAAATGATGGAAAATTTCTAGGGTTTATGTTAACGAAAAAAGGGATCGAAGCCAATTTCGACAAATGCCAAACAGTTATCAACACGTGAAGCCCGAGGAACGTCAAGGAAGTTCAAAGGCTGATTAGTCTCCTCACAATCTTATCCATATTTATACCCAAATTGGTCGAGAAGACCAAACCCATTATACAACTTATGAAAGCGTCTTCGCATTTCTAGTGGAGTTTGGTATGTGAGAAGACTTTTGAAGTTGTGAAACATTTTCTGGTCTCCCCGCCAGTGTTGCAATGATCGAATATGACAAGGTCATTGATTATATACTTAGCAAGAAATAAAGAAATAATAACCACTGCTATAACAAAGGAAAAAGAAAAAAAGCAACAACCTTTCTACTTCGTTAGTAGGATTTCACAGGACATCAAAACAAGGTATCAAGTAGGTGTTGTCCCTCCTCACAACCTTATGATGATTCATTGTTAGAACAGACACTAGTCCATAAAATATTGCGAAAGCCAAACTTAGCCCGAAAAATGGCAGCATGAGCAATGAAATTATCAGAGTTCTAGATCTGATATAAGCCAAAAGGGATGATAAAAGCCCCAACTCAGAATTAGACATCTAAAGGCAAATTGTTACTTCAATATTATCACATTTTTAAGATGATGTTAGCGGGGTTTGAAGAATTCCAAGTAAAGCATGTTCCTAGGGTCGACAATAACAAAGCTGATATACTATCTAAATTAGCTAGCATTAATAACAAATGCAAATATCGTTCAATGTTGCAGTGTGAGTTGTGAACGCCATCCACCAAGAAAAACAAATGCATGTCAATTGAAAGCAGGAGAAGTTGGATGACACCTATCAAACATTTCCTAAAGACAGGAGATAGGCCAAACAATGCTAAGAAAAGACTACGAAAAAATGACAACTAGATACCCATTGATTAGAGACGAGCTCTTCAGAAGAAGGTTATCTTCATCACTACTCAAGTGAGTTAACCCCTCATAGATGATAACGGTTTAAAAAACCGTTATTTTTATACTTGAAATTGATATCAAAACACACCCTTTATGACTTAGAATGAGCTTAAAATCATGCAAAACACTTTAGTTAGGCTACAAGAGAATCAAAGGTGGTTTTAGAGATATTATGCTTGGTTTTACATTGTTTTGACAGGATTTAATGAGAATTGGATGATGGAAAGTGAAGAAGGAAGAAGTTGGACTCAAGAAGAGATGAAGAAGGTGCAAAAGAAGAATCGCAGCTACCGCTCAGCACCAATTCCAATGCTGAGCGCCAACCTTAGAGGAGAAGCCACTGCCTGACGCTTAAGCGCCAATGCTGAGGGGAAAATGAAGTATCGCGCCTACCGTTGAGCGCCAGAATCCACCGCTGAGCGGTGGCCTTCTTAGAGACAACAATGTTTAACGCCTGGGCGTGAACGCTAAGCTTCCAGTGGAGTGCCGCACCTACCGCTGAGGGGTGAAACCAACGCTGAGCGGTGCACTTATGGGCCTGGGCCAAAATTCTGTTATTTTTCTGTATTATAAATAGACCCAGAACGACCCTTAGGGGTATCTTTTGGCAGAGAGGGACGTCACAACACTTCCTACACTCCTTGGAGGCAGCTTTTGGATGCGGGAGCTCCAATCTACCAAATCTAGGGTTTATCTTTTCATTCTTTCCATTCAATTCATCTAGATTCACCATGAATATGATGAACTAAGCCCTTTGTTGTTGGGAAACGATGTAATCCTTTTGAAACTCTCTTATATCGAAATTCTTATTTTATTCATATACTTGTATTATCAATAGTTTGGGTTTTCTTCTCTGTACTTTAAAACTTGCATTGTTTAACTCATTCAGTGTCGTGATCTTTGATTTTGTCGATACGGAGACGTACGGGAAAATCTAGAACTGAGAAGAATTCTCTTGATTATGAAATATTGCCTAGAGATAGAAATAGGACGGTCAATTGCTTTAAGCTTCTGTCATTAATGCATTAGTAATCACTAGGGAGACTAGAGATAGTAAACTAGTAATTATGGTAATAGGCTCTTTTCGTTGAGAGATCGGGTTTAGAGTAAATTAGAAAGTTGCATGAACATTGATAATAAAGTTGAACTTAATAAGAATAGTAGATATAGGAGGGTGGATTAGGATGAAATCGTAAACCCCAACAACTCCATTCATTCATATCTTTATTTACCAATTGATCAAGCTTTTGCATTTGCATCTTTATTTTCGTTTAGCATTACAAACCCTAAATTCAATTTTCATTCAAGTTTGATGAAATCAATTCACATAAACGTTTAGGCCTAAGAGTCCCTTGGGAAGCGATATCTGGACTTACTGTCTATTATTACTTGATACGATCTGGTACACTTGTCAGAGTGTTAACAATAGACATACTAAATTATGCGAGATTTATATAAAGGAGTGTGCGGGTGTCACTCGGGAGCAAGAGCAATGGGAATTAGGATCTTGAAGGCCAAATATTATTGGCCCACTACGACAACTGATTGCATTGTGTATGTTAAGAAATGCATACCTTGCCAAAATCATGGCAACACATCTCAAAAAGACATAAAGAGTTACACAACAATTCTTTCCCATGCCATTCGCAAAGTGGTGGATGGATATTATAGGACCTTTCACACCAAGACGCTAGAGTCACATACACCACTACTGCATTACGAATCCACAATAAGTAAAAGGACAACTCAAAGAAGGATTAAGGATAAGCAAGCACATTATGAAACTCTAAAGCAAGGTAATCCTACAAACCTTAGGCCCAACAAACAATGTCCATCCAAGTACTATATATAGTCACTATTCACAAGGTATATGAGTAGAATCATTTATTACAACCTTACTATTTATTACTAGCAATTGACTTGGACGCTAAAATGTCTTTACAGTCTTTCCTGTCGAGGTCAACTCACCCTTATCGGAAAAGAACACATTAACATCAATAGAAAATGATACATCAATGTGAAGAGTAAATGTAGAATGATTATGTGAAGCTTCTTAGTACACATTGACTTAGTAAGAACACTAGTATACTTCTGAGTACATCTAGGTCTAACAAGAACTTTAAACATATAGAAATAAGATATCACTTCATTTGTAATTATGAGTATAAATATTTCATCTAAAATTTGTTAAGATAAATCATGAAATAATTGATATATTTACAAAAACATTGTTTATAGAATGTTTTGATTTTATTAAATCAAATTTCAGTATCAATATTATTTATTTTTTTCACGCATGATTGATCACACGATATAAGGTGGAAAGACTATGTTTAAATAACATAGAGAAGTTTATTTCCATAATTTTTTCTAAAAAAATAGATAAAATAAATAATTGGTTCAATATAATATAGATATTAACATATTTGATATAACTAGAAAACTATACTTTTACAAATTATGTTAATTTTATTTAAATTTTGTTAATAGTTAATATTTAATATTTTTTAAATTAATTATATGTTAACTTTATATGTTTTTATTTAATAAACATATATGTGACAATTACTAAAAGATAAATACATCTAGTTATTCCAACCTTTTAATAAAATTAATTTATGTATTAAAATTATAATATTTTTTTATGATACTAAACACGAAATGGATAATGAAGTCCCTCTTTATTCAAATAAATATGTTTTGAAAAAAAAAAAGATAAAAATTTACTTGGTAGGTACCTTTCTTCTATAGATAGAAATGATATCTCATTTTTTATTTATTAATCATATACTTGATAAGATATATATAAAAAGTAAAATAAATATAAACAACCAAAATAAACACCAGACCAAAATCATGTAACCGAGGGATTTTATCGTTGCCAATCGCAGCCCCAATAAACTATATACTTGATAGATTTATTTTTTACAATTATATTTGATATATTTTATTTTAGATCAAAAAATTAAAATATCTTTTGTTGATTTTAGCGAAAATATTATACTATATTAAAAATTTGCTGAACCTCTATTACTCCAGTTAGTTTGCCCGAACGGTGATGGCGTCAAAAGGTTCAACACCTCCGTATCCCAGTGCTGCTAGAATCGCCGATTCTCAGTGTTTTCCGCAATACACCGCTTCTCTCAAATGTCAGTACTCATGTTGCTCTCCTCCTTCGTCCTTTACATTTTTTTCCTTTTCACTTTTACTTTTCAAATTGATCAGGCTACGGTTTCTGATGATTAATGTTGTAATTGAATTTGAAATGGCCGTAGAATGTCTTATCTTTTGGATATAAGTGCGTAATTTCCGTACCTCAGATATATATGTATTTTTTAAATAATTTAGGTATTACCGTTTTGGTGATTTCAATTGGGAATTAGTGGATTCAGTCAAGTGGAAATGAAGTAGTTATCTTTTCATAAATGAAAGAGGGAAAAAGATGTAAAAGAAGGAACCTGGGTACGAACATTCAGTTTAGTTGACATGGTGGATGAAATGGAAAATTAAATGTTGTTGAAAATAAACTTGATCTCCATCAACATAATTTATGATCCTCTTAACTATTCCTCTGTGTAATAGGCTTCATTTTTTCTATGCTAAATATTTTGTATGACCATACCGCAGATTATAAAATTTATTTGCTTAGCTGTATTGGTTTTTGTTCTTTTATAACATTATTCGAGAATAAGATGTTGGGCCTTCCTAATGTATTACGTTGTGTTCTCGAACTTTCATATCATACTCTTTATTGTAGTGAGTGCCGTCTTCTGATTGATGGTTGAATTAAGCATAAATGTTGAGTAAATGTTGGACCAGAGCAACTGTTGATGGTATACCTAAGGAGTGACAGTTCATAGTTATATGATTATTTTGAATGTTGCACATTTCCTTTATGGGATCATATTGACCTTGAGCTATTGAGCCAATTATCAGCGTATCTTACACTCTTTTTAAACATTTCCAGGTTTAGAAAAATTTAATTCTGATAAGAGTAAATGTCAAGAACATTTTGATGTTTACAAGGAGTGCAAGAAAAAAGAGGTAACAGAAGTTATAGCATCTTTTTTTTTGTATTGTTTTACATTTTTCAATATTTTGAAAGTGTTTATCTGGATCCTGGGAGGATTAAGTGTTTCAAATGAACTGTGTATCTCTGCCTGAAATGGGATGCTGGTATACAAAACAAGGAGTCTGTCATGTTTGCTGAGCATATTCAGTTTTCTGTCAGCACAGAATTGTTCAGCCGTTAAGCATAATTTCTCCTTCCTTTGTCCATGTTCTCTCTTTCTCCACACTTCCTTCAGAATGTTTACTGGGACATAAATATTTGTAGTTTCCCTCAGAAACACGGGAAGAAAATTAGTTTTCATGGTGACTTAGCTTTACAACAACCTGGCTGAGCTAGTTACGTAAAGTTCAATCAGTCAATCTTTACATCAAATGGGCAATTAGCAGCGGAGCCTTGTCAGATCAAATTATGAAACTAATGGCATTACATATATATAATACAAAAAGAGGTTTTGAAAACATCATGTTATTCAATGCTTGTGATTTTAAATCACATGTTATAGTTTTCTACCAAATCTCTTATTATTTGAATCATAATAACCTCATCTAGCTTTGCAAAATTTTATGATTTAATATTTGTTATTGGTTGAGTTGGGTCATTATTGTTTTCACTGATTCATTGTTTTAATGTGATTGTTGAAATCAGTTTTAACATGGAAATATGTATATTGGGGCTGGTTACTATGATTAATCTTTAGTGGGAATAGATTGTAACAAGGTATTTTAGGGAACTTGGTGTATGAAAATAATGCTTTGGTGGCTAAATATGTTACTTTAGAGTGTAATTCTCTATGGCGCTAGGTAGTCCTTAATAAACATGATTTCTATCACAATTAGCAGGAAAATTATTAAGGTTTTGCTTCTTCTAAACTAAATCTTATGGGGTTTGGTAATCTGCAGCAAACATGATTTTGATAAAAATGAGTACAAAACTTACCTCTTAAGTTTATGCCTCTTTTAAACACGGGTGTAAATACAATCCATTGAACAAATAGTGCAATAAACACTGGTGTAAATACAATCCATTGCTACCTTTGTGACTGTTCGTCAACCTAAATAGGCAGCTCCGACCTGATGGAATACAAGGTTTTTTTTTTTATTGTTATATGTGTGATCATATACCTGCTATTATAATCATATACCGAGAGGGTTTGGGTACACTGTTTCATGCATGTCATGTTGGGTTATAAACCAACGTTTTGAAGGTTCTAAGAAATATTTTACAACGTACCTCTTGTGCTATACATGCACGTTGTGAGACTTCACACATGCAGGGCTAGGGGTGCGGGTGATGTGTGTGTGTGTGTGTGTGTATATATATATATATATATATATATATATATGTGTGTGTGTGTGTGTGTGTCTTGCATTTTCACATTGAGGTACACTAAGATTTGCATTTCCATGTCAAGGTTCGTGGGCTTCTGAGTTTCACTTCACGAGAAACTATAAGGGTTGGGGCTGTATGGTATATTGCTATAGTAATGCTATATTTTTTGGTTCATAGATCATGGACATCTAGGTTCTCCTCCAAGACAGGGGGGTATGGTTTCTTGACTGGCTTCTTGCACGTTGCGGGTTGGTTGGATAGCAACCAGAATGTATGATGTTTGAAACTAGGTTAGCATGCTTAGAATACCATGATGGTTGTGTAATGGGTTGGGGTTGCATGGACATCCTAAAAGGTTTTGCCTGGGTTGAAAGGTTAGGATGCTGTTAAACTGTATAGGGTGAGGGACATTAATAATTTACTATGCTATTAGATGCCATGATGACTTGCTTTGCGTGGGTGGAGGTGTGTTAGTGGTTGTAAATAGATGCACCAAGAGAGGCATGAACAGTTAGAGTTTGGGGGGATGCAGGATAGAAGTGTGAAAAGCTAAAAGGTGTGTATAGGAGTGAGATGTTGGTGTGAATGGAGTTGGAGCAGTGGTGAACAAAAAGAAAGCTGGTCTCGTTGGTATGCTTCTTTGGTGGTGCAGGACTAATGGAAAAGGAAACACTGAAACTTGGCCATTGTTAAGAAGTGGACTTTAAGTCTAATTCAACCCCACAAAACCAGCTTGTAAGGTGAGGTTTGTATCCGCTTATATATTCTAAATTACCCTTATCTCTAGTTGATGTGGAACTTCCAACACATCTCCTTCACACCGAGGTATATACATCTCGAGCGTGAGACTAGACATTAATGGGTAGTCCGATAACGGCCCGATAATGGGTGGAACAACATGCCCAACAAACAAAAAATATTACTAGGATAGGTTCTAACCATAGCTCTGATACCATGTTAAGAAGTGGGCTTTAAGCCTAACTCAACCCCACAAAACCTGTTTGTAAGGTGAGGTTTGCACCCACTTATATATTCTAAATTGATCTTATCTCTAGTCGATGTGGGACTTTCAACAACCATGTTACGGTGCAGAGGATTTGGGAGAGTAGTTGTCCAGACTAGGCATGCGAAGGGACTTTTAAGATAGATAGAGATATTTTGCAAAGAGTGGGCTAATGAAGTAGAAGTATATGATGCATGGTTTGGCATTTAAAATCATGTGTTTCATGTATAGCGTGGCTTTGGGCATTAAAAAGGGAGGAATTCACGTGCACAGTGGTTAATAATGGAAGTAAAAGTCTCACATGCAATCCGGGTGTATGGCTCTTTATATGTGTATCACATGCACACAATTTATACTTTATGTAGGTGAGTGTAGGATAAGAATGGTGGGGTTATGTAGGTGTGGAGATAATATTCTTTTCATTGAGTATTTAGGAAAGAAAATTGTAAGTTGCATGATTGTGAGAGTCACGTAAAAAGTTATGGTGGCTTTCAGAGACCACTCGCATGGCCATTAAATATAGACAAAGGTCAATAAGAAGTTTGTGGTGTGGGGCCACTAGGAATTAATGGGGATACATTGTCTATGTGGGCCAATGCATGGGGATGATGTTGTTATTTTAGTATTAGGAACGTAATGCAGAGAGATGGGTGGTGGTCTGAATAAAGAAAGGAAATTGGTGGACCCACATGGGGTCCATTTTGAAAGGTGGATGAGTTTTTTCATCTTTTGGTGTGTGTATGTAGAAAAAAAAGGGGGTGTGGTTAGTGCATTGTTGACTTATTCATGTGTTTTAGTTGACTTTGTACTTTTGTGGTATGTATTGTATGTAATGTCTTAGAATGTCATTATGTTGGAAAATGCTTGTATGTAGTTACGAGATGTGTGGTAATTGTTTTCCGTGATCATTGTTTAGTTTAACGAGAGTGTCATGATATTGAACCAAGCATGGGAAGGGGTGGTGTTTATTTCTTTGAGTATGTCTTCTATTTATACATCATTAATCTCTGTTGGTACCTTTCCTCTTGCGAGAGGGTAGAAAGGTGAATCTTTTCGTCTTTAAGAGGCGATAGAAAAGATGGGTCTCTTCGTCCATGAAGGCTGATGAGGAGATTGGGATTCGAGTGTTGTTCTTTCCTGTTTTGAGGGCGTAGAAAGGGATGAATGTCTCGCTCGTAGGATTCCAGATGTTGAGTTTAGTGCTGATGAAGTAGCTTGGAGTTTTTACTCATAAGCCTTGAGGAGTAGGGGAGATAAGTCCGAAGCTACAGTAGAAGACCACTCAAATTGTCTTATTTTGGTAAATAGGAATGGTGTGGTGAAATATAGAAGTTGACATACAGTTATAAAGGTGGTTGGTATTGGCATGGGTTGTCTTTAATTGGCAGGCGGTGTAGAGCAAGAGGGTTGATTATGATTCCGTTTTACGGGAATGTATGGTTTGTTATAGTAGTATTGGTTGTAGTCTTACTATGTATTGATGTTGTTTGATGTGATGAGTTAACGATTGAGATGTAAATATTGCATTGGTGATTTGATGTTTATTCTGTTAGCTTATTCTTGCTTGCTTGTGCTTGTACGATGATGGTATAAGTCGTGTTGTTCTACGGAAGCAGATAAAGTTATATATACTCCAGCGGATGCGTAAAGTGGCGAGGATTTTGAGAGAATGGGGTTTTTTTTCTTTTGGGTTATTTTGGAACATTCTTGACTTTTACTATAAGTTGAACGGTTTACTGTTTTTCTTTCACTTGTAACCAGTTGTTTCAAGTTTTCGTTTAAATGATGTTTAAAGGATTTTGACTTTTATTTATGAATCAATTAATTTACTTGATTTTTCGCAATAAAATCGTTTGATCGGGACATCCTGAGTTTGGATTTAGAGAGGCTATGTACATTTCTTCCTTTCCCAAACCCCTTGAAGGGAGCCTCATGCTCAGGGGTTACCCTTTTGGTCCAAATATATTAAAGGTGGAATCAAAGAGAACAGATTGTTTTTCTGCATTCCAATTGCTACCTAAGTTTTCCTATTTTTCATGTGTACTCTTCCATCTTTCCTAAGCATCAAGAATTTCTCACGCTTTCCACAGCATGTCATTATAAAAAATGATTTTCTGTTTTTCGCTTAATTAACCATCGAAGTCATCAGTTGTAACTTTGTTGTTATTTCCTAATCAATCATAGCCAACAACCTTTTCTGGATTAGCTCTTTGATTAGTATGTTTCAACATACGATCAATTGACTAACTACAAATCGTTAGTGTGTATAATGGAGCTGGATCTTTTTATTATCTCAACAACAAAGTTATACCAGCTCGAAAGTCTACAATAGAGTACTACAACATTTGAGTTAATGACTTTAATTTGTATAAGAAGCTTTTATGGAGAGCTGGGGAGAGAGATCTTGACGATAACTATTACTGATTTGATTATTTGCTTTCCTTCTTTCTCTTGTTATGATACAGGAAATAAGGATAGTATCTTTAATATTACAGACGTAGGATATATATAATATCTTTGTAATAAAAATACCAAGTTCATGTCTATATTATTTTAGGATCATATCTTTATTATTAGATGATATGAAATCTTCTCTATTTATTGTATTGATTTGTTTTCCTCAATATAAAAAAATCATTTATGCTGTTATAGAAACACACGGCTGCAGCTCAATGTTCATCTGTATCTTTATTGTTTAACACTTTTAATTCCCCTACTCAAATCCCCCTCCTGGTTTGCCCCTGAATTTTAAAATGGAGTTAGAGCTTGATATATCTTCCTTGGGAACCATTGCATCTCTTCTTCTGCAAACAGTACTAAGTATTCATCTTACAGGGATTTTTTTTTTTTTATTGCCGCAATTTCATTGTCAAAATATTCTTTTCAGAGGTGAACCAGTTTTTATTCAAGTTGATGTCATTATCCATAACTGTTACATTGTTGCTGATAATGTCAGACAAATCTTATTAAATCTTTAATGTAGATGGTCCCTTTTCTTCATTTTAAATAATATTCAGTTTATGAAGGTCTATTACTGGACACTGCCAGCAGTCAACAAATTTTGTCATGTGTAAATTTTATTGGTTTTCATTTGTTCTCACACCTTAGAAAACATAGGTCTGTGCCAATCGTGACAGCCTTCTCTGAGAGGTGAGATAACTGTGAAGGATATTCCAACTAGGAATGATCATGAGGTCACCTGACCAACCTTACCCGGGCTAAAATTTAGTTAAGTTGGGTTAATAGGTTGAATGAATTTCAAAATGTATGAAATAGAAGTAACCGGTTTTGTTTGGAAATTTTGTACCCAACCAACCTACCAAAAGCACTTGATATATGTAATTTTAATCTTCAACTTTATTTCTATATTCTTTTCAAGATCCAACTTTTGATATAAGATATCAGTTTTCTTTTAACTTTATAATTGTCAGATTTTTTTTTTCCTATTCTTTGTGGTTATTTTTTCCAGTTTTCTTTTTTATTTATTTTTAAATATTTACTCCAGCGACAACCCAAATTGATTCTTATGGGGTCAGGTTAACATCTATCTGAATAGCCATAACTTCAACCGATCAATTTTATCAGTTTGTGTTCAAGATTGTCCTGAACTCGGATCCAATCAATGATCACTCCTGTCCACAGTCTCTTAATGAGTCTTATTAGTTAAGAAACCATATTACTGTCATTTTGGATTCTTTATCATTATCTCCTGTATCGTGTTTCTCATTCTAAACATATAGTGGTATCAGTTGGTCGATTTAGCCAATTCCACCTAGTGTGAGAAAGGGTTTGGTGGTTGTTTTATTCTTATTATGAATTTCAGATTGCCTGCATGTTTCCATTTGGTTACGCGAGATATAAAAATAAATGTTTAACTCAAGGCATCGCATAAATTAAATGGTCGTAATATCTCTCTTAAGGATACAATGAATTTCGTTGCAGTACTAGTTTAGCTTGGCACTGTTGCATTTGTTGAGATATAATCGTATTAACTGCAATATATCCATGAATACATTGCAACTATGGCCAAGTCTTCCTCTGTTTTCTTTGACATAAATGCGCCGACTAACTCAGATCTAATATTGTTTCTAAAATTAATTTTCATTGTATTACCCATTGCTTGATAATGCTGCTTGAAATGTTTTGACCAGTTCCTTCACCTTGTTTAACAGAGGGAAGCACGATTGGAACGAAATAAAAATCGGTCCCTCTTCTCATGAAAGCCTGGCTGGGATTTTACTGATTGTATCATAGAAAACAAAATCAAGACTTCACCAGGATCATTGGTTCACCTATTATAGCACTGAGGTTATGAAACTTTCTGAAGCTGCTGCGAGATGATGTTCCAATAAATGTGTACAATGGTATTCTACACTATGCCCTTTTTGTCTCAATTCTTAGTTAGGTTCCTTTTTCTTTCTTTTTTACTGCAGTTGTCTAACAGGGCCACTAGCGCAAAATGAATAGAAGTGAGTTAACGTCTGTTAAATTCTAGCAAGAAAATTTAAGTTAATCGGTGAGCACCGATGTTATAAATGGCAGTTAGGTAGCAGCAAGCGCATAATGGACTATGGCAAAAACATGGTTGTAATAAAAAACGCAAGTGACTAAAGTAACATCTGTGCTCTATGAAATTGTGGATATTCTTGAGTCTAGCACATGGCGAAAACAATATTAGAATTCAGCATTAGCTAGAATGAACGTTTCTTTAGAGAACAATGCATCATCTTAAAGCATCACCTTACGTGGAGAAACATAGATTGACTCAATTTTTTTGAAACCCTCGTTCTTTCAAATTTTGGAATACAATTTTATTTTATTTTTCAAACAACTGTGAATTTGAAAATACTTTCCTATTTCGGAAGTATTTTATAAAATACTCCAAGCATCTTTTTTCCATGGTGGCAGGCAGCGCCTCTGTCGTAGCGTCTCCCACACTGTTCATCTTTCCTGTTTTTCTTCACATTTCTTCTTCTTCCCATACATTTCTCCTCACAACAGAGAAGATGAGGAGTTCGCTGCAGACTTCCATTCACAGGGAATATTAAAGCACCTTCTCTCATCATCTTTGCAATGTCACTACCACGAACGTAAGATGCATCGGTGTAAAAGTGAATAAGCCCTTTAAATAGGCGTAAAAAAATTCACTGGGTAATGGAAAAGAAAAGAAAACTAACAATTCTCTCTACGAATAAAAAATACAGACTTATTTAACCATTCCTTTCTTAAACTAATATTTTTAGCATTAGTTTAAACTAAGAATCATGCTCACTCCAAGCATCTTTTTCAGTATATGAAATGTATTTGTCATGACAACTTTTATGAACAAATATGTAATTTGATCCTCACTTCTATCGTAAACTTCATTAATAACTTCATTTTTTACTAGATTTATAAGGAAATGATACTTGACATCCATGTACTTACTTTTTTTTTCATGCAAAACGGAATTTTTAGACAATTTTTAATTATATCTTTTGGACTCTAAGAATTTTCTATTTAATTATATTCAAAGGTCTAATAATTTGAATTTTTTCTATTCGTCATGTCATTTCGGAACAAGTAGGTCATTTATGACGAAGAGGATTAGCTTTTAGAAATGTTTTAAAGTTTTTGTAAGGTGGAACATACAGTACCAAAGATCTTCCAAAAAACAGATCCTTTTTTTAATAATCAAATTCATTTGGAACTTGCGAATCCATTGTTTTTTCTATTAAAAAATCAGCCTTTTATATTTCTCAATCAAATAGCTTGACATGCTCCTATTGTTGCAACTACTAACTTAGTCTTAATTGTTGATAAAGTGACAATTGGTTGCTTTTTTTTAGCACCATGAGATAGTGGTTTAACCCATCATAAATAAATACCCTGTTTTACCATACTTTTTCTATCACAAAGATCACTTGCATAATCACTATATGTGAAACCAAACAAATCCGACTTTTCCCTTTTTGATAAAATAAGTCATATTTAATGGTCATTTCAAGTAACTAAAAATTCTTTTTACTGTAAGAACATGTATCTCTCTTTGACATTCCATGTATCTATTAATAATACTTACAACATTAATATATTTGGCCTTGTAGCTGTCAAGTATACGAGACTTCCCACAGAACTTACTTGTAAACAGTGTTGTCAACCTTCTTACCTCTATATTCTTTAACCAACTTCAAACTTGTCTCCATAGGTGTGATGACTGAATTGCAATCCTTTCATTTTGAATATGCTTAGAATTTCATGCACATTTTTTTTTCAAAAATAAAAGTTCTAGATTGTTTTACATCAATACCCAAAAAATAATGTAATTTCCCAAGATTTGTCATATAAAATTCAAGTATCATTGTCTTTCAATTTTGTCTCTCCAATGTCTTTCAATTTTGTATTGTACACCCACTTAACACCAATTGTATTTTGCCCAGTCGGAAGTTCTATCAATTCTCAAGTATCATTTTTTTTCTATGGCTACAATTTCATCATCCATTGCATGTCTCCATTTTTATTTTTTGATTACTTCCTCAAAGGATACTGGATTACAATTTGAAAATAGGGCATAATGAACAAGTGGATCATCAGAATGGGTAATTCCTACCACTTCAAAATAACTCATCCATGTAGGCCTCTTCTGTTGTGTGGTGGTCTTAGCCCTCATGTAGTTGCTGGGATTTGTTGGGTTGCACCTTGCTCATCTTGTGAAGTGGATGATGTTATATAATACCCATGCCATTGGTGTGAAAGGTCCTATAATATCCATCCACCACTTGATGTTATATTATGGTCTCATTATGCATAAATATTATTGTAGGACTGAAGGTACTGAAATATAAGTGTTGAGGAGCTGTTTTGGTTTAAAATTAGGGGTTTTAGTATGAAGTAATGGTCAAAGGGAGAAAACTGAGTTTTAGGATATATTTTGTGACCATTTGAAACTTTTTGGGGCTTTGAGTTAACAGAAATATGTTATAGAAAAGGTTAGTAGTTAATAGGTTGTGTTTCAGATGGTTTTAGGTCCATTTTAGGGTTTTGACTAGTTAAATTGTAAAGTATAGGGTCTATGCTAAAATGGAGGGTTTGGGGTATGTGTTTAAGTCATTTATGACTTGTTTAGAGTTCTAAGTGGACAAACTTTTTGTTAGAAACAATGTAATTGAGTTATGGGCTATAAAACTATATTTTAGTTAGAGTAAGTTAGAAATTCATAGAAAGATAAGCCTAGTGGGGTTTGAGTTGAGTCAAAAACACTTGAATAAATTCAATTGGGTTGTAGAATATTAATTGGAAGAAGTAGATACACGTGGAGGTAAGGGAGTTTGAAGATGTAAGGTTGAGAGGTGCAAATTCTACAAAATTGGTGATCTGCATAATTATGCAAAGTCGTTAGGCGAGCAAATAACTCGTTGGGCAAGTAAATATTAGTTTTGGCAGTAGGGTTCAAAGGCAGAGGTGAGCTCTCTGGCTGGGTTGGGGAAACTTTTTGTTTACACTCTCGTTGGGCGACGAGAGTAGCTCGCTGGGCGAGCAGGTCAGCGCTCAACGCCAGATTAGTTGAGTTGAGCGCCACTTTTCCAGTAGTGTTGGGGTTGAGCGTCAGGGTAGTTACGCTAAGCACCATCTTGATGCATTAACTTCTTTTAATTCTTTTGTTTTTTTTTCTCATGAATGAGTGTTATATTGATAATAGAATGTTTGTTTGATAAATTATATTGAATGTTATGAAGGTTTATGCATGATGTTATGTATGTATCAAGGTGTGGTTAAACAAGAGTTTCTAAAAGAGAAATTATTTGTGGTTACTTCAAGTATTGTTGGTATGAATGTAGGGAGCTCAGTCTTGGGGATTATCCTAACACTCTCATGATCATTCATTCTCAATTAGAGAGGAGTGATACATGTGGTGAGCGTAGCAAAAGGTCTTAGTCCAGGTGCTTCCAGTATGGCCTAAGACGTGGTACAGACTAACCTTGTGAGTGTTCTAGGGTGATACCTATTGGTGTAAGACCTAAGGAAAATGTAGTAATTAGGAAATAAAGTGGGTTTGAGATTTGAGTGTTATTTCTTGCTTATTGATGTTTAATGTTTAGGTGTTTCTTAGAATTATATTAGTTATCTTAATTATTTGATGTTATTATTGATAAAGTGAAACACATGATTGATATGTTATTAATTTGATGATTTGTGTGTGTGTGATATTATTAATGTGATGTGTTGGTTTGTTAGTAGGAATATTGTTTAGGATTGAATGGATGTGGGTTCAAAAATCCTAGGGAAAAACTTTAGGAGAAACTTATATTTTAATTGTATTTTTGGCCTAGGGGAAAAAAGGTCTTTTTACCTTTATTAAATGGTGGAAAAATTATTTTAGGAGGTCTATAAAGTAAAGGTATGAAAAATAATATAAAATCTGAAAATGTAAAAGAAGATTGCGAGAATTTTTGTAAGATTTAGTAGTTGTTGAAATTTTAAACCTTGGATGAGAAGAAATCTTGGTGGTTTTTAGAGATTAAGTGAGAGATCTTATTTTAACCAAAGAGATAGAGATAAAGTGAAGAGAAATAAAAAGGAGAAGAGAAAAAAGGTGTTGCACATTGTTACTCTAGATCTGAAAACGTTAAAAAGAGAGAGATAGGAAGAGAGAGACGTTTTCTAGAAGAGGAGAGGAAGAGCTACAAAAAACTTTAGTGCAAGGAAAGATTGGTGTTGTTTTGGAGTTGTAGATAAAGCCTTAGGATTAGCCAAGGTATGGGGAAGCTTACCTTTGTTTGTTGTATGTTATGCATTCTTAATTTTCTTGCATGGAAATCTTTGTTTCGATACATGTTTATATGATTACGATTATGATTATCTGTTGTTATTATTAGGCAAGGATTTGTGTATGCATGGGGATAGGGTTTATGTAATGTTTGTGTTGGGTTTTCCCTATGAAAGTATGTATGTTTTGTTGGGTTATCCCATGATAATGTGTATTGATGCTGAGGGAGGACAAAGGTATGTTGTGAAGAGTGGTATGATGATCATATGCAATATGTTGGGTTTGTTTGGGTTGTAATCTGCATAATGATGGGTTTGGATGATTCAAGTGATGTAATGTATGTATTAGGGTATGTTCATAAGGGTGTGTGAAGCTTGAATGCATATATGATGTTTTGGGTATGTTCCCTCGTGATCTAGGGTTGATGTATGTGTGTTTTAAACACTTGAATTTTGTCTAGGATGTGTTTTGATTCGGTTATAATTGATTATCACTACTTATAATCGATTATGTGCGTGTTGGTTTGAGTTTTGTCTTGGGAATAATCGATTATCTGGGATGATAATCGATTATGTGATGAATCTAAAAAATTTGTCGTGTTAGAACCATTGGAATAATAGATTATCATAAGTGATAATCGAATATCATAAGTGATAATTGATTATCACATTATAGTTTAGGTAAACATGAACTTCTCAGGAATAATCGATTATCCCAATGCATTTTTGTTTCAAAAATGACGAATTTGATTGAGAATGGACATGGACCAAGCTTGAGGAGTTGTGGAAGGGGATGATAACCAGAGAATGAGATTAATGATTATGTTTAGGGTTAGTCTTGACTTGTGTTTGAGATTGAAACATGAGTGGGTGTTGGGATGTACATAAGTGTGTGGTTAATGAGCATAAAAGTGAGGGATAAATCTACTTGTTGTACCTAGCAAATCCCAAGTTTATATGCGGATAATTGTTTCCTCTTTCCTTGTGTGCAAAGGAAGGGTTGTTTGGCTATTGAACCTTCCTCGTGTAGGGGTGATGGTGTTTTCCTTGTCCTTGTGTGGTAGGAATACATGTTCCTTAGCTAGATTGCGGGACTACTCGAGAAGATATGTAGGAGAGGCTACAGATAGTCTATAGAAGCAGCTATAGGCAGGTGAGGTAGGGTACAAGAGTGAGATTGATTCTTTCCACTATGGTATTATGGATGCTCATGGTGATGTTCATGATGGAATTAATCATGATCGTGGTACATATGTTAATGATCGTAATGACAATGATGCTCTAGAGGAAGCTATATTGATAATGATGGTATTAGGTGGTGTAGTTAGCATAGGTGTTGATGAATGTGGTCTAGGCTTAAAGTCGAGGATCGAGGATGGATGATCAGGGATCGAGAATCGAGTAATTTATTATGATTGAATTGTTATGTTAGAGGATTAGGAACTTTATTGTTATTACTATTATGTATGTGGTGGTTATTTATGGTTTATATAATTTGTATGCTTATATCTTGTTATTATGATTATTTTATCGGTAGCTTACCCTATACATGTTTGTGTTTGTCTGTTTGTGAATGAAATTATCGATGACGATCGTATGATGTGTTATAGTGAGCATATGATATTGCAGATGTTGTTGATGCATGATAGATTTGAGAGATGACGAGGAACAAACTTGTGATTTTTATTTAAAGTTATTTTTGTTTAAATTTAAGACAATGTAATCGGAGTTATTTTATTTCCTTCATTATTTTTATTATTTTGAATAATGTAATTGTACAAGTCTTTTGGAACCTATATGTTTTTGAATAAATTGTGCATGCTTAAATGTTAAGGTTTTGAAAAATACATTTTCACACTATGATAAAAAGTTGAAATTTTTTTGTTTTTGAATAATTTGTGACACCTTGAAATTTGGGGTATTACAATTGGCAATGACTTTGCATAGTAGTAGAAGTCACCACAATTGCATGATCCACCATAACTCGATATTCGTACCTTGTCCAGATAGTCTGTCTAAAACTTGTATGCTTAGGATTGTTTGATTCATTTGTAGTGTGTAATATTTATGCTTTAATTATATGTATATTTTTTCATATATTAGCTTACCCTTGCTTTAGTGTTGTTTGTTTGTGTGTTTTGTCTTTTCTTTTGCAATGATCACTTTAATGGTGTGAACTTAGAAAATGTCAGAAATGAGCAAATACTAAGAAACAATAGATCTAAGATGTAGAATAGGGTGTTTGGTGTCAATTTTTTTCCGATTCATGTAAAGGTTTTTTACTAAGTTAATTTTTTTTTTTGGATTTTACAGTAAAATTTACTAGCCATATTTCTATTCATAACTTCACATTTTAAAAATTTAACTTATAATAACAAGATATACTTATGTACACCTCTTAGATATAATGATGTATTCATTTAATTACTAATACATAATCTACTACACACAACTCAATTCATACCTATATATTTCAATAGTTTTATTAATTATTTAATTTTTTTCTGTATTATTAATCTTTTTTATTTCAATATAATGATTACAAATAATACATAATCATAATATGTAAATATAGGATACAAATAAATATTCTATTCATATATAACAACAATTATATTACTTATTTTCTAATGAAAACAAAAATTAAATAACCGATCTTTGCATATACACCGATATCAAAGTAGTCTTTTGAAAAATAACAATCCGAAGAGTATTATATGTATGAGAAATAACTATCAAAAAGAGATAAATATGTCTAAACACTCTAGAGGACAACCTTTAAAGAAAAAAACTAAACTTAAATGATTTATAAGGTGCAAGAAATTACGGGATGCACAGGAAAAAAAATTGTAACACGGTTAACTAAACTCGGAACTTCAATTATTAAAATATACATGTTCCTTATATATATATATATATATATATATATATATATATATATATATATATATAAATTTAATGCTTAATATCTATTATGAATTCCTATATTCGTCGTTTTTGTTCAAAGTGATTATCTAATTTTTTTACATTTAAAGTAGTTCTATTTTTTTTTGTAAAATTTGTTCAATTTAGTTTTTTTTCGTTGATGACATCTAAATTGATATCGGCATAGAATTCCACTTAAGAAAAATGGAATGAGATGTCATTTAATAGAGTTCACAATGGTTGACTCACATCACCATTTTGCCATGTTATCATTATCTTCTCCAAATTATAAATTCTAATTTTCTTGCGATCACCATGTCGCTATGCACCACACTCAAGCCACCATCTTCTCCACATCACCGGACCACTGTGAGTTTCACCCTTACCAACCGTCGCACCTGTATCTCCCTCCTTGTGCAACCCTTAGAACCGCCATCAACATCTCACCATCTTGATCTTTTCCATTGCGAACCACAAAACTCCGCCTTCGCGAGAATCTATAAAGTGCAACCCTAAAAATCACAAAACCATTGAACCTGCAGGAAACCAAAAATTCGCAAATCTCCTTCAAACACCAACCCTATCCGTGCAACAATCACAAACCTTTTTCGAACCGGAACCCTAACTCGCACAAATTGCATTCAACCCCCAAATCGAAACAGAGATCCTTCATCCCAGTAAGTCGCATAACCTTCATCATCTTCCTCGCACACCATCACCAACATAAATCGCAAAAACTCAATTCGCGATGAGCCCTGAATTCTCGAAATCGCGCTTCCTCCATTGAACTCGTTCAACCTCCGTTGATGAATCAAAACCATCTACAAGGAGTGAAACCCCCAAATTGCTTTTCATTAAATCACAAAAAGCTATAGAAATTAGAATCAACCACAATCCATCATTGGACTTTCGTGCCTCCACCACTGACTTCATGACAATCAAACCACGAACTTTCAGAAAACCCAAAATGCAGTTCAGATTTTTGCCCAACCACTATCTCCTCCTTCGTGGCGCCATCACGAATTGAACCTGCAAAACGCAAAAACTAGTTTGGATCCAATTCAGACTTAAAGTCAGCCATCCCACTAAATTGCGAGTTAACCAATATGAACTCTATTGCGTGAGCAATTTAGACGTTGTCAGCAAAAAAATTAAATTGAATAAATTTTACATAAAAAAAAACTATTTTGAAGGTTAAAAAAACTCGAAAACAAAAATGATGAATATATAAAAAATTAGGTATTAAGCCTAAATTTAAATAATTTTGGATTAATAGATTAAAATGGTATGAATAAATAAATGGAGTTTTATTTTGTTTCCATGAGTCCGACAAGTTAGTGAATGAAATTTCCGAAGCATGGGTTTTAACTTTCGAATACGAGATTCGCAGCAGTGGAAGTAGTACTCTGCAATGACTATTTCGAAACTTCTCGGAATAACCACTCCGGAAATCTTACCGTGGTACCGCGTCAGATCCAGCCACGTGGGCGTTCGCCGGGAGCAAGGGAACTTGGGCGGATTGTCATCGACGACTGGGGGTATTATGGCAACGACAGATCGACGGCGGAGATGCAACACACTGTTTACATCGGCACATGGATTACGGCAACCGCAGTGAAGGAGAATGGGGAAGAATAGGTCAGGTGGTAAAAACGAACTCAAAGGCATTTTTGTCTTTTTCTTTTTACTACGGGGGTGCTGGTTGTAATTAAGGTGGTGCAGGACGCAAGAGTCCTAACTAATGGTTCGGGTTTTTGGGCCGAGAAAACGAGAAGAAAAAAACCGTTGATTTTTCGGGTCATGCCGGACGCAGTCGGATTGGAAGTTTCATAAACGGTGAACTGAAAGCAGAAGAAGCAGAAGATGGAGCAGAAAAATTGGAACCTTCTGGACGAATCGCTGGGGCTTCACATTAATGACGACGCGAAGCCATGGCCTCTGTGTGGTCGCTTCGTGCTTGTGGAGGACTGTGTTGACACAAGCGCCGCTTTCGTTCTTCACCACATCCTCAAACGCTCCTTCTCTTCTCACCCTTCTTCCGCCGTTCTCTTCCTCGCTTTTTCTCATCCTTTCTCCCACTACGATCGCGTCCTCCGAAAGCTCGTATTTCCCTTCTCTCTCTATACATATATGCTCTCTTTTTTTCATGGGTACTGTAATATTGTATTTATGTACGTTTCTTACTGTTGATTTGGTGGTGAAATTGCTTTTACTACTGATAAGGTGGCTAAATATTCATTTCACATTGGATGTATTTGATTCTGTTATCAGCTAATTGTATTTTCAACGACTGTAGTGCCGGAGGCACTATGACAGTGCCACTCTGTCTATCTTTATTTTTGGTGGATACTTGAAACTGGTCCTTGAAGGTATAGACCATGCCCTGAGAACTATAAATTGAAAAAAGGTTTGTGAAAGTGCAATTTGTCACTTAGTTTAATCGAAAAATGTACTGTGAATAATACTTCAACATAATTTTAGGGACTACAGTTATAGACTGATACATGAGGATTTATTTTGAAGTTTCTCCCTGGTAGGAACTAAGACAAAGAACCAATTTGGGTATTGGACTTTTTTTCTTATGAGTAAAGAATCAATTTGGTATAGCGCGTGATATTTCGCAAACTAAATTGATCGTTTGCTCTTTTCTTTTCGTCGTAGTTTGGTTTCATAACATGCTAGTCAATTGTTTGTCAACCAAAATTGGTTGACCACAGCGGTAGTAAATTGTGCCCCTTAAACAAGTGGTCCAGGTTTTGAATCCTGATTATGCCACTTTAGGTATGAAGTAAACCATGTTGGGAGAGGAACACTGTGTGCGCTAAAGTTTCTGAATCGTTGTTTCCAGTGATGAACGATCCTTACTAATACCATGGTAAAAAAGTTGTTTGACAATATTGTTTTGTCGTACTCTGTTACAATGTCGTTGTTTACTTGGTTGTATTGACCAATCTTCACGGGTACTTGTGATGTGATAGGGTTGCAACTTAACTGCTCAAAGAGATAATGGCAGATTCTTTTTCCTTCCTATGCTTATGTTTCAGTGTCCAGGTGAGAAACTTTGTTATTGGTATTAGCTCTTTTTTCTCATTGTTTGTTTGAAAAAGATTACTGATGCAAGAATGAATTTGTTCCAATAGTTTGTCTTTAATTGTTACTGGTGTACTGTGTTTAAAGTTTAGATCAGAAACTACACGAGTTTGTCATTCATGAGTCTTTCCCTAACTCTCCTTGATTACTTGATTTCATTGTTATAATGGTTAAAGTAGGTGAAGGAGTGAAGGAGTTACAATTATGTCTAGGCGATGTATATAGAAGAAATGCACAAGAATGGATAAATAAGTTTAAATGGAGAGTTAAGGAGTAATTCAGTAGTAATATGTGATGGTTGTATGGAAAGTATGAACCAGAGACACATTGTGAAATTCTTGATGTTCTGCAGTAACTGGACAATTTTCTTAAAATCTATTGATGCTTTTTGACGTCAGTAGTAGCAATACAAATTTTTACTTTCAGATACTCAATATAGTTCCACTAAAAGAAACAGAGGACCATGAAGTTTAGGTGGCTATAGATAATATAGAAGTACTCAAATTAGTTAGTAAACAATTGATGAAAAAGAAGTGGAATTTTTTATTGGTCTACTTGTGTGTAGCTCGTTCTTATACTTGTTTGGGAGGATATGCAGGGAAAAAAAAGAGCAAAAGTTAGTAAATGAAGATAGTGAAAACTTTCCTTTGTAAGTCACGTATGGACTATAAATCTCATGACATATATTTGAGGTTGAGAATTTATCCGTGTTTGGGTCCCCTGATTCACAATTCTGGTTTTGTAGCTTTCAGTAGTAGTGAATAAAAGCAAGGTTTGAGAAACATATTCAACATTAAAGAATTTAAAGATCTAAATTTTAGATGGAGAATAATGAATCAGCAGCGCAGTGTTTGAAGCACAAAAGATTTGTTGTGTTAATTAATGATATACGAAAAGTATTTGAGCTTATATGAAAGTGTTTTGGCTAGTCAACAGCGATGAGAAGCCAACAATGTGTTTTACATATGAAGACACTTGAAATTTGGTTCATGTGCTTCTAAACTTCAATAGTTTTAATAAAATCCTTTATTCAATAATTTCAGCCTGAAACTGTCAAAGAAATTCGAGTGTTTATACTTTATTCATCTGATAAAAGGAAATAAAGTCAACTATTATGTTAGATTGCTAGATATTCCATATTGACTTTTGAGTTGGTTTTGTTAAGTTTAGTTAAAGTCCACTTTCTAAGATGGGATTAGAACATGTATTAGCAAGTCAACTATTATGTTAGATTGTTAGATATCCCATATTGACTTATGAGCTAGTTTTGTTAAGTTTAGTTAAACTTAAAGGCCACTTTCTAAGATGGGATTAGAACATATATTAGCAAGGTATACTGGCCATCATATCATCCACTATCGTGTCTTTATTAGACCATCCATCCATCCATAAATCTCTATTCTCATGTTTGAGATGTTCAGCCCTTGGTAGTGGAATTTGTTGAATACCACATCTTCGTAGAGATATGATCAAATTATAATATATAAGTAGGAATAAACCTCATCTTTCATGTCAATTTTGTGAGACTGAGTTAGGTTTAAAATGTACTTTCCAAGCTATTAAAAAGTAGCAAAAGATTGTTTTCACAATTTATTATATGAAGCTAAGAATGAGTCATAAAAAAAGATGTCCAGAGGAAGAAATAACACTAATTTTAATCTAATTAATCTTGACTATATATTTCAAGATGATCCATTCTCTCCTTAGATCAAGGAAAGAGAACATCCACTGATGGAATACAAAATTGGGTGGTTGCTGCCTAGAAAGGATACTGACAGGGATATATGGAAGTTGGTGACGACATATCCAAAGATATCATGCTATAAGCATGACAGGAATCTAATGACTGGTGTGATATCTTCTAGACCTATTCTTTCCAATGGTTTATTTGCTGATAGCAAAAGTTCTGTGGTTCACATTGTAGGAGAGGAAAAACTTAGCAAAATCTTATACATGAAGATTTTTCCAGTTCTATTATTGTACGAAGTTTTAGAGACCATGGTATTGATAAATATCTCAGAGTAGTTAAGGGTCAATAGAATGGCAAGTGAAAATCATTATTTTGGTGTAGTGTGGAAAGTTCTATTCCGATTAAGCATTTACATCCCATAATTCTAAATTAGCAACTGATCATAATGTGAGGTGTGAAGTTTGCGTGAACGCAGTTCATCTGATGAAATTAAGAAGTTAATAATTATAAGAAAAAACAATTAGTTCCATTCCATGTCGACCCTTGTGTTGTTCTGTCTACTCCTTACGTATCTATCAATTCAAACATAGCTTTAGGAACATTAATGAAATTTAGTCTGTGGGATTATATACATCCCTGAGTAACAAATTTTATTGATGCCTAGGTGAAGGAAAACCCAATCATGATGGGCTTGCTTCTGTGTTTGAGCAAATTGAAAGAGTGATCACTGTGTTACATCAAGACAAGAAATCCATCTCTATCATTATAGATGATATATCTTTTCTTGAAGTTGCTGCTAATGGTTCTTCAGATGATGTTTTAAACTTGCTGCATTATTGCCATACGTTAACATCAGAATATGTAAGATAATACTACCTTTTCTGTGTTTGAAATCTATTCCTATGTTTTTAGTTCTTCATCTCTGTGTTTGTGTCACAGGGTTGTGCATTTATTGCACTTGATCATAAAGATATTTATTTGAATGGAGACAGGACTGCTGTTATCTTAGAGATGGAGTACCGTGCTGACATTTTGGTCAAGGCTGAACCATTGGCCACTGGTTTAGCAACAGACGTGCATGGTCAGGTAGACTTGTATCACTCTGCACTGCAGTATAATAAATTCATACTGAAACTGTTTATACAGACCCAAGTTTTTCTAGATGTTAATCTTATTGAGAATAACCCCGTTTAACTTCCTTTGGAGTTGTCACCGACACCTTATAGGTTTTCCTGTCCATTTTAATCTAAGTTTATGACAGAATTGTTATTTTATATTTTTTCACTTTCTTGATTAAATATACCCTGCCACTGCTGCCTTTCTATTGAAATGGAATATAAAATAGGATACCTTTGGCTTTCAAAACATGGATTGCTACAAGGTTTTCAGTTTGATCTTTACTAAGAAACCTTATCTTAAGTTTTATCGTTTTGTAATGTCTGCTTAGAAGTCCTCATATTTAAACTCCCTTTCTCCGTGAGGTTTCTTTTCAAGGGTATATGATGAACTTATTTTACTGTAATTCTTTCTGGTGTTTGGGTAAAAATCAAATGACTTAACTTCTCATATAGACCTATTAATTGGAATTACGTTTTTCAAGTTTCTCAATTTTTAAGTTAAAGAATTGAATCTGAATTCAAACAAAAGCAGTATTATGTTAAAATTTCACCAGGGTATAAGTAGTCTGCTTATTGAATTTGATTTCTCTTTTCTATTCTTTCTGATTAAATGTCACAGTCCATATACGATGGAGCTCCAAGGGTTGCTTTTTGTATTTCAGTCAAAGAAAAATGTCTTATTTTTATGTTTTGTAGCTAGCCCTAGCTTAAATTTATTCTATTTCAGGTTCATCTTAAAATATAGCAGAGCACTTGTTACAGAGTTGATCTGCAGACCCATAAACGCAATGACATTTTCTTCTATGTCATGTTTTGACCCACAATTCATTTTCCCCAGCTTCCCATTTTAATACCTCCAAAGTGTCAAATAAGGCATTCTGATCCTTATTGATTAAGTGTAAAAGAGATAACTACCATTATTGTTTATCTTCCCTTTGTTGAATTTTGTTGTATAAGTGACACTGCAACTGCTAATAGATCATGCTACTGTTTGCGTTGATTCCTTGGATTTCTCTTAGATGATGATTTAATATATAAACTTCTCTGTAACTTCTGATTAAATCATATATCCACCATGATTGATTATGTTTTATTGTTCGTTTTATATGTAGTTGATGGTGTTAAATAAGGAAACACAACATCAGCATGGAATTACAGCCATTAAGAGTTACAATTTTCACTTCAAGATCAAGGAAAATGGCATCGAGTGCTTTTATCCTGGTACAAAAATCCAATGATGATCAATGATTCTTGATAGGTAGAATACTTAATCGATTTTGTGAGATGATAGAATCCAATGCGATTATACTTGAATTGGTGATTGACACAGAGTTATTTGTTTTATTTGTGCATCACTGACTGGTTTCAATGATTTTTTCACTTGATCGTGTATTATGTGAGTAATGAAAGCCATACATTCAAAATGGATGCATAAGGTTAGATTTAAATAAAATAATATTACTTATTTATATAGTTTTAAGACGAAGATTAACTTCTCTCCTGCTTTCATTAGATACGTGAAAAAGATTCGGTTAAATGTATTATGAAGGGAAATGTGGAGAGCATGAGTTGAATCATTTTATTAAAAGCTTTTCCAATTTGCTTCACATCAAAATACAGGTGAACTTCCTACCCCTTTTATATTTCCTCTTGCACCCTTTTCTTTTTTTTAAAGCCTAAAAGTATAATAATGGTCGATACATAATAATGTTTGTGTTTCGAAATAACTAATTCAAAGCCCTCAAAAGGTACGGGTGTACATTTTAGAATACGTATTTTGAAGTATAAAGATAACATATTACTTATGAAGAAGTACATATAAAACGCGTATGTTTGTTTAAAATAGGTATCTTGTAACATAACGTACTTAATTTCAGAATAATTATTTAGGAAAGTAATGAGTTTATTTTGGAATGTTCTAAACATGAGATGTAACAACAGATCCGTTAATTTAGTAGCATCTTTATATCACTTCGGAAGATGTATTTTTGAAGGACTTTGAAGTTGTACTGCGGATTTGGTAATTGGGAAACATATGCATGATAGATATAGCCGGTGCAGTTATTAGATTAGAGACTAACATAAGAATTTTACATGCCAGGTATAGCATTTGATTTGTAGGGTATAGAAACAAAGGTGACTAACATGAAGTGGCAGAAAGAGAAGAAATTTAAGTAGATGAAAAGGTACATGTTATAACAGAAGTAACAAGCAGACATGTTTAGAGATATTACACGACAAAAATATATTACAGGAACATCTTTTGAAGATCATTTCGATATATTCTGTGAAAGTCATCTTGATGATATCACTGAAGTTTATCTCGACAAAATACCATATGTAGTTCATCTTAGCAAAGTATTGTTTCACTGAAATAAAGTATAGTCTAGGCTTGCATTAACATTTATTGATCTAAAATTTATTTAATATTATTTTTCTAGTATCTTTTTTTTTCATAGTTATAAAATCAATTATATCAACATGCTAAAGAAAAATCAACGTTGAGTATAAGATCACCGAAAAAGTACACTCTAATTAATGAATTGATGAATTAGAATTTTCTCTCTTATGTCAACTTGGTCCCACAAGTCAAAAATATTATATTAACTACATTTAGATAGATAGGTTTTTTTATGATATCAAAGAATCAAGTTGGTAAAATGTATTAAATAAAATTTATGCTATATTTGGATTAGGTGCATATAACGACGCAATGAAAATTAGTAGAAAGTGAAATAAATTTATTTTATTTATTATTTTTAATATTTTTTAATTTAATAATGCAAAATGTAAATCTTAATAACATGTCTAAAACATAATTGGCTATGTAACATAAACATAATTGGTTGTGGTGTGCTACAATTGATTATCTAATATAAATATAAGAAAACATTAATGACAATTAATCACGTTGGTCAGTTTTCATGTCTTTCTCTTCATCTGTGATTATAAAATGGTTGCATCCTTTTATTTCTTACAATTTGCATTTTTCATGGTTATTGAAAGCAAATGCAGAGAGCATAGTACTTTTATGGGAAATTCATGCTCATTTCTCCTCTTCCGAAGAAAAAGTCCACTCGCAAAGGTTCACCATGTCTTGCAAGATTATATTTTTAAAGACTTCTTTGTATTCTTAAGTACATGGTACTCGAATCATTGATGCGTATGTATCTTTTTCTGTACAATTTTGCTTTTACATGCTTTTTTTATGAGAATATCCAAATTAAGTGGAACTTTATACCTCTCTTACACAAACGTTGTATTCAATCTCTTGTAATCTAGAAGAGTGTAAAAACTTTGAAGAGGTTATTTGATAGATAATGCTTTGGGTTTTGCTTGAAGAAACAAATAAAAAATAATACTTGGATTAAGGCCAAATTTGAAGGTTGAAGAAAAATTAATACTTGGGTTAAGGCCGAAATTGAAGGTTGAAGAAAACCTGCATCTCTGTGAGTGTTAATAAAACTTAATAGTGATAACAAGAAATGAAATTACTCGAATTAACCAATATAAAAATGTGTACTCGTTCCTTCAACTTATATCTTAAAAGTTTTTTATTAAAAAATTGTTTTTATCTTTCACTAGAGTTTATAAAAATGAATATTTTTTATATTGCACAATGTAAACCCCTTCTAGGATACTATTTGGCATATTATATTATATGTCCTAAAATAATATTTTTTTTTTGGGAAAGTTATTTAGTTTTGTTCTCTTGTGGGTGCATAATGTGATTATTAAAGCTTATCATAAGTTGTTGCATGTTGATGATATGTGTTTCGGGAAGTAGGATCTTAGGTCGAATTTGAGGTTGAAGATTGTTGAAGAATATTGTAATAGACTGAGATAGGATATGTAGGAGGTAGACCAATTGTAGTAAAGTGGGATAGGTCATGTAAGAGGTCAACTAAGCATTATAGCATACCAGGGTAAGATATGTAGGAGGCCGACCAAGCACTGTAGCAAGTCATGTAGGAAGCCAACCGAACACTATAGCAGACTAGGACAGGTCATGCAGGAGGTCGACCAAGGATTGTAGCAGGGGAAGGATATGCAGGAGGCTGACCGAGTATTGTAGCAGACTGGGCAGGATGTGTAGGAGACTGATCGAGTTGTTGGAAAGCTCGACTAAACTATGTTTTGCTCATCCAAAACATGTGGAAGAATATTTTGCAGAAGATACTCCCATGTTTAAGTCAGTAGGTGACCATTTAGTCAGCTAAAGATGTATATTGTGTACATGATGTTCTAAAGTCATACCTGAGACCTTTATACAATAGTTGTAATGGGCATTTACCTTTTTGTTGGCCTAATGATAGTGCAATCACACCTTAATATGCAATAGGAGTTTAATGAGTTATTACCGTTGATAATCTGACCATGTTATCAGCTTGGTGGTCAGCCTAGTCGGCCTGGTCGACATAAGTGGTCGGCCTGGTCAGCTTGAGTGGTTGGTCTAGGAGGTCGGCCTAGGAGGTCGGCCTAGTTCAAGTAGTTGGTCTAGTGGTTGGCCTATGGTTGTACGATACACAAGCCCCCTAAGCCTGAGTATGATATAATGTGCGAAGGGGTTAACATGTCACTTCTGGTGGAGATGGATTTTCAGTTGACACCTTATATGAGATGATTTTGGGAAAGATGTGAATAACAATGAAAAGGTGTAAAGAAATTAAAAACAAATTTAGGCTAAAGCCAAGAAAAAAAGTGTGTGAAGAAAAACATGGGGATAAGAGTGTTAAAAAAGTATGTGAAGAAAGATTTATGATAATAAAGTGTGTTAAAAAAGTGTGTTAGAATTTTCACAAAATTTTCTCCAAGTTTTTATCTTAACAAAATGAAATTCTATGTCATTAATTAACATTTATATAATTATATATATATATATATATAAACTTAATCTTGTTAAAAATATTAAATAAAAATATCAATTTTAATAACAATATTTGTAAAGTTTTATATAGAAATTAATTTTTTTTAATATGAAAATGAACAAAATTGTTTAATTTAAAAAAATAGAACTAAATTGAGACAAAATAAAAATACAAAGATCAATATGAGACAAAATAAAAATACAAGAATCAAATTAAAACTAATATAATGACACGTAGTATCACAATGACAAGTGATACAATATCAGTTTGACATGTGACAATTTTTTTTAATTAAAAAATAAAAATAAAAAATAAAAATAAAATAATTCAAAAATTAAAAAAAAACCATAAAGTAACATGTAACATCTTATGTGTTAGTATGAAACTAATAACAGAAAAACCTAAAAATAAAGTCAAATTAAGACAAAAATAAGTGAAAAATCTAGAAAATTAGAAAAAAACCCTTTAAAGTATTATAAATAATCTATAAAAGAAATATAACTTAAATATTTTTCAAACAAATCACAGTAATCATTATCTTCCTTTAAAAGAAATAGAAAAAGACGTTGAAATCTTTTGGAAAGGACCATTATTTTATTATAAATTTACTTTTGAACTTATGCATCGCTGGGATGGATTGAAAAAAGAAAACAAGGAAATATATTTTTTTCATAATTATACATTTGTTTAAACTAAAAATTATGATTTGAAAGACAAAAAGAAAAAAAGAGTAGCGACGTGGGATTCACGACGTAAAATTTTCGGACAAGAAAACAGAGACGAGGAGAGAAAGACTTGCTCGGTGACAAATATACCAATACCATATTATTTCGTTGAATTAGTTTCAATTTTCAACATATTATTAATATTTAACGCTACATAATCTTATTATCTTTTCTTAATCTACTATTTGACCTTAAAACTAAACATTTCTATTTAATTTCATCATGAATAATTTAGTTAATTGTATAAAAAAGATAAAATACCATATTGGAAAATTAAGTATAGAATCAAATATTAAAGAAAAAGATTAAATCGAGCTTGAAGTAAACGTAATGAGATTTAAAAATTCGTTGGATAGTTGCTTAATGTAATTTAAAATCTAGTGTATAAAGATTTTCAATTAAAATTTTTCCACTCAATTTTACTACCGTAAACTCCTTGCAGACTCCGATTTTGAAGCAGAAGACATCCATCGAGAGAGATTCGCTAAACCCACAATTCCACCCCTTCCGATAGCCAGAAATTAAAACGGGGTACAAAGAAAGAAACAAAACCACACGCCGTTAAACGAAAATAATACAGAGAATAGCAAGTAGAAGATTTGAACGGAATCCTTGGAGCGAGCGAGCGAGTGAATGATTTTCGATTTCTTTCCCTTATGTAATGCATCAGAAGAAATCAGAGGTTCAGATCGGAAAAGAAAGCGTAGGCGTCTCTTCCGATTTCAATCCTTCGCCGCCCCTTCAATACCAGAAACACCCGCACCACCGTCACCAATTCTATCCGCAAATCGAAATCGACATCTCCCCACCGCAACAGGGCACCGGACCGCTGCAGGGGACCCCTCCGCCCTCGCTATCAAAGCAGAAGCATCTCCACCCGCACGCTCAGCCGCCTCTCTTCAAGTCACACAACGCCGCCTTCTTTTCCGTAACGGTCGCCGCCAAAAGCGCCGCCTTCCGCGCTCTGCGTCGCGTGAGGCGGCAGCGCGCGTTGCTCCTACTCGCCGTGCCGCTCCTCTACCTCTACTTCCTCGTCTCGCGGTCCTTCCTCCTGGACCTCCTATCCGCGATCGCCTTCTCCGCCGCGCTTGTGTTCTCTCTCAACCTCGCGTTCCCGCTGCCGCTCCGCTCTATTCGGCTCAAGTCGCCGTCTGCGGTGGTCGCTCGCCCCGCGCCGCAACTGCCGGTGTTCTGGACGATTGGGTCGCGGCCCAAGTCGGAGAAGCGCGTGGCGTCGGGGTGCTGGGTGCAGGTCTTCGGAAACGGCGACGTTTACGAGGGGGAGTTTCACCGAGGGAAGTGTTCCGGGAGCGGGGTGTATTATTATAGTAGGAGTGGGAGGTACGAAGGGGATTGGGTGGATGGAAAATACGATGGCTATGGGGTGGAGACATGGGCGCGTGGGAGTCGCTACCGGGGGTGTTACCGGCAGGGTTTGAGACACGGGTTTGGGGTGTATAGATTCTACACCGGGGATGTGTACGCCGGCGAGTGGTCTAATGGACAAAGCCACGGGTGTGGGGTTCACACGTGCGAGGATGGGAGTAGGTACGTTGGAGAGTTCAAGTGGGGTGTCAAGCATGGCCTTGGTCATTACCATTTCAGGTTGGTTTCTATTTTGTTGTGGTTTTTGTCCATGCATGCTTCAATAACTGTTATTGGGTTGTGTAACAATTAATTAAAGTTTAGGATTGTTCTAAGCTAACTTTGGAACGAGTAGGGAACTTGGGGATAGGTTTTGTTTTCTATATATGTCTGTGTGAGTGTTTCCGTGGTTACGCGTCCGTGTTGGAATGGTACTGTGTATCTTTGATTGCTGTTGGAGGGAGGTTCTGTTACTGAGTGTGAGCATCAGTATTGCATTTTATGTTCCGTCAGCTTTTTTCACGAGCTAGAATGGTGGGTGGTATTGCAGGTTCTTCTTAGTAGAATTCACTTGTTATGTATTTTCTGTTTGCTAGGTTAGTTGGGTTTGAGAGCTGTTGAATATAATTCCTTGTGTTTCTTAGAGGTTCACTTGTGTTGATAAGGAATGGAACGTGCAAAATGTCAACATACAAAAGGTTTTTGGGGTTTTAGTTTTGAAAGTATACCTCTCAGATTAGAAATATCCTGGTTTCCCTTCTGTAACTCATTGCACCTGTTGATAACAATGGATTAGCTGGATATTTCGTACTCTATTATGAAGCCAATTTTTATGGATATTCATTTTTAACACATCTTCAGCCTTCAGAAAAATTGGATCGCTTCAATTCCAAGCTGTTAGGTTTTTGCATGAGTATGCTGTGATTATGTTTTCTAGTTGTTAAGAATTAAGAAAAACACAACTAAGAAAATTGAGAAACCAATTAAGATTTAGTTTAACATAAACTATAACCTTGTATATGATCTCTTTCTTTGCATATTTAGAACGGTTTATCACCAAAAATGAACATGGTATTTGATATGTGGTTGTGTTTTTGTTTCAAACTTTACTGCTGTTTTACCACTACCAACAATTCACAGTCATAGTTTGAGACAATCCCGTTCTTTAGTTCTTGTCATGTTTACTTTTCCCAATTAGATGGGATTGATTTCTTACTAATCTGTCATATAAAAGCTTTTGAACTCCCCCATATTTGACAGGGTAGAGGGTTAGTTCTACAGTTGGGTGGGAGAGATAGTAGTGAGGTAGTATTAATAGTATGGGGAGCTTTAGCTTTGGAGTCAATTGGGAGGGGAGCATTAGGACATTCATATTTCAGGAAGCTGTTAGGTATAATTTTTTGTAAACCCAACAGTCATTAATATGGAAGAAAATGCAGTCCAAGGGTTCAAGACCTGGCAACAAAAATCCAAGAACCTTTCTTGGAAAAATCTGGCAACAACTCTACTAAGGATAGTTGAAGGGAACAGGAGAAACATGCTATGTGAGAGTTGGGCAGCAGTGATACAGATTGGGAGTGTGGCAATTTTACGTGAGAATTTGAAAGTAGATGGAGGTAACCCTGTGAATCATTCAAATCTGGTTGGATCTTCATTTAATTTTCCTGGAACTGGATTTAGTAATGATATGTGGTTGAAGAAAGTTTTTCGCTTTCAGCCATTCTCTAGTTATATTGTTAAATCTAGTTTTGTTGGAAATAAGAGAGCAACAACTGCCGAAAGTGTTGTTGCTACAAGAACTGATGAAGTCAGAGATGTGAATTTGAGGATTTCACAAAATTGGGCTAAAAGAATCCAGGTAGAATGGAAGTTATTGGAGGAGGATCTCTCATATCGACCACCACCCAAGCCCCAGATTTAAAATTGCAAACAATAACAGTGGTATTGGATGGTTTGACCGCAGTCACAGGTACTGGGAGTAGGAAAAATTTCATCCAAGAATTCAAGATATGGTTGTCACAAACATATAAAACACTAGAAGACCAATGGCAGGGATATTTCTTTGTAGGGCTGCAATATAACGTTCAAAGGAAACAGTTTAGGGTTCCAACCTTGAGGACAAGGTTGTTTTGCAGCGGGGTGTAATGTTGGGATAAAATGAGTGCAGAATAATAGGAAATAGATTAGGAATTAGTTGTTAGTTGGTTAGTTGGTTAAGGGGGCCTTTATAAGAAGGCAGGGAGTTCTTGTGTCAGGGTACTTTTTGATAATTTTGTAGATTGGGCTTTGGCTCTTTGTGAAGGGGAAACCCTTGGAGGAGGGAGTGCTCTCCTATTCTTGTATTCTTTGGTTACAATAATAATATAGTTCTGTTTCCAGTAATCTGGTGAGTGAGTGTGTGCTGTTTTGAGTGATAGTTAGACTTCTTGACTAAAGAAGCCTAACATCTTCGCTCTTGATTCTACAGTCATGATGTTTCAGAATCAAGGAGAATAGGGCTGGTCCTAAAAGTTCAATTTTCATTTTTTCTTTTCTTTTCTGGTCTTGTTTCTATCAACTAGTATCAATTGAGAATAAAAGAGACTATATTTGAGTGTTTGAGAGAGCTTGAACACTCCTCTCATTTGTTCTCATATTTATATTGACAAAGTTTTGATTCCATGAGTATAGGGAATGGCAAAGTTCAACTTGATTTAGGTACAATAATAGGTACAACATATAACAATTTGCCAATACAACTATCTACCTATATTTAATACTTATTCTAACACTCTCGCTGATGCTGGAGCATACAAATTGTACATACCAAGCTTGGGACAAATAAATTTAATTTGGGTTCCCCTTAAGGATCTTGCTAACACAATGACAAGTTGATAATTGGATTTGACAAACTTACAAATTTCCATGGGCAACAACTTTTCCCGAACAATCATGGAGTATTAGATTGGAAGCAATGTAGAGAGCAACCTGGTTTTTCAACTTCAGCTATTGATTGGGAAACTACATTTTGTTTCTTAATGTTAGATATTAGTTGTGTGTTTATGTTAATTAGGGAAACACAGTCCCTATGCTTATTATGTTAGTTTTACATATTCATTTGTATTTGGACTTAGCCCACATTCTTATCATTATAAATACATTACCCTATGTGTATGCAAAGACACAAGGGAGATTAATCCCAAATATAGTTTTTCATCATATTTAACATGGTATCAGAGCTTAGGTTCTGTTCCAGCTTTTTTCATGGTCTTCGGTACTCACTACCGCCGCCGTCGCCGGAGTTCCAGAACGACCGACGACCACTCCATCCGAATCGTCTCGGCCGGGCGACCACCGTGGTCCAAAGATCGCGGTGAACGGAGCACCCACGCGCCTCCACGCACCGTCGCCGGAGTTCGCAGATCCGCCGTGCGTGTCGGCGTGTCGCTGGAGTTTTCCACCGCCGACCAGCACCGCCGTGATCGCCTCCTCGCCCTCTTTTTGGATCTGTGGTCGTTGTGTCAATCAGAGCACATTGAATTTTTAGGGTTTCTCCCTCTCCATGGTTGCCCAACGTGATCCTACTTCATCAAATAGCATAGACAACCCTGCACTCTTTCAGGAATTTCTCAAATGGTATGAGGACCGTCAGCATTCTAGTTCCACTAAATCTGCTTCCGTTACACTCACAGGTACTCCTTTTGTTGGTCTGACTCACTCTCTCGGATCTTGGGTCCTTGACTCAGGCGCCACCGATCATATCACTGGTAACAAGTCTTTGTTTTCTTCCTTGTCATGTTCGGATAATTTACCCTCGATAACAATGACTGATGGGTCTGGAGTCACTTCTCATGGTATTGGTACTGTTCATATTTTTCCGTCCATATCCATTGATCATGTATTTTATGTCCCTGGGTCTCCTTTTAACTTATTGTCCGTAAGTTGTCTAACTCGTTCCCTTAATTGTGTTATTTCATTTACCAAAGATTCTGTTTGGTTGCAGGACCGGAATTCGAAACACATGATTGGCACAAGATGTGAGTCTCATGGCCTATATCATCTCTGCCCATCTCCACATGCTGGCGTAATCATGGAGTCACCATCCCTTCTTCATGCCCAATTAGGTCATCCCAGTCTTGCCAAACTGCAGCAACTTGTTCATAGTTTGTCAAAGTTATCAAGTTTGCCGTGTGAGTCTTGTCAGTTAGGTAAACATAATCGTAGTTCCTTTCCTTGTAGTGTTTCACAACGAGCGTCATCCCCCTTTTCATTGGTTCATTCTGATATTTGGGGACCTAGTCGTGTTAAGTCAACTTTAGGGTTTCAGTATTTTGTTACCTTTATTGATGACTGTTCCAGGTGTACTTGGTTGTTCCTAATGAAGAATCGTTCGGAGTTGTTTTCTATTTTCCAAACTTTTTTCAATGAAATAAAAACTCAGTTTGGGGTTTCTATTCGCACTTTACGCAGTGATAATGGCTGTGAATACCTTTCTCAGCCATTTAAACATTTTATGGCTTCTCATGGCATTCTTCACCAAACCTCATGTGCCTATACCCCTCAACAAAATGGGGTGGCTGAGCGCAAGAATAGACACCTTATTGAAACAACTCATACACTTCTAATCCATGGTCAAGTACCATCGCGTTTTTGGGGTGATGCAGTTCTCACTGCATGTTATCTCATAAATCGCATGCCGTCTTCTCTACTAGATAACAAAATCCCTCATTCTATCTTATTTCCTCAAGACCCTTTACATACATTACCTCTTAGAGTTTTTGGGTCTACATGTTTTGTTCATGATTTTAGTCCTGGTCTTGATAAGTTATCTCCTAGATCTCACAAATGTGTCTTCTTAGGATTTCCACTGTCACAAAAGGGCTATAAGTGTTTTTCCCCTTTCCTAAATCGTCATTTCATCTCGGGTGATGTCATTTTTGATGAATCTTCGTTTTACTTTTCACATTTATCTTCTCGATATGTACCTCCACCTGCTACTGTTGATATTCTTTTTTCTGTGATCCTTCTCCTTCTTTAGACTCTCATTCCCCACAGGATCGTCCTTCAAATCCACCCCTTCAGGTTTATAGTCGCCGCAATCATCTCCCTCATGATTCACTTCCAGTGCCGCCTCCTGTGTCTCCTCCGGCTCCAGCAAATGAGTCTTACCTGCCCATTGCACTCCGTAAAGGTATACGCTCCACTCGTAACCCTTCCCCCCATTATACTGTTCTTAGTTACCACAGATTATCTCCATCTTTTTACACATGTCTCTCATCCATTTCTTCTGTGTCAATTCCCAAATCTGTGGGTGATGCCTTAACTCATCTGGCTGGCGTCAAGCTATGCTGGATGAATTAAGTGTTTTACAGAAAAGTCGAACTTGGGAGCTTGTCCAATTATCATATGGAAAGTCTGTTGTTGGTTGCAGGTGGGTGTATGCTATCAAAGTTGGCCCTGATGGTACAATTAATCGTTTGAAGGCTCGACTGGTTGCCAAAGGCTACACACAGATTTTTGGTTTGGATTATGGTGATACTTTTTCTCCAGTGGCAAAAATGACCTCTGTTCATCTATTCATTGCCATGGCCGCTCTTCGACAATGACCTCTTTACCAACTTGATGTCAAAAATGTTTTCCTTAATGGTGATTTGCATGAAGAAATTTATATGGAGCAACCGCCCGGCTTTGTTGCTCAGGGGGAGTCATCTGGATTGGTATGTCGTCTTCGCAAATCCCTATATGGCCTAAAACAGTCTCCTCGGTCCTGGTTTGGTAAATTCAGCTGTGTTGTTCAACAACTTGGTATGTCTCGTAGTGAAGCGGATCATTCAGTGTTCTATCGCCACTCAAGTGCTGGATGTATCTACTTAATAGTGTATGTTGATAACATTGTTCTCACAGGAAGCGACTACCTTGGCATCTCTCAGATGAAACAACACCTTTGTCACCATTTTCAAACCAAAGATCTTGGCAAACTCCGGTACTTTTTGGGTATTGAAGTAGCACAATCCAATGATGGTATTGTCATATCTCAAAGGAAGTATGCATTAGACATCTTGGAGGAAACAGGGTTAATGAACTGTAAGTCTGTTGAGACACCTATGGATCCTAACATCAAACTCCTACCAAATCAGGGGGAGCCTTTCTCAGATCCTGAACGTTACAGAAGATTAGTTGGTAAATTAAACTATCTTACTGTTACGCGTCCTGACATTTTCTTCGCAGTTAGTGTGGTGAGTCAATTTCTAAACTCCCCATGTGAAGACCATTGGGATGCAGTTGTTCGCATACTGAAGTATATTAAAGGATCACCTGGAAAAGGTTTGTTATATGGTCCTAACAACGATACAAAAATCGTTTGCTATTCAGATGCTGATTGGGCTGGTTCCCTTTCTGATAGAAGGTCTACTTCTGGATATTGTGTCTCTATTGGTGGCAACCTGATATCTTGGAAAAGTAAGAAGCAAAGTGTTATGGCAAGGTCCAGCGCAGAAGCAGAATATAGAGCTATGGCATCTGCTACTTGCGAGCTTGTGTGGCTTAAACAATTACTTAGTGAATTGAAATTTGGAGATGTCACTCACATGACACTTATATGTGATGATCAAGTTGCTCTTCATATTAGCTCTAACCCTGTCTTCCATGAGAGAACCAAGCACCTTGAAGTTGATTGTCATTTTATTAAAGAAAAAATCATATCCGGAGATATCAAGACTGAGTTTGTTGACTCAAGCAACCAGTTGGCAGAGATATTCACCAAGTCCTTACGAGGACCTAGAATTGACTATCTTTGTAACAAGTTTGGAACATATGATTTATATGCTCCAGCTTGAGGGGGAGTGTTAGATATTAGTTGTGTGTTTATGTTAATTAGGGAAACATAGTCCTTATGCTTATTATGTTATTTTTACATATTTATTTGTATTTGGGCTTAGCCCACATTCTTATTATTATAAATACATTATCCTATGTGTATGCAAAGACACAAGGGAGATTAATCCCAAATATAGTTTTTCATCATATTTAACACTTACTTTTCCAAGAAATAATATTTCCTCCAATGAAAACACAATATCCTATAGTAGAGTTTGATAGTAAATGATCTTACCTAGCCAACATCACAATATCCAGAGATTTTAGTATTTTCTTTATCTTCAAATAATAGATCTTGTCCAAGAGCCTTTTTGAGGTATCTTAGGATACGAATGACAACATTTCAATGGTCAATACAAGTAGCTTATATGATATAACTAACAACACTAACTGCAAAAGATACATAAGGTTTAGTAATAGTAAGATAAATAAGTTTCTCAACCAATCTTCTATTTCTTGTCGGATCAAAGAAAGATTTACCTTGTTTCGTCATTCATTTTTTATTTAGGTTTGTAGGACTATCCAGTGGTCTACAGTCAATCATACTTGCCTCGTTTAGGATATTAAAAGCATATTTCCTTTGAGAGATTACAACACCTTCTCTTGACTGAGCTACTTCAATACCCAAGCAGTATTTGGGGCATCCAAGATTCTTGATTTGAAAATGTTTAGAAAAATGTTCCTTTAGCTTAGATATTCAAGTAGCATCATTCGTTGTAATGACTATACATCAGCACACTATTAAGTAGACACATTTTCTAGGGTAGGTATGATGGTAAAAAGCTGAATGACCTGCTTCATTATGTTTCGGCCCAAAGGTTTGAACAATATTGCTAAATTTTTCAAACCATGCACGTGGTTATTACTTGAGATCATGGAGAGAAAGCAATTGAGGGGAACTTTTGGTTTTGGAGCAGAGGTTGAAATGGATCTTCAATACTCAGATTTACTGGAGTTGTGTGTGTGTCAAACATTAGTCTGTATTGAAATGGATCTTCAATAAACTCCATCCTTTGTTTATGTATTTTTACCCTTTTTTGGTTACAGTTTGTTTGTTCTCCAATTATTGGACTTTTTGGTACATACTGTGTCGAACATTTCATAATATGCCCACTGCATTTTCCTCTCCAAATCTAACAGTGTGGTTGTATCAGTTTGTTTGATCCCTGGCATGCAACAATCGGTGCTTCATCATGTTAAGCATCAGTGTATCCTGGTGTATAGGAAGCATTTCTGAAAAATAACTTTTATGCCTAATTGTGAACATTGTGTATGGGATTGTCTTTCTTTTTCTCTGCTTACCATCAAAAGTTATTTCTTGCATTTCTTTGGAATTAATTACATCTGTTTAATTAGAAATGGTGATACATATGCGGGTGAATACTTTGCGGACAAGATGCATGGTTTTGGGATATATCATTTTGCAAATGGTCATCTATATGAAGGAGCCTGGCATGAAGGTAGAAGACAAGGACTTGGCATGTATACATTTAGAAATGGTGAAACCCAATCCGGTCACTGGCAAAATGGACTTCTTGACATTCCAAGCACTCAAAGCACTACTTATCCAGTTTCTCCTGTTGGTCTATCTCATTCCAAAGTGCTCAATGCAGTGCAGGTACATTCTATATGTCTGAGTTATTTCTGTAGGTTCTTGTTAAATGTTTCTTTACAGTTATATATATAAAAAGGTGAATAGTGTTGAATATTTTTTCTCATTGTTCATATAGGGTCCTAGGTAGTATGTCATTTCTGGTTGCCATGGAAAACTATATTCGAAAGAACAGGATGATGTCCCAGTCTATCCTTGTACTAACTTAGCTTGGGTAGTATTCGAGCTAAAATATGTTTTTCATTCAAGCATGGCCAATTTTCGCCTTTAGTACTGTAACAAAAAAATGGATCCGCCACCATACAACTACTATAGTTTCGTTTGGGTTTTAGTCGCAATTGTTAATTGTGATGTTAAACGCTGATGTGGATATTGTTAAGTGAAAAATATTGGTGTGTATTAATTTATTATGCTTTTTTCATACAAGTATTCTCGATTTTCACTTTTAGTATAATTAAAAGACTTGACCAGTCTTGATGCAGCACAGATAAAATAACTGACTTGTTAGTTACTTACATGTACTACCAGTTAAATACAAAAGCATAGTTATATTCAATTAAATCTATGAGCAGCCATTCATTTATAAATTTTAACCCTCTGTTGGACCATGATCACCTAGATAGGGGAAGGGAGGTGAGTGGATTGACTATCCTTTGAACATAATGCCTAATCGCAGACAAGTGTAGTTAGAGGCGTTATGTTCATGAGCATTTTTGTCGCCAGATAAGGAAATATTGGGGAGATTTTTGTGAAAGTCAAGAGTTGCTTGCCATCCCTTTGAGAGCTCGAAGAACTCGAGAGGTTGTATAGGGGTTCTCTAGATTCTAGAATTTGGATAAGCTCTAGGGCTCAATGAAAAGAAAATTGCAAACCCTTCAATTTGGACAACTCCAAAGCAGTATCTCTAAGTTCCTTGAGCTCTTAGTGGTGGCAAACACCTCTTCTTCCACAAAAACACCTTCTTAGCTAGACTGGGCTTGGCCTCGACAAGTTGACCAAAGACATTTCTCTGTTCAACGATGAAATTATACTTGTTAGGGGTGGGTCCACAAACCTTGCGAATAACGAATTCACGTTTGAAAAACCATTTATGACCATCTGGAAAATTGAGTCTAGTCTGCAAAACCTGTGGGCTTAACGGATTTAATGCTCGGTTCACAGACTTACTGTTGATTTTTCCAAGTATTTATCAAGGATCTTAAATTTTAATTAAGGTTGTTTAAATTTTGATGCTTTAAATATTGATATGTTTGTTATAAATGTTAGTAACATGATATATTTGTTCAGATTTTGGCTTAAAAAAAATGAAAGGAAAAAACATGTTTATTTTAGTTGAATAGACGTTATTTTTTTACAATTTATTAACATGTTATTTGGCCCACTGACGCTTTTGTGAATTAATTACGGACCTAAAAAGAACTATAAAAAAACTCATTTATTTCACAAATTGGACTTCGCGGATTGGGCCTTAAACAGGTCAAATTGGTCTGCTTACCTACCTCAACTTGTTGCATTAAGACCAGTCAATATTTGTTACGGCAGTTATTTACATACTTATGTGAAAAAAACATGTAATAGGTTAACACGTCACAAGTAACATATGTGACTAAAATTGTAGATACATGTATGAAAAACATATTTGCCCTTATTATTATTTGATTCATTCGATTTTGTGCGTTGTCCTTTTAATTTTTGTTGTAAAATTACTTCATTTTGGGTGAGATTAGCTCAACCTTGTAAATGGAAAGAGAAAAAACGAATTGCAGACAGTTAGATACATTACAACACCATGAGCTAATTTTCATTATAAATTGTTTTTATTGGTTTCACAAATAGGAAGCAAGACGAGCAGCAGCGAAAGCATATGAAGTGGCAAAGGTAGATGAAGGGGTAAACCGAGCTGTAGCAGCTTCTAATAGAGCAGCCAATGCAGCCAGAGTAGCTGCTGTGAAAGCTGCACAAAAGCGGATGCATCAGGTTAACAATGAAAGCTTCGCAATTCCTGTTATGTAAGAGTATCTCAGCTGCTTTTGTATTAAAAGAGAAGGTTGAGATTGTAGAAGAAAGCAGATTCCCTAGGTGGTTACATTAGTTTAAACAGCTTCATCCCCATTGCAATAATTGCTTTGGCATTTTGCTTTCTTTGATTTGATCTTTTGATCATTGGCTGAAAGAAAGCAGATTTGTTATCTATATCGGCTGCGGTCATTGTATAGAGGGAGGAAGGGTGATGGCATCCATATGGTAAAACTATTTTATAGATAACTTTTCATTTTTTTTCCACTTTTTGTAAATTTATAGTGCTGGTGTGCAGGTGAAACCTCCTACAACCGGCTCTTGTTGTATAATCGCTTGGTAAAATAACCAGAGGAGAAATATATACAATAAAGAGTTAATTTCTTTCCCTTACTTGAAAGTTGTTTCGGTTAGATTCTGGAATGGTACATATAAACAGTTGAGTACTTTTTTATGAATAATTTTTTACTGATCTGGAAAACGTGCCTTGAAGAACCTGCGTTTTAAGTGTGAACGTTTTCAGAATGTGCCCAAAGGGTGGTGTGCTTGAGAGTTAGATGAAATTTTATCAAAATACACCAATTCTATTTTATCGATTCGGAAAATTTAGCAAATTTGGTGCCTGTTATTTAGATCTTACTATGCGCAGAAAATAATGGAAATCAGATTTCATTTTACTGTTAGTACATTCATTAAATGAATTCATAATCCTGCAGTTAATTAGTAAGTTTTAAAATATTTATTTTGCATCACGATAAAATATACCGAAAGTATGGAAAAAGTCCTTAAATATGATTGGTTTCCTATTGTAGGTGGTTCACCAAAAAAAATTTAGATTTTTTTTAGTAAAAGATTATTAAACGTGGTTCACCAAAAAAGGTTAAATATATTTTATATGTTTTTAATTTTTAATTTTAATGTAAAATTAATATTTGTTCCTACCTCAAACTTTAATATAGTGTAATATTCTAATTTAACTTGCTGTTTGACATGATAGAATAACAATAAGAGTAAGCAGTTGATAACAAACATTGATATATGTCGTTTCTAATACAATAAAATAAACAAATAAATTTCAGTACAAATTTTTTAATTATGCTAATTTTATTTGAAATTGACTGCATGTTTGAGTTGTATTAGTAAGACTTGTGATTATATAATATTATGTTTATCTTCATTGTTAACTTATCAATTATGTTTGTCTTCATTATTTACTTGCATAATGCATTTGCAAAGGTTTATGAGTAATCATGTTTTTCATGTATGCACACTAAGAAAATAAAATGTAATAAAATGATTGTTTTTTTCTATTCCAAATTTTTCTTGAGTGTAGAATAAACTATAGTGAAAAGTTTTGTTTTTCTCCTCTAGTGCACAAACCAATTATATTCTCTCTTTATATTTTGATTTCATTTTTGTTTCTTCTGTTAAAAATCAAGTTACATCAATTTGAAATTGTTGAAATAAGGAACATTCTGAATCAATCAAAATTTAAAATATTTTAAGGTAAGAGAAACTAAAAATATTTTCTAGTGCACGTTTAGGTTTAATCGGTATGTTTTGATATGTTTGATATTGGTATGTTTTGATATGTTTGATATTTGTATGCTTTCATATATTCTTTTCTCTCAGTTAGTATTGTGTGAATTATTGTAGTGTAGATTAATTCTTGTTATATACTTTAATCTTATTTTTTTTATATTGTACAATATTTCAATTATCCGAGGTTGAGTTATCTTGATAAAAATTATGATAGTAAAATCTATTTTGAGTAACCATGTTGATACGATCCTATCCAAAAAAGAGTATGATTTTTTCTGAATTTGAATCCTCAAGGGGCACAACAAAAATAAATCAAAGAAGAATACAGAATAAGAGAGAATAAGGATGCCACAATCTAGCAGATTGATAAGTCAAGTGAAGATTTGCCAAAAAGATGTTAATCTTTGATAAAAATCAGAGTTCTAATCCAAGAACCAGGAGAATCCTCTCTCAAAAATGAAAATGCATATATTATGACTCAAAAAGTATCTACATATGTATTTGGTACCCATATATATAGTCACAAATGTTTAAGGCACCTAAGAATCCCTAAAAGGAAGTCCAAAGACATCGATTCCAAAAATAACTTGAAAACTTAAAAACAGAAACAAATTGTTTGCAATTAAAATAAAATTACAATTGATTTAATTTCCTAAGTTATTCTTCAACTGTGCTCATGATCTTTATGTTTAAATTCATTTCTTCATGGAACATTATAAGATTCAAGGAATGTGTTTTGATCTTTGACCTTGTCATAGATCCTTTGAATTGCAAATGTTCTTCTTCAAGTTCTTCTCATATATGTGTTAAGAAAAAATCGTCTACATGCCTAAACATTATCAGGTATTGAAGTTTAATCAAATAACATTAAACGAGATAAGAATTTGAAAATATCTAAGCACAAAGAATTGGATAGATAGAAACACCAACGATTGAAACAAGATTCCCAAATCATCCATCAACATAGAAAAGCCTTAGGAAAACACGTAGGAAAACAAGTAGGATAAAAGCTTATAGACACAAGGCTAAACAACTCACAAGTCAAAGCGTTGAAAGAGAGTTATGCTAAACATGTAACTTATTCGTACCCAAGGGTATTCAGTTAAACTCTCAAGAAGCAAAAAGATGTCAAAACAATGTCTTCGATCTAACCCTCTATAAGCATCGAAAAGATTAAGAAAGAAAAGACAAATGCTAAATGCTCAAGCCCTTAAAGGCAACATTACAAAAAGCATTTACATCAGCCTAAACGATACCATAAGTTAAAATGTTTACTTCGTCTAATGATGAAGTTTGAACTCAACGCTTGGTATCATATAAAAAACTTTATTGATAAACGCTACCTCAACGATAGAAAATTGAAAAAACACTTTATTGTTCTGAACAAGCATTAAATGTCATTAAATGTTTAACGTTCAAAAACAACAAAAGTAATAAGAGATAAGACATATATGTTGCATGCACAATATACTCTATTTTATGTAGATAACTTAATATAGGCATCTACTACTTTATTTGAAATATATCAGAAGTGAACATTAGAGATAAAAGAGACATTCACGGTATCCTAGGGATCTTCCTCTAGCCACCTTCCAAACACACTATTCTCATCTTCCAATTTCCATTTGTGCTTCCATTACAAATTCTCTCTCCTCCACACTGCACTAATCCATTCAATATGCTTCAACTTTGGAGATGCGCATCAACATTCCAATATGCGCTCCTCCTCGCCACATATTCCTAGAAGCCACATCACCATTCGCGCCAAGCTTCTCGCATTTCCTTCATTCTCGAAGCCTCTCACGCGAGCCACATCTTTAGAACTTCATTCCACTATCTCTCGAGAGTTCTTCCCCCGTAAGTCCTGTTTTCATCACAAAGTCGTCATTTTCCTTCATTTTTCTTCACCATTTCTCGATTATCCACTGAACAATCACTCTCAGTTAGGGTTTCTTCTCCATTTTGCCTTTTCCTTCCATTTTCACCGTTTAAACCTACTTTTGCACCGGTTAAACTCATTTTCCACCGTTTAATCGACTTTTCCACCGATGATAAACCTTTTCCCACCGATCAATTTTACTTTTGAATCGTTTAATCAATTAACCTAGTGTTTTAGGGTTCTTGTTGAGATTGGTATCGCGCAGCGAAATATTTTAGAGAAAAGCGTGATAGCGGTCAATAACCAGGAGGGGAGGGGTGAATTGGTTCTTTTAAAAATTATGATTTTCTTTTAGAACTTTCGTCAAACAGTTTAAGTGCTAAAGTTATAGAGTCAAAGAAAATCAACATAAAGGATTTTATCCTGGTTCGAATCAAAAGATTCTACGTCCAGTCGTTGATCACTATAAAGAGTGATCAACCTTTTCCACTAAAATATCATTTCAGATTACAAACAAATTATACAAAGAATAAGAGTCAGAAAACACCTTTGTTCGACACACGATGGAAGAACCTAGCTCAATCAACTTGAAGAGAACCGCTTCGACTTTAGACACATTAAACGCAAGCTTCGCCTTTTCACAAGACTTGATTTAAGCACTCTAAGACTTGAGAACTTCCTCAGAACTATTCTATATTCTCAAATGTCTTAGTTAAACTCTTAGAGTTTTAGGAAGGTGTATATATAACCTAGGGATCAGAAACTAAAAATCTTACTCCCAACTGCCAGCGTTAATCGATTATGATAAGTGATATTCGATTAATTGTGGCCGTTATGGGGTTTTCGAAAACGTGATAATTGATTATTTTGAGTGATAATTGATTACTTGTGCATCTTGGACAATATTAAACCAAGCAGTGATAATCAATTATCTCCTATGATAATCGATTATTTGCGCAAGCAACTCCTTTCTATTTTAGCTTGTGATAATTGATTATCCACTATGGTAATCGATTATTGACGCAAAAAATCACTAGAGTTGAAAACTTCTAAGTGCTTTTACAAATGCAAAGTGAATCCTATACAATTGTTTTTACAAAAATGCTTTTAACATTGATACAACAAGAGTCTTCAATTCTTCATCATTAACATAATCAAAACTTCAACAGTAGCTTCAAGACACCAATGCTCTTTATTGGTAATAGTTCTTTCACCGTTTGATTTAGGGTTTCCATGCTTCATTCACAGTTTTGGTTCATTTGTTCTTGGATTCATGTTTATCCCTTCACGTCTAGGGTTTCTATTGTTTTCCTTTAAGTCCGCACTCAATCTAGAGTGTTCTCATCATTCCACCACGTCTTACTCATCGGAGGAAGCTTCGAGGAGCTCACGTCGAGCATTCGGTCATCTCCCTGGAGCCTTTCTTCCATCATGGCTATTTTGTATGACATTAAGGACAATGCAGTCCTTCACTTATTTTTGTATCCAGTGAGTGGTGCGATGCTACCCTAAGTAGACGAAAGTGTGTGTGGATTGAAAGTGTGACATTCTCAAATGTGAAATGGTAAGGCCTCATGTTAACTGGTGCACTCCCGGGAAGCAGGTTGATGCAATGCTCCTTCTGGCTTTTTGGAGGTAGACCTTTTGGGTCCTTGAACACATCTCCACACCCAACGTTTGTTTTAATTTTTCCAATAAAGTTTGACTTGTTTCTTCTTCTTTCTTAGCCTCCCCTTCAATTTCAAACTTGTAGAGACTAGAACTCAAAGATTCGCTTTGCTCCGTCCCTCTAAGCACTTTAATCCCTTGGACCGAATTAAGCTTCATGATTTGCTTCTTCCAATCTACCCACATCTCTCCCAACGACTCCAGCCATGCCATGCCAAGGATAAGATTAATATCCTCTAGTTCGAATAAAAACGCATCCACTACGAACTCCCTTGTCTCAAGAAAAATCTTCAACCCCCGACAAACCCCTGTTGTTTCTGTTTGATGCCCATCTCCCATCAATATACGCATCTTCCACGTATTCTTCCATTCCCATTCCATTGCTTTCACTAACCTTCGGGAAACGAAATTATGAGACTCTCTGGAATCTATCAAAATAAGGAGAGGTACCCCTTTAATCATTCCTTTTAGTTTCATTGTTCTGGGCACGTCTTGAGTTTCTTTCTCCAGCACGAAGAAACTGATGGCACTGCAAACTCCATCGACTTCCTCAGTTTCACCCTCGCCGTTACTTTTAGGGATTTCTTCTTCATCTTCAATCTCAACCGGAATCTCATTTTCGGCCACTATGGCCCTCAATTGTTTAATTGGGCATTGATGATTTGGCCCATATCGCCCACCACATTTGAAACACAACCCTTTCTTTTTCCTATCCACCAAATCCTAATAAGATAAATGACACACGCTCTCTCACGTGCTCCCCCAGATCCCCTATCATTTGTACCACCCTTCTAATTTGGGCCTGACCCATTACTCAATCCATTAGCTCCATATCCTTTTTGACCTACTCGTCCTATTATGTTGGATCCGGTTTTATGACCCAAATTATCACTTCCTACTGCATGCGTCTCATTTCGCCTATGCCACGCTCTGTTTCGTCCCGATACTTCCAAGTCAATAGCACGAGCAACATTCATCAAACGTCCTTTGGTTAGAGGGTTTACGATATGTAAGCTTCGCACCTTAGCTCAGACCTCTTCCCACAGACCACGGGTAAAGTATGAGAAGTATTGCTCATCATGGAGTTTAGGAATTTGGGCGATCAAGCATTCAAATCGTCCATTATACTCATCCATGCTCCGTGTTTGACTCAACGCTATCAACTGATCATATACACTCACTTCCCCATTCCTCCGTAACATTCAAGCAACTCCTTCTTCAAATTGTCCCATGACAACACATCATAATCGTTTAATAAAGAGTTGAAAAAGTGAATTGTCCCTCCTTCCATACACAAATGAGCCAGATTTACTTTCACCATCTCACTGGTCTCCTGAACCTTGAAGTAAATCTCCGCTCTCGAAATCCATCTAGCAGGATTATCACCATTGAACGTTGGTAACTCAATCCTTTTTACTGATTGTCGAAACTCCACCAGAGCATCTCCTTCTAAGGCTGTCAGGCTCAGTCTTGGTGTTTTCCTTATGCTCTGTTTTTTTGTTTCCCATCGAACCTTCACCCTCTTCACTAATCCTCTTTTCAAAACACCTAGTCATCAACTCCATCATTTTTGTTTGATTTTCTGCAACTTCTTTTCTCATCTCTTCTAGTGCTGAATGATTCTAGGATGCTTGCAAGCGCAACTCTTCCATGATTGCTTTCATTCGAATAACTTCTTCTTCCACATACCCCACCCGAGTCTCCATAGTTCCCGAGATCACTGATTCCCCTTGCTTTCTGCTTTTTGCTCGCGTGTTAACCATTCACCCTTGAATGTAGTATCCGACAGGTCGGACCAGAAATGTTACGAAACCATAGGGAAAGTAATAAAAATAATAGGAAAAGAGAATAAGGAAAGGATCACTGATCCTGTTTCATTGAATTCAAGGCAAAAACAGAAGGAATAACCCTACTGCCCAGAGCTAAGCTCCTAAAGAGACCCAAACAATACTCTCTAGTCTTAATTTTTTCAAAAACAACATATCCACCCCCATTGATAACGGTTCAAAAACCGTTATTTTCATACTTAAATTTGATATTAAAACACACCCTTTATGACTTAGAATTAACTTGAAATCATGCAATTTGCTTAAATTAGAGAATAAGAGAGTCAAAGTGGGTTTTCTTGGTTTTATGCTTGGTTTTCCCTTGTTTTGGCAGGATTTATCAGGAGTTTAATGAAGGAAGTGAAGGAAGAGAAGTGTTGGATGCAAAAGAAGGTGGAAAATTGAAGACTAGAAGAATTGCAGCCACCGCCGGGCGGTGTGACCTTCAATGCATTCCCTGTTATGCGCTTAAGGGGCACCGCCAAGGGGTGAGATGAGAATCGCACATACCGCCGGGCGGTGTACTTATGGGCCTGGGCCAAAATTTTGTTATTTTTCTGAGTTATAAATAAACCCCAAACGAACCAGAGGGGTGATCTTTTGATGGCTTAAGCACAGAAACACGTTTTCACCCCTTTGGGGCAGATTTGGGGATTTGACAACTCTCCTCTTCTCTTTCTAGGGTTTCTATCTCTTTCATTCCATTGTACACCTAGTTTCTTCATGACGATGGAGAACTAATCTCATTTGTTATTGGGGAAGATGTAACCTCTAAACTCTCTTGTATTTGAATTGATTATTATTATATATGCTTTGTTCATTAATTGTTAGGGTTTTTCCTCTACACTCTATGCATGCATTGTTTAACTCATTCAATTGCACGATCATTGATTTTGTCGATATGGACACATACAAGGAAATCTAGACATGGGAAATTCTCCCGGGAGCAATATTACCTAGACATAGGGATAGGAGGACCGATTGCCTTTAAGCTTCTGTGCGAATGTAATGCATGATTAATTGCTAGAGAGACAATACATAGTAAACTAGTAATTAGGAGTAGGCTCTCTTCACCGAGACATCGAGTTTAAGGTAAATTAGAAAGTGACATTAACATTAATGAAGAAGATTAATTCGTTTATTCATGAGAGTGATTAGGTGAAATCTAAACTCTAACAACATATTCATCTCATATTATCAACATCATCCATTCACTTTTGTGTTTAGCCTCAATTGATCAAATTGCATGCATATTTACTTTTATCGTTTTTCATTCAAAACCCCAAAATATTCTTCTTATAAGTCTTAATTGGTTAAGCAAAAGCACAATTGTTTAGTGTCGTGAGTCTCTTGGGAAAACGATACTTGGTCTTACCATTTTATATTACTTGATACGATTTGGTACACTTGTTGGAGTCTTAACACCCACACACTCCTCTGACCTATAAAGGTAACAACCAAAAGGAAAATCTTCTAGGATCCCCCACTTTCTCTCTTTCTAATTATTTCTGCTACGTGTCCCCCTCAACCCCTTTTATTTTTTCTCCTAATATAAACTTGTCCCCATTTCCTTTGCTGCTTTGTTTCTTTGTCCAATATATTTACTGGCTCAATAGATAGTTGGGTTGTATCAGGAAGTGTGTCAAGGGGCTCCAAGTGTCACTTGCACTTTAACTTAGGGTCGTGTCTTACTCTTTCCTTCCATCATCATTCTTCCTTACTTTCTACTTGTTGATATTTCTGTTTTACGTCTCCGTGATAGTTAGGTGCACACTCATATAGTAAACCTTCGTTTGGTTTCTAGGTGCATCGCATCCTTGCATTAAAAAAAACGCTTTTGAAAGAATGTGATGAATGAACTAAGTGTGATATGTTGTTCTTTGGCTATTTCTTGTGACTGTACTTACTATCTTGGTAATGTTTATTGTGATGTTTAGTGTTGAATATGTGTGTATATGTGTGTGTGAAAGAATTTTAATGGTGGATAATGTCAAATGAGATGGTGATGTGTGATTCGAATGTGATCGAGGTGGAATGACTTTCAAAGGAGAAAATATTTCACTCTTGTGATAGGTGTATTTAGTTGTGGCCCAGATGGAGATTATCCCAAACTCTAATATGTATTCTAACTCACATAGAATAAGACATCTAGTTAGTGAGAGTCGATAAAGGTTCTTATGATGGAAATTGTTATGAAAATGACTCCTTTTAGTGGTCATAGGTGAACTAACCTTGTCATATATGAAGATTGGATAGAGACATGATTTTATAAGCCAAAATCTATTGGTATCCTTGTGATAGGTGCAAAGTCTCAAGCGTTTGACTCAATACTGAGAAATCCTCTAGAGGTAGTTGTTGTAGTTTATCTAGATATATAATGGTGTATGTTTGAATGAAGTTAGTGCTTGCGAGTGATTGTTTGTTTTAATAATTTTTAACTATTTATAAGTCTTTTTCTTTTTAAATATATTACCTTACCCACATCGTTTGTGTCTCTTGTGATTTATCTATTTGTGATGATTGTATATTATAAGTAAACAAAGAATATACAAGTAGGAGATTTGAGAAACAATGAATATGTTTCATGGTCAGATAAAATATAAATGACGTTTACATATATAATTTTTGAATTGTATGGATCTTCCTAGTAAAAATTTATTTACCTTTTCTAATTGATAAGAGAATTATTTATCCTTTTAAAGTTAAAGTCAAATTTTTCTCATACAAGATTTGTAAATACATTTTTATATACTTAATGTTGATTTATGCTTGTTATCATCTTAATATTTTAAATTAAAAAGATGAATCCTTATTACAAAATAACAGTGACATCATATATCACTAATAATAATAGAAATCAATAGTTTAAGAAGTTAATATACTTAATTTAAAGGACTAAAAAGAGATTTAAATATTTAATTTTTTTTAAAATGTACCTAAACTTACTTTAGGTAAAAAAATGTACAATAAACACTAGTTTACCAAATCTTTAAGATGAATAACGTGGTATAACCTTAAAACTAAAATAATATTTTCCAAAAGTAAAAGACTAGATACATTTAATTAAAAAGAAATAATATTCCAATTTCAAATAAAAAACATATTTAAATTGAAATTACGATATATGTCTCACATTATTTAAATTCCCGAAACTTGTCTGATGTGACAAATAGGGCCTTGAAGGTATAGGAAGGTCAAATGAATCTTCGATTGAAATTCCTGGAAATTAACTTCACCAAATCCTAAGAGAACCTTACTGAAATAAATAATAATCAAAAGAAACACGCTTTTGCCTCTGTTCATTCTCACAAACAAAAACTCTGTTAATTAGTTTGATACCCTTCAACCTCTTATTCGGACCCAAGAAATCGAAACCACACGCCAAATTTCAATCATACCCCTACCATATTCCCTAATTTACAAGCCTTTCTGTGTTGGCAGGGAATCATGTACAGCAACATGCTGGTCAACTGCTCCAACTGCCGCACCCCTCTACAGCTGCCACCTGGCGCAGGATCCATCCGCTGCGCCCTCTGCCACGCTGTCACTCTCATCGCCGACCCACGCGCCGTCTCTTCTCAGCCCCCGGCTTCCTACCACCCGCATCCACCACCATCCCCCTACAACCACGCGCCGCCCGGACCCCCGCCCAACCCCCACGGCCGCAAGAAGGCCGTCATCATAGGCATCTCGTACCGGTTCTCGAGGCACGAGCTCAAGGGATGCATCAACGACGCTAAGTGCATGAAATACCTTCTCATCAACAAGTTCAGTTTTCCAGAATCTTCCATCATTATGCTCACCGGTACACTTCTCATCTTTCGATCGCTGATTTTCTCTTCGTTTCCCGAGAGAATTTTTCATGGAATGTCATAATTTGGGATTTTTTTATCTTGTGAGTGGAGTTTGCTTTTTATTCATGTTTTAGTATTTATTGCATTGTTGATTTTGTTTTAATTAATTATTTCAAGCTAACTGAGATTGAGAAATATAGAATCGTCCTTGGTTTCTTAACGAATAATTTTGAACATTGTCACTTAGGCCAAGTACAGTTTACCCGAATGGTTTGAAAAAAAAATCAGTCACTATACCTGCCTATGTTTAAAAAGTGACACTTTGTCCCCCAGGCTTTGCTTTTGAAACATGTAAAATCAATGCCAATTTGTCTATAACCTCTATGATGTAGGATATTATTCTTTTTCTGCCTGTTGGTGATTGAATGTTTGTAAAAGTTTTCAAAAGGGAGCATACAAAAACATAACTATATATTCAATGATCTCAACAATGTCTGCACCCAAGACTCTAACAATCATCTGCAGCGTGCCCTGCTAATATAAAAACAAAAGAAAAAACAGGACCATGGGGGGACATAGGCCAAAACCCATGGAAGGATTAGGAAAATCTAAAACCAGGGAACCCATGCCTATCCCTATTGAAATGTTCCTTACAAAAGGGGTGATTGAAGCCCATCGAAAAGACCTTGTTACCGTAACTGGCCAGTTTGTTCCCACATGTATTGCCTTCATGGTAAATATTGCTAATACAAAAAGAAATGCTTTTCTTGACAAACACATCTACTAAAAAATGGATAGAAGAAACACAGGTTGGTAAACGAACTCTTTGAGGAATATAGTAATTTTCCAGTTTTCACTTTGTTTTTGAATTGTTTCTCTATCTGAAGGTTTTAATTGAATTAATTGTATGCTACTATGATATCTGAATCTTGTATTTTAGTTATTTGCTTATAGATAATGTAATTAATAAGCAGTTATTTTATTAATTGGTTATTTATATAAATAGAACATATGGAGTTTAGATGCATGGTTTCTCTTTTATTTTTCTCCTTATTATCCAAAAGTTGAACAGAGTTAAATTCAATAAATATCATTTACTCAATTTTTGGTGAAGAGGGTAACTTTAATAAAACATTTCATCAACACCATTTTGTATTTCCATCAAAAGCTTTTGGGAGGAGATGAATCGTGTGCTAAATTTTATGATAATGGAAGTTCTGTTACATTTTAGCCTAGAAGGTAGGTGGTGTGAGTTTGTCATATATTAGAAATCAGGTATGTATACTTTCTTCACATAGTATCTGATGGAAAATCCATACATATGCTCTCTCTAGTCTTGGTTTATGCCAGTTTATATTTAAGCAACAATTACATTGGCTCATTAACCAGAGCTTTCATTGTGTTGCGCCCTTTAAAATTTGGGCAAAATCTTATTATTTGTAACAAGTTTACATGGCTTTAGATAGATTGTTTAACTTTACGAATTGAACTTTGAAAAGTCACCAATACACAATTGTCATTTGTCAGGCAAATTTTTGTTATCTATCCTTCAAGTTCTAAGAATTTAGTCATTAACTCAATTCTTTTTGGTTTCCTATTTCTCAAATACAACACTAAGCAGTAGACTTCAGTCACTTTCATATTTGTTAATCAATCCAAAATATTGGTGCATGGCGTCCAGCCTTGAAACCACTATAGTGGCATAATGGATGGTAGGATAGGTTCTATACTGAAGTTTATGAATACAAACTAAATAATATGAATTGTATACACATAAATGCTTAAAATATAAGTTCTCCAAAAAGTAAAGATTCAAAATTAAAAGTAAAAAAATCATAGTCATAAAAGCTTTCATACCTGTGACAAGAGCGCAATTCTTGCCCCTTCTAACTCCAACCCTGACAATGAAACTAGTCGAGCCATTTCATACCTGTTTATATTCCCTATAAGTCGACTTTGTACTCGCTTCGGTCGAGCAACTACGTACCTCTTCTTGGCAGTCAAGTAAGAGGAAGTCAAGCTGACACTAATATTGAACTTATGCATTTCTCTTTCTTTACATAGAGGCGATTCTTCCTTAATACCTTAAGGTAAGGTCCGAAGGTGGCCCTTACGAATGGTGCTCGGGATGCACCGTGGACTAAGATTGTAACTAAACCGACTCAAATAACGAATACCTATGACTGAACGGGTCACTTGACTGCTAAATTGAGGATGTTGACTGGGTTGCAGGCAAAGACTAGGTCATTGCACATACAACTCTTATTGGTTTGGTTTTAACACAACTCTGCTATCATAATAGATCAATTGGTATGAAACCAAAAGCGTAACCTGGACTACTAGTTGAAAATAAGATGTATTATTATTCTCAATGATAAAAAATACATTCTCATATCATCTATTTGTAATAATCTAGTTCTCCTAAAAAGGGAACTAGGAAAACTAGGAAAAATAAAATAAAAGATTATGTGTCTATTTCCTCTAATTAGGAAGATCCTAAAGATATTATCTCAAATTACAACACTCCCCCTCAAGTTGGTAAATGAATATCAATCATTCCCAACTTGCCCACAAGATCTTGAAATCTACCCGGAGGAAACCCTTTTGTAAAATTATCTGTTATTTGAAGTTTTGTAGGAACATGAGTTGTAATCACAAAGCCTCTGTCAAGATTATCTTTGATGAAATGTCTGTCAATTTCAATGTGTTTGGTTCTGTCATGCTGTACTGGATTATGGGCTATGCTTATAGCAGACTTATTGTCACAGTGTAGTTGCATCGGGTGTTCCACTTTGACTTTAAGATCATCCAAAATGATTTTCATCCAGAGTCCTTCACACATTCCTTGAGCAAGGGCTCAAAATTCAGCTTCTGCACTAGAACGGGATACTCTATCTTGCTTTTTGCTTCTCCATATCTCCAAGAAATACACAATACCCAGAAGTAGATTTTCTGTCAGTAATAGAACCTGCATAGTCAACATCAGTATATATCTTCATAGTCAATGTGTCTTCCCTTTTGAATAATAGCTCTTTTCCTGGACTTGACTTCAAGTATTGGAGAATTTTGTCAACTGCTTGCATGTGTCTCTCTCTTGAATCATGCATAAATTGGTTCACTACACTAACTGTATAAGCAATGTCTGGTCTTGTGTGTGATAGATAAATTAATTTTCCCACCAATCTTTGATATTGGGCCTTCTCTACAAGAGCACTTTTTTCACTTCCAATTATGTGATTCTGCTCTATAGGAACAGTTGAGGTTCTACATCCCAACTTCCCTGTTTCTTTGAGGAGATCAAGTACTTATTTCCTTTGGGAGATGAAAATTCCGGTCTTGGAGTAGGCAACTTCTATTCCAAGAAAATATTTGAGAATTCCTAGGTCTTTCATTTCAAATTGAGTTGCCAATTTTTCTTTTAATCCCAATTTTTCTATTTCATCATCTTCTGCAATAATCATATCATCCACATAGACAAGCAATAAAGTGAGTTTACCTGTAGAAGAGTGCTTTATGAATAGAGTGTGATCTCCTTGGCTTTGTCTGTATCCCAAGGAAACCATTGCTTTTGTAAATCTTCCAAACCATGCTCTAGGGGATTGCTTAAGACCATACAATGCTTTCTTCAGGAGGCATACCTTGTTTCTTTCATTTTTCACTTCAAAACCTAGGGGAATCTCCATGTACACTTCCTCATCTAGATCTCCATGAAGAAAGGCATTCTTCACATCCAGCTGGTGTAAGTCCCATCCAAAATGGGCAACCAAAGCGAGAATAACTCGAACTGTATTCATCTTTGCCATTGGGGCAAATGTCTGCTCAAAATCAATCCCATATGTTTGGGTATATCCTTTTGTCACCAATCTAGCTTTATATCTTTCTATTGTCCCATCTGCCTTATGTTTCATTGAATATCCATCTATACCTTACTGTCTTCTTGTCGCTTGGCTTATCAACAATCTCCCAAGTTGAATTTCTTTCTAATGCATTCATCTCTTCTTTCATGGTTTGATTCCAATGTTCAAGTTTCATGGCCTCCTGGATTGAGGTAGGAATTTTTGTGGCATCAATGGAAGCAATAAAACTTTTGTGCTTATCAGGGAGATTGTTAGTGCAAACGTACTGAGAAATAAGATATTTAGCACATGATCTTCTTCCCTTTCTCAATACAATGGGTAAATCTTCAGTAATACTTACTTCCTCCTCATTGATATCTTCAGGGATCCTCACCTCTGGATTAGACAATTCTTCTTGCTCGAGAGTCGAAGTGGGTTGTACTCTTCTTTCATATTTTTTGGCAAAAAATTTGTCTTCCTCTCCTTCCTCACTGTGGACTATGGTAGCTTCATTGCTCAGGTCTTGGGCATCCTGCAAAGACAAACATTGTAATGACAAGAAGGAGAGTTCATCCACTCCAAGTGCTTTCTCCCCGTGAAATGGTGGACTGACATAAAAGGATTTTGTTTCATGAAAGGTGACATTCATGGTGATAAAGACGATACGACTCTGAGGATGATAACATTTGTACCCTTTTTTATTAGAAGGATACCCAATAAACACACATTTAAGAGCTCTGGGATCTAATTTACCACGGTTAGGAGGATGAGAGTGAACAAAAACAACACATCCAAAGACTCAACTAGGTATACTCGTTATTAGGGAGGGAAGAAGAAGGAGCAAAAGACAATAGAGACTTTATAGGACTAATGCCATTTAAGATACGAGTGGGTAACCTGTTGATGAGATATGTGGCAGTTAACACAGTTTCTCCCCAGTAAGTTTTTGGAACAGACATTTGAAAAAGAAGAGCTCTAGTTACCTCAAGAAGATGAGGATTCTTTCTTTCCGCAACCCCATTTTGTTGAGGGGTGTTAACACAGGTTAGTTCATGAACAATACCATTATGAGACAAAAAATTGAGAAATTCATGATTCACATATTCAGTACCATTATCAGACCTAATTCTTTTGATATTTTTTCCAAATTGAGTTTGGACAAGACGGAAAAAATTAACAAAAATTTGAAAACCTTAGGATTTATTTTTCATAAGTTATGTCCACGTGACACGGGTACAATCGTCAATAAAGGTAACAAATCATTTGGCTTCGGAAATAGAATCTATGAGAGGACCCCAAACATCAGAGTGAATTAAATCAAATGGAGAACTAATCTGTTTTATTACTAATAGGATAACATGCATGATGGTGTTTTGACAATTGACAATTATCACAATTAAAAGACTCAACAGACTCCTTGGTAAACAATTGGGGTAACAAGGACTTGATAAGACTAAATGACGGATGCCCAAGCGTTTGATGATGTAACCATATTTGAGATTTTGCTCACGTCTCAGATGTAGCTTGTTGACTCATGATTTGTGTGTTGCTTTAGTCATCAAACTCTAAAAAATACAACCCACTTTGCTCCTTAGCAGATAAAATCGTCTTCCCCGTGGCAAGGTCCTAAAAAACACAATAAGTTGGAAAAAATATTACTGAACAATTTAAATCCTTTGTGAGTTTTTGCACAGAGATAAGACTATTAGCTAATTGAGGAACATGTAAAACATCCTTTAATATAATAGATGAGTCCAAAAATATATTCCTAGAGCCGCATACGGGTATACCCTGACCATTTGCAACTGTAATAAGTTGTTCTTTATTGCTTTTTCCATATGAGTTGAAATACCCACTAAAAGGTGTGATATGATCGTTGCACCTGAATCAAGGATCCAAATACTTTGAGACACATGACCAACAGTATTGAGACAAATCTTACCTTTTATGGACATAGTACATGAACCAGAGGGCTTACTCATTGATTCAACTATTGCTTCCAAGCGCTCGATTTTCTCCTTATAAGCTTTCATATCAAGATCTGGTGGTGGTGGTGGATTAGACTAGGAAGGAATAGATTGATTTATGGCTTCCCGTTCTGAGGTAGTATGATTTACCCATCTTTGAGTAGGCCCTTTGTTGTTTCCCATGCGCTCGAGAACATTCTTTCTTCCATGGAATTTGAAGCATGTTTCCTTGGTATGTCCAGATCTTTTACAGTATGAACAATAGTCCCCATGAGTACCTCTTTCAAACGTCTTTCCCTCAACATTTGTTTCCTTGTGGACTCCCTTTCCAATTGTCATGGCAGAGCCTGTGTTGGAGATCCCTCCATGAAGTATGACAGTTCTCCGAGTTTCTTCTCCTCTTACCATACAGAAAACATCAGACAGGGGTGGTAATTTTTCTCTTTCAAAAATTTGAACCCGGATTGGGTCGTACTCATGATTCAGGCCCTGGAGAAATTTAAAGATTTTTTCCCCTTCAATGAATTCAGCAAGAGCGGCAACATCTGTTTTACACATCTTTATTGTTTGGATCTGATTGAGTTCCATCCAAAGACCATTCAGGATTCTGTGATATTCTGTTACGGAAAGGGAGCCTTGTTTTGTATTAAATATTTTGTTCTTGATGTCATAGTAAGCAGCAAGATCCTTTTTTTTAAAGAAAAAGTACTCTGTAAATCATCCCATATTTCTTTTGTAGAAGAATGAAACATATAATTTTTCCTTATCTCAGGAATCATGGATTGCCACATCCAAGTCATAATTAATGAATCTTCCTTGTCCCAAATTGAAAAATGAGTGTCGTCTGGTCGTGGTCCTCCTCCATCTATGTGATCAAGTTTTGAACGATCCTTGAGAATCCTTAGAATAAATTGACTCCATTGTAAGTAATTCTGACCATCCAACCAAGAGGTACTTCCTATATTTGGTAGGTCATTAGGTACCCCCAAAGGAATACTTTTTTCTTCAGACATCCCGTACCCAAGAAAAAAAAGAGCAAAAACTTCAAACTCAGATCTACTCAAGTAAAGGCCAAACGGGTCGTCACCAATCCTAGGAATAGACACAGGGGGCTCCGACAACCCTGTCTGTGGCGGCGGTGGCAAGTGGGTCTTGCCGGAGGTGGGTGCGTAGGCTACACGCGCCAGCGACGGTCGAGGCGCGTGACGGCTTCTCTCACGGAGCGGCTTCCGACGTTGTGATCGCCGGTGTTGGGCGCACCTTTCTGCCCTATCAACGACCCCAACCGGTGACGGTGGCGGCGACGATGGTCGGACAGCGGCGGCGGTGCGACTTGTTGCAACGGAATCGAGCCCCAAGATCAGGAGCTCAGACACCAAATTGAAAATAAGACGTATTATTATTCTCAATGAAAAAAAATACATTCTCATGTCCTCTATTTGTAATAATCTAGTTCTCCTAAAAAAGAAAATAGGGAAACTAGGAAAAATAAAATAAAATAAAAGATTATGTATCTATTTCCTCTAATTAGGAAGATCCTAAAGATATTATCTCAAATTACAACACTACTAATGACTTCTTCTCTTGTTATTGGTAGAGAGGGTAATGAAGTCACTGTGTTAGGAGACCTAACTTTGTTTACCACAACCACTTCCTTCAAGGGATTGATCACTGAATTGCATAAAGGAGATACATGGTATTTGGGGAGGTAGTTAATGGGGATACATAGAGGGGTCAATTACCGTGCCAATAGAAGTAGATAAACTATTAAATTCATACAAGGAAGTTTTTCAAAGTTTAGAAGTAATACCCTAAAGAGGCTGCAAGATCATGCTATTCATCTTTGGGAAGGGGCTTCCATTCCTAATTTGAGGCCTTACAAATATCCTCACCAACAGAACAATGAAATAGAAAAGCTAATTAGTGAGATGTTGAAGGCTAGCATCATTCGCCCAAGCATGAACCTTCTTCCTAGTCCTATAATTTTAGTGAGGAAAAATGACGGTGGGTCAAGATTTTGTGTAGATTATAGGGCTCTTAACAAGTTGACAATCCCTAATAAATTTCCATTTCCGGTTGTTAGAGATATTATATTTAGTTTATATTGTGTTTATATTAATTAGGGAAACATAGTCCCTATATGTTTATTAGGGAAACATTGTTCTTATTTTATTTTATTTTATTCTTACATATTCATTTGTATTTGGACTTAGCCCATATTTCTTCTATTATAAATAGAGAACCCTATGTGTGTATTTAACACAAGGGATTAATTCCAATATATAATTTTCATTATATTTAACATGGTATCTAGAGCCTAAGTTCCTCTGAGGTAAAAGTTTCTGGTGCCTCTACCACTACATCCGCTGCCGGCGGCGGGGCCATCTACCTCTGCCGGTGGCGGGGTCGTCTACCGCTATTGTCTATTGCTGCCATTACCGGAGTTTCAGTTTCGACCGACGATCACAGAATTTTGATCGTCTCGGCCAGGTGACTACCATGCCATTAACGACGCCTTCATCGGAGTTCCTTTCAAAGTTATGGATTTACTCCCTTTTTCGTCGTGCATTGTGGCATGTTTGGTAGTTATTTAGAGCATCGAGGTTGCTCTTTTTCCTTTTTTGCTCTTTTTCCTTTTTCAGGTGCCTTGATTGGAGAATTTTTTTTTTTATAGTTTCTCTCTCCTGTTTATCCATGGCTTCTTCCGCTGCTGTCTCTTCTGACCTCTCTTTTCACCATTGTGTTTGACCCATTCATATATGCTTTTTTCATGGAAAAGATGGTTTGTTGTTAGTTTATTTATAGCCGTGGTGGCTCTCCAACAATTACTTCTTTATCCACTGGTGGCATTCTTCAAGGGCGATTTGCAAGAAGAGATTTACATGGAGCAATCTCCCAGATTTGTTGCTCAGGGGGAGTCTTCTGAGTTGGTATTTTGTCTTCTATGTTGTCTTGCAAATCATTAGCAATTTGGTATCTCTCGAGTGTAGAAGCAGATATTTTAAGTTTTTATGGATTATATTAGTAACAAGCTTGGTTCATACAATCTGTATGCTCCAGCTTGAGGGGGAGTGTTAGAGATATTATATTTAGTTTATATTGTGTTTATGTTAATTAGGGAAACATAGTCCCTATATGTTTATTAGGGAAACATTGTTCTTATTTTATTTTATTTTATTCTTACATATTCATTTGTATTTGGGCTTAGCCTATATTTCTTCTATTATAAATAGAGAACCCTATGTGTGTATTTAACATAAGGGATTAATTCCAATATATAATTTTTATTATATTTAACACCGGTAATTGAGGAGTTGTTGGATGAATTAGCTAGAACAATTATTTTTTCTAAACTGAATCTTAAATCTAGCTGCCACCAGATTTGAATGATGGACGGAGACATTGAGAAGACAACTTTTAGGACTCATGAAGGCCACTATGAGTTCCTTGTCATGCTTTTGGGCTGACTAATGCTTTAGCTACCTTTCAGTTTTTAATGAATGAGGTTCTAAAACCTTTTCTCAAGAAATTCGTCCTAGTGTTCTTTGATGACATTTTAATCTATAGCCCTTCATTGGATATGCATCTCCAACATTTATCCCAAGTTTTACAGTTGCTGCGTGAGCATCACTTGCAAGTCAATAGAGAAAAGTTTAGTTTAGGCCAAGCTAGCATTGAGTATTTGGGCCATGTGATTTCAGGTCTAGGGGTATCTATTGACCTTGAGAAGATAGAAGCAATGTGGAAGTGGCCAATCTCAAAAGATGCCACTGGTTTATGTTGATTTTTCAGCCTTATGGGTTATTACAGGCAGTTTGTGCAAGATTATGGAAAAATTGCAAAACCATTGACAGTTATTGAAGAAGGATTGGTTTCAATGGAATATGGAAGCTCAGAGGGCTTTTGTATTCTTAAAGACGCCTATCACGATTATCAACTTTGGCCATTCTAGATTTTTTGAAACCTTTTGTGGTTCTTCCACAGAGATTCAATTTCCTGCATTGTGGGGCCTTGTGGAAGCTTTTAGGCTCTGAACAGTATATATCTTTAGCTGCTATTGAAGCATAAATGATAAAGTCAGCATATCCAAACTTCTGTGTTGGTTTGGTCGTCCTTCTCTCCCTATCACGCGTATGCGATATTCGATGTCAACTTCTGCATATTTTGGCCTTCTTTAGTGAAAAGTAGAAGGTTGGCTTACATCCTCTAATGCCTCATTGTCTAACACCTCTAGATGGTCTAATCCAATCTAGAAGGCTCTACCTTGATGTGGAATTTCTCTTTCTCTAGATCTCTGAATATCATAGCTATTTGAGTTTCATGCAATGTGTGGGGTCAAATCCTGCAACAGTTTGTATGAGCTAAATCTGATTTTAAAATTTGACATGCAATGTGTGGTTATGATTTAATCTACAAATTTGGAAGAGTTGATTATCCTATATTTTTTTTTTCAAAAAAAATGAAATTCATAAAGCATTTGAATTTTAAAATGCAGAAGAAGAAGATCCCCATGGCCCCAAATTTCCATCCAAGCACAACATTAGGATGGCAATGTATTGGCTTGCGCAAGGATCTCAACCTGGAGACTCTCTGGTTTTCCATTATTCTGGTCATGGTTCACAGCAAAGGAACTATAGTGGTGATGAAGCTGATGGATATGACGAAACTCTATGTCCCCTGGATTTTGAAACGCAGGGTATGATTGTAGATGATGAGATCAATGCAGCCCTTGTTAGACCCATTCCTCGCGGAGCTAAGCTACATGCACTAATTGATGCCTGCCACAGTGGCACTGTTCTAGATTTGCCTTTTCTTTGCAGAATGAAGAGGTTACCTTATAAAATAGTCTGTTGTTTCTGCATGGTTTATCTTTATTATATTTGGCTTGGTTGACTTTAGCATTGTGATGTTTAATGAAATTTTTTTAACTTTGCATTGCCGCTTCATCAAAAGGAAAAGGGATATAATATAAATGTATGCACTTTTTATTTAATACCGAGTAGTATGAGGATTAATAGCATACGTGTAGGAAATATTGTATGCCAGGGAAAGTTGGAGCGTCACTTATTGAGTAAAAACTGAAGCCTGTATGTGGCGTACTGCATGTGTAGGATAAAACCAATTTATTGCATTATTTAAATTTACTTTGCTTACATTTATTCCTTCATAAATAGAGTTCAATGGGAAAAGCATTTACAAGAAGAAAACTAAGATGTGTTTTGCTTTTTCTTCCATTCCTTCCTATATTTTTATAAATTTAGTTTTCACTTTATTTTTTGCCTAGATTATACATATATAGAGAAAAGAGATGGAAGCTGGCGAGAAAGAACCAAAGGAATATAACAGAAAATAGAGAATTGAATTCTCAGGGGTTTCTTCTTCATGAATCCCTTCAGTTACAAAATCCATCAAATTTATAGTTTGTCTCTCTCGAATCTTCTTTCCCCATTTATAAAAATATCTTCTAAGGTTACTAACAAACTAGTGAGTAAAGCTAATTGTCTAATGGACTAACTTACTAACAGCTGTCGTTGTTGACTCATCATATTTCCTTACGGTCCACTGATTCTTCTATCTTTGTAACAGGAATGGACAATATGAATGGGAGGACCATCGTCCTAGGTCTGGTGTATGGAAAGGATCTAATGGTGGGGAAGTTATTTGCTTCAGTGGATGCGATGATGATCAAACTTCCGCTGATACATCTGTAAGTTTCAGCAAATTCAAATTGATTTATCTCTGACCGTGTTTCAATCTAGACCAATGAGATCTGTTGTCCGAACATATGATCAATATATTTATAAACAGGCTCTATCAAAGATTACATCGACTGGGGCAATGACATTTTGCTTCATCCAAGCAATAGAGCGAGGTCATGGGGCTACCTATGGCAGCATTCTCACTGCAATGCGCACTGCCATCAGAGATGCTGGCAGTGGCGGTGGGGGTGGAGATATGGTCACATCTCTTCTCACCATGCTTGTGACCGGAGGTAGTCTAAGTGCTGGTGGACTGAGACAGGTAAATATAGTTTACTTGACAGTTGTATGATCGTATCACAAACCATGTTTTAACTGTTCCCTTTCTATCAGTTGCTGGATGATATGAAGTTCTGAACTCATTACTTGTATACCACCTATAAGAGTTCCTTTTTTATATGTGTTTGTGCTCACTGAGTTTCCTTATGTTATTAAACTTCTGTTGTTTTTCCTTTTTGCGTTTTGTTTCGACAGGAACCTCAGTTAACGGCTTGCGAAGCATTTGATGTTTATAGAAAACCTTTTTCCTTGTGATACTCAATATTCTTTGTTCTGCAAGTTGTTTTCTTTAGCCATGCCCCTGTATACGACATTGATCACAATGATAAATTAATGTATTATAAAGTAGATAGGATCCTTTTTTGGAAGTTACTGAGGATATGTTTGGATGATTTATGTTACCCATGAGAATTTTATAAGCTCTAATAATAACGACTCGGTAGCTGTTGCACTCATTGGATTAATATGCTGATTCTATTCCTAATTGAATTCCCCGTAAAAGGTGAGCATCTTACCTTTTCTCCTGATTAAATTAGGTCTTCATTTACCTAAAGTCTCAATAATGATAAGTGATTGTCTAGTGTTAATCTTGCATCATGTGCATAAATTTGATGTAATTTTAGATTTAAATAGGTTTTTAAATTTCCAATATGAGAGGTGTACAGAACTAGACTGATCCACGAAATAAAATCTGATTTCCGAAAACTGATTAAACCCGGAAATTTTTGGATCGATTTTGAATTTTTTTTTTTTTTCGGAACCGAGCCATTTGAATCAGTTTACAAATTTGAAATTTTGGAACCGATTAAAACTACATTGAATTGAACCGAAAATAATTATTTAAATATTATTATACTATCATCTATTATGTCAGTTATAGATGTGTATATAAGAGAAAAATCTAATATACCTTTATTGATTTATGCCAAAAAGTATATAATACAGGAATAATATGTTTAGCATATGGATAAGGTGGAAGAAGAGTTATTCTAATGGTGTGAATGTTAGTATTGGAAGAGAAAAAAATGCCAAAACAAATAAAATATTATTTAAAGAAAACAGAATAGAAGACCTAACTTTGATGTTTATGTTTGTGTAATATTGTACGCTTGCATGGGATTTATTTGGCTTATAAGAGATAAATCTTACTAGTTATCATCTAGTGTTTATGTCACAATATATGAATATAACATGTATATTATTAAAAAGTTATAGAAAAACATAAATGAGATTCAAATAAAATTGCTGGTTTCGTTTGGTTAAAACTTTTTAAATGTTCAGATGTAATTTTTATTTTTGGTTTAGATGTACTTTTAACTAAAAATCAAATCAAACCACATAGCGAGCACTCTTATCCTATCCAGATTTTTCTTATCAATGTCTAATAAATTATATATTTTTTTAAACATGCTAAGTATGAGTACCTTAACATTACATAAACGATTTCTCATTACATAAAAAATATTATTAAAAAAACAAAAAATAATGAGAACCATATCAAACCCATGTACTAAATTATAAAAATTTGGTTTATGCTTACAAAAAATGTGTACTCTTTTACTAATGGTATGTTGTCAATTGTGGTCAATGTTGGAAAGTTCATGAGAGCTTTATGTGCGACTAGACCACAAGGGAACTAACCCTGTCACATGTTGACAAGTTGTAGTAGGTCTTGGTCGGATCAAGGACCTTGCTCACCTTGGGCTAGTAGAGCAAGTGGATTCGATCCAAACCTACCTTTGGTGTGATAGGTGCAAGGTCTCTAATACGTGCTTGATTCCTTCCACACACATTCGAAAATAAATTTATGATATATACATGCATTCTCAATGACAATATGCTCATAATGGTGGAATAATGAATGGAATATGCATGGTTGCATTAATGAGTTATTATGTTTTGTTTTGTTAGTTTACCTTTTGTTTGTGTGATGTGACGTTGCCTTGATATAAACATGTGAGAACAAATACAACATAAAGATAAAGATTAGTGAGCAACTAGGGAAAAGGTAGATGACTTGGAGAATAACATAGAAGTAGTTTTTTTTTCTTTTTTTTTGTAATGTTATCATTAAGATCCTTCTCGGTGTAAAAACTAAGCCCTAAACCTTAAGTTTCATATATGTGGATGTAATCTAAGAGTTTAATGAACCCTTGTGATATTACAAGTTCAATGGTATTTTTCCGTTCTAGCCAATTCTTTTGTCTTGCTAGGTTATGATTAACCAGATGACTTATGTAGTCATTGTTAGATATTATACGAACTAGACAACTCCTTAGTACTAGGTAACGATAAGTGTTAGACGACCTTGTAGTAGAGGACCTTTGTGGTAATCATTAGACGACTACACATGCTTACACACAAAATTTTATCCTTTTTAAACCAATCCAATTCCTTGCAATAACCCCATGACACCTAACTCAGGGTGTTACACTTTTTGGTATAAGAGCATAAGTTGATCCTTAGGCTATCTTTAAGGAGTGGGTTTTGCTGGAGTTTTTGTTGTGCACCTCTTGGCTAGTTTGTTTGATTAATTTGATTTTTGGAATTATGTTTGCTTGTTTATCTTAGCTTAAGTTAGTTCCCGAGCTTTCCTTGATGTGTTCACAAAACATTTTTTATAACATTAATAAATGTAAATATACGTTGGAGATATAATAGACACAAAAACTTTCTTTGTGTTAGTGCAAGTTCAATAGGAGTGCAACTCCTAATCAAGCCGATGCTTGGATTAGAGAGTTAAAGAATATCTTTGAGGCTATCTCTTGCCTAGAGGATAAGAGGTTGTTGTGTGCCTCACATTTGCTAGTAGGGGATGCAGAGTTTGGGTCCCTTAAGCTAGGATAATTTTAGGAGGATGTTTCTAGTAAAGTATTTTTTAGACAATGCAAGTTTTGCAAGGAAATTTGAGTTTATGAGTTTGGTGCAAGTGAAGTTGTCTGTCCATGCATATGCCACAAGGTTTGAATACATGGCTCAATTCGACATGCAAGTTACGTCTTGGCTTGGAGGTGTAGAATGTTTGTCCAAGGTTTGAGGAAGGAGCCGATGTGTTTAGAAGGCCATAATGATAAAGGAGTTGGAGGATAAGCCAAGTAGGGTGGTGCGTTTGCATGAGGAAGTTATTATACTGGGAAGGGCAAGGCTTTTCAGAAGCCATACTGTAACACCCTTTTCAAGATGTCTCTTGTAATCTACAAAACATCCCTTTCTTAAAGAAAACAACCTTTAATACCATCACTACACAGTAAAATTATGAAAAACTTTATGCATTCATCATAAACAAAGTTAAAACTATTTGGAAACAAAAATTTATTCCAATTCCAAAACTTAAGATACTGTTCGAAAATTACAATTTAAAAAACATGTTCCAAATACATTCAAAATTCCAAAAGATTTTCCAACACATATCTTCACTCTAAGCAACTCTAGCATCGTTTAAAACATCTATTCCTGAATAACAACATGAGTTATAGGATCATCGCACAATACAAACAAACAAGGGTGAGCTAATCAGAAAAAAATTATAAGATAAATATACCATAACCATACTCACCCACATTGCTCAAATTAAACATTCCAATTCATGAAGTCAAAAACACATTCATGAAACGCCAAAACATATTACCACTAAGTAATATCCAAACAATATGCCATTATCCCATAACCTATGATAACGGTTCAAAACACCGTTATTTTTTATATGATTTTGATACTAAAAGCACCATTTTCCACTTAGAAACTTGCTTGGACTCATACTTTTTCAATAAATTGTGTGAATAAGAGAGTTGAGGTTGATTTCAATAGATTTATGACTAATTCCCCTTGTTTTGACAGATGTTGAGGTAATACTAGAAGAAGAGATGAAAAGCCAAGAAGATGGAGCTTAGAAGGGCTATTAAAAAGGCACTAGAAGGAGGGAAAACGCGAAGCCCGGGCAACCAGAAGCGAAGCTTGAGCGTCCAGAATCGACGTGCGTCGCCCGGGCGAAGACCCTGGTCGCCTGGGCGACGATGACTCGAAGCTTGGGCGACCACACTTGTAGCCCGGGCCATACATGAGGCGCTCTTCTCGTTGAATTACTCCTAAGGGTCATATTTCTCAAGGATGAGGGTATGAGTCTTGGTCGTCTTAATCTCTTCTTCTTCACATCTTTTTACCAGGAATGCTAGGAATTGTATGAATTGGTAATTAGGGACAGACTTATCCACCGAGGGATCGGGTTTAGGTAATTTAGTGAGAGACGTTGGCATTAATGCATTAAGAAGAATTCTTATATACATGAGAGGGAACTTGGTGAAATCTAACCCCAATAACATATCCATCTCATATAAATCAACCTCTGCTCATCTTTGTTCTCCTTTGCCATTGATCAATTGCATTTTATTTTATTTTATTATTTTTGTCCAAACCTAATGATTTCTTTTTATTTCTAAGTCTTAATTAATCTTGTTATCACACAACTGTTCAACGCCGAGAGTCCTTTGGGATACGATACTTGGTCTTACCATTTTATATTACTTGTGCGACTCGATACATTTGCCGATCCGTTCCAACAACCTACCGTCACCCTACCTATTCACTAAAGCATTACGATTAGATTCATCCTACCTACTTCCATAAGCCTTACAATTAAAAACTCTGCTTAAGGCCAAAGTCATACGGTCAAGATCCATTTCCCCTACTTCCCAAAAGCCTTACAAGTAAAAACTTTGCCTTCTTATAAAAGCCTCATAAACAAAACACTATACTTAGCCTAAGCCAAATCCTTACGGGAAAAACAAACCTCCCTTTTCCCTAGCTTACAAAAGCCATCTAGGTAAAAAGGAAAAAAATCCAACTTTATAGTTATGAAAAATAGACATAACAACCAAACTTGTCTCCCAACACCCATTGAACCAACGAGCCATATCACATCAAATAGTTCAACCAACAACAAACAACCCAACCATGTTCAACCATAACTCAACAACCAACATACATAACTTGACAACAAAACAGAACAACATGACCAACAACACTCACAACTCCACAACCATTATAAACAACTTGGTTAAGGTAAAAAAACCTCATATCTGACCTCCAAAACATCTAGGTCAAGTTCTAAAACCTTTAAACCAAGGTCCAAAACAACTCAGTCTTAACAACACAACTCAATCAGAAACAACCTAGCTTGACACAACACCCAAACACAACCTGACAACCTGGTTAAAAGACAACACAACTTAACTAAGAGAAACTTAGCCCGACAACCACTCAATTCCATCCTAAAACCAATACAAATTTAATCTTAGAATAACACAAATTAAACTTACAACAACACGTCCAAAATCTGCAACAACTTGGTCCAACCCTTAACATAACTCAACACACTTAAAAGCTCGGTTCTGATTAACACCTATTGGATTCAAGCTTAAACAACACAGTTCAAGACTTAATAACACGATTCAAGACTGAAACAACACAGATTAACACCTAACAATACAGTTCCAATAAAATCCTACTCAAACATCATAACTAATCAACTTAAAAAAACTCTGTTTCATGCTAAACACCTCAGATTCCACTTAAAAAAATAGCACAATTCATGCTTATAACATCATTGATTCAACTTGAAGGAAACAAATACGAATTTAACATATATACAACACAGAACAACCTACAAACAACACGATACCATTTCCTTTTGTGATTAATCAACACTTATGAATTAATTTCTTATGCAATTCAACGTATACCATCATATACAAAATACAAAAAAGTAAATACAAATTACTAACATCATTCTATACAAAATCAGTATATATATATATATATATATATATATATATATATATATATATATATAATACCTAAACAATTTGTAATAGATCATTCTCAACTATCAATACCATAATATTTACCAATATCAAAAATACAAAATGATTATCAGTATTGAACAACCTAAAATTTCCTATACCTCGATAATTACTTCTCCTGCAACATAAACCATAAATATAGAATTTCCCCACCAGTAATGAACGTATACATACTCAAAAAAATTCTCATCACCAACAACAAAGATTATATCCACTAGTAAACATAAACAAAGTATATGAACATCATATAGAACAAAAAGAAAGGACAACTCCCCTTACCTTAATTCCTCGAAATAATTCCTTACTAGATGGCTCTTGTTTTTCTGCCTTCTCTCTACATAGCTTCTTTGTTAGCTCTCTCACATACACACAGAGAACAATATAATTCTAATGCAAAAAATGCACCACTAAACTCACATGCCCTTTTTGTATGATTTTGCATGTTAAAACAAAATAAATCACCAATCCTAAAAACTTATGGTGCATTCACTCTTAAACTGCCTCATAATTTTCCTTAATCATTTGTTACTTCTTGTGCCTGTGACCAGATACAACGAATCTACCCATAACTCTTCACCTTTTACAGAATCATAAAAACCTAAAAGAAAAACCTAAAAGAAAAACTTATACTCTAGCCTAGGTTCAAACATACCACCCGAAGTTCCAAACCAACACTCTAAACCAAACAAACTATCACATTTATCTTTTCATACACATGCCCAACAAACAATACAAATAATATCACACACTATATGTTCAAATGTTATAAAAAAAAATAAAAAGAAATAAAACATGTTTTATGCATACAACAAGAATTGAACACATGATCTCTAAACCATAATAAGAAGCTTTAACCAACTGTGTTATGCTTTACTTATGTATAACTTATCTTTTCTTATTTTAATTAATGTCATCCACAAATAAATGACTCTTTTAGATATTTTATTTTCCTAGTTCTTACACATACGCCAAGCCCAAAAAAGGAGTGGGTGGACAAGCTAGACCGCAATAGGGTTGTTGAAGTGTTTTGGATGTGGAAGGCCACACTTGAAGAGAGATTGTCTTCGTGTTAACATCAGGTGTTTGTAATACCAAGGAATAGGGCACATGCTTTGCTTTGTTCTACAATTTTATTACACTTAATTACCATTACAACAATTTCATACAAATTCATTCAATTTCATATCCTGCATAAAATTATAGCCAACCTAACAAATTACTTCACCACAAACACACATCAAAAGAGAGAAAATAGAGAAAAGAGAATGTTGAGATTATTGATAAGGAGAGCACTGGTTTAACTAAACCTTATAATCTCACTATGCTTCTAGTTTTTGATGATGACAACACGTTATTAATAACACACGTACTGATATGTGTTACATGTTCATTACTTTCATGTGTATGAATACTTGAAGAACATGTTTGTGTAATTCTGTCTATGTGTGCAATTTACTGTTTTCTACATGAGATATCATCTGTGATTACATAACATATGTTTTGAAAAAGAAAACCACATGCACTTTGGTTGAACTTATATGGTGTGGCAAAACTGTAAGTTTTAAGTCGACTTCCCAAGTTGATTAAAACTCGTGACCTTGCAAATTTTCAAAAACAGTGCTATGAGTATTTTTGCAAAGAAATATTTTCAAAACTACATTGAAGTGACAAAGTCGACTGTATGCGCAGGCTACTCGACTTAGTTAGTTATGTTTTGAACTTCTATTGATGCTTGTGAACTATAACGACTATATTTCGTTTCTTTGACCAAGCATTAATTGTTAGTCACCTGAATTAAATGTGCAATCAATTTAGTTGGTTTGATTGCTACTAATTGTTTTAACTGTCATAACTGTCTGACTATAGTCGACTGTATTAGTAACGTAGTCAACTTTGGGAGCGTTTGTTTAACAAAAAACTATAAATAGACGTGATTCTGTATTCTACATAGACTTTTGGTAATTCTAACATTTTCATTGAATTTTTTCAGATCTTGATCTCTGCTAGAAAGTGAGAAGCTCCAACAACTCATCAAGAAGATCTTGATCTCTGCGCATAAGATTGCTTCATAATTCTGCACTAAAGGTGTTCATAGGTGATCAGATACTTCTCTCAATCTTGTGAAGATTATGGCTGCCCTGTTGTGATTACATGAAGAGGACGTGCTGCGTTCTGGGAACTTTGAGGATTGTTGAAAGTTGATAAAGACTACAGAAGAGGGGATATCTTGCTACTATTCTTTGTGTGTTGTATGCATATAGTTTGGTTAGAGGATTAGAGAGGTGTTTTATATTTTGACATGGAAGTCTCTATAGAAACCTTGTTGTAAAAACCTTGACCATTATAGTGCATTTGCTTCTAGGTACAGGAAGGACACTAGATGTAGGCAGTTTGGCCGAACCAGTATAAAAGCTACGTTTGAATCTTCTATCTCTGAACTCTTTAAATTTCAAGTCGACTTTATATTCTGCACAGTCAACTATTTTCCGCTACACTTGATTTATCTTTTTCCTTGAGATTTAAGAAAATTTTGAACGTTTTATATTTTGCGAAAAAGATTTTAAAAAGACTCTGATTTTTGAACTTCACCAATTCACCCCCCGTCTTGGTGTTGAAACTAAGTCATTCTATTTCAAACAGAGAATAAGGGGATTTGGCTAACTTTAAATCCATCACTGTCCATCGATGGTGCACGGTAGTGGACTTGGATTGGATGCGCCCTTGCATGAAAAAGGAAGAATAGAGGCACTACCCCTCCCCTGCACATGTTAAAGAAGAAGAAAATGGAGCAGAAAACTCCAAACTCGATGACATAAGTGATAACAGGGACAATGACTTGGCTCAACGAAGATGGAGGTACGTCAAAAGGGCCTATAGCTGCGATGGTCTAAGTTGATGGAGAAAATGGGAAAGATGATGGTTGCCCTCACGCAAGAGAAAACAAGATGAAGAGGGTTTTGAAAATAGAGGAAAAGTGAAATTTGAGGATGTGGATCGAGAAGAGAATTAGAGCTAGAAGGAGAAAGAGAAAAAAAATAGTGTATGGTTTGCGGAAAAAGAGAAAGAGTGGGTGGAAAATTGTCATTCTTTTTACAAACATATTTATCGATGGATTGTTTCGACGATAAATGAAATTTGTATTATCGACGAATTTTTTGACCGGTAAATAAAATATGTATTACCGACATTTTTACTAATAGATTATATCGTCAGTAATTAAAATATGTATTATCGAATAAATTACTGATAAATTTTTTGAGTAAATGAAATATGTATTATAAACGAATTTGTCTATCGATAATTAAAATTTTCCAAATCTGTAAGTAAAATTTGTCGACAATTCAAATTTATTGACAAATCTATAAAATTTCATCGATGATTTTAAAAAGTTTTGTAGTGACAATTAATATGGTAATAATTGTGTCGCAAAGTCCTTAAACCATACATTATTTATACTTTTATCAATAGATTTTTAATTAAAAATCACCTAATTATGTTTAAACCTTAGTACTAACTTTTTTAAATTACCTGAATAATTAACTGATTTAAATTACCTAAATAATTAACTGATTGATTGTAATGGTAACCAATTACTCTCCTCCAACATTAGATAACCAGCAAAAATATTTTAATCAAATTTTACGTAACAGTATATGTGCAATACAGGAGCCTTTGTATTAGAAAGTCCCACTGCTATAGGACCTATAAGCTCAAATCCCAAATTATTCCACATCTTCATCGCATAAATAAATATTTTTTTGGACTCTTAAGGCTTAACTCACCCACATCTAAGACCAAAGCAAAGTTAATATTTATTTGTTTTTGATAGTTTTATTATATTATTGTATTTTTAATTATATTATTTAGAAATTCAAAAATAAAACCACATTAAACATTTTTTTTATTCTTTATTTTTTATTATCATTATTTATTTCCTACAAACTTTCCTTTCCTTTTGAAAAATAAAAGAAAAACTGAGCCAAAACCAACCGGTTACATCGGATAAACCTTTAAAATTTGACTTAATGCACATCGAATTTTGACCACGTATTGATAAATAACGTTAAAAAGAAGTTTATTTCTTTAGTTTGTTTTGAAAATAAGTTTAATGGAGAATAAAAAAACTCGGAAAAGTTATAAACTAAATTAACACAAACCAGTATAATATTTTGAAAAAAGAAATGTTAATATTTTGTTTATGTTTATATTATTTCTAACCTAAAATTACAATACATATTAAAATCAACGGGCTATTTATTTTAAGGCAGTCCTATTAATTGTTATTTCCCCTATTATTTTTAGTCATGCGATAATTTATTTCAACGAAATACGCATATCTAGTGCTTAGATAATGCTTCTCAGTCCCTAGGAGAAATTACACATGACCCGTTAGGGGCAGTGGTGGTTTGTGCCCATAAAAGGCTCTGAAACCGAACCCATAAGGCAGTTTCCGCTTTCTGGGTCATTACAAAATGGTAGAAGTGCATAAGATAGGACATGTAAGGTTGAGAGGGTGCAAATTCTATAGAATTGATGTTCTACAAAATTATGCAAAGTGGTTAGGCGAGCAACTAACTTGTTGGACGGGTATTTGAGGTGTTTTGGCAGTGTTGTCGGTATGAATGTAAAAAGTTCAGTATTGAGAGTTATCTTAACACTCTAATGATTATTCATTATCAATTAGAGAGGAGTGTTGTATGTGATGAGAGTAGCAAGAGATCCTAGTTTAGGTGCTCTATTATGGCCTAAGATGTGGAATAGAGTAACCTTGTGTGTGTGGTAGGGTGAAATCCATTGATAATAGCTCTACAGAGCAGTAAATGCCACCACAAGTATATGACCCACCATAGCTTGATATTCATACTATATCTAATGTTCAGGTCTAAGTTTATAATATGTTTAGGATGATTAGCAAGAGATCCTAGTTTAGGTGCTCTATTATGGCCTAAGATGTGGAATAGAGTAACCTTGTGTGTGTGGTAGGGTGAAATCCATTGATAATAGCTCTACAGAGCAGTAAATGCCACCACAAGTATATGACCCACCATAGCTTGATATTCATACTATATCTAATGTTCAGGTCTAAGTTTATAATATGTTTAGGATGATTTGTTTAACTACGTATGAAAAGTATTTTATGATGAATCTCAATAGTTTGTGCTTGATTATTTTTTTCATTAGCTTACCTTTTCTTGTGCTTTCTTGATGGAATATGTATTGATCCTTTGGACAATTATTATCTAATAAGTGTGAGCAAAAGAAATTACACTAAATGTTTCCTAACATATAGATGTTGTAATATATATATATATATATATATATATATATATATATATATATATATATATATATATATTATAAAGGATCATATTGTAAATAATTTTGGATTAGTAACTTGTATATTAAACTTAACTTATAATTATATTTAGATAATTGTAATGAAATTTTATGTTTTATGTTTATTAATTGATTTATTTTATTAATTATGTGATACTTTCTTTATAATATTTCTACTATTTATCTCTGATGTTATAATTCATGATAATAAAGTAAAATTTTAAGTTTTTATTATTTCATTATAATATTAGAAGTCAATTTTTCAAGTTAATTAATTACATATAACATCTTACTAAGAGTGTTCCAACAAATACAATAAAAAAAAATCAAAACACATAATATCCTAATTCTCATTATGGTATTGGACAAACTATATAAACTAATACCTCACAAATATTATATGCTACTGTATTTGCTGTATGTAAGACTCATTTTATTTTAGTGAAAATCTTTAATAACATATATCTCAATTAATTTTTCTTATTTACACTAATAACAGTAGTATATCATTTATTATATATGTTCTTGCTGAAATGGGATAAAGATAACTGTCTGTATATGGGGTGATATGCTCGTGAGTAAAAGTGAGTTTACCTTGAAATTAAATATCTATTCTTAGAGTTTACAAGAATCTGATCAATTAATTTACCTCTAAATGATCATTAATGTAAACATTAACCACTTAACTGTAGCCGCTGTGACATTAATTGTGCCTTAACTCTACTCTACGATTGTCGGAACCGAACAGTCAAAAGGTGTTTTTGGCACGTCAACCACTCGATCCTTTCTCTACAGATTATCACCTTACACGATCGGTCAACTATAAATCCATAATAACAATTTATACTAACTAAATCAATACGAAATAATATTAATAAACTATAAATAAATGTTTTTGTCATTTTTAAAACATGTTTCTTTTACTCATTATACATTAATTAATTTATTATTTAATTATATTACAATATACTTATTTTTATATTTTATTAATTTGTTTCATGCATTCAATTTCTTATTTTAATTTTTTTAATTTAATTTATTATTCAAAATTTCCACATCTAAATGTGTTAACATCAAATAATATTACATAGTTTAATAGTATTTTCTCTTAATATTATTACTTCAACAGATTAAAAGTGTAATTTTATTATTTAAATATTATTTATTCATCCGCATTAAAAAATTTAAACATTTTTTTTTATTTCACAAAGAAATACTTTTATAATTACCAATGTAACAATGTAACAAATTCCAATTAACAATGTACCATAATTATTTTTCTTCTTTTTTCCTACTTTATTAAACTTTGGTTTAATTGATTTATTTGTCTTTGGTTTGAGTGCAGTGTGTCAAGTTCGTCTATCTTTTTAAAAACGTTTCAATTTCGTTCAAACGTGGTTTAAAAGTTTCAATTTCGTCCAACCGTGGTAAAATTTGCCTAATCAAATCACTTCGGTTAAATACGTAAAATCGACGTAAATTTTTTTTCTCTCTCCTCTTATTCTCCCAACACAACAACTTTTTGTGAGTACACTCTTTAATATTTTAACAATTATGTGTATCAAACTCAACCACACAATCATAATTTGAAATAATTTATTGAAAAATAATATATTATAATATCACTAAATAATATGTTCTGTCTCACTGCCACATATATAATACTCATTCAATTATACGAGAATTTAACCCATTCAATTTATTTCATACTTATATCACAAGGTCAGTATTTCCAAAATTATTTTCAATGAATTGGTGAAGTTAGATTTTATGCTATTAGAATTGAAATTAGTGATTGAAGACTTTTTTATTTTTGGTTTAATTTGATTTTCTTAAAAGTTCTACCTGTTAGGATCCATAAATTCCCCAGCTTAGTGGGATCCATGTGTCAAAGCAGAGAATGTGAGACTCAGAAAGTAGAAGACAGGTGGCAGCATGGGAGTGAACCATCGATTTTGACGGTGATATTTAAAGTGGGATTTCAAAATCTGGTGCCACTTCTCTGCATTAGATCTTCTTCTCCAAAATTCTGAACTTCCATTTTCTCCTCCTTCTCTCTAGATTTATCCACCTTCTCTCTAAGACTTATCACCTTCTATTTCTCTGATCATCGTTCAGGCAGTGTCTGATACTTACTAAGGCCAAGGACTTTCATTTGAACCGATCAAATTACGGTTTTGAAGTGGTAAGTTTTCGTCATCCTATGGTCCATGCATTTCTGTCACATGCAAAGCATGGTTTTATTGGGTCGTTCTCTTGCATCAGTACTGCAGTGTTGTTGGTGTCTATTTGTAGCATTCGGTCAGAGGCACAAGACATCACAGACCGTTCGGTCACTACCTAAGTTCAAACCCTCGCTCTCTTCCGTTCCAACTAAATACGAATTTTTCATTGTGTTTGAAGCTTGCTCTTTCTTTCTCTGCTCACCTCTATGACCGTTCGATGGAAAGGGCCAGACCATTCAGTGTTGCTTGTGTCTTGCTGGGTCGTTCTCTTGCATTAGTACTGCAATGTTATTGGTGTTTGTTTGTAGCAGTCGGTCAGACGCACAAGGCATCATAGACCATTTGGTCACTGCTTAAGTTCAAACCCTTGCTCTCCTCCGTTCCAATAGTGGTATCAAAGATAGGTTCGAGTTTGGTGATTGGGCTCAGACGAGTACGTCCCCCCATGATCAGGTGAGCCAGGCAGGTGGCTAGTGGCAGATCGCTGGAATCATGAGAGGTGGGGAGAGCAAGAGATGCTCAGTGTTGACCATGGTGTTCTCATGGTGTACTCAAGGAGAACAGGACTTCTGCAGAAGGAGGGAGGAAAACCATAGTCCATAGTCCTTTGTTTGAGGGAGGATGTTGGAGTGCAAACAAAGTCCCACATCGGATAAAAGAAGAGTCGAACAAGGGTTTATATACACATAGATACCTTCATTGGTAAGAGGCCTTTTGGAGTGGTACCAAAAGCAAATTCGTGAGGGCTTGGTCCAAAGCGGACAATATCTTACCAAGTGTGGAGATCTATGTGTGTGTCGAACCTCCCCCTGACATAACAGAGAGTTCCCCTTCATCACCCTTCACAAGAGTCCACAAAGACGGAGTGGGAGCACACAGAGGCACAACAATGAACCCTAAGGTCAAAATAGTGCCTTCGCCTATAAAACGGATTCTTAATGGGGATGAAATGTGTATAGGGAAGCTGTTAGAGAAAGGATTGGGATTTTTGACAATGGAAAAATGACAATTTTCGTTTCCGGTTGTTGCATATTCTATCCCACCCCCGTTGGCAGTTATTATAACTTGCCTTATAAAATAACTTACCATAGAAGAAGGTCGTAAACTTCATTTTTTTGGGAGGCTCTACAAGGCTTGTCTTCTGTTTGTGTGAAGGAATAATCTAGGAAACATGTATTTATAGGAGCGCCAGTACAGAGGCGCAAAGACCTGCACAAGATATTTTATAGTTTGAGTGAACAGTTTTTCTTTTATTTTATGTGGTTCAACGATTTTAATTATAGATATTGTATTGTATGGTTATACTACCATGCAATGGAGCCCACCAGATGAAACCCAAAAAAAGGACGATTGGCCAAATAGGTTGATATATGCTACCACATGGAATGCAAGGAGTTTATGGAGACTACAAGAGTTTCACAACCTTTATCTTAAATCGACATTTGAAAATAAAGTCTGCATTCCCTTTATTTCTTATAATTTTGTACAACATATCACATTCTAGTGGTGATAACATTTTCTCAATTGAGGCAAAAATGAAAGGCATTTTACGTATATGAGCTAAAATTTCAAAATTACGCATTTAGGCAAGTTATGGAGGGCTCAAACAACTTCAAATGAAGAAGTTGTGCCCCCCTGCACGACTTCACCTGACACACGAGTCAAACATGAAGTCGTGCACCCTTAAAATGATTTTAGGCCTTGGTAATTGATTACCAGGCCTTATAATCAATTACACAGTGCTAAACTCGTGTAGGGGGCACGGGTTCACCTGTAATCGATTACACCCTTGTCATAATCGATTACAGGAAATGTAAATGGGCAAAAACTCTCTGGTAATCGATTACAGCAGGATTGTAATCGATTACTAGCAGTGTAAATGGGCAAAAACTTTCTGGCAATCGCTTACTAGCCTTTGGAAATAGCAAAAACCATATGGTAATCGGTTACAGGCCTGTGGTAATCAATTACCATAGGCTTTTAGTATTAAAAGAAAGAGTATTTATGGTTCTTGACCATCTATGTAACCTATGGTTGTTAATGACATTGACATATTTATTTACCATATATCTATCTTATTATTCTTTAATTATTTTAATGTGATTGTTGACCATGTATGTTGTTTGTGGTTGGTAATGACATTCACATGTATATTTTGTTAATTTATTGTAAAGACATTGTTGATGACATTGACATGTATTTTGTTGACCATGAATCATTGTGCTAGGGTAAATAAAAATTAAAAGCATAAAACAAAGTCATAACCAAAATATAAACTATCTTATTAAATTATAAATTCAGTACAAGAACCTAACAGTAAAAATAAAAGATAATACAATAAAATAAAAATCTAAGATGATACTTTTGGTAGGCCAAAATGATGACGAAGATACTCCATGTTTTGCTTGAGATGTCCAACTCGAGCATCAATGGTATTGAATCTATCGCCTATGTTTAGCTCGAGTTGGCCAACTCGACCATCAACAAATGTTCGCAGATCACGTATCTCGTTCATTATGTCATCAACTGAGGACGTATTTTGTTTAAGGGTAGGTGGTTGGCATTGAGGACGTTGACGATTTGTAGGAGCATCTCTGTGAACCCACTAGACATCATTGTTTTTTTGAAATCCAAAGGAAAAGATGACGTCAGCTGCAATTGTTAACTTCTTCTTATTCCACCAAAAGTACAAATAATTCCTAATTACTCCATCACAACCCACCTTTAATCACTACAAAAAAAAATGTTGCTTAATGGAGGTTTTTTTCCAACTTGTCGAGGTTTTTACCCTTCGCAAATTAATTTGAGGGTGTTTTTCAAACCTCCACCGTTAGAGTCATCGTATTCGATATGCAGAGGTATTTTATGCCCCTAGTATCAAATGTATATTGTGGATGTCTTTTATGGATGGTTTTAACCTCTTTTATTAGTTACTATTATTTTGTAGAGCTTTGAAACGTCCATTATTTATAATTACTCACCTACATTCATAATTTCTTAATTTAATTAAATATGTTTTTCATAATAAAAAATAAATAAAATATATCAAATTGTAAAGTACACAAAAATTAATCAAAATTAATTTTATTAGTGATTTAAAAAAAAGTATATTCTATGACAATTACAATTACAATGTGAGTATAAAAAAAGCATATCGTTTAAGGAACATTGTAAGATTGACTAAAAAATCTAACATGGTGGAAAACAACTCGACCAATTGAAAATACATGAGCTAATGTTGATGACCTAAATAAAGTCACTAGACAAAAAAAGGTTTAACTCGTGACAAATTTTTGCACTTTGCAAAAGTTTAACAAAGAGGTTTATAAGGGAAGGTTTGAGTTATAAATTTAGGAATGTTTCATTATTAATTGGTAATTTAAGCTTCCAACTTGCTCTTGCAGCTCCCAGATGTAGGACAATCAAGGCCATGGTTTCATTAATCCAAGATGCAACCAAAGATAGGTTTGATGCCTCAAGTTTCTCTGTCCGATTTAGAGGTCAGATACGTGATTTCTCTTTTGAAGGTTACATTGATGGAAAGAATGATGGACTCCTTGATGATTATTGGAGGTATTCCATTGCAATAGGCAAAAGGGCACTCGTGATGCCAACCTTGGACAACAATTCCTTGACAATGTAAGTCATAGAATTGTTTGATGCTGCAATTTGTAGTTCCCAAACTAATAAAGAAAACTTTGATTATAATTTAATTTAGTTTGAATGTATCTTTATTGTCAGCATTACTAACCATATTCATAATAATTAACTCTTTTTATGAGGATAAAACACTATTTGTACCTCTTGGCCAAGACGAATTAGATGATAATATTGAGAAATGATTTTACTAGAACCTGTAATTGAGTATGATAAGGTAAGCATATGATATCCCATCTATCATGTCACAACCGTACCAATTTAGTAATAGTTTAATTGAGTACTATATCTATTTAAATGCATAATATTAATCACCTAATTTGCTTATTCTTTTGTAGCAGCAAGTCATTCAAGAGCTTCACATATTCAAACTTTCCATGGTATGTTGAGCCCAATATTTCAACCACACAAATAGGCTTATCATAAGGCCTGCCTTCTGCCTGATGCTTATTCTACCACTTCTTCTTGAATGCAAGTCTTGCCAGCATCAATGCTTTTGATAAGCCAACAGTTCCTACTCTAACAACATTCTCATCTTCTCCAATTTCAGCATGGAACAAACGTGCTATCATGTTCACATACAAATTTTGTTTCTTTTCAAAATGCAACACTAGAGAGACTGAAAAAAAAATTTATTGAGCAAGTCAAACACCCAAAAAATATAGTACCTCTTTCGTATTCCAAATATAAACATCACTTGTCATATGAAAGACATAAGCTCTGCATTATACCATTTTTCCTAAGTTCTCCACTATAGATATGTTCATCTACAAAACAATGAAGATTGATTTCGTTTATGTACACTATTCAAATTTCATCTCAAGCTAATATAGGACTAAAAAAAACTAGTGGTCAAAATTGGACTTCACAAACTGTATGAGATTTTCGAAGTCAAACTACAAACACAAAAGAAGTCCAAATTCTTATACTTAAATTAAATATAATTGAATCAGGAATACAATGTAAAATGTATCAACTAAATTGGATAACTATAGAAAAAAGTTATAGACCAAACAAGCGTCAAATTTGTCAACATTTAAAATCTAACTACTCTACACCTTTTTGAGTATATGTAACCTAAAGAAGCCATTCCATGACTAAAATGATATTATTATTATATCAAGCTCTAAAGAAAAGAAAAATAAGCTCATACATTGTTAGATCACAATAGGGATTAATAACTCATAACAAAGGCAAGGTGTTCACCAACACATCTAGCTTCTCTTCTACAAGGTTCAATCCCAAATATTGTTTCAGATCCAATGTTTTCCCCACCTTTGGGAATGTCTTTACTTGAAATGATATCCCTTACTCTACCGAGTTGTAACTCAGGGGTGATTTTTATTCTCTTCCCTTTGCTAAAGGTTTAGTAGTATAAATGTATGCTCCATGTAAACAATTTGATGGTGACACTAGTGCAAAAATGTTGTTTAACGTCACCCCTTAGACGTCGGTTAAGAGTAAGCACGACGTATATTGATGACTGGTGGCATTTTTGTAAATAAGTTGGCCATATAGACGGCAGTTAGAAGGTGACCCGACGTCTATAATATTTTAGACGTTGGGGCCCCTCCTAACTGACTTCTATATGTCTGACAGGTGGGTGAAAAGTCATTTCTTTCAATCATATAGACGTCAGTTAGGAGGGGCCCCGACGTCTAAAATATTATAGACGTCTGTTATTGGGGGAACCGACGTCTAAACCCTAAACCCAGAAATTTAAAAAGTCACTTTTTGACTCTATTTAGACATCTGATCCCGCCACTCCGACTTCTAAAGCCCTTTAGACGTCTGTTATTTGGGCAACCGACGTCTAAACCTTAAACCCAGAAATTTATAAAGTCACTTTTTGACTTCATTTAGACGTTTGATCCCACCACTCTAACTTCTAAAGCACTTTAGACATCTGTTATTGGGGGAACTGACGTCTAAACCCTAAACCCAGAAATTTAAAAAGTCACTTTTTGACTCCGTTTAGACGTTTGTTATGGTGGGAACCGACTTCTAAAGCCCTTTAGACGTCTGTTATAGGGGAACCAACTTCTAAAAGTTGGCATTAAAACACCGTGATCGCGAGACAGCCGTTAGGCGCACTCATCGTTCATCATCTTCGTCGCATTTTCTCTCTACAGGTTACGCTTTTCAGGTTCGTTTTCTCACTTTTGCACCGTTTTAAATTAGTTTTACTATGATTACATAACTCTTTGATGCATTATCTTTCATTTGAACCGATTAAAATGAGTTTTTGTTGGGTTTTGATGCAGTTATTCTCGTGTCCTTGGGCGACGTCCTTTGGCGGCGATTTCTTGCGTTTTGCACTCTCCAATTCCCTCTACTACGTTTTTAAAACCATCCAATAAAAAAAAATATACAATACATTCTCTTCAACTAAAATATAAAGTTGTAAACTCGAATCACCATCAGTCAGAAGCAACCTCAGAGACGTCTGATCTGTATGGATCGGACGTCTATATAGACGTCTGACCTATATAGGTCCGACGTCTATTAAGACTTCTGACATAAAGGGTCTGACATCTCATTAACGTCACCCGTATAGACGTCGAACACAAATCAGATGTTAAAAGCCCAATATAACCAACGTTAAACAACGTTTTTCCACTAGTGTGATGAAATGTCATCCACGAACACAGTCTCACCTATATTTGATTATTCACAAGTATATACTTGTTACTAAACATAAATTTAAATAATTAAACATACAAATAATTTTGTGACTATGAAGGTGCACTTGTGACATAGTTAAAAAGAAACCAAAGGCTTTAAGATGCAATAATTTATCAAAGCCAAAAGCATTTGGGGCAAGTTTATATTACTTAGAAATTGCACCTTTTAGCATTGTTATCTCCATAATAGTTCTGTGAGGCTTTAGAATTTTTTTTATCAACTAGGCATGACCAAATATAGTAAGAGTTCCTACTCCAAACACAATTATGTCAATGTGGACCCACAATCACATTTGTTCATCAGTAGTTGTCATTGTTCATCATATCAAAATAGAAAAGTAAATACTTAGTAGTGTAAAACGAACCTATACACTGGTACGGAGAATAGATTGCTTGTTTTCTTCTCCTACAAGACCTTCTAGTCGCTTTCGCAAAAGCCAAAGTCATCTAATATGGAAGTTCTTAATATACATAAAAAACTAGCAGTAAGATATTTAGAAATAGTTATTAATCTTAAAATACATAAACAAATCAAAACGACATACCGAAAAGAAAAGGAACATGAAGCACTTACATTCTTTCTCTTCCATTCTCTTCTATGCATCCTGAAATGCACCAACCAGCTTCTTGTCCCCATTAGGAGTACTTTCCCAAGCATTCTATTTGATGCTCTTGTGAATGTCATCTTCAATATCCAAATCATGTTATCTACAAGAAGGAAAATAAATGAAACAGAAGGGAAATATTGAAATGGAAGGGAGATAATGATAGGGAATTGCATGCTTAGAAAGAACTATTTTAATGACAAGTAAGGAATGGAAAGAAATAAAAATGGGCAAGAGAAAGGATAGAAAAAACTTATGAGATGTAGACACGCCACTTGAAAAGGATTCCAAGTGCCAATGATTGGACCGCCACTTGATTTGCTCAAGATAAGATCCTCAAAAAGACTAAGAGACAGGTTGATATCTCAAAGAAGAAATGTAAGAATGCAAATCACTCTTAAAATAGATTCATTCAAAGGCGTGTACAGAAGGAGAACCCTAGGCTACTTATATAACCTTTAGGATGAATTAAGTGGAGAGTTTTAAGGGATGTGGGACTTGGAATGCTTCCCAAGTTGACCAGTAGTGTCCCAAGTGTATATTAATCCCACATCTCTTAAATCTTTCATTCCTAAAGGGTTTATAAGCTTCCTAGCAAGTCTAGAATTCAAAAGCTACAAACTATGCATGTTTACTTGCACTACAAGCAACAAAAGAACAAAGCCTATTTATTCTTCTTTTCTTTTAAGTCCAAGCTATGTGAAGTCCCACATTAATTGTACTATAAAGAAAATAAGAGTTTATAAGCTTCTCTACAACTAGAAATAAGGAAAGAACAAAAGAGGCAAATACAAGCTAATGAAACATTTATATAGACAAGGAATATTAAAAGAATGCTTCTTTGACATTGGATTGATTTTATTAATGAAAAATAGAAATCCTTTTTTAGAAAAACTTGTATTTTTGTCTTGAGTTAAGTGTAAAAAAGAAAAAATGAACTCAAGATGTGGTTTGGAAATGGTTTGTGATGAAGTTGTTTGGAAATGTTTGGATACTTTCACAAAAGAGTTTAGAAAAGGAAGAAAGCTTAATAAATGGAGAAAAGTCGAATGTTTGAAAAACTCCCATAAATTTGCTTGAATCTTGTAGAAAGATGGGAGTAGAAGGTGCTTGCAGTAACGCTTCCTTTATGACTAGGACGTTTGCCTTCTCCTTTTCTCTCACAATTTTTTCTTTTTCTTTGTTTGATTTCTCCTCTTTTTCTTTCCTCTCATTTTCTTCTTTTGCCCTCTCCTTTCTTTCTTTCCTTTCTTTTGTTTGTCTGTCCTCTTTTCTATCTTGAAGGACCTCTTTATGAGAAATGAAACAATTAAGCTTGACCTTCTCCTTTTCTTCACCTCTCTTAGACTTCATGATGAGGTGGACCTCATATATTTCCTTTTGAGTTAGAGGTTTTAAGATGACCTTGCACCCTTGGAAATTAAAAGACATCCTATTAGTAAGACCATCATGTTGAACATTTCTATCAAATTGCCAAGGTCTTCCTAATAGAATGTGAGTTTCTTCCATGGGTTCAACATCACAAAGAACCTCATCTTGGTACATGCCAATAGAAAAAGAAATATGGACTTGTTTATTGACCAAGATTTCACCCTCCTCACTTAACCATTGAAGCTTGTAGGGCTTGGCATGCGTGATAGTGGGAAACTTGAGTTTGTCCACTACACGAGTGCTAGCCACATTAGTGCAACTTCCCCCATCTATTATCATGGAACAAACCTTGCTAGCTATAAGACATCTATTGTGAAAAATATTTTCTCTTTGAGTGGTATCAAAGTCCTTGTGGACTTGTCCCAAAAGATGTCTTATCACTAGTAAGTCTCCATCAAAAGGAACCTTATACTCATCTTCACTAGAGGAAGAAGAAAAATGAGAAGTGTGTGAAGGTGAAGAAGGATGAGAGTCATCGGTGACAACCTCTTCTCCTCTAATGCACATTGCCCGCTTGTTTGGGCATGCAGATGCAATGTGACCATGACCTAAGCACTTGAAACATTTGATAAGACTAGATCGCGTAGGTGACTTAGCCTTAGAAGAAGACGTGGGTTTAGTAGAAGGGCGAGATTTATGAATGGTCTCCCTAGTGAAAAAGGTTTAAAACACCGTTATTTGTGATGTGATTTTGATACTAAAAACACCCTTTTTCACTTAGAAACTTGCTTGGACTCATGTTTTTTCATTAAGTTGTGTGAATAAGAGAGTTGAGGTTGATTTCAATGATTTTATGACTAATTCCCCTTGTTTTGACAGAAAATGAAGTTGTACTGGAAGCAGAGATGAAGAGCCAAGGAGATAGAGCGCAGAAAGGCTTGAAAAAGCATCTAAAGGAGGGACAATACGAAGCTTGGGCGCCTTGTATGGAAGCTTGAGCGTTGGAAATCGACGTCCGCCGCCCGGGCGCCCCTCCTGGCCGCCTAGGCGGCGTGGTCTCGAAGCCTTACATGAAGATCGTTCACTACTCAGGCGCCATAAGTGGGGCGCCTGAGCATCGGGTCTCGTGGGTTTGGCCCAGGTTTTGCTCTGTTTCAACTCTATTGGTTCGAGCATTGTTTCTACTCTTCTCCGACTCTATTTAAAGGACCCTGTTGCTCTAGGTTTTGTATCTCTAGTAGAGAACAGCGCAACAGCATACTCTTTTCCCTAATTCTTAGGATTTCTCTTCCACATTCTCTTTCATTGTTCATATAGTTTCTCCATGTCTCTAGGGAACTAAACTTTATTTGTTGTTGAAGGATGATGTAACTTTGTGAACTCTTATGTATTATAATTGATTCTCAATAATATATGTTTTTTCATTAATTGTTAGAGTAATTCATCTGTTTCAATGCTTGCTATGTTTAACTCATTCATTAGCATGATTTATGAATTGCATGAGTGTCGGGAGGTTCCTTACAATTCAGGTTCTTGTTGAATTACTCCCAAGAGTAATATTGCTCAAGGATGAGGGTATGAGTCTTGGTCGTCTTTAAGCTCTTGATCTTCACATCTTATTACTAGGAATGTTAGGAATTGCATGAACTGGTAATTTGGGATAGGCTTATTCGTCGAGGGATCGGGTTTAGGTGATTTATTGAGTGACGTTGGCATTAATGCATAAAGAAGAATTCTTACATACATGAGAGGGAACTTGGTGAAATCTAACCCCAACAACATATCAATCTCATATTTAACAACATTCGTTCATCTCTGGGCTACTCTGCTATTGATCCAATTGCATTCATATTTAATTTTATGTTTTTGCATTTTAAACCCAATGATCTTGTTTCTTTTTAAGTCTTAATTAATGTTGCTATCACACAAATATTTAGCACCAAGAGTCCTCTGGGATAGGTCTTACCATTTTATATTACTTGCGCGACTCAGTACACTTGTCGAAATAGCCCAACACCTAGAAACATCCTTTTCTTTTTCCCTTGATGATGAACTCTTGTTAAAAATTTCTTTGGAAGAGCTTGAAAACGTGTTGCGGTAGGACTCTTTTCTTAAAAAAAAAAATTCTACTTTCATGGCTCTATGTACCACAACATCTAAGATCTCATCATCATGGAGCTCCACAACATCTTGGATGTTTCTATTGAGACCGCTTATAAATCTTGTTATTTTTGCGTGACTATTTTCATTTGTGTTAGTATGATAGAGGAGCACTTCAAGCTCACGAACATACTTCTCCACACTTCGTCTACCTTGAGTAAGCCGTTGGATCTTAATCAAGAGGTCCTTATGGTAGTGTGGAGGTACGAAACATTGGTGAAAAATGTCCCTGAAATGTTACCAAGAGCTCGCATGTGAGCCCTCGGTGATCCTAACTAGCCATTGCATGGCGTATCCCTCTAAAGCTAATGTAGATAACTTTACACGCAACAAACTATCTACATTATATAAATCAAATATTTGTTCTACTTTATCTATCCAATCTAAAAAAATTGAAGGGTCTTCTTCTCCTTTGAAGGGCGGCAAATGCAACTTAGGCAAGGAATGGTTCTAGCTTCTTGATTCTTCTTGGTATGATCAAGACCATAAGTGTGCTTTCCCTTTGCCTTACTCCATTATCCACCTTTCTACTACGAGCATCAAATTGATGTTGAAGTTGTTGAATAGCTTTCACTATGTCCAACTTGCTAAAAGCACTTCCTTGATGACTACCTCTATTGGAAGAAGATTGTCTTAAACCTGTAGACATTTTTTCTAAAAGCAAACAACAGCAAAACCTCACAAGAAACACGTTAAAACAGTAGCAAAAAAAAATAATGAAAAACAACAGCCTAAGGCACTCTCAAAATAACAGCAAATTGGTTCAAAATACTCTAAACAGTAGCAAGAACAAGGCTCAAAAGCTCATGGCTCTTTTGTAGTGAACAAGGAAGATCACTCTACTCAAATGCACTCTTCACTCAAGATAGTAAAGTGTCTCCCAAGTCAGATTTTTTTTAGCACAAAATCAACGACAAAATCAAGTGGAAAGATGTACAATCTAACCTCAACAAAACAAGGAATCCAAACCAAAAACATGCACTACAAGAGGCCAAAAAAAAAATCAAATGAAACTACTAGACAAGTGATGGCAAAAAGAACCTACGAAAGCAAGCAAATTGGCACACAACAAATGGCAGCAAGCTAGATGACTAAATGATACAAAACAGCAAGGAATTTAGGAAGCAAAACAAAGGCACATGTGAACAAGACAACAGCAAAAAAAAATTGACACAACTAAGAAGCAAGTCACACCAAAATTCTATGCATACATGAAGAGAAAGATCTAGCAATGAGTGGAATTAATTTGGCAAACTTCATACCTATATATTTTGTATTTTTTTATGATAAAAAAGGCTTAAAATGAACTATCAAACACACCAAAAACAGCAAGAAAATCTCGGCCCAGACCGCACACAATATCAAACAGCTTTGATGTTGACTTCAAAATTTTTTGAAGCATGCAGAGTTGGCATTTATGTCTCGTTCAAGCAGGGATTAAAGAAGGATGTGTGTTTGATTAAAACCACAAAAAACAGCAAGAAAATCTCGGCCCAGACCTCACACAATATCAAACAGCTTTGATGTTGACTTCAAAATTTTTTGAAGCATGCAGAGTTGGCATTTATGTCTCGTTCAAGCAGGGATTAAAGAAGGATGTGTGTTTGATTAAAACCACAATTTGAATTGGTTAATGCATCTACTAATACAGAACATATAAGCAAAGTTTACACACTTAAATCCTATGGTGATCAAACTCAATTCAGCTTACAAGAATCAAGATGTAAAATACTCTTAGCTATGCAATTTCAAGAATTGTTTTCTAGAAAACTCATAAGGAGGAAACACATATGACTCAATACAAAGCTAAGAAAGTAAGAAAAGACTCAAAATTCCAGCCAAGACAAGAATTACAAGCTGGAAAAAAAAAACAAAAGGAAATGGAAGCCTACTTGTTGAAGACCTCCAAAGAAAAAATTGTGTTGCTTGTGATGGAAGATGTTAGTAGAAGCCTTTGGAAAACAGTGTTTAACCACTTCTATGCACTGGATTGAAGCCTTTTGATCATCCTTAAGAGTGGGTGGATGTTGTATAATGTCTAGGAGATGAAATCCAGCCACCAAAGCACATCAAACAGCAAGCATACAAAGGAAACAGATTAGAAGTACAGAAACAGTAAGCACTGGAATGAACACGGGATGAAAAACAATTAATTGCACATAGTACACGAATGAATTGAAACAAAGTAAGAGTTGGAAAATTTGTCATACATCTGGACGAAACTTTTTAAAAACCTTTCACACAAAACGGATTAGAAAAGAACCAGAACTGGTGCAAACAAATTGCACCTGTAATCAGCGTTTTTTTGGGTGCGAGAAAATGAGTACTGAACAATAATCAACAAATGTGCATAGAAAACGTTGGAATTAAAGCAAAGAAATGGGGGACATTATTCCTAACATTCAAACGAAACTAGGAAAAACAATTGCACTCAATTTGGATGAGAAATGAGCAAGATATGAAGCAAACAAGTTAGACTATCATGCAACGTGCACATTGGGCGCGAAGAACTGCACTGAGTGCGAGCGAGAATTGAAAAATGATTTTCTACTCTACTCTAACATGTAATTCCGAAAAAGGATCAAACTCATGGCTCTAGAGACCGCCACTTGATTTGCTCAAGATAAGATCCTCAAAAAGACTAAGAGACAGGTGGCTATCTCAAAGAAGAAATGTAAGAATGCAAATCACTCTTAAAATTGATTCATTAAAAGGAGACCCCTAGACTACTTATATAACCTTTAGGATGAATTAAGTGGAGAGTTTTAAGGGATGTAGGACTTGGAATGCTTCCCAAGCTAACCAGCAGCGTCCCAAGTGTATATTAATCCCACATCTTTTAAATCTTTCATTCTTAAAGGGTTTATAAGCTTTTTAGCAAGTCTAGAATTCAAAAGCTACAAACTATACATGTTTACTTGCACTACAAGCAACAGAAGGAGAAAGTCTATTTATTCTTCTTTTCTTTTAAGTCCAAGCTATGTGAAGTCTCACATTGCTTGTATTATAAAGAAAAGAAGGGTTTATAAGCTTCTCTACAACTAGAAATAAGCAAAGAACAAAAGAGGCAAATACAAGCAAATGAAACTTATTCTACTCTTCATTGTTGTCCCATCTATGATTATAGCGAGTCCTAGATGTCACCTCACCTTATAAGATTTGGGGAAAGTTTCAATAAATGTAAAATCTTTGAGGGAAAAGAAAAAGAGTAAAATGGAAAATTGGATTATAATTTATATAGGGCATGAACCTCTTCAAAAAGAACTAAAATTTCCATTATTATCAGCTTTAAACAACTCACAAAAATCATCTAAATCATATTATAATCTCTACAAAATAACCTTCACTAAATATCATTTTTATCCATATTCTATACAACATCATAAAACATACCTTTTCGAAGGTGGTGCATGTTGTCCACGAGTTTCTTTCACGTAAATAAAATTCCTTCAATGATACATTATAGGAACCAAATGTTGTCAGTGATGTATGGAAAAATCGGTGCAAAAAGATGCAGGAGATCGATGTTCATAATTGTGAAATAGATATCGAGAACATCGTGAGAACTAAATGTTGAGGAGAATAATTAGAAGTGGAGCAACAAAGAGATGAGAGGGAGATGTGTGGCAAAGGGAAATTGAGGGGAGGGAAAAGTAAGGTTAAAATTTTGAGGGGGATGAAGAACAAAGTTAGAATTTCCTAATTTAGGGGGTGCAACAGGAAAAAATAGGGGTGCAATAAGAATGACACCTTCCAAATTTGCATGGAAACAAAATGAATTCATCTTGATTGGGTCGATAATCGATTTGGTGAGTTATCTTTTGTAGAGTGCTTCATCTTGTACCTCCAAGCATTTCATCTTGCACCTCCAAACTATAACAAAATTCCAATTTTAACCATAATTAAAAGGTGTTTTAATTTTTAAAAACTATTTTAATTTTTTAAATGTGGTTAAAGATTCCCAGGAGAGGAGTTTCAGAGAGAGTTTGATTTAACGTGGTTTTGTGCATCGAATTTCACCCATTTTCATTTCTCACACCACAGTTACCCTTCTCTTTTTCTCACAGCATCCCTCATCTCACAGCACCATTACCCTTCTCTCATTTCTCACACCATCCTTCCTCTCCTTTCTCAGCTTTCTTACTTTCCTTTCTCCTTTCTCACAGAACACACACAGTAAAATCTATTTTTTTTCTAGTACAACGACCACCACCGTGATCCTCCCAAGCTTTTTTTTCGCAATCGAGGTACAGAAACATTGTACTCTTCTTCTTGTCGGATTTCATTTTTCTTTTCTTTGTTGTGTTATGCGCGCACTAATACAATCTCATTTTAGCATTTTCCCCAGTGCATATTCTTCTTCTTCTTCCTCCAATTTTCTTCACTGCTCAAACATTCTTCCTCCAATTTTCTTCACTGGTCAAACGTTCCAGAGGTTGGTTCATGCTTTTAAAATTTTTTTTGCTACTTTTGCATGTTTGTAGCATGTTTATAAACAGGATGTATAGATTAGATGATTAGAAATTATTTAAATTTGTCAAATAATTTGGTTGATCTATGGATATGGTTTTGTGAAACGTGATAGGCTGGAAACCGATACAACCAGAATTGGATCTCAATATCCGATGTAGGCCGGTTTCCCATATCCGATACATGCCTAATGCGTTTATTTTTGTTTTATTTATGTGTTTTTTTGGTTTTATCGTTTGTTGTTTTTATTTTAAATGAATTGTTTTATTTAAAATATTTTATTATTTAATTGTTTTTTAAAAAGTTTATTATTTAATTGTTTTATTTTAAATAGTTTATTATATAATTGTTTTATTTTAAATAGTTTATTATCTATATTAATATTTTTATTCATTATTTTATGTTATAATTATTTTAAATATTATGTTATAATTATTTTAAATTTTCTGTTATAATTATTTAAAATATTCAGTTATAATACATGCGTTTTTTTTATTTTGTTTTACGGTTTTGTTTTAATTTTTTTTTCGTTTTGTAATTTATTCTTTTTATTTGTAATAAATTGTTTTATTTAAAATATTTTATTATTGAATTGTTTTTTAAATAATTTAATATTTAATTGTTTTATTTTAAATAGTTTATTATTTAATTATTTTATTTTAAATAATTTAGTATTTAATTGTTTTATGTTAAATAGTTTATTATTTAATTGTATTATTGTAAATAGTTTATTATTTAATTGTTTTATTTTAAATAGTTTATTATTTAATTTTTTTATTTTAAATAGTTTATTATTTAATTGTATTATTTTAAATAGTTTATTATTTAATTGTATTAATTTAAATAGTTTATTATTTAATTGTATTATTTTAAAAAGTTTATTATTTAATTTTTTTATTTTAAATAGTTTATTATTTAATTGTTTTATTTTAAATAGTTTATTATTTAATTGTTTTATTTTAAATAGTTTATTATTTAATTGTTTTATTTTAAATAGTTTATTATTTAATTGTTTTATTTTAAATAGTTTATTATGTATATTAATATTTGAATTAATTATTTTCTGTTATAATTATTTTAAATTTTATTTTTTAATTATTTTAAATTTTCTGTTATAATTACTTTAAATATTCTATTATAATAATAATATTAAATTTTGTGTTTTAATTTATTTAAATGTTTCTGTTATAATTATTTTAAACTTTCTTTTTAATTTTTTAATAGGATGACGCTATTTGATTTTTATTTTAATAAAAAAATTTATAATTGAATTAATTATTTATTTATATAAACATTTGAATTAATTTTATTCATTTTTAATGAAATTATTTTAATTATTTTTAATATTCTCTTTTAATTATTTTATTTTTTTTGTTTTAAGTATTTAAAATATTTTGTTATAATTATTTTAAATATTTTGTTAATAAAAAAATTTAGAATAGACATGGCTCATACTCGAGGATGTCATCTTCACATCGCGGAGGGTTTTGGTGGAGACCTACTGCTTCTGCTTGCAGAAGATGTGAAGCAGTTGAGTTTGATGTTCATGTTGAGGATGCAGTTGAGGATCATGCATTTGTGGAGCATGATATTGAGCAGGAGGAGGATCATGAGGATGTTGCTGAAGGTGGATTTCCTGGAGGTCCATTAGACAATTCAGTATTGACACATACATTCACCATGTTGCTTATGCGATATGGAAGAGTCGGGTAAATGCAAAACTTTAATTTTAATGATTATTGTTTAATTAAATATTATTGTTTAAGAACAGGATGAGATCAAGTTGATCTCCCATGGGAAGAAGTTAAACAGATTAAGGTCCTGCCACGAGGGATTGAGACATCGTTAATGGTTCTGGTCTGATGTCTCTGGTGGGCATCTCCTATGACTATGTCGATAGGGGTCTACTGCTGGCATTTGTAGAGAGATTTCATTTTGAGACCAGTAGTTTCCATCTCCCCGTGGGTGAGATGACCGTGACTTTAGATGATGTGTCATCGTTGCTGCACCTCCCAGTGTTAGGCTAGTTATGTGATATGAAGGATGTAGATTTTGAAGAAAGTAGATGCGCCATTGTGGAGCTTTTAGGCGTGGACGGCGGGAGAGCTGGTGCTGAGTTACATGCAGCTCACGGTGCGAAAGTCAGATTGAGTTGGCTTCGAGACATCTACGTTGAGCATTGTGAGCAACAGCAGTGGGAGTACGCTACCCGAGCATACTTGTTGCATCTAGTTGGATGCAGTATATTTGCTGATAAGACTAGCACATCCATTCGCGTGTCTTATCTTTTGCTCTTTAGACCCGTACATGCATGTAGGCGATGGGTGGGTATTTGCAAGTGAAATTATTTTGTCGCTCACTTGATAAAAATGCAAAAGCGGCTGAGTAGGTCAACCCAGTAGATGTCATAACAATCTCTAACAACGACAATTGATATTTATTTGTTTTATAAGTTGAATCCATTAACCAAACAACATTAAATGCATTCAATAACTTGACTGATCAGGATGTGTCCAAAAGAGGTCACTAACAACCTCAGAATCCTCCGCACATCTACTCCAATGTATGTACTTGTCGCGATCCAAGATCATCATCAACTGTTGCAACTCAGTTCTCGACCCTCTCAATGAGCGTTTGTATGTATACCTTGCTGTGTAAACTTGTTTTTTTGAAGTTACATTATGATCATTATTTTGTTTCAGGGTCAACAAAATATTTGTCGGTGTTACTTGGGTTTTAGTCATATCAACAAGTACTGCTTGTTCAGTAGAATTTAACCTACCAGAATAAGGATGCCCCACTAAATTTTCTGCTAAATCGTGGTTGTGGTATCTACATATCACTTGCAATACCCATCCATCGGCATTACCAGATGGCTTACCCCTTAACTGGAAAGGACACTCACATTTTCGGGTCCCATATGTACTAGGTTGGTCTGGTTTGTATTTTCTATATTTCTCGCCTCTTTCACATCCTAACAACACAAATGTCTTCCTCCCAGGTTGACTGGTAGCTTTATCGGATCTTATAGTCACCACAACAAATCCTAGATTATATGTCGTCCCTCTTACCCATTCAATTAAGTTTTCACAAGAGAAAAATATTTCATTTGTTGTGAAATGATTTGTCAAGTCTCCCTCAACACCCTCATTTATAAAGGACGAAAATTCTTATAGCCTGCTAGAATTTATTTCAGAATCCATCCCATAACAATATTCGTCCATTTAGACCTTAATCACCTACAATAAAATAAAAAAAAAATAATACAAAAAATTTAAAATTTATAATTATATTATAAAATTATAAACTAATTCAATACATTATACAATTATAAATTTATTAACAATGTAATCAACTTTAAAAAAAAAACACCAAATTAAATAAACTTAAAACTATATAACATTATTAAAAAATTTCATAAACATAAAAAATCACGTATAAATTATATCTAACAGATTATAAAAAATAAATATTTAAAATGCATTTTTTATATTAACAAAAATTAATAATTATAAAAATGTAGTTAACTAGTTTTATTAAATTTTTGTATAAAACAAACCTATTTAAATAATATTAATAAAACAATATGCAAAAATATGAAACATTCGTAACAATTATATTTCACCAATTACATATTATCTGATTATATTATAAATTCACAAAAATTACACATAAACTTAAATATAATTATAAAATAATAAAATAATAAGTAATATAACTAAAATTTGTTATAAATGCCTCTATCTTGAATAAACAAATCACAGCACAACTAATTCAATTTCATCATCTTGAATAAACAAATCCCAGCTCCAACACAACTAATTCAATTTCATCGGATCTCCACATCCCATTTGTATTCAGTATTTTTTTTAAAAAAAATCAGTTTTATTAATTTTAATAAATCATAGAAATTAATTTATATTCATTTTAAATTATATAATTACATTATAAATGATACAAAATCATATATAATTTTAAAATGAATTAAAAACTAATAAAATAATTAAATAAATATATTATTAAAGTTTTATATAAATTAATAAACATTGGTCGGATTTTAACATCTGAATATATGATTATTGGAAATCGACATCCGACAATTTCATTTTAAGTTTTTTTATTCAAAATTAGTTTTATTCATTTTAATATGGTTTAAACCATTTAATGGTTCCTATTTTTGTAAGGTATTCCCAATTTGATCCCTTCTTTTAAAGTTTCCCAATTGCGTTCGTATAAATGCTAATTTGAAACAATTTAGCCCCTGCAGTTAAATTTCATTAACAGTGTTAATTTTCTGCTCAGGTGGTGGGATGACGTGGCCAGTTTTTGCCACATCACTCCTGCCACGTCAGATTCATCTTTTCCAATAGCTCAAACCTAATTTCTCTAAACCCTAGCCGCCATGAGCAAACCCTAACGTCGTAAAGCCGCTGCGAAGCCTTCAGTCTCGTCGCCTCCACCTTGCTACGCCGCAACCGGGAAGCCATCATGAGAACACCAGTAGTGCATTCGTTGTACCACCACCTTCTTCACACATCCACCATCTCGTCGCGCCTTCTACCCTCACACCTCTTTACTTTCTTCCTCTTCTCATCTTTGTTCGTGTCTGTACTTTTCAGTTCAGAGCCAGACTCAAGGAGTTCAAAGACCTCAACTTTCTTCCTCTTCTCATCTTGCTAGGCATGTTTCGTTCGGCCACATGGCGGAGGACATTCGGTTGCACGAAATCTCGTTTGAGATGAAGCCTCTGCTGCCGCAAGCGAACAACGCGCAACAACTCCTCCAGGAAGATCGCGTTCTGCGGAATCGCGTGATGAGGGTTTTGTGATCGATCCGGTGAGCCTAAGCGCGAAGAGGGAGAGGTAGGGTGATAGGTTCGATCTTGTGCTGAGGAAGCCGCTGATTGTGGTGACGCCGACGTATGGTCGAGCTTTTCAGGCGTATTTCCTGAACCAGTTGGGGCAGGTGTTGCGGCTGGTGCCGCCGTCAGTGGTGTGGATTGTGGTGGACATGAAGGCGGCGTCGATGGAGACGACGGAGATATTGAGGAAGACGGGAGTGATGTATAGGCATTTGGTGTGTAGTAAGAATTTGACAGATGTGAAGGACAGGGGGGTCATCGGAGGTATCATTTTTGTTCACCTTTGGTTCAATTTTCTGATGTAGGTTCTTCACCGTTGTGATTTGGAATTGGATTCTTGGTGGAGGAGAAAATGTCCTTGGTGCTGTGATTTCTGGGTTTCCTTTTGCAGGCTTAATGCATAGGGAAAAAGATGAAGCTTACGGTTGAGAATGAAATTTGCGATTGGGGTTTTAGGATTCTTGTAATGAGGTTTCGCAGTTTGGGTGTTAAGTGTGAACTGGGGACGATTTGAAGGTTGATGGTTGTCCGACGAAGGTGTAGTGGTTATGTGGTGAAGGAGAAGAAGATGGTGAAGACGCGGAGGATATTGGAGACCTGAGGAAGAAGATGAACTCGCAGCGGTGATTTGGGTTGTGCCTTCGCGAAGATGCTTCACGATGATGTTGTTGTGTTGCGTGAGGAACAACGGTTCTATGGTGGCCTGAAAGGCGTTGATGGTGGCCAGGGGCGCATGGTGGCTCACATCGCAGGAATCGGGAATTTTTCCACGTTTCACTTCTAAATATGCCACGTTTAAGTAACTAGACACGTCATCCCACCACCTGTACACAACTTTTTATTCCGTTAACGAAAATTAACGGCAGGGGCTCAATTGGTTGAAATTAGCAGTTATAAGGACTCAATTGGGAAACTTTAAAAGAATGAGACCAAATTGGGAAAACCGAACGAAAATAGGAACAACTAAAGGGTTTAAACCTTTTAATATAATCATAAAATTATTTTTTATTAATTACAAATTATAAAATATATTATAAACTAATACATAAAATTAGAAAAAAATTGAAACTAATATAGGAAGTATTCAAAAAAAGTTTAACTAATATAAAAATATCTAATGTAAACATGTGGAATAAATATTTAAAATCGTGTATTCATATGTCCACATTTTGTATGTCGGATATCAACATCCGAATGTTCATAAATCAGATATCTACATCCGATCCACAAATCGGCTATCATGGTTTTCGTTTCATGCAAACATTTTAACGAAAATAAAATACCTCTCCTCCATTAATATCAATACAACAAAGAAGATGCAAACAGATTAAAAAAAAAATACTAACCATCCATCAGCTATATCAATCGAAGTAGGAAGATGCAAACAAATTTAAAAATAAATACTAATCTCCTTCAAGAAGACAGAGAATGAGCTAATACGAAGAACCCGATACAGCACCACAAGTGAACCACTTCAACTTCCATTCAACAATCCTTCTCAAGTATATATAAACAACAATCACTCAAATATGACCTGCAAATTACAAAACCTCAAGCAAAGAGTTGCATTTCAAAGATGGAGGGGAGTAGGGTGTTTTTATAAAGATGGAACGGGGTGCAGGAATGAGAGGGTGCAGGAATGGGGGGCAGGAGTGGTGTAGGGGTGCAGAGTCAAAGGGTGTAGGATCAAGGGTTGCAGAGGTCAACAATGCATGCTTACTGATTGGAACAAAATGGAGGTGGAGTCAATGATGGCACAGAAATTCTAACTAATCAAAATATTAAACTCTTAAACTATTTATTAATTAGGGTTATTTTCGAAAATTAAAGGTGTAGGATGAAATGTTTGGAGGTGTGGGATGAATTACTCTCTTTTGTATTATCACAACTAAGCGGATTTGGTGTCGTGAGTCAAAAAATTGTAATAAAGATTTTTAACTCTGTTGATATTAAATAATTTCAAATAGGCAACAATAATGTTGAGAAGGTTTGAAAGTAAAATAAAGTGAGTTGGCCAATCTGATGAGTCATTTTCATTTCTTGGCATGATTAATTTGTGTGTACCATGAGTACATGAACAATCTTGTATTCATGATAAAGAAATTTTGAAAAAAGAACTGGTCCTTAGAATGACCAAACTCAAACCGTGACACTTGAAGTTAATGATTTGAATTCAAGGTTTGATTGGTCCGGTTACAAGGGTTAACACACACTGTTAAACCAGTTCAATTAAATCTTCAAACGTTTCCCACGTTTTGCTCTTTTTGCAACCAACTTCTTGCATTATTGTACGTGACAGCTGTTCTATATATACCCTTTTACTCCTTTTATATTTTTACTCATAATCATTATTTATTAATTTTATTTGCTAAAAAAACATTAAAAAGTTATTTGTATTTAGGTGATATTTATGAAGATAGAGAAAATAATATCTAGATATCTATTTCAGGCTTCTTATCTTTTTATCTTTTACAGTACATATTATCATAGTATCTATCTCATTGTCATTATTTTCTGTTTCTATTTTCCAAATTATCTGTTTTATTGACCCTCAAACAATGACAGGGTTGTAATCATGATTTAAACAATTAAAGAAATTTTAAAAAAAAGTATGTCCATCTCATTTATCCAACAATTATAAAATCTTTACTTTCATTAACAAAAATACATGTGTAACCACAGTAGCATGCGATTAATGGATGAGATAACACATGATTATAAAGTCAAATCCACAATAACTAAAATAGAGAAAAAAAAATTGCCTCTTCTTAATCGAATTAATGTATCCGTGTAGCTATTTATTTAATAGTACTTCCCATTTTCCCACATCTTTATAATATAAATTTACTAAATGGTAATAATAATAATAGCAATAAAAGTATAATTAAATTATCTTACAAAGTATGTTCGTCCTAGTATGATTATTATATCCAGTTTAAATTCTTTTAATTAATTTCGCCTATGCATAAATGGAAAGATGCAACTAATTCAAGGCTTAAGCTTTGATTATTTTATTGAAACCTGCAATAATAACGATTACAAGTTAAAAACCAAAGCATATTCATTTAGTCATAAGCACATGACTTTGGTGCATCATGCACTTGCTTTGAATCTTTCTCCGAATTTCTTAAACTTAACCACCAAGCGATTCTCGTCACTCTTAGTAACCACCAAACGCCTGTTTTCTCCATCATCGACCTCAACCGCAAGGTAGGCGCATTTACGAGGACGAGGGCTCGAAGGACAGAACAAGAGGTTGTAGCCCAGAAAGTAACCTGGAGCGCTCCGAATTTGAAATAAACCCGATACAGTGTTGTCGTACCCTTTAATTTTAACATAGAGTTGCTCTTTCTCATCATCCCCCAAGGCAGTCCAATCAGAAGGAGTGGCGCCACTACACTTAAGATCATAAGGAAGCTGAATATTTAAATACTCGAATTCTCCGACATAAAGAAAACCCGGCCGGTCTGATCTAAATTTTACCGGTGTACCATAAACAGAAGAATTTGAATTTTGGATTACAGATAAAGGACAGGTTTCGTTTCCTGTACGGGTAATGTCTAGACCACCCCCACCGTTTATACTTGCTTCGTGCGGGATAAGAAAGTAATAGACAGAAGAATACAAAAGAGAATTACCCTTCATGTCTAGTACATTGAAAGCGGTGCTTGAAGGAAGGTACGAGGTGAAGGCAGAAAGTAGAAAGAGAAGAAAGAAGGTGGTAGTAGTACGCATCTCCATTTCTTATGAGAGGCTTGTTGTGAATAAGCAACCTAAGAAGAATCTATTTATGGACTTGCCTGTAGGAAAGTGAGTCGTGGATTAATATGGAAATGGTGAATAGTATTTTATGAGTTTAATATATTTTTACTTAGATACTAAATTAGAATTTATTTTTCTAGAAACCTTTTTATATTTTTTACTTCTCAAATCATAAAATTGGTAGATATAATTATTTTAATTCAATTATATTAAATTTGTTTAACGTGTTAAACATATTTTAAAATAATATTTGAATTGTTTATATCGTTTGACATATTTATATTCAATGTTAATCAATAAATATATTTCACATGTCAAAAAGAATTTAATATAATTTGATTAAAAAAATTATATTTATTATTTTTAAAATTTAAAAACCAAAATATATTCAAATATAAACAATTTTTAATTTTAAATCAAAATTTAACGACTAAAAATGATATTTAATTCATAATTGATTATATTCGGATGGACAATACTGAACTTATTACTAAATGTGCATACTTAAAAAGTCTTACATATATTTTTGTTTAGTGAAAATTAAAATTAGTTTATTTAATAAATTTTAATCCAATTTAATTTTCTACTTTTATAAATAAAAGGATTTAATCTTTTTAAGTTTATTTTAAAGTTAAAAGATTAAATTAAATAAAATTTCAAAATAGATTAACTCTAATTTTTAGTAAAATTTAAAAACTAAAAACATATTTTAATACTAATGAAAAACAATGATATCACGAAAAAAATAAAAGGAATAGAATATATACGGATAAATAAATTTTATGGATTGTGAAACGAAAATGTGTAAAGAAATATCTCTATGATCGAGTATGACTTTGAATATAATTTATTCTATTATAAACGTAACGGATTATTTTTAAAATTATTTTATTATTTATATTTATGTGTAAAAATGTCATAATAATTATATTATTAATTAATATATTATAATACCATATTATATATGAAAGAGTTAAATTTTAGTATAAAAACATAATATAATATTTATCTTTAATAAAATTATGAAAATAAAAAATAAAATATAATTATTTTGAATTCTGGTATTTTATAAAATAACTTTAACATACTCTGTTATTTTAAATCATTTTATTTATTTATTTTGATTTAATAACATTTTTTCAGTTTTACTTTAAACTTAGCTCTTTATATTTTAAAAATAGTTTTCTTTTTATCAAATTATATTTAAGAAAATTATTTATTGATCATATACTTTTCAAAATTATTTTACAAACTATTTTACAAACTATTTTAAGTAATGATCCTCATTTGCAGTTATTTCATATCGTGAGGTAATTCAGTCTGAAGGTCAACATTATTTGATTCCTCATACCCTAATTAAAGGACAAAACACTATTTGTTTGGGCACTTGTGTTTAACAAAGAATTTCTCATTATAGAAATAGCATAAATCATTCTCTCATCTTAATTGCATTTCGGTTGGGCTTATTCTTTTAACATTGGAGTTTCTTAATGGTCGTCCTGGAGGGTTAGGTAACAATGGAGGTAAAGAGGATTTGGTAGCTGGTAGGGTGTTTCTGGTAGTGTTTTGGACCCAGGAGGTGGTTAATTTAGGAGAATTTGTGTATCGGTTGGAATAATAGGGTTTAGGCTTGGTCACTAGCATGTATTTCTCTTCATATAGTTTAGCTAAGGCTATTGCTTGTAATAGGTTTGTTGGAGTTAAGGCAATCACATCTCTTCCTAATATCAACATTTAAACCACTAATGAAGCAATTTAAAATGACTTCCTTAGTTAAACCCTCAAATCTATTTGCAAGCGACATAAATTTCAAATAATAATCTGATACTGACCCTTGTTGTTGAAGTTTGAATATTTCTACCATTGGACAATCGAAGGGAGAGGGACCAAATTCAGATTCCAGTGCATTAGTCAATGTTGTCCAAGTGGTGACTGCTTCAATCTTCTGCAACATTTGGAACCACAACACAACATCTTTCTCAAAATGCATTGAAGTTATTTCAACACGATCTACATCAGGTGTGTTGTGGTAGTTGAAAAACTTATCGGCTTTGAAAATCCATTCTAACAACGGTGTGGATCCATCAAAGTGTGGGAAACCCAGAGAAATATCCTTGATCGGAGTGATCGAGGTGATCAGATGAACTCTGATTGTAGAATTTGAGTTTGAAGGGCTTCCAAGGAGCTGAGTGGAGTTTTGCAGTATTTGTTGCAACACGAGTTTGATCTTATCAGTTGTAGTGTCTTGATTTTTATTTCTTTCTGATGAGTCGATATTTTATTGATTTCACTTAGTTTATTTTACCGAATTTAATTAGGGAATTATGCTTAATTGTCCGATATTTTCCCGTTTATGCTAATTATGCTTAATTTGATCGGAAATTCTTATTTTAGTTAATTTGAATTTTCTAAACTAATTATTTGCATTATTATTTTCAGGAAAAATATTGGAAACACTATTTGGGAAATTTGAAGGGCACTATGGTGATTTCATGAAAAAGGGTGTAACATGTTGAATTTGGGGGTGCACACAGAAAAGCAATAGCTGCCACCTTATACAATTAAAAACGTTGCTGCACTCCATATTCCACGGCTCAAGCTCCACACTGCATACATTTCCACGGTCCATCATGGCAGCAACTCTTCTACACTCCTGCAGCAACCAATGTCCAGCAAGGCTGCAGAGAAGCTTTGCACGTCCAAGCAACCAACGTCCACCACACTCACGGGCTGCAACATCCAGCTTCTTCACAACACGCTGCAGCACAACATTTGAAGAAAGCAACACAGCAGCTCACGAGTCCAACACGTCCAGCCTCCAAGGTCCAGCATCTTCACGGCCTATGAGGAATAGCAGCTCCACCATGCTCATCCAGTCAAGCTACAGCAGCTGCAAACAGCCATGTACATTACGTCCAACAAGCAAAGAGGTGCAACTGGATTTTTGTTTTGAAGATGGCAGCACGTAGAAGCTCACTGGTCTAGCAACATCTACACGGATCCAGCAGCTTTACGGCCTGCACTCCTTTGTTTCTTTAATCCAGCAAGTTTTAGGAAGCATAGCCTCATTCAGTTTCACTCACGTCCAACCTTGAAGAGGCTGCAACACGTTCATTGCTGCAGCAGCTTGCAGCCCATACACGGTCCAGAAGCTTGCAGGAGTCCAGCATCCAGCCTTCACACGGAGATGCACACGGGCTGAAGAAGCTGGAATAAAACAAAGAAGCCTGCAGTAGCATAAGGAGGTGCACACGTTCCAGCAACACCCTTTGAATCACGTCCAGCCTTTGCACACGTTCCAGCAGCACCAACGCGGCCCTGATCCAGCGAAAGGCATCATCTAGCATGGAAGCACACAGCTGCAGCATGGTCCACATTAACAAGCATCTAGCCTCCACATTCACGGACAACCCAGCAGCCACACGTTCTTCATTTCTTCATCCAACAAGCTTGGCCGAAAGAGAATGCTGCCACGGTTCAGTAACACGCAAGTGAGGAGCTGCAGCAGTGGGGCCCATGAATAAGAGCATGCAGCGGATATTGCTATTTTTCTTGCAAATTGAATGGAAGCACACGGCCGGGCCCAAACAACAGCACTACACAGCCCTCATGCGTAACAGCAGCCAACTACTTGAGTAAACAAACGTCCAGCAGCTTGAGGTTTCACTCACGTCCAAAGTTAGCAAAGTGCAGCACACGTCACATTGAAATGCTGGTGGGAATTGGCAATAAAAAAAATGAAAGTGCACACACAACTCACGGCCCTTAGCACCCGCCACCCACTTTCTTAAAGAAACATGCACTGATTGCAAGGCGGCACATCCAAAAGTAACATCACGTATCATCTTCAATAAGAAAAGGGAGGTGCTCCCAACCGACACTCCACTATAGATTTTGAAGCTTGGAATGTTTCATTCAAGAGTGGAATTCATTTTCTGCTGAAGAGGAGGAGAGACTGGAAAAGAGAGATCAGAGAGGAAAAACAGAGGAAGGCACATAGATTTTGGTTGAAGAAATGGAGTTCTCTTGGAGCATGGACACTGGTTGAAGGAAAAAAATGGAGAAGCACACTTTTCTTTTACAAGCTTTAATTTCAATTTTCTTTGACTGTACTCTTTGATATTTCTTATTTTGTTGCTGTATTTTTATTAAATGCACAGTTATATTCCAACTGCCATACTCATAGCTTTTGCATTTTGGTAAAATTAAGTTTACTCACTTTACTTCCATATTCAGGGTTCTTCTTCATTGCTTTTACTTTAATTGATTCAAGAAAATTGAGAGGTGTGATATTCATGTGGGGCTGGACCTTTTTTTCAATTTGTTTTGTTTTTAAAAGTGTGAAGAAAGGGAGATGATGGGACGGTGTTGGTAGCTAAGTGTAGCAATGTTTTTCTTTTACTTCTTTGAAGAATGATGAGACGTTCCAGTCATGGGTAGTATTCTTCTTTTCTTTTACTTAATTGATGCATGTTAGATGGGAGTAGTTGTTTGGTGTACGGTGATTGGAGTAGAAAGATTGTTTTTCTTGAAGTATGAAACATTTGGAACAAAGAAAACACAATAAAGTTGGGTGTAGACCATGTCACGGGTAAAAGGAGAACTTTGAATCAAACATTTATTTTCATTTGCTTTTGGGAAATGTAGTACACTTGTCTTTGTAAGAATTTTAACTTTTTTGGTTTTTGGTGCTTGGAAACCGTGACCATATTACTTGGAGGAAGTGGTTTACGGTTGAAATCAAATGAAAGAATATGTCCTTGAGAATGAAATGGGAGATGGCATGAAGGGAGTGTCACGACCAAGAGGTGTTGTAAGGCCATTTGCAATTTTAACATCATTTGGTAGATATATGTTTCACGTAAAATACTAGGAAAAATTATATTTTCTTATTTCTTTTGCTTTAAATTATTTTACATAGTATGTTGAGTTGTTTTTCATTTTCTTTAATTTAATTTTGTATCTAAATATTTTTAACTGTGCTAGATAAATATTTGTTAGAGTGTTGGGGTCTTGTATTTTATTTTGTTTTAATGATGTCTAATGTGTTCGGTCGTGTTAATTTAACTGTCATGTTAGCTTAGGTTAGTTGGGTTGGTCACTAATAAAAATACAGTGTTTCCTTGAGATTTATTAGACTGTCGTTATGTTTATTCTGCTCTACCTAGCATTCTATGAAGTCTGACTGTGTTCTTGCAATGGGTATACGCTTAGTTGCCCAATTGGTGATTGCATCTTCACTTAGTTGATCAATCTGTATAGAACACACCAGATTGAATAGGTGTATTGCGTTCGCTTAGTTCGCGATTATGATAGCCTGGTTAACCTTCACTTAGTCGGTTAGCTATGCTGGATTAAAGGTTAGAGTAGTTTATTCATGAGACATCTTCACTTTAATTCATATACTGCTGCTCTGATTTGGCTCAATATTTAATCTGTTATGTGCCTGCGATTAGGTATACGCTTAGTTGCCTAATCGGTGTTAAATCTTCGCTTAGTTGATTAAACTGTATGGTGCATGACTGATTGGATTTGAGCATTGCATTCGCTTAGTTTGCAATTCTGAAAACTGAATTAGCCTTCGCTTAGTTGGGTGATTCGTGTTAGATTTGGATTAGAGTAGTGCGTACTTGTTGTTAATCTGTGATTGGAAGCATAATAATTAAGTTAATGACCAACCGTTTTCATTCTGTATTTGATTCCATTTTGCATTTCTGTTGTTACCTTTCTGTTTGCATCTGTGTTTTAATTTAATTCATCTACATTCACCACAACTTTTTCACAACCCCCCCACTTCGTGTCTGACTTAATTCATGAACCGCAAAATTGGTCCTTGAGAGACGACCTAGGAGTCACTTCCTAGTCTATACTGCATTCTTTATGCACATTAAATTTGCATGGGTTGCGACATCCATCACTTTCATCTATCGTACTCTGAATTTTTTCCACCATTGCGGTTAGACGACAAAGATCACCCGCCGTTGTACAGATCTCGGTTTGGAGCTCTTTCAGTCTAGTGTTCGTAGCCATGGAAGACAATGAAAGCACCAATGTAACAGTGCTAGTTTGAAATAAATAAATAAAACAAACACAGAGTATTATAATTTTATTCGTATAATAAAATTGTCTCAATGCAAGCAACTAGAGGCAACAAAACAAAATGACAATTGCAACTACAGAATTTCATTAGTCATAGCTGAAAAGTTGACGTAAGTCATTCCTGAAACGAAAGTAGGGAAAACCAAATTTAAGGTTTAGTTAAGGAAGGTCAAAAGGGAATAATAAGGGGGAAATTAATTGCAGAGAGATAACCATACCACAAGTCGCTCATCCCTGAATGAAATCACGCCATTTAACATTCTCCCTACTCTCACGTGTTCCTCTACGCACTCCTATGCCTTCTGCCCTATTTGACATGTGGTCACGATGTACAACCAATTCTCCCACCTCACTATTGTCATGCCTTGCGCGTGTTACACAAGACCTTCTTCTTGCTTTCGCAAAGGCCAAAGTCATCTAATATGAAAGTTCTTAATATACATAAACAACTACCAGTAAGATATTGAGAAACAGTTATTAATCTTAAAATACATAAACAAATCAAAACAACATATCGAAAAGAAAAGGAACACGGAGCACTTACATTCTTTCTCTTCCATTCTCTTCTATGCATCCTGAAATGCATCATCCAACGCCTTGTCCCATTAGGAGTACTTGCCCAAACATTGTATTTGATGTTCTTGTGAATGTCATCTTCACTATCCAAATCATGCTATCTACAAGAAGGACAATAAATGAAACATAAGGGAAATATTGAAATGGAAGGGAGATAATTATTCATCTCATTTATTCTCTTGGTACAAGGTGTTAAAATAAGTGATGAAAAATCTTGTTGCTGTGATTACTCAAATGAAATTAACAATGGTACCCTGGAAGAAATGGGAATGAAAAAGACTTCCTTAGGATGAGTATTTGAAGATGAAACCAAGTTTTCTCCAATGACAAAGTTTGAAATATTTGTGGCTGAACAGTTAAAGACTATAAGTGATAACCTGGATGTTCATGAGATATCTCAACCACAAGATGAAAGCAGTACACCAGAAGAATACTCTACTGAATCCTCTGAGACAGACTGAGGCCTATCAATTGAAATATGCCAATACATGTAGCAATGATGTGTCTGTTAAAGTTGTGTCTCTAGGGGTAGTATATGCTTTCTTTTGTGTTTGGCTTAGTATGCCATCTTTTGTTAGGTTTCTCTTTTGTTTTTCCTTGTTTTGATCCTATCATTGTAATATCTTTTTCAAGGAAATGAAATTAGTAGTTTGAATCAATTCTGTGCTTTTAATTTGATTGATATTGCTTGATCTGAGTGATTGATTCGACTGCATTATGTTTGAAGTCAACTGTGCTTGAATTGTTATGAATCTGTGCACATTAACTTCTGTTGTGTATCACTATATTTCTTGCTTATCTAAAATGCTTGATCTGGAAACGATCTTTGAAAGGTTTTGCAGGAACAACATTGCTTTGGAAATTTCAAGAGGAATTCAACAACTTTGAAAAGCAATGTAGTCAAGTGAGGAATTTGTGCAATCAACTGCATTTACAGGGTTATAAATTCCAATTCTGGAATTTGGTTATTCATTTATTGATTGCTTATTTTGATATATCTGTTATTATCTCTACTATTATATGTTAGAAATATCTTATTTGAGATAATATTGTGAGATTGTTGAAGATTGTATCATTACATATCTAAATTGTTTGCTATCTTGTCTTTGATACAACAGTGTGCTTAACTGATTATTCAATCTGTGATATGCTGCATTGTGCATCAAATCTAATTTTATTATTTATGCATAATGACAGGGGCAGTATCACTCATTACACATTTTTAGTTCACATGCCTGCATTTCAAGGGGAGTTATCATTTACATGTGATTAAATGTGATGTAGAGATCATCATTGCATTTGAAAATTTGAATATATTTGTTGATGCATCTCTGATCGTTTGATTATTCAGCAAAATATCTAGAGCATACCTTTTTTGCTAATGCACAAAGGGGGAAAGAATTTATGATCTTATGATGCAATATGAAAGGGGGAGAATAGTTATTCTATCTCATGCATTCTGCTTGATATTATTTACTGCTGTTATAAGTGTTACATGCATAGTACTTGAACTGTAATATATGTGCTTATTTCTTTTGCTGCTACTCTGTTGTGTACTAAAGTGTGCAAACATGGTTGGTTATTAATCATGGTTGTGCATCATCAAAAAAGGGGGAGATTTTTGAGATTGTTGACAACACAATTTCTATATCAATCTGGTTTTTTATGATGGCAACATATTACTTAATAACAAGCATATGTTGCTTTTGCATTACATGTTCTTATGTTGATTAATTGCGATATCTGTTGAACATGTTTATGTGTTGTTTTACATGTTCCTATGTTAATTGATTGATATATATCTGGAACGTGTTTACATGCTTTATGTGTTATGTGCTATGCATCATTTCATATGTTTTACTGCACATGTTTTAAAGCTGAAAATCACAAGCACTCTTTTGAACTTATTCTTGTGTGACAAAGTAATAGTACAGTCGACTACATTACTAATGGATTCGAATTTGCTAAAATCTTTGTACAGACTTTTAGAACAGTGTTATGTGTTATTTTGAGAAGAAAAGAATTTCAAAGTGTTTTACATGTTGATAGTCGAATATGTGAGTTACACATTCGATTGTGTCTGTTGTTTGATTTGGAATTCTGTTATGCTCATGCACTCTAACGACTATATTTTTGAAAGTTAGTTAAGCATTGGTGACTTTGTCAACTGTATTAAATGTGGTTTGTTTTTAGTTGACTGAAAGCTGCTATGTTGACTGATTTGTTATAACTGTCATAATACAGTCGACTGAATTAGTAACGTATTCGACTGAGAAATCATCTGACAAACAGAAATCTATAAATAGACTTAACACGAGTCTGTTTAGAAGACTTTTGATAAACTGACAATTTCAATTCTGTTTTAGATTTCTCTTAGCTCCAAGAATTCTCCAAGAAGACGGTGATGATCTTTCTTGAAAGAGATTTGAAGAGTAGATTGGATTGCGCATTCATTGTCTGATCAATATCTGCACAAGAAGGTGTTCTGTCATTGATCTTGAAGGCTTGACATCCTGTGAAGACTGCTGGAATCGTTTGTGTTGGCTTGACATCCAAGAAGATTGTTGTTTGTACCTGTTGGTGATTACAGGGGTTGTTCACTTTGAGGATTGTTCAAAGTGGTGGTTCAGATTGCAGAAGAGGGGATTCTTGCTGCAAGTCTGGTTTTGTTCTGTAACTATATTTTGGTTTTGGGATAGAGAGGAGATTTATATTTTTGACGTGGAGGTCTTCTATAAATTTCTTGTTGTAAAAACCGCAACCATTATAGTGCATTTGCTTCCTGGGTTGGAAGGACACTGGATGTATGCATTGTTGGCCGAACCAGTATAAAAACTTGTGTTTGCATTTCTCCATCCCTTATCTTTTACATTACAGTGGACTTTATATTTTACGCAGTCAACTACGTATTTTCCGCTGCATACATATTCTGATTGCTTACATTTCAAGAAAGTTTAAAAAGCTTTAGACTTTGTTTAAAAGATTGCGAAAAGAACTTGTTTTTGAAACAACACCAATTCACCCCCCTCTTGGTCAAGAAAGAAGCCAACCTGTTTTCTAACACTTTGATATTCCGCTGCACTTAAATTTTTATTACTTGTGTTTCAAGAAATTGTGCAAAGGTTTTTACTTTGTGAAAAAGATTTTAAAAAGACTCTGATTTAGAAACCTCACCAATTCACCACCCCTCTTGGTGTTAAAATGAAGCCTACCTGTTTTCCAACAAAATTAAGAACTAAAATGATAAAAATTATAAACCTTGTTCCTCGGCAATGTCGCCCAATTTGATAACGTTGTCGTTAACGCAATCAAATTAGTATTACTAAACTATAACAACTTATGGCATATGATGGGCTGTCGCAACCCACACAAATTTAATGTGCATAAAGAAATGCAGTATAGACTAGGAAGTGACTCTTAGGTCGTCTCTCAAGGACCAAATGTGGTTCGAGAATTAAGTCAGACACGAAGGGGGGGGGTTGTAAAAAAAGTTGTGGTGAATGTAGATGAATTAAATTAAAACACAGATGCAAACAAAAAGGTAACAACAGAAATGTAAAATGGAATCAAATACAGAATGAAAACGGTTGGTCATTAACTTAATTACTATGATTCCAATCACAGATTAACAACAAGTACACACTACTCTAATCCAAATCCAACACGAATCACCCAACTAAGCGAAGGCTAATTCGGTTTTCAGAAATGCAAACTAAGCGAATGCAATGCTCAAATCCAATCAGTCATGCACCATACAGTTTAATCAACTAAGCGAAGATTTAACACCGATTAGGAAACTAAGCGTATACCTAATCACAGGCACATAACATATTAAATATTGAGCCAAATCAGAGCAACAATATATCAATTAAAGTGAAGATGTCTTATGAATAAACTACTCTAACCTCTAATCCTGCATAGCTAACCGACTAAGCGAAGGTTAACCAGGCTATCATAATCGCGAACTAAGCGAACGCAATACACCTATTCCATCCGGTGTGTTCTATACAGATTGATCAACTAAGCGAAGATGCAATCACCAATTGGGCAACTAAGCGTATACCCATTGCAAGAACACAGTCAGACTTCATAGAATGCTAGGTAGAGCAGAATAAACATAACGACAGTCTAATAAATATCAAGGAAACACTATATTTTTATTAATGACCAACCTACTAACTTAAGCTAGCATGACAGTTAAATTAACACAAACAAATATTTATCTAAACACAGTTAAAAATATTTAAATGCAAAACTAAATTAAAAGTTAAAAACAACTCAACCAAAATATTTTAAAATAAAAGAAATGAACACATAATTTTTCCTAGCATTTTACGTGAAACATATATCTACCAAATGAATTAAAATTACAATTGGTCTAATCATGGAACCTCTTGGCCGTGACACTCCCTTCATGCCATCTCCCATTTCATTCTCAAAGACATATATTCTTTCATTTGATTTCAACCGTAAACCACTTCCTCCAAGCAATATGGTCACGGTTTCCAAGCACCAAAAACCACAAAAAGTTAAAATTCTTACAAAGACAAGTGTACTACACTTCCCAAAAGCAAATGAAAATAAATGTTTGATTCAAAGTTCTCCTTTTACCCGTGACATGGTCTGCACCCAACTTTATTGTGTTCTCTTTGTTCCAAATGTTTCATTCTTCAAGAAAAACAATCTTTCTACTCCAATCATCGTACACCACACAACTATTCCCATCTAACATGCATAAATTAAGTAAAAGAAAAGAAGAATACTAGTTACCCATGGCTGGAACGTCTCATCATTCTTCAAAGAAGTAAAAGAAAAACATTGCTACACTTAGCTACCAACACTGTTCCATCATCTCCCTTTCTTCACACTTTTAAAAACAAAACAAATTGAAAAAGCTAGCTGTTGTACCGTCCAGCCCGACATGAATATCACACCACTCAATTTTCTTGAATCAATTAAAGTAAAAGCAATGAAGAAGAACCGTGAATATGGAAGTAAAGTGAGTAAACTTAATTTTACCAAAATGCAAAAGCTATGAGTATGGCAGTTGAAATATAACCGTGCATTTAATAAAAATACAGCAACAAAATAAGAAATATCAAAGAGTACAGTCAAAGAAAATTGAAATTAAAGCTTGTAAAAGAAAAGTGTGCTTCTCCATTTTTTTTCCTTCAACCCGTGTCCATGCTCCAAGAGAACTCCATGTTCTTCAACCAAAATCTATGTGCCTTCCTCTGTTTTTCCTCTCTGATCTCTCTATTCCAGTCTCTACCTCTCCTCCTGTAAAATGAATTTGCCAAGAATCCCTCTATCTCGGTGTTCCTCTCTATTCCAGTCTCCTCTATATTTATAGACTGTAAACTCATTGCACTTCTTAAATGAAAACGTCCCAAGCTTTAGAGTCTGTAGTGGAGTGTCGGCAACACTCAAATCTCCACTGAAGGTGCTATCATTCGTCACCCTCCATTCTGCTTACAGCCACCAACAGAAACGTCCAAGTTCTTTCCCTTTCATATATGGTGGCTGCTCCCCATACAACAACGTATGTCCTACTTTTATTTTAAAAAATTAATCCACACTCTTCAGCTGCTGCTCTTTTATTGGATAAGCAAAGTCATCCTTTCTTTTGTGGACCGGTGTGTGGTTGTAGCACTTCTAAGTTGGAAGTTGTTGGGTGCCTTGCTGCAGCTTATTGGATCGTGAAGATTGCCCCAGTTTTCTCCAAAGTGCTGTTATCCGTGTGCCAAGCTGCTGCTCAAGATCTTAACGTGAACTTGTTGGAATGTTGGACGTGTGAAGGCTGGCTTTTCTCTCCAAGCACTTGAACACACACCCTTCTCCAATGTTGAACCATTCTGGATTGGATACTTGTTGCTGGACTTTGGCCGTGAAGTGTGGAGTGCTGCAGCCAGCTACTGCTTTGGACCGTGTAGCTCTTGCAGGTTGCTGCAATGCTTGCTGGATAAAGAAACAAAGGTAGGCCGTGGCATGTGCTGGACCTTAGAGTGGAGTGAATGTGTTTCCCACTTTAATTAAAAATACATGGCAGCTGACACACTATCCTTCAGCCCCTTTATTTTTATTCCATGGGCCATATGCTTTCTTTTCAAGTCACATGCTGCTTCTCATACGACACACACACTTTTATATTCTCTTCTTTCATTATATGGACCAGGCGTGAATGTTGCATTGCTTCAAGCACCCATGTGCTCTTTTGCTAATTGCTCCAAGCCAAAAAGAAGTGACCCTCCACGTGGAATTGAGCTACTACCGTGACATCCTTTCCTTTCACGTGCTAGTGGACCACTTAAGCTGCTGCCACTCCATTCTCTCCAAACACATACCTGAAACAGCTTGCTCCTTCACGTGTAGGCCGTGAGTGAAGTCTTCTCCAAGCTGCTGGACTTTGTTTAATTGAAGATGTGGCAGCTGCTTCTTAATTGAATCAACCAAATGCTTTGGAGTTTCTCGGCTGGCACACTTTCTTCAATCATCCATGTGCCATCTTAATTTGAGTCCATCTTCATGTGCATCCAAAAAAATAAATCCACAACTCCTTTCTCATTTAAGCTTAGAATAAAATTGATGTGGGATTTTATTTAAGTTCCAAAATATTAACCAATAATTTTCCTGAAAATAATAATACAAATAATTAGCTCAGAAAATTCAAATTAACTAAAATAAGAATTTCCGATCAAATTAAGCATAATTAGCAGAAACAGAAAATATCAGACGTTTAAGCACAATTCTCTGATTAATTTCAGTACAATAGACTAAGTAAAATTAATAAAATATTGACTCATCAGCATACCCACCAGCCATGGCCAAACACTTTGAGGAAGAGTTGAAGTCATTGGTGGAAGATATGCCTAGACTCTATCTCTTGTGCCATCTTGGGCCATCATGAAGCTTTTATAGCAAGAATAATTTTGGGTCTTGTATTTTGGGCCAATTAGTTTAGGATTTATTTGGGCTTTTGTATTATGAGCCTAGTAGTGTATGATTTAATTTGGACCTTGTATTTTGGGCCAAGTAGAAAAGGGTTTTGACCACCCAAGTTAAAAAAGGGCCAAGGCCCAATGTTGACTAAGGTGGGACTTCCACACCATGAGTTGACCAAGGGGTCAACATTTTTAGCTAGCTTGGTGGACAAGAGAAAGTGGATGGCCTTGACAAGTTTCACTCTCCTATTGGAGAGTTTTTCCTCTTAGTTAGTGGTCACATGTCACTCTAGGAATGAAGAGTATTTTCCATAGGTTTTGGTCACATGCCACCCTCTAATTTGAGAGGATTTTTACTTGTCTCATTTCTATTGGAGACGATTTCTCTTGCTCTCTAAATTAGTCAAGGTGGCTCTTAGGTTAAAGTTTCTACCCATTTTGAGACACCTTAACCTATAAAGAGAGTTGTCTCTCCTTCATGTCATTATCTTTGATGTTGAGTAAACATATGTTGTGCATTTTTGGCCATACTACTCATCTTAAGATCAAGACTAGAACAACCCATGAGGCTCTTTTAGTCACCTTCCTCTTAGAGTTGGTCTAACCTCTCTTAGAGCACCACTTAACACCGCCTCCATCACCATAAAACATCATAAATTCGTGAATTTAACTTTCATTTCCACCGACTTCTGCAAACACTCACCCTTCACCCTTCACCATGGCTTTCTCTTCTAACTTTGGCCCAACCTAACTAGGAGGATTACCATCATTTGGTATCAAGAACTAATTATCTTAGTCTTTATCTTTGTGTTTAAATTCCATGTTGTTCATGTTTTCTCCTTATTTGGCTTAGGCTCTTGGAAAATGTTTCTTTAGCAATAAACTTTTGTCAACTTTTTTTACAACGCCAAGTGGCGCGTATTGTATTGATTGGTCATTTTGAAAGTTTTTTTTATAAAGATGTAATGTGTTGTTGAGGGTATTTTAGGAAGGGAAAAAGGGTTTCGTGATTTTATTTGAGAAAAACCTTACGCGCTTTGCATCTTCTTTCCTCTCGTGAATACCACCATTGCTCTCACTCTCTCTCCATAATTGCTCTCACTGGTCTCTCCACCAAAGTTCTCACTCTCTGTCTCGCTCTTCCTCTCCCCATCGCCGACGAAGTTGGTCCAATAAGCATAGTTCTTGCTTTTTTTCTTCCGGCATTTCCCCTTTCCTGCTCTCTCTTTGTTTTTGTTGGAGCTATTTTCCCCTTCTCTCCCTCTTGCGATTTTGACCTCCCCCAACATTGCATTCGCCTCTCCGCCTCTATCCCGCTCTCCATAAACGAGTAAAGGTGTGTCCTTTGTCCAAGGTTTAGGCTTTTCACAATGTCAAGGTTGGTAACACCATGAAAAGAAAGTGCGAAGAGAACAAGTGCTGCAAGACTTAGGATTATTATAGGTTTTCAATTGTATGTTAATTACATGTGGAGAGATTTTCATTGTATGAGCCTTATACAGGTTTTAGTATACAAAATGTTATTGTTATGGATGTTGGATAATATGTACTTATCAGATATTATATGAATAAAATTTCAATTTGATCTACTTTGCCTGTGTTTTTGGGTGACCTTTTCCACTTTCTTGGATAAATGATTAAGTTTATTGGTCATGGGTGGTGGTTACTTAACCAATGAACAACATAAGTCGTTCAATTGTTGAGAAAAATGCCCATTTAAGTGGTTTGCACCAAGTCAGGTGAAGTCCATGACTATTGGTGTCCATGTCATGCCCTGATAATTGATTATAAGGGTCATGTAATCGATTAACAGAGACTTGTGGGGCATTTGTACAGAAAGTTCAACGTGACTCCCCACCTAGAATAACAACGCTCCCCATGGTGGTTTTTACTCTGTTTTTGTTGAATTTTTACACTTTTTGAGATGAGTTAGTGAGTTCAATGTTATTGCGTGTGTTCCTTACTATACCAATGATGATGTTAGGCCATTGATTTCTTCAAAAAAAAGTCCATTTAGGTGATTTTCTCCAATTGAAGTGAGGTACATGACCATTGTTGTAACAATCCTTCTCGAAGTGTCACAAATTTTTTTTCATTTTATTGATTAAGAAATATGTCATCTAATGTTTTTATAATGCACAAATTTTAAAAGAGCATTTTCAATAAATAATAGATTTGTGAACACTTTACTATTTTCAAAGTAACAAATGTGAAAAAAAATAATCAAAAGTTAAATATATTATGAATATTTATATATTTAAATTATCAAACATTTTAAAATTAAATTATTACATTATTTGATTACTTAAACTCTTGAGATAGCTATCAATGGATCGAATCAATATTTGTTTTGACTAGTTTAAGACATACAGTAATTGGTTACTTTAATTTTATTAGTAATTGATTAGTTTCATCTTGTTAGTTAACTTGTAATGATTAAACTAATATTAAATAACTATTTGAATAAACGATAGTAATTCATTAATTTAATTATTATTTAATTTGTAATGATTATAAAACTACATTTTCTAAAATTAATTTAAATAGTATATCATTTAATTAGGAAATTCATATTTATATTATGAATTATTTTTTACAAAAGTTTATTTATACGAATATGCTATAACTTTTAAACAAAACAAATTAATGTTATTAATTAATTAAAATTAAAATAAACTAACGTGAATACTAATAACAGTAGACTGTGTTCTTTAAGCAAAAATTCAAACTTTAATATAATCATTTTGGCATGAAATAATTCTCTTATAAAAAATAAATAATATTTAATTGTTAAAATAAATGATATTTTTATTAAAATGAATAAACATCACTTATTTTTAAAATAAGCAGGTTAGACAAATACATAAATTTTTTATTTATTGAACACGTGCTTAAAAAGAACACAATTAAAGTGATAATTGTCTAGAAAAATGAGCAACGTTATTTATAGCAATATAGAAAGCAAAAGAGTGTAATATAATTGAGAAATAAATAAGAAATATGATAAAAATGATAAAATATAGAAAATGCTTAATACCTCCATTGGTCCTCTTATTTGTCTGCTAATCTCATTTTGGTATTCAAGTTTTAAATTGTCTCGATTGGGTTATAATTTTTGTAAAAATGCACAAATTTTACTCTAACCGTTAAGTTGTCTCAAACGGCGTTAATTGATGCTGGGATGAATTTTTTATTTTAGGCTTAATCCCTCTTTTGGTCTTTATGTTTATGTGAAAATCTCAGTTTGGTCCTCAAGTTTTCCCTCAAGTCCTTATGAAATGCAAACATTTTACAAAATTTATAAAAAATGTGTGCATTTTTACAAAATTTATAACCCAATCGAGACAATTTAAAACTTGAGAACCGAAATGAGATTAGCAGAGAAATAAAAGTACCTATGGAAAATATAAAAATTCATTTTAGAAATAAGTTCATAAAAAAAAAAAGGTTTGGGATCCGCTAAACGGTCCTGAGCGTGGCCCCTCTCCAAAACCCTAGCGTAATTTTCTACTTGGTGACGGCATCAGCAGCAGCGTCGGCGGCGAGAAGCTACATTCGCGATGGTACATTTCTCAACGCTGTTACGATCCATTAGAGAGTTTCTCTGGCTTTGTTTTGAACTGAATTACAGGGGATCAATTTGAAGGCAGGAGGTAAGTACAAAACGACCAAGCGAACCGTCCCAAAATCCGATGATATTTACCTCAAGCTCCTCGTCAAGGTACCTTTTCTTTTTTCTCCTGCATGACTGTGGATGAACGAAGAAGGGTTTTGGATTTGAAATGTTTGTTATGTTTTTAGTTGTACCGTCTTCTTCTTCGGAGGACCGGGAGTATTCAATGCCGTCATTTTGTATACTTTTCTATTTTTCTATTTTAAATTATATATTTTAAAATACAAATTTCCAAAAAGTATGATTCAAATGTAAAATTTATATTTTGTATTATCAGAATACAAATATTGCAATATATTTTGATTCTATAACCCACCATATAGATTTTACACTAGATTCCCAAAGTTTTCATAGGTTGTGGGCCCACTTTAAACAAATTACCACAGGATCAGGTGCTTGGAAAGTGAAACCCAGCCGCGTGCTTGGAAAGTGAAACCCAAAGCAGCCGCAACTATGAAGCTGAAAGAGATGGAGGGAGGTAACCGGAGAAATCAGAAGTTGAAGAAGAAGAAGAAGCCAAGCTCACAACAGCAGAAGAGAGGCCCTCGTTTGCCTTCTTCTTTGCAAAAGCATATTGAACGTTTAAACCCTACCATTCCCTTAGACAGCGCCGATCCCGATGACGATGACGATCTTTACGAATACGAGGAAGAGAGGGCCGAGGAGGAGTCTAGGAAAAATAAGCGTTACGACCCTGTTTCCGTTACCGATGACCTCTCTGAGGAAATTGAGGTTTTTCTTTTCTTCATCTTTTTCAACATGTCATATAAACTCTTCATATTGTTCGTATGGTTAACTTGCTTAAATGCTTGTCATATTAGGGCACGTTTGGTTTGGTTCCGTTTTCAGTTGTTGATATTGAAAACTGATTTCTATTATCCGATGTTTTTTTTTTTATTATTAAAGCTTGATTTAATTAAGGGCACCTTTGGATTGATGAAAGGAGTTGAAAGAGAGGGGAATGGAATTGAATGTGTTTAATATTCATTGTTTGACTTATTAAAAAATAAAAATTGGAGGACGATGGAAAGTGTTGGCACCCATTCCTTCTGATTTCATTTTTTAGCTTTTTTCTTCCCTCCAGTGGCGTGCATGCGATGGAATGTGAAACAGTCCTCTCAATGTGGTAACTAGAAGGGTATGCTCCCCTTTGTGGCTTATCATCCTTTCCTTGTTTTGTGTTTGCATTCTTCCTTGCAATTTCATTTTTTTAGCTTTTTTCTTCCCTCCAATGGCGCACATGCTTCTTTTTAATACATCCAACAAACCAAAAACATGTGACATCCAAGGTGTAATGGAGAAAGCATTTGAGACTTGCAACACCTTGTATTAGACCAAACGAGTCTGTATACAGTCTGGCAGATATTCAACTTACTAGTGTTGTAAACATAAAAAAAAACACAAAATTTCATGTGTAACCTGTGATGATCTTTATAATGCCTTACGAAATCTCACATCCCTGATTTATATTCATATACATTTGGAATATTACATTTGGGTTGGATTGGTTCATTAATTTTTAAATTTAAATTTAACTTATCCTGTTTGAACCATATAATTTTTATTCATGTCTTCACTGGTATTTTTAGGATGAGAATGTGCAATCTGATGATGAAAGTGGGGACAGTGATTACATTGGGACAAATAGGGATGGAAATGTTCAAAGTGATGATTCTGGAGAAGGCGATGGGAGGCATGCAAGGATGCTACAAGCAATTACTGGTATGCCTAGTGAGGCTTTTGAAGGTGAGATTAGATCCTCTTTTCACTTTTGGACTTTACCTAAAGGATTAGATTTATTTCTATATTAGGTTCACATTATTATATTTGACTAACTTTTTTATAGATGATTTTGAATGTATAAATCTTGATTGCCAATTTAAATAATTCGTAATGATGTTCAATATATGTATGTGTGTATATCTGTGTTTCTGGGTCCAACATTTTGGAGATTATAAGTGTTGCTGTGTCCATGTAGTTTCTGTGCTACATATATTCTAATTTTTGGCAGTATGTGGGAGGAATACTGGACCAGTTTTTTTACATTAATGTTACATAGAGAGAATCCTGCTGTTCTTTTCTATCTTTCTGTTGTAACAATATGTTTTACACCTTAATAATCAAAATGCAGAGAATAAGAAGAAAAAGAAGACGATGAATGACTCTGTCATCCCAGAGCTATATCCAGGATCTGAATATAATCCGAGTCTTGATGTTGTGGAAGGTAATGCAAGCATTAGCATAGAGGACCTACTGAATCCTCTTAGTGAAAAACCTACTTATGGAATACTTCGGAAGAGGCAGATTCAAATTATGAAGAATGCTAGAATTGTTCATGCTCCACTTTCAAAGGCAATTCAAGCAAAGGTAGAGAGGACAACAGCCTATGAAATATCAAAGAAAGATGTCAGCAAGTGGCAGCATATTATTCAGAGAAATAGAGAGGCTCCAACTATTTTCTTTGATGAAAATCTGAATCTAGGATTTTCAACTGTAGGAGCAATAGCTTCTGAATTTGAACCCAGAACTGAATTTGAGAAGAAAATAGCTGCACTAGTTTATGACAATGAAGTACCGGATGCCCATAAAAATGATGGTTCTAAGCTTCTTGAAATGAATAAGGTATGAATTCTTTTAGCATAGTTAATAATTGAATTTGACATTACTGGTAGTAGCTGATAATGGAATTTGGAATCTGATTGAACTTTCTCTTTTCTGATTCCCTTTTTACTTTCCTTTTCTGTTGTATGATATCATTGTGGAAATGTCTTGACTAGTCATTGGTGAAGCTGACTCAGTTTTGGTTGGCATACATCAAAGCATTTTATTTTCAAACAGTCAAACTCAAATTTGTTTATTAAACTAAAGTGCTTGTATATACATTTTTTATTCTTCAAATTAGATTTTTTTCATCCCAAAGTATTTTCCTTCTGCCTACTAAGATTGAAAGGTCAGCTCAAACTAGCTTGCATGTTCGAGGGGGAACTTCAATGGCATTTTTTTCGTGACTGTACTGATTTATTTGTGTGGGGGGAGGCGACAAGGTGATTTGTTTCAGTGATGTGCTTAAATAAGGTTGGATTATACAAGTTGGAGGTGCACGAAAAAGGAGCAACTTCTTGTTAAGTCCCACAAGTATTATGACTCTCCCTACACTGTAGACTTGGATCAGGCTTGTTCATAAAAGTCAACAACAAGTTCTCATTTTTTAATTAATCTCACCACATTCAATATTCCTATTATTTCACTTGTATCATGTTGCAAAATCTAATAACTTGGATGAATAGAATAACAACTCATTTTGTAAGATTCCAAGCACACTACCTAAAAATAATAATGGGTTCCTTCCAAGCACACTACTTAAGCTGAAATAACACTTATGATTCTGGCAGCTACATGGAGTCGACAATATCTTATTCTCAGATTGAGTGATGTTATCCCAATTTTAGTTTTAACTTCTAAGTCCCATACAATGTTTCTATGTTTGCGTCTTGGAGTGTAAGAATAAAATGAGCATTCGATTACAACATTTACTGAATACTCTTCTTAACCCATGTTTTTAATGCATATGTCAAGAATTTACTGATGTCCTGGGCCTTTTCAATTTTTTTTTATGTGGTTTATTATGTCTGATAGGTGTCTATTGAAGATGAGAAGGATAGGCAAAAACAGATTGCTAAAATGCGGAGCCTTCTTTTTCGTCATGAAATGAAGGCAAAGCATATTAAAAAGATCAAATCCAGAACATTTCATCGTTTGTTGAAGAAAGATAGTTTAAAGGCAGAATCTTCTCAGATACAAATGGACCCCCAAGCTGCTAAAGAATATGCCATGAAACGAGAGCGTCAAAGGGCCGAGGTATATCATCATTTCTGAAGAAATAATAGCTCAAGATCTTTTTCTTAACAAATGCAGTCTACCAATCCATTTCATGATTAAAACAGGAAAATTGTTTCAATCAATCCCTTTCTCACTTAAACTTTCAATTTGGTACAGGAACGCATGACTCTAAAACACAAAAACCTGAATCGGTGGGCTAAGCGTATTATACAACGTGGCTTAATGGGTTCCTTCCAAGCACACTACTTAAGGAAATTTCTGTGTAAATGTTATTCTTGTTCTTAATAGTGTGAATAAATACTCAATTATTTTAACGTGAATTATCTTGTTGAATGAATTCTGTTATCTTTGCTTTATGTTAATTTTGTTTTTATATATTCTCTTTAGTGTTCAATATAGAGATTGAAAATCGTAGTTTTTCTTAATGATTTGTGGTCTTCCTTTGATTTTAATCTGATGCAGATGCGTGGATTGGCGAAAAGAAGAGAGGCAGCTGTTGAAGAAGCTAACCTTGCTTTCCAAGAATATGAAGATTCCTTAAAGAAATTGGAGAATTCTGGTGGCTTAGAAGATCCAAAAGCTGCTTCTACCAGTGGCAGAAGAGTATTTGGACCAAGCAAAGCTCAAGTATCTGATACCAGGGTAAAATCAGATAACAGCTATGGTGGCAGTGATAGTGAGGATGACTTGGGAATCGGTAAAAGTGGCAACATGGAGAATATGGGAAGTCACCTTTTGCATAACAAGGATTCAGTTGTGATTCAAGAAGACACTGATACTCACACAAGGAATCTTTGTTGAAGGTGATGAAAATCTTATTTTGTCTCTTTTCTTATATTTATGTCTTTCTCAATGGATGTGATACATTTAATGCATTTTTTGTTCACAGACCATCGATGATATTATTGAAAATCCTGGGCCAAAAACTACATGCGAAGTTTCCATATTTGTGTCAGATCAGTGGAAAAAGGTGCTTTTAATATATATATATATATATATATATATATATATATATATTTTTTTTTTTTTTTTTTTTTCTCTCCTATTTTTAATTGGTTTCTTTTGTTAAAGAAATATATTTTCCATTTATGACGTGGCTGTTCTGTTGCACTTACATATATATTTTCCATATATTTGTGATAAGCAGGCAAAGAACAAAAATGAAAACACAACTATCAAGAAGTCTCCAAACCTTACAAGGCCAGTTAGGCAAAATAAAAAAGTATAAGCTGTTTCTATTTTGTTACAAGTATAAAGCATGTCATTGGTTTAACCTTACATTTGATTCTTTTTATATCTTAGGATGCTGGAAAGGAGATTCGAGAGGATAGTGATACCAATAGTGAAGGACAGATGGTGGATGGAATTCTGTCTTCTGTTTCGAAAGTGCCTTATGAACTTCCTTCTCAAGAGGAGCTCATTCGGCAAGCGTTTGCAGGGGATGATGTAGAAGGTGATTTTGAAAAGGACAAGCAGGAGATCCTCGAGGAAGAAAATCCTAAGCCAGAAAAGCTTCTGTTACTTCCTGGCTGGGGCCAGTGGACACATACAGGAAAAGAAAGGTTTACCATCTTGGATGCTGAAAAAACATGAAGATGCCCAGAAAAAAAGGGCAGAGGCCCTCAAAAGGAGGAAGGATACTCAGCTAAAAAACGTGATTATATCTGAAAAGATAGATAAGAAGGTTAGTGTGATAATATACAAGGTTTTGAACCTTCCGTATTCTTTTCAATGCATGCAACGATTCATATTCATATTAGAAATATGTGGCGTTATTTGGATTGTCATATAATATTTCCTCATTTTGACTTGTATCAACAGTAATGTTACTGATAGGTATTATCATTATTATTAGTTGTAGTAAATTTTTTTCACTCCTACCTCATTATTCAAGGCTCCTGTCTTTATGATTTGGTATTATATTGCTTAAAATTTTCATTTAGTATATATTCATGGTCGAACTCTAGTTTTGTAACTTGTGGCTCGAACAATGTTGCCAACTGCATTGTGCTCCAGTATAGGCTGACCAGTTCTGTACCTATTATTTTATGGGTCAATTAATCTGTCTTGGTTTTAATTCTGTACTTCCTTTTGGATATGGCAGGCTGAAAAACTGCATAGTAAATCACTGCCTTTCCCGTTTACTTCGAAAGAGGTGTTTGAACAGAGCATGCGTGTGCCCATCGGACCTGAATTTAATCCAGCAACTGCAATTGGTCCTCTTAACCGACCAGAAGTAAGTTCTTCATTAATATTCTTGACTTTTTCTTGTGTCGAAAAGAATCACGCTGTAGCTTTTGTTTGAAGTAATTGGGGAAGGAAATAACTTTGTTAATTGGGTACTGTTTGGTACTATTTAGGAAAAATACTGTAAGATGAGTGTATCTTTTGTAGCCGTTTTGTAAGTATAGTGTTACATATGCAGGTGGTGAAGAAACCAGGTGTTATAATAAAGCCAGTGGAGTTTGAAGACGTGAATCCTCATGAAAAATCAGAACAACGAAGTGGTGATAAGCGAAAGTTTAAGAAAACTAGTGGCAAACCCGTGAAAAAGCCGAAAGTGGGAGGAAATAAATAATGGACAGTAGTTTTGGTTCTGATCCATTTATTTAATATTCTCAGTTGTGTTTCTTTTGAAAAAAAGACGATAAACATTTTGCAGGATAAAAAGAAATAGAAAGGTGTAGAATTTAGTTGCTCCGGAAGCTTATGGCATGCAAGAAAGGGTAAAAAATAGAAGAATTAGAAGAGTTACTGTTGTATTTATGTGGGGGTGTTTCCCCTGAAATATTATCATTGTCCATTTTATTTATTTAATTTTTCACACCAACGCAAATGTCGTTATTTATCTTGTGCCCGATATACAGCAAATAGGTATTCTCAAATTTCATTATTGTACTTTTACACCCTTCCAAGTTATCTTGCCTTTTTCTAAGATGCATTCTAGCACGGCATTTAATTTTTATATCATTTATACATAATTCATTGTTATGTCTATCGCATAATATAAATTTTATATAATATAGAAGATATCTAATAACAGTGTATTGGGAAATGTATTATTATTTTTTCAAGAAAAGACACACCGTTTATTATTATTTAAACGTATTCTACTTAAAAGTGAGTATATATTAAGTACTTCAACAACGACCATTTAATTAGTTTTTTGCAAGGCATGAAATAAAGGAAAGTATTATCATTTTTTCAAGTATGAATGATGATAAAGACGATAATATTATAATATTTTAAAGCTTCTTTAAAATTTAATTTATATTATAAAATAATGTATAACTTTTTTTTCAAGAAATGTTAAATAGAAAATACTCTAAAAATTTCATTGTGTTCATTAAATGTGTCACTAAAGAGATCTTTGTATACAGAGGTTGTATAATTGTAATGCATATAAAACTTAATTACACATTGTACTAATGTTACCCGAAAGTTCAAAGCTTTCATCTCAACAATATTTATATTCAACCTAAATAAGATTATTTCCATGCTGATAAAAAAATATTATTTGCCTAAAATATAACTGCTGTATCGTCTAGAAAGATAACTGTTTTTACTAATAAAAGTGTTAAACATCACTTTATTATTCGTCTTTGAAATTAAAAAAAATCCAATATAAATTCTTAAGACATCATATATATTCTTATAGTCACGTTATTTACTTTCACAGACTCCAACAATTTTAACCAAAAATTGTTTAAAGTCAATGAATTATACTCATTTGAAATAATAGCTATTGTTAGTATCAGTTCCAGTAGAGGTAAATCTATTCCATGAAATTTTAAACAACTCATATAGTTCATTAATCACACAGAATGATATTCCTAAACCAATGAATTTGAAAGATATACAAGCATACATCAATTGTCTAGAGGATAATGCCACGAAGCTCATATCCTTGTAGTAATAGAAGTATCCTTTAAGACTAATTACGGAGAGATGAAGCTTATATGCTTGTCTATAACTCTTCAAAACTGTCTTCGTCACCTTCATTCTCTATCCTTTGAAATTCTCTTCTCCATGATTCCATCTGTCATAATATCAGTGCCTTGTTATGCTTTATTCACACTGCTGTGTGATACCTTGTAAATATGAATACAAAGTGCCTCACCTGATCATCAGAATGTAACAACTGTTCTGCAGCAAACAATATAATTTTATTGTCCCCTCATGCAAAATCTTTACCATATATCTCTAGTATCTTGGTGCTCTCATTTAAGTCCATAACTCATGGATTTCACGTGATCTCTTCTAAAATGAAGTCTTATTTTTCTAGTCTCCTTAATAATTTTTTTTTTCAAAGGCCTACATAAAGTGAGTAGGAACAAGGTTAGGATGGGACTGATCCCAAATTTAAATTAATTCATTTTTAATGTATTTTTCATTATTTCTTTTCTTTATTTTTAATGTATTTTTCATTATTTCTTTTCTTTTTCTTTTCAGTTCTGTTTCCAAATTTTGCATGATATTTTACTCATATATTCTTTTCTTTAAGGTTTAAATCTTGGTGGGTCCTCACTTTTGTAGAATAATTTCACTTGGGTTCTCATTTTTGCAACTGTTTCAATTGGGTCATATTTTTTGAAAAAATGAACACATTTTACCCTAACCGTTAACTGATCTCAGACGACGTTAAGTTTAGCTGAGTTGTATTTTCTGTTTTGATTGCCTGGCATTGTGCATTAAAATTGAATGGCTGATGTGTTTTATCGACATTGAGCACCAAGCCCTAACATTTAAAGGCTTCCCTTCACATCCAAAGTGTATTTACATCTTCGTCTTGGGGAAGAAGAGGTTCATCTTTCGTTTTTCGTGTTCGTCAATCACTGTCCTGCTGTCTTGGGGAAGAAGAGGTTGAAGCTGCTGAGGTGCTACAGGAGGGAATGTCTTGTTCATCTTCTTCTTGCATATATTTGGGTTCGGGCTTCCAACACAATAGTGGCAGTGGCAGTGTTAGGAGGTTAGGTGCAAAACCCACATGCTTTTGTGATCAGAATGCAGTGTTCCGCATTGCTAGAACCCTTAAAAACAAGGGGAAAAAATTCTGGGGATGCCCTAACTTCAAGGTGAGTTTTACATAAGGATAAAACTTTGTCTTTTTATTTGGGTTTTGACGAAGGGGTCTTCTTCTTGAATAGGGTGGAAGTGAAGATTTGCTTGGCTGCAATTTCTTTCAGTGGTGCATTGAAGAAGGGGATGGGCTGAATGTAGAAGAAAGAAGTGGAAGTGTAAGAAATGAAGAAGTGGGTTTGATGAGCATGGAACACAGTGTGCTGCAGATAGAGGAAACATGTGGTGAAAAGATGAGAATGGCTTTTGTAGAGAAAACTTTAGTTAAGTTGGAAAAGTGGTTGAAAGTCTTAGTGTGGATGGTCTTCGTTATATTTCTTGTTAATGTAATTGTGTTAGCAATGTTGCTGAAACTTAGTTGAGACATTCTTATTTCAGCTCATGGGTGAAACTTGGCTTTTATGTAATCTGTGTTTTATTTATAAATCTGTCTCATTTAATTTGTTTCAATTACATTGGTCATTCAACTGGAAAAGTTACATCATAAAGCAATGAGCAATAATCAACATGTGTTAACCAAAATGGGCAATAATGAATCTGTTATAACCAAAATGATGACCTGAACAATGGACAATAAAACCTTCTCTTATAACCAAAAGAAAGATGATAACATCATTGTCTTACATATCTCAAAAATCCATCAACTAACATATACAAAATCATCAACTGACATATCCAAAATACATCAACATTACATCATATTTAAAAGAGTGTTTTCAAAATGAAAGAGCAAACATTTGCAACATAATTTAAATTACATCAGTACATAGATCATTCATGGGCAGTGGGAAGCATAGTATCTTCTTGAGTTATTGGAAGATCTGTTGATGGAGGTTGGCTGACTTTTGTTTGTTCAGTACATTGGGCAGTAGGAACTTGTACTGTTTGAGGTCTTTGTGGACAACCTTTTTTGTTGTGTCCAAGTTCTTTGCAAATGGCACATTTTTTTCTGTGTCCACCCTTTCTTAATTCACTGTCATTCTTCTTCAACTCTTAATCCTCAAGTCTTCGTTTTTTCTTGGGCCTTCCTGGTATTGCCCTCTTCTTTGGTGGTAGTACATCTGAATAAGGTGTAACATCCCAAACATGTTGACCATTGATAGGGTAAATAATTGTGTTGTAGGTCTCTTCATAAGTAGACTTCCTAAACCAGTGGCCAATGTAGTCTTCTGCATTTATATTCAAAAATTTCATTACAGTTATGGCATGAGTACAAGGAATGCCAGTGATTGTCCATTTTCTACATTGCAGTCCATGTTGTCAACATTCACAACAAATTGCTCCCCAAACTGTGAAATATGTTTGACTTCAAACAATTTTTCTCTTGACCACCTATAATGAATACAAATTCACAACATAGTTAGCTGGATGAATATAAATGTGTAACCTTAAATACAAACAGATTTTATAAAAGTTACCTTGTTAACCAATATCTAGTTAACCATGACTCCTTTCGAAATTTGTTCAAAACCTTAGGGCAGATTGAACCTTGATATGATGTCATCTTTGTCTTGTTGGTAGCCTATCTCTTCATAATGTAGAGCCTAATGTCTTCTAACATGCTAATAACTGGCTTAGACCTACTATGAACTAGGACACTATTGAAGCCCTCACACATGTTGTTCACAAGTGTGTCACATTGTGATCTAGAGGTGAATCTAGATCTTGACCAAAACCTAGGATAAACAAATATAACTTGTCAAGTATTTATGAGACTACGAGTAAATGAAATATTTAAAAGACTAAATACATACCTAGGTGGAATGGAAAACAAGTATTTAAATGCATCTAAGTTTATGTCTTTAATATTCCTCATTTCAGCCTCCCATTATTGTGGATATGTGGCTGTTGCTGCTCTTCACATGAGACGTTTAAGGTTTTTTCCAGGATATTTTTTTTCTGAAGTTTGAGTATAAATGCCTAACACAAAATCTTTGTTCTACCCCAAGTAGAAGATCTTGAATAGCTGGCAAAAGACCCTGACATATTGAACATATTGAGTTAACATTTGTATAATCAACATATTCAGTTACATGTAAAAGATATTGAAGAATGACTGACCTTTTGTTGGTTTGAAATAAATGTGCATGATGCACACACAGCTTCCCCACCAAGGTCCTGAATTAGAAGCTCTAAGAACCAAGTCCACTAGTCTTTGTTTTCTACCTCAACAACAACATATGCTATGGGCAACATTTGTTCGTTTCCATCTCTTCCCACTGCTGTTAGTAACTCCCCTCCATACTTGCCTTTCAAAAAGCATCCATCCAACCCAATTATAGGTCTACAACAAATGAAACTATCCTTGCATGCATAAAATCATTGGAACATTACCTCACCATTGCTACTATCAACTTTTATTTGTATTGTTGTTCCTGGATTTGTTTTCAGCAGCTCATTACCATAATCATAAATTATTCTAAATTGTTCCTAGAATGACCCTTCAACTTTATCTTTTGCCATGGCTCTAGCCCCAAAAGCCATATTTCTTGATATTCCTACATTCCATTTCCTAGTGACTTTCTCCCTTATGTCCATCACCTTCATAGTAGGGTTTTCTCTGACAATTTTCTCCATCCTTTCACTCAACCACTTTGATGTCATCAACTTCACATTGAAATCTCTACTACAGCTGTGAGCATCAAACACTTTTCTTAGATGCCATGCATTCACATCAAGTCTAAAGGAGCAATACGCATACCATTTACAGTTTCCTTTTCCACCCAAACACTTCACAGAAATCCTTTTTTTGTCATTCTTAATAAATTTTAAACTTCTCCCATTAATTAGTGTATAAGTCCTTATGGCATCTGTGAATTCCTTTTTCTCAGCAAAATAAGTTCCTACTTCCCATTTATAAGCTTCTAAATTTTTGGGCATACTAAATGTAGGAAACCTTATCTTAGTGGACCCATCATCATCCTCACTATCTGGTCCACTAATCAAGTCCTTGAAAGCCACTCATTCTCAGACAAGCCACGGATATCATCAATACCATCATCAGCTGTTAACCGAGAAGACTCACATACTAGAATGGAAGGTTCTTGTCTCACATTTCCTTTAGAAGCACCAATATCACACTGAATGCTGACATCTATTAGACTGTCTTCACTCACATCAACTTCTTCATCATCTACATCTTCCTCCTCAGTGTCAACCTCAGCCTCATGTACATCCTCACCATCACTATCATCCACATCTTCATACTCAGTCTCCCTCATGTATTTCCTCATCCTCATCCTCTCCTATATCCTCTAGCTCAAAATCATGTACCTCAACCTCCTCTATATGATGGAGCTCATCATCCTGAACCTCATCATCCTGAACCTCATGCACCTTAGCATCCTCCTCATTATGGGCATCCTCCTCAATATGGGCATCCTCCTCAACATTCACCTTTTTTGTTCCAACTTCAGGATAACCATCACCATCACCATATCCCATTTATGTTCCAACTTCAATAATGCCCTCACCCTCACCCTCCACTATTTCTGTTCGAACTTCAGTATGGACCTCACCATCACCCTCACCCTCCACCATTTTGGTTGAACTTCACCATCACCATCACCCTCACCCTCCACCATTTTTGTTTTAACTTCACAATCACCAATAACCTCACCCTCTTCCACTTGTGTTGCAACATCACCTTCATCTTCAACATGACCACCAACCCAATCAATCATTTCTATTATTTCAGGTTCCATGGTATTATGAATCACATACAGATGAACTTCATCATTTAACCTAGCAATGTTCAACATATGCATGACACCCCTATCATCAGTTAATAATTCTAATCTATCTGGGTCCACAGACTGACCTCTTAAACTATACCATAATTCTTTCACGTCTATATGACCTAATTCTTTGACTGAGGCTACTATGCCAAAATAGCTCAGCAGGTCTAGATCACAAGACCATTTTGCTCTCTCTCCATCAAATTTTAACTGCCCATTATCATCACTCACAAAATGTCTAGTATGGTGGACCACAATTTTAATACGTTCCTCATCCATATCAAGCACTTGCTTTTATTACCTGTACATTATGGGTGCGAAAAAATTATTTCAATTACACTCCTACCACTACGGGAACACTCACTCACACTCACACATACACATACATGGGACAGGGAACAAAGTAACATCCCCACTAAGGAAACAGTCATAGACAATCGCCTGGATTGTCTTCGTCTTGTCTTAGTTTGCACTTCGTCTTCGTCTTCGTCTTTCTCTCGCACTGACCAAATGAAATTCCTAATTCGCACAATGAATCCCTAATTCGCACAATCAGGAAATGAAATCCCTAACTTACATAATGGGAAGTATATTATGCCACATCATCAATATTTTTTTAAATTAAAAATCACAGATTTTATTTAAACAAATTCCAAATCATCAAATAACACACATCACCACATTCGCTCTGCACCATGTGGCCTAAACTTAATGCCGTTTGAGACCAGTTAACGGTTAGGGTATAATGTGTTCATTTTTTCAAAAAATATGACCCAATTGAGACAGTTGCAAAAATGAGGACCCAACTGAGATTACCCTACAAAAGCGAAGACCAACCGAGGGTTTAAACTTTCTTTAAATATTAATATATAAATATTGGTTTTTATGAAAAACTATTCAAAATATTTTTTTAATTGTAATTATACTTTGGATACATAATTTCATTATTTTAAAAAGTTGAAAATATAATTTAAATTAAATTTGTTTAAGCTTAAAAATAAGGTAATTTTAAAAGAAAAAATTGTTCCAAATAAATAATTTTTTATAAGTCCAAAAATTACTTATATTTTGAATACAATTGTAAAAAGACATTTTTCTTAATTTTTTTCGTTTGAAAGTTTTTATAAATTTATTTTGACAAACTATTAAAAAAAATTATACATTAATAATTTTTTAAATTATTTTTTGTTTTCACATGTAAAATATAATAAACACATTTTAGAGTTAAAAAAATTGTTTTATCTCAAAAGAATATCCATAAAAAATAAAATAAGTTATTGTTTTTATAAATATGGTTATGTTAAGTTAATAAGAAAACTTTGAATTGTATTAGGAATTAGAAATAAAATAATCAAACATATTAAAATAATACTTATGGATTAATCCTAGTCCATAGGACTTTATAAATATTTGATTCTGTGAATTTTTTAATAAATAATTTTTTAATTTTGTAACTTTCATAGTTGATTATTTCATAAATTCATTGTTCATGAGTAGTTTATCCATCCATTGTCTAATATTGGAATTTGAAAAATAAAAAAATTCTTTTGGCTTTCTTTTGCATGGTGAAGAAAATTATTTAATAAATAAATTAAAATATTTGTGCACTAACCTTGATTTCTGTGTCTGCCTCAGTTAAGCGGACAGGAATCACCCCTAAAAACAGGATCTTCATAGCTAACGGCTAATCACTGACAAAACCTCTTCAAAATTTGGCAGCAACATCATTGGAAATCCCTGAGTAGGAATAAACCCACGTGATTAACCTCTCAAGCAAAGACTCCCTCTTACCCGAACACTGACTTGCAAGAAAAATGATAGGATTAATTACCTGCAGGACCCATGTGCTTGGTTCTCAGAATCGTTTGCAATCTATTGTGATTATGGTTTCCTGTTGCTGAGGTCAGGAAGAGAAGATGTGAAGTTCTGGTTACTTTGAGTGTGGGTTGATAGAAAGAGGATTGATTTTTCTAGATGTATATTATAGTAGATTTGGAGTTAGAGAGGAGAGTACTTTGAGAGTGTGTTTCTGTATTTCTTGACATAGAACTCAATTTATGTAATGGATTCTTTTTAAATCTCAGATTAATTGAAAGAAGACTGAACGTAGACAGTTAAGACCGAAACAGTATAAAATGTGATGTTGATCCTTTTCTATCTTTTCTTTTTTACGTTTCCTTATTTTCTTTATTTGCTAGCATTCCAAAATAGGTGCAAAGATTTTGAAAAGAATTTTAAAAGAAAAATTTTTATAAAGCAAAACCATGGTTGAGAAACTTGGTTTACTACTTTCTACAATTATTTGTTTTCAAGTTAAGATATTAATTATCAAATAAAATAAGAAGTATAACTTTAACTTTATTATGTAAATAAAGGAAGTAGACAGTACTTTTTGTTTAAAAATTGAGAAAGGACGACATTGTCATTCAGAAAATATCAATAAATATAAATGCAACTGTTTGATGTTTTAAAAATTTGATTTATTGGTATCTTGGTGATATAAAAATATTTTTTCTTAATTTTTTTTATATGAAAAATATAGTTTCTAAATAACATAAAGAGTAATGAATTTGAAGTTATTAGAATTAAAAAATTACTTGGGAAACAATTCCCTAAAATATTTTTTCAAAACTATTTATATGGTAAATTTAGTTTCCAAATAACTAAAGAAACTAATATTTTGAAATTTATGAGAATTAATAAATTGCTTTTTCATGGAAAAAATTCCGTAAATTTTAGAAATCTAAAAGACATCCTAATTTTAATTTTCGATACATGACAATGTACTCGATTTTTGCATTGCAATTTCAACGGCCCCAATTATTACAAAACTCCAAGCTGTCAATATAACCTTAAGCATAATAGCCAAACGTCGTAAAATTAAACCGTGATAATGGGGTGAACGTGGCCACTAGGTTTCCTCAAACATTGCCACGGTAACGTCAAAAGGTACATTAAATATCATATATAATAAGAAGGTAGTTTAAATCTCTTTATAATAAAATAGCTTCATTTATGTTAATTTGGGTCATATCTATATAATATAATTAAATTTTGATAAATTATTATATTAGTTATTATTTATAATTTTGTTTTTCTTTTTTATATTGTATTTATTTTTTTAGGTAAATTTTATTAGATAACAGACAAAACATGGCAATTAAAACAACTAATTTAACAAATTTTAAATAATTTTGTTTTTCAGTTGGTTTTATTTGAATGCAGTTTTATTTGAATTTAGTTTGTTCTAATTGCACTTAGTTTTATTAAGAATATATTATATAACTAAGAAAAGATTAAGGTGTAATTTACCAATCTTCAAAAATTTATTATGTAGACTCTTCTACTTTTCTACTTTTCTTTATCCGTTCCTTTTCCCTTTAGATATGGACAATTTACGTATTTCCCATGTGTATTATGTTGACACGTCTCTATTTTGTTGGTTTCCTTTTCCTTTGTCATGCACTTCACTTATATCTTCGTGACTCTTTTCTGCTTCTTTAGCTCTACGAACATTGTTTATAAAAAACGTGATGGAACATATAGAACTCAAATCACTGAAATAGATAACCCGTGAAAACATAGTGAACGGTGGAGATGGTTTCGTGCTATAGATTTTTTGTAGTTTCTTCAAAGACGAAGACAAACATTTTATGGTTAATAATTTAGAATTGAAGGTTTACACATTAGTACACGAAGATAAATGATAATGGTTATTTTAGATAATTGACAATAATTTTCAAACCGAAGATAAAAAATGGTAGATTTTTTGTGTCAGTTACAAGCAACCACTGTAATAGAGTGTAGTTTTTTTCTTCAACATTGTTGCTAATGTGAATGTGATTGGTCTGGTTGGACTAGGTTGTTGTTGGACAATGTTAGACTAGATTGAGGTTCTTGAAGATAACTCTATGCTTCCAAAGGAAAGAATCTTATGACTAGATTTTGCAAAAAACCAGTGGCTCAAATAATCATAATCCTGGTCACATGTTTCCATTTAGTACGTGAGGTGGATAACGGCTTCCTCAACATTGTTGAAAAAATATGTTTCAAGCTTGAAGGTACCTCTTCTAATAGTGTAATTTGCAATAAGTTGTCCTACCCCATAGAAGTGCAAGGAATGTGGAGATATAGTGATCATGGGTTATCATCTTTCAAATGGATATATCCATTTACAAAGGCATGCTTCATATGAAAAATGAATATTGTTTTGGTGTAAGTTTTGGGGACCGAGACACTGACCTGAATGACATGGCTTTTCCGTTTTCTGGTGTATGAACTGACCGGATTGTTCGCTTCTCCTGGATCTTGACCGCTCGTTCTCCTTCAGGCTGGACCGTTCGGTGGACTTCGACTTCTGACCGAAGGGGGGAGGTACCTGCAATGGCACTCTGACGCCCAACTACAAAAATACATGAAATTACCGACGGCCGAAATCTGTCGGAAATGTCCAAAATCATCGATAATGACATTGTACCGACGGATTATCGACGGTCATAAGTCTGTCGGTAATAACGTTGTCGGTAATATTTACCGACGGACTATTATATCTGTCGGTAATTACCAAAAAGGAAAAATCTGTCGATAATTGCCACATAATCCGTCGGTAATTACCGAAGGAATAATCCATCGGTAATTACCGAAGGAAATATCCATCGGTAAGTCTGTCGGTAAATATCTCGATCTGGTTCATCTTCTTCCTCTTTCCCCTTCTTCTTTTTCCTCAGATTTCAAATTTTTTTATCAAACTTTCTTCATTCCTAAACCAAAACAACAATCCAATTCATTCCAAAACCAAAATCAAAGACTAAACTTAGGTTCTCCAATTGTTTTAGAAACCCTAAAATTGGGAAAGGCAGCGGTTGTGCGACAGTTGTGGTGCGGTAGCGGTGGTGCGGTAGCGTTCTCCAATGGCAGCAGTGACATTCTCCAACAACAACGGTGGTGGCCTCCAACGGCAGGGAGGTGGTCTCCACTGGCAGGGAGGTGGTCTCCAATCGCAGGGAGGTGGTCTCCAACGGCAGCAGTGGCAGTGGCAGTGTAGGAAGATGGTTGCACGAGAGAGAAAAATGGTTGTAGAGAAGGTGAGAAATGCTTTTGAGATGAGAGTAAAGAAAAAATGAAGAAACTCATTTGAGAGAGAGTAAAATATAGTCTTCTTCTAATAGAGAGAGGGGAAAAAAATGGCGGGAATTTTGCCGCTCTTTTTACTGACGGATTTATCGACGAATGTTGTCCGTCGGTAACTACAATATGCATTACCGACGGATTTATCGACGGAATATTTCCTTCGGTGATTACCAAGGATTTCCTGAAGGATTTTGTCCGTCGGTAACTGTAAGATAAAATATCGACGGATTTACCGAAGGATTTCGGCCGACAGTAATTACCAAAGGATTTACCGATAGTAATTGTAAGATACATTACCGATAGATTTATCGAAGGATTGTGTCCTTGGCTCTCTATTTATAATTTGTCTCATGGACTTTGAACTGACATAAATCCAATAAAATATAAACAGAATAAAATATAAACAAACTTACTTGGTTACTCATAAACAACTTTACCGATATATTCTCAATATCTTTAATAAGATACCTTTGATTTTAATAAGATACCTTTGAAATTGTTGGACTATAAGCCCAATAATAAGAGTTGGCCCAATTACGACCCAACATTTATATATGACCAACCGATCTGCTATTCGCTGTAACCGGTCGTTGTAACCGACCGTTAAAGATATCATACCGTACATCATCCCCCCAAGTCCGAGTTAAGCGTTTTGGCTTTAGCCTCGATTAACTATAGGACTTTTAGGAGTTTGGATGCATTGCAGCTGATGGTAGTTCGCTCGGTGTTACTGCTGAGGGTTGTCATGCGATATGTATCGTTGAGGTGTGCGAGATAGACTGACTCGCTCGGTACTTAAGTGATTCTGAGACGACATAGCTACGTTGTCGTTTAATGCCGCAATTATGATTAGTGTTTTCCCGCCTTTGGGGTAGTGGCAGAGTCGCCAAAACAGAGCCGTTAGATCATTTTTATCCAACGATGTAGATTATGTGACAGTTGCGTTAGTTTTACTCATTAATTAAATGGGTTTTTGCTGATGAACTCAACTGTCATTTCTACTTTTGCATTTTCTCGAGAACTTCTGAACTTCCTCTTCTTCTAGTCGCAAATCGCATCCAAGCTTTCGTCTTTTTTCCAGGTAACCATGTCTTCCTCTTCGTATTTAGATTGTTCATTGTCACAGAGTGAGGAAAGGAGGCGTGAGGACTCGACTGATGTATCCGGGGACGCTCAGATCGAGGTTGTTGACGTAATATCGTCGGTGCTTAACGGTGAAAAGGTTTCGTTTGCGGTGGTGTCACCGCCGAAGAGGCTGAAAATCCATGTTCTTCTTCCCTTTCTGACTACGGGTGGGCCTTTCGCGACATAGGTGAATATTCGAGTCTTTTTGCTAGCAAACCTGTTCTTCTGGATTGGGCGCACAATATTTATGTGCTTAGAACCTTAGGTTATAGTTCTGCCATTAAGCTAGTTGCCTTTCAGGGGGATGAAAGGGTATTTTACGGTAGAGAATCCTCTGGTGGGGATTTTTTCTACTTTTACTCTAGCTTGTTTTTTGACATGTACGTTAGGTTACCCTTCACTGATTTTCAGATGAATGTTCTAAGGAAACTGAATGTAGCCCCTTCCCAACTTCATCCCAACAGTTGGGGTTATATTTAGGCATTCGCTGTCTTGTGTCAGACTCTGGCCATCCGGCCAACAATTGGTTTGTTCTTGTATTTCTTTAGAACGCGCCCGAACGCCAAAATGGGCTGGGTGTCTCTGAGTTTCGAGCCTAGGAATGCTATTATGCAACTCTTTGCTGAGTAATATAAGGATTTCAAAAATCAATTTTTTAAAGTCTCCATTACGGAGTTGGGACGCCCGTTTTTCTTCTACGAAGATGGGAGTCCCAAATTTCCTTTATATTGGACAGGGAAACCTCAAACGGTGACTTCATAGCCCCGGGAAGAGATGACTGACTCTGGGTTGAGGGATCTTGATGTATTAGTCGGGTTGCCCCGTCCGCTTTCCTCACGAAGAATAATCAAGTGCCTAGAATATGATGACATGAATTCGAGGGTGTTTGATATGTCCTTTGACCTACTGCTTTAAGTATTGCTTCCTGATTATTGACTTGTGATTGTTGATGGTTTTTTTGCAGAAATTATGGGGAAGAAATCTGGCCGCGACTGGTTTAATTTTGCGAAAATGAAACCTAAAGGTCCATCAAACGAAGCCGCTCGTCCGGGCACGTCCACTGAGAGAAATCCTGTTATAGTGGTGGATGAACGACCGCCTTCTCCCGAACAGAGTTTGACGAGGAAAAGGAAGGCTGATCGAGCTGTGGAGAATCCAAGATCTAGCCGGAGAGGAAAGAGCACGACAGAGCTGGTGGATCCGAATGCTAACCGATCTTTACCGGGCAGTATGTGGGATCCCGGCTTCACTCTTAATCACAAGATTGACTTCAATTTTGATGCTGCCGAGCAGAAGGTGATGGCTAGGATCAGCGAACAGAAGATGGCTGAGGACTGCCTCGAGTTCTTGCTCTGAAGGTCGGCCGCCACTTTTAATTTGGTTTATGCTTCAAATAGGGGTAATGTGAGTGCAGATGTGGAACATTTGAAGAAACAACTGGAGGACACCAAAGCTGCGCATGCTCAGTGTGCCCAAAAGGCCGTGGAGGCTGCTCAGATTATATCTGAGAGGCAGTTGTTGATGGAGAATCTGAGAAAGGTTGGGATGGAGCTTAGGAATGCTAGGGATGGTTTGGCGGTTGAGCTGGAGACTGCCAAGGGAACTATTGCGAACCTGGCGTCGGAAAGGGAGAACCTCTAACAGGTTGTGGCCGATCTGCGGAAAGTTGTTGATGAGGGTCAGGAGACCCAGGAAGAAATGCTGGAGGCCATTGTTGCGGAGCACACTAAGGGGTTCCGAAAAGTACTGAGGCAAATGTCTTTTCTTACAAAGGTATCTCCTGAGGAACTGGGCTTTGACATTGACAAAGATGTATATCAAGGGCAAATGGTTCCTGTAAACTCTATTCCGGAGGGTACCTTCACCGCTGAGGGTGATATGGCTGAACAAGTGGTGGTGGAACAATAGTGGGGGAGACCGACTCACATGTTGTCGTCAATGAAGTTCCTGCTGTAGAGAACACTTAATGTTTCCTTTTCTTGTTGTAACATTTTATAGAACATTGTGTTGGGTTGTTTTTGATTCTGCAGTTGTTACAACTTTGAACTTGGTATCGTCGTATTGCTGAATTTCCTCGATTATGTGATAGTTTTGTATATGTCTTATGCTACTTTTAAGATGAAAATTGGATGTAGGATAGATCAATTAGGATTACTTCTTTGATAGACTTTGGTTTGTATGGTTTTGCATGTTTCATTTGGATGCATTTGCTGGTAGGTAAGGCGTCCGGACGCATTCGGTCCGGGTCTTTGTACGAATGGACACGGCGGTCCATAAGGCGTCCAGACGCGTTTGGTCCGGCACTTCGTATGAATGGACACGACAGTCCATAAGGCGTCCAGACTCGTTCGGTCCGGGCCTTCATATGAATGGACACGGCGGTCCATAAGGCCTCCAGACGCGTTCGGTCCGAGCCTTCGTATGAATGGACATGGCGGTCCATAAGGCGTCCAGACTCGTTCGGTCCGGGCCTTCGTATGAATGGACACGGCGGTCCATAAGGCGTCCAAATACGTTCGGTTCGGGCCTTCGTATGAATGGACACGTCAGCCCGTAAGGCGTCTAGACGCGTTCGGTCCGGGCCTTCGTATGAATGGACACGGTGGTCCATAAGGCATCCAGACGCGTTCGGTCTAGGCCTTCGTATGAATGGATACTTTGAAGTAACTGGTTGTATTAAATGTAAACTGGAGAATTGTATTTCAAGTGATCCGAAAGGATGAAAATGTTATGCATAAAGAAAAGAAACTGTAATACGGAGAAAATCAGTACAAATTTAACTGTAATAAAATTTGAGTTGTGTGGCATTCCATGTGTTTGGAATGGCTTTTCCATCGACAAATTCTAGCCGGTATGCTCCGTTCTTCAAATCTTCTAAAATACGAAAAGGTCCTTCCCAATTTTCTGCTAGCTTTCCGTGTGCGTTGTTTTTTCTGGCGTTCCCTCTTTTGCACCATACAAGGTCTCCTTCAGTGAAACTCCTAGGTTTTACTTTAGTGTTGAAGCGCCGGGAAAGTAGTCGCTTTTGAGCCGCATTCCGTATCATTGCCACTTCTCGTCGTTCGGGTAAAGTGTCCAGATTGATGCGTAGATGTTCGTCATTGAGATTTATGTCTTGGATATTTCGTCTTATAGACGGTTCGCCTACTTCAACTGGCAGCATTGCATCAGTTCCGTAGGTCAGATTGAAAGGGGTTTCCCTAGTTGACCCGTGCGGTGTACATCTATAGGCCCACAATACCTCGGGTAGCTCCTCTACCCACAACCCTTTAGCTTCTCCTAATTGTTTCTTCAACTCGGAAACTATTTCTTTATTTGCGGCTTCAGCTTGGCCGTTCGTTTGTGGGTGTTCAACAGAACTTGTTACGTGTCGGATCCCCAGACTTGCGAGGAAATCTTCTAATTTTCGCTCAATGAATTGTCGTCCGTTGTCTGTTATAATGTTTTGTGGGATGCCAAATCGGCATATCAGTTGCCAGATGAATTTTTGCACTTTCTGAGCAGTGATCACTGCTAAAGCTTATGCCTATATCCATTTAGTGAAGTAATCGACCGCTACAAGGAGATATTTACATTGTGCTTTGTCGGTTGGTAACGGTCCGGGTATATCCATTCCCCATTGGGCGAACGACCATGGCGAGATTATCTCGTGTAGCTTTTCTGGAGGGACCCCAAAATCGTTTCCGTGTGACTGACAGGAGATACACTTGCGAACAAATTCGGCGCAATCGCTTTCCATAGTCGGCCAATAATAACCGGCTCGTAAAATTTTGGCCCTTAATGTTCTTTTTCCCGAATGAGCCCCGCATATGCCATGGTGTAATTCCTGCATCACGTATTTGGCCTCGTCATCGGATTGACATTTCAACAAAGGTGTGGTGTATCCCCGTTTGTACAAGTCGTCGCCTACGAATGTGAAGCGGGAGAACCGTTTGGAATCGGTTGTACTGACCTGCCCTCCCTGTTCTTGCCGAAGCATTAAGTGAAGGATGTCCTGGCGCTAATCAGTTCTTGGCGTGGTAATGTTGGTGACGAACGTTTCCAGCAGTGATCTATCAAGAGTAGTTTTGATTACCGAAGAGAGTTTCATTTTCTCTCGGGCATGTATTAATTTGGATAGGAGATCCGCTCTGAAATTTTGTGTTCTAGGTACATGAACGATGTTAAAATTGGAAAAAGATTTGATTAGATCATTAACCTTATGGAAGTAGCGCAACAAGTGATTGTCCTTAACTTGGAACGTTCCATTCAAATGACCGACCACCAACTGAGAGTCCATCCGGCATTCGAGGCGATCGATTTCAAGTTCACGAGCTAGAGTTAACCCGGTGATTAGAGCTTCGTACTCTGCCTGATTGTTGCTAAGTCAAAAATTGAAGGAGACCGCCTGTTCAATGATAAGATCATTCGGTCCTTTTAGTACTATACTTGTTCCTCCTCCCCATTTATTCGAGGAACCGTCAACATTAAGATACCATGTTGGTGCGTCACTTAGTTGTGGTAATTCAGCGACGAAAGCTGCCAAATGTTGCCCTTTCACAGAGCCTTGTGGCTCAAAATGTAAGCCTAATTCCGACAGTTCAACCGACCATGCGATAATTCGTCCGACCAGATCGGGTTTTCTGAGAATCTTAGCGACCGGGTGATTCGTGCGGACGACCACTTGATAGCTTTGAAAATATGGTCGGAGGCGTCGCGCTGCATTTAAGAGGGCAAGAGCCACCTTCTTGACCTGCGAGTACCTCTCCTCTGCTCCCTGCAAAGTTCTGCTGACGAAATATATTAACTTAAACTATGGTATTTCCTGGATAACAGCCGCGCTCACCGAATGGTTTGACGCGACCAAGTATATTTGTAGGTCGAACCCTTCCGCTGGGCGAGCCATGACTGGAGGACTGGTGAGGATGGTTTTGATTGTAGAGAAGGCTGCCTCACACTGATCGTCCCAATGTCGTGGGACATCTTTCTTCATATTTTTCAAAATGGGTTTGATATGTTCTGCCAATTTTGGTATGAATCGTGACAGGACGGCGAGTCATCCGACCAATCGTTGAACCTCCTTCAATGTGGTGGGGGTCCGCATCTCAAGTACCGCTCGGGACTTGTCTGGGTTGGCTTCAATTCCTCTCCGCGTTAGCATGAATCCTAGGAATTTCCCGACCGGTACTCCGAAGGTGCATTTCGAAGGGTTGAGGCGCATATTGTAGTGTCTTATTTGTTGGAAAACTTCTTCCAGATCGTGGAGGTGCTGCTGGTGTGAGTGGCTTCGTACGACCATATCATCCCATATACTTCCATGCACCTCCCTATTTGATGGTGGAAAATTTTATCCATAAGACGTTGATAGGTAGCCCCCGCATTTTTGAGGCCGAACGACATTACCTGATAATAGTAGTTGGCCCGTTCGGTTATAAACGCTGTTTTCTCTTGGTCTGGAGCGTACATCGAAATCTAGTTGTATCCCTAGTATGCATCTAGGAAGCTTAATACCGCGTGTTCCGAGGCTCCATCTACCAGCCGATCAACACTGGGGAGAGGGTAAGAATCTTTAGGGCATGCCTTGTTAAGGTTGGTGAAGTTAACGCACATTCGCCATTGGCCGTTTCCCTTTTTTACCATAACGACGTTCGCCAACCAAGTCGTATAGGTAATTTCCCGGATGAATTTCACTTTGATCAGTTTGTTGACTTCTTCTCGCACGGCTTCCTTTTTCTCGTCTCCAAATCTCCGCTTCTTCTGGGATGTCGGCAACACTCCATGCAAATAGTTTGGCATTGGCTTTTAATAGTTTCGTCAGGTCACGTTCGTCATCCGACTGAAGACCGGCACTAATAGTGGTTGTTTGTTCTATGCTTTTTCCCAGTACGAACGACTTCACCTCGCCTTGGGGTTGTATTCGATCATCTGTATTAGTCCGGGGATCTAAATTGACCAGTATGGTTTCTGGCCGTTTAACTTCTTTTTGAGAGACGTAAGGTGCCATCTTTAAACAGGCGACGTAACACTGTCGTGCTGTTTTTTGGTCTGCTCTGACTGTGCAAATGATTCCTTTTTCCGACGGGAATTTCATTGCTAGGTGGGGGGTAGATACGATTGCCCCAAAGGCGTTTAGGCAAGGCCGTCCGAGAAGGGCATTGTAGGAGGTTTTTGCCTTCACCAATAGGAATCGTATTCGTAACTCCTTCGTTGCTTCACCTGCTTCCATTCATGTTCGTAGGTCCAGGTACCGTCGCATGTCCACTCTTTCTCCCACAAACCCCACGATTTGTTCGTTAAAAGGAGCTATCATATCCTCTGATAGCTCCATTTTCTGGAATATGGTCCGGTATAGTGTATTAACCGAGCTTCCTTGATCAATCAAGACCTTGTTGACGTCGTATTGTGTAATCCGCGCGGTGATGACCATGGGGTCGTCTTGATCAGGGTCTGAGGCGTAGAAGTCTGCGTTGGTGAATGTGATGTCGGGCATTGATAAATAGTCGTGACTTACGGCGTGGACACTTCATAGATTTCTCAGATGTCTCTTACGAGCCGAGGATGAGACTCCTCCACCGGCGAAACCTTCGGATATAGTGTTAATTCGGCCTCTGACCGCCCTATCATGTTCTCGCCCCCGAGAGCGACTTCGCGATCGATCTTTCGACCGATCGTTTCTTTGTAGGATCGTTCTGAACTTCTGCGTACCACCTCCCCTCTGGGGAACGTCTTCCTTGATTCGTTTCTTCTTTTACGAATTCCCGAAGGTACCCTGTGCGGATAATCCTCTTTAACTCGTCCTTAAGCCCCTGTCAACTTTCTGTAGCGTGCCCCCGATTGTCGTGAAATCGATAGACCTTGGTGTTATCTGCGTTTCTGGGTGTATCTCGTTTGCAGAGGGAGATGAGGTTGGCCTGCCGGGCCTTTTCGAACACTTTCTCCCTCGAAGTGTTGAAGTTTGCATAGTGATCGTATCGGGGACCCAAGGGTACCCGTAGGTCCCTTCTAGGGAGTCCTCTAACCAGATCTCCTTCCCGAGGTCGGTTTGCTTCTTTTTTGTTTTCGTTTGTGGAGATTTATGACCGCTGCTTTTTGTGAGAATTCCTCTGGTCTTCCATTTTGATGAATTTGGTCAATTTCTCCTGGAGTTCCTCCATCTTGCTGGGTAATTTGGCATATAGATGTTCGGAGACGTACCCTGGCTTTAGGAAATTGGGTAGATTACTGATGATGAATGTATGGTTGACACCCTTCACTCGTCTTGCTGCTTCGTTGTACCTTTGCACGAACGCTCTTAGGGTCTCATCATTCCCTTGTTTAATATTAACGAGCTCAGCAGGAGTCACCTCTTCCTTTCGGTTAATCGCATATTGCCTTTTGAACAGATTGATGACGGTACAGAAATTATCTATTGAATTAGGGGGAAGGGTGTAGTACCATTCTAGCGCTTCACCCTTCAACAACAGGGAAAAGGCCCTACATTTGATCGGGTTGCTTCTGGAATAGAAGGCCATTGAATCAATGAAGTTCCGGATGTGATGTTCCGGATCTGTGGTACCGTCAAACCTTTCTATCGGTGGTGGGGGCCGATCGGGCATCGGGGCTTGCATAACAGCTTCTGTAAACGGCAACAGATTGGGTGACCGAACAGTTCGAGGGATGTATGCACACTTTGTTCACCGTTCTGGCTTCCCTGATTCTCAGACATTTCAAGTGGGGGACGTTGCGCCCTTAGTTGGGCGATCTCTTCAGCCTGTTTCTGCTGATATTCTTGCAGTTGGCGTATGGTCTGAGCTTGTTCCTCCATTAGCTTTTCTTGTGCCTCCAGCTGGGCCTAGAGTTCTCTGATCATATCTCTAGATTTGTTGTTGTCCATATTCCTTGTGGTAACCATTGGGAATCTTCAAGCCTCGGCCCCACGGTGGGCGCCAAAATGTTTCGGTGTAAATTTTGGGGATCGAGACACTGACCTGAATGACGTGGCTTTCCCGCTTTCTGGAGCTTGAACTGACCGGATCGTTCGCTTCTCCTGGATCTTGAACGCTCACTCTCCTTCAAGCTAAACCGTTCGGTGGACTTCGAATTCTGACCGAAGGGGGGAGGTACCTGTAATGGCACTCTGACGCCCAAGTTAGGCAAGTAGTAGAAGAACCTCGGTTCTTGGGTTGATGATTCTCAGTATGAGAGAATAGATAATAGGGTTTCTGTGTGATTATAGCGTAAGTAGAATATGTGAAAAACGTACCTGACTTGTGTCCTTGGCTCTCTATTTATAATTTGTCTCATGGACTTTGAACTGACATAAATCCAATAAAATATAAACAGAATAAAATATAAACAAACTTACTTGGTTACTCATAAACAACTTTACCGATATATTCTCAATATCTTTAACAAGATACCTTTGATTTTAATAAGATGCCTTTGAAATTGTTGGACTATAAGCCCAATAATAAGAGTTAGCCCAATTAGGGCCCAACATTTATATATGACCAACCGATCGGCTATTCGTTGTAACCGACAGTTAAAGATATCAAACTGTACAGAAACAATATTGATTATTTTACTCATTATTGATTATTTAAATTGTATTCTGGGATTGAATTTTATGGAGGTCTAGATATGGATTGTAGCACATACAAATCAAATATTTAAAAAAAGTCACTTTTTATACCGGTTAAATCCATATCAGGTATAAAAGTCTTGTTTTTTCACACCGGTTATAGTATCAGTAGGTATAAAAGTGAGATTCTTTTATACCTATTCTAGCACTAGTAGGTATAAAAAACTTTATACACTGGTTCTAGAGTAGGTATAAAAAATAAAAAACTTTCTATACCCCTAGTTCTATACCTGCTCGAAAACAGGTATAAAAAGCCTTTTTTAATAGGTATACAAAACTTTTTTTGCACTAGTGAATGATCTTTGTGGCTTGAATGTCTTTTATGACTCAAACAAAGGGAAAGGTCTACCTGCAAAAAGACTCTTTAATACTAAGCCAAGAAAGCTTTATATATTTGTTCGAGCTGTCAAAATAGGTCACAATCTGCGGTTAATCCAGTCATCATGGGTTCGAGTCAGGTTGGATTTGAAAAAAGAGACTTCCTTTTTCCACTAACCCATCTTCTCTCAACACCTCAATATTTCTTAAATTCCAATCTTACTTTTTTTTACTTTTACATTTATCTATTTTACTTTTTAACTTTTATAACCCTAAATCCTTAATCTCCTTTTTCTTTGTGCAAGCCCACAAGGTGGATGGAGACATTAATGAAGTGGTTGGTTGTTGGAAAAAAAATAAAAACATAAATTAAATATAACTGAAGGGCAAAAGAGCAACCGGGATGTGCAAGTAGCTTTTTGTGATGGTGGAGAGAATAACTTTCCTGAAAAAATTGTATTTTTTTTTATGCGGATCAAATTTAAATCTGGCTCATTTAAACTTAACTCATCCATATTGAATCCATGATAAACTGAATTGACCCACTAACCCACCTATCTAATTTTATTTTATTAAAATTTAATTTTAATTTTATAAAAAATATTTATTATTTATTTTTGTTAGAAAAAATTATTTAAGTTCTTTATTTTCAAAACTAATTAAACACCCATGTTGGAAATAAAATCTGTTTAAATTGAATTATAGAAAGTAATGTGCTTTATTTATTTTGTGATTATTTGTGATTGTTCTTTTCCACTTTCTTTCGGTATCTATTCCTTTTTCGTTTAGATATGGAGAAATTACGCTATTTCCCATGTGTATTATGTTGACACGTCTCTATTTTGTTGGTTTCCTTTTCCTTTGTCATGGCACTTCACTTATATCTTCTTCACGCTTCTATAGCTCTACGAACACTGTTTATGAGAAACGTGATCAAAATCACTGAAATAGATAGCGCTTGAAAACACAGTGAACGGTGGTGATGGTTTCGTGCTATAGATTTTTGTTAGTTTCTTCAAAGACGAAGACAAAATTAACAGTTGCGATAGCTCAATAATTTAGAGTTGAAGGTTTAGGTTTTGCATATGACTGAGAAGCGTTGTCTTTTTGGTGTCTGACAATATTTTTATTTTTTATTTTTAAGTTTTAGAATTTCGTTGAACAAATATTAATACATTGTTTATGTGTGTGTAAAATTATATAGTAAAAGGTAATATTTTAGAGTTTACGGTTTGTTGGAGTTTTGGGAATTTACACACTCTATTTCTGTGCTAACGTTGTGTTTAAGTGCATCTTGAACAAAATATTATAATTTTCTGATTATCGTATCTTCTATGGATATGTTGTTAGGACTATTTTATTTGAATGTTTTAGCTTTACGTCGTTTGGACTAAACAAAGTTTTCGTTGTTTTTAAGGTTTCGATTTTGGTTGATAAATACATATATATCGTTTATCTATGCTCAATTGAATTTTAGATTTGAATATATTTTGGGTTATGTGAATTGTTTTATATTGAAGCCTTTGCATTCTTATTTTATTATTTTTAATGTGATATTTTTATTATTTAATTATGTACTAATGTGGTTCATGTGCTTTAAAAGTATCTTATTATTACTATCATTATCATCATTATATTGACATCATTATATTGCTATATTCACGTGCAGTAAAAGAAAATGATAACAGTTATTTTTACTTATACGCAGTTCACGAACCAAAGTATATACTGTTGAGGTAAAAGAGAGTAGACTTTTTGCCTTGGTTCAAAATCGAGACATAAATAGGATTCTTTTGCTCGATTTATAACACCCCGAGGAAGTAGAGGGTATTTCATATATAACCTTAGTTCAAACCAATCAAAGCAGTATGTGGGGGTCTTTTGCCTCGGTTGAGGACGAATCGAGGTGGTAGAGGGTATTTTTCTTTAATTTTTTTTTCTTTAGTACGTGGCCGTCTTTTGCCTCAATTGTGACCAGAACCGATGCCAAAGAGCACATACTACCTTGGTTATGGTCACAACTGAGGCATGTAGTGGGATTTTTTTTTAAAAAGGGTTTGTTTCTATAACAATCCTTAATTAGTACAGAAACAGACTTGCATATACATAAATTATCCATAGTACAAAATACAATCTAAAAGCTAATTTTCAATGAAAATTAGAATGAATCATAAATCAATTCAATTTACACATAATTCTAACCATAAAACAACTTAGTATTGATATGATAATGTACAACTTATTATATCCTAATATTTACATTTTACTATAAAGTTGAATTACATATTTTGCAAATGTTTTCCTTGTGTATTTAAGGGACTTCTCGAGAATTGAAAAAGTATAATTGAATCTTTACACAAGACACAATGATTTGAATTAGTGTATAAGAATTCTAAACTATAGAGAGAAAAAATTCAATAAAACCAAATATTACCGTTTTTCATCCACTACTAGTAATATCGGCACGAATAATGGTCATCATCAAATACATTACGTAGTAACCACACTCATATGACCCATTTTGTTTATTACACTACAATAGATAAGCATAATTATAAAATGTTAAGGAACATCGTTGGAATAAAACTATTATAAGAAAGTATGGACTAAAATACCAAACCTTAAGGGCCAACATGCAAGCTTTTTAGTCTTAGTAGTTGATCTCCTGGACAACATCATATGTGCTACAAGGGAACTATTAAAAAAATGGCTTTAGCATACATTTATGTAACAAATAAAGTCCAAACATTGAGGTTCTTACCAATCTACTACTTGTTTGAGATGTTTGGGAGGAGACTTGTGCAATAACCAAAACTACACAGTAGATCCGGTATGGAAACCATAAGTAGCTACTAATGCTTAATTGTTATATATTAAAATCACAAATCAAACTTTAAAGTTAACAAACTTAACTTATCCAGTTATATAAGGGAAAAAATATAGATCCTTCCCCGTTGCAAAGCAACTAGTGACGTATGTTTGGATATCATCAAATTTAATCCCTTTGTGAGTCATTTGGGGTCAATGAACCCATATACATCATTGAACCCCATCTTGTTAGTTACACCAAACATATACCTGAAATCAAAAATTGATTTGATATAACTAACTTGATAAATTAATTTTATATAATTGCTTATAGACTTACATCATGCACAACTGAACGAGGGTAATATTAAGCTCTTCTTTCCCCGACGCAAGTTCCAAAACATTTTGCTTATGCAAGTACAATGAGATCTTAGAGTTTCCTCCAAATGTAGTAGAATCCCTTGGAACAATCATCGGCGCATCTGCAATGATGTTAGAAAGCTTGTGTAACGCACCAAGAAGGTTGTCCTCAGATAAATGAATCTTCTTGGGTCACTAGTGGAAAAAGAGGATTCCATTATGGGATAATATGATAGGTGAAATCCACCTGTTATAATACATTGACCGGTGACAATTTTTTAATAAAACTAAGATATATTATGACATATTTTAAGAGACCTATCCTAATAGGTGTAGTGGTGACATTTTCGTGATAAAAGTTACATGTATTATAACAGGTAAAGGCCACCTATCATAATAAGTTAGAGCAATGACAAAATGGAAATTATGGCGAAAACATATTATGATAGATATTGAAACACCTATCATAATAGGGTGCAAATTTGAAATTTCATTCTCATTTCGAAACTTCATTCTCCTCTTGAAACTTTGCGCCCACCTACACAAAGCACAGTCTCGTCGGAGAGTCTCCAAGCCTCCACGTCGTCGACGACACGCCTCCATGCTTTGTCAGGGTGGGACAAAGGAGTCGTCTACTATATTGACCAAGCGCTCGCTGAATACGACGGTGCCGACGTCGTGGGGAGGTCGGCACCGATTCAAACCACTCCTTCCTCTAGAAATTCACGAGTTCATCCGAAACTTCGAGACCGCCAACAAAGTCCTCCCTTATAGAGAGAGCCTACTCCACCACCCTAAGTTCCTTCTCGTCAATATGGGAGATCTCGACACCTTCAACTTCGGCCTTCCTGCCAAAATTTGTTCTTCCCCCACCGATATTTTGCCCATGGTAATCTTGGTTTCTCCCTCTCTCCTCAAACATTTTCGTTTATTCTGATATTATTTCTTGCTTTTGTAGTTCGAAACGGCAGCGACGCAGGTTCTCGTGAGTTTGAAGACCAAGGTTGCTGCAGATACTAGAGCCATGGAGGATCCTATTCCTAGTGATGTTTAGATTTTGCTCACCTCCAAGGAGGATCCGATTTCGATGAGATTGCTTGGGGTATGTGGATTAAATCTAATGCAGTTACAAATTTAAATTTTGTGCTTATAATTTTTTTGTTAAAATTTGAGCGTTTTTTGTTGATTACAGTTTAATTGTGGACATGGTATTTTCTTTCTACAGGCTCAATACATATCAACACTTGTTAAAATCATCGGGATTACTATTGTTGCCTCCAGGACTAAGGCAAAGGCTACTTATGTTACCCTGATATGTAAAAACTGTAAGAAGGGGAAGCAGGTTCAATGTCGGCCAAGACTTGGAGGAGCCATTGTTCCTCGATCCTGTGATCATGTTCCTCAGGTTTAGTTCATGTTTATATTCCATGTCTTTTTTTGCTTGGTGTTTGATGAATCAATATTTTCTCAACTACACTTAGCTTATTGTACTAGATTTAATTAGGGAATTGTGCTTGAATGTCCCTTATTTCCCCAATTTTGCTAATTGTGCTTAATTTTACCAAAAATTCTTATTTTAATTAATTTGAATTATCTAAAGCTAATTATTTTAATTATTAACTGCAGGGGAATTTTTGGAATATTATTTTCGGACAAGAAGAGGATGCCACATCATTTTCACTTGCCACATCAGCATTCTAGTTTAGAATTAAAATGTAATTTCATTTTTTAGGATTTTTGGGCGGATTTATGTTTTGGGCCGTTTTTGGCCATTTTTGGTGAGGCCCATTAGGAAATATGACCTAGTTTAGTGTGTTAAGAGGATGGCATACTACTCACACTCCCACATTCTGCACATTTACGTTTTGGCTTCTTGGAGAGCTCCATGTTAGGTTTTTCGTTTTCTCCCACTTTTGCTTATTTTTCATCTTATTGAACTCGATTTGAGATTAATTAAACTCGTTTCTGCACTTGTGTTATTCTCTATTCTTGTTTATGTTTCTATTTTCGTATGGTTGTTCTAAGTTTCATCCCCAAAATCCATTTCGTTTTCTGAGTTGCATTTCTATGTTTAATTTCATTTTCTGAGTTTGGTTGATGTATTCAATTTCGAAATCAATTTGATAATATATGAAAAATAATAAAAGAGAATGAAAGAAGATCAACACAACTTGTTTGGCCAAGCCTACATCGAGTCTTCCTTCAACAACCTTAGTTGAAGGGAACCCCTATAATGATAGATTTATACAAGCAAGAATACAGAGAACTCTCCTCTCAATGCACTCTCATTTCCCAACTCAAGATCACTTACAACACAAGATGTTATCACCTCACAATCTCACAACCTAGAAAGCAATCCCAACTGTTTATACACCTGGAGAGCAATCCCAACTCTCATTGCAAAACACACAGGTTCTCCACCTGGCTCACAGCAACAGGGAACACAATCTTTTTGATTGTAGTGTAGACACAGATCCTCAAAGAGTACTATTCAATAAAATCTTTGATCCCCGGCAGCGGCGCCAAAAACTTGTTGGTGGATCGACAAGTATACCGAATTGCACAAGTAATATAAAATGGTAAGACCAAGTATCGTATCCCAGAAGACTCTTGGCACTAGACAATCATGTGAAAACTCGATTAATTAAGACTTAAAGAAAATGAGATCATTGGTTTTAGATGCAAAAACAGAAAATTAAATATGAATGCAGTTTGATCAATAGTAGAGTAGCACAATGATGAACGAATGTTGTTTAATATGAGATGAATATGTTGTACGGGTTAGATTTCACCAAGTTACCTCTCATGTATGTAAGAATTCTTCTTTATGCATTAATGTTAATGTCACTCACTAAATCACTTAAACTCGATCCCTCAGCGAAAAAAGCCTGTCTTTAACCCTACTTCATGCAATTCCTAGCATTCCTAGTGATTAATTGTGAAGATCAAGAGCTTTAAGATGACCAAGACTCATACCCTCATCCCTGTGAAATATTACTCTTGGGAGTAATTCAACAAGAACCTGAGTTTTATTTCAAATCATTCCAATTGCATACAAAATCATGGGAATTTAGTGGTAAAATCATCAAGTTTAACCTTCACTCTCTTATTCACAAAACTAAAGAAAAACCATGAGTTAAAGCAAGTTTCTAAGTCAAAAAGGGTGCATTTAGTATCAAAATTACATCACAGATAACGATATTTTCAACTGTTATCACAACCCCAAACTTAGAACTTTGCTTTGTTGAGATTGTTGATAAGGGAAGCACTGGTTTAGCTATACCTTAATCTCACAGTGCTTTATTCACTCTAGTTTTTTATGATGACAACACATTATTAATAACACATGTATTATTGATGTGTTACATGTTCTGTTGCTTATTGATTGATATCTTATTGAACATGTTTTGTGTTGATCTTGATATATGAATGCATATTCACTGTTCTGATATATGTTACATCCGTTGTGATTGCATTGCATATGTTTTGGAAAAGGAAAACCACAAGCACTTTGATGAACTTATATTGTGTGGCAAATCTGCAAGTCCTAAGTTGACTTCATCATTATTTGAATCGACTAAGACTAAAGACTTTGTACAGATTTTCAAATAAAGTGCTATGTGAGATTTTATATTGAAAAGAATTTCAATATGTTCAGATGTGTCAAAGTTGACTGTGTGCGCTTTGCATTCGACTTTGTTAGTTGTTTGATTTGAAATTCTGTTATGCTTGTGAATAGTAACGACTATATTTTTAAAAGTTAGTTAAGCATTGAACGAGGTCAAATGTATCGAATGTGGAATTAATTTGTTTGACTTGATTACTACTAGTTTGACTTAACTGTTATAACTGTCAGGGGACAATCGACTCTATTAGTAGCTTAGTCGACTACAGGAGCGTCTGATTTATGGATATCTATAAATAGACGAGACCTGAGTTATTCAAAGAACTTTTGGAAGAACTAAAATTTTCATATTCTGTTTCAGATTGTTTCTCTGTGATTTAGTGCTCCAATAACTCATCAAGAAGACCATGGAGATCATTAATTAAAGAGGTTCTGAAGGAGAATTCTGTTGTGCTCACTGCTTGATCATTATGTGCACAATTGAGGTGTTCTTTGGATCAAGGCTCGTGTTACCATTCATTGGTTGCTGTTGTACCTGTTGTGATTACAGGGGGTAGACTCGTGGAGTCTGGACACTTTGAGGATTATTCAAAGTGGATAGAAGATTGCAGGATAGTGGACACTTTGTTTTTAATTCAAATTCATTTGCTCTAAATTTCTTGATTAAATCTGTTGACTGAATATTGAATCGACTGAATGATTATTGAAGTTGACTATGCACATACTCACTGTTACATTAATTGTTTTGCATACTCACTTCTTATCTGTTTAATTTCTTGCATTACTATTATACTAAACTGCTTGATCTTCTAAAGATTGTGAAAGGTTTTGCAGGAAATATTCCTTTGAAACTTACTGCTTGGATCACATCTGTCTGAAAAGCAATGAAATCGACTTGACAAATGGTTCAATTGATTTATCACTTACAGGGGGTTATAAATTCCATTTATTGGAATTTGGTTATTAAGTTGTTTGATCATTCTATATCAGTTGTCTTCAATATATCTCTATTCTTATATGACTGTTTTGGAATGAGAATATATTGTGAGATTGTTGATAATTGTATCTTTGCTTGATTGAATTGCTTGCAATCATAACTATGATATAATTCTGATACAAACTGATTGTATGCTCTGATACTTGTGAAACTGCATTGTGCATTTGAATTTTGTTTTATAATATGCATAGTGACAGGGGGAGCATTACATGTTTGCATAGATTTTTCACATGCCTACACTTCAGTGGGAGTTTATCTATCTCATGTGAATATCTATGATAGGAGGAGCATCATTGAATGCTAAATCTGTTTACATTGATGCATCTCTGTTACTTCTTTTTATCAGCATATTCATATCTAAAAGCAAACCTTTTTTGCTAATACACCAAAGGGGAGAAATAGTTGAAAAGTTTGATTGATTATCTGCTTATTTGCTTTGATATGTGATTTCTTGTTACTGGTTATTCAGCTCAAATGTTGAAATTTGTTGAAATCATCTTTTTTTTGCTCTGATACATTGGAAAAATAATTTAATCACTTGTACTTACTGATTGCTTATATTAGCTCTGATTCTAGTGATTATTTGACTGATTTTATGTGTTGTTTGAGTACATACATGGTTGCTTATTAATCATGGTTGTGCATCATCAAAAAAATGGGAGATTGTTGAGATTGTTGATAAGGGAAGCACTGGTTTAGCTTTACCTTAATCTCAAAGTGCTCTAGTTGCTCTGGTTTTTTATGATGACAACACATTATTAATAACACATGTTTTGTTATGTGTTACATGCTCTACTCTTTACTATGATTGATATCTTAATGAACATGTTTTGTGTTGTTTTTGATATATGTATGCATATTCACTGATTTGATACTTGATACATCCTTTTGATTGCATTACATATGTTTAAGAAAAGGAAAACCACATGCACTTTGATGAACTTACAATGTGTGGCAAATCTGCAAGTTTTAAGTCGACTTCATTATGAAGATAGTCAATTAAAACTCGTGAATTTGCACAGATTTTCAAAAGCAATGTTGTGTGTAATTTTGCATTAAAAAGATTTTCAAATTGAGCTGAAGTGTCTAAGTCGACTACATGCGCAGTGGATCCGACTCAGTTAGTTATTTGAATTGAAATTCTGTTAATGCTTGTGTACTGTAATGACTATATTTCAGTTGGTTGTTAAAGCATTAAATGAAAGTCAACTGTATTAAATGCAAAATCAATTTGGTTGTTATGAGTGTTGCAAATTTGCTTAATTGTTATAACTGTCTGGTGACAGTCGACTTCATTAGTAGCACAGTCGACTACTGGAGCGTCTGATTTATAGAAAACTATAAATAGACGTGATTCTATTGATTACAACAAGGAAGAAACTTTGGTTGAACTGTCATTTTCATTTTCTGTTTAAGATTGAGATATTGTGATTGATTGCTCCAAGAACTCATCAAGAAGACCGTGGTGATCTTTCTTTGAAGAGATTATTTAGGGAGAAGAATATCGTGCTTATTGGTTGATCAAGTTCTGTACATTGTGGTGTTCATCTATTGATCAAGCTTTCTATCAAGCTTTGGAAAGATTGTTTTTGTTATCTTATTGGGATTACAGGAGGTGAACTTGTGGAGTTCTGTACACTTTGAGGATTGTTCAAAGTTGGTTGAAGATTGTAGAAGAGGGGATATCTTGTTGCAGATCTTTGTGTTGCTGGCTATATTTTGGTTAGAGGGTTAGAGAGGTGTTTTATATTTTTGACGTGGAGGTCTCTATAAAAGCCTTGTTGTAAAAACCTTGACCATTATAGTGCAATTGCTTCCTGGTTGTGAAAGGACACTGGATGTAGGCATTGAGGCCGAACCAGTATAAAACCACTACATTTGATTTCTCTATTCTTACACTTTTACATTAAGTCGACGTAACAATTTACGTATTCAACTTTATATTTCCACTGCACTTAAACTTTTCATTCCTTGCGATTCAAGAAACTTTGTAAAGGTTTATACTTTGCGAAAAAGATTTTGAAAAGACTCTGATTTTTAAACCTCACTAATTCACCCCCTTCTTGGAGTTGAAACTCAGCCATCCTGTTTCCAACACACTGCTTAGCTCAATGCTTTTTCTTTTTCCTTTCTCAATCTTTTCGGCAACCTCAAACTTGAACCTTTATCAATACCTCACAAATGTTCTCAACTTAACTCAAGGTAAAGATTTTCAAAAAAGGTTTTCAAAACATGCATAAGGCTCAAGGTTCAAAGGTTAGAACAAATTGTTTTCTTTTCAGTGGACAAAAATCATGTGAAGGCTAAAAGAATAAGGGATAACAAAAGATCATTCATGCTTTCAAAGTAATAGCAATTATTCAAAAAATTCTGAAGCCCAAACCTCACACAGGTAAACTCTCAAGTTCCAGAATTCAGATAAACACCCTGCTCAGTATCTCAATCAAATTTTACCTCAAGCACCTGTTTCATACACTATGAGCCATCACCTGTATATCAGCACATCATGCATCATCTCAACATCAATCAATTTACTAGAGCATCACAAAGCAATACTTATTACAAAACACAGCATAGTTGAACCAAAGCAGTGTAGTTCATTCAAGCAAAGTACAATAACCTATACTAGAACATAAACACGAACATAAGTTAGAAAGATAAGTTTATAAAATTGGTTGGCTCCCAGTAAACGCTTCTTTAACGTCACTACTTTGACACCATCTTCATTATCATAGCATCCATTAGTAGATGCTGTCAGTAACATCCATCAGTAGATGTATAATCACATCGCATCCATCAGTAGATGCTAATATTTTTTATCTTCATTGGTATCCCTCAGTAGACACCAATCTTTCTCATCTTCATCGACATCCATCAGTAGATGCCTAATTACCTAACATCCATCAGTAGATGTCTAGTCACCGTCCTCTTCCATAGCAGCATCCATCAGTAGATTTTTTTATTCATCACCCTCATCATAGCAACATCCATCAGTAGATGTTGTAGAAGCATCCATCAATAGATGCTATCATTACTGCCATCAGAAGCAGCATTTAACCTAAAAAAACTCAAACACACAAAGAACAAATCAAATCAAAACAACACAATTAAATCAAAAAAAAGAAAAGTTTGGAAATCAAATCCACACCATACAACTAAATAATAAAAAAAACAAAATCAGAAACTGGGATGCCTCCCAACAAGCGCTTCTTTAACGTCACTAGCTTGACCTACTGCAATTGCCCTGTGCCTCAATTGTTCCCTTTTCTGGATGTTTTTTTCTTTTTGTTGAATTTTTTTCAGGAATTTAATATAACCAGGAACCTGTTGCAGTGTCCCAATAATAGGAATTTTAATCTCCAATTTCTTGAAGATATCCATGAAACGCTAAAATTGTTTTTCCTTTTCCTTCCTATGATACTTCTTTGGGTTTGAGGAAGGGGTTTTTCATATGATTCTTTCTTTTTTTCTCTCATCCTCCTTCTCTCTCTTTTTCTTTTTTTCCCTCTCTTTTTCCTCCTTGGAACACTCCTTAGGGTACAAAATATTTTTCTCAATTTTTTCCTTTCTTCTCTCAACCTCTTCTTTTTCTTTTCTCTCTTCTTCCACATTCTTCCCCTTTTCTTTTCTCTCAACCTCACATTTTCTCTCTTCTTTTTCCTCCTCTTCCTTTACATCTTTCTCTTTTTCACTCAACCTTTCTTCTTTTCTCTCTATTTTTCTCTCATCTAAAACTTTGTCCTTGTAGTGATAGCGACTTGACATTCCTCCCTAGGGTTAACTTTCATATTGTTCCCAAGATCATCCAGCTTCTGAAGTATGTGACCAACCTGCCTCCCTATCCTTCCGAATGTTGCTTGAGTGCTTTTTTTAGTGGAAAGAGTTTCCTACATGAACTGTTGAAGAGTCTCCTCAAGCTTTGTAGTTCTGTCAGCTAGAGAGGGTTGTTGTTGCTGTTGTGGTGGTCTATTGAATTGTCCACCAGTTTTCCTAAACTGACTTTGACCCATGTTTAAGTGAGGTTTCCACTAGTGGTTGAAATTACCTTGGTGGAATTGAGTGTCCATATGGTTAACTTCTTGTCTGAATTGCATCCAGCAAGCACTAGACAGAAAACACTAGAAAACACTATTACCACAAAAACAAAAATAAACAGAATAGAACACAAAAAATAAAAATTAAAATAAGAAAAATAAAAATAAAATAAAGTCAAAGTTAATCAAGAATCACACAAATAGAATAGCTTAAAATGTGAGCCCCCGACAACGGGGCCAAAAACTTGTTCAACAAAATCTTTGATCCCGGCAGCGGCACCAAAAACTTGTTGGTAGATCAACAAGTGTACCGAATCGCACAAGTAATATAAAATGGTAAGACCAAGTATCATATCCCAAAAGACTCTCGGCACTAGACAGTCGTGTGATAACTCGATTAATTAAGACTTAGGGAAAATGAGATTTTAAGAGTCATTAAATTCAGCTCAGAGTCATTAAATACAATAGCTGAGTGGAATCCAAGTGTGCATGGATGAGTGGACCGTGAGAATTTTGATGGTAATATAAATGCTGGGATTTTAAGACTTTTGCCACTTCCTGCATGCACCTTTTTCCTCAAGCTTCTGCATTCTTCCGTTTTCTCCCCTTTCTCTCAACTTTCTCTCTTAGTTTCTTCACCTTATCTCTAAATTTTCTTCCTTCTCCTTCATCCGATCAACAAATAAACCATACTTGAGTCTTCCTGGTGCTAAGGGCTACACTTTGCACCGATCAAAAACTATTCTTGAGCTAGTAAGTCCGAACCCCCATTGTGCTTGGAGTTCTGTGTCTTGTTGCATGCAAACACTAAACGGCTTACATGAGCTCTGACATTGTACCTAAGTCTTTTCTGTTTTGGCTTCTTTGATTAGTCTCACTGTACTGATCTGAAATCTGTAGTTGCTTTAGAAGTTCTTGGGCTAGGAAAAGCTTGAACGTGTAGAAGTTGTCTCTTGGATTCGAGGTAAGGGAATCTAGCTAATTTAATTAATTTGTTCTGATGTGTGGATATGTTGTTTTGATGATGTTGCATGTTTGTGAAATTGATGAATTTGTGTTCTGTATTGATGGTGTAAATTATATTGATGATGGGTGTGACGATTGGATGTGTGCATGTTTCTGGTCCAATGGCCGAGTAAAATTGGAAGGAAATATGGTAGTGAAACTGGGGATTTGTGTTCGGGTTAAGATTGGTATGTATAGGAAATTTGGGTCTTTTATTTAGAAACTTGTTAGAATCCTTAAGAAATTTAGAAATGTACCAAAACTAGTAAATCTAATTCTCGGCCATTGAGTTCGTGAATCTGCAGACTTGATCCTCAAATTTGTGAATGAAACTCTATTTAATGATGTTAGAAGGATCTAGGTACTCTTAATTAATGTATAAGAATGTATGATATAAGTTTGGGGGATTATAAGTTAAGTGAGAGTACTGAAGTTGATAATAATGGGTGTTGTTAATAATTCTGCAATCATTCTGCAGATTTATGCAGTTCACTGAGGGTCATTCATGTACTGTCTTGATAGTACTCGGTCATGTACTGTCTTGATAGTACTCGGTCATGCACTGTCTTGAAAGTACTCGGTCATGAACTGTCTTGACAGTAATCTGTCATGTACCGTCTTGATAGTACTCGATCATGCACTGTCTTGATAGTACTCGGTCATGCACTGTCTTGATAGTACTCAGTCATGTTTTATCTTGATAGCATTTGGTCTTGATGGTGCTTGGTCTTGTGCCAGTACTCAGTATCAGTCATGTTCGGTCTTGTATTGGCACTAGGTCCTTCAAAGAGTATGCGGTCTTGAACTGGCACTCGGTCTCTTGAAGAGAATTTTGTCCTATAGTCAAGTGTTCGACCTAAGCTCTGAGTGCTCGGCCTAAGACACAAAGTGTTCGGCCTAAGCTCTCAATGCTCGTCCACAGACTCAAAGTGTTCGGCCTAAGCTCTAAGTGCTCGGCCAAAGACTCAAAGTGTCGGGCTAAGCTCTAAGTGATCGGCCAAAGACTCAAAGTGTCCGGCCTAAGCTCTAAGTGCTCGGCAAAAGCTCCAAATATCCGTTACAAGTTATATGTATTATGTCTAAGTCCTAAGTATTCAATCTTAGACTGTATTCGACTCATACTTGAGCCCAACCTATTACATGGCTGATCGGTTATGTTCTTAAGTTAAGAGAGTGGCCTCCCGTTTGGTGTTGTACAGAGATTCTGTAATCTATTCTTCTCGGTCTTGTTGAATGGTGGGAGTGGTTTTACTGGTTGTGTGATTTTAAATAAACATGTTACGAATAAGTAAGTATGGCTTGATAATTCTGATGAAATGTGAAAGTGTGACGTGATATTTATAATATGAATCTGAATATGAATTCCAAGGAGGAATGTCTCGGTGGTTTGTTGTGATGTGGTAATAGTATGAATGTGGTTATGCTAAGTTGGCATTCATCCTGACATTCTAATGGTCACCGAGTCTCAAGTAGAGAATGGTGATGCATGTGGTGAGAATAGCAAGAGGCCCTAGCCTGGGCGGTATGTAGTACCTTGACCTAAGGTGAGGTATAACGGGCTAACCTCGTGTGGCAAGCTCAAGGGTTTTTCCATGTTGCAGTAATACTGATGGGTTTTTCCAGGTTACCACCCACGAGTGCACGAACGGCCGTAGCTATATATTCATACAGTCCAAACAGTCAGTGTAATATGGTCGGTTATAATATGGATTGTATGATTCCTGTGTATGTATGATTTTATTAGGTGTTTGTATGAATTATATGTTAGCATACTTAATTAAATTATACTAGCTTACCTTTAAAGTTTTAATTTATGGTTATCTTAGAATAACTGTAAATTAACCTTATTTTTCCCTGTAACTGTTCTATTTTATTATAAATGTAAGGTCTCTTTAGTATAGTTTAAGGCTATATTTTTGGGATGTTACATTAATGGTATTAGAGCAGTTTGTTCTTAGGATAACCTATGGGTTATGGGTTTTTCGTGTCTTTCCTGTGGAAAATTGAGTCTAAATAGTATGTTATACCATTTTCTCCAAGTTTAGATGGTAAAATATTAGATATAACTCGAAGTTTTGAGAATAGAGAATGTCTTGATAGATGTACTGAGGGTGCACACTCATGAATTTTACCAAAGGTGGTTTCTTTTGTCAACTCTGATTATAATTTAGACTCTTATGTTAATTTTATTCGTTATAGACGGCTCAGTTTCATTATGGTCGCTCGGTCTAATTCTGACCTCCTTGAGACTGAACATTCTTTTGTGCCGTTCGGTTTTGTCTTTGACCACGTTGTCTCACCTTCGCTATAGACGATTTATGTTTGACCTCTTCTATGAACCATTTGATCTTATACTGGTCTCCTTGTGACCGAACCTTCTCTTAGTTGTGACCGTCCTGTCATGCACTTATGATTTTGTTTTACTTTGGCTATGCTGATTCGGCTTTTGGTTGTATTCAGCGTTCAGTTTATACAGTGTCTTTGCTTCTCAAAGTTAGACTGATGGTTCTTTCCCCCTTCATAATCAAGAAAGATGGCATCTAGGTCTCCTCCTCTCTCACCTGCAAGTATAGATGCACCTAACTCCACGAGATTAATGGAATCAATAATCACGGCCATGCAACAGCAAAACGCCTCGTTAGTATAGCAAAACATCATAGCCCTACAACAGTTATAAGCCGCTCGATTATCAACTGACGCCGCTCAGGTATCAGTAGAAACTTCTCAACGTTAGTGCTTGGATATGATGGGAAATGTTAGAGCTACGGTCGACCACTCTTCCTCTTCATCTCATCATTCTCAAGAGTGGAGTCTCGAGAGCTTTCTCCAACACCATTAAGCCAAGTTTAATGGCAAATGTAGTCCAGATGAGGCTGATCATTGGTTGCATGATATAGAAAGGATTTTTAATGCTAAGAAGTGCTCTAGCGAGAGCAGGTTGACATATTCAGAATATTTGCTGACTGAAGAGGCAAGCCATTGGTGGAATAGCATAAGGATATTGTTGGAAGGAAGTGGTACACCTATCTCTTGGAAGTATTTAAGAAAAAGTTTTATCCTAATTACTTTCCTAACAACTTTCGGTTTGCAAAGGAAGTGGAGTTTTTGGAATTGGTTCAAGGGAACATGTCTGTGTCAGAATATGCTGCTCGGTTTAAGCACCTTCTAAGGTTTTATACAATGGCAACAAATGAAGAATGGCAATGCATAAAGTTTGAGAATGGGCTTAGGGGTGATATCAAGTTGTTGGTCTCCGGATTGTGTATCAAAGAATTTCCAGTTCTGGTAGAGAGAACAATAGTATTAGAAGAGACAAAGAGGGAAGTAGAAAGTTAGCAAAATCAACAACCGAGGGTTGAAGGACCGAGACCATCTAGGGGAAGTTTTAGTTCCAGAAGAATTACTTATTCTCGGCCTTCTTCTTCAGGACCTATGGGTCAGTCTTCGAGACTTTCGGTATCGTTCGGTTAGTCAGGACAACAAGGTTCAGTAAGTTGTTTTAACTGTGGAGGACCTCACTCGAGGTCGGTCTGTCCTAAATTGGCAAAATATAGGAAGTGTAAGCGGTGTAGAATGAGAGGTCATTATGAACAAGATTATCCAATGGGCAGGAAAGCTGGTTTGCGATAGCTACATGCTGAAGGATTTCAACAAAAGAAAGGTGGCAGATCTTAGGCTGCTAGCCGAGTAAATGATATGTCAGGACTATAGATAGTAATGTTAGAGTTAAGTCGAGCGTTAGTTGCTCAACTATTCTGGGTAGCTGATTTTCATTGTTGTAAACACTAAACCATTGTACTTGTAAAAGGTATTAAAGATCAGTTAAATATGAAATTTTTATGCATTGGAGTTTGTACTTTTTCTTTCTCTGTTTCCTCTTGACCGTTCGGTGCAAAATGGGGTTAATCGTTCGGTGTTGTTCATGTTTTTGATGGGTCATTCTCGATCGTCTATGTTTGTTGTTCTTTTGATGAGTGCTTATAGCCTTCGGTGCTGAAGCATTACTACTCGATAATGATTGGTGAAGACCGTTCGGTAGCAAGTGGTGTATACCGAACGATAATGAGGAACATCTAAGGGCAGTACCCGACCCGTTGAAAGAAGATGTTGTATGCTAAATTACTTAAATTAGGAATTCTGGATGAATGAAGTACAATTCTAGGTTGTGTGAATAATAACGATCTAGAGTCGAGTCTAATTGAGGGTTTCAGGGACTTAAGACTACATGTGAAATTAAAACTGAACAATATTAGATACTTCAGCTTAGTGGGAGGAAGCTAACTGTCCACAAGATTCTTGATGAGCAGTCAGCTAATGTGGAGGGCAGATTTATAGAGACTGATCGGTAGTAAGCACAGTAGAATTTCGCTTTGGAACGGACGGTATTTTGAGATTTAGCCAAAGAAATCATTTTGTAGTAGTCGGGTTTGAAAGCAGAGAACGCTCAGTTTATGTGTTCTTGGTTATCATGTCGAAAGGTGAAGGAAGAGTATTAGAGACCGAACGGAAATGGGATGGCATTACCTTGGGCTTCGTCAATTGTTTTCTCATTCAGTCAAATGGTCATGATGCTATTAGGATTATTGTGGACAAGTTAACCAAGAGTGTTTACATTATGGTCGACAATTCGTGAAGACAATGACAAATATTGGTTCAACTTTTCATCGGAGAAGTGGTTCGGTTGCTTGGAGTGCCGTCTTGTGGCGTTTCAAAAAGGGATTACGGGTGCACTTCTCAGTTTTAGCAATCATTGTAGAGTGAATCGGGCAGCCAGTTGAAGTTTTACTCAGCTTGTTATCCCCAGAAAAACGGTCCAGTCTCTACTCAACCTTAGGATATTTGATGACCATCCTCGACTTACTCAACAATTTTCTCCATTATATTCTTCTAAATAGCTCACAACCTTTTTTTGTTATTTCAATAACAAACCTTTAACCCTAATGTTAATCTTCACCGTGCGGTATTAACATTACCGATCGGTCTTCTCTTCAAACATCTCATTCTACTTAATTTAGATGCTACCATTCGGTCCCTAACTTCGGAAATTTTATTCAGTCTTCTTACTTCCTTAACACCGTTCGGCCCTTAACCCAACATAACCGCTATGTCTAGGTGCGTGCAGCTGGTCAACATTATGAAGAGCCTATATAAGAAACCTCGAGGAAAACCCATCAGTCTAGTTAAGGTTGTTCGGGATAGGAGAACAGGTGACCCTACCTGAAAGTTGGAAGGTGTCATGAGAGAATTGTTCTCTCATCTGTTCTCTGGTATTTATAATTTTTTAGGACGAAATTTTTTTGTAGTTGGGGAGAATGTAAGAGTCATTAAATTCAGCTCAGAGTCATTAAATGCAGCAGCTGAGTGGAATCCAAGTGTGCATGGATGAGTGGACCGTGAGAATTTTAACGGTATTATAAATGCTGGGATTTTAAAATTTCTGCCACTTCCTGCATGCACCTTCTTCCCCAAGCTTCTGCATTCTTCCATTTTCTCCCCCTTCTCTCTACTTTCTCTCTTAGTTTCTTCACCTTCTCTCTAAATTTTCTTCCTTCTCCTTCATCCAATCAACAAATAAACCATACCTGAGTCTTCCTGGTGCTAAGGGCTACACTTTGCACCGATCAAAAACTCTTCTTGAGCTAGTAAGTTCGTGATGGGTGTCGTTGCCCATACAAATTTGATTGCATATGAGAAATGCAGTATAGACTAGGAAGTGACTCCTAGGTCGTCTCTCAAGGACCAATATTTGCGGTTCAGAAATTAAGTCAAACACGAAAGTGGGGGGGTTTTGAAATTGTTGTGTGAATACGGATAAAATTAAAATACAGATGAATGCAAATACAGAAACACATACAGAGATGTAAAAATACAAAATCAAACACAGAGTTAAAATAAACAGTCGGTCATTAACTTAATTACAACGTTCCAATCATAGATTAACAAGATAAAAATTGCGGCTCAAACCTCTAATTCAACACAATTAATTAACTAAGCGCAAACTAATTGTGTTTTCATAAAAGCGGACTAAGTGAACGGAGTGTTAATATTAAATCTAATTTACACTATGCAGTTTCATCGACTAAGAGACGACTCAACACCAACTGGGCAACTAAGTGTATACCCAATTGCAAGTGCAAATACAGATTAAATATTAACCAAGTCAGAGTGACAATTACAAACACAGTACAATAATCTCAAGGAAACGTTATAATTTAGCTAATGACCAACTGAATTAAATTTAAGCTACCATGATAATTAATTTAACACGACTAGAAACTTTAAACAACATTGAAACAAATTAAATTACTAGACACCAACACTGTTACAAACATTTATCTAAACACAATTAAAAAATATTTAAATACAAAATTAAATTAAACAAATTTAAAAACAACTAATCCGACTATGTAAATTAATTTTTAAGCAAAGAAATAATTACGCATGCTTTTTCCTACACATTCACGTGAACAAATGCATTTACCAAATGATGTTAAAATTGCAAATGGCCCTACAACACCTCTTGGCCGTGAGGTTGCAGCACACACCATGTTAATTCCCCTTTCTTCCTTCAACAAACAATTCAACTTGGTCCCATGTGTTTAATTCTACAAGAAAAGAAACATGTACTTTCCACATCACCATTAAAACCGTGTCTCTCTCCAAGCAATGAACAAATGAAACTATTCTCTCAAATTCAACTACCAAACACGTACATATACTTGATGGGACAAACCTCCACTAAATGAAAAATTGACAAGCTACTCTCTTCCTTCACATGAAAATAAAAAGAAATACTATAAAGATGAGTGACCCATGGACATGACAACACACCTTACTCTTCCATTCAAAGAAAAGAAATGAATATATCGTAGCTTACTCCTACTTGCTGCAGCAAACAAATCAAAAGAAGAAAGGCAATAGTTGCCTCCGAAATTCAAGCTCATGCATCGTGAAATATACACCAAGAAAACCAGTGTTTGCAAGAAAGAAAAGAAGTGTGTTCTTCATTCTCATGGAAATAACATTAAAGTAAAACTCAAAAGAAAATACTTCAGCTCTTGCACAAAATAAAAAAGGAAAAGAAAATGTGTTTCTTTCATTCCCTGAAAACCATGAACAAGTGTATATTCCCCAAGCAAAGAAAATGTTCCAGTTCTCTGCTTCTTCTCTCTGTCTCAAACAAAATGTTGCAGCCCCTTTTTATAGCCCATGGAGTCTAAAACCGTTAGCTCTCATTCCCTTCAGTGCAAGTGTCGGCTGGTGCTTTTGTACGTAAGCTTCCATCAACCTCCAAGTGCGCCTCTAACTTCTGCTAATGGGTTTGGTGGACACTCAAAGTTATTGCCTATGGGCCCTGCTGCCCATTAGTCCTCACACATGCTACACTTACTGGTTGGTGGACCATGTTAAGTTGGATGCATGGTATGTTGCTCTTCAAACTGCTGCAGTGCATGGAATGTGAAGGAATAGGTGGCTGCTGCACCTCCTTGTGGACGCTGCTGCATTTCCAAAATAACCAAGTTGCTGGCTGCATTTTCCTTGGGCCGTGATGCATATGTAGAGCGGTTGTTGTTTGCTTCTGCAAAGCTGGATGTATTATCTCTCAAGCTGCTGCACTTGTGTGTTGCTGCAGCTCCTTCAAAGCTGGACATGGCAGCCAAAGACGCACACCACAATGCTGGACCAGGCCGTGAAGATGGATGGTAGAGTTGCTCGATGCTTACTGCATGAAGTTGGCCGTGACATCCTTTGAAGGCTGGACCCGTGAGATGTGGAGGTGTTGTTGTGAGCTCTCCCTTTTGCCGTGAAGATGCTGCTGGATCATGGTGGAGCTACATAGGCTGCTAGGCGTGTACAATGTGGGCTGCAGCAAAAACGTGCTGATGGATGCTTGGTTGCTGCAGCTTGAAGTGTGAAGAAGAGTTGTTGCAACTGCTGGAACGTGTGGAGCTGCAACTTCTTCAAAGGTGGACCAGGCCGTGAGTGTTGCTGCACCTAGGTTGTGCTGGACCGTTGTGTATGAAGCTGCTACTGGTCTTGCGTGTTGCTGCAGCTGCTGGGACGTGTTTCCTCCAAAGAAGCTGGATCGTGAAAGCTCTTCAGCCCAAGTGATGGGAACAGCTGCTGCAGCGTGGTTTTCTCTCCTTTGCTGGATGTGAGCTAGAGCAGTGCAGCTGTCAGGTTGTTGTCCGGGTGAAGATGTGGGGTGCAGCTCATTAGTTTTGCAGATGGGCATGCTTTGGTTGTAGCTGAATGTGTCCGTGATGTTTTTCACGTGCTGCAGCAAAATGCATTCCAAAAGTGGTAACTTGCCTTTCCATGTGCACCCCTATATTCAACATGTTACACCTTTTTCTATGAAATCACCATAATGCCCTTCAAATATCCCAAATAGTGTTTCCAATATTTTCCCTGAAAATAATAATGCAAATAATTAGCTCAGAAAATTTAAATTAACTAAAATTAGAATTTCCGATCAAATTAAACACAATTAGCAGAAACAGGAAAATACCGGACGTTTAAGCACAATTCTCTGATTAATTTTAGTACAATAGACTAAGTAAAATTAATAAAATATTGACTCATCAGTTCGAATCCCCATTGTGCTTGGAGTTCTGTGTCTTGTTGCATGCAAACACTTATCGGCTTGCATGAGTTCTCACATTGCACCTAAGTCTTTTCTGTTTTGGCTTCTTTCATTAGTCTCACTGCACCGCTCTGAAATTTGTAGTTTCTTTAGAAGTTCTTGGGCTAGGAAAAGCTTGAACGTGTAGAAGTTGTCTCTTGGAGTCGAGGTAAGGGAAGCTAGCTAATTTAATTAATTTGTTCTGATGTGTGGATATGTTGTTTTGATGATGTTGCATGTTTGTGAAATGAATTGGTGTTCTGTATTGATGGTGTAAATTATATTTCTGGTCCAATGGCAGAGTAAAATTGGAAGGAAATATGGTAGTGAAACTGAGGATTTGTGTTTGGGTTAAGATTGGTATGTATAGGAAATCTGGGTCTGTTATTTAGAAACTTGTTAGAATCCTTAAGAAAATTAGAAATGTACCAAAACAAGTAAATCTGATTCTCGGCCATTGAGTTCGTGATTCTGCAGACTTGATCCTCAAATCTGTGAATGAAACTCTTTTTAATGATGTTAGAAGGATCTAGGTACTCTTAATTAATGTATAATAATGTATGATATAACTCTGGGGGATTAAAAGTTGAGTGAGAGTAGTGAAGTTGATAATAATGGGTGTTGTACATAATTCTGCAGTCATTTTGTAGAATTATATAGTTCACTGAGGGTCCTTCATGGACCGTTCGGCCTTTCCCTTGTGCTCGATCTTAACTGAATTTTTCTATTTTGGAATCTCAGTTAATGACTGATTGGTCATGTACTGTCTTGGTAGTACTCGGTCATCTACTGTCTTGATAGTACTCGGTCATGTACTGTCTTGGTAGTACTCGGTCATGTACTGTCTTGATAGTACTCAATCATGTATTGTCTTGATAGTACTCGATCATGTACTGTCTTGATAGTACTCGGTCATGCACTGTCTTGATAGTACTCGGTCATGCACTGTCTTGATAGTACTCAATCATGGATTGTCTTGATAGTACTCGGTCATGCACCGTCTTGATAGTACTCGATCATGTACCGTCTTGATAGTACTCGGTCATGCACTATCTTGATAGTACTTAGTCATGCACACTCTTGATAGTACTCGGTCATGCTCTGTCTTGATAGCATTCAGTCTTGGTGGTGCTTGGTCTTGTGCCAGTACTCAGTATGAGTCGTGTTCGGTCTTGTACTGGCACTCCGTCCTTTAAAGAGTGTTCGGTCTTGTACTTACACTCGGTCTCTTGAAGAGAACTTTGTCCTATAGTTAAGTGTTCGGCCTAAGCTCTGAGTGCTCAGCCAAAGACTCAAAGTGTTTGGCCTAAGCTCTAAGTGCTCAACCAAAGACTCAAAGGGTTCGGCCTAAGCTCTAAGTGCTCGGCCAAAGTTCCAAATGTTCGGTACAAGTTATATATATTATGTCAAAGTCCTTAGTATTCAATCTTAGACTGTATTCAGCTCACACTTGAGCCCAACTTGTTACATGGTTGACCGGTCATGTTCTTAAGTTAAGGGAGTGGCCTCCCGTTCGGTATTGTATAGAAATTCTATAATCTCTTCTTCTCGGTCTTGTTGAATGGTGGGAGTGGTTTTACTGGTTGTGTGATTTTAATTAAACATGTTACGAATGAGTAAGTATGGCTTGATAATTCTGATGAAAGGTGAAAGTATGATGTGATATTTATAATATGAATCTAAATGAGAATTCCAAGGAGGAATGTCTCGGTGGTTTGTTGTGATGTGGTAATAGTATGAATGTGGTTATGCTAAGTTGACGTTCAACCTGACATTTTAATGGTCACTGAGTCTCAAGTAGAGAATGGTGATGCATGTGGTGAGAATAGCAGGAAGCCCTAGCCTGGGCAGTATGTAGTACCTTGACCTAAGGTGTGGTATAACGGGCTAACCTCGTGTGGCAAGCTCAAGGGTTTTTCCATGCTGCGGTAATACTAATGGGTTATTCTAGGTTAACACCCACGAGTGCACGAACGACCGTAGCTACATATTCATACAGTCCGGACAGCCAGTGTAATATGGTCGGTTATAATATGGATTGTATGATTCTTGTGTATGTATGATTTTATTAGGTGTTTGTATGAATTATATGTTAGCATAGTTAATTAAATTACACTAGCTTACCCTTATTTTCCTATCATGTCATGTCGTCCGTTCGGTCGTCCTCTTCACTACAATGATCACCCTGTGGATGTGAGCAGAGGTTGTTGAAGGTACGTTGGAGCAGGCACTGAAGGAGAAGGCAATCTCCATTAGAGTAAGACCGTTCGGTCTTGTATTTTCTTCATATTAGTTTAGGACCGTTCGGTTTGATTCTTTACTTGTATGATCGCTTAGTTTGTATTATTAAGCAGTATCTGTATAGGTTTTCTTTAAAGTTTTAATTTATTGTTATCTTAGAATAACTGCAAATTAACTTTATTTTTCCCTGTAACTGTTCTATTTTATTATAAATGTAAGGAATCTTAAGTATAGTTTAAGGCTATATTTTTGGGATGTTATAGAGATCATTGGTTTCAGATGCTAAAACAGAAAATTAAATATGAATGCGGTTTGATCAATAGCAGAGTAGCACAATGATGAACAAATGTTGTTTAATATGAGATGAGTATGTTGTTGGGGTTAAATTTCATCAAGTTCCCTCTCATGTATGTAAGAATTCTTCTTTATACATTAATGTTAACGTCACTCACTAAATCACTTAAACCCTATCCCTCGGTGAAATAAGCCTGTCCTTAACCTTAGTTCATGCAATTTCTAGCATTCCTTGTGATTAATTGTGAAGATCAAGACTCATACCATCCTTGAGAAATATTACTCTTGGGAGTAATTCAACAAGAACCTGAATTGTAAGGAACCTTCCGACACTCGTGCAATTTATAAATCATGTTAATGAATGAGTTAAACACAGCAAGCGTTGAAACAGATGAATTACTCTAACAATTAATGAAAAAGCATATATTATTAAGAATCAATTCAAATACATGCGAGTGCACAAGGTTACATCATTCCTCAACAACAAATAGAGTTTAGTTCCCTATAGACATGGAGAAACTAGATGAACAATGGAGAAGAATGAGATTGAAAAACCCTAAAAATTGGGAAAGGAAGCTCTTGCATCCAAATCTGCCTTCATAGGGCGAGAGAGTGTGTTGTTGTGCTCCTCTGGCCAAAGATACAAAACCTAGGACGTCTGGGTCATTTAAATAGAGCGAAAACAAAACAGAAACGAAGTCCGACCCGACTCACTGGTGCTCAAGCACCCTAAGTGGGGCGTCAAACGATGGTTCTTGGCGCTTAGGCGCCCCAAAAAGGGCACCCGGGCGAAAAATGGTACTTTTTGGCGCTTAAGCGCCCTCAATAAGGTGCCCGAGCACTACTTTTCTTACTCTGGTTGACGTTTTTGCATTTTGGTTGACTTTTCTGCACTCTAGTTGACTTTTCTGCACTCTGGTTGACGTTTCTGCAATCTGGTTGACTTTTCTGCATTCTGGTTGACTTTTCTGCATATCAACTATTTGGTGCTTTAACTCTTCTTTCAAATCATTCCAATTGCCTTCAAAATCAAGGAAATTTAAGCCTGTCCTTAACCTTAGTTCATGCAATTTCTAGCATTCCTTGTGATTAATTGTGAAGATCAAGACTCATACCATCCTTGAGAAATATTACTCTTGGGAGTAATTCAACAAGAACCTGAATTGTAAGGAACCTTCCGACACTCATGCAATTTATAAATCATGTTAATGAATGAGTTAAACACAGCAAGCGTTGAAGAAGAAGTTTGGGTCCTCCATGGTAAGAGTGAAAGAGTTATGCTTTAGTTCTGAGAAAGAAAATTGATTGAAAATGGAAAAAGAAAAACAGAGGCAAAGGAACCTTTTTGACTATTATGACGAAAACCTTAGTTTAGGGATGCCGCCGCGAATGTTCGGAGCTGAAAGGAGGGTGCTTTTGTAGTCAAAGAATAGAAGAACATCATAAGTATATGTCTCTACAATCTCAAAACTGCACACAAAAACTGTTACTTCTTGATTTAGGTGTGTAAGATGCTCTAAACCACTTTCCCAACTCCATTACAGTTTTTTTTAGCAAGAGACATGTTCGCGAACCATTTCATCTATTATTGTTCTTCTCGCGATATTTATTTATTTTTTTAAAATATCTATATCGTTTACAGAGGGTTTATATATAGGTTTGTGGAGATGATAATTTTTTTTTACAATATTAAAATTAATTTTAATAATTAATGTTAATAATAATCCTACAAATAATAATAATAATAATAATAAAAAATAATAATAATAATAATAATAAATAATAATAATAATAATAATAATAATAATAATAGATAATAATAATAATAAATAATAATAATAATAATAGTAGTAATATCAATAATAATAATAACTAATAATAATAGTAATAATGGTAATAATAATAATAATTATTATAATAATTAATAATAATAATATTAATAATGATAATAAAAATGATAATTATTATTATTATATTAATAATAAAAATAATTTAAAAATAATATTATTATTATTTTAATTTACTAAATTACAATTTTTTATATTTTAAAAATTAATTTATATTTTTTTACTCTTTATAAACCTTTTTACAATTAAATATACCATTAACAATTATCCTTTTATATTACTTTAATAACTAGGAACATTTTGATAATTTTCAATTTCTACTAATTAAACAAATCTTTTAAAATTATCACATCAATCAAATTTTACACTAATTCTCACAAATTTTACCTTTAAATCCACTCTCAATTATCTCCAAATCTACTCAAATAAACACAAAAAAAATCACCCTCAAATCCTCTCAAATCCACTCAATCACTCTTTTCCAATCACCCCAAGTGAACACACCCTTAAATTGCACAGTGTGCTCCATGTCAGTTGATTACAATGGAATATGACATAATGTGCAACCTTTGGGCAGCTTAGCCCCCAACATCTTAATCTAAATAAAAAAAAGACAATTAGCTGTTTTAATCCCGGTGAACGCACAATACAAAATAAAAGGACAACTCTTGCATCCTTATCTACAGATTTTTGTGACGCACAACCCTTTTAACCAAGCACAGAACAGTTTGTAATAGGATTTGGATTCTTTCCTAAGCTTTTCCTTAATGAAAGGCAAATAGACAAATATTTCATTCCACATATTGAGATACTTGTGTCCACCTTTCTCCTCGTATGTTGTAATCATTTGAAAAATACTTACATGACTGAGATAATTCAAATCCAAATCCAAACAGATTTTAATCAAAATTAATAACAACTACCCTGAATTGTAAATTGAAAATAAACATTACTTATTTAAATGATATTATAAATTATATTTTCTTTGTAATTTTTAGAAATTTTTTTTAATAAAATAACAAATAGGAAAAGCTTTAGAGTTTCTAGCAATACTTTCCAAAAACCGATTCAACAATACTCCACCATCTCCAATCGGTTGACATTCATTATTTTAGTGTACAACAATCCTTTCATCCTAAGACAAATTCCAAACATCTTTTGTTTTTATGTGTTTGTTTGTCATCTTGCATTGATCATCTAGAAGTAACCAAAATTCTTTCAAACAAGAATGTGGAACAATTCAGCAAGCAAAATCTCCAAATTTGAATCTTTAAAAGGAAAATCAGTGTCAGCAAGAAGAGGTATTTCTTATAATGACAGATGATTATAAAAGAAAAGGTAGTCCATGGTCAGAAGCATAGGTGTGTTTCAAAAATTGCTGAAGTTTTTGTGTGTTGTGATGGTGGTGTGCATATTTGAAATGTATTTGTTATTCAGAATGGTCAACCCCTTAAAGGGATCTCAACTTTTCCAGACTTTAGTCCTTAGACCCTTGCACGAGGATACCCTGGTTCACCCAAACAAACTTATCATATAAGGCTCTTCTGTGTAATTGTAGTTTTCTTAATCTTTGGACGGTTAACGATATTAGATTATGAGAGTCAGTTTCGTTATGGCTTTTGGTTGTGGTTGTGGACATAGGCCTAGAGGATGTTTGGTAACAGGTTCTTTTAGGTTCGGTTAGATCATAAAATAAGCTAATATAATCCAAACGGTAAGTCAGCTTACTTGGTTTTTATTTACTACACATTCTTTCCAATTATGTCTTTTAACATTCAATTAGAATTATATTAAGCATGTCCAAATCATAAAATCTCATCACAATATATCATGCATTGCATCAAAATTTAAAATGAAGAGAAAACCCAATGTTGAAGCTAGTTTAGACTAGTTTACTGCTAAATTTGGTTCAACCACTAATTTTTAGCTCCTGACATTCCAAAACTGTTTTGAGAATTTTAGCATCTTGTTCTAGTGCTTTGAATCCTGAATCCTTAATTATCCTACTACATGCATTTTAGATGTTTTGACTCATTGAGCACATTTTAGGCTACCTAAACTACTTACAATTAGGAATTTTATTTTGTATTACTTATTTCAATAAATTCACTATTTTAGGAGTACATTAGCATCATATTAAACCTTCTTAGGTGGTAAGATAGTGCATTTATGCATTGCTAAATATTCATACCCAAAATTGCAAACAAAATTTTTCTTTAAAACCACAAAAATCGGTGTCCAGTTTTAATTTTTCTATTTTCGATAAGTCTAAATTACAGTAGATAAAATAAATTAATGGTACTTACCAATGACATGCAATCATGATTTTTTGTATGTTGGTGGCCTTTCCTGGTTCACTTCCAACTAATTGTCCTGACAAAATCGTCTAGAGAATAGATCGTCTAAAGCTACTCAAGTTTTGAAGTTTAACAAAAGACATTAAACGAAATATTAGTGTAGGAAAAACTATTCAAAATAGTAGCGTCTAACGAAGAAGCGTTTTATAACGTCTGAAACCATGAGTTGAAATAATGCTTTCCAGACCAAACTGTTTAAATGGATTAAAAAATCATAAACAATGTCTAGAAGAAAGTATCTCTCATTGAAATCTTTCAATAGAATATGTGAGCAAAATAAGCTTGTTTCTTAAGAAAACAAACACTAGTTCAAAAACAACATATAACATCACACGTTTAATGTCGAACCACTCAATAGCCAACGTTAAAAATGACCGGTGACATATTTGTAAATAAATGCAATTATTAAACGTCGTTTAGAATTGTAATTTGACGTAAAAAGATATAAAACGTCGAATGCCCCAGTGTTAGACGTTAAAAGTTAGTGAATTCAAAAAAATTTGAGCGGAAGATTAAAAATTCATTCACTTTATCTTAGCGCGCGAGACCCTTTTCTCTGCTCAAACTTTTTTCAAACGAAGTTTGACAACCATCACATGTAATATTTCTTTCATTTGATACAAATACATGCTAATAAACTGCTTTAGGTATGATTTTCGTTTGTTTTCACCGATTATTTTCGTGTTCTTGTCCTTCATAGGCACATTCTGCTTTCTCTCTCACTGGTGGCAACACTTTATTCCGATGAACCACCTTTTAAAGGTTAGTTTTCGTTTTCATTTTCGTTTTCGTTTTGAAGAGCTTATGTGTTGATAACTTGTTTGTTATTTTTTTTTTGAACTTGTTTGCTGTTGTTATTTGGTTGAACTTGTTTTTTGTTATTGTTTGATTGAACTTGTTTGTTATTTGATTGAACTTCTTTTTTGTTTCTTATTGTTCTTTGATTGATCCTATATTACTGTTCATAGTTCATGTTTTATAAAATACCAAAAACTGAAATTTGTTGTTTTTCAAGTCTCGTAGAGTTGTAAAAAAGGATCACAATTAATTAAAAAAATAAAAACAAATTGATTAACGTCGTATATTGACAAGATTCGACGTTAATTTTTTAAATTCGACGTCAATTTAACGTCTCCTGATATGACGTCGTCATCGAATTCTTCGTGAAAGGCCAAAAATATTCGACGTTGTAGACTGTTTTTGTACTAGTGAAAAGTCTATCTTTTATATAACACTAAGGTTAAAAGAAATTTTTATTCAATATGGTGTTATATCAAGCAAAACTTTCTATATTAAACATTGTCTAATGAAAACAAAAGTCTATCTTTTATATAACACTAAGGTTAAAAGAAATTTTTATTCAATATGGTGTTATATCAAGCAAAACTTTCTATATTAAACATTGTCTGATGAATGATCATTAAAACACTTGAGCATTTGAAATCACTTCATGATAATATCATATGATGATTATACAATGGATTTATTTTACCAAATAATGCATTTATTAATGAAATGGCAAATGATAAAATGTCTTGAACACACTATACTTATTAACGCTTATCAACATTCAAAACATTTAATCATGTACGAAAATTACTTTGATCCTCGTATACTTTGTTTATTGATATCCGTGCAGATCAATAAAGCATAAAGATATAATTAGAATCACTACACCCAAGAGAAAGATGTTGTGAAACAAGAACATTCTGGGAATGTTTCCTTGAGATATTTGGGGTTCGGCTGCTCCTCAAAGTTTCCATTTTGAAGGTAAGCTATTGAGTTAAAAATTACAAAGAGAAAAAAAAAACACAACTTCAGAATCACGAAGTGCACATTGTTAGTCCATGTGTTTAAAACGAGACAGTGATGAGATGCTATATTCACTTATCACTTGAATCAAAACATTTCATAAACTTTATGTGTGTTTGCTGCAGACAGATTCTCAAAGGAGCTAAATCTCAAGATAACGAACATATCTAAAGGATAGCCAGAAAAAACGTTCAAGCAAGTAACCCATAGAGGCATTCCATCAAGCAAATCAGAGTATAAGTGGACAATGCAGAGCAAGGGTTTGAAGTAAACACAGACAAAACCTCATGTTAAAAAAGAAACAGATCTAAATACCTTCTGGTACTCTTGGCTCAATGGCAGAAACAGCTAAAGCAGCACACAACAGAGCCAATAGTAGTGCTAAAGAAAGAATTTGTGCCATTTTCAGTGCAAAACAGAGGCTAGAATAAGAGAAAGGAACATGGTTTACACGTTGCTTTAGAATTCCCTAAATGGGTTAGCAGGACTTGGAGCAACGTGACCGTTTATCCAAATCTGTCCACATCATCGACCTTTCCGACACCCTAGAGACGATTATGGAAAAGTAGAGACTTTAGAAATGATTAAACCTTAATTATATGAAAAGAAAACTTTTGTTTTTAGTGATTGATATGAACGTGCAATTTATTATTAAAAAATACCTTCAATATATTTATATTTTTAATGTTTTTATTTTATTTTATTATACTTTTTATTAATTTTAGTAATATAAAAGTGGAAATAAAATAGTATAATCTTATTTTAAAAAAATTATGAAAAAAGTTGGAAGTCTGTTCGATTTTTTTTATCAATTTCTATGTTAGAGATAAAATTTAAGTGAGTAAATTGAATGTTTTAACCGTTTACATTTTTTTACACACTATTGGTCCATTTAAATTTATTTTTAAAAAATATTTGTAATAAATTAATAGCAAGTCAGCACGTGTAAATTATTAAAAGAAGTTATTAAAAAAACATTTAATTTGTTTTATTGGTGAAACGAAGGACATAATCCAGACCAATGACTTTGAAGAGTGGAACGGATAATATTCAAACAAATTTTGTGACTCTAGAAATGTGAACACAGCAAAAAATCCGAAGACATAAGTTTTGGATGTTTTATTTATTCTTGAAGTAGATAATTACATCCGAAACATACTGTAGATGCATCAAGCACGAGTTTTCATGGATAGTGGTTCATTTAGACGCAGCTGAGATGTTGATGGAACTGGCGTAAGAATAAACTCGTATGGGGTTTTCTGATTGACGGCCAAAAGCCTGTTCCCTGCTTCATCATTAACAATGGCAACATTACCGCAGAGGCTGGCGCCATGTGTACAGAACAAAAGCTTGTAGCTATTGGCTGAGGAAGCTCTGTCAATAATGAAGAGACCTGGGAGTGAATTTTGGTAGCCAACTTTAACGAGGGTTCCTTCAGACAGAAACTCAACAGCGGTCCACTCAAGAGAGTTGGCACCGAGAGGATCATCTACGAAGCTAATGAACACAGGGCCCTGGATCGGGATAAATTCGACAAAGTGTGGGGATGAAATTTTCAATGGAAGCCCTGGATCGGTCTCAATGGGAGACTGCACAACTGAGAGACGGCTAGTTTCGTTTCCAGTTTTAATTCGTCGAATTCCACCGCCCAGCGAAAATATGCGTGGCGTTATATAGAATACGCCACCATTACGAGCGATGTTACCACTCCCGTCGGTGACTTGAGCAGTGATTGAAGGAGGGTAAAAGGTTAGGACAGAAAGAAGGAAGAGAGCAAAAAGCATTGTACTCGCCATTTCTTTGGTTGGCTATGGAACAAATCTCAAGGCTTTTCTCTTCTCTGTTCAGTTAAGGTTGTCTGAATAAGAGAAGATGGAAAAACCCATTTATAGAGCTACGCGACGGTGAGACGGTGATAAGGTAAACATTTTTTATGGCTAGAAATTCCTGTTACTTATAAACACGTGAAAAAAATGAGAAAAATGAAAATAATACTTAGGTTTAAATATATGTTTCGATTTTATGTAACACAAAGATCTGCAACAAGATATCTCCTCTTTTGCAATCTTCAACCTAGTTTGAACAATTCTTAAAGTGTACAAAACTCCACAAGTTCTCTTCCTGTAATCCCAACACGACAGCCAATCTTCAATAGATTGATAGAAGTCTTGATCAATATGATGAACACCAGCAGTGCATAATTTGATCAAACAGTAAGCGCAAATTTCTTCGTCCTAAAGAAACTCTTCAAAAAAAGATCTTCTTCGTCTTCTTAAGGAGTTCTTGGAGTGTTTTCACAAAAATCACAATCTGAAACAACAAATGAAATTGTTAGAACAACCAAAGTCTTTGTAAATTACAGAATCACGTCTATCTATAGTTTTCTATAAAACAGACGCTCTTATAGTCGACTTTGCCACTAATGTAGTCGACTGTCATCAAACAGTTATAACAGTTAAAACAATTAGCAGTAGTCATAACAACCAAATTGATTACACATTTAATTCAGTTGACTTGCATTTAATGCTGGAACAAGAAATCAAAATATAGCCGTTATTGTTCACCAACATCAATAGAATTTCAAAACATAACTACCCAGGCGAAATCCCTGTGCATGCAGTCGACTATAACACTTCAAATAAATTTTGAAAATCTTTTCATTGCAAAATTACTCACAACACTATTTTAGAAGATCTGTGCAAAGTCACGATTTTTAATCGACTTACTTCATAATGAAGTCGACTTAAAACTTGCAGTTTTGTCACACAATAAAAGTTCAACAAAGTGCATGTGATTTTCTTTTCTGAAGCATATGTTATGCAATCACAAATGATGTATCAAGTATAAAATCAGTGAATATGCCTAGATATATGAAAATCAACACAACATGTTCTTCAAGATTTCATTCACAATAAAGAGTTGAACATGTAACACATATCAATACACAAGTTATTAATAATGTGTTGTCATAATAAAAAACCATAACACCATGAGATTAAGGTTTAGCTAAACTAGTGTTTCCCTTATCAACAATCTCAATACACTAAAATCGATTTTACAAGTTACGGAATAGTAAATGTAAATATAAAGATAAAACCTTCCTTCGACGAACGAACCGGAAGGTAGCTTCCTTCGACTAACAAACTGGAAGCGAGCAACCTACACTTTCCTTCGACAGACGAATCGGAACAGTGCAACAACAATCTTCCTTCGACCAACAAATCGGAAGAAAACAACTTTGCCAACTTGAGGAGAACTGCTCCGACCTTTGACACACAAAGCGCGAGCTTCTCCTATTCACAAGTTTAGGCAAGGTAATGAACTAGCTTTTTGGAACTTCCTCATATCACACTGTATTCTCAAAAAAGCTCATATTCTTTCTCTAAGAGTTTGAGACCACTATTTGTAGCCTACTGGTATGAAATTAAAAAGACATATTACAACTGCCAGTGATAATCGATTATTTTAAGTAATAATCAATTATTCAAGTCTGTTACAGGGTTTTCAAAAAAGTGATAATCGATTATCCTGAGGAATAATCGATTATTCCAGAGAATTGGGCAGTTCTTATCAAGATCAGTGATAATTGATTATTTGAAGCAATAATCGATTATTCCAGAGAAAAATGGTTTTTCAGGAATGCTCGTGATAATCGATTATTATTTCAAATAATCGATTATATGCGTGAATATCCTAAAGACAGGAGATTTCTAAGATTTTACATGTTCAAACTTTTTCCTAATACATTTGCAATCTACAAAAGTGCTTTGAAATAAATTACAACTTGATTCTTCGAGTTTATCTCTTGCAGCATCATCAAAATCATTTATCTTCAAAATACCAATGCTCCTCATTGGTAACAAATTCAACCCCGCTCTTGGTGTGAGAAATTGACTCATTCTATTTTAACAATGGAAAACCAAAAAGACATGGAAATTTGTAATAAATTAAGAGCACAAATAAAGCGGGAAAAAGATCTCAAAAAAACATGAGAAAAACCAGTAACCTCTTGCAATTAACCACAAACATTTTGCGTGATATTAAAAACCCTAAAGTTGAATGGGACAAGGTTTTCTAATTTCTAGAATTTTTGGAAAGGCTTATGGGGATAGAAAAGGAATTTTAGACGAGGTTTAGGCAATAGAATTCGGGATTGTAGGAGAAGAGAACTTAGCGTTGAGGGGCCAACGAAAAATGAAGGATAATGTGTCGCACACTCAATATTGAATGGTGAAGAATAAGTATAAATTGAGAAGTGGGGTGGAGAAGATGCAATCAATTTCTGAAAGTGTGAAGTGGAGGAAAAGATGTGGAATGGAGAAGATGTTGTGAAGTGTGAAAACCGAAGGATGCGAAGTGGAGAAGAAGATGTGAAATGGGGAAGAAGATGCGAAGTGGAGACGAAGATGTTGTGAAATGTGAAAACTGAAGGACATGAAGTGGAGAAGACGATGCAAAGTGGAAAAGAAGAAACACAGGCAGAATTTGATGAAATGGATAATTAGGCATTGCGAGAAATATTCCAACAATTATCGATGATTTTCTAACAAAACTGCCGAAAATATATGTTGATAGGGGGAGTTATATCTAGCAAAACCCATCTCACATTTGTTTTTGATGATGAACAAAAGATATGTTTTATAGTTTCTTGCACAACAAATGACAAAACAATTGTTTGGTCTTTACTGTGTTTGTGCTTGAACTGATTGATATTTGCATTCATTGATTGTAAATGAATCATATGGTGAAACATATTTCACATTTCATATATGGAAGAAATAATCGATTAAACTGTTTACATAATCTGTTATATTTCTTCAGATTTCAATACATACTTAACAGGGGCAAAACAACTATGTTTTTAAACGATTACATCAGTTATATAATCAATCAAAACACGTTGTTATGCCTACATGTGTTTGCTGAGTGCATTGATGTGTTTAGAAAGGAAAATGATTTTGAAATTTTCTTAAGTATGGAACTTAACCGATTACATAAGTTTCATAATTGGTTAAAAGGATTATCTTGTGAAAATTATTTTCATTGAAAGCCATAACTGCCTATAACAGTCTTATTTGTTTGTTGTTGGCTATTATTTACTTAATCGGTAGCATGCGCCATTTAATCTATTAAATCTGAAACAGATGTAAAACTGTTAAAGTAAAAAGAAAAGCTTAACAGATTACATTAATAACGTAATCGATTAAGCTGCGTCTAGGTTGAGAAATTCTATAAATAGACGCATTGCATCGTGCTTCAATATGAATTAATGTACTTACACTTTCATAACTGACTTGTTTGTTAAGCATTGATTGCAGGAGTGTCCTAAACTTCTTTGGAGAATCAAGATCATTCATTTTGAAGAAAATCATTAAGATTCATGCAATAAAATAGTATAATCTTATTTTAAAAAACAAATGAAAAAAAAAATGGAAGATTTTATTCGCTTTTTTTTTCTCAGTTTCTGTGTTAGAGATAAAATTTAACTGAGTAAATTTGAATTTTTTTACCGTTTACATTTGAACCTAAGTAGAGTAACATGTAGTACTTATTTATTTATAAAGTCCATAAATAATGTTGTATTTAAATGAAAAATTAAAGCTGGTATTCTATTAATTATAGGGTTAAATATGATTTTGGTTCCTTAACTTGTGAAAATTAGAATTAGTCCCTCTTCAAAACTTTGGTCTAATTTAGTTCCCGAACTTTAGAAATGTATGAATTTAGTCCTTTTAACTAAATTTTGTTAGGTTTATTTGATGTTAAGGACGTTTCATGTTTCAAGGACGTTTCATGATAGCATTTAGGTTGTTTACACATTTTTGCTTCAATATTAAATGAGAAACGCATTTGAAACAACAAATAAAGTTAACAAAATTTGAATAAAAGGACTAAATTTATACATTTCTAAAGTTGAGGGACTAAATTAGATATATTTTAATTTTTAAACTTAAAAAATAAATAGACGTAATCTTTTTAATACAACGACATCAATTTTCTTTTACTTGTTAAACGGTATTATAGAGTCACATTTTAACTAGAACATCTCAAATAGATTCTAACTTCAAAAGTATTTGATGTATCCAAAAAAATTTAACAATTGAATTAAAAATATTATATTTATTTATTTTTAAAATTTGAAGATCAAAATATATTGAATGAGGATAAATTCTAATTTTAGATACTCTAAAAGATATTTAACCATATTTTTAATAATATTCATTCGGCCGTGAGAAATGATGAGCAAATTAACTTCTAAAATGACAATTTATAGTTTAACTTTTGCGTTTCCTAATGGAATGAGAATTCTTCTAATAATGTGTATTTAATAAACACAAATTTATGTATGACATGTATTCAATAAATATATAAATTTACGTCTGATCTATAAAGATGAGACATAAAAACCTTCTTTTATCTTTATTCCTTACATGTCAATAATAAATATTGATAATTTATTTGCAAAAAGAAATTGTACATTCTTTTTTATGGGTTGTTTACATGTGAAATATAAATCTAATGTCGAAGATGACCGTTTTTTTAGTACTAATTCTATTTTAAATAAAATTAAATTACGTGATAATTTTATTATAATAATGTAATAATATACATTAAGTAAGATAGTTAGTAAATTTTATCAATATAACAGTTTTAAAATTGACACTTATTTCTTTTTATTTACTTTACAACTTTATAAATTAACATTTTATTAAAAATAGTTGTATAATAGATATACTCTTTTATATATTTATTGTGCAACTTATAAACTAATATTTTATTGAGATATAACATTTTATTAAAAAATAGTTGTATAATCGGCGTTAAGATATACTTTTTCGAGTTCTATTTGATTGTACATGAAGAAAAAAAGTTTGTAAAACGTATCATTATTCATTTTAAAGTACATTTGAATTGATGGAATGACGCAAACCAGACAATTGGGTTTAGAGCGAAAGGACAAAATTAAAACAAATTCTATGGCCTTAGAAATATGAACACGTTAATAAAACCAGAGACATAAGCTCTGGAATGTTTTATTTAGTCTTGCATTTATTTATTTATTACACCCAAAGCATAGACACGTCTCTCACAAGGAGAAAGTGGACGATTTTCCATGCAATAGTGCTTGTAAAATAGAAGACGACACACTATACAATTAAATTATGTAATTCTTTATATTTCATTTATCAAAATATCATAAGCTTTAAATAATGGTAGGTTCAGAAGATAGATACAAAAATTTTAATATTTTGAGCATAAAATTAGTAATAATGACAGAATCAGATTAATTATGATAATGAATGAAAACGGTAATATGATAATCATGTACCAAATCTAATGGTTAAAGATTACTTACCATTGGAAGGTATACACCAAAGTTTATGTACATGTTACTCGTTTAGAAGCTATTTGTGTTTTGTTATCTTTTGCCACTTTCAATGATAATGAAATTATATTAAATGAATGTGAAAAGTGCTAACTTTTTAATAGACTCATTAAAGAAAATGTCTATGTAAAAGATGTCCTAATTTTGAGGATGATACTTTTTCCAATCATGTTTTTAAACTCAAAAGGTTTACTCATTATATCAAGCTCCAAGATCCAGGAGGTTGGTATGGAATCGATCTAAGTAGATTTTCTAATTGAAAATGGTTTTATGAGAAGAAAAGTAGACACTACTCTCTTTTGTAAAGATTATTCAAAAAATTTCATTATTGGTCAAATATATATTATGACATTACCTTTAGTTCTATTAATGAAATGTGTGTATGAAGGATTTCTCAAGCCTCATGAATTCAAGACTGTGAAGAACTCTGATTCTCAGAATCCACCTACTTAATTGCATTTTGTTTTTCCACCGCTTCTGTTTTCAATTCTGTTTCTTCACCGCTTCTTCTCTTTTTCTTTATGTATATAAACACTTGTCTTTCTTCTCTGTAAATACATACTTCATACTTTACTCAATAATACAATTTACAAGTTTCTTTTCTTTCTTTGGCTTCTCTCTCAATTAGTCATCTTGATATTCATCTTCACGAGTGTGGGTATAAGGGTTCTGTGTTGATCATTGCGCCTCTGTGATGGTATTAGAGCTCTTCCTTTGAAGAGCTCTGCTGTGCATATCATACTCTGGTTTCTTCTTCTTCTTTCGCTTTCTTGAGGGTCTTTCTTTCTCTTTATTCTACCCTTCCGCCATGACTGACGAACATAATAAGCCTTCAAGCTTTCTGTACCTTCACCCCAGCGAGAGCCCAGCCATCTCCTTGGTCTCTCCCCTTCTTGATTCAACAAATTATCACGCATGGAGCAATTCCATGGCCACTGCATTGAGCGCCAAGAATAAATCTCAGTTCATCGATGGAACTTCCACAGAGCCACCTCGTGGAGACCCTTCTCACAACGCCTGGAAAAGATGCAACAACATGGTGGTTTCTTGGTTGGTCCACTCGGTTCTAGGGAGATTTGCTGCGCATCTCCAAGATGCAAAGAGATGCATCTTCCCTAAAACAAGGAACATCCACCGTCAATGAGTTCTACATCAAGTTGTACATCATATGGGATGAGTTGGAGAAATTTCGTCCTGATCCAACCTATACTTGTGATGTCCAATGTTCTTGCAAAATGCTCTCAACGATATCTCAAAGAAAACATGAAGACCGTGCATTACAGTTTCTCTGTGGCCTGAATGAGCAGTATGGTAATATCCAATCCCATGTACTCTTACTGGATCCTATACCCCCCGTCTCCAAGATCTTTTCCTATGTCATGCAACAGGAAAGACAGTTAATGAATAATAATTTCTTGAATAACCTTGAACCCAAAACTATCAATGCAACTATTGGAACCATTGTTTGTTTTATTTGTGGCAAAAGTGGTCACACTGACGCTGTATGTTTCAAGAAACACGGGTTTCCTACCAAGCCCCTTCCAAACAAGAAATCTTGCTCTCACTGTGGCAAGACTGGGCATACCGTTGATGTTTGCTATAGGAAACATGGATACCTACCTGGTCACAAATTCTACAATGGTAAAAGTCTCCTCTCAAGAAGCCAAGAACCTACCATCGACTCTCCAGGAGACAATTCTGACCCTGAAGTGTGCCTCACCGAGCACCAATATCAGGCCCTCATGGCTCTCATCAACCCCACTGTGGAAAATGCCTCCAACCCCCAAATCGGTTCCATGATTTCCAATTCTGAGGACCCAGGTAAAACCATTTTCACTTTTGACTCTGTTGCTGCCACAAGTATCACAACATGGATTTTAGACTCCGGTGCCACTGACCATGTTGTTTCTTCCCTTAAATATTTCCATTCCTATAATCCCATTAGACCTGTCACCATTAATCTCTCCAATGGCATCACCACCAAAGCCACTCATAAAGGAAACATAAAGCTTCATGATCTACTTTGCCTAACCGATGTTCTTTATATTCCTGACTTTTCCTATAATCTAATTTCTATATCTAAAATGGTTTTAGAAAATAATGTTTACGTAACCTTCACTAATTCTCAATGTCTCATCCAGGACTCAACAACACACCACAAGATTGGTTTAGCTTATTTGCAAGCTGGTCTATATGTTCTTCACGGCCCTGCCATCACTGCTGCTCCTTGTGTGCATTCTGCTAGTTCACAACAATTACTCCCTGCTGTCAACAACAACATTTGGCACAATCGCTTGGGCCATCTATCTGATAAAAGACTGGAGGTTCTTAAATAGAAATATCCCTACATTAACTATATATGAGACAATTGTAATTCCTGCCACATTGCTAAACAAAAAAACCGCCCTTTACTTCACATAACTCTATTGCTTTACATGCTTTTGATCTTATACATATTGATATCTGGGGACCCTATTCTAATGCATCCATTCATTCTCATAGATATTTTTTAACAATTGTGGATGACCATACTAGATACACATGGGTTCATTTAATGCATGCTAAATCTGAACAAGAAATCATATTCTGCATTTCATATCTTATGTTAAAAATCAGTTTCAAACCACTATTAAAATCATAAGATCTAATAATGGGCCTAAATTTTCTATGCATGATTATTTTAATTCCCAAGGGATTATTCACCAAACCTCATGTAATGAAACCCCTCAACAAAATGGAATTGTTGAAAGAAAACATCAACACCTTTTAAATGTCACTAGTTTTTCATTCTAATATTTGTAATCAATTTTGGACATATGCACTTAACCATGCCACTCTTCTCATAAATGTCATGCCTACTTCCCTTCGCAATAACGATTCCCCACATGAAAAACTTTACCACACAACTTTTGATATCACTAGACTTAGAGTTTTTGGCTGCCTTTGCTACACCAGCACCCTACATTCTCATAGAAAGAAACTTGATTCGCGTGCTACTGCTGGTATTTTTCTTGGTCTCCATCCCACCACAAAAGGATATAAACATACAGTCTTGTAACATTCAAGTTTCTAGAAATGTTGTTTTCTGCGAAAATGAATTTCCTGACATGGCATCCACCACTTCATTACATCCTACTTTACCTTTTACCTTTACATCATAACACAATTTTGCATGATAATGATCATCTCACTCCCTCTACCCCTCATAATTCTTCTTCTCTTAAAAATGAAAAGCATTTAAACAATACTTTCATTTGTGCTAGGCAATCTACTCGCACTAGAACCATGCCTACTTACCTCAAAGATTTTCAAATAGCATCTTACAGTACTTTCCTAACAAATATCCTATTGAAAATGTACTTAATTTTGACAAAATATCTCCTGCATATAGACATTTTATTTCTTCCATAGACAGCAGACACAATCCTACTAACTACAAAGAAGCAATCCAACATGAACATTGGCGTGCTACTATGCAAGCTAAACTCATTACTCTCGACCAATCCTACTAACTGAGATGATCATAGTTGCCCCTGTTAGTACACTCATGAATTTCTCTACCAAAGTCTCCTCTGAAGGCCAGCCGCTTGAGGATCCCACTATTTTTTGTCGTTTGATTGGGCGCCTAATTTATCTCACAAATACACGTCCTGACATAACTTATGTTGTTCATCGTCTCAGCCAGTATGTTGTTTCACCCACCTAAGCTCATCACCAAGCCGCCTTTCGCATACTACGCTACATAAAAAACACTCTTTGACAAGGCATCTTTCTCAACGCAACCAGCCTCCTCACACTCAAAGCTTATAGCGACTCTGACTGGGTTGGCTACCCTGACTCAAGAAAATCCACCACTAGTTACATTGTCTACCTCGGCGATTCTCACATTTCCTGGAAATCTAAGAAACAATCTACTTTCTCTCGAAGCTCCTCTAAAGTAGGAAACCATGCCCTTGCTTAAACAGTTTGCGAAATCCAATGGCTCAGTAATATCATGAACGAACTTCACCTCTCTTTCTCTCAACCTGCAACCATCTTCTGTGATAACCAATATACCATAAAGATTGCCACCAATTAAGTCTTCCACGAACGCACCAAACATATCGAGATCGACTGCCACCTCATCTGTGAGAAAGTCCAGGAAGAAATTGTCAAATTGCTTCCCATACATCAACTTGCAGATATCCTGACAAAGCCACTTCCTCCTTCTTCCTTCCATCATATTAATTCCAAGCTCGGCACCATGAATATCTATACCAAGCTTGAGGGGGCTGTCAGAATCCACTTACTTAATTGCATTTTGTTTCTCCACCGCTTCTGTTTTCAATTCTGTTTCTCCACCGCTTCTTTTCTTTTTCTTTATGTATATAAACACTCGTCTTTCTCCTCTGTAAATACATGCTTCATACTTTACTCAATAATACAGTTTACAAGTTTCTTTTCTCTCTTTGGCTTCTCTGTCAATGAGTCATCTTTATATTCATCTTCACGAGTGTGGGTATAAGGGTTCTATGTTGATCATTGCGCCTCTGTGACTGATTGTTCGTAGGATTACTAACCAAGAAGATAAACAATGAAATTGACATACACATTAGACAAAGTATGTAATGAGCTTCTAAAGAGTTTCAACACCAAATCCAGTAGACAACACTGTACTATGACAGATGATTGGATCTCTTTTATATCTCATTCTTCACCTAATATTTATATCTCATTTTACGCCTAATATCATATACAGGGTATCTGCGTGTGTGCTCGTTTTTAATTGGCCCAAATGAAGTACACTTAACTATTGCTAAACAAATATTTAGATATTTAAAGCGCACTACTAACCTTGTTTATTCTTTTAAGAGTCGAGAAAGTTTTAAATTATAGGATACTATGATAAAGACTACACTGGTGATAAAGTAGAAAAAGAAAAATGTTGTGGTCAGGTGCAAGAAAAATAGACCTTTATTTACTATTTACCTTTTCTTTTTCACATGGACCACCTAGTCAGGTAGGTCGTTATCCTATTGTAATTCAAGAATATTGAAGTACATTATTTTAACTATTACTTTAAATTGTTATATTGCGTTCACAAGATAATAAACGTAAACAATTTCTATTAAACCAATTTTTGACAAACTATTTTACTTTTGTTGTATTTGAATAAATTTAATAGAGCTCTTTTCACTAGTGGAAAAATGCTGTTTAACGTCGGTTATTTTGGGCTTTTAACGTCACATGTTGAACCGACGTCTATTTCGGTGACGTTAACTTTACATCAGTCAGGTTTATGACAGACGTCTATGTAGACGTCGGCTGTGTAGACAGACAATGTGAAAATCGACGTCAGGCATAACCACAATAGACGTTCACATAGACGTCGGTGGTCAACAAAGGGGACGTCTGTACGCTCTGGAACGTTTTGTGCACTGTAACTTATTGGAAGTCTATTTGTGCATTAGCCGACGTCTATGTACGTTGGTTTTGCATTAACCGACGTCTACTGGGTATTTTTTTTTTAATAAATATTTTATTTTTCGAATAAAACAACACCTGAAATTAAGAAAATTTTCCCAGAACAATTGTTTATAATAAATATTGTTTGTTTGAGCTATAAATAGATATAATTCAATCAAAGATAAAAATAAAATAAAATTATAAACTTAAACTAAACCTAAGTAATTGAAAACAACAAAAATAAAGTCTTGCTAGTTCCACTTTTGCAAAAGATAAGTTGTCCGCTCCTACCTTAGCTGCTTTATCGTGTCTTCAGGTAAAGCAGATGAATTGTTGAAGCGCTGCACAATTAAGAAATATTGATTATGGTTTGATATATGTTCAAAAGAATTAATTGATTTTTGAGGTTTTCAAAGTAAGCCTGATTATTACCTCATTCCAGTTATCTGTAATGCCAACTCGAATGATGGTCTTAATCCAAGACATCACATAGTACCCACATTCCCATGAATCTAGTTGTCTGTTACACTAAAATGACAAACTAAATATAGTCAAGAATTAAGATAATTGAATAACATAGTAAATGAATTATAAAACTATAAATGCACCAAAGCTTGGGATACAAGACTTGATTTAGCTGACTTCGAGATTTACCCATTACTCTATTTACGTTAAAACAGAAAGTAATATTAATATAAGTATGAAATCATAAAAAATTAAGGCCGACATGAATTTAAAAGTCATTTTAAGTGAAACACTTACCCTTGAAGAATGGTTTTCAAGTCATTTTTCATCTTCCTTTGCAGCGAACAGAACAATACAACTATACTTTTTTTGGGGATGAGGACCACCAGCTGCCAGTGAGCCCTGTTTGGAACACCATAAATAGTTAGTAAACTAATTAAGTAAACTTTAATTACCTTTTACATAAAACAACACATACCCATCAATGTATGGCACAAGGTATATGTCTGTGTTTGACTCAGCCATCCATGTTTCCAAATAATTTTGTTTGGTTTCAACTGTGTTACCAGAACGTTGAACGGTCTGAGGTTCAACAAATCCGTAAACGGAAGACCGACCTTGGTCTACAATGATTGTGTCCATGTACCTATAACAACAAAGTTAACTTGTTACAAAGAATGCATCTAAATTAAAATATTATGGTTGACAAAAGTAACTATCTTACATGCACCAGAGTTGAATAATGGAAATATTCAACATCTTGTCTCCCGCAATGATCTCCGATACATCATTGAATGTGATATATACTGGCATATGGGGGGGGGGAGACCAAATACTCGTAAATCCCAGTATATTTGTATTGGTCCTTTGTTGAACTTGGGAATGTTTGACAATAGTTTTGCTATGGGATCATCCTCTGCTTCAGCCATGTCATCACCATCATCACCATCATCATATTCATGTTTTGGTGCCTCATGCATCGACTGCTTTTGAGGACGTGTGAACTGAAGATAAAATTTTCAAAGTTATGAACAAATATTTTTAAATGATAATATAAAATTAGTAATGATAAAAATATTATACTTGTTGTGTACCAATGTGTGTGATAACCAATGCTCTAGGCCAGGCTAAAAAACTTCCTATCGCCTCCCCCACAAATTGAACTTCATGAGTGGGTACAGGCACCTGAGCCTGTGGATTCCTAACCTCGTTAATCATGACACACACGTGCTGGGGTGATATGGGAATACCATGAATACTCTCGCCTCCCTCAACTACTCGTCCGATAGCCACAATGCGTGCGGGATCCTCATCAACCAACAAGTCATATTGACCAATGTAGTCAGTAGGTTCAACTGTAGAGTAGGATCCTTTGGTGCAGGCAGGAGGTGGTGTGGGAGTTTCAGTGGGCACACCCAGGGTGCCCTGCGTCATGGATTGCAGCTTCTCTTCAAGCGCTCTTTGTATTTGTTTTTGTTCTTCTAGCTGCTAAGTGAATCGTTGCTCCATTTGACGAATTATTTGTTCCCACTAAAGATCCATCTGCCTCAGTGCCTCCTAATTCGTTGATTGAGTTATTTTTTGTACAGGGCCAAAGTAGTCACGAAGACCAATGGACCCAGGAACAACACGTACACGTCCTAAGTGCTCCGGTTTTCCAATGGTCGTTGTTAAAATGTTCTCCCTACGTTGGGGAGTAAATGATCCATGTGTCTGCTGCTCAACCAACTCATCCTGCACATTAAAAAATTACGTTACATAAATTGCAAGATATGATAAAAAAAACAATCAAACAATGTTTACAATTTCAACTTACAATTCTCTGTGAGATCACTACGGCTGAGGCAGATGTCATGTTCCCATCAGATTTTGTCCGAGCAGCCTTCCACATCTCGTACCTTGTAGGTGGAGGTGCTAGGTCCGGGGACTCCAGCCCCAACACTTCTTAAAGACATACAAAAACTTTGTTTTTCTGTTTTAGAAAGAGTATGATAGGCTGGGGGCAAATAGGTGCGTCTACCTATTGTCTGTGGATGTAACTCTATTCGGATTCCCATGTCAGCCAAATCTTGTCTTGCTTTTATTCCATCTTTGGTCTTCCATTTCATGTTTAATAAAGTTCCGATGACACTGTCACAAACATTTTTTTCTACGTGCATCACATCAATACAATGTCTAACATCAAGTATAGACCAATAAGGAAGATTAAAAAATATTAATCGTTTCTTCCAAACATTTTTTGCATATGTACTTTTACGATGTTTTCCGAATACAATGTTAATGTTTTTGACTTCGTTGTACACCTCTTCACCATTCCGGGGTCTGCACACAACCTCATCCTCAGCACTTCCATTGAATGCTTTTTTCAATCTACGATAAGGGTGATTGCGAGGAAGGAATTTCCGATGTCTTGTATAAACCGTCTTCTGACCATGCTTCAATTGAAGGTAACTAGTGTTTTCTTCACAAATCGGACATGCAAAATGTCCTTTAACACTATAATCGCTCAAGTTTCCATAGGCTGGGAAATCATTTATAGTGAAAAACAACATTGCACACAAACGGAAATTCTCTTCAACATCTGAATCAAAAACTTCCACTCCTTCTTCCCACAACAATTTCAAATCATCAATTAAAGGTTTCAAGTAAACATCAATGTCATTGCCAGGTTGTTTAGGACCAGATATCATCATTGACAACATGACATATTTTCTCTTCATGCACAACAAAGGAGAAAGATTGTATATCATCAACATAACTGGCCATGAACTGTGTTTGCTACTTAAGTTCCCGTACGGATTCATACCATCAGTTGCAAGTGCAAGTCTTAAGTTTCTTGGATCTACACGAAATTCTGGAAATGTTTCATTGATCTTCTTCCACTGTGGTGAGTCTGCTGGGTGTCGAAGAAGATTATCGCACTTTCTTCCTAAAACGTGCCATTTAAGGTTCTTTGCATCCTCCTTAACAGAGAACATACGTTTGAACCTAGGTATTATAGGCAAATACCACATGACCTTACCAGGTGCACCATCATTACCTTCGTCAATGCAATTGTCAGATTTCTTTTTAAATCGGCTTAAACCACATGTTGGACAATACTTTAGTGAAGAAAACTCCTTGGTGTACAAAACACAATCATTGAGGCAAGCATGTATCTTTTGATATTCAAGACCCATTGGACATAAAACGTTTTTGGCCTCGTAATTTCGAATAGGAAGAGTATTATTTTCTGGAAGCATCTCCTTCAGCAACTCCAACAACTCCGTGAAACTTTTATCCGTTAATCCGTTCTTTGCTTTTAAACTAAACAACTTCAAAGTTGTAGACAAACGTGTAAAGTTCGTGCAGCCTGGGTACAACGGTTGCTCACAATCATTGATAAGAGAATCGTACAAATTATCTCTTCGATAGTTATCCTCACCAACATCACGTATCATGTCCTCTAAATGATCACTCATCCATTCTTCCACATAATTTGTTCCTCGTGACGTCATAGGCTGGTCCAATACTTCTCCATGCCAAGTCCAAACAATATACGTTCTCGTTATGCCGAACATGAATAGATGATCATGCAAATTGCCTAAGTCTTGTCGTATTTGATTAAGACAACGAACACAAGGACACAAATATGTCCCGTTCACAGACTTTGCATTTTCTTTAACATATTGCAAGAACACAAAAACACCCTTCTCATATTCTTCAGATATGCGACGTGCATTCATCCAGCTTCGATCCATACTATGTTCGTAACATAGTTAATCAGTATAAATTTCTTAACTCTCACAAGGTTAGGCCGTACCCATTCAGGAAAAATATTTTTCATAAATTGCTAAGACATGTGCAAAGAAGTCTACATCATAAATTTGATAAAATTTTGTCAGCATTTTGCATTGGTCTCCGAAATACATGAAATGAGAGTAGTCACAAGAATGACCACAATCAAATATGCATCCGGAGAACAACACAAATAATGAACCGAAATTTCATCAATCTTATGCATAAACTCAAACGTACATGTTTTAGCAAATTTATGAAAAATTATTTTCCCAAACTGTCGAATCGGACAATTCAAAATTTAATACAAACGATTAAAAAATTTATCGTTTGTACAAAATTTCAAACGGGAACTAAGTTTCACTCAATAATTTGATACTTATAATCTAACATGCCAATTATAATAACACAGCTAAAATTTATCACATGCATATTCAAAAGCCGATAACACATGCACACCTAAAAGCCAAAAACATGCAAACGCAAAAGCCAATAACATGCATACACAAAAGACAATAACAGACATACAATAAAGGTTTTCAACAAAGAAGCTAACCTTTTTAGCAGATTAAAAAAACAATGGAGGGAAATGGAGGACTAAACGCCCAAAAATATAGGCCAAAAAGGGTCAAAAACGTCACCCCAGAACACGCCACAAACTACATCAAAACGCAACGAAAACGAATTTTAATCGGTTCAAATGGAAGATATTTCATCAAAGAATAACTTAATCGGAGTAAAACTGAATTTAAACGGTGCAAAAGAGAGAAAATCAACCTGGAAAGCAATGCCGCAACAGAAAGCGCGAGGAAGAAGACGATGAATAGTGGTAACTGCTCGCGGGTTCGCGTTCTGTACTATAAAATCCTATAGACGTCGGTTACATTAGTCCACCGACGTCTAGAATGTTGTAGACGTTGGTGCTCTCACTAATTTGACGTCTTTATGATTTAAATATTATTAATGATCGGGACCTTTTGTAATAATGCATGTATACCCAAATGGAGCTGTGGAATTAGAAATTCCAAATGATGATGGTCAGCAGCGAAGTTGGGTGGTGAATGGGCAGAGGCTCAAACATTACTTGGGAGGAGAGGTGGAGTAATTCTCCCTGGTGATGATGTTGGTGGATCCATGAGGTTCGGGTCAGGCTCGTGACGTTAAACAAGCGCTATTGGGAGGCAACCCAGGTTTCTTTTTCTTTTGTACTTTGGATTTGTAGAATAGGTTGAATTTTATTTTTGTGTCTATGTTTGACTTATACACTGATTCTGATGAATGGTTTGACTGAATGAAATGTGTGATGAGTCTATTTAATGATGATTAGATGTGGATGATGATTGACTTGTATGACATGATTGATATCCAGTTGGAAAATTCACTAGCTATGTGAACAAATGTGTGATGATTTATGATTGTGATTGTGATGCTAAGTAGGTTGTATGAATTGATGATGTGTGAGGAAGCATTTTATGTTAGGTATGAGCTTCAGAGTATTCATTGTTATATGTATTTATTCACAGGAAAGCATGAATGATATTGCCTAAGTCTTGATGATTGATTGAATTGCATGTGTATGTCATATGATCAAGGCCATTTTTTTTTGGAAGCCCTTACTTAGCCAAATTTTTTACCCAAAAGTGATTGAAATTTTACACCCTTTTTGAACCTTGGCCCTATACAGGATGAAAACCCTTGTGTTGAATTTATTTACTTTGAATTGGGTTGATAATTGTAAGTACATTCAAGGTTCAAGTTTAGGGTTGTGGGGGGAAATTTGAATGGCAAAAATAAAGGCATTAAGCTCAAATATTGAAAAAGAAAAATGCATGAGAAAACAAAAAAATTTATGAAAGATGAGCTGAGTGTAAAAATAAAAGAAAAAAGGAAGAAGTTGGGAAAAAGTGAGATTGGTTAAGAAAGAGAGTTGAACTTGAACCTTGAATGTTAAATGAGCTCTCTTGATTCAAAGATTTTGTGATCCAGAAAAACCAATTTTTTCTTGATAGCCTAGCCTCATTACAAGCCTTGGAAAGTCCTTGTGATGACATTTGCATGTGAGGATGTTGATTGTATTAGATGAAGGACAATTTTGTTTCATGTGACATGTGAATAAATAGAGAGTGGAGTGACCTCTTAAACACTTGAGTGATTGAGTGAAACATGTGCTTGGTAAGAATTGTTGAATTCCATGATTACATCTATGCTTAGTTGATTGATCATTCATGAATATAACATCTGTTGGGAAATATGTGATCATGTGAACTGAAGTGAATTGAAAGCATGCATGCATCTTGATTTGATTCCACTGAAAATCTGAATTGAGTAGTTCTTGTCATAAGCAAAGTGAACTTTGGGATTATTGAACTATTTGATGAAAAAGTGGAAAGCCAAGTTTTGTTTTGTTCTGCTTGAGGACAAGCAAATTTCTAAGTTTGGGGTTGTGATAACGGTTGAAAAACCGTTATTTTCATACTTAATTTTGATACTAAAACACACCATTTATGACTTAGAATGAGATTAAAATAAAGTAAAACACTTAGTTGAGTCATGTGAGAGTCAAAAGTTGGTTTTAGAGATATTATGCTTGTTTTTACATTGTTTTGCAGGGTTTTGAGATAAATTGAAGATGGAAGTAAAACAAGGTGGATTTGGATTCGTGAAAGATGAAGAAAAAGGATGAAAAGAAGAGTTGGCAAACCGCTGAGCGTCCAGGGCGATTAGAGGCATACCGCCCAGCGGTCAGTTGTACTGTTTAGCCGCTGGGCGATTAGAGGCTAACAGCTGGGTGGTGGCGCGATTAAGGGGTAAACCGCTGGGCGGTTTATTTAGCTGCTAGGCGGTTGTCTGTTTTTACCATTTTTATTTGGCCTCGATTCTGTTATCTTTTGGGCCTATATATAGCCCAGTGCGATTCAAAACTCATTCTTTTGGAAGAGAGAAACGTCCACAGTAGCTCTACACACCTTGGAGGAGATTTCTTGGATGCTTAGGCTCCACTTTATCAAATCTAGGGTTTTCTTTTCCATTATTTCATTATTGTCATCTAGTTTCACCATGATTATGGTAAACTAAACCCTAGGTTGTTAAGGAACAATGTAATCTTTTGAAACTCTCATATATCCAAATCCTTATTTACTTTATATGCTTGCATATGCTTGATTTATCAATTGTTGGGTTCTTTACCTGTATTTAATGCTTTTATCGTTTAACTCATTCGGTAGATGTTGTTTGTCTTTATTGATACGAGGACGTACAGTAATGTCATGAACTGGGAAGAATTCCTTGATTATGCTAATACCGCCTATGGATAAGGGTAGGACGATCAATTGTATTTTGCTTCCGTTTATAATGCATTATTAATTACTAGGGGAGGCTAGGGATAACAAGCCGGTAATTATTAATAGGCTCTTTTCAGCAAGGGATTGGGTTAAGGGTAGACCAAGAAATTTTGCATGGCAATATGATAAATAAGCAAAGTAAATAAGGAGAGTAGATATATGAGGGTTGTTAGAAGCGGCTGCAGCGGAATGGTTAGCGTGGAATAACAAACCAAGAGGGGTTTTAATTCAAACGTGTGCCTTTTAATTTCTAGTCAATTAATCTTACTACGCAAATAATTACTGTAAATAACAAGAGTAAGGGAGAGAGAAATTTGCACAGATGATTTTTATACTGGTTCGGATCTTACCAATCCTACGTCTAGTCGCTTATCTCAAACCAAGATAAACAGTTCACTAGTCACAAAACAATTACAAATTACAATCATAAAGAAACAATTTGTAAGAGTTTAGAAAACACCTCTCTTGATACCACAAGAGATGAACCTGCATCTCCTTTGAGTCTTCACAATGGATGAAACACCTCCTCCGAATGCTTCACGAAGGATGATCCTCTTCCACACACCTCCTCAGACGCACCAAGGATGAACCGGCTATTTCCTCTGTCACCGTGGCAGCACTTCACTAGCTCCACAGACAAGAGTTTCACAAGCCGAACAAGAACACACACTTATCAAGAGTTTTTGAGTTCTTAAGCACAAGGCAAGAGTTCTTAATTGATTCTCTTGATGGAGAATGAGAGTCTATTTATATACTCAAGCAAACACTCTTCCATTTTTCGTAACTGGCCATTTTTACGCGTTTAATCGATTATTCTATGTGGTAATCGATTACAACTTGCATAACAGCTAGTCTGCAACGGCTGGAAAAGCCCAACGTCTCATTGTAATCGATTATTTTCAGGTGTAATCGATTACGTAATCGATTAAAATCCCCTGTAATCGATTATTTCATGTCTGATTATAACGTCTAGTTTTTAACGGCTGGAAAACCCCTAACGGATAGTGGTAATCGATTACATCTATGGTGTAATAGATTACACACAGTGTTAATTGATTACATCAGTGTTAATTGGGTTTCTGGCCACTGCAGCACTTTTAATCGATTATTCTAATGTTTAATCGATTAAAATAGTGCGATTATGACTCTTAACACTAATTACAATGTATGAAAGTATATGGAATCAAAACTAATGAAAATCTAAGTCATAGACATTAAACTATAATTATTACAAAAGCTTTCCATTGCAAAACAAGTCTTCATAAGATATTCTTGAATCTTCATTTCTCTTGACTTGATTTTGACATCATCAAAACTTCATCTTCATCATTTTGCTAAGAAGGGTGGATAACATGAAATTGTAAACCCCAACAACTCCATTCATCCATATTTTCATTAAGCCAATTGAATCACTGCATTTGCATGTTTACTTTTGTTTTGCATTTAACCATTCAAATTAATTTCTTTTCTCAAGTCTTAAGCAATTAGTTTACACGAAAGATTAGGCCTTAAGAGTCCTTTGGGAAGAACGATATTGGGTTTACCAATTATATTACTGGATACGATCTAGTACACTTGCCAGGGTCTTAATAGTATGAAAAAGTGGTGGTATTTTCGTAGTTAATGCGAAGTTATATATCTCGGTTTAATGGGAACCGAAGCAGAAGGACGCTATTGTCTCGGTTCGATAAGCAATCGATGCTTTATACCCTTCCTAAAGCACCTGTCTCTTCTACAAGTCAGACTTTTCGTCTGACATCTTTTTTAGAAAGGGCCTATTGCCTCAGTTATTTATAGAACCGAAGCGTAAGGGCGTTATTGCCTCGGTTCGATTAGCAACCGATGCCTATAACACTTCCCAAAGCACCTGCCTTTTCTGCAAGTCATACTTTTCGTTTGAGACCTTTTTCAAAAAGGGCATATTGCCTCGGTTATTCACAAAACTGAGGGAGTATGTTCTGCCAGACCTCCAACCTCTGAATCTGAACGTTCCAAATTCCCTTTATCAACTAATACAGGCTCAATTCTCTGGCAAAACTGAGGTAGTATGTCTCTCCGGACATATGTAGTTTCTAAAATTGAAGGTTCCAAAATCATTTAATGTTAGCTTATATTGCCTCGGTCCTAGGGTAACCGATGCCATAGGTTGTTTATGCCTTGGTTTACCAGAGAACCAAGGCCTATAGGTTGGACTTATTTTAAAAATTGCCATTCTCTGAAACATTTAGGCATCGATTTTAGTGGGAACTAAGGCAGTAGGCCTCTACTATCTTCGTTAAGTAAATAACCGAGGTAGTATCTGTTTATATTTTCCCTCCCGTGAAAGAAGTTACACTACATTGTGCTTCTTCCTCACACAACCTTTGTTTTCTCTCCTCTCTTCAACGAAGCCACTTCCTCCATTTCTAGCGGCGCCTTCCTCTCCATTGTTTCTGGCGACTTCTTCTCCAAGTTGGGTGCCTCCATTTCTCACGAGAATTGCTGCAGCGTTGTTCTCCCCAAGCGTTGCCTCTACCACCGCCACCGTTGCGTCACCGCTTTGTCGTCGTGGCGTCACCGCCACTCTGCCGTTGTTGCGTCGTCGCTACTCTGTCGTTCATTTTCCTTCGCTATATTGTGATTCCCTCATTTTGTGAGTGTCGCCTTCGTCGTCGTGGCTCCGCCGCGATTCTTTCACTTTTTGGGTTCCACCTTTGTCACTATCGTCGTCGTTGCCACTACCGTCGTCGTCGTTGTTGTTGCTGCTAGCCACCATGATAAGTTGTTCAAACTCGCTCCATTTTGGTTTGTCTTTGATTGATATATTGGTTGAATATTATATGTAATACTTGATTTAGATATACTTGATATATTTTTGACATTTGAATCTAAGTAAATTAGATATAGATTCAAAAAAATGATGTTAGGGTAATTATGTGCAATGGTGGCTGGACAACCCACATCAACATTATGGCCTCGTGAAGGTCGCTTGGATTGAAAATTCTTGTAGTTCCAATTAAGAGTTTCCCATTTTGAGCAAATTTTTGCAACATATGCAGCCGCAAGTTCATGATATGGTTGTGTAGTGTATCATTTGGTTTATTGTTCATACTTGAAAACTTGAACACAATGCGCTCTAAAATTGACCTCAGAGATACCTTGATAGACCTTAAAGATTTTGAAATTAATTAAGTTGTTAATCGCATCCAATTGGCAAATTAAGTGCTTGTAACTATTGGTGTATGATTCTCATTGTTTGCTTGAATATATTGTTTACTTGAATATATTGTATGTTGCATATGTAATTATTTGTTTGTTTGAATATATTAATGTTTTAAATTAGCCTTAGTTTCCTGTTTGAGATTCAATACAAAAATTATTTACTATCTCCAAATCTTGTTTAACAAATGTACTTTTTACAAATGAATAGAGAGGAGATAGTAATATTAATTTACAAGTATGGAATCTTGAATTGTCCGATTGGACATTTTAAGAAGCTTAATAACTTTTTCATAATTTATTAATATATATATATATATATATATATATATATATATAAATTTTAATATACATGTCTTAAATTTCATGAAAATTTGTAGTTGTGTTTTGTATTGATCTTTGGGTGCATATTTAATTATGATTTATAATCGCTTTCATTTCGTGTAACCTAAAGACCAATGTGAAATGGTGGCAACATTTCGTGAAATTTTAGATATGTTGTTTAAAATTTATATGTTTAAAAAACTAAAAAAATTAAATCTTCTTGAATGGGGTAGGGTCACACCTTGAGTACACCTTGAATCTCTTCGCTACACTCATATATGAACCAATATATCAGTTATAACACATTAAAACATTATGTAACCATCAATAAACCCTGTGAAATCCCCATAATTCTCATCAACCATACTATGAGATGAAGAATCAATTGGCATATACTTGTTTTTTTTTTGGTAAAAAAAATTATTGGTTGAATAAATTGAAGTAGTTGGTTAAATGAGTTTAATTGTTAGTTAACTACCTCAACTGAGAGATATGCCAATTATAATCACATGAAAAAAGTGGATGAAAGTAAGTAGAGTAGAACTTTAAAGGAGTGAGTAGAACTGATGGATGCAGAAATATGCAAACGACACTATTTTGTCTTGGATATGGCTATTTTGGTTTATAAATGTTATTTCTACTACTTAAGATAATCTTCATCCGACAATAAATTTTCTATAAAAGATTTGGTGGTATGTAGAGATATTGGAAAAATAAGTTAATATATAAGTTGTTATGTATATTTTGTTTGTCTTGACATACCAACTTGTGTCAATCCTAAGCAGGTGTGGTCTTCAGCTTATATCAATGGAAAAACCACTTTGTACCATGATTTACTGTTTTCGTTGTTGAGTTCTGATGTTATAGAAATAATAAGAGTAGGTGCATAAGCAGTTTGGTAATGGCTTTGAAACATCTGCATGTGTAATGTGCAATAGCAGTATACATAGCTTAAGAAGGGTTGATATATTGTGTTAGATAGATTAATAGAATTGGCAAGTTGAGATCCTGAAAGAGCTACACCATATACTTGACCACCTTGTCAAACTAAAACATCATCACCTTCCTTTTCTAAGCACGAGATTCATTGATGCCCGTCACACGTTTTCTAATAGTCTGGAAATTAGATGAAAAAACTACACGTTAACCTATATCAATATCAACTTGCAAGGATATTAGATTGTTGATAAGGGAGAACATGTTTAGCTTAACCCACAATCTCAGTGATATCTGTGTTTTTGATGATAACAACACATAATTAATAACACATGTGTATTTTGTGTTACATGTTCTATGTTTACTTGTTATATGTTTTTCATTAATGTGTTAAATCTGTTTGAACATATCTGAGAACATGATTGTGTTGTTCATTGCATATCACTGTGTTAAATATGTGTTTTATATGTGTATGCATGATACATACTTTTGGAAAAGGAAAACCACAAGCACTTTAGTTGAACTTTAAATGTGTGGCAAAACAAGAGTTTTAAGTCGATTACATTATGGGGTGAATTGATTAAAAGTCGTGTGTTTGCACAAACTTTTTTGAAGTGTGCTGTGAGATTTTTCAAAGAGAAATTTTTTCAAAACTATGCTTAGCATTGTTGCTTAATCGATTGCATGCGTGTTGTATTCGACTAAGTTAGTTGTTTGTTTCAAAATATATTAAATGCTTGTCACAACTAACATAACGCTCATATTTTTAAATATGTTGACCAAGCATTAAATGTTAGTCGATTGCACTAGTTGTGCATTCAATGCTGGGAATAAGAAAGTGCAGCGGAAAAATGAAGTTGACTACGCAGAATGTAAAGTCAACTTTAAAGTAAATCGTTCAGGGAAAGAGAAAGCAAACACAAAGTTTTTATACTGGTTCGGCCTTAATGCTTACATTCAGTGTCCTTCCAGAACCAGGAAGCCAATGCACTATATTAGTCAAGGTTTTTACACAAGATTTCTATAGAGACCTCCACGTCAAAAGTATAGACAATCTCTCTAACCCTCTAACTAAAAGTATAGGCAACAACACAAAGATCTGCAACAAGATATCCCCTCTTCTGCAATCTTCAACCCAGTTTGAACAATCCTCAAAGTGTACAAAACTCCACAAGTTCTCTTCCTGTAATCCCAACAAGGCAGTCCAATCTTCAATAGATTGATAAAAGTCTTGATCGATATGATGACCACCAGCAGTGCATAATTTGATCAAACAGTAAGCGCAAATTTCTTCGTCCTAAAGAAACTCTTCAAAGAAAGATCTTCTCCGTCTTCTTAAGGAGTTCTTGGAGTTTTTTGACAAAGATCACAATCTGAAACAACAAATGAAATTGTTAGAACAACCAAAGTCTTTGTAAATTACAGAATCACGACTATTTATAGTTTTCTATAAAACAAATGCTCCTGTAGTCGACTTTGCCACTAATGTAGTCGACTGTCATCAAAAAGTTATAACAATTAAAACAATTAGCAGCAGTCATAATAACCAAATTCATTACACATTTAATTCAGTTTACTTGCATTTAATGCTGGAACAAGAAATCAAAATATAGTCGTTATTGTTCACCAACATCAACAAAATTTCAAAACATAACTACCCAGGCGAATTCCCTGTGCATGGAGTCGACTATAACAACACTGTTTTAGAAGATCTGTGCAAAGTCATGAGTTTTAATCGACTTACTTCATAATGAAGTTGACTAAAAACTTGCAGTTTTGTCACACAATAAAAGTTCAACAAAGTGCATGTGATTTTCTTTTCTGAAGCATATGTTATGCAATCACAAATGATGTATTAAGTATAAAATCAGTGAATATGCATACATATATGAAAATCAACACAACATGTTCTTCAAGATTTCATTCACAATAAAGATTTGAACATGTAACACATATCAATACATGTGTTATTAATAACGTGTTGTCATAATAAAAAACCAGAACACTATGAGATTAAGGTTTAGCTAAACCAGTGTTTCCCTTATCAACAATCTCAATACACTAAAATCAGTTTTACAAGTTATGGAATAGTAAATGTAAATATAAAGACAAAACCTTCCTTCGACGAACGAACCAGAAGGTAGCTTCTTACGACTAACAAACTGGAAGCGAGCAACCTACACTTTCCTTCGACAGACGAACCGGAACAGTGCAACAACAATCTTCCTTCGACCAACGAATCGGAAGAAAAGCTTTGCCAACTTGAAGAGAACCGCTCCGATCTTTGACACATTAAGCGCGAGCTTCTCCTATTAACAAGACTAGGCAAGGAAATGAACTATCTTTTTGGAACTTCCTCATATCACATTATATTCTCAAAAAGCTCATATTCTTTCTCTAAGAGTTTGAGACCACTATTTGTGGCCTACTGGTTTGAAATTAAAAAGACATATTACAACTACCAGTGATAATCGATTATTTTAAGTAATAATCAATTATTCAAGTCTATTACAGGGTTTTAAAAAAAGTGATAATCGATTATCCTGAGGAATAATTGATTATTCCAGAGACTTGGGCGATTCTTATCAGTGATAATCGATTATTTGAAGCAATAATCGATTATTCCAGAGAAAAATGGTTTTTCAGGAATGCTCGTGATAATCGATTATTACTTGAAATAATCGATTATATGCGTGAATATCCTAAAGACAGGAGATTTTTAAGATTTTACATGTTCAAACTTTTTCCTAATACATTTGTAATCTACAAAAGTTCTTTTAAATAAATTACAACTTGATTCTTCGAGTTTATCTCTTACAACATCATCAAAATCATTTATCTTCAAAATACCAATGCTCCTCATTGGTAACAATCTTCCCCTTTTTGATGATGATAAAAAATCATTTGTTTAAAAGCAACTTTTTGTTATATGCATAAAATACAAACTCACAAACAAATAAACAGGTTAGAAATAACTGCACTATGAGTTGATTCTTCTCCCCTTTTTTTATCATTAGCAAAAACTAAAAAGTGGAAAGACTCCCGCTCAAATATTTCTCCCCCTTAACAAAAGAATTGATGCATTTCAAGATAAAAATAAAATTAAAATTTCATAACATGCAAGAATAAAATACCTCATGGAATATAAGTAAAACAAAAATTCAACTTTAATTAAGAAATACAAAGAGTATTAATTAATCCATAATAGAGATAAAAACATGAAATGACATGTTCTTATTTTGACAACTAAGAGGAAGTAATTAATCTAGAACACAGATAAATAACAAGATATTTGGAGTAATTGATCTAGAACAGAGATAAATAACAAGATATCTAACAGACTCATATATCTCCCCCTCAAATAAATGCCAATTATCACAAAATCATCACAAAAGATAAAAAATTTCACCCCTTTAATAAATAAAAATCACCTAAACATTATGCTCCCCCTAAATTAGGTAATTTAAAAAGAATTTAAGTCCTTTTAAGTCCTTCTTTTATTTTTTTTCATTTTAATGCTATTACTTAAGATAGTCGATTATTACTTTAAATAATTGATTATTTGAGAGTCAAATTTTCAAAATTTGTATTTTGGGATCGAGATAATCGATTATTACCCTTGGTAATCGATTATTTACGTTAATTTTAGAAAAACAAAAATTTGGGCCAAATTTTCAACCTAAGACACATCTAGCATTTATAAATCATTTTTTTTAAAGCTCTTAAAAATTACCAGGATACCATAGAACTTTCTTTTCCAATTGAAAATTTAACCTACAAAACAAAGCAATAGAGTTTTGGTCCCCATAATCTCATTTGGGTCCTCTGAGGTTAGAGGCAAATTACTTTATAATAGGAATCCAAGCATATTTTTCATTAGGAACATCAAAATGTTTGATTCTACATTTGTTAAATGTGTGCCCCTTTTTCATACAATAAAAACATGTGACAACATTTGGGTTCCTATAACAAACAATTCCTTTTTCAACCCATACCCTACGAGTTCTTTTAATTTAGTTCTTATTTTTAAAATCCTTTTTAATAGATTTAGGCATTTCAACATTATTATTTCTTGTTGCCACTTCAAGCAGACTTTCAAGAATATCAATATCAAGCATGTGACTCTTACGTGAAAGACATTCAACAGGATGTTCAACATTTGAAGACTCTTTCATTTCTAATTTGCAAAATTTATTTCTCAAAATTACTTCCTCATCTAATGCCTTCTCATATTTAATTTGCAATTCCTTAAATTTCTTTTTCAAATTTTTATGAGCAACATTCAATTTCTTAGATTCATCAAGCAATTCAAGAAAAGCCTTTTGTAAATCAAATTCACTAGAGTCAAGGCTAAAGCAACTTACTTGGCTTGTAGTGTCATCAACATTAGCTGTCAAACATAAGTTTGCTTCTTCAACAGAATCACTTGAACTAGAAGTGCTTGATGCATTATCTTCCCAAGCAATGTAAACATTCTTCTTCTTGAAAGACTTCTTTTCTTCACCCTTTTTGAGGTTAGGACAATCTGCATTAATGTGTCTTTTTTCTCCACAACCATAACATCTATAATTTGAAGAAGATCGTTGTTTCTTCTTTCGGTCCTTTTTAATTTGTTCCTTGCCTTTCAATTCCATGAACTTGTTAAATTTTCTGAACATGTGAATCATATTTTTGTCGTCTGAGTCTTCATCTTCATATTCCTCATCCTTTTCTGAACTCGTGCCTTTTGAATTTTCAGTTTTGAAGGCCAATGTTTTCTTCTTTCCTTGGACTTCCTTGGCACTCAGTCTATTTAACTCGAGCTCGTGCTCTCTCAACTTTCCAAAAAGGACAGCCATAGTCATGGACGTCAAGTCTTGACACTCAGTTATCGCAGTAACCTTTGGTTGCCACGTCCTGTTCAAAGATTTTAGAATTTTAACATTTAATTCGTCACTGTCAAATTTCTTACCTAAACCAAAAAGATGGTTGACGATATGTGTGAAGCGTTTCTGCACATCAGCGATGGTTTCACCTTGTTGCATCCTGAACATCTCATACTCCTGTATCAGGGTGTTCTTCCTAGCACGCTTCACATCGTCGATTCCTTCATGGGTTACTTGAAGAACTTCCCATATCTCCTAAGCCGTTTTGCACACTGAAATCCTGTAAAATTCATCTAATACCAAAGTAGAGGATATTTATATTGCGAGCCTTGATATCAAATTGGGGTCTTCTATTTTCCTCAACAGTCCAATTGAAATAAGGTTTTTCAACTTCCACACCATCAACAGTATTTTTAGGAATATAAGGACTATTTTGTACAGCTTCCCAAATACCACTATCAATAGACTCCAAAAAAATTTGCATTCTTATTTTCCAAAAAGCATAATTTTCCCCCGTAAACAAAGGAGGTCTATCAATAGAAGCACCCTCAGGATACATTTGGTTATGATCACCCATTTTCGAAAAATTTGAAAAACTATCAAAGCAAGCTCTAATACCAATTTTTGGTTAAGAACAACCGGTATCGTCGAGTCACACAGCAGAATTAAATAGCAGAAAGTGTGTTACGGTCAAAAATCAAGTTACGATGGTCCGTTTTAGAAAATTTATTTTCTTAGAGAATTTTATCGAACAGTTGATGTGTGGAAAATATAAAGAGTGTAGGGAGTAGAAAAATTCACACACATAATTTTTATATTGGTTCGAATCAAAAGATTCTACGTCCAGTTGTTAATCACTATAAAGAGTGATTAATAGTTTCACTAAAATCAGTTTTACAAGTTACGGAATAGTGAATGTAAATATAAAGATAAAACCTTCCTTCGACGAACGAACCAGAAGCAAGTTTCCTTTGAATAACGAATCGGAAGTGAGCAACTTACACTTTCCTTCGACAGACGAACCGGAACAGTGCAACAACAATATTCCTTCGACCAACGAACCTGAAGAAAACAGCTTTGCCAACTTGAAGAGAACCGCTCCGACCTTTGACACATAAAGCGCGAGCTTCTCCTATTCACAAGTTTAGGCAGGGTAATGAACTAGCTTTTTGGAACTTCCTCATATCACACTGTATTCTCAAAAAAGCTCATATTCCTTCTCTAAGAGTTTGAGACCACTATTTGTAGCCTACTGGTATGAAATTAAAAAGACATATTACAACTACCAGTGATAATCAATTATTTTAAGTAATAATCAATTATTCAAGTCCGTTACAGGGTTTTCAAAAAAGTGATAATTGATTATCCTTAGGAATAATCGATTATTCCAAAGAATTGGGCAGTTCTTATCAAGATCGGTGATAATTGATTATTTAAAGCAATAATCGATTATTCCAGAGAAAAATGGTTTTTCAGGAATGCTCGTGATAATCGATTATTACTTCAAATAATCGATTATATGCGTGAATATCCTAAAGACAGGAGATTTCTAAGATTTTACATGTTCAAACTTTTTCCTAATACATTTGCAATCTACAAAAGTGCTTTGAAATAAATTACAACTTGATTCTTCGAGTTTATCTCTTGCAGCACCATCAAAATCATTTATCTTCAAAATACCAATGCTCCTCATTGGTAACAAATTCACCCCCGCTCTTGGTGTGAGAATTTGAGTCATTCTATTTTAACAATGGAAAACCAAAAAGACATGGAAATTTGTAATAAATTAAGAGCAAAAATAAAGCATGCAAAAATATCTCAAAAAAACATGAGAAAAACCAGTAACCTCTTGCAATTAACCACAAAAATTTTGCGTGATATTAAAAACCCTAAAGTTGAATGAGACAAGGTTTTCTAATTTCTAGAATTTTTGGAAAGGCTTATGGGGATAGAAAAGGAATTTCAGACGAGGTTTAGGCGATAGAATTCGGGATTGTATGAGAAGAGAACTTAGCGTTGAGGGGCCAACAAAAATTGAAGAAGAAGTAGAAATTTCTGAAAGTGGGGTGAAGAATAAGTAGAAATTGAGAAGTAGGGTGGAGAAGATGCAATCAATTTCTGAAAGTGTGAAGTGGAGGAAAAGATGTGGAATGGAGAAGATGTTGTGAAGTGTGAAAACTGAAGGATGCGAAGTGGAGAAGAAGATGTGAAATGGGGAAGAAGATGCGAAGTGGAGAAGAAGATGTTGTGAAATGTGAAAGCTGAAGGACATGAAGTGGAGAAGAAGATGCAAAGTGGAAAAGAAGAAACAGAGGCAAAATTTGATGAAAGGGATAATTAGGCATTGCGAGAAATATTCCAACAATTATCGATGATTTTCTAACAAAACTGCCGAAAATATATGTTGATAGGGGGAGTTATATCTAGAAAAACCCATCTCACATTTGTTTTTGATGATGAACAAAAGATATGTTTTATAGGTTCTTGCACAACAAATGACAAAACAATTGTTTGGTCTTTACTGTGTTTGTGCTTGAACTGATTGATATTTCCATTCATTGATTGTAAATGAATCATATGTTGAAACATATTTCACATTTCATATATGGAAGAAATAATCGATTAAACTGTTTACATAATCTGTTATATTTCTTCAGATTTCAATACGTACTTAACAGGGGCAAAACAACTATGTTTTTAAGCGATTACATTAGTTATATAATCGATCAAAACACGTTGTTATGCCTACATGTGTTTGCTAAGTGCATTGATGTCTTTAGAAAGGAAAATGATTTTGAAATTTTCTTAAGTATGGAACTTAACCGATTACATAAGTTTCATAATCAGTTAAAAGGTTTATCTTGTGCAAATCATTTTCATTAAAAGCCATAACTGCCTATAACAGTCATATTTGTTTGTTGTTGGCTATGATTTACTTAATCGGTAGCATGCGCCATTTAATCTATTAAATCTGAAACAGATGTAAAATTGTTAAAGTAAAAAAGAAAAGCTTAACAGATTATATTAATGACGTAATCGATTAAGCTGCGTCTAGGTTGAGAAATTCTATAAATAGATGCATTGCATCGTGCTTCAATATGAATTGATGTACTTACACTTTCATAACTGACTTGTTTGTTAAGCATTGATTGCAGGAGTGTCCTAAACTTCTTTGGAGAATCAAGATCATTCATTTTGAAGAAAATCATTAAGATTCATGCAATAAAATAGTATAATCTTATTTTAAAAAACAAATGAAAAAAATGGAAGATTCTATTCGCTTTTTTTTCTCTCAATTTCTATGTTAGAGATAAAATTTAACTCAGTAAGTTTGAATTTTTTTACCGTTTACATTTGAACCTAAGTAGAGTAACATGTAGTACTTATTTATTTATAAAGTCCATAAATAATGTTGTATTTAAATGAAATTAAAACTGGTATTCTATTAATTATAGGGTTAAATATGATTTTGGTTCCTTGTGAAAATTAGAATTAGTCCTTCTTCAAAACTTTGGTCTAATTTAGTCCCCGAACTTTAGAAATGTATAAATTTAGTCCTTTGAACTAAATTTTTATTTGATGTTTCAAGGACGTTTCATGATAGCATTTAGGTTGTTTACACTGTTTGACACATTTTTGCTTCAATGTTAACTGAGAAATGCGTTTGAAACATCAAATAAAGTTAACAAAATTTGATTAAAAGGACTAAATTCATACATTTCTAAAATTGAGGGACTAAATTAGGTCAAAGTTTTGGAAGGAGACTAATTCCAATTTTCACTTAAAGTTAAGGAACCAAAAACATATTTAACCGTTAATTATATTTCGTGTTTCTTTCCTTAGTCCTGAAATAGTTTTTTACAGACGGTTTGTTTTATTGGTGAAACGAAGGACATAACCCAGACCAATGACTTTGAAGAGGGGAACGGATAAAATTCAAACAAATTTTGTGACTCTAAAAATATGAACACAGCAAAAATCAGAAGACATAAGCTTTGGATGTTTTATTTATTCTTGAAGTAGATAATTACATTCGAAGCATATACCGTAGATGCATCAAGCACGAGTTTTCATGGATAGTGGTTCATTTAAACGCAGCTGAGATGTTGATGGAACTGGCGTAAGAATAAACTCGTATGGGGTTTTCTGATTGACGGCCAAAAGCCTGTTCCCTGCTTCATCCTTAACAATGGCAACATTACCGCAGAGGCTGCCGCCAAGTGTACAGAACGAAAGCTTGTAGCTATTGGCTGAGGAAGCTCTCTGAATAACGAAGTAACCTGTGACTGAATTTTGGTTGCCAACTTTAACGAAGATTCCTTCATACAGAACCTCAACAGCGTTCCACTCAAGAGAGTTGGCACCGAGAGGATCATCTACGAAGCTAATGGACACAGGGCCTTCAGGGATAAATGTGACACGGTATGGGGATGAAATTTTCAATGGAAGCCCTAAATCGGTTTCAATGCGAGACTGCACAACTGAGAGACGGCTAGTTTCGTTTCCAGTTTTAATTCGTCGAATTCCACCGCCCAGCGAAAATATGCGTGGCGTTATATAGAATATGCCACCATTACTAACGATGTTACCGCTCCCGTCCGTGACTTGAGCAGCGATTGAAGGAGGGTAGAAGGTTAGGACAGAAAGAAGGAAGAGAGCAAAAAGCATTGTACTCGCCATTTCTTTGGTTGACTATGGAACAAATCTCAAGGCTTTTCTCTTCTCTGCTCAGTTAAGGTTGTGTGAATAAGAGAAGATGGGAGAACCCATTTATAGAGCTACGCGACGGTGCGATGGTGATAAGGTAAACATTTTTTATGGCTAGAAATTCCTGGTACTTATAAACACGTGAAAAAAATGAGAAAAAGGAAAATAATACTTAGGTTTAGATATATGTTTCGATTTTCTGTAAAATAAATTTCTTAATTTTGGTTGGTAAAAAATATTTTGCATTTATCTGTTTCAAATTTTTGTTATATTTTTCAGCTATTATTAAAATGTCCAAATCTTTTACTTTATTATTTACAAAAGAAATTATTTACAAATGAAATATCTGTTTTAAATATCTAAGTTTTATTTTAAAATGAATAAATAAGAAAGAATTATTTAAAATATTTAATTAATTTGTGTTAAATATATCTCATTTATATCAAACCAAAAGCATACATTAATTTGATGACTCTTAAATAGGATTAGTAATGCTTTAGCATGACCCGTGACTTGCATGTTATGAATACTTTCGAAGAAAATAAATGTTTATTTGCTTTGTTTTGTTTTTGTTTGGTGTTATTTTTTATTGTTATATGCTTTGCATTAAGTTATAAAATTTCTTTTAGTACTTAAACATGATATAAAATTGGAATTATTTTTATCTCAAACTCGATATGTTTTAGTTTTTTAAATTAAAAAATAAATGGACTTGTAAAATTCGAGAAAATAAGAGTTTTAAAAATAAATTATTTTTGAGATATTAGTGTTTTTGTTTGGAAATTAGTATTTTTGAGTGTATATTTTTCTTAGAACATAATTGTTATATTATTTCTTTACTTTTATATTTTTATCTAGGGACAAAAGAGTCTTTTACCTTTATTTAATTGGTGTAGAAATTAATTAATGAGTGGTTTGGTGTTTAAAAACCCTATAAACTCTAAATCAAAGAGAGAAAACAGAAGAAGAGAGGAAATTGACATTTTGGGAGAAGAAGAGAGAAAGCGACGAAAAACTTAGTGTAAAGGAAGATTGGTGTTGTTTTAGGGTTGTAGATAAAACCTTCTGATTGGAAGCTTACCTTTGTTTGTTTATGATTGTATGTTATATGTGTTCTTGATTATCACGATTGGTAATCCTTGTTTTGATACATGTGTATATGATTATGATTATTTGTTGTTATTGTTGGGTAAGAGTTTATGTATGAATTGGCATAGGGTTTATGTAATATTTGTGATAAGTTTTCCCTATGAATGTTTTATGTATGTTTTGTTGGGTTATCCTAACAAAGGGTTTGATGCTAAAGGAGAACAAAGTTATGATGTTTGGGGGTTTTCATGCAAATATATGTTGTAAGTGTTTATTTATTAGGTTCCTTTCCTATGTGGAGAATAAGACAAATAATGTAGACCATTATGTCTCACTTTGTTTTAGTGGAGATGTTCAGATTATTAGGGCACATTAGACTCATTTATATCAAACCAAAAGCATACATTAATAAACATCATTTGATGACTCTTAAATATTAATAGTATTAGTAATGGTTTAGCATGACTGTGACTTGCATGTTATGAATACACTAGGAGATAAGTTGTAAATTATCAATATAAAGGGCCAACAACTGTGATTGGTACTTAAATTACTAAACCAAACCTAAGATTTCTACATTCTTAACCAAATTAAGGGAATTGTTGATCAATATTTTTCCATTGCTTTGATTTAGCTGAATGACGAAGCAACCCGTCATTTGTTCTCTCATCGGCATGGCATCTAAGGTTTTTAGGGTCTTTTGGATTCGCGAACAAATGCTTAAGTATGGTCACGAGTGGAAGGTACCAAACTACTTTCAAAATAGAACCATTTTTTCTATGTGATCACTATATTCATTGTTGTTTTTTGACTTGTATCGTGATAACCCACATTTTGGATACTTTGTCAAAACTTCATACTTTTTTCTATATAATATGCAATCATTCGAACATACTTGTATCTGTTTATACTCCATAACCATCGGACAAAGAATTTCTTTTACATCATAATTATGAGTGGGTAATGTATTTCCATCTGGCAACATTTCATTCAACAGCAACAACAATTCTGTAAAAATCTTATCAGTCCATCCATTGGTCACCTTAAAATTCACGAGTCATAACACCGCTGACAACCTTGTGAACTTAGTTGAACCGACTGTTAAGACCTCGGCAAGTGTACCGAATCTTATCAAATAATATAAAATGGTAAGACCAAGTGTCGTATCTCAGATTACGCACGGCACTAAACAATCGTGTAATTACTTAACTAAGTAAGACTAAAAATATATTTTGTTGGTTTTTAAATGCAAATGCAACAAAAGTAAATATGAATGCAAATTCATCAATTGAGGCTAAAACACAAATGAATGGATGTTGTTGATGATATGAGATGATTATGTTGTTGGAGTTTAGATTTCTCCTTCTTTACTTTCATGCATACAAGAATTCATCTTCTTCATTAATTATTAGACCACAATCCCTTGCATCCCTCTGGATCATGGTTTCTAGGTATTTTCCCAATAAAAAAGAAATCCAAATATCATTCCTCCACCACTTGGCCAACATTCCCCAAACTAATAGATAGCCCAAAAATAGCTATATAAACCGTATTTAAACCCTTTGACCGCCAAGACAAAATACAAGAAACACACAAATATGTGTATTATTAAATGCCTTATTACACGACCAAACTAAAACAATAATATAATAATAAAAATATTATTTTTTTCCCTAAGTCTTATAAATTCCTAAATAATACATTTTATTATTATTATTATTATTATTATTATTATTATTATTATTATTATTATCTAGAACTAATATCTATTATATATAATAATATGTCAATATATCTTTTAATATAAAATAAACACTTTAAATATAAATAAAAAACTATTTTATCTTTTAATTAAAATACTTAATCACATTTATATATTTATCGTAATTATTAAAATTTCTAAAGTCTCACATTAAAATTTATTACTATCATTGTAACTCATAAATATATAATATTATTTTGAATGAAATTGAATGTCAATAATACTACCACCTATTTTCTTGTACTTAGTTTTAATATAATATATATATCCTATTGCAACCAATCTTTAATACTTAAATTTAACCTTTTTATATAATACTCTTGTCTTTCAATTTTTAATTATTTAATAACTCAAAGATAAACCAATTATAATGATAACACCAAAATCATAATTTTGATGTCTTCATTTTTATAATAATTATCTTCTATTATTTTAATTCATGATACTCACACTTAGCGGTCGGCAAATAGAATTGAAGTGCATTGTACTACTAAAATCTGTACTGAACTAAAAACTAATTTGTTTGAACTGTAAAACCGTTCATACAAACTGAATTGAACTGTTTTTTGTTTTATCAAACAAACTGGACTGAACTAAACTATACTAAATTGTACTAAATTACAATATAAACTGAACTGAACTAGTAACTATACTAATTTTAAACTAAATTGTACTAGTTTTTAAACTGAATAGTATAATAATACATGTTCTTTTAATTGAAATTTATTTTAATTTTAATTTTATTTTATTCATAAGTATCTTACAAATTAATGTTTTAATTATTTGATATTATTATTTTCTATTTTATTTATATTTCTTTTTATATTATTATAAGTGTATGGAAATTATTTTATTTTTTTATTTATTTTATTTTATTTTTTATTTTTTTATTTATACTTATTTTTTCATGAATATTATTTTACTTTTATAAACGTTTGTTAATTTTTTTGTCATTTGATATTTCTATAATATTAATTATTTTTGCTATATTACTATTTTTTTTATGATATTTCATTATATTTTCATTTAATAAAATTTAACGTTAAAAAATATATTTTAGTTTTAGTCTGTAAAATACTATCATTTAAAAATAATAATATTGATATTTATTTTAAAGTAAGTTGATTTTTAAAATAAATAGTTATTTTAGTGTGTGCGCTTACACACATTTTAATATCATTAAAAGTTTTTTTAACATATTTTTACATATTTAATAATATGTTAAAGAATATAATATAATTAAAGTATTATTTTTTTTATATAGTCTTTTTTTCTTTTATGATTTCTATTACTTAATCATTTAATAAAATTAAATTTAAAAAAATATTTTACTTTTATTACTTAAAATAATATTATTTAAAAATTAATATATGTTTATTGATAAAAAAAATATAAAAAATTGTGATAAAAGAATTTTGTTTTTAAAAAATAATTATTAATTTTTTATGTGAACATTTTCTTTTATTAATATTTTATTATTAAATAACGTTTTCATGACAAGACGAAGCAGTTGAACAGAACTAGAGAAGACGAAAGAGTAGATACAGTTCTCACATTTAACTGAACCGAAACTGTTATAAGTTCAGTCTTTAAAAACTGAACCATAAAATATAGTATATCGAACTTTTAGTAAAAGTGGATCAGTTTTTTTAGTATAATATATTACAGTTAACTATAGTACAGTACAAATCAGTTATTTTTTCCCAGCTCTACTCACACCCACTACCTTTTTAGATAATTATTTTTCCAAGGTCTTACATAATACCCAGTAACCATAAAAAATACACATATGTTTTGCATTATACTTATGGAAGTCATATGTCACTCATGTTAGATCTTGAATATGATAAACGTCTCATGTTTGATATTATAAATGACATTTGCTCTGATAATGTTGAATCATGTGCTCTAATACTCCAGAAAGAAAATTTGCGTAGCTTAAGAGGTAGACGTAGCTTAAGAGGGGTTGATATATTATGTTAGATAGCTTAATAGACTTGGCAAGTTGAGATCCTGAAAGAGTTACACCATATACTTGACCACCTTGTCAAACTAAAACATCATCACCTTCTAATTCTAAGCACAAGATTCATTGATGCCAGTCACACATTTTCTAATAGTCTGGAAATTAGATGAAAAAACTACGAGTTAACCTATATTCATCTCAACTTGCAATGAAAACCAAAAAGACAAGAAAATTTGTAATAAATTAAGAGCACAAATAAAGTGGGCAAAAATATCTCAAAAAAACATGAGAAAAAATAGTAACCTCTTGCAATTAACCACAACTTAGCATTGAGGGGCAACGAAAAACGAAGGGTAACCTGCCGCAAACTCAATATTGAATGGTGAACAATAAGTAGAAATGGAGAAGTGGGGTGGAGAAGATACAATCAATTTCTGAAAGTGTGAAGTGGAGGAAAAGATGTGGAATGGAGAAGATGTTGTAAAGTGTGAAAACCGAAGGATGCGAAGTGGGGAAGAAGATGTGAAGTGGGGAAGAAGATGCGAAGTGGAGAAGAAGATGTTGTGAAATGTGAAAACTGAAGGACACGAAGTGGAGAAGAAGATGCAAAAAAAGAAACAACAATTATCGATGATTTGGCATAATTTGACGAAGGGGATAATTTGGCATTGCGAGAAATATTCAACAATTATCGATGATTTTCTAACAAAATTGCCGAAAATATATGTTGATAGGAGGAGCTATATCTATCAAAACCCATCTCACATGTGTTTTTGATGATGAATAGAAGAAATGTTTTATAGTTTCGTACACAACAAATGACAAAACAATTGTTTGATCTTTACTGTTTTTGTGCTTGAATTGATTGGTATATACATTCATTGATTATAAATGAATCATATGTTGAAACATATTTCACATTGCATATCTCTAAGAAATAATTGATTAAAATGTTTATATAATCTGTTATATTTCTTCATATTTTAGTACATGCTTAACAGGGGCAAAACAATTATGTTTTAACCGATTACATTAGTTATATAATTTATTAAAACACGTTGTTATCCCTACATGTGTTTGTTGAGTGCATTGATGTGTTTAGAAAGGACAATGGTTTTTAAATTTTCTTAAGTATGGAACTTAACCGATTGCATAAGTTTCATAATGGGTTAAAATGTTTTTCTTGTGAAAATCATTTTCATTGAAAGCCATAACTGCCTATAACAGTCATATTTGTTTGTTGTTGGCTTGTATGATTTACTTAATTGATTACATGCGCCATTTAATCTGTTAAATCTGAAACAAATATAAAACGGTTAAAGCAAAAAGAAAAGCTTAATAGATTACATTAATAATGTAATCGATTAAGCTGCATCTAGTTTGAGAAATTCTATAAATAGATGCACTTTGCGCTGCTTCAATACCAATTAATGTACTTACACATTCATAATTGACTTGTTTGTTAAGTATTGATTGTAGGAGTGTCCTAGACTTCTTGGAGAATCTAGATCATTCATTTGGAAGAAAATAATCAAGATTCTTGCAAGATAGTTGTGCTTACACATTACTTGATAACAATTGAAAATACCGTTATCTGTGATGTAATTTTGATACTAAATGCATCCTTTTTGATTTAGAAACTTGCTTTAACTCATGTTTTTGCTTTAGTTTTATGAATAAGAGAGTGGATGTTATACTTGATGATTTTATCACCAAATTCTCTTGATTTTGTAGGCAATTGGAATGATTTGAAAGAAGAGTTAAAGCACCAAATAGTTGAAATGCAGAAAAGTCAACCAGAATACAAAAAAGTCAACCAGAGTAAGAAAAGTAGTACCTGGGCACCCTATTGAGGGCGTTTAAGCGCCAAAAGTACCATTTTTTGCCCGGGTGCCCTTTTTGGGGCGCCTAAGCGCCAAGAACCATCGTTTGACGCCCCACTTAGGGTGCTTGAGCACCAGCGAGTTGGGCCAGACTTCGTTTTTGTTTTGTTTTCACTCTATTTAAATGACCCAGACGTCCTAGGTTTTGTATCTTTGGCCAGAGGAGCGCAACAACACACTCTCTCGCCCTATGAAGGCGGATTTGGATGCGAGAGCTTCCTTTCCCAATTTTTAGGGTTTTTCTATCTCATTCTTCTCCATTGTTCATCTAGTTTCTCCATGTCTATAGGGAATTAAACTCTATTTGTTGTTGGGGGATGATGTAACCTTGTGAACTCGCATGTATTTGAATTGATTCTTAATAATATATGATTTTTCATTAATTGTTAGAGTAATTCATCTAATTCAACGCTTACTGTGTTTAACTCATTCATTAACATGATTTATAAATTGCATGAGTACCGAGAGGTTCCTTACAATTCAGGTTCTTGTTGAATTACTCCCAAGAGTAATATTTCTCAAGGATGATGGTATGAGTCTTGGTCGTCTTAAAGCTCTTGATCTTCACAATTAATCACAAGGAATGCTAGAAATTACATGAACTAGGGTTAAGGACAGGCTTATTTCACCGAGGGATAGGGTTTAAGTGATTTAGTGAGTGACGTTAACATTAATGCATAAAGAAGAATTCTTACATACATGAGAGGGAACTTGATGAAATCTAACCCCAACAACATACTCATCTCATATTAAACAACATTTGCTCACCATTGTGCTACTCTGCTATTGATCAAACCGCAATCATATTTAATTTTCTGATTTAGCATCTAAAACCAATGATCTCTATAACATCCCAAAAATATAGCCTTAAACTATACTTAAGAGTCCTTACATTTATAATAAAATAGAACACTTACAGGGAAAAATAAAGTTAATTTGCAGTTATTCTAAGATAACAAAAAATTAAAACTTTAAAGACAACCTATACAGATACTGCTTAACAATACAAACCGAGCGATCATACAAGTAAAGAATCAAACTGAACGGTCCTAAACTAATATGAAGAAAATACAAGACTGAACGGTCTTACACTAACGAAGATTGCCTTCTCCTTCCAGTGCTTGCTCCAACGTACCTTCAGCAACCTCTGCTCATACCCACAGGGTGATCATTTTAGTGACAAGGACGACCAAACGGACGACATGACATGATAGGAAAATAAGGGTAAGCTAGTGTAATTTAATTAACTATGCTAACATATAATTCATACAAACACCTAATAAAATCATACGTACACAAGAATCATACAATCCATATTATAACCGACCATATTACACTGGCTGTCCGGACTGTATGAATATGTAGCTACGATCGTTCGTGCACTCGTGGGTGTTAACCTAGAATAACCCAGAATTACCGCAACATGGAAAAACCCTTGAGCTTGCCACACGAGGTTATCCTGTTATACCACACCTTAGGTCAAGGTACTACATACTGCCCAGGCTAGGGCCTCCTGCTATTCTCACCACATGCATCACCATTCTCTACTTGAGACTCAGTGACCATTAGAATGTCAAGATGAACGTCAACTTAGCATAACCACATTCATACTATTACCACATCACAACAAACCACCGAGACATTCCTCCTTGGAATTCTCATTTAGATTCATATTATAAATATCACATCATACTTTCACCTTTCATCAGAATTATCAAGCCATACTTACTCATTCGTAACATGTTTAATTAAAATCACACAACCAGTAAAACCACTCCCACCATTCAACAAGACCGAGAAGAAGAGATTACAGAATTTCTGTACAATACCGAACGGGAGGCCACTCCCTTAACTTAAGAACATGATCGGTCAACCATGTAACAAGTTGGGCTCAAGTATGAGCTGAATACAGTCTAAGATTGAATACTAAGGACTTAGACATAATACATATAACTTGTACCGAACATTTGGAGCTTTGGCCGAGCACTTAGAGCTTGGACCGAACACTTTGAGTCTTTGGTTGAGCACTTAGAGCTTAGGCCAAACACTTTGAGTCTTTGGCTGAGCACTCAGAGCTTAGGCCGAACACTTGACTATAGGACAAAGTTCTCTTCAAGAGACCGAGTGTCAGTACAACACCGAACACTCTTTGAAGGACGGAGTGTCAGTACAAGATCGAACACTTCTGATACTGAGTACTTGCACAAGACCAAGCACCACCAAGACTGAATGCTATCAAGACAGAACATGACCGAGTACTATCAAGAGTGTGCATGACTAAGTACTATCAAGACAGTGCATGACCGAGTACTATCAAGACGGTACATGATCGAGTACTATCAAGACAGTGCATGACCGAGTACTATCAAGACAGTATATGACCGAGTACTATCAAGACAATACATGACTGAATACTATCAAGACAATACATGACTGAGTACTATCAAGACAGTACATGACCGAGTACTACCAAGACAGTACATGACCGAATACTACCAAGACAGTACATGACCAATCAGTCATTAACTGAGATTCCATAATAGAAAAATTCAGTTAAGACCTAGTACCAGGGAAAGGACGAATGGTCCATGAAGGACCCTCAGTGAACTATATAATTCTGCAGAATGACTGCAGAATTATGAACAACACCCATTATTATCAACTTCACTACTCTCACTCAACTTCTAATCCCCCAAAGTTATATCATACATTCTTATACATTTATTAAGAGTACCTAGATCCTTCTAACATCATTAAAAAGAGTTTCATTCACAAATTTGAGGATCAAGTCTGCAGAATCATGAACTCAATGGCCGAGAATCAGATTTACTTGTTTTGGTACATTTCTAATTTTCTTAAGGATTCTAAAAATTTTCTAAATAACAGACCCAGATTTCCTATACATACCAATCTTAACCCGAACACAAATCCTCAGTTTCACTACCATATTTCCTTCCAATTTTACTCTGCCATTGGACCAGAAACATGTAGACATCCAATCATCACACATATCATCAATATAATTTACACCATCAATACAGAACACCAATTCATTTCACAAACATGCAACATCATCAAAACAACATATCCACACATCAGAACAAATTAATTAAATTAGCTAGCTTCCCTTACCTCGACTCCAAGAGACAACTTCTACACGTTCAAGCTTTTCCTAGCCCAAGAACTTCTAAAGCAACTACAAATTTCAGAGCGGTGCAGCGAGACTAATGAAAGAAGCCAAAACAGAAAAGACTTAGGTATAATGTGAGAACTCATGCAAGCCGATAAGTGTTTGCATGCAACAAGACACAGAACTCCAAGCACAATGGGGATTCGAACATACCAGCTCAAGAAGAGTTTTTGATCGGTGTAAAGTGTAGCCCTTGGCACTAGGAAGACTCAGGTATGGTCTATTTGTTGATTGGATGAAGGAGAAGGAAGAAAATTTAGAGAGAAGGTGAAGAAACTAAGAGAGAAAGTAGAGAGAAGGGGGAGAAAACGAAAGAATGCAGAAGCTTGGGGAAGAAGGTGCATGCAGGAACTGGCAGAAATTTTAAAATCCCAGCATTTATATTACCGTTAAAATTCTCATGGTCCACTCATCCATGCACACTTGGATTCCACTCAGCTGTTGCATTTAATGACTCTGAGCTGAATTTAATGATTCTTACATTCTTCCCATCTACAAAAAAATTTCATCCTAAAAAATTATAAATACCAGAGAACAGATGAGAGAATAATTCTCTCATGACACCTTCCAACTTTCAGGTAGGGTCACCTGTTCTCCTATCCCGAACAACCTTAACTAGACTGATGGGTTTTCCTCGAGGTTTCTTATATAGGCTCTTCATAATGTTGACCAGCTGCACCTAGACATAGCGGTTATGTTGGGGTAAAGGCCGAACGGTGTTAAGTAAGTAAGGAGACTGAATAAAATTTCCGAAGTTAGGGACCGAATGGTATCATCTAAATTAAGTAGAATGAGATGTTTGAAGAGAAGACTGATCGGTAATGTTAATACCGCACGGTGAAGATTAACATTAGGGTTAAAGGTTTGTTATTGAAATAACAGAAAAAGGTTGTGAGCTATTTAGAAGAATATAATGGAGAAAATTGTTGAGTAAGTCGGGGATGGTCATCAAATATCCTAAGGTTGAGTAGAGACTGGACCATTTGTCTAGGGATGACAAGCTGAGTAAAACTTCAACTGGCTTCCCGATTCACTCTGCAATGATTGCTAAAACTGAGAAGTGCACCCGTAATCCCTGTTTGAAACGCCACAAGACGGCACTCCAAGCAACCGAAAAACTTCTCCGATGAAAAGTTGAACCAATATTTGTCATTGTCTTCACGAATTGTCGACAATAAATTAAACACTCTTGGTTAACTTGTCCACAATAATCCTAATAGCATCATGACCATTTGACTGAACGAGAAAACAATTGACGAAACCCAAGGTAATGCCATCCCATTTTCGTTCGGTCTCTAATACTCTTCCTTCACCTTTCGACATGATAACCAAGAACACTTAAACTGAGTGTTCTCTACATTCAAACCTGACTACTACAAAATGATTTCTTTGGCTGAATCTCAAAATACCGTCCGTTCCAAAGCGAAATTCTCCTGTGCTTACTGCCGATCAGTCTCTGTAAATTTGCCCTCCACATTAGCTGATTGCTCATCAAGAATCTTGTGGACAGTTAGCTTCCTTACACTAAGCTGAAGTATCTAATACTGTTCAGTTTTAATTTCACATGTAGTCTTAAGTCCCTGAAACCCTCAATTAGACTCGACTCTAGATCGTTATTGTTCACACAACCTAGAATTGTACTTCATTCATCCAGAATTCCTAATTTAAGTAATTTAGCATACAACATCTTCTTTCAACGGGTCAGGTACTGCCCTTAGATGTTCCTCATTATCGTTCGGTATACACCACTTGCTACCGAACGGTCTTCACCAATCAATACCGAGTAGTAATGCTTCGACACCGAAGGCTATAAGCACTCATTAGAAGAACAACAAACATAGACGATCAAGAACGACCCATCAAAAACATGAACAACACCGAACGATTAACCCCTTTTTGCACTGAACGGTCAAGAGGAAATAGAGAAAGAAAAAGTACAAACTCCAATGCATAAAAATTTCGTATTTAACTGATCTTTAATCCATTATACAAGTACAATGGTTTAGTGTTTACAACACTGAAAATCAACTACCAAGAATAATTGAGCAACTAACGCTCGACTTAACTCTAACATTACTATCTATAGTCCTGACATATCATTTACTCGGCTAGCAGCCTAAGATCTGCCACCTTTCTTTTGTTGAAATCCTTCAGCATGTAGCTATCGCGAACCAGCTTTCCTGCCCATTGGACAATCTTGTTCATAATGACCTCTCATTCCAAACCACTTACACTTCCTATATTTTGCCAATTTAGGACAGACCGACCTCAAGTGAGGTCCTCCACATTTAAAACAACTTACTGAACCTTGTTGTCCTGACTGACCGAACGATACCGAAAGTCCCGAAGACTGACCCATAGGTCCTGAAGAAGAAGGCCGAAAATAAGTAATTCTTTTGGAAGTAAAACTTCCCCTAGATGGTCTCGGACCTTCAACCCTCGGTTGTTGATTTTGCTAACTTTCTACTTCCCTCTTTGTCTTTTCTAATACTCTTGCTCTCTCTACGAAAACTGGAAATTCTTTGATACACAATCCGGAGACCAACAGCTTGATATCACCCCTAAGCCCATTCTCAAACTTTCTGCATTGTCATTCTTCATTTGTTGCCATTGTATAAAACCTTAGAAGGTGCTTAAACCGAGCAGCATAAGATGACACACACATGTTCCCTTGAACCAATTCCAAAAACTCCACTTCCTTTGCAAACCGAAAGCTGTTAGGAAAGTAATTAGGATAAAACTTTTGCTTAAATACTTCCAAGAGATAGGTGTACCACTTCCTTCCAACAATATCCTTATGTTATTCCAGTAATGGCTTGCCTCTCCAGTCAGCAAATATTCTGAATATGTCAACCTGCTCTCGTTAGAAAACTTCTTAGCATTAAAAATCCTTTCTATATCACCCAACCAATGATCAGCCTCATCTGGACTACATTTCCCATTAAACTTGGCTGGATGGTGTTGGAGAAAGCTCTCGAGACTCCACTCTTGAGAATGATGAGATGAAGAGGAAGAGTGGTCAGCCGTAGCTCTAACATTTCCCATCATATCCAAGCACTGACGTTGAGAAGTTTCTACTAATACTTGAGCGGCGTCAGTTGACAATCGAGCGGCTTATAACTGTTGTAGGGCTACGATGTTTTGCTGTACTAACGAGGCGTTTTGTTGTTGCATGGCCGTGATTATTGATTCCATTAATCTCGTGGAGTTAGGTGCATCTATACTTGCAGGTAAGAGAGGAAGAGACCTAGATGCCATCTTTCTTGATTATGCAGGGGGAAAGAACCATCAGTCTAACTTAGAGAAGCAAAGACACTGTATAAACTGAATGCTGAATACAGCCAAAAGCCAAATTAACATAGCCAAAGTAAAACAAAATCATAATTGCATGATCGGACGGTCACAACTAAGAGAAGGTTTGGTCACAAGGAGACCAGTATAAGATCAAATGGTTCATAGAAGAGGTAAAACATAAATCGTCTACAGCGAAGGTGAGACAACGTGGTCAAAGATAAAACCGAACGGCACAAAAGAACGTTCGATCTCAAGGAGGTCAGCATTAGACCGAGCGACCATAATGAAACCGAGTCGTCTATAACGAATAAAATTAACATAAGAGTCTAAATTACAATCAGAGTTGACAAAAGAAACCACCTTTGGTAAAATTCATGAGTGTGCACCCTCAGTACATCTATCAAGACATTCTCTATTCTCAAAACTGCGAGTTATATCTAATATTTTACCATCTAAAATTGGAGAAAATGGTATAACATACTATTTAGACTCAACTTTCCACAGGAAAGACACGACAAACCCATAACCCGTAGGTTATCCTAAGAACAAACTGCTCTAATACCATTAATTAACATCCCAAAAATATAGCCTTAAACTATACTTAAGAGACCTTACATTTATAATAAAATAGAACAGTTACAGGGAAAAATAAGGTTAATTTACAATTATTCTAAGATAACCATAAATTAAAACTTTAAAGGTAAGCTAGTATAATTTAATTAACTATGCTAACATATAATTCATACAAACACCCAATAAAATCATACATACACATGAATCATACAATCCATATTATAACCGACCATATTACACTGACTGTTTGGACTGTATGAATATGTAGCTACGGTCGTTCGTGCACTCGTGGGTGGTAACCTGGAAAAACCCATAAGTATTATCACAACATGGAAAAACCCTTGAGCTTGCCACACGAGGTTAGCTCGTTATACCACACCTTAGGTCAAGGTACTACATACCGCCCAGGCTAGGGCCTCTTGCTATTCTCACCACATGCATCACCATTCTCTACTTGAGACTTGGTGTCCATTAGAATTTCAGGATGAAGGCCAGCTTAGCATAACCACATTCATACTATTACCACATCACAACAAACCACCGAGACATTCCTCCTTGGAATTCATATTCAGATTCATATTATAAATATCACGTCATACTTTCACATTTCATCATAATTATCAAGCCATACTTACTTATTCGTAACATATTTAATTAAAATCACACAACCAGTAAAACCACTCCCACCATTCAACAAGACCGAGAAGAATAGATTACAGAATCTCTGTACAATACCAAACGGGAGGCCACTCCCTTAACTTAAGAACGTGACCGATCAGCCATGTAACAGGTTGAGCTCAAGTATGAGTCGAATACAGTTTAAGATTGAATACTTAGGACTTAGACATAATACATATAACTTGTACCAGATATTTGGAGCTTTAGCCGAGCACTTAGAGCTTAGGCCGAACACTTTGAGTCTTTGGCCAATCACTTAGAGCTTAGGCCGACACTTTAAGTCTTTGGCCGAGCACTTAGAGCTTAGGCCGAACACTTTGAGCCTTTGGCTGAGCACTGAGAGCTTAGGCTGAACTATTTGTGTCTTAGGCCGAGCACTCAGAGCTTAGGTCGAACACTTGACTATAGGACAAATTTTTCTTCAAGAGACCCAGTGCCAGTTCAAGACCGAACACTCTTTGAAGGACGTAGTGCTAATACAAGACCAAACATGACTGATACTGAGTACTGGCACAAGACCAAGCACCACCAAGACCAAATGCTATCAAGACAAAACATGACCGAGTACTATCAAGACAGTGCATGACCGAGTACTATCAAGACAGTGCATGATCGAGTACTATCAAGACGGTACATGACAGTTAACTATCAAGACAGTGCATGATCGAGTACTTTCAAGACAGTGCATGACCGAGTACTATCAAGACAGTACATGACCGATTACTATCCAGACAGTACATGACCGAGTACTATCAAGATAGTACATGACTGAGTACTATCAAGACAGTACATGACCGAGTACTATCAAGACAGTACATGACCGAGTATTATCAAGACAGTACATGACCGAGTACTATCAAGACAGTACATGACCAAGTACTATCAAGACATTACATGATCGATCGATCATTAATTGAGATTCCATAACAGAAAAATTCAGTTAAGACCGAGCACTAGGGAAAGGTCGAACGATCCATGAATGACCCTCAGTGAACTGCATAAATCTGCAGAATGACTGCAGAATTATTAACAACACCCATTATTATCAACTTCACTACTCTGACTCAATTTATAATCCCCCAAACTTATATCATACATTCTTATACATTAATTAAGAGTACCTAGAACCTTCTAACCTCATTAAATAGAGTTTCGTTCACAAATTTTAGGATCAAGTCTGCAGATTCACAAACTCAATGGCCGAGAATTAAATTTACTAGTTTTGGTATATTTCTAATTTTCTTAAGGATTCTAACAAGTTTCTAAATAAAAGACCCAAATTTCCTATACATACAAATCTTAAACCGAACACAAATCCCCAGTTTCACTACCATATTTCCTTCCAATTTTACTCGGCCACTGGACCAGAAACATGCACACATTCAATGATCACACACATCATTAATATAATTTACACCATCAATACATAACACAAATTCATCAATTTCACAAACATGCAACATCATCAAAACAACATATCCACACATCAGAACAAATTAATTAAATTAGCTAGCTTCCCTTACCTCGAATCCAAGAGACAACTTCTACACGTTCAAGCTTTTCCTAGCCCAAGAACTTTTAAAGCAACTACAAATTTCATATCAGTGCAGCGAGACTAATCAAAGAAGCCAAAACAGAAAAGACTTAGCTACAATGTGAGAGCTCATGTAAGCTGATTAGTGTTTGCATGCATCAAGTCACAGAACTCCAAGCAAAATGGGGGTTCGGACTTACCAACTCAAGAATAGTTTTTGATCGGTGCAAAGTGTAGCCCTTAGCACCAGGAAGACTCAAGTATGGTTTATTTGTTGATTAGATGAAGCAGAAGGAAGAAAATTTAGAGATAAGGTGAAGAAACTAAGAGAGAAAGTTGAGAGAAGGGGGAGAAAATGGAAGAATGCAGAAGCTTGAGGAAGAAGGTGCATGCAGGAAGTGGCAAAAGTCTTAAAATCCCAGCATTTATATTACCATCAAAATTCTCACGGTCCACTCATCCATGCACACTTGGATTCCTCTCAGCTGCTGCATTTAATGACTCTGAGAAGAATTTAATGACTCTTACAATCTCGTTTTCTTTAAGTCTTAATTAATCGAGTTATCACACGACTATTCGATACTTGGTCTTACCATTTTATATTACTTGTGCGATTTGGTACACTTGCTGATCCACCAACAAGTTTTTGGTGCCGTTGGCGGGGCCTCACATTTTAAGCTATTCTATTTGTGTAATTCTTGATTAACTTTGACTTTATTTTATTTATATTTTTCTTATTTTAATTTTTATTTTTGTTTTTATTTTTGTGTTCTATTCTGTTTATTTTTGTTTTTGTGCTAATAGTGTTTTCTAGGATTTTCTGTCTAGTGCTTGCAGGATGCAATTCAGACAAGAAGTTAACTATATAGACACTCAATTCCACCAAGGTAAACTGGTGGACAATTCAATAGACCACCACAACAGCAACAACAACCTTCTCTAGCTGATAGAAGTATAAAGCTTGAGGAGACTCTCCAACAGTTCATGTAGGAAACTCTCTCCACTAAAAAAAGCACTCAAGCAACATTCGGAAGGATAGGGAGGCAGGTTGTTCACATACTTCAGAAGCTGGATGATCTTGGGAACAATATGAAAGTTAACCCTAGGGAGGAATGTCAAGTCGCTATCACTACAAGTGACAAAGTTTCATATGAGCGAAAAATAGAGAGAAAAGAAGAAAGGTTGAGTGAAAAAGAGAAAGATGTAAAGGAAGAGGAGGAAAAAGAAGAGAGAAAAAGTGATGTTGAGAGAAAAGAAAAGGGGAAGAATGTGGAAGAAGAGAGAAAAGAAAAAGAAGAGGTTGAGAGAAGAAAGGAAAAAATTGAGAAAAATCTTTTGTACCCTAAGGAGTGTTCCAAGGAGGAAAAAGAGAGGGAAGAAAAGAAAAAGAGAGAGAAGGAGGATGAGACAAAAAAAGAAAGAATCATATGAAAAACCCTTTCCTCTCACCCAAATAAGTATCATAGGAAGGAAAAGGACAAACAGTTTGAGCATTTCATGGAAATCTTCAAGAAATTGGAGATTAAAATTCCTATGATTGGGACACTGCAACAGGTTCCTGGTTATATTACATTCCTGAAAAAATTTAACAAAAAGAAAAAAAAAATCCAGAAAAGTGAGCAATTGAGGCACAGGGCAATTGTTGTGGGTCAAGCTAGTGACGTTAAAGAAGCGCTTACTGGGAGGCATCCCAGTTTCTAATTTTGTTTTTTTATTCTTTAGTTGTATGGTGTGGATTTGATTTCTCAACTTTTCTTTTTTTGATTTAATTGTGTGGTTTTGATTTGATTTGTTCTTTGTGTGTTTGAGTTTTTTTAGGTTAAATGCTGCTTCTGATGGCAGTAATGATATCATCTACTGATGGATGCTAATACAACATCTACTGGTGGATGTTGTTATGATGAGGGTGATGAATGAAAAAATCTACTGATGGATGCTGCTATGGAAGAGGATGGTGACTAGAAATCTACTGATGGATGTTAGGTAATTAGGCATCTACTGATGGATGCCGATGAAGATGAGAAAAATTGGTGTTTACTGCGGGATACCAATGAAGATAAAAAATATTAGCATCTATTGATGGATGCGATGTGATTAGACATCTACTGATGGATGTTACTGACAGCATCTACTAATGGATGCTATGATAATGAAGATGGTGTCAAGGTAGTGACGTTAAAGAAGCGTTTACTGGGAGGCAACCAGTTTTATAAACTTATCTTTCTAACTTATGTTCGTGTTTATGTTCTAGTATAGGTTATTGTACTTTGCTTGAATGAACTACACTGCTTTGGTTCAACTATGCTGTGTTTTGTAATAAGTATTGCTTTGTGATGCTCTAGTAAATTGATTGATGTTTAGATGATGCATGATTTGCTGATATACAGGTGATGGCTCACAGTGCATGAAACAGGTGCTTGAGGTAAAATTTGATTGAGATAATGAGCAGGGTGTTTATCTGAATTCTGGAACTTGAGAGTTTACCTATGTGAGGTTTGGGCTTCAGAATTTTTTGAATAATTGTTATTACTTTGAAAGCATGAATGATTTTGCCCAAATTTTCTGTGATTGAACTACTTGCTTGCAGGATTCATATAATCAAGGTCATCTTTTGTTATCCCTTATTCTTTTAGCCTTCGCATGATTTTTGTCCACTGAAAAGAAAACAATTTGTTCTAACCTTTGAACCTTGAGCCTTATTCATGTTTTGAAAACCTTTTTTGAAAATCTTTACCTTGATTTAAGTTGAGAACATTTGTGAGGTATTGAAAAAGGTTCAAGTTTGAGGTTGCCGGAAAGATTGAGAAAGGAAAAAGAAAAAGCATTGAGCTAAGCAGTGTGTTGGAAACAGGATGGCTGAGTTTCAACACCAAGAGGGGGGTGAATTAGTGAGGTTTAAAAATCAGAGTCTTTTCAAAATCTTTTTCGCAAAGTATAAACCTTTACAAAGTTTCTTGAATTGCAAGGAATGAAAAGTTCAAGTGCAGCGGAAATATAAAGTTGAATACGTAAACTGTTACGTCGACTTAATGTAAAAGTGTAAGAATAGAGAAATCAAATGTAGTGGTTTTATACTGGTTCGGCCTCAATGCCTACATCCAGTGTCCTTTCAAAACCAGGAAGCAAATGCACTATAATGGTCAAGGTTTTTACAACAAGGCTTTTATAGAGACCTCCACGTCAAAAATATAAAACACCTCTCTAACCCTCTAACCAAAATATAGCCAGCAACACAAAGATCTGCAGCAAGATATCCCCTCTTCTGCAATCTTCAACCCACTTTGAAAAATCCTCAAAGTGTATAGAACTCCACGAGTTCACCTCCTGTAATCCCAATAGGATAACAAAAACTATCTTTCCAAATATTGATAGAAAGCTTGATCAACAGATGAACACCACAATGAGCAGAACTTGATCAACCAATAAGCACAAAATTCTTCTCCCTAAATAACCTCTTCAAAGAAAGATCACCACGGTCTTCTTGATGAGTTATTGGAGCAATCAATCACAAGATCTCAATCTTAAACAACAAATGAAAATGTCAGTTCAACCAAAGTTTCTTCCTTGTTGTAATCAATAGAGTCACGTCTATTTATAGTTTTCTATAAATCAGACGCTCCAGTAGTCGACTGTGCTACTAATGAAGTCGACTGTCACCAGACAGTTATAACAATTAAGCAAATTTGCAACAGCCATAACAACCAAATTGATTTTGCATTTAATACAGTTGACTTTCATTTAATGCTTTAACAACCAACTGAAATATAGTCATTACAGTACACAAGCATTAACAGAATTTCAAATCAAATAACTAACTAAGTCGGATCCACTGCGCATGTAGTCGACTTAGACACTTCAGCTCAATTTGAAAATCTTTTCAATGCAAAATCACACACAACATTGCTTTTGAAAATCTGTGCAAATTCACGAGTTTTAATTGACTCTCTTCATAATCAAGTCGACTTAAAACTTGCAGATTTGCCACACATTATAAATTCATCAAAGTGCATGTGGTTTTCCTTTTCTTAAACATATGTAATGCAATCAAAAGGATGTATCAAGTATCAAATCAGTGAATATGCATACATATATCAGAAACAAGACAAAACATGTTCATTAAGATATCAATCATAGTAAAGAGTAGAACATGTAACACATAACAAAACATGTGTTATTAATAATGTGTTGTCATAATAAAAAACCAGAGCAACTAGAGCACTGTGAGATTAAGGTAAAGCTAAACCAGTGATTCCCTTATCAACAATCTCCCATTTTTTTGATGATGCACAACCATGTTTGTACTCAAACAACACATAAAATCAGTCAAATAATCACTAGAATCAGAGCTAATATAAGCAATCAGTAAGTACAAGTGATTAAATTATTTTTCCAATGTATCAGAGCAAATAAAATATGATTTCAACAAATTTAAGCATAAAACATTTTCGCTGAATAACCAGTAACAAGCAATCACATATCAAAGCAAATAAGCAGATAATCAATCAAACCTTTCAACCATTTCTCCCCTTTTGTGTATTAGCAAAAATGGTTTGCTATTATATATGAATATGCTGATAAAAAGAAGTAACATAGATGCATCAATGTAAACAGATTTAACATTCAATGATGCTCCCCCTATCACAGATATTCACATGAGATAGATAAAACTCCCACAGAAGTGTAGGCATGTGAAAAATCTATGCAAACATGTAATGCTCCCCCTGTCATTATGCATATTATAAAACAAAATTCAAATGCACAATGCAGTTTCACAAGTATCAGAGCATACAATCAATTTGTATCAGAATTATATCATAGTTATGATTGCAAGCAATTCAATCAAGCAAAGATACAATTATCAACAATCTCACAATATATTCTCATTCCAAAACAGTCATATAAGAATAGAGATATATTGAAGACAACTGATATAAAATGATCAAACAACTTAATAACCAAATTCCAATAAATGGAATTTATAACCCCTGTAAGTGATAAATCAATTGAACCATTTGTCAAGTCGATTTCATTGGTTTTCAGACAGATGTGATCCAAGCAGTAAGTTTCAAAGGAATATTTCCTGCAAAACCTTTCACAATCTTTTGAAGATCAAGCAGTTTAGTATAATAGTAATGCAAGAAATTAAACAGATAAGAAGTGAATATGCAAAACAATTAATGTAACAGTGAGTATAGGCATAGTCAACTTCAATAATCATTCAGTCGATTCAATATTCATTCAACAGATTTAATCAAGAAATTTAGAGAAAATGAATTTGAATTAAAAACAATTGATTTCATTACTTGTTCAAAAGATATTACAATGAAAGACTAGAAAAAGACAGACATAATGGCAATCTAATCCATTATTAAAAGAAACACAAGAACAAAGACAAAATAGAAACAAAAGTAAGACACATGACATAGAATAGTAGATACAAAAATCCCTATTCTGTTTCAGACTGCTCTTCAGAATCTTCTTCACTTGTTTCATCAACCTCCTCCCTCTCAGACTCTTCAGTAGAAGTAGAACTCTCCACATAATGCTTGATTATTTCATCCATTTTCTCATTCAAATCCATGAGAGACTCCTTCATAACATTAGTCCTCTTAAAGACCCTTTTCAATTTTGTTTTCCACGAATCTTTCAAATTCAGAATTCGGAGGTGGCAGCTCTTGTTCATTGTCAAAGTCGGGTAGTTCGGTTCTACCTTTCGTTGGGTCCAGTTCATCACTGAAGATCCATCCTAAGGCAGTTCTCTTTAAACCAATGCATGTCAGAGTTGCTTTTCCAATTTGATTTGCTTTGCTACATGTAACCTTGTTTTCTCCATTTAGATTGACTCCATTCAAAGCCAGTATCTTGCTAATAAACACACAATAGGGTAATTTGCACCAGTCATATGGACAAATGAGTATAGACCTTTAACACCCAACATTCCAAGAAATACAAAACCTTCATTCCAAAATTAGGACAGGTCAATTGATTTGAGTTCAACAACATCTTTTATCTTCATCCACCTCAAGCATCTTTCTCTAGCTTCATTGTCACTAATCCATCCCGAGGGACTAGCATTTCTTTCAGGTGAAGGCATGGTTTTGGAACATTTAGTTGATGAGGAAGTAGCCATTCTTCAGAGTGTCTTCAACTGAATTCTTTAGGGTTTAGTGTGCTACGACTTATGTTATGACAAACACAGATATAAAGGCGCTAACAATATAATACTTAAACAAGGCCCATTTTTAAATTTTCAAATTTTAAGGCCCAAAAGAGAGACATAAAGTCGATTTGAATAACATCAAATTTGACTACTATATGACATAAGTATTTCAAAACAGATACAAACATACAGAGACACAAATTCGACTAGACTCATAATCAAGTCGACTAAAATTCGTAAAATTTGATCTTCAAACAAATCATTCAAGCAGACAATCAAACAAACATACAATCAGTCAAACTTTACACAATCAATCTTTTCACGCATGATGCAGTAAGATAATACATGTTACCAGTTGTAGATACTCAAGATGGTTGATACAGCCATGTTAATTCATCCTTGAGTTCTCACTGCACATCACTGCATCTAATTGTAGTTCCTGCAAAACAATTCAAGTTTTTGATGCAGGTACCCATTTGAATTTGGGTCCTTGATTTTCAATTGTAGCCAGATGTTCCTTAGGTATCCACACATATAATCCTTTAGGAACTCCAACTCTTTTGTAATAACAGTTACTAACAGTATGACCAATACTATTGTAGTAAAAGCAAGCATGTTTCACAGGTTTGCTTAAATCAGAAAATTTCTTTGTATTGGTTCTATTAGAATTAGCTTTATAACCAATGCTTGTCTGTTAATAGCTCTACCAGTAGACTTTAATACAACATTCAAGTTATCTCTACACTATGTGAATTTTGCTAGAGTGCTAGTCAAGTAATCTATTTGTTTCACATAAGCAGGGCATTTATCACATTCTTTCTCTATTGTAATAATCTCAGTTTTAAACTTCTTAGCAAACAATAAAGCTTCATCAAACTCTTTCTGTAATTTTTCATTATCAGTGACAAGATTATTAATCCTATATGCATAATCTTTTTTATATGAGTTAAGTCGATTAACCTTATACTGGAGTCGCATAGCTTCAACATGAATCTCTTGAAAAGCATCCAGAAGCAAGTGATATTTCACCTCAATTGGTTCTTGCTCAAACTCTGTGTCACTGTCATAATCAGCCAATCATGCAATAGCCATATAGCAAATATTTGATTCCTCATCACGATCAACATCTTCATCACTTGATGTTTCAGAATCACTTTCTTTTGGCTTTTTTCTTTGGCTTCGGGTCTAGACAATCTGGTTTCATGTGTCCTTCTTTGCTGCATTCATAACATTGTATAGCATTTGACCTGTAAGCTTTCTTGGCTTTGTTGTGACCTTCATGGTTAGTAGGTTGACTGTTATTTTTTATGAGTCGATTAAATTTCCTTACAACCATGGTCGTCAATTCATTGTTGTCCATCTCTGCATCTGAATCTTCCTCTAACTTTGAGGCTTTCATGCTTGTTTCTTTCAGTGCAATGGACTTCTTCTCTTCAATCTCTTCTTCATCCTTCAATCTTCCAAGTTCTAACGATCATGTTCTCTTAACTTGCCAAACAAGGTCATATTCATGCTTGTTAGATCTGTGGACTCAGAGATTGTTGTGACTTTGGGTTGCCAGTTTCTGTTCACACTTTTCAGAATCTTGATATTGATTTCTTCCATGTTAAAGACTTTGCCAAGAACCATAAGATGATTTACTATATGAATCTTTTCTAGGCTTCATAGATTGTTTCACTAGCCTTACTCCTGAAAAGCCCATACTCTTGAATTAAAGAATTCTTCCTTGCTCTCTTGACTTCACCAGTGCCCCATGAGTGACTTCCAAGACATCCCACATCTCCTCGGTAGATTTTCTTTGAGATATCCTAAAAAATTCATCAACAGTTAGTACAGAGGCAATGATATTTCTAGCTTTGACATCATATTGTGTTTTCATGTTCTCTTCTTGAGACCATTCAGGAAAATTATTCAAAACAGTTTTTCCATCAATAATATGAGTTGGCTCAAAAGGACCATTCAAAGTAGCATCCCAAATTCCTCTATCCACAGATTCAAGAAAGATTAACATTCTAATTTTCCAAAAAGTATGATTTTCACCCACAAACAGTGGTGGCCTGTTTGTAGATGCACCTTCACCAAAGGTTTGAAAACTAGAAGCCATTTTCCAGGAATATAGTTGATTCAAAGAAAACAAAAGTCGACTAATTTTTCAAATATCTTATGAAAACCAGCCCTGGTGTTAATTGTTGGAAACAGGATGGCTCAGTTTCAACACCAAGATGGGGGGGGTGAATTGGTGAGGTTTAAAAGTCAGAGTCTTTTCAAAATCTTTTTCGCAAAGTATAAACCTTTACAAAGTTTCTTGAATCGCAAGGAAGGAAAAGTTTAACTGCAGTGGAAATATAAAGTTGACTACGTAAACTGTTAAGTCGACTTAATGTAAAAGTGTAAGGACAGAGAAATCAAATGCAGATTTTTTATACTGGTTCGGCCTCAATGCCTACATCTAGTGTCCTTCAACAACCAGGAAGCAAATGCACTATAATGGTCAAGGTTTTTACAACAAGGCTTTTATAGAGACCTCCACATCAAAAATATAAAACATCTCTCTAACCCTCTAACCAAAATATTGGCAATACAAACAACAAAGATCTGCAGCAAGAATCCCCTCTCTTGCAATCTTCAACCCACTTTGAAATCCTTAAAGTGTCCAGACTCCACGAGTCTACCCCCTGTAATCACAACAGGTACAACAGCAACCAAGGTATATAGTCGATTCAAGAAAAATAGAAGTCGACTAGTCTTTCAAATATCTTATGAAATCAGCTCTCGTGCCAATTGTTGGAAAACAGGTTGGCTCAGTTTCAACACCAAGAGGGGGGTGAATTGGTGCGGTTTCAAAATCAGAGTCTTTTTAAAATCTTTTTCACAGAGTAGAAACCTTTGCACAATTTCATGAATCGGAAGTAATGAAAAATTTAAGTGCAGCGGAATTACTAAGTAGACTACGAAAATAGTAAAGTCGAATGAATGTAAAAGTGTAAGGATAGAGAATTCAAACGCAGGTTTTTATACTGGTTCGGACTCAATGCCTACATCCAGTGTCCTTCCAATCCCAGGAAGGAAATGCACTATAATGGTCAAGGTTTTTACAACAAGGCTTTTATAGAGATCTCCACGTCAAAAATATAAACCACCTCTCTAACCCTCTAACCAATATATAGGCAATACAAACAAAAAAGATCTGCAGCAAGAATCCCTTATCCTGCAATCTTCAACCCACTTTGAATAATCCTCAAAGTGTCTAGACTCCACGAGTCTACCCCCTGTAATCACAACAGGTACAACAGCAACCAATGAATGGTAACATGAGCCTTGATCAACCAAAGAACACCTCAATTGTGCAGATAATGATTAAGCAGTGAGCACAACAGAATTCTCCTTCAAAACCTCTTCAAAGAATTATCTCCACGGTCTTCTTGATGAGTTATTGGAGCACTAAATCACAGACAAACAATCTGAAACAAAATATTAAAATTTCAGTTCTTCCAAAAGTTCTCTGAATAACTCAGGTCTCGTCTATTTATAGATTTCCATAAATCAGATGCTCCTGTAGTCGACTAAGCTACTAATAGAGTTGACTGTCCTCTGATAGTTATAATAGTTAAGTCAAACTAGTAGCAATCAAGTTAAACAAATTAATTCCACATTCGATACATTTGACCTCGTTCAATGCTTAACTAACTTTTAAAAATATAGTCGTTACTATTCACAAGCATAACAGAATTTCAAATCAAACAACTAACAAAGTCGAATGCAAAGCGCACACAGTTGACTTTGACACATCTGCATATATTGAAATTCTTTTCAATATAAAATCTCACATAGCACTGTATTTGAAAATCTGTACAAAGTCTTTAGTCTTAGTTGATTCAATTAATGATGAAGTCAACTTAGGACTTGCAGATTTGCCACACAATATAAGTTCATCAAAGTGCTTGTGGTTTTCCTTTTCCAAAACATGTGCAATGCAATCAAAACAGATGTAACATATATCATAACAGTGAATATGCATTCATATATCAAGATCAACACAAAACATGTTCAATAAGATATCAATCAATAAGCAACAGAACATGTAACACATCAATAATACATGTGTTATTAATAATGTGTTGTCATCATAAAAAACTAGAGTGAATAAAGCACTGTGAGATTAAGGTATAGCTAAACCAGTGCTTCCCTTATCAACAATCTCAACAAAGAAAAGTTTTAAGTTTGGGGTTGTGATAACAGTTGAAAATATCGCTATCTGTGATGTAATTTTGATACTAAATGCACCCTTTTTGACTTAGAAACTTGCTTTAACCATGTTTTTGCTTTAGTTTTGTGAATAAGAGAGTGAAGGTTATACATGATGATTTTACCACTAAATTCCCTTGATTTTGTAGGCAATTGGAATGATTTGAAATAAGAGCTAAAGTACCAAATAGTTGGAATGCAGAAAAGTCAACCAGAATATAGAAAAATCAACCAGAGTGCAGAAAAGTCAACTAGAGTGCAGAAAAGTCAACTAGAGTAAAAAAAAGTAGTGCCTGGGCACCCCCATTGAGCGTGCTTAAGCTCCAGAAAGTACCGTTTTTTGCCTGGGCGCCCTTTTTGGGGCGCCCAAGCACTAAAAACCATCGTTTGACGCCCAGGCGTCCAACTTAGGGCGCTTGAGCGCTAGCAACTTGTGTCAAACTTTGTTTTTGTTCTGTTTTCGCTCTATTTAAATGACCCAGACATGCTAGGTTTTGTTTATTTGGCCGGAGGAGCGCATCAGCATACTTTTCACCCTCTAGAGGTGGATTTGGATGCGGGAGCTTCCTTTCCCAATTTTTAGGGTTTTTCTATCTCATTCTTCTCCATTATTCATCTAGTTTCTCCATGTTTATGGGGAACTAAACTCCATTTGTTGTTGGGGGATGATGTAACCTTGTGAACTCCCATGTATTTGAATTGATTTTTAATAATATATGCTTTTTCATTAATTGTTAGAGTAATTCATCTATTTGTTGTGTTTAACTCATTCATTAGCATGATTTATTGAATTGCATGAGTGCTGGGAGGTTCCTTGCAATTCATGTTCTTGTTGAATTACTCCCAAGAGTAATATTTCTCAGGGATGAGGGTATCAGTCTTGGTCATCTTAAAGCTCTTGATCTTCACAATTAATCAATAGGAATGCTAGGAATTGCATGAAGTAGGGTTAAGCATAGGCTTATTTCGCTGAGGGATTGATTTTAAGTGATTTAGTGAGTGACGTTAACATTAATGCATAAAGAAGAATTCTTACATACATGAGAGGTAACTTGGTGAAATCTAACCCGAACAACATATTAATCTCATATTAAACAACATTCGTTCATCATTGTGCTACTCTACTATTGAGCAAACTGCATTCATATTTAATTTTCTGTTTTTGCATCTGAAACCAATGATCTCATTTTCTTTAAGTCTTAATTAATCGAGTTATCACATGATTATCTAGTCCCAAGAGTCTTCTGGGATACCATACTTGGTCTTACCATTTTATATTACTTATGAGATTCGGTATACTTGCCGATCCACCAACAAGTTTTTGGCGCTGCTGCCGGGGATCAAAGATTTTATTGAACAGTACTCTTTAAGGATCTGTGTCTACACTACAATCAAAAAGATTGTGTTCCCTGTTGCTGTGAGCCAGGTGGAGAACCTGTGTGTTTTGCAATGAGAGTTGGGATTGCTCTCCAGGTGTACAAACAGTTAGGATTGCTTTCTAGGTTATAAGATTGTCAGGTGATAACATCTTGTGTTGTAAGTGATATTGAGTTGGGAAATGAGAGTGCATTGAGAGGAGAGTTCTCTGTATTCTTGCTTGTATAAATCTATCATTATAGTGGTTCCCTTCAACTAAGGTTGTTGAAGGAAGACTCGATGTAGGCTTGGCCAAACAAGTTGTGTTGATCTTCTTTCCTTCTCTTTTATTGTTTTTCATATATTATCAAATTGATTTCGAAATTGAATACATCAACCAAACTCAGAAAATGAAATTAAACATAGAAATGCAACTCAGAAAACGAAATGGATTTTGGGGATGAAACTTAGAACAACCATACGAAAATAGAAACATAAACAAGAATAGAGAACAACACAAGTGCAGGAACGAGTTTAATTAATCTCAAAACGAGTTCAATAAGATGAAAAATAAGCAAAAGAGGGAGAAAACGAAAAACCTAACATGGAGCTCTCCAAGAAGCCAAAACGTAAATGAGCAGAATGTGGGAGTGTGAGAGGTCTGCCCTCCTCTTAACACACTAAACTAGGTCATATTTCCTAATGGGCCTCACCAAATATGGCCAAAAACGGCCCAAAACTTAAATCTGCCCAAAAATCCTAAAAAACGAAATTACATTTTAATTCTAAACTAAAATGCTGATGTGGCAAGTGAAAATGACGTGGCATCCTCTTCTTGTCTGAAACTAATATTCCAAAAATCCCCCTGCAGTTAATTATTAAAATAATTAGCTTTAGATAATTCAAATTAATTAAAATAAGAATTTCTGGTAAAATTAAGCACAATTAGCAAAATTGGGGAAATAAGGGACATTCAAGCACAATTCCCTAATTAAATCTAGTACAATAAGCTAAGTGTAGTTGAGAAAATATTGATTCATCAAACACCAAGCAAACAAAGACATGGAATATAAACATGAACTAAACCTGAGGAACATGATCACAGGATCGAGGAACAATGGCTCCTCCAAGTCTTGACCGGCATGGAACCTGCTTCCCCTTCTTACAGTTTTTACATATCAGGGTAACAGAAGTAGCGTTTGCCTTAGTCCTGGAGGCAACAATAGTAATCCCGATGATTTTAACAAGTGTTGATATGTATTGAGCCTGTAGAAAGAAAATACCATGTCCACAATTAAACTGTACTCAACAAAAAACGCCCAAATTTTAACAAAAAAATTATAAGCACAAAATTTAAATTTGTAACTGCATTAGATTTAATCCACATACCCCAAGCGATCTCATAGAAATCGGATCCTCCTTGGAGGTGAGCAAAATCTAAAAATCACTGGGAATAGGATCCTTCATGGCTCTAGTATCTGCAACAACCTTGGTCTTCAAACTCACGAGAACATGCGTCGCTGCCGTTTCGAACTACACAAGCATTAAATAATATCAGAATAAATGAAAATGTTTGAGGAGAGAGGGAGAAACCAAGATTACCAGGGGCAAAATATCGGCGGGGGAAGAACGAATTTTGGCAGGAAGGTCGAAGTCGAAGGTGTTGAGATCTCCCATATTGACGAGAAGGAACTTAGGGTGGTGGAGTAGGTTCTCTCTATAAGGGAGGACGTTTTTGGCGGTCTCGAAGTTTCGGATGAACTCTTGAATTTCTAGAGGAGGGAGTGGTTCGAATCGGTGTCGACCTCCCAACGATGTCGGCACCGTCGTATTCGACGAGCGCTTGGTCACTATAGTAGACGACTCCTTCGTCCCACCCTGACAAAGCATGGAGGCGTGTCGTCGACGACGTGGAGGCTCGGATGAGTGTGCGCGGTGTGAGACTCTCCGACGAGAGTGTGCGCGAAGTGTGCTTTGTGTAGGTGGACGCAAAGTTTTAGGAGGAGAATGAAGTTTCGAAATGAGAATGAACTTTCAAATTTGCACCCTATTATGATAGGTGTTTTAATATCTATCATAATATGTTTTCGCCATAATTTCTATTTTGTCACCGCTCTAACTTATTATGATAGGTGGCCTTTACTTGTTATAATACATGTAACTTTTATCACGAAAATGTCACCACTACACCTATTATGATAGGTTTCTTAAAATACGTCATAATATATCTTAGTTTTATTACAAAATTGTCACCGATCAATGTATTATAACAGGTGGATTTCACCTATCATATTATCCCATAATGGAATCCTCTTTTTCCACTAGTGACCCAAGAAGATTCATTTATCTGAGGACAACCTTCTTGGTGCATTACACAAGCTTTCTAACATCATTGCAGATGCACCGATGATTGTTCCAAGGGATTCTACTACATTTGGAAGAAACTCTAAGATCTCATTGTACTTGCATAAGCAAAATGTTTTGGAGCTTGCGTCGGGGAAAGAAGAGCTTAATATTACCCTCGTTCAGTTGTGCATGATATAAGTCTATAAGCAATTATATAAAATTAATTTATCAAGTTAGATATATCAAATCAATTTTTGATTTCAGGTATATGTTTGGTGTAACTAACAAGATAGGGTTCAATGATGTATATGGGTTCATTGACCCCAAATGACTCACAAAGGGATTAAATTTGATGATATCCAAACATACGTCACTAGTTGCTTTGCAACGGGGAAGGATCTATATTTTTCCCTTATATAGCTGGATAAGTTAAGTTTGTTAACTTTAAAGTTTCATTTGTGATTTTAATATATAACAATTAAGTTAGTACCAATTTCAGGAACCATTAGTAGCTACTTATGGTTTCCATACCGGATCTATTGTATGCTAAAGCCATTTTTTTAATAGTTCCCTTGTAGCACATATGATGTTGTCCAGGAGATCAACTACTAAGACTAAAAAGCTTGCATGTTGGCCCTTAAGGTTTGGTATTTTAGTCCATACTTTCTTATAATAGTTTTATTCCAACGATGTTCCTTAACATTTTATAATTATGCTGATCTATTGTAGTGTAATAAACAAAATGGGTCATATGAGTGTGGTTACTACGTAATGTATTTGATGATGACCATTATTCGTGCCGATATTACTAGTAGTGGATGAAAAACGGTAATATTTGGTTTTATTGAATTTTTTCTCTCTATAGTTTAGAATTCTTATACACTAATTCAAATCACTATGTCTTGTGCAAAGATTCAATTATACTTTTTCAATTCTCGAGAAGTCCCTTAAATACACAAGGAAAACACTTGTAAAATATGTAATTCAACTTTATAGTAAAATGTAAATATTAGATATAATAAGTTGTACATTATCATATCAATACTAAGTTGTTTTATGGTTAGAATTCTGTGTACATTGAATTGATTTATGATTCATTCTAATTTTCATTGAAAATTAGCATTTAGATTGTATTTTGTACTATGGATAATTTATGTATATGCAAGTCTATTTCTGTACTAATTAAGGATTGTTATAGAAACAAACCCTTTTTTAAAAAAAAAATCCCACTACATGCCTCAGTTGTGACCATAACCAAGGTAGTATGTTGTCTTTGGCATCGGTTCTGGTCACAATTGAGGCAAAAGACGGCCACGTACTAAAGAAAAATAAAATAAAATAAAGAAAAATATCCTCTACCACCTCGATTCGTCCTCAACCGAGGCAAAAGACCCCCACATACTTATTTGATTGTTTTGAACTAAGGTTATATATGAAATACCCTCTACTTCCTCGGGGTGTTATAAACCCAGCAAAAGAATCCCTATTTATGTCTCGATTTTGAACCAAGGCAAAAAGTCTACCCTCTTTTACCTTAACAGTATATACTTCGGTTCGTGAACTGCGTATAAGTAAAAATAATTGTTATCATTTTCTTTTACTGCACGTGAATATAACAATATAATGATGTCAATATAATGATGATAATGATAGTAATAATAAGATACTTTTAAAGCACATGAACCACATTAGTACATAATTAAATAATAAGAATATCACATTAAAAATAATAAAATAAGAATGCAAAGGCTTCAATATAAAACAATTCACATAACCTAAAATATATTCAAATCTAAAATTCAATTGAGAACAGAGAAACAATATATATGTATTTATCAACCAAAATTGAAACCTTAAAAACAACGAAAACTTTGTTTAGTCCAAACGACGTAAAGCTAAAACATACAAATAAAATAGTCCTAACTGTTGTTGTAAACTTAACTGACGCGTGTAAGTTATTGTGTGCCCTATGCTCTGTATATATACCCCCCTTTCTCTCTTCTTCTAATAATACAATTTTATATCTTTCATTCCTCTCAGTGTTACACAATTACTCCTCTTTCTCATCTCTGCATTACGTTTGCTGTCACACACACTCACTGCTACGCTATCCGCTAACAGTGGTATCAAGAGCAAGGTTCGAAAGCCTGGTTGGGACAATCGTTCAAGAAAATGGCCGGTGTTGTACACAACAATCTCCTGGTGTTTGATGGAAAAGGATTCGATGACTGGTGCGTCAAGATGGACGTCATTCTCGGTTTTCAAGAGGTGGATGAGGTAGTCAAGAAGGGGTTCAAGGAACCATCGAAAGGCGAATTTGAAGAGGCAAAGCGTCAATACAAAGAAAGCAAAAGATTAGACTGTCAAGCCCGCATGTTGCTGCATCAATGCGTGTCAGCCACCATTTTTCAGAAAGTTTCGAAGGCAGGCACGTCGAAGGAAATCTGGGACATTCTTCAAGAAGGCTACGGCAACACAGGTAAGGTCAAGAAAATTAAACTACAGTCGCTTCAACGTCAATATGAACTCTTGGGCATGGAAGAACAAGAATCCGTTGTTGACTATATCGGAAGAATCCAAATGGTAGTGAACGTCATGAGAGCGTGTGACAAAGTTGTTAAAGATAAGAAAATCGTGGAGAAAATCTTGAGAACCCTGACTCCACAGTACGACCATATCGTGGTAGCAATTGAAGAAAGCAAGGATGTGGAGAAAATAAAGATTGAAGAATTGCAGAACTCGTTGGAAGCACACAAACAACGTCTTCTTGAAAGAAAGAAAGCTGAAAAGGAAGTGGGTCTCAGTCCTAATCAAGCACTACAAGCTAGAAGCAACTTTAAACCCAAAGGACGTGGCACTGGAAGGGGCGGAGGCAGATCTCAAGGAGGCAGATCTGGAGGAAGAAATGTGAGCTTCCCTGATCAGAACGTTGGAGAAGAATGCGGCGACAACAAAAGGGGCGGAAAGCAAGCGAGAGGAAGAGGCAGAAAGAATGTACATAAGAAGAACATCCAATGCTATACATGCAGTAAGTATGGACACTACTCAAGCGAATGCTGGCACAATGAAGCCGCAAAGAAGACTAAAGAGGATGAAGTGAATCTGGCACAGGATATAGACACAGGTGATTCTGATTTAGATCATGTTCTTCTTATGAGTACTATTGTTGTTGATAAAGAAATGCAACGGTGGAATTCAACTCAACAAAAGGAGATTAGCAATAAGGACAAGAGTCAAGAAATTAAGACGCAGAAACTCGTGACATGCAACAAAGACAAATGTCAAGAAGTGACGTGCAACAAAGACAGATGTCAAGAAGCAATCGAACACGTGTTGATGTCACATGATTCAGGACATGCAGAAGAAGAAGATACTTGGTATTTAGATACGGGTTGCTCCAATCACATGACAGGCAAGAAGGAGTGGCTTATGAACCTAAATCCAAATGTTAGAAGCAGGATAAGATTCGCTGATAACAGCGCAATAATGGCTGAAGGTGCTGGAAGGGTTTTAATCAGACGTAAGGACGGACAACCAGGATACATGAACAATGTACTATATGTACCAAATATGAAGACCAATCTGCTTAGCCTTGGGCAATTGCTTGAAAAAGGTTATACTATGAACATGCATCAAAATCATATCGAAGTATTTGATAACAGAAAGTGTTTCGTGCTCAAAGCTCCGCTGTCCAAAAACAGAATGTTCAAGGTGAAGCTTGATGCTACAACTGTTCAATGCCTATCATCTATTAATACCGAGGAAGAAGAGTGGCTATGGCATCACTGCTATGGACATCTAAACTTCAGGAGCTTGAAGCAGTTGAAGGATAAAAAGATGGTGGAAGGAATTCCTGATATTCACTCACCAAGGAAGGTATGTGAAGGCTGTATAGTTGGAAAGCAGACCAGAAAACAATTCAAGAAAACGGCACATAAGAAGGCCAAGCAACCTCTTGAAGTAGTCTATTCAGACGTGTGTGGACCCTTCGAGCAAGAATCAATTGGAGGTAACAAGTATTTCCTTATCTTTGTTGATGAATGGACCAGAAAAATCTAGATTTATCTGATTAAGGAAAAGAAAATTGTTTACTCATGTTTTGTCAAATTTTGTGTCATGGTGGAGAGACAATCTGGACTGTGTATCAAGACACTCAGAACTGACGGTGGAGGAGAGTTCAACTCTCACGAAATGAACAGGTACTGCAGTGACAACGGCATAACACATGAAGTCGTAGCTCCCTACACTCCACAACACAACGGACTGGCTGAACGAAGAAATAGAACGCTGCTGGACATGACCCGGTGTATGTTAAAATGCAAGAAACTGCTAGACTACTTGTGGGGGGAAGCTGTCTCCACAGCGACATATCTCTTAAACAGAAGCCCAACAAGAGTCTTAGAAAATTGCACACCAGAGGAAGCCTGGTCAGGTATTAAACCAACTGTTAATCATCTTAAAGTTTTTGGTTCAGTGTGTTACAGGCACATCCCAGACGCAAGGAGGAAGAAGTTAGATGATAGAAGCGAAACTTTTATCTTCATAGGATACCATCCCACAGGTGCATACAGACTATACAATCCAAAGAATAGACAAATCGTGATAAGCAGAGACGTTATTGTCGATGAGAGAACCACATTTGATTGGAAGAAAGCCGAAGCAGGTCATGAGAAGCCTGCTATTACTTCAAGCTGGCTGGAAGATTGGACCCCTGATGATAAGCAAGTTGAAACACATGACAATATGGATAACAGGAGATCCCAGAGGACAAGATTTCCATCCTCAAGATTAGCCGACTATGAAGTGTTTACTAACAAAGATGTAGCTGACTCTGGAGATCAAGCACACCTCGCGTTTCTTGCTGATGCAGAAATAATCAACTGGAAACAAGCTCTTGGCACAAAGGAATGGAAAGAGGCCATGATTGAAGAATTAAAGGCCATCGAGAAAAACAAAACTTGGGAATTGGTTGAGCTGCCTCGACAAAAACAAGCAATTGAAGTGAAATGGGTCTTCAAGACGAAGTTTAAACCAAATGGTGAGGTTGCTAAGCTCAAAGCAAGACTTGTAGCAAAGGGATTTCTACAAAAACCAGGAGTAGACTTCACATAAGTGTTTGCTCCAGTCGCAAGGCTAGAAACGGTAAGATTAATGGTTGCTCTAGCAAATCTCAAGAGCTGGGAAATACATCAACTAGATGTCAAATCGGCATTTCTGAATGGACCTCTGAAGGAAGAAGTTTATGTAAGACAACCACCTGGTTTTGAAAGGAAAGGTGAAGAACACAAAGTTTACAGGTTGAACAAAGCTCTGTATGGACTAAGGCAAGCACCACGAGCCTGGAATGAACACATCAACGCGTTACTTTTGAAACTTGATTGTGTGAAGAGTTCAGTGGAATCTGGAGTGTATATAAAATCAGCAGCACAGCAGATTGTTTTGGTGAAATTTTTAGACGTAGATGACATGCTCGTAACTGGAAATTCTAAAACAGCGATTGAGGAATTCAAGACTAGGATGAGGACAGAATACGATATGACTGATCTTGGAAAACTTAACTACTTTCTTGGTCTGGAGTTTACTGAAACAACAAGTGGAATTTTCTTGCATCAGTAGAGGTTCATCAATGAAATTCTAAAGCGTTTTAATATGATCGAGTGTAACAACACGACTATTCTAGTCATTGCTAATCTGAAATTAACAAATCAACCTGAGGAACAAAATGTAGATGCTTCACTATACAAACAGATCGTTGGATCTTTGAGGTATATATGTAACAGCAAACCAGACATAAACTATGGAGTTGGTTTATTGAGCAGGTTCATGAATGAACCTAAACAGTCCCATATGTCAGCGGCTAAGCATGTTTTGAGGTATCTAAAGGGAACAATCGATTATGGTCTTCTATTTCCAAAGGCAGCAAGCAACCAGGAGAGTACTCTAGAAGTGTGGAGCGATTCTGACTGGAGTGGAGATCAGGTGGACAGGAGAAGCACCTTCGGATACTTTCTTAAATATGTTGGAGCACCCATCTCCTGGTGTTCGAAAAAACAAAATGTGGTGGCACTCTCTTCATGTGAGGCTGAGTATATAGCCTCTACAGAAACGGCGTGTCAGTGCTTATGGTTGGAGGCACTTCTCGTAGACTTAAAGCTGAAATACAGGAAACCTGTACAGATGATGGTGGACAACAAATCTGCAATCAGCTTGTCCAAAAACCCAGTGTTCCATGGCAGGAGCAAGCACATCAGCACAAAGTTTCACTTCTTGAGAGACTTGGTGAACCAAGGTAGAATGGAACTGGTGCACTGCTCAACTGAAGCGCAAGTCGCTGATATTTTTACAAAGGCTCTCAGACTAAATAGGTTCGAGAAGCTTAGGGAAATGTTGAATGTAAAGTCCCTCTGCAGTTTAATTTAAGGGGGCATGTTGTTGTAAACTTAATTGACGCGTGTCAGTTATTGTGTGCCCTATGCTCTGTATATATACCCCCTTTCTCTCTTCTTCTAATAATACAATTTTATATCTTTCATTCCTCTCAGTGTTACACAATTACTCCTCTTTCTCATCTCTGCATTACGTTTGTTGTCACACACACTCACTGCTACGTTATCCGCTAACACTAACAACATATCCATAGAAGATACGATAATCAGAAAATTATAATATTTTGTTCAAGATGCACTTAAACACAACGTTAGCACAGAAATAGAGTGTGTAAATTCCCAAAACTCCAACAAACGGTAAACTCTAAAATATTACCTTTTACTATATAATTTTACACACACATAAACAATGTATTAATATTTGTTCAACGAAATTCTAAAACTTAAAAATAAAAAATAAAAATATTGTCAGACACCAAAAAGACAACGCTTCTCAGTCATATGCAAAACCTAAACCTTCAACTCTAAATTATTGAGCTATCGCAACTGTTAATTTTGTCTTCGTCTTTGAAGAAACTAACAAAAATCTATAGCACGAAACCATCACCACCGTTCACTGTGTTTTCAAGCGCTATCTATTTCAGTGATTTTGATCACGTTTCTCATAAACAGTGTTCGTAGAGCTATAGAAGCGTGAAGAAGATATAAGTGAAGTGCCATGACAAAGGAAAAGGAAACCAACAAAATAGAGACGTGTCAACATAATACACATGGGAAATAGCGTAATTTCTCCATATCTAAACGAAAAAGGAATAGATACCGAAAGAAAGTGGAAAAGAACAATCACAAATAATCACAAAATAAATAAAGCACATTACTTTCTATAATTCAATTTAAACAGATTTTATTTCCAACATGGGTGTTTAATTAGTTTTGAAAATAAAGAATTTAAATAATTTTTTCTAACAAAAATAAATAATAAATATTTTTTATAAAATTAAAATTAAATTTTAATAAAATAAAATTAGATAGGTGGGTTAGTGGGTCAATTCAGTTTATCATGGATTCAATATGGATGAGTTAAGTTTAAATGAGTCAGATTTAAATTTGATCCGCATAAAAAAAAATACAATTTTTTCAGGAAAGTTATTCTCTCCACCATCACAAAAAGCAATTGCACATCCCGGTTGCTCTTTTGCCCTTCAGTTATATTTAATTTATGTTTTTATTTTTTTTCCAACAACCAATCACTTCATTAATGTCTCCATCCACCTTGTGGGCTTGCACAAAGAAAAAGGAGATTAAGGATTTAGGGTTATAAAAGTTAAAAAGTAAAATAGATAAATGTAAAAGTAAAAAAAAAAATAAGATTGGAATTTAAGAAATATCGAGGTGTTGAGAGAAGATGGGTTAGTGAAAAAGAAGTCTCTTTTTTCAAATCCAACCCGACTCGAACTCATGATGACTGAATTAATCACAGATTGTGACCTATTTTAACAACTCGAACAAATATATAAAGTTGTCTACATAATAAACATTTGAAGATTGGTAAATTATACCGTAATCTTTTCTAGTTATATATTCTTAATAAAACTGCGTGACAGATATTGAAGTACCATTAGAACAAACTACATTAAAAAAAAACCAACTGACAAACACAAAACTATTTAAGCTTTGTTAAAATAGTTGTGTTAATTGCTATTGTCTCCTAGCTTATTACAATGGAAGAGTAGTAGCAATGATTGTGGGGGACAACTTACATATAATGAACAATACAAGGATAACCAAACATCACGTGGAGAAGGCCCAGTTGCCACGTACACCCCCATTATCACCCTTTAGTTGTCCGTTTCGCTATTATTCCTTAAGGTTATATATGACAGCTTGGCGTTTTGTAATAATTGGGTTCATTGAAGTTCCAATGCTAAACACGAGTACAGTGTCCTTTATAGAAGGATACATACGATCGTCCATTAAAATTAGCAATGTCTTTTGGATTTCAAAAATTTAGGGAATCTTTTCCATGAAAAAGCAATTTATCAATTCTCAAAAATTTCAAAATATTATTCTTTTTAGTTATTTAGGAGAAAAAATTACGATATAAATATTTGAGGGAATTGTTTCCCACGTAATTTTTAATTCTAAAACCATTAAATTGAATACTTGTTTAGTTATTTGGAAACTAAATTTTTTCGTATAAAAAAAATTTTAAGAAAAAAATTTAGAAAAATAAGAATAAATTTAATTTCTAAAACATAAAACAATTGCATTCATCTTTTTAATATCTTCTGAATTCTCCTCTTTTTTAATTTTTAAACAGAAGTACCACCTACCTCTTTTATTTACATAATAAAGTTACACTTATATTGCTTATTTTATTTGATAAATAATATCATACCTATCTAACAAATACACTAAAAAAATGTAGGTCCAATCAACGTTATTATCTTAAAGTAGCTAAATAGTATTAATAGATATATTTTGTTGGTATATCATATATAAACAGAATATATGGTCAAATAAAGGTAGTTTGATTACATGGTTAATATGATTAGTTAATATATTATTATTATTATCATGTTGAATTATTATATATGTGTAACTTTTTAATATCTTTTATTTTATAGTAAATTCACAGGGCTCATAAACTATAATGATTTACGGTATTTTTTTTGGGAGAAAACTCATATTCTCATACTTAAATATTTTTTAAGATCTTAAAACTTTCTTGGCTTAGTATTAAAGAGTCTTTTGGAGGTATAGAACCAGGGGTATAGAAAGTTTTTTATTTTTTATACCTACTCTAGAACTGGTGTATAAAGTTTTTTACTTTTATACCTGTTTTGTTTATAATAGATATAAAAGTATGACATTTACACCTAATACTCTAGGAACAGGTATAAAAAGTCCCCTAATGGAGAGAAAAAACTCTTTTTTTTTATTACCTGCTGGTGCTAGAATAGGTATAAAAGAATCTCACTTTTATACCTACTAATACTATAACCGGTGTGAAAAAACAAGACTTTTTATACCTGATATGGATTTAACCGGTATAAAAAGTGACTTTTTTTTAAATATTTGATTTGTATGTGCTACTATCCATATCTAGACTTCCATAAAATTCAATCCCAGAATACAATTTAAATAATCAATAATGAGTAAAATAATCAATATTGTTTCTGTACGGTATGATATCTTTAACGGTCGGTTACAACGACCGATTACAACGAATAGCCGATCGGTTGGTCATATATAAATGTTGGGCCGTAATTGGGCCAACTCTTATTATTGGGCTTATAGTCCAACAATTTCAAAGGTATCTTATTAAAATCAAAGGTATCTTATTAAAGATATTGAGAATATATCGGTAAAGCTGTTTATGAGTAACCAAGTAAGTTTGTTCATATTTTATTCTGTTTATATTTTATTGGATTTATGTCAGTTCAAAGTCCATGAGACATATTATAAATAGAGAGCCAAGGACACAAGGCAGGTACGCTTTTCACATATTCTACTTACGCTATAATCACACAAAAACCCTATTATCTATTCTCTCATACTGAGAATCATCAACCCAAGAACCGAGGTTCTTCTACTACTCGCCTAACTTGGGCGTCGGAGTGCCATTGCAGGTACCTCCCCCCTTCGGTCAGAAGTCGAAGTCCACCGAATGGTCCAGCTTGAAGGAGAGCGAGCGGTCAAGATCCAGGAGAAGTGAACGATCCAGTCAGTTCAAGCACCAGAAAGCGGGAAAGCCACGTCATTCAGGTCAGTGTCTCGGTCCCCAAAATTTACACCGAAACATTTTGGCGCCCACCGTGGGGCCGAGGCTTGAAGATTCCCAATGGTTACCACAAGGAATATGGACAACAACAACTCTAGAGATATGATCAGAGAACTCCAGGCCCAGCTGGAGGCACAAGCAAAGCTAATGGAGGAACAAGCTCAGACCATACGCTAACAACAAGAATTACAGCAGAAACAGGCTGAAGAGATCGCCCAACTAAGGGCGCAACGTCCCCCACTTGAAATGTCTGAGAATCAGGGAAGCCAGAACGGTGAACAAAGCGTGCATACACCCCCTCGAACTGTTTGGTCACCCAATCTGTTGCTGTTTACAGAAGCTGTTATGCAAGCCCCGATGCCCGATCGACCCTCTCCATCGATAGAAAGGTTTGACGGTACCACAGATCCGGAACATCACATCCGGAACTTCATTGATTCAATGGCCTTCTATTCCAGAAGCGACCCGGTCAAATGTAGGGCCTTTTCCCTGTCGTTGAAGGGTGAAACGTTGGAATGGTACTACACCCTTCCCCCTAATTCAATAGATAATTTCTGTACCGTCATCAATCTTTTCAAAAGGCAATATGCGATTAACCGAAAGGAGGAGGTGACTCCTGCTGAGCTCGTTAATATTAAACAGGGGAATGATGAGACCCTAAGAGCGTTCGTCCAAAGGTACAACGAAGCAACAAGACGAATGAAGGGTGTCAACCATACGTTCATCATCAACAATCTACCCAATTGCCTAAAGCTAGGGTACGTCTCCGAACATCTATATGCCAAATTACCCAGCACGATGGAGGAACTCCAGGAGAAATTGACCAAATTCATCAAAATGGAAGACCAGAGGAATTCTCGCAAAAAGCAGCGGTCAGAAAACTCCACAAACGAAAACAAAAAAGAAGCAAACCGACCTCGGGAAGGAGATCTGGTTAGAGGACTCCCTAGAAGGGACCTACGGGTACCCTTGGGTCCCCGATACGATCACTATGCAAACTTCAACACTTCGAGGGAGAAAGTGTTCGAAAAGGCCCGGCAGGCCAACCTCATCTTCCTCCGCAAACGAGATACACCCAGAAACGCAGATAACACCAAGGTCTGTCGGTTTCACGATAATCGGGGGCACACTACAGAAAGTTACCAAGGGCTTAAGGACGAGTTAGAGAGGATTATCTGCGCAGGGCACCTTCGGGAATTTGTAAAAGAAGAAACAAATCAAGGAAGACGTTCCCCAGAGGGGAGGTGGTACGCAGAAGTCTGGAACGATCCTACAAAAGAAACGATCAGTCGAAAGATTGATCGCGAAGTCGCTCTCGGGGGATAGAACATGATAGGGCGGTCAGAGGCCGAATTGACACTATATCCGGAGGTTTCGCCGGTGGAGGAGCCTCATCCTCGACTCGTAAGAGACATCTGTGAAATCTACGAAGTGTCCACGCCGTAAGTCACGACTATTTATCAATGCCCGACATCACATTCACCAACGTAGACTTCCACGCCCCAAACCCTGATCAGGACGACCCCATGGTCATCACAGCGCAGATTGCACGATACGAGGTCAGCAAGGTCTTGATTGATTAGGGAAGCTCGATTAATATACTATACCGGACTATATTCCAGAAAATGGAGCTATCATAGGATATGATAGCTCCTTTTAACGAACAAATCGTGGGGTTTGTGGGAGAAAAAGTGGCACACGAGGGTACCTGGACCTGCGAATACGAATGGGAGCAGGTGAAGCAACGAAGGAGTTACGAATACGATTCCTATTGGTGGAGGCAAACACCTCCTACAATGCCCTTCTCGGACGGCCCTGCCTAAACGCCTTTGGGGCAATCGTATTTACCCGCCACCTAGCAATGAAATTCCTGTCGCAAAAAGGAATCATTTGCACAGTCAAAGCAGACCAAAAAACAGCACGACAGTGTTACGTCGCCGGTTTAAAGATGGCACCTTACGTCTCTCAAAAAGAAGTTAAACGGCCGAAAACCATACTGGTCAATTTAGATCCCTGGACTAATACAGATGATCGAATACAACCCCAAGGCGAGGTGAAGCCATTTGTACTGGGAAAAAGCATAGAACAAACAACCACTATTGGTGTCGATCTTCATTCGGATGACGAACGTGACCTGACGAAACTATTAAAAGCCAATGCCAAACTATTTGCATGGAGTGCTGCCGACATACCAGGAATACATCCGAGCGTTATGATGCATAAATTATCTGTGTTCAGAGAAGCTCAACCGGTGGCCCAGAAGAAGCGGAGATTTGGAGACGAGAAAAAGGAAGTCGTGCGAGAAGAAGTCAACAAACTGATCAAAGCGAAATTCATCCGGGAAATCACCTATACGACTTGGTTGGCGAACGTCGTTATGGTAAAAAAGGCAAACGGCCAATGGCGAATGTGCGTTGACTTCACCGACCTTAACAAGGCATGCCCTAAAGATTCTTACCCTTTCCCCAGTGTTGATCGACTGGTAGATGAAGCCTCGGGACATGCGGTATTAAGCTTCCTAGATGCATACTCGGGATACAACCAGATTTCGATGTAGGCTCCAGACCAAGAGAAAACAGTGTTTATAACCGAACGGGCCAACTACTATTATCAGGTAATGTCGTTCGGCCTAAAAAATGCGGGGGCTACCTATCAATGTCTTATGGATAAAATTTTCCACCATCAAATAGGGAGGTGCATGGAAGTATATGTGGATGATATGGTCGTACGAAGCCACTCACACCAGCAGCACCTCCACGATCTAGAAGAAGTTTTCCAACAAATAAGATACTACAATATGCGCCTCAACCCTTCGAAATGCACCTTCGGAGTACCGGTCGGGAAATTCCTAGGATTCATGCTAACGCGGAGAGGAATTGAAGCCAACCCAGACAAGTCCCGAGCGATACTTGAGATGCGTACCCCCACCACATTGAAAGAGGTTCAACGATTGGTCGGACGGCTTGCCGCCCTGTCACGATTAATACCAAAATTGGCAGAACATATCAAACCCATTTTGAAAAATATGAAGAAAGATGTCCCACAACATTGGGATGATCAGTGTGAGGCAGCCTTCTCTACAATCAAAACCATCCTCACCAGCCCTCCAGTCATGGCTCCCCCAGTGGAAGGGTTCGACCTACAAATATATTTAGCCGCGTCAAACCATTCGGTGAGCGCGGCTGTTATCCAGGAAATACCAAATTTTAAGTTAATATATTTCGTCAACAGAACTTTGTAGGGAGAAGAGGAGAGGTACTCGCAGTTCGAGAAGGTGGCTCTTGCCCTCTTAAATGCAGCGCGACGCCTCCGACCATATTTTGAAAGCTATCAAGTGGTCGTCCCCACGAATCACCCGGTCGCTAAGATTCTTAGAAAACCCAATCTGGCCGGACGAATTGTCGCATGGTCGGTTGAACTGTCGGAATTAGGCTTACGTTTTGAGCCACAAGGCTCTATGAAAGGGCAACAGGCGGTCTCCTTCAATTTTCGACTTAGCAACAATCAGGCAGAGTACGAAGCTCTAATCACCGGGTTAACTCTAGCTCGTGAACTTGAAATCGATCGCCTCGAATGCCGGATGGACTCTCAGTTGGTGGTCGGTCATTTGAATGGAACGTTCCAAGTTAAGGACAATCACTTGTTGCGCTACTTCCATAAGGTTAATGATCTAATCAAATATTTTTCCAGTTTTACCATCGTTCATGTACCTAGAACACAAAATTTCAGAGCGGATCTCATATCCAAATTAACACATGCCCGAGAGAAAACGCAACTCTCTTCGGTAATCAAAACTACTCTTGATAGATCACTGCTGGAAACGTTCGTCACCAACATTACCACGCCAAGAACCGATTGGTGCCAGGACATCCTACACTTAATGCTTCGGCAAGAACAGGGAGCGCAGGTCAGTACGACCGATTCCAAACGGTTCGCCGGCTTCACATTCGTAGGCGACGACCTGTACAAACGGGGATACACCACACCTTTGTTGAAATGTTTGTCCGATGACGAGGCCGAATACGTGATGCAGGAATTACACCATGGCATATGTGCGGCTCATTCGGGAAAAAAGAACATTAAGGGCCAAGATTTTACGAGCTGGTTATTATTTGCCGACTATGGAAAATGATTGCGCCGAATTTGTTCGCAAGTGTATCTCCTATCAGTCACACGGAAACGATTTTCGGGTCCCTCCAGAAAAGCTACACGAGATAATCTCGCCATGGTCGTTCGCCCAATGGGGAATGGATATAGCCGGACAGTTACCAACCGGCAAAGCACAATGTAAATATCTCCTTGTAGCGGCCGATTACTTCACTAAATGGATAGAGGCAGAAGCTTTAGCAGTGATCACTGCTCAAAAAGTGCAAAAATTAATCTGGCAACTGATATGCCGATTTGGCATCCCACAAAAAATTATAACAGACAACGGACGACAATTCATCGAGCGAAAATTAGAAGATTTCCTCGCAAGTCTGGGGATCTGACACGTAACAAGTTCTGTTGAACACCCACAAACGAACGGCCAAACTGAAGCCGCAAATAAAGCAATAGTTTCCGAGTTGAAGAAAGGATTAGGAGAAGCTAAAGGGTTGTGGGTAGAGGAGCTACCCGAGGTATTGTGGGCCTATAGATGTACACCGCACGGGCCAACTAGGGAAACCCCTTTCAATCTGACCTACGGAACTGATGCAATGCTGCCAGTTGAAGTAGGTGAACCGTCTATAAGACGAAATATCCAAGACATGAATCTCAATGACAAACATCTACGCATCAATCTGGACACTTTACCCGAACGACGAGAAGTGGCAATGATACGGAATGCGGCTCAAAAGAGACTAATTTCTCGGCGCTTCAACACTAAAGTAAAACCTAGGAGTTTCACTGAAGGAGACCTTGTATGGCGCAAAAGAGGGAACGCCAGAAAAAAACAATGCACACGGAAAGCTAGCAGAAAATTGGGAAGGACCTCTTCATATTTCAGAAGATTTGAAGAACAGAGCATACCGGCTAGAATTTCTCGATGGAAAAGCCATTCCAAACACATGGAATGCCACACACCTAAAATTTTATTATAGTTAAATTTGTACTGATTTTCTCTGTATTACAGATTCTTTTCTTTATGCATAACATTTTCATCCTTTCGAATCACTTGAAATATAATTCTCCAGTTTACATTTAATACAACCAGTTACCTCAAAGTATCCATTTATACGAAGGCCCAGACTGAACGCGTCTGGATGCCTTATGGACCGCCGTGTCCATTCATATTAAGGCCTGGACCGAACGCGTCTAGATGCCTTACGCACCGCCGTGTCCATTCATACGAAGGCCCGGACCGAACGCGTCTGGACACCTTATGGACCGTCGTGTCCATTCATACGAAGGCCCGGACCGAACGAGTCTGGACGCCATATGGACCGCCATGTCCATTCATACGAAGGCCCGGACCGAACGCGTCTGGACGCCTTATGCACCGTCGTGTCCATTCATACGAAGGCCCGGACCGAACGCGTCTGGACGCCTTATGGACCACCGTGTCCATTCATACGAAGGCCCGGACCGAACGAGTCTGGACGCCTTATGGACCGCCATGTCCATTCATACAAAGGCCCGGACCAAACGCGTCTGGACGCCTTATGGACCGCCGTGTCCATTCGTACAAAGGCCCAGACCGAACGCGTCTGGACGCCTTACCTACCAGCGAATGCATCCAAATGAAACATGCAAAACCATACAAACCAAAGTCTATCAAAGAAGTAATCATAACTGATCTATCCTACATCCAATTTTCATCTTGAAAGTAGCATAAGACATATACAAAACCATCACATATTCAAAGAAATTCAGCAATACGGCGATATCAAGTTCAAAGTTGTAACAACTGCAGAATCAAAAACAACCCAACACAATGTTCTGTAAAATGTTACAACAAGAAAAGGAAACATTAAGCGTTCTCTACAGCAGGAACTTCATTGACGACAACATGTGAGTCGGTCTCCCCTACTATTGTCTCCACCACCACTCGTTCAGCCATATCACCCTCAGCGGTGAAGGTACCCTCCGGAATAGAGCTTATAGGAACCATTTGCCCTTGATATACATCTTTGTCAATGTCAAAGCCCAATTCCTCAGGATATACCTTTGTAAGAAAAGACATTTCCCTTAGTGCTTTTCGGAACCCCTTAGTATGCTCCGCAACAATGGCCTCCAGCATTTCATCCTGGGTCTCCTAACCCTCATCAACAGCTTTTCGCAGATCGGCCACAACTTGTTGGAGGTTCTCCCTTTCCGACGTCAGGTTCGCAATAGTTCCCTTGGCAGTCTCCAGCTCAACCGCCAAACCATCCCTAGCATTCCTAAGCTCCATCCCAACCTTTCTCAGATTCTCGATCAACAACTGGCTCTCAGATATAATCTGAGCAGCCTCCGTGGCCTTTTGGGCACACTGAGCATGCACAACTTTGGCGTCCTCCAATTGTTTCTTCAAACGTTCCACATCTGCACTCACATTGCCCCTATTTGAAGCATAAACCAAATTAAAAGCGGCGGCCGACCCTAGGAGCAACAACTCGAGGCAGTCCTTAGCCATCTTCTGTTCGCTGATGCTAGCCATCACCTTCTGCTCGGCAGCATCAGAATTGAAGTCAATCTTGTGACTAAGAGTGAAGCCGGGATCCCACATACCGCCCGGTAAAGATCGGTCAGCATTCAGATCCATGATAACGGTCTCAAAACCATTATCTTCATTCATAAATTTGATATTAAAACACACCCTTTGTAGCTTAAAATGAGTTTAGAATCAAGTAAAACTCTTAAGTTGTGTTACATGAGAGTCAAAAGTTGTTTTTAGAGATATTATGCTTCTTTTGCATTGTTCTGCAGGGTTTTTGATGAAAATGGAAGATGGCAATGAAGTATGAAGGTCATAGACTCAAGAATTAAGGAGAAAAAGGAAGAAAAGAAGAGTCTGTGAACCGCTCAGCGGTCAATTCCACCGCTGAGCGTCTTAGTGCAAGAAAAAGTTGTTGTTTCACGCCCAGGCGGTGACGCTGAGCGTCTAGAGCGACAAGAGGCAAACCGCTCAGCGGTCATTTCTGGCGCCTGGGCGGTGGTGTGTGTTGAGGCAAACCGCTGAGCGGCCAATTTAGGCGCCTGGACTGTTGTCTGTTTTTATATTTTGGATTCTAAGATCTTTTCTGTTATCTTTTTGGCTTATATATAGCCCTAGTACGAATCCAAATGTAATTCCTTTGGCAGAGAACAAAGTCCACAGCAGCTTTACATCTTTGGAGGAGATTTCTTGGATGCTTAGGCTCCACTTTATCAATTCTAGGGTTTGCTTTTTCCATTCTTCCATTCAATTCATCTAGTTTCACCATGATTATGGTGAACTAAACCCTTAATTGTTGGGGAACAATGTAATCTTTTGAAACTCTCATATATTGAAATTCTTGTTTACTTTATACGCTTGCATATGCTTGATTTATCAATTGTTGGGTTCTTTACCTGTACTTAATGTTTCTACAGTTTAACTCATTCGGTAGATGTTGTTTGTCTTTATTGATACGGGAATGTACAGTAATGTCATGAACTGGGGAGAATTCCTTGATTATGTTAATACCGCCTAGGGATAAGGCTAGGACGATCAATTGTATTTTGCTTCCGCTCATTATGCATTATTAGTTACTAGGGGAGGCTAGGGATAGCAAGCCGGTAATTAGTAATAGGCTCTTTTCACCAAGGGATTGGGTTAAGGGTAGACCAAGAAATTTTGCATGGCAATATGATAAATAAGCAAAGTAAATAAGAAGATTAGATATATGAGGGCGGATAAGATGAAATTGTAACCCCCAACAACCTCATTCATTCATAGTTTCTCTCGTCAATTGAATTCTTGCATTTGCATGTTTATTTTTGTTTTGCATTTGAAACCATTAAAATTATTTTCTTTTCTCAAATCTTAAAAGATTAGTTTACACGAAAGATGAGGCCTTAAGAGTCCTTTGGGAAGAACGATATTGAGTTTACCAATTATTATTACTTGATACGATCTGGTACACTTGCCAAGGGTTTAACAAGTTTTTGGCACCGTTGCCGGGGACTCTTGGTTTAACTTTTTCGAGTAGTGTAAATTGATTAATTTAACTTGATCGTTAATATTTGTATATATTTTGTTTTTTTTTATAAAAGTGCTACTAGAGTTTGTGTTTCTTGTACATGCAACAGGAGGCTAGACATACTAGGAGCAAGAAAAATAACCAACCTCTTCTTGACGGCTTAAGTGAGACAAGGGGAAGAAGGAGAGTTAGACTCCCATCTAGGGATTTATTCCCTTCTCCTAGCAGATTATTGTTACCTTCACCAGATAGAAGAACAGGGGAGATGGCAGAACAATTTCCTCGAAGACGCACATTGGCGGATCAATCTAATGTTGTAGGTCCTTTTCACTTTAACAGCATAGCCATGCCTACGGATCAAACGACCAACATGGTGATGAATCCAGCATTAATACACTTAGTACAAGGCAATCAGTTTCACGGTTTGTCAAATGAGAATCCGTATGATCATTTGACCACGTTTAGTGAAATCTGCAACACTGTAAAGATGGCAGGTGTATCAGATGAATGAGTAAAGCTTAGCTTGTTCCCATTCTTATTGACGGGCAATGCTAAGGCGTGGCTTAATTCCTTTCTTGAAGGAACATTCACCACATGGGAGACTGTGGCTACAAAGTTTGTCACTAAATATTTTCCACAGTCCAAAGTTACTCAAGGGAAGTTCGAAATTTCATCATTCAAGCAGGGTATGGAAGAGACTTTAGGTCAAGCATGGGAGAGATTTAAAGGCTTGCTGAGAAAGACGCCAACCCATTGTTTTGACAAAACCACCTTGATTCTTACATACCTTGGAGGATTGAACACTCAGTCAAAGATAATGCTGGATGCCTTAGTTGGAGGCAATGTTAAACAAAAGACTGAAGATGAGGCATATGAATTGATAGAAAATATGGCTGCTAATGAGCAAGAAAATTACAGTGAAAGAGGTATACCTACACAAAAGAGAGGAGTTTTGCACTTACCTGCAGATGACGCTATGCTAGCTTAGAATCATCTTCTGACTCAAAAGCTAGATAATTTAACAAAGATTCTCTCACAACTTCCTAAGGAGATTCATAATGTTTCTCAAACACAGCAGCTGTGTGATTGTTGTGGTGGTGACCATATCAATGGTCAATGTGTTTTGCCTGAAGAGATGCAGCAAGAAGCTAATTTTATGGGAAATCAGTTTCAAAATACCTACCAAGGTAATGCCAAACAAGGTTGGAAGAATCATCCAAGTATTAACCAGGCATCGAATTTCCCATCAGGGCAAACTTGGGGTTTCAGGCAGCAGTAACATTCACCTCTGTGGCAGCAGGTCACCCATTTGACAGAGGTTGTCAGAGACTTAAATGATAGATTTGATAAATTCTTGAAGGTTTATGAGTCTAATCAAGCAGGTAATCAAGCCAGCATCAGATCTTTAGAGATGCAAGTCGGGCAGTTGTCAAAAAGGGTAGATACCACTGAGAAGCACCAATTTAAGGCTAACACTGATGTTAACCCTAAAGAGGAATGTAAAGCTGTTGTTACAAGAAGTAAGCGAAAAGTTGAAAGGGAAGTTGTGGAGATTGGAAGCAGTGATGAGGAAAAGGAAAAAAGAGAAGTCATTGAAATAAGCAGCAGTGAAGGTGAGAGAGAAGAGGAGGAAAAATTCAGTCACAATGGACCATTTATAGAAAATCAAGTGACTGTGGTGCCTTCTGTAATCCAACAAATTCCTACAAGGATGAAATTTTATCTTGGAGATATGATAGATTTGGATACAGATGAATATGAGCAAGAATTTGAAGTTCAACCTCCAAAAAGGAATTATCCGCCTAAGGTAAAAGATCCAGGTTGTTTGACATTTTCATGTATTATAAATGATGTTGAGGTAGAAGGAGCCATGATAAACTCTAGATCCAGCATTAATATTATGCCTAGACGGTTCTTGAGAAAGATTGGAGGGTTGACATTAAAACCGTCTAACCTTACTGTGACGGTGGCGGATGCTTCCAGTAAAAAGCCACTAGGTATGGTGGAAGATGTGGTTATGCGTGTGGAGCAGCTGGAGTTTTTGGCTGACTTTCTAGTTATGGGCATTGAAGATGATGAGAGGATTCCAATTATTCTTGGAAGACCTTTCATGGCTATGTCTAAAATGCTCATTAGTTCCCATGATGGAAGAATCATGATGCGAGATAAGAAGAATGTGCTCTTACATACTGGTTCTAAAGGGAACGATATTAGAATAAAGAAAAGATCCAGATTCAGAAAGTCAAGAAGAGAAGCTGCATCAGAAGAAAGCATGACAGGTACCAATTCTAACAGTTGTAATGTTTTACATGTACCTAAAAATGAGGAGGTTGATAAAGGAGGAACAATTCACTCAGAAGATATACCACTTCCTCGAGGCTCACAGCTAAGATTCAAGAAGAGCAAGTGGATTGTTGAAAATATCAAAGAAGATGGCAAGGTAGAGATCAGAAAAGCATTTACTAAAGCCATCAAAAGAGTGGATAGAAGGCAACTAATGAGTTGGGAGAATGAAGATCCCAACCGGGATGGAAAGATTTGAAGATGTTTAATTTTATACCATTTGTTGTAGAACAATTTTTAGAATAGGTTTATTTTGGTTATGTAAGTTGATGGATTTTTAAACACTTTTTGGGTAGCATCTACTGAGGGATGCTAAATTTTTATGTATCCACTGAAGGATACAGGAAGGTACACCTACTGATGGGTGTTGGTAAGATTCGCACTTACTGATGAGTGTTAAACAGGTTTGGGTCAGGCTCGTGACGTTAAACAAGCGCTATTGGGAGGCAACCTAGGTATCTTTTTCTTTTATACTTTGAATTTGTAGAATAGGTTGAACTTTTATTTTGTGTCTATGCTTGGCTTGTACAATGGTTCTGATGGTGGTATTAAAATGCATGACAAGTAGTTGATAATGATTGAATGTGGTTGACTGAGAATGTATGTGTGTTGATATCTAGTTAAATGATTCACTAATTATATGAACATATGTGTTGTGGTTCATGATTGTGATTGTGATGCTAAGCAGGATAAATGAATGATGTGTGAGAGAGCATGTGTGTGAGGTTTTGAGCTCCAGAGTTCTTACTGATATATGTATTGTTCACAGGGAATCATGAATGATATTGCCTTAGTCTTGATAATTGATTGATTTGCATGCTTATGTTATATGATCAAGGCCATGTTTGGAAGCCTTTATTTAGCCAAAAATTTCACCCAACAAGTTTAAAATTTTATACCCTTTTTGAACCTTGGCCTTAAATAGGATGAGAACCCTTGATCTGAAATTATTTATCTTGAGTAGGGTTGAGAATAATTTTATGTGATGAAAAGGTTCAAGTTTGGGGTTGTATAGGGAAAATTGAAAGGCAAAAGAGGAGCATTGAGTTCAAGTATTAAAAAGAAAACAATGCATGAGTAAAGAAGAAGAAAAAATAAATAAAAGCATGAAAAAGGAACTCAATGAAAAATGGATAAAAAGGGAAGAAGTTGGGAATAAAGGAGTTTGGTGATAGAGAGAGTTTAAACTTGAACCTTTTCAATGATGAAATAACTCTCTTAACTCAAGGATTTTGCAATCTAGAAACACCAAATTTTCTTGATAGCCTAGCCTCATTATAAGCCTTGGAAAAGTCCTTGTAATAGTATTTGCATGTAAGGATTTTGATTGTTTTAGATAAATGGCAATATTGTTTTATATGACATGTGAATAATAAAGAGTGAGGTGATTCCTTAAAACACTTGAATGATTGAGTGAAACACTTGCTTGGTAAGAATTGTTGAAATCCATGTTTACATTTATGCTTAACGAATTGATCATTCGTCAATAAAACATCTGTTGGGAAATATTGGAGTAGGTGAACTAGATTGGATTGAAAGCATGTTGTATCTTGGTAGGATTCCACTGAAAATCTGAATTAACTAGTCATGAAGAAAAGGGATTTGAATGTAGAACTACTTGATGGAAAATTGGAAGGCCAAGGCTTGTTTTGTTTTTCTTGAGGACAAGCAAAGTTTTAAGTTTGGGGTTGTGATAACGGTCTCAAAACCGTTATTTTCATGCATAAATTTGATATTAAAACACACCCTTTGTAGCTTAAAATGAGTTTAGAATCAAGTAAAACTCTTAAGTTGTGTTACATGAGAGTCAAAAGTTATTTTTAGAGATATTATGCTTCTTTTGCATTGTTTTGCAGGGTTTTTGATGAAAATGGAAGATGGCAATGAAGTAGGAAGGTCATAGCCTCAAGAATGAAGGAGAAAAAGGAAGAAAAGAAGAGTCTGTGAACCGCTCAACAGTCAATTCCACCGCTGAGCGTCTTAGTGCAAGAAAAAGTTGTTGTCTAGCGCCCAGGCGGTGACGCTGAGCGTCCAGAGCGACAAGAGGCAAATCGCTCAGCAGTCATTTATGGCGCCTGGGCGGTGGCGTGTGTTGAGGCAAACCGCTGAGCGGCCAATTTAGGCGCCTGGGCTGTTGTCTGTTTTTATATTTTGGATTCTAAGATCTTTTCTGTTATCTTTTTGGCTTATATATAGCCCTAGTACGAATCCAAATGTAATTCCTTTGGCAGAGAACAAAGTCCACAGCAGCTTTACATCTTTGGAGGAGATTTCTTGGATGCTTAGGCTCCACTTTATCAATTCTAGGGTTTGCTTTTTCCATTCTTCCATTCAATTCATCTAGTTTCACCATGATTATGGTGAACTAAACCCTTAATTGTTGGGGAACAATGTAATCTTTTGAAACTCTCATATATTGAAATTCTTGTTTACTTTATACGCTTGCATATGCTTGATTTATCAATTGTTGGGTTCTTTACCTGTACTTAATGTTTCTACAGTTTAACTCATTCGGTAGATGTTGTTTGTCTTTATTGATACGGGAATGTACAGTAATGTCATGAACTGGGGAGAATTCCTTGATTATGTTAATACCGCCTAAGGATAGGGGTAGGACGATCAATTGTATTTTGCTTCCGCTCATTATGCATTATTAGTTACTGGGGGAGGTTAGGGATAGCAAGCCGGTAATTAGTAATAGGCTCTTTTCACTAAGGGATTGGGTTAAGAGTAGACCAAGAAAGTTTGCATGGCAATATGATAAATAAGCAAAGTAAATAAGAAGAGTAGATATATGAGGGCAGATAAGATGAAATTGTAACCCCCAACAACCTCATTCAGTCATAGTTTCTCTCGTCAATTGAAATCTTGCATTTGCATTTTTATTTTTGTTTTGCATTTGAAACTATTAAAATTATTTTCTTTTCTCAAATCTTAAAAGATTAGTTTACACGAAAGATGAGGCCTTAAGAGTCCTTTGGGAAGAACGATATTGGGTTTACCAATTATTATTACTTGATACAATCTGGTACACTTGCCAAGGGTTTAACAATCCACCAGCTCTGTCGTACTCTTTCCTTTCCGGCCAGATCTTGGATTCTTCCCAGCTCGATCAACCTTCCTTTTCCTCGTCAAACTATGTTCGGGAGAAGGCGGTCATTCATCCACCAATATAACATGATTTCTCTCAGCGGACGTGCCCGGACGAGCGGCTTCGTTTGATGGACCTTTAGGTTTCATTTTCGCAAAATTAAACCAGTCGCGGCCAGATTTCTTCCCCATAATTTCTGCAAGAAAACCATCAACAATCACAAGTCAATAATCGGGAAGCAATACTTAAAGCAGTAGGTCAAAGGACATACCAAACACCCTCGAATTCATGTCGTCATATTCTAGGCACTTGATTATTCTCCATGAGGAAAGCGGATGGGGCAACCCGACTAATACATCCAGATCCCTCAACTCAAAGTCAGTCATCTCTTCCTGGGGCCATGAAGTCACCGTCTGAGGTTTCCCAGTCCAATACAAAGAAATTTGGGACTGTCATCTTCGTAGAAGAAAAATGGGCGTCCCAACTCCGTAATGGAGACTTTAAAAAATTGATTTTTGAAATCCTTATATGATTTGGCAAAGAGTTGCAGAATAACATTCCTAAGCTCGGAACTCAAAGACACCCAACCCCTTTTGGCGTTCGGGCGCGTTCTAAAGAAATAATAGAACAAACCAACTGTTGGTCGGATGGCCAGAGTCTAACACATGATAGCGAATGCCTAAATATAACCCCAACTATTGGGATGAAGTTGGGAAGGGGCTACATTCAGTGTCCTTAGAACATTCATCTGAAAATCAGTGAAGGGTAACCTAACGTACATGTCACAAAACAAGCTAGAGTAAAAGTAGAAAAAATCCCCACCAGAGGATTCTTTGCCATAAAATACCCTTCCATCCCCCCGACAGGCAACCAGCTTAATGGCAGAACTATAACCTAAGGTTCTAAGCACATAAATATTGTTCGCCCAATCCAGAAGAACAGGTTTGCTAGCAAAAAGACTCGAATATTCACCTACGTCCGAGAGGCCCACCCGTAGTCAGAAAGGGAAGAAGAACATGGATTTTCAGCCTCTTCGGTGGCGACACCGCCGCAAACGAAACCTTTTCACCGTTAAGCACCGATGATATAACGTCAGCAACCTCGATCTGAGCGTCCCCGGATACATCAGAAGTTCTCGAGAAAACGCAAAAGTAGAAATGACGGTTGAGTTCGTCAATAAAAACCCATTTCAATAATGAGTAAAACTAACGCAACCATCACATAATCTACACCGTTGGATAAAAATGATCTAACGACTCTGTTTTGGCGACTCTGCCACTACCCCAAAGGCAGGAAAACACTAATCATAACTGCGGCATTAAACGACAACGTAGCTATGTCGTCTCAGAACCACTTAAGTACCGAGCGAGTCGGTCTATCTCGCACACATCAACGATACATATCGCACGACAACCCTCGGCAGTAACACCGAGCGAACTACCATCAGCTGTAATGCATCCAAACTCCTAAAAGTCCTATAGTTAACCGAGGCTAAAGCCAAAACGCTTAACTCGGACTTGGGGGGGTGACGTATGGTATGATATCTTTAACGGTCAGTTACAACGATCGGTTACAACGAATAGCCGATCGGTTGGTCATATATAAATGTTGGGCCGTAATTGGGCCAACTCTTATTATTGGGCTTATAGTCCAACAATTTCAAAGGTATCTTATTAAAATCAAAGGTATCTTATTAAAGATATTAGAATATATCGGTAAAGTTGTTTATGAGTAACCAAGTAAGTTTGTTTATATTTTATTCTGTTTATATTTTATTGGATTTATGTCAGTTCAAAGTCCTTGAGACAAATTATAAATAGAGAGCCAAGGACACAAGTCAGGTACGCTTTTCACATATTCTACTTACGCTATAATCACACAGAAACCCTATTATCTATTCTCTCATACTGAGAATCATCAACCCAAGAACCGAGGTTCTTCTACTACTCACCTAAGTTGGGTGTCAGAGTACCATTGCAGGTACCTCCCCCCTTCGGTCAGAAGTCGAAGTCTACCGAACGGTCCAGCCTGAAGGAGAGCGAGCGGTCAAGATCCAGGAGAAGCGAACGATCCGGTCAGTTCAAGCACCAGAAAGCGGAAAAGCCACGTGATTCAGGTCAGTGTCTCGGTCCCCAAAACTTACACCGAAACAATATTCATTTTTCATATGAAGCATGCCTTTGTAAATGGATATATCCATTTGAAAGATGATAACCCATGATCACTATATCTCCACATTCCTTGCACTTCTATGGGGTAGGACAACTTATTGCAAATTACACTATTAGAAGAGGTACCTTCAAGCTTGAAACATATTTTTTCAACAATGTTGAGGAAGCCGTTATCCACCTCACGTACTAAATGGAAACATGTGACCAGGATTATGATTATTTGAGCCACTGGTTTTTTGCAAAATCTAGTCATAAGATTCTTTCCTTTGGAAGCATAGAGTTATCTTCAAGAACCTCAATCTAGTCTAACATTGTCCAACAACAACCTAGTCCAACCAGACCAATCACATTCACATTAGCAACAATGTTGAAGAAAAAAACTACACTCTATTACAGTGGTTGCTTGTAACTGACACAAAAAATCTACCATTTTTTATCTTCGGTTTGAAAATTATTGTCAATTATCTAAAATAACCATTATCATTTATCTTCGTGTACTAATGTGTAAACCTTCAATTCTAAATTATTAACCATAAAATGTTTGTCTTCGTCTTTGAAGAAACTACAAAAAATCTATAGCACGAAACCATCTCCACCGTTCACTATGTTTTCACGGGTTATCTATTTCAGTGATTTGAGTTCTATATGTTCCATCACGTTTTTTATAAACAATGTTCGTAGAGCTAAAGAAGCAGAAAAGAGTCACGAAGATATAAGTGAAGTGCATGACAAAGGAAAAGGAAACCAACAAAATAGAGACGTGTCAACATAATACACATGGGAAATACGTAAATTGTCCATATCTAAAGGGAAAAGGAACGGATAAAGAAAAGTAGAAAAGTAGAAGAGTCTACATAATAAATTTTTGAAGATTGGTAAATTACACCTTAATCTTTTCTTAGTTATATAATATATTCTTAATAAAACTAAGTGCAATTAGAACAAACTAAATTCAAATAAAACTGCATTCAAATAAAACCAACTGAAAAACAAAATTATTTAAAATTTGTTAAATTAGTTGTTTTAATTGCCATGTTTTGTCTGTTATCTAATAAAATTTACCTAAAAAAATAAATACAATATAAAAAAGAAAAACAAAATTATAAATAATAACTAATATAATAATTTATCAAAATTTAATTATATTATATAGATATGACCCAAATTAACATAAATGAAGCTATTTTATTATAAAGAGATTTAAACTACCTTCTTATTATATATGATATTTAATGTACCTTTTGACGTTACCGTGGCAATGTTTGAGGAAACCTAGTGGCCACGTTCACCCCATTATCACGGTTTAATTTTACGACGTTTGGCTATTATGCTTAAGGTTATATTGACAGCTTGGAGTTTTGTAATAATTGGGGCCGTTGAAATTGCAATGCAAAAATCGAGTACATTGTCATGTATCGAAAATTAAAATTAGGATGTCTTTTAGATTTCTAAAATTTACGGAATTTTTTCCATGAAAAAGCAATTTATTAATTCTCATAAATTTCAAAATATTAGTTTCTTTAGTTATTTGGAAACTAAATTTACCATATAAATAGTTTTGAAAAAATATTTTAGGGAATTGTTTCCCAAGTAATTTTTTAATTCTAATAACTTCAAATTCATTACTCTTTATGTTATTTAGAAACTATATTTTTCATATAAAAAAAATTAAGAAAAAATATTTTTATATCACCAAGATACCAATAAATCAAATTTTTAAAACATCAAACAGTTGCATTTATATTTATTGATATTTTCTGAATGACAATGTCGTCCTTTCTCAATTTTTAAACAAAAAGTACTGTCTACTTCCTTTATTTACATAATAAAGTTAAAGTTATACTTCTTATTTTATTTGATAATTAATATCTTAACTTGAAAACAAATAATTGTAGAAAGTAGTAAACCAAGTTTCTCAACCAAGAATTGGTTTTGCTTTATAAAATTTTTCTTTTAAAACTCTTTTCAAAATCTTTGAACCTTATTTGGAATGCTAGCAAATAAAGAAAGTAAGGAAACGTAAAAGAGAAAAGATAGAAAATGATCAACACCATAGTTTATACTGCTTCGGCCTATAGATTGAGTTCTACAACAAGAAATACAGAAACACCCTCTCAATGTACTCTCCTCTCTAACTCCAAATCTATTATAGTATACATCTAGAAAGAACTATCCTCTTTCTGTCAGCCCCTTTGAGATACCACACTCAAAGTAACCAGAACTTCACAAGTTCTCTTCCTAGCCTCAGCAACAGGGAACCATAATTACAATAGATTGCAAACGATTCTGATATTTCAGAAGAACACCTCACAATGCAGATTGATAAGACTTTGAAAGCACAACAACTCTTCAAGAATCCTTGGAGAAGAGATGCTCCTGCAATTAAGAACTCAACAAACTTTATCAGATATGAAAGTTATGATTCAAAAAGTTGTTTAATGCAAAGACCTATGCGTCTATTTATAGATATAAAAGTACTGATGCAATTTAATCGATTACATTATTAATGTAATTGGTTAAACAATTAATACGTCTTAACAGAGTTACAATTTTCACATTTAAAAGATTAAGCGTTGCATGTAATCGATTATGTAATTAGTGCAAGTCATAGCATTTAATAATATAACTGTTATATATGGTAGTTATGACTTATCAAAAAACAAGTTTTCAATGCACACGTGTTTTAACTGATTAAGAAAAGAGTGCAATCGGTTAAGTACCATACTTAAGCAAATTTGAAAACTTTTTCATTCAAAACTTATCAATGAACTCAAGTAATCAAATATAAGTAAAGACATGAGTTTTAATCGATTATCCATATAATGTAATCGGTTAAAACTAGCAGTTTGTCACAGTGTAAACAATTTATTCATCCAGATATACAGGATGCAAAGAGTTTTATCATTCAAAACCAATGAATATGCATATCACAACTATATAAACATAATGAATATGCATAACATATAGTTCAAGCACAATCAAATATTTAAACAACAACTTTCCTTAATGTGTGCAAGAAACTATTAAAACATTTGTGTTTTTGTCATCATAAAAAACACATATAGGATATATGGGTTTAGCTTTCACTAGCTCCCTCTCTCAGCAATAATGAAGTTTAAAAAAAAAATATTTACAAAATATTTTTTTTTAATCATAACTTGAACATATTATGACACTGGAGACATAGTTTTGGGTGACATAGTAGGTCTGTGCATATTATGACGTAGCAAAAATTACGTCATAATAACTTGAACATATTATGACGTAGCTAAAAAACTACGTCATAAAAACTTAATTTTTTTTTTTAAAAATTAAGTGCTTACATTTAACATTCAATCAATTTACAATTAATTTTCGTGTTTTATCAACTGATCCAATCAATTTATAATCAATATACTTGAAAGTGAATATATTTAATTGAGTAAACAAAATAAAATTCATTTCATATATTAAATTGTCTAATAATATTTAATTGTTCAAAAAATACATCTTAGCTCCAAACACACAAGAATATTTACAGCTCCAAATAAATAACATCTATATTCTTGTGCCTTAAGTGGGGTAGAATCTCAACCTCATTCATGAACTGCATAGTACAACTAGAGTTGCTTTCATAATGTCGTTTCACTTCAATTGTACGTCCATATTTTTATCTTTCCAAGAATCATATCCTATACATCTATAGAATAATTACATCATTGTATCAGAAACATATGGTATGTGACAGATGAATTGTATATGTGCATCATGGACATGTAAGTTATTTTGTTACCTTTGTAAACAATGTTGAAACCTCCTTCACCAAGTTCCCTAGAAGCATCAAAGTTTTTGGTAACTTCCTCTAGTTCCTCATGGGTAAAGAGTTGGACACTAAAGTAGTAACTCCTAGCTACTCGATTGGAAGATTGGTAAGAAGATAGACTTTGAGCGTGATAGTAGTTGATGCAAAAGTGTCTCCGCTTGAAGTTGGAGCTATGAAGATCTCCATACTTCTTAATTTTTGATAAATTTTTCTTCTTCTCTTTATCATAAAGTACACACATCCAAGAATGACGACAAGGACTGCAACTCCTCCTATAGTAGCGTCTGATAGGAGTATCAATAGTAGACATTAACACAATTTTATAAACAAAATGGAAATAGTAGACATTAACACAATTTTATAAACAAAATGGAAGAACTTAAGTATGTACTATTAAATTAACAAAATGAAAGGTACCTATTGCCACACCTACATTGTTGCGTTTACCTGCAATATTCCAAACAAATAAGATATCTAAACGATTAGAGGGATTAAAAGGAAAAGTAGTTAATAGGGGAAGCTAATAAAGCCTCAATTTCTCTCTTAATCGATTCGGTGAACAGTGGAAGCTTGTAACTATAAATGCGAATTAAGTTGCAGGAAAAGAAACATAGCCAGATATTTCACCAAAATAGAATGAAAATTGAGAATTTTACACTCTTTAGTTTTTCACCAAAAAAGAATGAAAATTGGCAACATATAAATTGAAACAAAGGCATAACTCTTTTTCAATTTCAGAAATAGCTATAAAACATAAAATGCAACATCTCATAAATAGGACTGGGCAAAAATAACTGATTTGTATTGTACTGTAGTTAACTGTACTATATTATACTAAAAAAAAACTGATCTACTTCTACTAAAAGTTCAGTTAACTGTTTTATGGTTCAGTTTTTAAAACTGAACTTATAACAGTTTCAGTTCAGTTAACTGTGAGAACTGTTTTTACTCTTTCCTCTTCTCTAGTTCCTGTACAACTGTTTCTTCTTGCCAAAAAAAAATATTTAATAATAAAATATTAATAAAAGAAATTATTCACATAAAAAAAATAATAATTAATTTAAGACAATTTTTTTATCACAAATTTTAATATTTTTTATCAATAAATATATAACATATATAAATAAAAAAGATAATTTATATTTTTATATTTTTTAAGTTACATAAAATATATATATATATATATATATATATATATATATTAAAAGTAACGTTTGTGTTGAGTCGAAACATTTTTTTATATTAAATCACTGTAACAATTTTTATTTCAAATAAAAAAAGAAAACTTTTATTCCAAATAAAAAAAGAATTTGTTTTACAAAACTTGCAATCAAAATGATTTAATTTCAGATTATAATCTAAAGTTGCTTTATTATTAGATAGTGTTAAAATCAGAATTTAGAATTAGTGCAATGTTAAAATTAGTACAATTCAGTTTAAAATTAGTAGTTCAGTTAAAATTAGTGCAGTTTAGTATTCAGTTAATAGTTCAGTTAGTGTAATTTATAATTCAGTTAATAGTTCAGTGCGTTCAGTTAATAGTTCAGTTCAGTTTATACTACAGTTTAGTACAATTTAGTATAGTTCAGTTTGATAAAACAAAAAACAGTTCAGTTTGTCTGAACTGTCTTACAGTTCAGTTTAAACAAATTAGTTTTTAGTTCAGTACAATTTTTCGATTTGCTCACCCCTACTAATAAAACACATTTCCCATGATAAATTTCATTAAACATTAAACTTTACCAATCCAACCAGCAACAAAAACTACCGCAGCAATATAAACAATGGTTAAAGCAAGCTGCGAAGATAATTGCTCGTAAAAGACCAATAATCAATATTAAATAAATTATAAATTTTTTTTATTAACTTATATATGGTTTATTGTCATATTTTCTTTTATTAAAAAGTATGCAAGGGATCTGCATAATACATTATAGGGTCATTAAATAACCATTCAGTCTTTGTTATTAAATAACAACATTAAAAACTGAGATAAAATAAGATAAAAAGAAAAAGTTGAGTGATGGTGAGCCAAAATTTACGAAGATAATTGCTCCCTAAAAAGTTTCCTTTTTTCAAAATTCAAATAATAAAATTATTAAAAAGTTGAGATAAACCACGATAGCATTGAGAAACAAAATTTGGGTTTTTAAATGCAAAACAGAAAATAAACATGCATGCAAAGGTTGATCAAGTGACCAAGAAAATACGCAGGTGAAAGATATATGGATGAATTATGTTGTTGGGGTTTCTGACTTTATCCTATCCACTCTCATGTATTTACGAATTCTATTCCTTCATTAATGTTAATGTCACTTTCTAATTTACCCTAAACCCGATGTCTCGGTGAAGAGAGCTTACTCTTAATTACTAGTTTACAATGTCTTGTCTCCCTAGCAATTGATCATGCATTACATTCGCACATAAGCTTAAAGGAAATCGGTCCTCATATCCCTATGTCTAGGTAATATTGCTCCCGAGAGAATTCCCTCATGTCTAGATTTTCCTGTATGTATCCGTATCAACAAAATCAAAGATCATGCTATTGAATGAGTTAAACAAACGATGCATAGAGAATAGAGGAAAAACTCTAACAATTAATGAAGTAAAGCATATAGATTAACAAATGAATTCAATACATGAGAGTTTCAAAGGATTACATCATTTCCCCCAACAACAATGGAGGTTTAGTTCACCATGGACATGGTGAAACTAGATGAAAACAATGAAAAGAATGAAGGATAAAACCCTAGAATGTGTAGATTGGAGCTTCCGCATCCAAAAGATACCATTTCTGGGTCGTGCAAATCAATATATAGTTCATAAAAATCAGTAGAAACTAGTCCAGGCCTAAGAGACTGGCGCTCAGCGCTGGATTACCGCTCAACGGTAGGGGCGTCTTCTCCATAATAACACTCAGCGTTGACGCCCAAGCGGGAGGTAGTGAACTCTCTGAAGAGGTTGGAGCTCAGCGGTGGGTTTACGCTCAACGGTGGCTGCGACACTTGATTTTTCCCCTCAACGTTGGCGCTTAAGCGTTGGCCAAAGAACTCCTCTAAGAGGCTGGCGCCCAGCGGTGGATTTGCGCTCAGCAGTAACTGCGATTCTTTCTTTAAGCACTTTTTCTTTTTCTCTTGAATCCAACTCCTTCCTACTTCAGCTTCCTTCATTCAATTCATGTTAATTCCTGCCAAAACAAGGAAATCCAAGCATAAAACCAAGAAAACCACCTTTGACTCTCTTATTCTCTAACTTAAGCAAAATGCATGATTTCGAGCTAGTTTCTAAGTCATAAAGGGTGTGTTTAGTTTCAAATTTAGTATAAAAATAACGATTTTTCAACTGTTATCAGATATACATAGCTTAAACCCTAACAATAACTTCGCAAGTCACCAGCTAGCCAAGGGAACCAAATCAAACTATTATAATAGAAAACTAAGGGTTATCACTACTACAAAACAGACATTTTAAGTCTGTTATTTCGGGCTTTTTAAGTTTGTTTTACAACAGACTTAGATTCGGAAGACGTAAATTTTAAGTCTGTTGTTGACCAACAGACTTAAATTTTAAGTCTATTATTTATCAACACACTTAAAATTTCATATAATTGTAAAAAAAAAAATGACAGTGAATTTAAATTTATTGTGACCATTTAAATTTGCTGTTTTTTTTAATTTTATTTGTTTAATCACAAAACCAAAACCTGAAATATAAAAGATTATGCGGATGCCTTTCACTTTGGTGGATATAATCCCGTCTCGATATCTCAAATTGAAATAGAAGACTCTTATGAGATCGGGATAAATGCAACCTTTTTGCTCCACTAAATGTGTGAGACCTTGACCAGCAAAAAGATCCGGAAACTGAAATCCATAGAAACGATAAAAGTCAAGGCGAATATACTTTACCGCCATGATTCACTTCTCTTGCCAAGAATTTACATAATCCGCATGCTTTTCTTGATCCGAAATCCACCCATCAATGGTTGCAGAACGTGGTTGAGAAGAAGAGGCACCACCATTTCTTCTACGGGTTCTTCTGGATTCAGCCATGGAAAGTTTGAAGAAGAAAGGAAACTTTTGAGAAAGATGAAGAAATCTGTTTCAGATCTGATTTTGGGAGTTTTTGGGTGCAAAGAAGTGACCATTAATCGATTATAGGGGGTTATTTATAAGAAAAATGGAAAAACTAGTCGTTTATGGCCGTTTATAGCTGTTATGGGTCTCTCCAACGACTTTATTTTTGAAACTGTTTGCGTGATAATCGATTATTGCTAGAGACAATCGATTATCTGTTTATCAGTCACTTAGCAGAATTTGCACAATAATCGATTATGCCTGAAGATAATCGATTATATGTTCATAATTTTCCAGAATTGAATTTGACTTTAAATAATCGATTATTCTATGAGATAATTGATTATTTGCGATTAAGGGGTTCCTAAAAGCCAAAAATAATCGATTATTACCTTGTGATAATCGATTAAAAATGCTAACCTTGCGAAAATTGAAAAATTTTCATAAGCTTTGATCTTAAGACATATCTAACACTCCTAGCTCTCTTCTAAGCACATAAAATCTATCCTAAGGCAGTGCCTTTGTGAAAATATCAGCTAATATATGTAAGGTATCAATATATTCAATTTGGTAGTCTCTATTTTGAATATGGTCTCTCAAGAAATGATGTCTAATCTCAATGTGCTTAGTTCTTGAATGCATTATGGGGTTCTTAGTCAGATTTATAGCACTAGTATTATCACATTTTAATGGAATATGATCAAGGAAGATATCAAAGTCTTCCAGTTGTTGTTTCATCCACAGAATTTGGGCACAACAATTCCCAGCAACAATATATTCAGCTTCAGTGGTAGACAAAGCTACATACGCTTGTTTCTTTGAGTGCCAAGACACTAAAGAACAACCTAGAAAATGACAGGTTCCACTAGTACTTTTTCTATCAATTTTACAGCCACCATAATCAGCATCGGAATATCCTATTAAATTAGGTGAAGCATCAGAAGGATACCAAAGTCCAAAAGAAGTAGTTCCCTTAAGGTATTTTAAGATTCTCTTGACTGCAGTCAAATGAGATTCTTTAGGATTGGCTTGGTACCTAACACATACAGATACACTTTGCATAATATCTGGTCTACTAGCAGTTAGGTACAACAAAGATCCTATCATACCTCTAAACATAGTTTCATTTACTCCTTCTCCAAATTTATCCTTATCTAAATAGCACGAAGTTTCCATAGGTGTATTTGCTTCTTTGCAAGTATCCATACCAGATTTTTTAAGAACTTCCCTACAATATTTTGTTTGGGAGATAAAGGTACCTCCATTCATTTGCTTTATTTGTAATCCTAAAAAGAAATTATGTTCACCTATCATAGACATCTCAAACTCACCTTGCATTATCTGGGTAAATTCTTCACACAAAGAATTATCAGTAGACCCAAATATAATATCATCTACGTAAACTTGCACAATCAAAATGTGTTTACCTACTTTCTTAATAAATAAGGTTGAATCAACCTTACCTCTAGAAAAGTCATTATCAATTAAGGTACTAAGTCTTTCATACCAAGACCTAGGTGCCTGTTTAAGACCATACAGAGCCTTTTTCAATTTATAAACATGGTCAGGATATTTGAAATCCTCAAAACCAGGAGGTTGACTAACATACACCTTCTCTTTTATAAAACCATTTAAAAAAGCACTTTTCACATCCATTTGATACAATTTAAATTTCATCAAAGATGCATATGCAAGTAATAATCTAATTGCTTCTAACCTGGCTATCGGTGCATATGTTTCATCATAGTCTATACCTTCCTCTTGACAGTAGTCCTTTGCAACTAGCCTTGCTTTGTTCTTTGTGATGTGTCCATCCTCATTAAGCTTGTTTTTAAATACCCATTTTGTTCCTATGACTTGATAATCATCTTGCTTCAGAATAAGTTCCCAAACTTCATTCCTTTCAAATTGATTTAGCTCTTCTTGCATAGCAACGCACCACTTATCATCTTGAAGAGCTTCCTTTATATTCTTGGGTTCTATCTGAGACACAAAAGCTACAATTAGACAAAAATTATTAAGATTATGTCTAGTAGTTACTCCTTTTGAAATATCTCCAATGATGTTGTCCAAGGAAAGTCCTCTTGGTTGTTGATAGCTTTTAGGATCAACAGCTTGAGGTGTTTCTTGAAATTCCTGAGGATAGTTCTCGTTTAGGTACATCTCTTCAAGATCTTCCCTTAGATAATCCTTATCACCTTGAGACCTTTGTCACATAATTGACTTATGCTTAGAAGGTTATGCTTGAAGCCTTCAACATACAAGACGTCTCTTATAGTCAAGGTATTTCCTCCTCCAATGTCTCCAGTTCCCATGATTCTACCTTTGTTGTTATCCCCATAAGTTACGAATCCTTGCTTTTTCTTCTCAAAAGAGATAAACCTTTTCTTGTCACCGGTCATGTGTCTTGAACATCCATTGTCAAGATACCACAATGACTTCTTTGACTTAGTAGTTTCCTACAAAACAAATTAGCAAGAATTTTAGGTCCCTAATCTCATTATGGGTCCTTGGAGTTAGTTCATACAAGCATATATCATTTCATAACTTTAACCCATGCATATTTACCATTTGGAACACCAAAATGTTTAATGTTGCATTTGTTTGATGTATGTCCATGCTTCATACAGTAAAAACAACAAACATCATTCACTTTATTTTTAACAAAAGTCCTTTTTTCAACCCAAATTCTACGAGTTCTTTTAATTTTAGACTTTTTGCTATGATGCATGCTTGTGCGCCTATCATTGCTTCTACCAAAATCTAATTTAACATGTGATTTAGGCTTGGTTGCCTTTGCAAGTAAATTCTCAAGAATGTCAATGTCAAACATATGACTTTTACAAGACAAACATTCAAAAGTTCAACAGTTGCACTTGAATCAGACAATTTCGTTTCTAAATTGCTAACTTTATTTCTTAAAACAACCTCATCATCAAGCAATTTTTCATATCTTAATTTCAAATCATTATGCTCCTTTCTGAGCTTTTTGTGTGCAAGATCAAGTTTTTTAGATTCATTCAATAATTCAAAGAAAGCTTTTTGCAAGTCTAATTCACTAGATTCAAAGCTGGAATCACTTACTTGACTTCCAGTATCTTCTGAATCAGCCATTAGACATATATTTGCTTCTTCATCTGAATCACTTGAGCTTGTTGAGCTGGACGCATTGTCTTCCCAAGCTATGTAAGCTTTCTTTTTCTTTGGAAACTTTCTTTCCTTCTTTTCTTCACTTTTCTTGTTCTTTGGACATTCAGATTTCATATGTCCTCTTTCTCCACATGCATAGCATTTAACACTTGAAGGAGATTCTTGATTTTCTCTCCTTTCTTTACGAATTTTGTCCTTACTTTTTGCTTTCATAAACTTAGCAAATTTCTTTATCATGAGGCTCATGTTCTCCTCATCATCAGAATCATCATCTTCAAACTTTTTAGAGCTCTTGACTTTTGAGATCTCAGATTTAAAGGCTAGTGTCTTCCTTTTACCTTGATCCTCTTCAGCAATTAATCTTTCACGGAGCTTTCCAAACAGAATTGACATCGTCATTTGAGAGAGATTTTGTGACTCCGAGATGGTAGTCACCTTTGGTTTCCAAGACCTGTCCAATGATTTCAAAATTTTGACATTCAATTCATCAGTATCAAAAGTCTTACCCAAACCAATCAAGTAGTTCACTATGTGAGTGAAACGCTTTTGGACATCTAATATAGTTTCTCCAGGTTGCATTCTAAACATCTCATATTCCTGGATGAGAGTGTTCTTCCTTGCACGTTTCACGTCCTTTGTACCTTCATGTGTGACTCTGAGAACTTCCAACATTTCCTGTGTTGTCTTACACACTGAAATTCTATAAAATTCATCAAGTACAACAATAGATGAAATAATATTATGAGCTTTAATATCAAACTGAGCTCGTCTATTTTCTTCAGCAATCCAGTTAAAATATCGTTTTTCTACTTCTACACCATTAACTGTGCTTTTAGGAATAAAATGACCATTTTGTACTGCTTCCCAGATACCTCTGTCAACAGACCCCATAAAAATTTTCATTTTGACTTTCCAGAACGCATAATTATCACCAGTAAAAAGTGGCGGTCTGTTAATAGAAGCACCCTCGGCATATACAAGATTTTCATTATGACCGGCCATTTTCAAAAATTTTGAAAAACTATCAAAGCAAGCTCTGATACCAATTGTTGGAACAATCGGTATCGTTCGGAGAGTAAAATGCACCGGAATAAAACTTAAAGTAGCGGAAAGCGTGTTCGGTCACCTTTCTAAATTAAAATGGTCAATTTTCAGAAATAAATTTTCTAAGAGAAAATTTGTCGAACAATTGATGTGCATATAAAATTAAAGAGTGTAGGGAGTAGAAAAATCACACAAGTAATTTTTATACTGGTTCCATTCAAAAGAATCTACGTCCAGTCGTTAATAACTATAAAAAGTGATTAACAGTTTCACTAAAAACAGTTTTACAGATTACAACAGTAATGGATAAAAATATGATTAAACCTTCCTTTTGACAAACAAACCGGAAGATGAACACTCTGCCAACTCGAAGAGAACCGCTCTGGTTATCGACACACGAAACGCGAGCTTCTTCTATTCACGAGACCAGGCAGAGCACCTTGCTAACTCGAAGAGAATCTGCTCCGACTATCGACACACGAAACGTGAGTTTCTCCTATTCACGAGACCAAGCAAGGGAACTTGAATTATAGCTTTTGAGAACTTCCTCTGACAAACATTATTCTGCAAGAGCTTCTGTTCAACAACATTCCTTCTGATGTTCTCAGAAGTCCAATATATAGCCAGTTACTCTGAATATCAAAGGTCAAGTCTCAACTGCCAATAATAATCGATTATTGTAAGTGATAATCGATTATCCAAGTCCGTTATAGGTTTTTCAAAATAACTTTTCAAGAACATACTTGTGATAATTAATTATTTGGAGTGATAATTGATTATCTCATATATTCTCAGGATAATCGATTATTGCTTCACATAATCGATTATTTCATAACATTATCTAAAATACAAGTTTTACATATTTTAACGACTCTTCTACTACATTTATATTCTACAAAGTGCTTTTTAAAATATCTCAAATATCTTCTTCAGATTAAACTTCTTGTAGCATCATCAAAACAATTTACTTCAAAATTTACCAATGTTCCTCATTAGTAACAATATGGTCATAAGCTTTAACATAAGATCATCTTTTTCTTCTTCTTCTTCCATGTCATCATATTCCATGTCATCATATGACAAGATTAGATTTTTAGGTCAAGCCATAAAGCTTCTCATAATTCAAAAGCAAATTCCAATAAATTACCAATAAACATTATATCCAAAATCACACAACCTAAATAATTATAAATTAAGCAAGAAAAAAAAATAGATTAAACGTATAAAAAAATGTGAGAAACATATATTTTAATAGTAAATACATTTAAGCATAAATTTCAATTATTAATATAAATTTATTTATGTAAATAACTTTAAAAATACTTAAATTTACATAATGGAAAATCAATAATAACTAAGAGTAAAATAATTTAATTATGAAGTAATAGAAAAAACTGATTATATATATATATATAATTATAATCTTAAAAGTAACTATTACATTACATTATGCCAAAAGCATGATATATACAATGTATTATTATGTTTCATTTGGATGTATACGTAAAATATTTCAAAGCTCCAATCTTTTCAATGGTCTTGTCAAAATAAAAATGCAAAGAAAATGAAACCAATTCAAAGCATTATCCTTTACTTTTATAATAAATTAAATTAAAGCACAATTGAAGGAAAAATTATAAACCTTCATTAACAGTTAAGAGGTACGCCCTTCCAAATGGTTGTGCTCTGCCAGTTACGTTTCCTTTGATTGATGAGCTAATTATTAATTTGCTTCAATTGTAATCCTATCTCCTCCACTAGTTTTGCCTTGTCATCTACAAAGGAAAATCAATGAGTCAAAATTCATCGTAAAAACCCACTGAAACCTACTGCATTCATCTTCTCTGTCACCATTTTCACATTCTCTACTCTCAATTAACAGACCCAACACACAAACCAACATTACATTCTTATTCCACCTTTTATCTCAAATCACCAAACAAACAATCTTCATTCACATGCAATTACAATAAACAATAACCAACAGATCTATCATCGCACCAAAAAGATTTTTACTATCTTCTTTATCCTCCAAAACGAAAAAACTAAATAACAATTAATAAAAAATAGCAAAAGTAAGGGAAGATGAAACCTTTGCAGATCTCACGAAAGTGTTGTTGAAGGGACTTTGTCAAAAACTTTCTTCCTCGTACCCTTACCTCTTCCTCCTTCAATCTCCTTTTCAATTTCCCAAAATCCTTAGTGGGAGGAAGAGATGGTTTTGTCTCAGAAACTTCACGAAGCTTTCAAAGGAACCGTCGAGAGGTTCACTAGACCACGAACCGTTTCCGCCTTCAAAGAAAAGGGTGTTCTCAGTGTCTCCGAGTTTGTTACCACCGGCGATAATCTCGTTGCCAAATGCCCCACCTGGTCCTTGGAATCGGGTGAGCCAGGGAAGAAGAAGCCATACTTGCCACCTGGGAGAAACATATTGATCACTAGAAACGTGCCTTGTCTTCGGAGGGCTGCATCTGTTGAAGAAGAATACGAAACTTCCGGGGTGGAAGTTTATGGAGATGACACAAAGTCTGGCTAGATCTTTCATGAGAACCAGATTTGGGAAGAATGAAGAACGAGGAGCGAAACCCCTCTCATCATATGGAAAATCGAAAGGGAGGAGCTCACAGCCGTGCCGATGAGGTCAAAAGAAACTAATGTCTTGGTTTCAAATTAGCGAAATCTAGACGGCGGCAGCTTCAACGGTTTAACGAAGGTGAGCCGTGGATGAAGAAGATGCGGCCAATCACAAAAGGCGAGGCAGAGATTGGAAACTGGAAAAAAGATTTAAGGGTTCACGAAGCAGTGAATATGTGAATGCCTTTTTTTAAGTAGGTGAATGCATTCTAACTTGGTTAACACACTTTCTTTAAGTCTGTTAAAGTAGTTTTAGATGTAAAAATTTTGATTTAAGTCGGTTAGAAAAACAGCAGACTTAGAAATAAGATTTTTTAAATTCTCTTGAAAAAGTAATAGACTTAAAATACTATTTTAAGTTTGTTAGAAAATACTATTTTAAGATTGTTAGAAAAGTAACAGACTTAAAATTATATTTTTATTTATCATATTGTCACCGTATATTTTTTAAGTCTGTTTTTATTTTTAACAGACTTAAATTCACACACTTAATAAATCTATTTTGTATTAGTGTATATATCGTATCACCACCAACAAATCCAAGTCTAATTGTAACAAAGCTAGTCAGTAAATTTAATAGATTAAGCTTCCAACTACATCTCAATAACAAAACATTGTATGAACCTTAAACAAACAAAGGGGCAAAAACCATAAAAGTAGAAAAGTAGGGTTTCTGCACGAAAATCTCAATCTAACCTCAGGGAACCCGTTAAACTGCTCGTGTGACGTGTCGAGTTTAAGATCCATCTGCAGCTCGTGGATGATCTTCGTGAAATAGTGCAAGTAAATGACGAGAGCGGTGCCATGACCCGTGATGGCAAGGGAGCCGCGACGGCAAGGGAGCCGACGGTCATGATGAACCAATCGAAGTGGTCAGCACATGCGAAGAGCTTCAAAAACAAAACCGCTTCAGGCGACGGTTCTATATCCTGACGTCGTCCTGGCCTTCGCCAGCACCGCTGTCGCCGTCTCCTTTTACAGTCCCTCAGGTCAGAAATGGAGTTCGAAGTGAACCCTCTCCCGTTGTCTTGTTAGGGATTGAGAAGAGAAGAGTTAGAAATTTGAAAATGAAATTAGGAATTAAGAGATTTCATTACTGGTGTTTTAGCATCCGTCGTAATACTTTTTTAACATAATTTTAAAATAATTTATTATGATTGGTTTATCTAGATACGTTATAATACATTTTAAACAAAATTTTAGTTTTGTCACCGCATTATATATTATAACTAATTTATAAAACTATGTCATAATAACTTTTAATTTTATTACGAAAATACCATCAACCAACTTATTATAACAGATAAATTTTATCTGTCATAATAAGCTTGTCATAAAATCCTTTTTTTCCACTAATGTTTAAAATATAAGGTCCAAAATTATTCTTACTCTACATGCTCACAGAACATCACCAATAGCAACCAAAATATACTTCCAATTATCACATGATCAATGTATAACCACCACATAGAATAAAAAAAAAAGGGAATAGTTTCCCTTTACATTCATCATACTCAGATATTCATACCAAAACCAATACTAAGGTTAACACCCCTTACCTTATCTCCATAGAGTGCTTCCTTCCTAATCAACTTTTACTTTTCCATTGTGTCTACATTGTTAAACAAGTAGTTCTGCTTCACCCACCGAAAAAAGTAGATACATTACATTTGCCCACAACTCTTCAAATTATTAAAGTTCACAAAATAAACCTAAAAAAACAATACTTTTGCTCTAGCCAAGGTTCAAACACACTATCTCCAAGTTTCAAACAAACATAGTAAACCAAATAAAATATAGACACATACCACAAATCAATTAATATAATTAATAGAAATAACTAAAAACACATCCAAACGCAAACAACAAGAATCGAACATGAGACCACCAACCCATGACAAGGAGCTCTAACTAATTGTGTCATACTTCACCTGTGTATAATTTAACATTTCTCATTTTACTGAACATTTTTCACACCTAAATCACCCTTCTAGATATTTATTTTTCTTGGGTCTTACCATGTTACTCTCACTGTCAATAGTTTGTAGGGTTTACAACATTTAGATTTACATTTTTGTAATTCTGAGGTAGTTCCTAATATTTTTTACGTTTGAGGAAGCTTGTTTTGTGGTGGAATTGAAAATAACGTCTAACTAGACTAATTTGCTTGATGAGAAGGAAGATTCCAATTCTTAGGATAATGAGTTAGTTCAAACTACAAGAAAATTTGGGAATAGGAAAAATAATGTTTATACTAAATATTTCAAAGAAAAGATTTCTAAAAATCTATAATAAGTTTTAAAGGTCTTTTGTGGTTATTGAGTGGGTTTAATATGTTGAAGAATTTGATTATTGAGATTTAGTTTTGTATTCGTGTTGCATTGTTTTACCCTTTTTCATCTATGTATTTACTTAATTTTTTATCATAGGTATTTTTTGTCTAAATATGTGTTGTATTTTTATTACGAATTTGATGTGATTTTCATATTTTCCTATTTTTTCTTTTTATTTTTTTAAATAATATCTTCATGTTATGACATTAATATCTAACATGGTTATTGGCAACGAATGAGTTTCAAAGATGAAAACTAAGGACTTGAAAAATGTTAAAAAGAGATATAATGACTAGATGTATATTTGTCAACTCATACAACAAAGAGGAAAGAAAATTATGGAGCAATCACGTTGAGAGTTCAAATAAAAGAAGACCACCCTAGGCACCATCATATGCCTATAAGCCAAACTTATCCCAAGGAACCTCTAATATCGACAATTTCTATTTTAAATAAAATTACTTGACAATTTTATTATAATAATGTGCTATTATTATAATAATGTAATAATATAATAATATTGATGAATCACTATTTTGTATTATTCATTTAGCTTTTCGCATTATACTGTGTTAATGAATTGTGTTTAATTATTTATTATTGTCTCATTTTCACTATTTGGGCTTAATTAGACTATTAATTCTTTATTTTAATTAATTTGAATTATTTGAGTCTAATTATTCTAATTATTATTTGCAGGACAATTTTGAAATCATATTTTGAGAACAAAAAGAATGCGGCCACGTCATTTTCCATTTTCCACATCAACATTATATTTTAATTTCTTTTTTAATTTAGCTTTGGGCTCATTTTTGACTGTATTTTATAGAAGCACTTAGGAAGGGCAAAATGGTAAAAAAGGGGTTTTAAAACCCCAAATCAGATTTCATTCATCTCTCCCCTCATTTTTCGTTTTTCTCCTTCTAGGTTTTAAGCTTGGGTCATTTCCAACACCCCCCCTTCCTCCCTTGAGGGTTTAGGTTTTGTTCTCTTTCCCTTTCCCACTAATAAATGATTTATGTTTTAACTGCATTTGCATTATTGTGTCTTTGCTTCCATTTTGAATTTCGTTTCAACATTGTTATTCTGCCTTTGCTTTCCTTTTTAATTTCGTACAACATTTTACGTTTTTTCTCTACACTTTGCGTTTTGGGTTTCATTTTTGCACTTAATTTTCGTTTTAGATTTTAATTGCATTCAATTGCATGTATTGTTACTGGGTTTGATGAATTCACTTCGGTTTTGCTGTTTTAATCTCGCTTTAATGGTAGCTTAAGTGTTCTTGGTTGATATTTAGTGAATTTGCATTGTTTTCTTGAGATTTTTGAGCTGGAAGTGTGTGTTTGTTGCTCTGACTCGACTCAATATTGAATATGTTTTGCGTTTGCGATTGGGTATACACTTACTTGCCTAATTGGTGTTTAATCTTCACTTATGGTGCAAAATGATTGAATGTGTGCATGACATTTGCTTAATTCACTTTTATGAAAACATGGTTAGTCTTCACTTAGTTGGTTAGCTTGTGTTGGATTAGGGGTTAAAGTAGTATGTAATTTTTGGTTAATCTATAATTGGAAGCATGTAATTGAGCTAGTGATAAACCATTTTTAATCTGTGTTTGAATTCGTGCTTTAATTTGGTTCATTTCCATTCACAAAACTGTCTATAAACCACCTCCCACCACGTGTTCGATCTAATTCCTGAACCACATTTAATTCTTAAGAAACGATCTAAGAGTCACTTCCTAGTATTATACTACACTTAATTGTATATTAATTTGATTTGGATAGTGTCGGATCAAATACAAATGTAAATTTTATCAATATATTACTATACGAGAGTTTTAAGACTTGATGGACACTTATTTCTTTTCTGTATTTATTTCAAAAGTAGTTGACGTAATTTGTATATATTTATTACAACTTATAAAATAATATTCTTTTAAAAATAATTTTATAATACATTTAATAACGGTGTTAAGAAACATTTTTTTAAGTTTTAATTGATTGTGTATGAGAAAAAAATGTTATAAAACGTGTCGTTTTTCATTTTAAAAATGTTATAAAACACTGCTTTATTGTATTGACGGAAGGAAGAAAGACGTAAACCAGACCACAGAAGCTCTGGATGTTTTATTTAGTCTTGCATAATTTATTTATTACACCCAAAGCATAGACACGTCTCTCACAAGGAGAAAGTGCGCTATTTTTCATGCAATGTGCTTCATTTGGATGCAGCAGATGAGGATTTAATTTCTTCAAGAACAAACTCGTATGGATGGTTCTGATTGACAGCCAAAAGCTGGTTCCCTGCATCATCCTCAACAAGCGCAACATTACCGCAGAGGGTGTTGCCAGGTGTGCAGAACAAAAGCTTAAAGGTATTGAGTCGGACTCTGTGAATAGAAAAGGAACCTGTGATTGTATTTTGGTAGCCAACTTTAACGAGGGTTCCTTCAGGCAGACCCGCAACAGCGACCCACTCAGTAGGGAAGGCACCGACAATAGGAATTAGTTCGAATTGAAGTGACACTGGAGAGCCGTTAGGGATAAATAAGGATTTGAATGGGGATGCAATTCTAATCTTAAGCCCTTTATCGGCCGAGATGGGAGATCGCACAACACTGAGTGGGATTGTTTCGTTTCCAGTTTTGATTCGTTGAATTCCACCGCCTACTGAAATTGGTGGCAATATATAGAATATGCCACCATTTGTAGCGACGTTACCGTACATGTCCGTGACAGGTTGAGCAGTGGTTGAAGGAGGGTAGAAGGTTAGGACAGAAAGAAGGAAGAGAGCAAAAAGCATACTACTCGCCATTTTTTGCTGGCTATGGAACAAACAAAGGCTTTGCTCAGTTCAGTTGTGAATAAGAGAAGAGAGGAGAACCCATTTATAGAGCTAGGCGATGGTGCGATGGTGATAAGGTGAACAGTTTTTATGGATAGAAATGACTAAAAATCTTACGACTTCTAAACATGTGAAAAAGATGAAAAAAAGAGAATAGTAGTTGGATCTAAATATATGTTTCGATTTTCTGTAAAGTAAATTTCTTAATTTTGGTTCGTTCAATATTTTGCTTTTTATCTCTTTAAAGTTTAAATGATTATTTTCATTTTTTATTCAATATCAAAAATTCGATATTAATCTTTATCAATGATGAAAATGTGAATACTTCCTCTATTTTTATAATAAAATTTGGTCATATCACTACAGTAAATGCGCTAAATACCGAGGGGTATTTACCGAGGGCCTATAGTCCTTCGGTAACGATTTGGTCAAATAAATTACCGAGGGCTTTAAGCCTTCGGTAATGTCGACGATAGATTTAAGTAAAAAATTTCCCTTCCTCCAATCTCAGAAATCTCGTACTCCTGTGTCGTCGTCTCTCTCGCGGTTGCAATCAGAAGTTCGTTTGACTTGGGAGAGGTCGAATTTGCTTGCCATAAGCTCTTCTCGTACGATTCTGACGGTGAGGTTTGTTCGGTGGTGGCCGGTGGTTTGCAGTTTGGGTGGGTCGGCTTTGTGACGTTTGCGACAGGGTGGTGGGTTGTGGTAGCTGACGTTTGCGCCAGTGGTGGTGGGTCGTGGAGGTTGGCTTCGGGACGACGTAGGGGTGCTGCAGAGTGTGGCATCGTCAAGCATTTAGCTGTTGGTGGGTCGTGGATATTGGCTTCGGACGAGGTAGGGCTGGTGGTCTGCAGAGTGTGGGATCTTCAAGCATTGTTGTCGAGGTTAGTTGATTACCCTGTTATTTCTGATGAGTTTAATAATCGGAACTGTAATTTGAGTTGGCCATAGCTGTGCAATTTTGGTTCCATTGTATGAAAATCAAACAACTTTGACAGAATGCATCTTCCACAGTGATGAGAAATGAGGCAGTTTTTTAAATTTGCAGCTTGCACAGTTTTGGAATAGAGATTTAGTCTGCATAAACCAATGAGCAACTAAATTGGAGACAAAGATTTAGTCTATGACCAATTAGAAGTAGTGTCTGTAAACATCCGTCTAAGAGCATTTAATAATGGGTAGCTGAGAATAGGATAACATAACCTCCTGTGAAATGAGGCAGTGATGTATCAATGATGGGGCGGCTATGAAAGTCTCAGATGCCACTGTTGGCTTTGTCCGAGTTTCCTTTGTCTTACAAGAACAACAAATGAACTCTAAATTGAGGTTTTGAGTAGTGGAATTGCACAACAGTGGTTATAAGTCCAAAACAAATTTTACAACAACTTTAAATCATCAAAACAAACCTTTTTGACCTATTATTTGGCATAGAAAAACCAGATTCTGAAATTTGACCTTATAATGGCTAATAATGTAGCAAATTAAACAACTACACAGCATAAATGAACTTTGAACAATGAGTTAGGCTGGACTAATTCATCACCAGGGTAGATTTAGCATGTCATTGACATGATTCAGTGATAAATTGCAGTAACATTGGTTTGGTTTCATTGATTTGGCAGAGATTAATTGATGGTTCTTTGGAAAAGAGATTTTAGTTGTATAATGGTGTAATTTGCTGCATAAATTGGCTCTAGCAAGGGTGATCTTCGAATTTTGATGTTTTTATGCTATTTGAAAGGTTGAACAAGCTTAAATTGGTGTACTAAAGTATATATCACTGTTCATTTGGTCATATTTTAGCTTATATGCAGATTTGGTCTTTAAACCATCACTTTTTGAGTTAAAATGGAAGTAGAGTGGTGATTTTGAATTGTAACCTGTTTATAACTCATTTCAAAGTTTAAAGGCAATTAAAAAACTGAATTATTATATGTTACAAATGTAGGTTTTTGGAGGAAGACCCAGTGTTCAATTGTTAGAAGTTGGTGCCAAATTTAGGAGGGGTTGCAATTTAGGAGAAGTTGAGCATCTGAAAAAGGTATGTAGTTAATGATATTTAATTGTATTTTTCAAAGTCTTGTTATTGCTGCCTTAGGTTCATTTTTTTGCATGAACTTTGTTTGTTTATTTGTATGAAAATGTTTTTTAATTTCTGCTTTTGGTTTACTCTCTTGGGTTGCTTAGTTCCAATCCCTCTGTAATAGACACAATCACAATGCTCCAAACTTGATCTCACTCTGTCCCTCTCTCCCTCTCTGTCCAAAATCCAACGTTGCATGAATTAGTCATCAAAAGCTTTATTTCAGTACATCAATTTTGACTACTTTCCAAACAACTTTCCTTAGCATATCCCTTCCACAAACACTATGAACAAAACTGGTGCCATAATTAGTTGAAGTATCTATTTGTAATGTATGAGTGTACAAATTTGAAACATCTACTGAAAATACATGAAAACTATCAAGAAGACACAACCTCTGTCTTTTCCTTTTCCTTCCATTCTAAACCTATAAATCTACATGGTGAAAACCGAACCTTGTGCTCCGAAATAGTTTCAAGCTTAGGTGACCAAACCTGATCCTTAGACTTCACAAGCATTTGGTAGTGTTTTTTCAACTCAGGAGTACTGCAGAGAAAGTTGTTGTGAGTGGTGGTGGGGTTGCATCTTTTACCTCTGTTGATGAGCATTGTGATGAACTGAGGCATGACCTTTATGAGTACCCTTCCGTTGGACCCTTTCTAATTAGAAACTGTCCTAACAACTTTAAAAGGGTAAAACCTAGCTAATTAGAAACTCACACATCTAAAACAACCTATAACTCAAAATATGACACCCTAGAACCTAAAACTAGTTGCTAGAATAGGCTAAAAACGGTCATAATGCATGGTGTCTATAAGTATTAACCAAAACAGTAAAAAAACTATGTACACAAGTTTTAAAACATCAAAGAAAGATAAAAATAAGGGCACAATTTCAAAATACAAAGAAATTAAAGATTTGACTATTAAGGACCTAATATTACACTACTTAAAGCCTAAAAAGTGTTCTTAATAGGTGACAAAATCAAAATTAACCTAATTAAACCTAAGAATGTATACTGATGTTATCCTAACAAGTTTAAAGTACCTTAAACACTTAGAACCGAAAAATATGTGGAAGTACTCTACAAAAGAGAACTTCAGTAATAATAAGTTCTCTCCCCCAAATTTAATACACAACCCCTTAGGATGTCTATGGCATTTCAATACTAAGGACTTTTCTTTGCATGACCTTATTGTATGCCTTGACAGTAGTGTTGAAATTGCCTTCCATGTTGGACTTAAGTAGTAATAGGTTTATTACTTACGTTACATGGAGTGTTGGTGATTTGGCTAAGTTTACCTTTGTTTGGCTTGTCACAGAACATGGCCCATTTTCTCAACCATCGTGCATGGATGTACGACCGTTGTTATAGCGGAAGGAGAGGTTTGAAGGAATCTTTTGTCATCGGAGTTGAAGAGTTTGTCCACACGGCTCGACGATCTCAATATTATGCTCTTGATGGAGGGATTCGATGCCCATGCATCAAGTGCGAATGTACAAGGATTTTGAAAGATGAAGAACTTAAAGTTCACCTATACCAAAAAGGGTTCATGCCTAATTACACGGTTTGGACATTTCATGGTGAAGAGATTCCTTCGACCTCCAATGCAGACCAAAATCGGCTTGCATCAGGTTCGAATACTGTTGTACATACATCTGAGATAGATCAATTTGCCTATATGCAAGAGATGGTCGACAATGCTCTTCGTCGACATGACGAACAAGAAGCAAACGATAGTCATGATGAAGAGTCTCCAAATGAAACCACCCAGAGGTTTTACAAATTACTAACAGAGGCAAATCTACCTGTATTTGAAGGTTCATCTCAGTCAAAATTGTCAGTGTCCATTAGACTCTTGGCTGGTAAATCTAATTGGAACGTTTCCAATCAAGCAGTGGATCACTATACAAAATTGATTTTAGATTTGACACCACCAAACAATTCTATTCCGAAGAATTGTTATCAAGCCAAAAGATGTGTTTCAATGTTGGGATTGGAAGCCAAGAAGATTGATTGTTGTGTTAATGGATGTATGTTATTCTATGACAATGACAGTGGCAAAAATGATGCATTGTTGGTTGAATGCAAGTTTTGTGGCTCTCCTCGATATCATACGATGCATGCTGGACGGAGGCAAAAAAAACCAATTCCCTTAAAGTCAATGTTCTACTTGTCCATTATTCCAAGATTACAAAGAATGTTTACTTCAATGCAAACATCACAACACATGACATGGCATGATGGTAACAAAACTAAAGGAGTTTTGCGTCATCCTTCTGATGGTGAAGCTTGGAAGCACTTCAATCGTAAACATCCGTCCTTTGCTAGTGAACCGCGTAACGTGAGACTTGGTCTATGCTCTGATGGATTTACCCCATACATTCAGGCGTCTGCATCACCATATTCATGCTGGCCGGTGATAGTTACCCCATACAATCTACCTCCTGAGATGTGTATGACAAAGCCTTACATGTTTTTAACGTGTATAATACCAGGTCCATCTAATCCCAAATCAGCGATTGATGTTTATTTGGAGCCTCTGATTGATGATTTGAAGAAGCTATGGAATGGAGTTTGGACGTATGATGTTTCAAGGAAGCAAAATTTCCTTATGAGGGCAGCTTTGATGTGGACTATAAATGACTTTCCAGCCTATGGCATGTTATCTGGTTGGAGCACGCATGGTCGATTAGCTTGTCCACATTGCATGGAACATACGAAGTCATTCCAATTGAGTTATGGTCGAAAAAGTAGTTGGTTTGACTGTCATCGAAGGTTCTTGCCTATTGATCACCCCTTTAGAAGAAACAAAAAGGCATTTCGCAAAGGGCAAGTTGAAACGGATATGCCCCCGCCGAAGTTGACCGGATCACACGTTTGGAGAAGAGTTAAAGACTATCCAAAAGTCACTGAATCTGTACAGACTAGGATCGATGGGTTTGGAGAATGACATAATTGGACTAAAAGAAGCATATTTTGGGATCTTCCCTATTGGAAAGACAACTTGCTAAGACATAACCTAGATGTCATGCACATTGAAAAAAATTTCTTTGACAACGTCTTGAACACAGTTATGAATGTTATTGGTAAGACAAAAGATAATGACAAAGCAAGAAAAGATTTACCTCTGATATGTGCACGAAAAGACTTAGAGTTGAAGGAGCAAGCTAACGGTCGATTCTTCAAACCAAAAGCAAACTATACCATCTCAAAAGATGAGGCAAGAATAGTGTGTGGATGGATCAAAGAGCTCAGAATGCCAGATGGATATTCTTCTAACTTGTCCAGATGTGTCAATGTTCAAAACGGTACTATTCAAGGGTTGAAGAGTCATGACTGTCATGTATTCATGGAGACTTTCATCCCTCTTGCGTTTAGTTGTTTGCCACAACACGTGTTACATCCACTGATAGAAATTAGTAACTTCTTTAAAAATTTGTGTTGCACGACACTAGAGGAAAATTGCCTAAGAAAGATGGATGAAAATATCCCAATTATTCTCTGCAAATTAGAAAGAATATTCCCTCCTGCATTCTTTGATTCAATGGAGCATCTTCCAATCCATCTTGCATATGAAGCTTGGCTTGGGGGACCTGTGCAATACAGGTGGACGTATCCCTTTGAAAGGTTTATGGGAGAATCTAAACGTTCAGTTAAAAATAAAGCTAGAGTAGAAGGCTCAATTTGTGCAGCTTACTTGCATAGAGAGACAACGTATTTTTGTTCACATTATGTCAAAAACTTCATGTTGTCCCCCACTAATGTCAGAAACGAAATGCAATGGCAAGGTGAACCACGTCAAGGTGCAATATCAGTTTTTCGACAATCAGGCCGTCATGCGGGAAAAGAATTCACTCATTGGTTAACTGATGCTGAATTCAACTCTGCTCATGTCCATGTCTTAATCAATTGCAGTGAAGTTAAGTCGTACCTTGAGTATGTCATCATCCAACTTTTACCTTTGCAATGGTTAAATTCTTATACACTAATTCATTTCATTTGTACCAGCTCATTTCTTGTGGCTGAGCAAGTCGCAGAAGGAAATGCTTCTGCTAGAATACACTCAGAGTTTCCCAAATGGTTTAGAAATCAGGTCCGTACTTTTTCCTATGTTTTGAGCAAGGTTAATTTGACTCTTGCTTGAAAATTTTGTTGGTATCTTTGTAGGTTTTTAATCAGGCGTTAACTCCCACGGTTCAAGAGTTAAGACATCTATCCAATTGGCCAATGAGATGTGTGAAAGTATGGCACACATACTTCATCAATGGTTACAAATTTCATACACATGAATGGTCTAAGGGAAAGAAAACAACAAATTGTGGTGTATACGTCAAGGGCCTTATAGAGGGTTCTTATGATGATTTCTACGGCATCATTCATAAAATATATGAGTTAGAGTACAACAGCAATGCTTCTCCAAACAGAGTAGTACTTTTTTATTGTGAATGGTTTGATCCTTCTAGAGCTGGTACTAGAGTGGATCCTAGGTTTAACATTGTCGAACTCAACTTGAGAAACAGATATGGACCGTTTGATCCTTTCATTCTACCGACTAATGTCAGACAGGTTTATTATGTGCCATATCCACCATTTCGCAATATTGACAAGCGTGGTTGGGCTGTAGCAATACAAACTAAGCCTAGAGGTCGCATTGACTCAAATGAGGTTGAGGAAAATGTTGCCTACCAACTTGATCAAATGTCACAACCACAAGAAATTATTGACGTTGAACTTATAACTGGATTGCGCGATCCTGATGGTGATGGAGATGAATTAGAAGCACCCATAGAACGTGATGATGATGAAGAAGAAGATGATGACGAAGAAGAAGAAGAAGAAGAAGAAGAAGAAGAAGAAGAAAATGATGATGAAGAAGAAGAAGAAGATGATGATGAAGATGAAGAAGAAGAAGAAGAAGATGATGATGAAGATGAAGATGATTGAATGTTGGACATCTATTGTAGCAAATTGAACTATCAATTCAATAAATTCACTTTAATCTCTACTGATCCTTCCTTATTCTTTTGTATTGTTTCACTTTATTTGTAACCATTTCAATGCAGCAATGACGGGAGAAGGTTCAGACCGTCCTGATAAAGGAAAGGGGGTAGCAAGGCCTAAAAAGAGGCAATGACAGGCCCCAAAGTATGTACCTAGGGTGCCTACTACACTACATACCCTTGCAGTACACCCGCCTCCTACCCCTACAGTACACCCGCCTCCTTCCTCTACAGTACACCATCCTCCTACCTCTGCAGTTCACCTTCCTCCTACCTCTGCAGTTCACCTTCCTCCTACCTCTGCAGTTCAACTTCCTCCTACCCCTACAGTACACCTGCCTCCTTCCTCTATAGTACACCCGCCTCCTTCCTCTGCAGTACACCCTCCTCCTACCCCTACAGCAGACCCTCTTCCACCCCCTGTAATTATTACCCCCACTCCTCCCCCCGACCCTACTTTTACACCTTCCTCATCTACTAGACCACCTTCTGAGACTGCCACACCATCTGCTGATGTAGATTCAGTTGGTGATGATGATGGTGTTGATCCGCCCCTCCATGATCGACCATGGATTGAGCCATATGGCAAAGGGTAAGACTTTAATCCTTTTTTAACTTATTTTGTTCTTTAAAGATTGTCTAAATTGAAATGACTTTTATTTTTTTGTATGCAGGTTTGTTCCATCCAGGGTTGCTTCCCAGGCCATCACGCGATCGATTAAGCAACAATATATGAGTCCATGGCCTACTTGGGGAGCAATACCTAAAGACGACAGAAAGCCATTCTGGGAGCGTTTTAAGGTAAACAACTTTAAAGTAATTGTCATTCCTATTATATAATTGAGTCATTAATCAATGTTTGTTTTGTTTATCAATGAATGTACAGATGAAGGTGCAGTGGAAACCTGAACATGAAACACAAATACATAGAAATTTCCACATGAAAGCATCTCATCGGATCTCAGACATGTTTAGGGATGCCCGACTTGCAAGGGAGCGCCCTTACTGGTTGGGCGAGAACATTTGGAACTCCTTACTTGCCCATTGGAATTCAACAGAGTTTCGCAAGAAGTGTGCTACAGCCCAGAGGAACAGAGCGTCTGAAAAGGGTGGCACCCTGCATACTGGTGGGTCGATCACGGTCCATGAGCATGCCATTCGTATGGTAAACTTTCTTTACTTTTCTGTTTCTTTCATATATAACTTATTTATTTTATATTTCATATACACTTCTAAAACTAAATTATGTTACAGGCACAAGCTCTGGGACGGGCGGTCCATGTTGATGAGGTCTTTGCACAGACCCATGTTCGGAAGGGCACTACTCAATTTGTTGATGAAAGATCTCGGAAGACTCATGTAAGCAAATATATAAGATTGCTACTATTAGTAATCTTTCATTATGTTATTGTATCATTCCCTAACATTGCTTTTAATGTTTGAACAGGAAGAATTTTCTACCAGACTTTCACAGGTTAGATCTGAACAAGGGTCAGCTCCTACACCGGATGATACGAGTAATGCAGAAGACGACATCCGTAGGACACAGTGCTGGGTCGACATCGTTGGTGGGAAGAAGAAGGGACGAGTGTATGGTGCAGGACAACTTGCTGCAAACTATACAGCATCGACAGGAGGTACTCTCAAGCACCAACCTTCTTCTTCCACCAGTACTGCTGAAGAGGCAGTTGTCCGCCTCACGCAGGCACTACAGCGACGTGACCAGGAGATGATGGATTTGAAAGCAGAGTTTACAAATTTTAAGGCCATGGTCATGAGTGTCTTGCCTCAAAGTGCACAGGATCAACTCCAGCCCTCATCAGTCCAGCCCTCATCAGTCCAGCCCTCATCAGTCCAGCCCTCATCAGTCCACCCCACACCAGTTCAACCCACACCAGTCCAGCCATCTGTGGAGGAGCAAGATGATGAAGATCAATCTGAAGACTTTGTAGAATTTTAGCTTGATTTTGTTATTCATCATAGTTGTTAGAACATAGTACTGATTTTGCTACATTAGGATCACTGGTACATTTGGATGTTATTAGTACATTATGATTTGGTGACTATCTTTGCTTAGAAATGAACTATTTTGCTACATTATGATATTCTTAGAACATAATGTACATTAGCCTTTGTCATCAATGAATGGATGATTTTGGGATGCATAATATGCAGGTCTGTTTATGGTTTGAAACTTTTAGGCAGGTTTGTCTGTGTTGTGAACATTTTATGCAGGTATGTGTGGTTCGATAAGAAAGACAAATATAACCTATACTTTAGTGGATGAAACCGAAGGCTTTACCGAGGGGTACAGACCTTCGGTAATTTCCGAAGGCTTTTGCCCTTCGGTATTTGCCGGGGGCTTCTGCCCTTCGATAATTTCCGAGTGCTTCGGCCCTTCGGTAATTACCGAGGGTTTTGCCCGTCCGTAATTACCGAAGGGCGAAAGCCCTCGGTAATGGTTAGGGACAAGGGATTTTCCGACGGCATTTTGACCGTCGGTAGGCCGTCGGTAAATCATGATTTCCGAGGGATTATGTCGTTTTCCGAGGGATTACGACCGCCGGTAATGCCCTCCATTACTGTAGTGTATATTAAAAATAAATTATTGTATGTATTTATCCAACTCAATGAATATAAAATATAAAGATCTTATAATTTTAATGTTTTTTTTTATTGATTTTAATGTTGGAGAATTCTTTATAGATATTTTTTTCCTGCCAAAGTCATCATGGTCATCAAAGTCATTGCACTACAAAAAAATTGCAATTATCTACCAATATTTACATACGAATTCTAATATGTATATAATGTAGGTATTACATAAGAATTTTACATACGAATTTTACATATGGATTTTTATCTATCGATATTATTCTGTATGTAACTTACGTGCGTTGTGGCGGAAAAATTTCCTAAGGACTGAATCTGTACATAATGAGGTTCAATCGGTATGTAATTTAAACTGAATCTTTCCTACCGAATTTATATATGCATTTAGAAAAGATTTTATTACAAAAAAACACAACTTCATTTTTTTGAAACCTTCTTCCCTTTTTTGTCTCAGCGATGAAGTGTTCTCCTTTGGCCGACCTCCTTATTTTGTTCACGAAGTTGCTACTTGTTCACGAAACACTCTTGTTGGCCTCCATCATTGCCCCCATTGTGTGCTCTGCTTCATCCTTTGTGTGGTTCGGTGTTAGAGTTCATTGTTGAGGTGACATAGTTCATTCTTGTGGTTGGTTAAGGTGGTTCCTTCAACAGTCCTTCATTTGGTAAGTAATCCTTCTCTTCCTTCATTTGCCTAGTAATCCCTAATGCATAACAATCCCCAAAATCATAAAGTGATAAAACACGCGAACCCTAAGCTCTGTTTTTTTTTATTAGTCCCTAAGGCATTCTTGATATTCAATTGATGAAGTAGCCAGTGACGAATGACTGCCATGACAAAGAAGAGGTGAATAGTAGTCATCTTGGTGACAGGAAATAAAGTTTCACAATCAGGGCTTTAAGCCGATCAATTTCACCATCATGGTTGACTTTAACTACATACACCCATCTACAGCCAATCGCTTTTTTGTCCGGGGAAGGGGCATCGACTCCCAAGTATAATTGTGGTAAAGAGCATGCATTTCTACAATCATAGCTTGTCGCCATCTAGGATGATCAAGTGTTTCTTTCAGATTCTTGGGTATAACAACAAAAGACAATGAGGATAAAAGAGAAAAATAGGAGGGCAAAAATCGGTGATAACTAAGAAAATTATAAATGGGATGGGGGTTTCGAGTGGAACGAGTACCTTTTTTTAGGCTAATAGACAATGCTAAATCATTTGCACCAGGAGGCGTGGTAAGAGGTGATGAGGGATGATGGAATCCTGCCTCACGAAGTTGTCTTTTTACTTTTCATTATACACGTAGCTTAGCTTGCAAGGAGCATGGGTTACTATAAATACCCAACTCCTCTCTTGTAATTTTCACTTTTGAGATGAATGAGAATTGAATTTCTGAACTCCAGAATTAATTTTGATGTTGATCTCGATTTCCACTTCAATCTCGAGTTTCTATTCCATCCCACTGCGTCTTCACTTCTCGAAGAAGCTTCAAGGATCCAGATCACACTATCGTTGCCTCAATCAGTCTCAACTCCTCAGGCTCTTCCATCAAGGGAGAAGAATCTAAAGTAGGAGATTCATCATTTTCTTGTGGAGGTGGACTATCCATTAAGGCCCTGTGTGAGATGATCTCAGTATGTGGAGAAATGGGTGGAGGAGGATTTTGATCTAGACTTGGATTGATAGAGACAATGGAGCTATTTGACTTAGCCAGTGGAATAAGATGAAGAGAAGTAAGGAGCTTGTTTAAAGAATGTGACATTGACTGATGGAGCGCTTGGTGGTATGACATCTGCTGAAGTCAGGCATTTGATTGAGAAGATGGCTTCAAACTCTCAGTAGTTTAGTACGGAATGATGCCATTGTGGTGAGGGGAGTTCATGATGTTACTACAGATTCACCATTTGCTGATAAGAAATTGGAGAGCAAGCTTGACACTCTTGTGAGTTTGGTGACACCACTCGCCAACAATCAGAGACAGCACCTCCATTCGCATCTGTTGCACGACTCTGTGGCATATGTCCTTCTAGTGATCACTATACAGATGTTTGTCTTTCTTTGCAGCAACCAGTTGCCCTAGATGTTCCTAGAGCCTATGCTACAAACATCTACTGCAACAGGTAGCCACAACAACAAAAAAATGATGGCTTGTCCAACAACAAATACAACCCAGGGTGGAGGAATCACCCAAATCTTAGATGGTCCAATGCTCCACAGCAACAGTAGCAGCACGCACCACCGTGCCAGAATGTTGCGGGTCCTAGTGGACCATATGTGCCTTCACTTGTTCAACAATATTAGAGGCAACAACAACAACAAGATATACTTGCCCAATTGTTGGGACAAATCAGTAAGTGTACTGAGTCGCACAAGTAATATAAAATGGTAAGACCAAGTATTGTATCCCAGAGGACTCTCTGCGCTAAAAATTCATGTGATAACAAGATTAATTAAGACTTCAATAAATAGAGATCATTGGTTTTGAATGCAAAAACATAAAATTAAATATGAATGCAATTGATCAATAACAAAAGAGCACAGAGATGAACGAATGTTGATTAATATGAGATGGATATGTTGTTGGGGTTAAATTTCACCAAGTTTCCTCTCATGTATATAAGAATTCTTCTTTATGCATTAATGCCAACGTTACTCACTGAATTACCTAAACTCGATCCCTCGACGAATAAGCCTGTCCCAAATTACCAATACATACAATTCCTAGCATTCCTGGTAATAAGATGTGAAGATCAAGAGATTAAGACAACCAAGACTCATACCCTCATCCTTGAGCAATATTTATCTTGGGAGTAATTCAACAATAACTTGAATTGTAAGGAACCTCCCGACACTCATGCAATTCATAAATCATGCTAATGAATGAGTTAAACACAACAAGCATTGAAACGGATGAATTACTCTAACAATTCATGGAAAAGCATATGGAAATAAGAATCAATTCAAATACATGAGAGTTTACAAGGTTACATCATCCCCCAACAACAAATAGAAATTAGTTCCCCATAGACATGGGGGAACTCTATGAACAATGGAAAAGAATGAGAAAGAGAAAGCCTAAGAATGAGGAAAAGAGTGTATTGCTATGCTCTTCTCTGCCAGAGATACAAAACCTAGAGCCCCAGGGTCTTTTAAATAGTGTCAGAAATGAGCAAATACAAGGCCTAGTCCAATAGAGTTGAAACAGAGCAGAAACAGGGCCTGATCCACGAAAAATAGACGCTCAGGCACCCCACTTAGGGCGCCTGGGCGGTGAGAACACCTCATTTATGGCCTAGGCTTCGAGTTGGACACGAGACCCCGCCGCCTAGGGGGCCAGGGAGGGCGCCCGGGCGTTGGACGTCGATTTTCCTCGCTCAAGCTTCCATTCAAGGCGCCCGGGCTTCATGCTGTCCTTCCTTCTAGTGCTTTTTTAGGCCTTTTTGAGCTCCATCTTCTTGGCTCTTCATCTCTGCTTCCAGTATTACTTCAATCTCTACCAAAACAAGGGGAATTAGTGATAAAATCATTGAAATCAACCTCAACTCTCTTATTCACACAATTTAATGAAAAAGTATGAGTCCAAGCAAGTTTGTAAGTGAAAAAGGGTGCTTTTAGTATCAAAATCACATAACAAATAACAGTGTTTTAAACCGTTATCACAACCCCAAACTTAGAACTTTTCTTGTCCTCAAGCAAAACAGTTTGTAACTCAGCTTTTCAAAATAATCACTACAATGATTCAACATTTTTCAAAAACTTTTCTTTCAAGACAAGGAATCACTTTTATCAATTCAGCATAAAGATCTCAGTCAAGATGTGTAGATGCCTTAATTCAATCAAAATCCATGTGGTGCTCATACACTTTCAACAGATGCTATCCTTAAGAATGATCAATCAACCTAGCAAAGATGCAATCAGAAATTCAAAGAACTACTCCTTACCAAGGAAAGTGTTTCACTCAAGCACTCAAAAATGTATCACTCAAACACTCAAAAGTGTATTACTCAACTTAAAGGTGTATAGTGAGATGTTGGTGTCTTTTTCACTCTACTATCACAATGTCACACACATTAATTTTGCCTTTAATTTAATCACAATCAAACATACTCACAAGCAAGTTGTCATCACAAGGGCTTTTCATGGCTTGTAGCTTGGCTGGGCTAAGAAGGAAATTGGTTTTTTTGGTCAGCAAAATTCCTTGAGTTAAGAGAGACATTTATGAATTTATCATTTATGCACAAACTCTCTTTCTTTTTCCCAGCTTTCGCTTGCAGTGAGCTTTCTCTTTTCTTTTCATTTTTCTTTTCTTTTCTTTTTCCTTTTTCTTGCTTTTGTTTTTCAATTGCTCACTGCCTAGAGAAGTGGGTTGCTACCTAGCAACCCCAAACTTGAACCTTTATCAGTACCTTATCAAATGTTCTCAACTTAACTCAAGGTAAAAATTTTTAAAACATGCATAAGGTTCAAGGTTCAAAGGTTAGAACAAATTGTTCTCTTTTCAGTGGGCAAAAATCATGTCAAGGCTAAAAGAATAAGGGATAACTAAAGATGGCCTTGATCATATGAAACATGCAAGCAAGTGGTTTAATCACAGAAATTTTAGGGAAAATCATTCATGCTTCCAAAGTAATAACAATTATTTACAAACAACTCTGAAGCCCAAAACTCACACAGGTAAACTCACAAGTCCCAGAATTCAGAAAAACACCCTGTTGAGTATCACAATCAAATTTTATCTCAAGAACCTGTTTCACACATTGTGAGTCATCACCTATATCACATCATGCATCATCTCAACATTAATCAAACACCAGAATCTCATAAAGCACTACTCATCACAAAACAAGCACAGTTGAATCAAAGTAGTTCAATTCACTCAAATAGAGCACAACAATAATAAGGTAAAAAATAATAAAAACAAAAATTAAATTTAAAAGGAAAGGTGTAGAAAACTGGGTTGCCTCCCAACAAGCGCTTCTTTAACGTCACTAGCTTAACCCAATAAGTTTATGTTGCATCAACCAACTTCATAGTTGTGGAGAGGCGTTCCATCCCACCACCCAAGTAATGCTTGAGGTGTTCTCCATTGACTACCCAGCTTCTTTGTGGGTCTTCAACGGCTGGCTCTGTTAACTCAACTACCCCATGTGGGAGGACACTCTTAATCACGAACGGGCCAGACCACTTGGACTTCAACTTTCTAGGGAAAAACTTTAGTCGTGAGCTGAACAACATCTGTAGTCATGGAGTAAAGACCCTTTTTACTAGCTTCCTGTCATGATAATATTTCACCTTTTCTTTGTAATTTTTAGAAGAGTCATAGGCATGCAGTCGCATCTCCTCAAGCTCAATAATTTGCCTCCTTCTCTTTTCTACAGTGTCATCAGGATCAAAATTCAAAAATTTTAAGGCCCATAGAGCTTTATATTTCATCTCCACCGGCAGGTGACATGCCTTTCCATAGACCATATGGAAAGGAGACAATCCAATAACTGTCTTCATTGCAGTTCGATATGCCTAAAGGGCATCATCTAACTTCAAAGACCAATCCTTCCTTGATGTAGCAACTATCTTCTCCAACATCCTCTTTATCTCCCTATTAGAGACTTCAGCTTTCCCATTTTTCTGTGAATGATAAGGTGTAGCCACCTTATGTCTCACACCATAGTGCTTGAGTACTTTTGCAAGTTGGTGGTTGCAAAAATGAGACCCTCCATCACTAATGAGTACTCTGGGCGTTCCAAACCAGGAGAAGATTTGCCTTGTTAGGAACTTAATGACGGTGCTGGAATATTTTTGTGATAAGCAAGAGCCTCCACCCATTTGCTCACATAGTCTACTGCCACCAATATGTATTCATTATTGAAGGATGGTGGAAAAGCTCCAACAAAGTCTATGCCCCAACAATAAAAAACTTTGACCTCAAGAATGCCTTGCAGCGACATTTCATGACGTCTGGAGATGGTACCAGTCCTTTGACACTTATCACAGTTCATGGCATGATTATGAGCATCTTTAAAGACGGTAGGCCAAAAAAATACTGACTGAAGTACCTTTGCAGCTTTTCTTTCTCCACTAAAATGTCCCCTATAAAGTGAATCATGATAGTGCCATAAAATTCCTTCCACTTCTTCCTTAGTCACACAATGCCTCAGAAGATTATCTGCTCCAATTTTGAATAGGTAGGTATCATCCCAAAAAAACTGTTTTGCATCATGCAAAATATTTTTTCTTTGTTTCCAGTTGAAGTCTTTTGGGATTACTCCCACTGCTTTGAAATTGGCCATATCATCAAACCACGACCTTTGTTGAATATACATGAGTGTTTCATCTGAGAAGGATTCCAAAATTTCTGCTTTCTTGCTTGTAACTTTACTATTCACCAATCGAGATAACTGATCAACAATTACATTTTCACTTCCCTTCTTGTCACAGATTTCCACCTCAAACTCTTGCAAAAAAAGCACCCATTTGATCAACCGCGGCTTGGAGTCCGGTTTGGTTAGCAAATATTTTATAGTTTTATGGTCAGTGTAGATAATCACTTTAGACCTAATGAGATATGGTCTAAATTTCTCCAAGGCATATACACAATATTAAGAAATTATTTTTCACGTGGCATAATTCAGTTGGACTTCATTTAAAACTTTGCTTGCATAATAAATAGTGTGGAAAACCTTCTTACTTCTTTGGCCAAGAACTGCACCTATGGCATAATTACTGGCATCACACATCAACTCAAAGTCTTGATTCCAATCAGGAACTATAATTACTAGGGCAGAAATCACTTTTCTTTTCAAAATATCAAAATCTTTGAGGCATTCATCATTCATCACCAAAGGGACGTCCTTGATAAGAAGGTTGCTTAGTGGTTTGGCAATTTTTGCAAAATCCTTGATGAATCTTCTATAAAAGCCTACATGTCCCAAAAAGCATCTAATTCCTTTCACATTGGTTGGTGGTGGGAGTTTTTCAATGATCTCCACTTTGGCTCTATCAACTTCAATTCCTTTTGGATGAAATTTTATGACCTAAAACAATACCTTATGTTACCATGAAATGACATTTTTCCCAACTGAGAACAAGATTGGATTGGGTGCATCTCTTGAGTACTACGTCCAGGTTAGACAAACACTCTTGTAAGGAACTGCCAAATACTGAAAAATCATCCATGAAGACCTCAATGCATTTTTCTATCAAGTCTGCAAAAATTGCCTGCATGCATATCTGAAAAGTAGCTGGGGCATTACATAACCCAAACAACATTTTTCTGTAGGTAAAAACACCAAATGGGCAAGTGAAAGCTATTTTCTCTTGGCTTTTTGGATCCACCACAATTTGATTATACCTAGAATATCCATCTAGAAAACAATAGAAAGCTTGACCTGTTAACCTCTCCAGCATTCGATCCATGAAAGGAAGGGGAAAGTGGTCCTTTCTAGTAGCATTGTTTAACTTCCTGTAGTCAATACACATCCTCCATCCAGTAACAGTCCTTGTGGGTATGAGTTCATTTTTTTCATTATAAATAACTGTCATCCCACCTTTCTTTGGTACCACCTGTACTGGGCTTACCCATGCACTGTCAGAAATAGGATAAATTATACCAGCCTCAAGTAACTTCAACACTTCTTTTCTCACTTCCTTTTTCATCATTGGATTTAATCTCCTCTATGGTTGAGCAACTGGTTTGTAGTCATCCTCCATGAATATTTTGTGCATGCAATAAATTGGACTTATGCCCTTGAGATCTAAGATTGACCATCCAATAGCTCCTTTGTTGGTTTTAAGCACTTCTATCAATTTTTCTTCTTCTTTGGGAGAGAGAGAATTACTGATGATAACTGGCTTATTTCCACCTTCTTCTAAAAACACATATTTCAAGTATGGTGGTAACATTTTCAGCTCTGGTTTGCTTTCATTGACTTTTTCTTTTGAGTTAAGCAAAGGTGCTTCTTCTAATTTTTCAAATTCATCCAAGCCTTCTTCAATCAATTTTTCACAATTGTCATCAAGCGTTTCATCCAAAGGAGAAATATCACATACCTCATTTTCTTGAATCATACATATTTTCTCAAGAGTGTCAAGATGGAAACACTCCTTGTCATCCTTTGGGTGGGACATGGCTTGAAAGACATCAAAATTTACTTCTTCATCTTGCACCCTCACCTTCAGCTTGCCATTTTCAACATCAATCAAAACTCTTGCAGTCTTCATAAACGGTCTCTCAAGAATAAGAGGTACATTGACATCTTCCTCCATCTCCGTGATAATAAAATCCACAGGAAACAGGAACTTGTCTACCTTTACCAACACATCTTCAGCTACCCCATTAGGATATTTTAAAGATCTATCTGCCAGTTGAAGAGTCATCCGAGTAGGCTTGAGTTCGAAACCTTCAATTTTTTCGAACATGGAGAGTGGCTTGAGATTAATACTGGCCCCCAAATCAGTTAATGCTTTTCCAAAAGAGATGTTCCCTATAGTGCAAGGAATGGTGAAACTCCCTAGGTCTTTCAACTTGGGAGGTAGAAGCTTTTGTATGATAACACTGCAGTTTCCTTGAACTTCAGTGGTCTCCTCTTTAATGTACTTTCTTTTCTTAGTAAGCAGTTCCTTTAGGAATTTGGCATATGACGACATTTGCTGCAAGGCTTCAGAGAAAGGTATATTAATCTCCATTTTCTTGAAAATCTCCATGAAACGTGATAACGGTTTAAAACACCGTTATTTGTGATATGATTTTGATACTAAAAGCACCCTTTTTCACTTAGAAACTTGCTTGGACTCAACCTTTTTGAATACGTTGTGTGAATAAGAGACTTGAGGTTGATTTCAATGATTTTATGACTAATTCCCCTTGTTTTGACAGAGATTGAGGTAATACTGGAAGAAGATAAAAATCTGAAGTTTCTAACAGGGAGATAAAAAGGATCCTGGAAAAGACAGTAGCCGCGTCAAGGAAGGATTGGTCTCAGAAGTTAGATGATGTTCTTTGGGCATAACGAACTATAATGAAGATAGTCATTGGATTATCTCCTTTCCAAATGGTCTATGGAAAGGCCTGTCACCTGCCAGTGGAGATGGAACATAGAGCACTGTGGGCATTAAAATTCCTGAACTTTGACCCTGGTGACACCACAGAAAAGAGAATGAGGCAAATTATTGAGCTTGAGGAGATGAGGCTGTACACCTATGATTCTTCTAAAAATTACAAAGAAAAGATGAAATACTATCATGATAAGAAGCTTGTAAAAAGGGTCTTTACTCTAGGATAGCAGGTGTTGTTGTTCAATTCTAAACTAAAGCTTTTCCCTGGAAAGTTGAAGTCCAAGTGATCAGGCCCGTTCCTGATCAAGAATGTCCTCCACCATGGAGCAGTAGAGTTGACTGACCCAGCTGCTGAAGACCCACAAAGAAGTTGGGTAGTCAATGGACAACGCCTCAAGCATTACTTGGGTGGTGAGGTGGAACGCCTCTCTACAGTCATGTAGCTGGTTGATGTGACATGAGCTTATTGGGTCAAGCTAGTGACGTTAAAGAAGCGCTTGCTGGGAGGAAACCCAATTCTCTAAACTTTTAAATTTTAAATTTTTGTTTTTGTTTTAATATTCGTTTTTGTTTTATTTTATTCTTATTGTTCTCTGCTTGAATGAACTAAACTGCTTTGATTCAACTGTGCCTGTGTTGTGTGATAAGTTTTGCTTTATGAGATTCTAGTGTTTGATTGAAGTTGAGATTATGCATGATAAGTGATGAATCCCAATTTGTGAGACAGGTGCTTGAGATAAAGTTTGATTGAGATACTTAGCAGGATGTTTTTCTAAATTTTGGAACTTGTGATTTTACCTGTGTGAGTTTTAAGCTTCAGAGTTATTTTTAGATAATTGTTATTACTTTGGAAGCATGAATGATTTTGCCCAAATTTTTTGTGATTGAACTACTTGCTTGCAGGTTCCATATGATCAAGGCCATCTTTTGTTATCCCTTATTCTTTTAGCCTTCACATAATATTTTCCCATTGAAAAGAGAACAATTTGTTCTAACCTTTGAACCTTAAACCTTATGCATGTTTGAAAAACCTTTTTTGAAAATCTTTACCTTGAGTTAAGTTGAGAACATTTGATGAGGTATTGATAAAGTTTCAAGTTTGGCTTTGCCAGGTGACAACCCACTTCTCTAGGCAGTGATCAATCAAAAGAAAAAGCAAGCAGAAAGCAAAGGAAAAAGAAAAGAAAAAGTGAGAAAAGAAAAAATTAAAAGAAAAGAAAAGCTCACTGCAAGGGAAAACTGAGAAAAAGAAAGAGAGTTTATTCTTAAATGTTAAATTCACAAATGTCTCTCTTAACTCAAGGAACTTTGCTGACCAGAAAAACCAAATTCCTTCTTAGCCCAGCCAAGTTACAAGCCATGAAAAGCCCTTATGATGATAACCTACTTGTGAGAATGTTTGATTATGGTTAAATGAAAGGCAAAATTAATTTGTGTGACAATGTGATAGTAGAGTGAAACACCACACTATACACCTGTGAGCTAAGTGAGACACTTTTGAGTGCTTGAGTTATATACTTCTGAGTGCATGAATGAAACACTTTCCTTGGTGAGGAGTAGTTCTCTGAATTTTTGTTTGCATCTTTGCTTGGTTGATAAAAGTGATCCCTTGTCTTGAAAAAAATGTTTGAAAAAGGTTGAGTCATTGTAGTGATTGTTCTTAAGAGCTGAGTTACATTTTGTTTGCTTGAGGATAAGCAAAGTTCTAAGTTTGGGGTTGTTGAGATTGTTGATAACACAAACTCTATATCAATCTAGTTTTTGATGATGACAACACCATGCTTAATAGCAGTACACATGTTGTTGTATTACATGTTCTTATTTTGAACTGATTGTTATATCTACTGAACATGTTTTGATGTACTGTGATGTATGTTCCTATGTTAATTGTGTGATATATTTGTGGAACATGCTTATATGGTTATGTGCAATATGAACTGCTGTATCAAAAATATTTTACTACACATTCTGGAAAGTGAAAAATCACAAGCACTTTTATAAACTTATAATTGTGTGACAAAGTTCTTATGGGTTAGGCTACCGAAAAGCAAATGCATTTGTTGATATGAGTAGCCAAATTAATTCCTTTAAGTTATCCTTCAACCGTATAGTTCCATACCTATACAGTCTCTAGATCCCTCTCATTCTGGTGTATGTTCGATTCGTCCATGTGCCCCTTCCACTGGAAGCCTGCCAGGAGCCGCTCCTTGTCCGTGCCTCTTGCACCGGCGATCACTCCCCGCCCTCGTCAGTGCCCGGGTGTCACAAAGGTCCCCACCAGTGGTTGAAATTACCTTGGTAGAATTGCATCCTGTTAGATCAGATTGTGAGACCTGTGAAATTTTCTCTAGAGAAGGTTCTCTAGATAATCTATCTCTTTTAGGCCTCCTGCTAGTCTCAGGTCCTGCACAAAAATTCTAGAAAATACTGTTCGTATAATAAAAAAAACATAATAGAGCACAAGATAAAAATAAAATAAAAATTAAAGATTGAAAAATAAAAAATAAATAAAAAAATAAGAAAAACAAAAGAACAAAATAAAAATAAAAATAAAATCAAATCAAATTTAATCAAGAATCACACAAATAGAGTAGCTTAAACCGTGAATCCCCGACAACGGCGCGAAAAACTTGTTGGGACAAATCAGCAAGTGTACCGAGTCGCACAAGTAATATAAAATGGTAAGACCAAGTATCACATCCCAAAGGACTCTCAGCGCTAAACAGTCGTGTGATAACAATATTAATTAAGACTTAAAATAAAAAGAAATCATTAGGTTTGCATGCAAGGACATAAAATTAAATATGAATGCAAGTGATCAATAGCAAAAGAGCACAGAGATGAAAGGATGTTGATTGATATGAGATGGATATGTTGTTGAGGTTAGATTTCGCCAAGCTCCTCTCATGTATATAAGAATTCTTCTTTTTGCATTAATGTTAACGTCCCTCACTAAATCATCTAAGCCTGATCCCTCGGCGAATAAGCCTGTCCCAAATTACCAGTTCATACACTACCAGAATTTGGCTTAATACTGGCGGATTATTACCGAAGGCCTATGGGCCATCGGTAAAAGTGTGTTCTCGACGGCCCAAATGAGCATTACAGACAGGCGTGGTGAAATATACTTACCGAAGGCCAAAAGAGCATTACCGAGGGGTTTATGGCCTTCGGTAAGAGGCTCGACCCCTTAAACTGAGGTAGTCCCCAATTTTGTTAGGCATAACTCTACCCTACCTTCTCGTCGTGCTTCCCATTCTCTCCCTCTCCATTCTCTTTCGCCCCTTCTCATCCCATTGTGCTTCCCATTCTCTCCCTCTCACTTCTGTTTCAAGTTTCTCTCCTTGTCCGGTGGCATTGTGTGGCTAGGGTTCACTTGGTGAACCTCCCCCGTAGTGGTTTTTGAGTGTTTCTTCCACCAGTGCGTTGGCGTTGCCGTCAGGAGGGTGGTCCGTTAACATCACGGTGTGTGGAGGTTTTTGTCAGGAGGGTGCCCCGTGACGTGAGGGTGCCTGTCTTCGTCAAGGGAGGCTCTTCGGAGACCATTGCGTCTAGCTGAGGGACTTCATTGGAGGGGCTTTTGTGGGCTTCTGTCGCTGTCATACTCTACAAAGGTTGCCATCGTCAAGGGCTATCGAGGTTGAGGTAAGTTGTGCGTTTAAATATTCATGCTGAATTACATTGTTCTTGAATCTGTTTGGTGTTCTTGTGGCATCTGTGTATGTTGTTGTTTGATTGAGAATGTTTATTGGTTTGTAATTGAAATAAGGGGCAAGGCTTTAGCATGGCAGTGATGGTTAGGCAGTTATATTTCTGGAATGAAAACTGAGTACAGCGCAGTAGCCCAATAGGTAAATATCCCCCTAGTTTATTAGCTTATGACTGTTATTTGTGTCGAAATTTGAGTTTGGAATATCTGGTATAGTATTTGAATTTAATATGATTTTTGCTGCTATTATGGATTGTTTAATGGATTGCGATGGTGCAACATCAAGCCTATTGAAGGGAGGATGCATTAATTGTTTGATTCTAATGTTGCTTGCTACTATTGTTTGACTAGTTAATAGCTTATTAAAGGGAATTTTGGCATGGAGAGTGTATGAATATGTAATTGTTTGTAGGGTTGTCCTTGCTTGAGAATGTAAGATTTTAGTGTAGAATAGGGAGGATGAATTATGGTACTTGCTGGTCTATTTGTAGTGGCTAATTAGAATTATAAATTTATACAAGTGGTTTAAAAGTTATATGCCTAATTGTCTTAGGTTGAGTGCATAATTGTTTAGACTAATAATGTATATGAATTGATGTGCTGGTAATCCATGATTGCGTGAACCAAGAGACAGGGTAGCGTGGTGATTTTTGGTCATATTAGTTGGATTAGGATATTAAAATTGTGAGTAAAAACAATTGAGCAGCATTTCAAGCTATATATGCTAATTTTATAGCCTAAATCTGATACTCTGAATTGAAAACTTCATTCATATATATATATATTGAAAGGCAACTAGTCTACAGGATTTTCTTTTCTTGTTTGGATTAAGTGAAACTAGACTATGTATTCATAAGTAAAAATCTATACAACCAGATGAAGAGAAGTGATAACAACTTGTCTGGTTTCATTGCTTTGGCAAAGATTAATTGATGCTTCCTTCATTCTCAAAGAAAGAATGTGAACAAAACTATGCAACACTTAACGGTAAACCATACTCATTTATGTTTTCAATTTAACTTTACCATCAAATAGTCCTATTTGACTAGAGATATTGACAATCCTTGGTGAAGTGGAGAGTTGGAGCAGAGGAAGAAGAGCTTCAGTTACTCTCTTTGCACCAAAAAAATTTGTTTCAACACATTCTTTGGCTAACTCATAATTTTGATACACTATCAGATTCCAATCGAATATTTGAACCCTTTTCTACAATGACGAACAAAGATATACCATTATACATAAAAAGCAAGGAAATTTATAAATAACATATAACATGGAACCTTACCCTTCTAAGGTAATTGTGTGCATTAACTATTCCCCCAGGAACACCTGCATTATTCAACTGCAACACTCAGGTGTACCATTGTGAAAGGTTTCTGATCAAAAATTGAAAAAGAGGGAAGGAGATAGTATCAGTGACCAATATATCAAGTTTTCCAAATCTATTTTTGATGAAATGTGATAAGGAAGTAACACTAGAAGGGTTTGTCACATTAAGTTAATGAAAAACCACAATGTTGTGTTTTTTGGGTAGAAATATGGCAAATAGTAAGACTTTAATCCCTATTTTAACCATTTTTATGTTTAAAGATTGTCTTATTTGAAATGACTTTTATTTCTTTATATGCAGGTTTATTCCATCCAGGGTTGCTTCCCAGGCCATCACATGATCAATTAAGCAACAATATTTGACTCCATGGCCTACTTGAGGAGCAATACCTAAAGTGGAGAGAAAGCCATTCTGGGAGCGTTTTAAGGTGAACAAATTTAAACTAATTGTCATCATTAGGCAACTATGTTATTAATCAATGTTTGTTTTGTTTATCATTACAGATGAAGGTGTAGTGGAAACCTGAACATGAAACACAAATACATAGAAATTTCCACATGAAGGCATCTCATCGACTCTCAAAGATGTTTAGGGATGCCTGCAATGCAGGGGAGCGCCCTTACTGGTTGGGCGAGCATATTAGGAACTCTTTACTTGCTCATTGGAATTCAGCAGATTTTTGGAACAAGTGTGCTACAGCCCAGAGGAACAGAGCGTCTGAAAAGGGTGGCGCCCTGCATACTGGCGGGTCGATCATAATTCATGAGCATGCAATTTGTATAGTAAACTTTTTTTTACTTTTCTGCTTCTTTCATATATAACTTATGTATTTTCTATTTCGTATACATTTCCAAGTCTAAATTATGTTACAGGCACAAGCTCTGGGAAGGGCGGTCCATGTTGATGAGGTCTTTGCACACACCTATGTTCGAAAGGGCACTAATGAATTCGTTGATGAAAGATCTCAGAAGACTCATGTAAGAAAATAACACTACCACTATTAATAATCTTTGATTATGTTATTCTATCATTCCCTAACATTTCTTTTAATGTTTGAACAGGAAGAATTTTCTACGAGACTTTCACAGGTTAGATCCGAACATGGGTCAGCTCCTACACCCGATGATGCGAGTAATGCAGATGACGACATCCATAGGACACAATGCTGGGTCGATGTCATTGGTGGGAAGAAAAATGGACGAGTGTACGGTGCAAGACCACTTGGTGCAAACTATACAGCATCGAGAGGAGGTACACTAAAGCACCAACCTTCTTCTTCTTCCATCACTTATGCTGACGAGGCCATCGAGCGCTTGACACAGCTACTACAGCAACATGACCAGGAAAACCGTGAATTGAGAGAAGAATATAATGACTTAAGAAACGAGTTTACAAACTTCAAGTCCCTGGTCATGAGAGCGCTGCCTCAAGCTTCAGACACTCCTTCAAAGTCCCTTCGACCCAGCCACGACCCTCCCCGTCACCCGCCGTCCCTCAGCAGCCTAGATCAGTCCAACCCACACCAGTTCAACCCACACCAGTCCAACCATCTATAGAGCAGCACGATGATGAAGATTATTCTGATGACTATGTAGATTTTTAGTTTTATAGTTGTTAGAACATACTGATGTTAGTACATTTGGATGTTAGTACATTATGATTCTGCTACATTATATTTGCTCAGAAATGAATGATATTGTTTTATGTTTCATATTTCATTTATAGAAACAACTTCTTAAATTTGAACAATAGAAATTATGTTATATTGTTGATTTTTTCATCAATGATCGGATGATTTTGGGATTCACAATATGCAGGTCTGTCTGTGGTTTGAAACTGTTATGCAGGTCTGTCTATGCTATGAACATTTTATGCAAGTATGTGTGGTTGGATAACAAATACAAATATGACTTGGTATTTTTCTGGATTTTACCGAAGGCTTTACCGAAGGCTTCAAGCCTTCGGTAATCATCAAAGGCTTATGCCCTTCGGTAATTACCAAAGTCTTTCGCCCTTGGTAACTACCAATGGGCAAAACCCGTCGGTAAATATTAGCGACAAGGGTATTACCGACGACTTTCAGACTGTAGGTAAGCCGTCGGTATTACCCACGGCCTCTGGCTGTTACCGACAACTCCTGATAATAAGATGTGAAGATCAAGAGGTTAAGACGACCAAGACTCATACCCCCATCCCTAGGATATATTACTCTTAGGAGTAATTCAACAAGAACCTGAATTGTAAGGAACCTCCCGACACTCATGCAATTCATAAAACATGCTAATGAATGAGTTAAACACAACAAGCGTTGAAACAGGTAAATTACTCTAACAATTAATGAAAAAGCATATGGAATAAAGAATCAATTCAAATACATGAGAGTTTAAGAGTTACATCATCCCCAACAACAAATAGAAATTACTTCCCCATAGACATGGGGAACTATATGAATAATGGGAAAAGAATGAGAAAGAAAGCCTAAGGATTGGGAAAAGAGTGTATTGTTATGCTCTTCTTTGCCAGAGATATAAAACCTAGAGCCCCTGGGTCCTTTAAATAAGGTTAGAAACGCGCCAAAACAGAGCCAAGTTCAATAGAGTCGAAACAGAGACGAAACATGGCCTGATCCATGAAAGCCGACGCTCAGGCGCCCACTTAAGGCGCCTGGGCGGTGAGAGCACCCACCGCTCAAGAGGGTAGGGAGGGCGCTCGGGTGGCAGACGTCGATTCTTCTCGCTCAAGCTTCCATTCTGAGTGCCCGGGCTTCTTGTTGTCCCTCCTTTTGGTGCTTTTTAGGCCCTTTTGAGCTCCATCTTCATGGCTCTTCATCTCTGCTTCTAGTATTACTTTAATCTCTGTCAAAACAAAGGGAATTAATCATAAAATCATTGAAATCAACCTCAACTCTCTTATTCTCACAACTTAATGAAAGATCACGAGTCCAAGCAAGTTTCCAAGTGAAAACGGGTGCTTTTAGTATCAAAATAACATCACAAATAACGGTGTTTTAAACTGTTATCAGTTATACATGTTATATGCTTATGCATATTGTGTTGTATTTGTACAAGCATATTTGTGAACATATTGGGTTGATTATAGCATACCACTGTCTATGAAATGTGATTTTATTGGTGCATGCATAATATGAGTTTTTGGAAATGAATAACCATAAGCACTATGTCTAAACTTTAATGTGGGGCAAAACTACAAGTTTTAAGTTGATTACATTATTGGTCAAATCAATTAAAACTCGTATATTTACAAAAATATTTTTCAAGTGTGTTATGATGTATTTTGAGAAGAAAAGTTTTCAAAAATATCCTAAGTGTTTCTACTTAATCGATTGCATGCATCTTGTATTCGACTAAGTTAGTTATTGATTTGAAAATTGTTTCAATGTTTGACATAACTGTCATAATGGTCATATTTTTTAATATGTTGACCAAGCATTTATTACAAATCGATTACATTAATTGCGTTTTCAATTAATGCCTTTGAATGCTATTATTCTATTATAATTGTGAAATGTATTCGACTAGATTAATAGAGTAATCGATTAAAACACGTTTGATTTGTGTTATACTATATATTGACACATGACTTGATTTCAGTAAGAAGAATTGATCTTTATACTTTCATATCTTTTCAGTGTGCGCTTTGATATCTTACAGAATAGAGAAAAGCTCCAATAACCAAGAACTACTGTGGTGATTAAAGTCTTGAAGGTTTCTTGTGTAAAAAGGTTGATTGTTTTGGAAACGTCTTATTGATCTACACAAGAAGGTTCTTTTTGCGTGATCAGGAAAAACTTTGACAAACACTTAAAGTTTTTGGTATTCCCTGTGGTGTATACAGGAAGAAGAACAAGGTTCTTGACTTTAAGGGTGTCTCAAAGGGGTTGATAGTAGAAAAGGATTGTTCTTGCTGCGTGTCTGTTTTTGTACTGCCTATATTAGATTAGTGGGTTAGAGAGGTGTTTTACATTTTGAGGTAAGGTCGCTGTAAAAACCTTGGTGTAAAAACTCAGATCTCTATAGTGCATTGGCTTCCATCTTAGGTCGAGTAGAAGGACACTAGATGTAGGCAGGTTGGCCGAACCAGTATAAAAAGCAGTGTTTGAATTTTCTTATCCCTTCTCTCTGCATTTAGTCGATTACACTGATATTGCATTCGAATACGCTTACTGTTTCATTGCATACAAATTTACTTACGATTCAAGAAAAGTTCAAAGACATCCTGTTTTGCAAAAAACATTTTAAAAGAAAACATTTTTACACATCACCAATTCACCGCCCCACCTTTTGGTGTGAGAAACAAAGCACTTCTTTTTTAACATAAAGGATGAACACCTCCTCTTAATGCTTCACGAAGGATGACAGGCTTTCAACTCGGCAACAACAACACTCAATCACAATCTCTATGAAAGTTCTCGCTCTATGCCAACAACAACAACACTCAATCACACTCCTTGTGAAAATTCTCGCTCTGTGCCAGCACGCCAAGTTCTCAAAGCCAATGCACAAGGGTTCAACAAACCCTAGAACACTTATCACCGCACACTACAGATAAGAATTTTGAAAATACACTTTTTGTATCTTTCGTATTTTAGAATGAGAGTCTCAATCTAATTTATAGAGATCTAACTCAAGGTTACCTTCAAAAATCCGTTGTCAGCTAATTAACGTGTCATAATCAATTATCCATTTATGGTAATTGATTATGCATTTAATGAATGCACAATGGTGAAAAACTTGCTTAAAAATTCTCATCATTGCTCGTGATAATCAATTATGGCAGGTCATAATTAATTATTGATAATCGATTATTATAATTTAGTAATCGATTATCTTGAGTATAAAATGAGGTTTTCTGATTCAAAATAAATTTTAACACAACCTAATGCAAACAATACATAAAATCAAATATAAACCACATCCTATTGATGGTGTGTCGCACCCCATGCAAAATTTAATGTGCATAAAAGAATGCAGTATAGACTAGGAAGTGACTCCTAGGTCGTCTCTCAAGGACCAAACGTGGTTCAGCACATAGGTCAAAGATGCAGTGGGGGGGGGTTGAAAGTGTTTTTGCAATGCAAAATTAAATTGATTTAAAACTGGAAATTAAATAAAGATGTAAGCAGAATTTAACGCATTGAATTAAATGCGGAAAAACATGAAAACCGAACGGTTCTTCACAAGGCCGAACGGTCCTATTCACAAGGCCGAACGGTCCTGTTCATAAAGCCGAATGGTCCTGATAAGGTGACAGAACGACAATTTAAAGCAGACCGAATGGAATAAAAGCGAGACCGAATGCAAATGAGAGCTGGAAAACTAAAATGAGTGAATGCACAAACACGCCGAACAGTTTTAAGGGTGACCAAACGGTACTAAAGCAGTTGCAGAAATAGTTAATTGTGCAGAATGCGGAAAACGTAACAGTAAACGAACTGATGAATAGTAAAATCCGAACTGATGAACAGTAAAAGATAAACAACAACAGATGAACAGTAAAAACGCAGAAATGGAGAAGACAGTGAACAGTAACATGAACAGTAAAATGCAGAAATCGTAAATGAACAAGAAACTTGTGTGCAATAACAAATTCAAGCATGGAATTGTAAAGAAAGTGAGTTCAATACATTAAAAGAGAAGAAAGCAAGACCTAAAAACCTCCCCAAAGGGGGAGGAAGAAGGAGCTCCCCAAGAAAGAAAAAGCAAGTGGCGGCTGGGGCTCAAGAGAGAAATCTGCTTTTAGGGTTTTATACCACCCAAAAGACCAAAATGCCCTCCTAATGGACCTAACCTAAAAGTAGACCAACAATTGGGCCCAAAGTCCTAAACTATGACCCAATGGCATTCTAAAACGGAATCAGACTACACTATTGACGTGGCCACCCTCTTGAAGTCCCAGAATGTGCTTCCAACACTACTGTTGAGTTTCTCTGGTCACCTCAGATAACCGTTCGGTCATTACAGGATTGTCGTTCGGTATTACACTGCTCTGGAGGTTGACTAGTGCGCACTGCAATCTTCATCAAATCGTTCGGTCATGCATCCTTAGACAATAGTTGCTTGTCGTTCGGTGTCAGTTCATTCAGTTCAGCAGCTCTGCAGTTTTGCTCTGACCATTCGGTATGGACTTAGACAAGTCGTTCGGTCTAGTCTCCACATACCGTTCGGTTCAACACTGCTCTGTAGGTTAGTTCACTTGTGTACGGTGCAGTCTTTAAAAGACCGATCGGTAGTGTAGTGCTCTTTCATTCAGTGTAGTTCCAATAGACTGTTCGACATTAGTCATCAACTGGCCATTCGGTACATAACTAACCAGACCGTTCGGTCAAGCCTTCAGCATATCGTTCGGTCAAGCCTTCCGCAGACCATTCGGTCAGGTCTGGCCATCTTCAATGGTTTCTCAACCTTTCAATAGTGATTGTCCTGCACAAAATGATTGAAATTATTAAGCCCAAATAATTCAAATTAATCTAAATAAGAATTAGTCTTGAAATTCAGCCCAAATAGTGAAAATGAGATAAAAATGGAGAATTAAATACATTTCACTAACAAAATATGGTGCGGAAAGCTAAGTGTATAATGAAGAATGGTGACTCATCACCTATACATCAATCTACTAAATTACAAATGATTTAATATAAAAACAAGTCTTTATGAAGATCTTCCTACAATAAGAGCACTTGAGACTTGACTTTGAGACATCATCAACACTTCTTCTCTTTAGCTTTATGGTAACAAGCTTGATTGGCATATTACTCAACATTTAGGGCAAGACAAAAGATGGAGCAATAGCTCGTTTGGATTTGGTTGACATGAAGATCCAAGAAGAGTTGGCACTAAGGGAGATTGGTAAATGTACTTGTTTGCCCCCTGCATGTTACACAATGTCAAGAAAGGAGATGATAAGTTTTTGCCTTTGTTTAAAGAGTATTAAGGTACCACAAGGATACTCTTCAAATATCAAGAGCTTAGAAGGCTAAAGAAGGAGGAAGAAATTGAAGAAAAGAAATCAATTGCCCTCATGGCCACACGCAAGAAAGCTTCAAAGAATCTTGAACCTGAAGCTGACTCAAAAACAAAACTGCATGAAAAAGAGATAATGACATGGTAGTAAGGAAGTTTAATCAATTTATGACAAATAAAATTTCCACCACTGACTATGCAGGTCCTGTAAAAGGAAAGAAAAGTTCAAGAACCAATGTTGTTCAATGCTATGAATGTGGAAGAGAAGGACATATCAAACCAAAATGTCCAGACTTGAAGATCAAACAAAAATGAAGCAGAAGATTTCCACAGGACAAGGAAAGAAAGCAAAAGAGTGCATACATTGCTTGGGAAAATAGGGATTTTGATTCTTCAAGAGATGAGGACTACAACATTGAGGAAAAGTCAAATATTTGCTTCATGGCTGGTTCTACACAGACTGATTATGATAGTGATGAAGAATTTGAAAATGAGCTGATAGAAGTGAAGTATAATATGTTGCTAGACATATTTCAGGAGATTCATGCAGAGGCTATGCGACTCTAATAAAAGGTAAATCGACTAACCTCTAACAAAAGGATTATGAATATAGTCAAATGAAAAATTGATAGAGGAAAATGAAAAAGGAGTTAGAAAATGCCTTGGAGTCTGCTAAGATAGTCAAAACTGAAACAAAGGTAGTTGAAAAAGAATGTGAAAAATGTCATGTTCACATTGAAAAAATTGATTACTTGACTAGCACTCTAGCAAAATTCGCACAGGGAAAAGAAAACTTAGATGTCGTGCTAAGAGCTTCTGGTAGAGTTGTCTACTGACAAGGCATTAGTTTTAAGGCTCAAAGTAATAGGACTAACTCAAAGAAATTTGTTGATATTAGTAAACCTGCTACTCATGCATGCTTTTATTGCAATAACATTGGTCATAATGTTAGAAATTGCTACTATAGAAAAGTTGGTGTTCCAAAAGAAAATTACAGGTGGTTTCCTAAGGAACAACCCTCTGCAGCTGACAAGACAGGACCCAAGTACAAATGGGTACCAGCGTAAAAAATGTTTAACTGTTTTGCAGGGTAGTAGGTGCTATTGAAGCAGTATTCAACTCAAGGATGAACTACCATGATGAAATCACAAATTCTTGAGACTTAGAAAGTGGTAACTGTTGTAATTTTTTAATGCATCATGCATAATAATGGTTTGTATGATTGATTGATGAATGCATATTTGTTGAATGTCTGTTTGACTGATTGTATTCTGCGAAAATCATTTTGCCTGAGTTTTAACCAATTCTGTTAAGTGTTGAGTTGAATATATTTGAAGTATACGTTTCTATGTTTCTGAAAACACTGTTAATGCATGAAATCGACTTTGGACTTAATAAAACCGATTAATAATCTTTGTTTACTGTATTCTGTATTTTGAAAAACTTTAAACTTGGTTACATCGATTAAGTTAAAATTTTGGAGCGAAAGTGAATTCTGAATGTTCCCTCCAAATTTAATTTTGCTGAGAATTAAACCCTAAACCACAGAAGTGTGTCAGACATTTGAATCTTTCCTTTCTGGCACTCTTTGAGCAATATTTTTCTCAGTTTATCAATGGTGTCTAGTTCATCACAAAGGAAAAGAGTGAAAACCTTGGGTACCAAAAACATGACCCGACAATCACAACTTGAAGGTTGGATAAGCGACGATGAAGCTCAATCAAAATTTCTCGATAGCTGGAAAATGAGGAATCTTAATACGCATAAATTCCTGAAACTCAGTTTCTTCAAGAACGAAGGTTTTCAATTTCAAAGTTAGCTCAAACGCCAAGAGCTGAAGAAATTTGTTGAGATGGTCGATCCCTGGTATCCAGAATTGGTAAAAGTGTTTTATTGCAAATTTATAGATGAAATATGGACTGATATAGCAGGTCTTAAACTGGGAGGAGAAAGGTGTCATCTGGGTATGGAAGGCTTTCATAAATTCTCTGTATATCAGGATAGCTTAAGAAATCCTGAGGATATCCAAGATTACTCCCACTACAAAACTAGTGGAATGAAAAAGGATGATCGACTGGATGTTTTTGTTATCTCATGGATATTAATGCATGGAGGAAACAACCATGCACATGCCACTTCTGAAGACTTGTATTTGCTGAAAGCATTCAAAGAAAATATCCAAGGGACTGGCCTGCAGCTATTTCAGACAACATGCTGAAGGTAACCAGAATGGAATCAGCAATGCTGCCTTATTGTGTGTTCATTTCCATGATTCTTATTCATTTTGGAGTTGACTGCATTGGTGAGTCAAACGAGTCCTACAATAGAACAAGCAGGATTAACAAGTCTGTGATGGGTATGCAGCATACTCCAAATGGTTGGTTGTTCAAGAAGGAGGTTGTTGAAGAAGAGGAAGAAGCAAGACAATCATCTTCCATTCCTTACAGGGCACGTTCAGAATTTGAAAGAACTTTGTTGAGAGAAATAAGGTCTCTCAAGATTATGTGTCAAGGAACCAGAGATGATGTGACTGAAATGCAAGAGCATTTGATTTTTCACAACTGAAATGAAGAAGAGGAAAATGAAAAAGACTCAGGTGAAGAAGGGAGTACACCTGTTGAAATTGCTGCCATGGAAGAGGAAGAAAGTGAAGATGATGATGTTGCTAAAAAGAGCAACAATGACATGCTTCTTAGAACTTATTTGAAGAAAAATAAGAAGAAAATTTAAGATTTTAATCAATTTAGAATGTTTTGTTTTTAGTTGGTGTGTTTTCTTTTATAGTTGGCAATATATGCAATTTGTGTTTTGGTTGTTTCTGATTGTACTCAATGGTTGATATTAATGAAATCAGAAGTTGTTAAAATCGATATGTATTGATAAGCTGAATTAATCAGATTAAAATCGATTTTACTATGCCTGTGTGTGAATGATCTGTTAATTACTGTTACATTCATACTCTTATTTTACCTATGATAATTCCTGTATCATATTGATTCTAAAATGCTTGATCTAGAAAGATCTTGAAAGGTTTTGCAGGAGCATTGCTTACTAGATGGATAAAACTGGAAAATCAACTCACAAGACAACAATGAAGTCGATTAAGACTAAGAGCAAATCGACTGTGTATCAAAAAGGGTTTAAAGATTCCAATAATTGGGATATCTTATATCTTTAACTCTTGATATATATGTTATTAACTGTTTATTCTTCTTATATATCTCTTTGCTATAGATGTCTTGAGATAATAAAGAGATGAAATTGTTTTTTATGAATGATATTGTATCATTGATGCTTTGATATTCTTGTAATATTTCTAATCTAATACAATGTTGATATATGTTGATATATGCTCTAACATTTACTGTGAATACTGCATTGTGCATCTGTGTTTTGAGATTAAAACATGCATAATGATAGGGGGAGCATTGCATATTTATTGAGATGTTTCACATGCCTTCATTTAAGGGGGAAAATATATTAAATCATGTGAATATTTTTGACAGGGGAGCATCGTTATTTATTTTGATGGTTATCTGATGCATCTCTGTGTGCTTGATTATATGAATATCAATACCATTATGCTTACCTTATTTGCTAATGCCTAAAGGGGAGAATTATGTTGATTGCTAATTGATTGATAATCTGTATTGAGTTGTGCAACATGGTTGATTATTAATCATGGTTATGTATCATCAAAAAAGGGGGAGATTGTTGAGATAGTTAATAGGGAGAGCACAGGTTTGGTTGAACCCACAATCTCAGTAATATCTGAGTTTTTGATGATGACAACGCATAATTAATAACACATGTGTAATGTATGTTACATGTTCTATGTTTACATGTTATATGCTTATTATCAATGTGTTGAATCTGTTTGATCATATATGAGAAAATGATTGTGTTGTTATTGAGTTGTTCATTGCATTTCATTGTGTTATATATGTGATTATATGTGAATGCATGACACATGATTTTGGAAAAGAAAAACCACAAGCACTAATGTTGAATTTTAATTGTGTGGCATAATAATAGTTTTAAGTTGACTTCATTATAGGGTGAGTCGATTAAAACTCATGTCTTTGCACAAACTATTTTCAAAGCGTGCTGTGAGATTTTTCAAAGAGAAAGTTTTTCAAAACTATGATTAACACTCTTAGATAGTCGATTACATCGTGACGCGTTCGATTAAGTCTGTTATTGTTTTGAAATTCTGTTAATGCTTAATATACTTGTCTAACGATCATATTTTTAAATATGTTGACCAAGCATTATTTGATATTCAAATGCATTAATTGTGAATTAAATTAATTGTTGTGATTGCTGCTAATTGCATAACAGATTTGTTATATTCGATTTCATTAGTAACATATTCGATTAAAATGCGTCTGTCATGAGTTACTCTATAAATTGACGTGAATTTGAATTTTGTAAGAACATTTGAGAATCTAACACTTTGTGATATCTTTTGCATAAAGTGTAATCTTACAGAAAGAGGAAAAGAGCTCCAAGAAACAAGAAGTGACCACGGTAATCATCTCCTTGTGATTTCTTGAAGAACAAGTTTGTTGTGTTTTCAAAGGACTGATCAATTCTCCACATTTTGGTGTAACAGCAGGAGAGGGGATTCTTGCTACTGGTCTAGCTGTTGTATTGACTATATTTTGATTAGAGGGTTAAAAAGGTGTTCTACATTTTTGACGTGAGGTCTTCTATAGAAACCTTGTTGTAAAAACCTTGATCATTATAGTGCATTTGCTTCCTGTGGTTGGAAGGACACTAGAGGTAGGCAGGTTGGCCGAACCAGTATAAAAATGCAGTGTTTGAATCTTCTTATCCCTACTCCTTTCCGTTTAATCGACTTTATTCTGTATTCATTCGATTAAGTTTTCGCTGCATTAAAAAGTCTTTTACCTTGCGTTTCAAGAAAGTTTCAAAGGCATCATTTTTGTGAAAAAGATTTTAAAAGACTTTATTTTTATAATTCACCAATTCACCCTCCTCTTGGTGTGAGAAATTGATCCATTCTATTTTAACACAACCATCCATTTAAAACGATAATAAATTTTGATGACGACCCTGTTGTTGACGATGTACATGCAATTCGAGAATGAAGTCCCAACTTTTAGACCCACCAAAGGAGCGACCAGGTTGAGACAACTTTTACCTAGAAGAAATGCAGGTGAGAGGACACTTGTCGTTGTTGACGTGGTCACCGGTGTAGCATTTGGTCCAAATGCATATGTTTTTAGGTCTTACCTTAGAGTATTAGCACATGATCATATCTCTATCCTTACTCCATAGTTTGATCATGTATCTGAAGTTGATCGGAACCTAGTATGACAAGATCTACTGGTAAGTTAATTAATATTGCTCCAAATTCTAGTTTGATTATATTGATAAATTTGTATTGATATAAGGTTATTCCAAGTGTTTATCTTTAATTGCCGAAAGATTTTGGGGTTTTATGACGAAATAGACGTCAATATATATATCTTCGAAGCAAAAAGAAATGAAACTCCATGTTCAAAATATATGGCAATTGACAAAAAAACATGGCGTCAATTTGTACAGATTCGTACATCTGAGTCATGGCAGGTAAGTGTAGCTGATTGAGGTCGTACCCAAATCAAATTAATATGCAATTAAAGTGCAGTATATAGTAGCACGTGACTCCTAGGTTGTCTCAAAAGGACCAATTGTTGGTTCAATCATTAGATCAAACACGTAGTGCAGTATATAGTAGGACGTATACGCTCTACCACCTTAGTTGCATTTGAACTGAGGCAAAAGCCTGCCCATTTTTGCCTCAGTGCACAACTGATTTGCCTCGCCAATATATACATCGGTTCGTCAATCGTTGCGTATATGCGAAACCGTTATCGTTTCCCTTTACTACAGTAGTGTTAGGATCTATTTTGATGTGTTAATAATAGAAAAAATATTGATTATTTGGCTCATTATTGATTATTTAAACTGTATTCTTGGGTTGAATTTTATGTAGGTCTGGATTTGGATACTAGACATATAAATCATGTATTTTAAAAAAAAAATCACTTTTTATAATGGTTAAAGCTTGCACAAATATAAAACGTCTAACTTTTATACCGGTTATGGCTCTAACTAGTATAAAAGGTCTTACTTTTTATACCTGTTCTAGCACCAACAAGTATAAAAAAGTGAGATTTTTATACCCATAGAACCGGTATAACAAGTACAAAACTTCCTGTATGTTAAACCCCTGGTAAGTGTACCAGATCGTATCAAGTAATAATAAAATGGTAAGTCCAAGTATCATTTTCCCAAAGGACTCAGTGGCCTAGACGTTCATGTGATTTGATCGCATAAGACTTGAAAGAAGAATAATTTGGTATTTTGATGCAAAGATAAAATTAAACATGCAAAATGCAAAACATGAATCAATTGACAAATGAAACTATGGATGAATGGAGTTGTTGGGGTTTACAAATTCATCCTAATCCAATCCCTTATATTTACTTTTCTTATTAAATTCGCTTTATAATCAATGTCATACAACTTTCTAAATTACTCTAAACCCGATCGCTCGGCGAAAAGCGCCTATTACCATAATTACTAGTTTACTATCGCTAGTCTCCCTAGTAATTACTAATGCATTATTCACAGAAGCTTAAAAGAAATTGACCGTCATACTCCTATCGCTAGGTAGTATTGCATAATCAAGAGAATTCTTAACAGTTCTAGATTTCTCCGTACGTCGCCATATCGACAAAATCAAAGATCATGACACCAAATGAGTTAAATGATGCAAGCTCTATCCGTAGAAAAGAAAACTCAAACTATTGATAATACAAGCATATGAATAAAATAAGAATTTCAATATAAGAGAGTTTCAAAAGGATTACATTGTTCCCCAACAATAATGGGTTTAGTTCACCATAGACATGGTGAAACTAGATGGAATTAATGGAAAGAATGAAAGAATAAACCCTAGAATTGGTAATTTGGAGCTCCCACATCCAAAAGCCGCCTCTAAGGAGTGAAGAAGGTACTCTGACGTATCTGTTTGCCAAAAGATTACCCTAAGAGTCGCATTGGGTCTATTTATAACACAGAAAAATAATAGAAATTCGGCCCAAGGCCCATCATTTAAGCGCTCAGTGATCACAACCGCCCAACGGTGGTCACGCAGGACGCTCAGCGATCACTTGACGCTCAGCGGTGTGCGACTCCAATGCTTAGCGCTGAATTGACGCTGAGTAGTGGACATGACTTCTCTTTTCCACCTTTTCTCGTCCTTTCTTGATTCTAAGTTTTTCCTTCTTCATGTCCATCATTCAATTCTTATCAAATCTTGTCAAAACAATGTAAAATAAGCATAATATCTTCTAAAACCACTTTTGTCTCTCTTGAACCCAAACTAAGGTATTTTGCATGATTCTAAGCTCATTCTAAACCATAGAGGTTGTGTTTTGATATCAGATTAATTTATAAAAATAACGGTTTTCCAACCGTTATCACTATACACTCTAGTTCTATACCTACTCGAAAACCGATATTAAAATCCTTTTTTAACTGTTATAAAAGCCTTTTTTTGGCATAGTGAAAATTAAATATTTTAAATAATTCTTTCTAATTTATTCATTTTAAAAAAAAATTTAGATATTTCAAGATCTTGAAATAATATTTTTTGAAAAGGATAAAGAAAAAGATTTAGACATTTTATATAGAAACTGAAAAATATAACTACAATTTTAAAGAGATAAAAAAAAATATTTTTAACGAACCAAAATTAAGACATTTACAGATCCAATCATATATTTAAATGTAACTATTTATCTCCTTTTTCTCTTCTTTTTCACGTGTTTATAAGTCTTAGGATTTTCTGTCCACAAAAAATGTTCACCTTATCACCATCGCACCATCGCAGCTCTATAAATGGGATTTCCCATCTTCTCTTGTTCACACAACCTGAACTGAACCAAGAAGAGAAAAGCCTTGAGATTTGTTCCATAGCCAACCAAAGAAATGGCGAGTACAATGCCTTTTGCCCTTTTCCTTCTTTCTGTCCTAACCTTCTACCTTCCTTCAACCAATGCTGAAGCTGTCAGGGACCTGCATGGTAACATCGTTAAAAATGGTGGCCGATTCCATATATTGCCGTTATTTCCAATAGCCGGTGGAATTCGGCGAATAAAAACTGGAAACGAAACTATACCCCTCAGTGTTGTGCAGTCTCCCAGCGAGATCGATAGCGGGCTTCCATTGTTCATTACATCCTTTGCCCGTACCGGATTTCTGTCTGAAGGTCAAGCGACAATTAGCTTCGCTGATGACTCCTCTAATTTGTGGACCGGTGTTGCCGGTCTTCCTGAAGGAACCCTCGTTAAAGTTAGTGGCTATACAAATACAATCAGAGGTTTCTTCAGTATTGAGAATGTCCGAGCCAATACCTATAAGCTTGTGTTCTGCAAAATTGGCGGCAACCTCTGCGGTAATGTTGCGCTTGTTGACGATGATGCAGGGAACAGGCTTTTGGGTATCAATCAGAACGACCCTTACGAGTTTGTTCTTGAGGAACTTCCATCCTCATTTGCTGCATCCAAATGAAGCACTATGCATGAAAAATCGCCCACTTTTCCTTGTGTGAGACATGTCTATGCTTTGGGTGAAATAAATAAATGCAAGACTAAATAAAACACCCAGACTTTCCGTCAATACAAAGGTAGTGTTTAACATGGAAAAGATATGTTTTACAACCCTTTTTTCAAGCACAATCAATTAAAACTCTAAAAAAATATATCTTAACACCGTCATTAAATATATTATACAACAATTTTCTAAAAAAATATTATATTTCAATAAAATTTTAGTTTACAAGTTGTAAAATAAATAAATAAATAATATATCTATCATACAATTATTTTTAATAAAATATCAATTTATGAAATTGTGAAGTACTGTGAATATGGGCTTCAAAGTCTAGTGTTAAACATTAAATCGAAAAACAGCTATTGTCATAAATGATATCTAGCATTATTAAATAATATCAGTGAAATCTTTCCTATGACTATTTATTATGACAGATGAAATTCATATGTGAAAGTAGGTTGAGCGTTGAAATTATTCTCAGAATCTATTATGACAAGTATAAAAAAACTTGTCATAGTAGTTTTTTACTATGACGATTAATAAACCACCTATTATAATATATGGTTGATGCTATAGCAAAATTGAATTTATGTTGAAAACCTATTATGACAGATTTGGGAAGACGTGTCATAGTAGGTCTTAATTCCTAATTTTTCTACTTCATTCATGCATTCTCTTTTCTTCCTTCTTCTTTCGTTAATTCCCTCACTAAATCTCACTCATAGAGAAGAAGTTTTGTTTTTCTCATGCTCATCCTCATTGGCCTTCCACTAGGTGCGCCTCCTCCGCATTGGCCCTCCCCTAGAACCCAGCATCCACCGCCCTTCTCCTCTACATTGGCCATCACATGAAACCCTAGCCTCCACCGTTCACCTCTTTCACATTGGGCCTGCGTAGAACCCTAACCTCCACTACGTAAAAATGCTCAAGAAATGTGGGAGACGGTGAGAGTCACCCATGAAGGAACTAATGATGTTAGGAGAGCTAGAAGACATACTCTAATCCAAGAGTATGAGATGTTCCAAATGAAGCAAGGGGAAACAATTATAGATGTCTAGAAGTGTTTCACGCATATAGTGAATCATCTTATTGGGTTAGGTAAGTCCTATGAAAATGATGAATTAAATATCAAAATTCTTAAATCTTTGGACATGTCTTGGCAACCAAAAGTGACTACAATCAGTGAGTCACAAAATCGCAACACCATGTCAATGAATGCATTATTTGGTAAGTTGAGAGAACATGAACTGGACTTTGGCATTTAAAGAAAATAGAAAGAAAAAGACTTTGGCGTTTAAAGAAAATCTTGATAAAAGTCCTAAAGAAGAAGATGACTTTGAAGATGATGAAGAAATAGGTCTCTTTGTTAAGAAATTCAACAAGTTCATGAAGTTTGAAGGAAGAAGAAGATTCAAAGACGAAAAGAAGGAAAACAAGGAATCTTTACAAAATTATCATTGCTATGATTGTAGTGAGAAAGGACACATGAAGGCATGTTAAGAATCATTTGAAAATTTTTGTGAAGAATTTGGAATTTCTCATAATTTTTCTGCACCTAGAACTCCACAACAAAATGGGGTTGTAAAAGAGAAAAATAGATCTTTAGAAGAACTTGCAAGAGCCTTATTAAACGAATCAAAAATTCCAAAACATTTTTGGGTTGACGTTGTGAGTACTGCATGTTATGTTTTAAATATAATGTTTATTCATCCTATTTTAAAATGTACTCCTTATGAATTATTTAAAGGAAGAAAGCCTAACATTTCACATTTAAGAATATTTGGATACAAATGTTTTGTTTTAAATAATGGAAAAAAATTGGGATAATTTGATTCAAAATACGATGAAGCTATCTTTCTTGGTTATTCTCTAATGAGTAAAGCATATAGACTTTTTAATCGAAGAACTTTTGAAATTCAAGAATCTATACATGTTGTCTTTGATGAAATTGTGGACCTTGAGGAAAAATTGCTTGAGTTAGATGAATAAGATGCAGGTGAAGAAGAAGACTTTCAAGAGATAACAATTGACAAGACAAATAATCCTCAACCCAAAGATTTTGATAAGACATGGCAATAGCCCCGAGGATTATCACTACACAATGTTATTAGAGAAGTCTCAAAAGGGGTAAGTACTTGTAGAAACTTAGCAAATTATTGTATGATTGTGGCTTTTGTTTCACGGTTAGAACCTAGGAGCAAAAGGAAGCTCTAGAAGAAAATCAATGGTGTGTTGCAATGCAAGAAGAACTCAACCAGTTTGAAAGGAATCAAGTGTGGGAGTTAGTCCCTTGAGAAAGCACTCATCAAGTGATAGGAACAAAATGGGTGTTCAGAAACAAATTGGATGAAGATGGAAACATCACCAAGAATAAAGCTAGGCTGGTTGCAAAAGGATACTATCAAGAAGAAAGTATTGATTATGATGAAACATGCGCTCCTCGATCGAGGTCGTACCCGAATCAAATTTACTATTCAATTAAAATGTAGTATACTAGGAGAATGACCTTTAGGTCGTCTCTTAAGGACTAAATGTGATTCAGGAATTAGATCGAATACATGGTAGGGAGGGGGGTTGAAGGGTGTTTTGTGAAATGAAATGAACTGGTTAACACACAATTTAAACACAGATTAAAAACAGGTCAGTGTTAGATCTATTGCACTTGTTTCCAATCATAGATTTCTAACAGATATCCAATCCTATGACCCTTAATCCAACACGAACTAGACAATTAAGCAAAGTCTAAATTAGTCTTCATAAAATGCAAATTAGCAAATGCACTCACACAAATTCATCAGTTCTGCACAAACATGAACTAGACCACTAAGCGAGGACCAATTGATTATCATCAGTTGTCCTCCCTTGTCCTTGGCCCTAGTACAACCATAAAAGACCTTTCGATTTGAATATGCATATGTTTTGAGTGTTGATATTAAAGGCTTGCCACGTCTGCTTGTTGTTTGCTTTCTTGAGTTCATCAAGTTGAAATTGTTTATCCTAGACACTTGAGAAAAACAGTGATAGTGCATCTGTGAGGTTTTATTGTTTTTGCCATGTTTGGAATTGCTTGGATAATTTTCATGAGTATCTGCTTTCTCTGATTATTTGTGTGTTGGATGTTGTCTACTCCTTTTCAATTTCCAAATTCCTTGAGGACTGTGTAAATCTGTTTGTTTGTTTTCTTGTGAGTCTTTTTGTTCCTGTGTGTTGAGGTTGTGTCACTCCCCTGATGTCCTTTGAACTATTCCTTGATATGCGTCTTGATTTTGCCCAAGAGTGCAAAAGACTAAGTGTGATATATTTTAATGAATCAATATTTTCTGCTATTCATTTAGCTTATTGTACTACACTTGATTAGGAAATTGTGTTTATTTGTCCAATATTTCCTCAGTTTTGATATTTGGGCTTAATTTGACCAGTAATTCTTATTTTAATTAATTTGAATTATCTAAGGCTAATTATTTCCATTATTAATTGTAGGGAATTGTTTGAAATATTGTTTTGGGACTTCAAGAGGGAAAGAATGTCCACAACCACTCTCGACACAGGTGTTTTAGATTTAATCCAATTGTAAAAATTTTTTCGTGTAGTTTTGGGCTTATTTGGACCATTGGGCCATTTTGGGTCAAAATACTAAAAGCCCAAATTGTGGGTTGACCTTGGACTAGGGTTTTAGGACCCAAAGGGGGCAAAACATCCCTCACTCTCTCATTTATATTTTTCTACACTATTAGACGGCAAAGGGAGAGCTCCCCCATTTTTGGGTTTTAGGTTTTCATTTAAATTCCATGCACTTTCATTTCTAGAATTTAATTTCGTACAGTTTTGTTTTCTTCTCTTGCTTGCAATTTCGATTATGCACATTTAATTTCATTCTCATTCTCGCATTGCAAATTCGTTTTAGGGTTTTCCCATGTCATTTTCATTTCGTTTGAGCTCGTTTTCAATTCATTTCCATTACGTCTCAATGCTATTTGATTTCGTTCAAGTTTGATTGTGTTTCCAGTTTGCTTACGTTTCCAGTATGCTTGGTTTAAGAATTACGTTATTTTCATTTTGTTTTTGAATTGGTTGTTGTTTTAATGATTCAAATTTCGTTTCTAAATTGGGTTGCAGCGTTTTGAATTAATGTTAATGGAAGTTTAATCGGTTTGCTTTGGTCATTAGCAATGTTGCATCGTTTTCCTTTAGATTTCTGGGTATTAAATGTAAATTTGTTGCACTGACCTTGCATTTCATTGAATTTGTTGTGTACTGGAGATTATAACACGCTTAGTGGTCTGATTTGGGTTAATTATTGCTTAGTTAATTAATCTGTTCTGTGCAGGATTGATTAAATGTGTGTATTTCATTTGCTTAATTCGATTTTAGGAAAACTCAATTAATCTTCGCTTAGTTGATTGATCCGTTTTAGATTAGGGTGAGAGTAGTGATTAATTGATTGTTAATCGAGGATTGGAAGTGTTGTAACTGAGCTAATGATCAAATTGTCCTAAATCAGTGCTTAATTTGTGTGTTAATTAGTGCATTTCTTTTCACAAAACACTAGTTGGCTTGTCTCAATCTTCAACCAGGGTGGCTCATCTAGACCTTTTCTCAAAGTTAACCCCTTTCGACCTTCGACCTGTGTGTCAATGTGTTTCATCAACAAAATAGTTTGAAGTTAGGGTTAAATATGTAACTGGTCTCTTAACTTTAAGTGAAATTTGAAATTATTCCTTTTTCGAAACTTTGGTTCAATTTAGTTTCCTAATTTTAGAAATATGTGGATTAAATCATTTTAACTAAATTTTATTAAGTTTATTTGACATTTCAAATGTGTTTAATGATAGCATTTAAGTGGTTTACACCGTTTGACACATTTTCGCTTTAATGTTAACTAAGAAAGGCATTTGAAACGTCAAATAAACTTAATAAATTTTTGTTAAAAAGACTAAATTCATGCATTTCTAAAGTTTAACGACTAAATTGGACCAAAGTTTCAAATAGGGATTAACTTTAATTCTTTATAAGTTAAAGGACAAAAACATATTTAACTCTTAAGTTAATGAACAATTAACTTAATTGCAAATTTAGAGGTTCAGTTTTTTAAAATCAAATTATAAAATGGTTTAGTTTAGTTTTTGTTGTAAATACTTCACTATTTTCAGTATAATATAATAATTAATTTCTATTTCAATTTAGTTAATTTTGTTCACCATTATTTTTAGTGGCTTCCATATTTATATTTCTATTGAATGAGGAATGTTTCTTCCTATATCAGTCTTTTTTCTTTCAGCATCCCATAAAACCTAATATACCCATTTTATCTATTTGGATTACTGTTGTTAAAACAGATTCAAACCCTTGAACCAACCTAGTCCACCATGGATTCAGACTAGGTTGGAGTTAAGAAAAAAATGAAATTTTGATACGGACTAATTTTGAGTCTGACCACTAAGAACCTAATTTATCCGTGTTGAACTTGTGGTAAGTCGGATTGACTCACCAATCCACCCAGTTTTTTTAGGTTGTATTATTATATTACAACATTTTTTTTTTGTGGATTTCCAATCCACGGTAAGTCGGGTTGACTCAACCTACCTAATTTATTATTTTTAAGTTGTATTATTAACATCTTTTGGATTAAACTTTATTTAGATCTTACTAAGCCAGTGAACCAACCCATTTAATCCAATAACTCGTAATAGATAGGACTCGGTTCAATTTTTTTGAACTCGTTAATAAGTAAACTAGGTTAGATTGACTCATTAAATAATCAACCTATAGTAAGTCGGGTTAGGTCCCGCCGGGTGATTCACTTTGATAGAACTACTTTGCACCTTCCTTTTCAGGCCACCTTCCTTCAAATCTTCTCCTTTCTCCCAGTTTTGTTGCACCGTTGATTGAGCTTTTGAGGGTTCGTCTCTGCACCTTTCTTCCATCTTTAAGGAGTGCTTTTTACATTGCCGTAAACTTACTGTTAATGCAATGTAGTTGTGGGTGCCAAGGGTTGTGCTTCTCGTTGGGGAGGGTGCTGGTTTTGAGTGGGGAGGGTGTTACTACGTGTTTTGTTGCATTTGTATTTAAAAGTATATTTCAAAATGGTAATTCTGAAAGTACTACCAAATCCAAAAGTACTTTCTAGAATGAACACTCCGCAAACATTAAAAACATATTTTAGTATGACTATTCTGAAAATATTTATGGATCTAGTGGTTTTTTTCGAAAAGATTATTCCAAAAATATGTTAAACTATTTCAAATGTTTATTTTGAAAATACTGTCCAATCTAGAGATATCTTTTGAAATGGCTATCTTTTAATATGTTTAAAACGTATTTTAGAATGATGGGAAGATATTTTTATATATGAAAATACGTTCTCAATCCAGAAGAACTTAAAACCCATAAAATCAACTCACTCCTAATCACAAACCACCCTAAAGTTTCTAAATAAAAAGTGAAACCAATGCAAAATTAACTAGAAGAAGAAGGGTAATTTGGAGATATTAAATTTTAGGAAGGTGCAGGAAGAAAAAAAAGAAAAAGATACAAGTTGTTTCTTCTTACACTCCATCAAATTTCTTCCTATACCCCATGATAGATCAGAATAGAGAGATGAATGTCTTTCAAAAATATTTCTGAAATTGGTTTAATGTGTTCCACAAAACAAAATGGAAATTTGATGGGGGTGTAGGAAGAAACACCCTTAAATGTGAGATAGTTAACAAGTCATTTTGGATCTAGGAGGCCCAACATTCAATATCTCGGGGAGACTAGGAAGTGTTGTTCCTGAAATGCATATATTGTCTATGACGATTGATGATTATAGGAATGAAATATGGATTTTTTTTTTTATATTTTGTTTTAGGAGTTCCAATTATAATTAAAGAAATAAAGAGAAAAGAAGTGTGATTGGAAACTTGTAACTTTTTGGAGTCCAGAAATACTTCGAATTTGTTCAAAAACTTGGCATCACAAAAATACATTGTTGAAACCAAATCTTTATTTAATTATGAAAAGTTTAGACAATAAATTATAGTTTGTTGAGCTTTTGTCGTTTCTAACACTTTTAGTTGAGTGTTTAGAAATGCATAATATATGCTGCCTAAACTAGTGAATATGTTCAGTTCGGAAAGTTGTAAGAATATTTGACTAGTGATTGCATACCATTAAAAGGAGCACCTAAGAAACTATTAGCCAATTGAAACACAAAGCAGTACCAAAATGGAACTTCAGAATTTTGAAAACACTTAACATGATTATAGAGTTCAAGTATTTATTAGAAACTTAGACAATACAATAAGATTGTTAATAAGCTAAATCAAAGATGAATTTTCTAATTGTTTCATTTCATGAGCAATTGGACGATTGAACACTAAAAAAATAGGTGTTAGACTCCTTGTTGTTTTCATTCTTTCTAGTATCATTTTTACCTTATTAGTAAACTGCTGTAACAATTCTGGACCTACCGTCACTGATTCACCATCTTGAAACCAACATAATGGTGTCTGACACTTTACCATTCCGATACTAGAATGGTAACTATTGTTGTAAGTGAACTCAACCAACAGTAGAATCTCATTCGAGCTCGCGAGATGATCCAAAACTCAACCAACGGTAGATAGATAACTATTAGCGACAAGCAAAGATTTTCTCCACCTTCATTTCCTAGTCTAGATAAGCCTCAACATTGTCTTTTCCATGAAAATGAGGTAAATCTACTTTGATTTCTCTGGGAGGGAGAGGGATATGATAATATTTTCTTGGCCTTCTAGAGGAAGAAGGATGGTGATAATACTCACCCACTCTAAGACTTTCCCTTTCATAGTTTGAATCCTCACTCCTATTTCCTCTAGATTTTTCCTTACTGTGGAGTTGCTCATCTCTCATTTATCTTAATTCATTTTGGATGATGGTGGTTTGCAAGTCTCTATCTATTTAATCCTTAGCCATTCTTTTTTCAACATCCACACTCCAAAGATTTAGCTCTCTAAGGTGTTTTACAATTTCTTTAAGAGTAGTTTGTTCCTTAGAGTCACTAATTCTTGGAGATTGATGTCTAGACATCTTGTGATTTTAAAAGTTTTCTTGTTTTAAAGATTGTTAGTTTTCACCAAAGAATAAATTTCAGGTAAGAGAGGTGAACCACAAGGGTCTCTTAAATACCAAGTGTTGCCTTGCCAAAGATGTTCTAGGCTACTTACTTAGCTTCCTTAACTTAAAATTACCCTTAGGATCACAAGAAGTTGATCAAAGATAACACAATCAAACAAAAATAAGAAAAAAAACTTAGATACCTAATATGGGCCCCTAGGTTTTGAGAAGACTTCTACTCTTACTCACTCTTGACGCATAAGTAAAATCACAAGGAATTAAAAGTGAAGTCTCCTAAGTGAGGCTTGAAACTTTGGTTCCAAAACACGGTTACTGTCTAACCAATTTTAAAATGAACAATTATAAGCAAAATTGCAAGTGAAAGGAAGAACATTTATGAATTCTTCCAAGTGACTTGGCTTAAAGGCCTTCATACAAGTGATTTTTAAAGCTGGAAAATAGAAAAAAAAATGGAGAAAGGCAGGTTTGGCTTCTCGTAAGGAATAATGTTAATAGTGTACAACACTAATCTCACAGTTGCAAGGTGGAGGTGTTTGAAATTGTTGTTTCATAACTCACTCCAGCCAAAAGTTATGGTGCACAACCGAAACACCGAAAATGTAGAATCGTCCAACACCTTGCAATTCACTTCTTCCTATACTCCACTTCCTAATATGATACCATGGATGTGTAAGTCTCTAGCTAAGTTGCTCCCCCAAAACACCTCACACAGGCCACAAATATCAAAGAGTTAAATCGAAAATATTGTGCCACAACAACCTAATAATGGTTGAATTTATCGTTTATTTGATACTTAATTTTGATATTAAAAACACCCTTTTTGACTTAGAAATTTCCTTGAAATCATGATTTTGTTTAAGTTGTGTGAATAAGAGAGTTGAAGGTGAATTTAATGATTCTTGGCTAAATTCCCTTGTTTTAGCAAGAATTGAGATGATTGCGAAGAACATTTGAAGTACCAAGGAGTTGGAACTCTGGAAGGACTTGATAAGCATCAGAAAGGAGGATCGTAGGATGCCCGAGCACACGTTTTAGGGGTCCTCAACACCATAACTCACTGTTTCACGCCTGACTGCCTTTTCTAGAGGCCCTCAATGCAGAAAGCTTTGGGTTCACGCTTCGGCGCCCTTTTTGGAACGCTGAGCCCCACTTCCTAAAGTCGCACCACGCCTGGGTGCCTTTTCAAGGGCATTGAGCACCACTAATTTTTGTTTCACGCCTGAGCGCCCTAAGTGGGGTGCTGAGCGTTGGCGATACGGGCTTAGGCTGTGTTTTTGTTTTCTATTTCGATCTATTTAAGGACTTGGACGTCCTAGGGTTTGTATCTTTTGACAGAAGAGGCGCAGAAACACACTTTTTTACTCTCTGAAGGCGGGTTTGGATGCGGGAGCCTCCATCTTCAACTTTTAGTGTTTTTCTATCTCATTCTTTTCCATTTTTCACTATGATAATGGTGAACTAAATTCTATTTGTTGTTGGGAATGATGTAAAGCTTTGTGAACTTTCATGTATTTGAATTGATCATTAATTACATACGCTTCTTTCGTTAATTGTTAGGGTAATTCTTCTATCCTCAATGCTTGCTTTGTTTAACTCATTCATAGCATAATGTATGATTTGCATGAGTACAAAAGGGTATCTTACAATTTAGGTTCTGGGGAATTTCTCCCAAAAGTAGTATTGCTCAGGAATGAGGATATGAGTTTTGGTTGTCTTAAGCTACTAATCGTAATGCAGAATTAATTATTTGGGATGCAAGGAATTGTGACCTAGTAATTAAGGATAGGCTTTCTTCGCTGAGGAATCAGGTTTTAAGTACTTTAGATAGTGACATTGACATTAATGAAGAAGTAAAATTTGTATATACATGAGAGTGAGCTAGGTGAAATCTAACCCCAACAACATATTCATCTCATAATACTAAATTCATATGTTCATCTTTGTGCTTCCGTTTAATCGATCCAACTACATACATCTTGATAACGGTTGAAAACACCCCTTTCTACTTAGAAACATGCTTAAAATCATGTTTTTCTATTAAGTTGTGTGAATAAGAGAGTTGAGGTTGAACTTGATGATTTTATGACTAAATTCCCTTGTTTTTGCAAGAAATGAGATAATATGGAAGCATAGTTGAAGTGTCAGGGATATGGGCCTGGGCTTTCTTTCTGTTTTGATTTCGCTCTATTTAAAGGACCTAGACGCCCTAGGTTTTGTATCTTTTGGCAGAGGAGGCGCAGCAACACACTATTCCACTTTCTTAAGGCGAATTTGGATGCGAGAGCTTCCATCTTCAACTTTTAGGGTTTTTCTATCTCATTCTTATCCATTGTACATCTAGTTTCACCATGACGATGGTGAACTAACTTCTATTTCTTGTTGGGGGATGATGTAACCTTGTGAACTCTCATGTATTTGAATTGATTCTTAATAATATATGCTTCTTTCATTAATTGTGAGGGTAATTCTTCTGTTATCAATGCTCTCTTTGTTTAACTCATTCATAGCATGATGTGAGAATTGCATGAGTGCTGGGAGGTTCCTTACAATTCAGGTTTTTGTAGAATTATTCCCAAGAGCAATATTTCTCATGGATGGGGGTATGATTCTTGGTCGTCTTAAGCTCCTAATCTTAATGCAGAATGGGTTATTAGGGATGCAAGGGATTGTGACCTAGTAATTAAGGATAGGCTTTCTTCGCCGAGGGATCGAGTTTTATGTAATTTAGAGAGTGACGTTGACATTAATGAAAAGAAGAAGAATTCTTACATACATGAGAGTAAACTTGGTGAAATATAACCCCAACAACATATTCATCTTGTTGGTACCAGGAATGGTATGGTTTGAAGAGTAAAACACAGCGGAATAAAACTTAGAGTAAGCGGAAAACGTGTTCGGTCACCTTTTTAAAATCAATTTGGTCCTTTTTAGAAAATCAATTTTCTTTCAAAAAATTTGTTGAACAGTTGATATACGTAAAAGATAAAGAGTGTAGGGAATAGAAAATCACACGAGTAATTTTTATACTGGTTCGATTCAACAGAATCTACGTCCAGTCGTTAATCACTATAAAAGTGATTAACAGTTCCACTAAAAATTTGTTTCACAGATTACAAATATAATGAATAACAACTGATAAAATAAACCTTCCTTCGACGAACGAACCGGAAGAAGAACACTCTGCCAACTCGAAGAGAACCGCTCCGGCAATCGACCAACGATTCGCGAGCTTCTCCTATTCACGAGACCAGGCAGAGCACCTTTCTAACTCGAAGAGAGCTTGCTCCGACTATCGACACACGAAACACGAGCCTCTCCTGTTCACGAGACGAAGCAAGGGAACTTTGAACAAGCTTCTGAGAACTTCCTCTGACAAACAATATTCTGCAAAGCCTCAGTTCAAAAAACGTTGTGTTGAATTTCTCAGAATCCCTACATATAGCCATCTACTCTGAATATCAAAGGTCAAGTCCCAACTGCCACGAATAATCGATTATTGTAAGTGATAATCGATTATTCAAGTCCGTTACAGGTTTTTCAAAAAGTGATAATCGATTACATGTGGTGATAATCGATTATTCCTGAATGACTTGTGATAATCGATTATTGCTTCTTGATAATCGATTATTGCAGTTCAAAATGTGAATTTTACAAAGTTTATAAGACTTTCCTACTACATTTAATTTCTACAAGTTGCTTTTAAATAATTTTAGACTCTTCGTCAACTAGGTCTTCTTGCAGCATCATCAAAATAAATGTCTTCAAGATTTACCAATATTCCTTATTGGTAACACATCTCATAATACAAACATTATACGTTGATCGTTGTGTTACTCTTCAATTGATCAAAACTGCATTCATGTTTAATTTTCTGTATTTGCATTCTAAACCAATGATTTCGATCCTTTTAAGTCTTAATTAATCGAGTTATCACACGACTGTCTAGTGCCGAGAGTCTCTTAGGAAATGATACCCTGTCTTACCAGGATTATTACTTGCTACGATACGGTACACTTGCTGGTGACCCAACACATATTTACTTTCCTATATTTGCATTCTAAACCAAAAGAGTTTGTTCTTAAGTCTTATTTAATCAAGAAATCACATAACTGTCTAAACCAATGATTTTGATCCTTTTAAGTCTTAATTAATCGAGTTATCACACAACTGTCTAGTGCCGAGAGTCTCTTAGGAAATGATACCCTGTCTTACCAGGATTATTACTTGCTACGATCCGGTACACTTGCTGATGACCCAACACATATTTACTTTCCTATATTTGCATTCTAAACCAAAAGAGTTTGTTCTTAAGTCTTATTTAATCAAGAAATCACATAGTTGTCTAGGCCGTGAGTCTTTTGGAAAACGATACTTGGTCTTACCATGTTTATTACTTGATACGATTCGGTACACTTGCCGATTGATTAACACAACCACGAGGAAACCAAAATAGAGAGAACTACGCAAACTTTTTATCAAACAATTGTAGTGCTAGATTGCCAAGAATTCAAATTAAGCAAAAATAATAAGCTAGCACATAGGGGTGAATGTAAAAGGAACCGAAGATGTGCTCTAGAAAGGATTAAGAAAGCAAGAAACGGAAATAAGTTGCATTGGCATCGAAATTTAAACTCAAAAGCAATTGGTTGAAACTGTTCGACGAAATGCCTAAGAGAGAAAACCAATTTTTGATATCAAATTTTGATTTTGTGTTTCGAAATTGTAGATAGTGGATTGCATTAGCCCTTTGGGATTTTTAAACTGTTCAATTGTTATTTTGATTTATTGTTTTCAATATATCATGGCCAAATGTGTTGCTACAATCCAATTTATAATGTACCATAAACCATAATTAGTAACACATCAATTGTGCAATAACTTGTGAAGAGACATAGTCAAAAACTTTGTGGTCTAAAGAGTGAAAAGATTTATAGCAGCTAAAACTCATAATGTCTTTGTATTATAAAGTTTAATTCATGAAATCAAACTTGTTTGAGTAGCTAAATGATGCAGAAATGTACTATTTCAAATTTTCACTCATCCAGCCTCAAATTCACTCAAAGTAAGCAACACAACCAACCAAAATTTGACTCAAAGGTTCAAAAAACTTTTGAACAATTCATTGGACACAAAAACAACAAATGAAAGTTGAAGAAGACAATAGAATAACAATTGAAGATGGTCAACAATGAACTAAATGCTAAACTCGAATTTAAACCAAAAATAGACTTCAACAGTGAAAGTGGAGATCAGCCAACTACAAATCCAGTGATTTTGGAGTTTTCTCAAGGTGCAACCAAGCTTTTACCTAAGCATGTCATGGCTTATGTGGTCTGCACCAGGTACTTACTTGAAATAAAGCTTAGATCACAAATTTCATGGTGCACTTAACATGTTTAAATGTAAAAATAGATGGTTCAGTCATCATGAGATTCAAATATGAAACTAAAGATACTCATCATGCGTCTGGGCTCTTAATGGACTTATAATGGCTCATATGGTGTGCTGATGTTGATCAACCAATCAGAATGAAATACAAGCTCAAAAAGCATAATACAACTAAATTAAAGAACAAAATAAGCAAAGTAACATGACTTGGACAAAATAGAACATAATTTCCAAATAAAATGATTCAATCACTTGAATGGACCGATTGAAAATGAGAAACAAAATCAAATCATGGCTAGCACACAACAATTAGACTCAAACAAAACCTAATGAACCCATAATTTAATGGAATAGTGATTAATAGAAGCAAAAATAGATAAGGACAACGTATGACAATTCGAACGAAGGAAAAAAGCACTTAGCTCACTAAGTGCACTCAAACCTGGCTCGAATTACTACATGATAGCTCAACTTCGTGCATTGAAGAGATCCAAACCAGCGAGCTAAGTCGAGGATGTGCTTACAACCTACCATTTATGGAAGGAAGCTAGACGGGTAAGGGATGAAGCAATTGAAGGTCACTTTTCGGACTAGAGGCCGAATGCAATTCAACAGCATAACTTTAATTCATTCAAAAATGTCTTTACAAAGGTGAGGGGTGCTGAATTTATAGGAACTTCAACACCTATTTTTGAGTTAATCTACACAACTAATCATCAACCTAAATTCTCGAATTAGATGCCATGTATTTAGCCATGTGAAACAGCTGCTAGCTACACCAAAAACACGAGCCCTAAAAAGTTGTACACACTATCGTTGAGCACTAGACATGGGGCGTTGGGCACTTGTAGGTTTGATGTTTAAGGTGCTTTCCAATCTTCATGGGCTTGGGCTGACTGATTAGCTGCCAATTGAAATTGAGAAAAAACTTCTTTGGTTCTTTGGATGGCTCTTATAACTCCTTGTGAAACCTTCTTGTCATTCTTCTTGTAATTGGGCCTTGAATAAGTGGTGGGCTTAGGCCAATTAGGCCTTGAATAATTGGTGAGCTTAGGCCAATTGGGCCTTGAATAATTGGTGGACTTCGGCCTAAGTCATCAAAAAATAAGAACAACAATGTTAGATTCCTGCAACAATTAGCGAACCCTAATGAAAGAAAAGAAAAACAAGAGGGAAAAGATAAGCGAACCTCAACAAAGGACCTTATGGAGGAAAACATGAGTTCTACAACATGACCTTGTTAAGACAAGATTTTCTATAAGACTGAACTATCTAAACGTTCTCATGTGTTTTGAAGTTTAACAAACAACATTAAATGAAATGAGCATATGACAATGTTATCATTTGAATAACAACAGAGGTAAAATATAACAAATTTATGAAAATGCTGTGAGAAACCCAAATACCTTAGGCAAAGTCATAGTAAAACACCTAAGTACGAACAAACACACCTCAAACTTTATCCCTAATTAATGCATAAATAAGAGTCTTGTTGAATACAAATGTTATACATCGTTAGGCGATAACCAAACAAACTCTCAATGTCTTGATAGAGAAAAGTGTCAAACAATGTTTTTGGAAAACACGCTGAAAAGTCTCAAATGATATTCCAAAAACTTATGTTGGAAATAACCCAAAGCTTTTACATAGGCTAGACGATACCATGGATCAAATGATCATCATCTGCTTGGTATCATAATGAAAAGCTTAAATGATCAAATCCTACCTTAATGGTGGAAAATGTTATTAGAAAGTGGGTTTACCCCTAACTCAACCCCACAAAACCAGCTTGTAAGGTGAGGTTTGCACCCCACTTATATATTATAATTTGGCCTTATCTTTAGTCGATGTTGGACTTCCAACACACCCCCTTTAAGCCGAGGTATAGACAGCTCGTGCGTGATAGTAGAAATAGGGTGGTCCAATAGCGGCCCGACAACGGGTGGAATAGAAATGCCCAAGAAATGAGAAATATCACTAGGATAGACTCTAACCATGGCTCTGATACCATTTTTTAATGATAGGATCATAACATTTATACCCTTTTTTGTGTAGCTGAATATCCTAAAAAAATACATTTAACAGCCCTGGGATCCAGTTTATCTCTAACTTGAATAGGGACATGTTCAAAGGCTATACATCCAAATATTCTAGGAAACAATCCATTTGATTTCTTAAAGTGAGGAAAAAAATTATTTAGGACTTCTATTGGACTCTTATTACTTAGGTCATGTGAGGGAAGTTTATTAATAAGATAGGATGCAGTAAGAATAACTTCTCCCCAATAACTTTTTGGAACATTCCCTTGAAAAAGAAGTGTCGAGTTATATTGAGTACATGCCTATTTTTCCTTTCTGCAACTCCATTTTGTTGTGGGGTATAAACACATGAAGAATCATGGATGATCCCATTAGATTGGAAATACGAGGATATGGTTTGGTTGAAATAATCTCTAGCATTATCGGGCCTAAACCTTTTAATATTAACCCCAAATTGAGTTCTAATCATTGAGTGAAATATGGGAATGATAGTGCTTACATCAGATTTTTGTTTAAGCAAATAGAGCCAAGTAACTCTAGTGCAATCATCAATAAATGTTACAAACCAGTAGGCCCTAGAAATATTAGGTACAGGAGACGGTCCCCATATATCACTATGAATCAATTGAAAAGGTTGAGAGCTTCTATTATTGTTGTTGGGAAAAGATGCATGAGTGTGCTTGGCTAACTCACAAGTTTCACAATGAAGTTTTGAGATATCTAAGTTTTCATACAAAAGTGGAAACATAAACTGTAGCACCTTAAATGATGGATGTCCTAGACGATAGTGATACAACCATAATTCATCCTTATTTGTTATGCTGTGAAGGGATTTTGCTTGGTTGGTCTGGGATTTTTGGGATACTTCCAAGTAGTAAAGACCATCTTTTTCTTTAGCAAGTCCAATCCTCCTCCCTGAGTCCTATTCTTGAAAAACACAGAGATGGGGAAAAATTGCAGAGCAATTGAGATCAAAGGTTAGTTTCTTTATGGAGAGAAGACTGGATGAGAGTTTGGGAAAATGGAGAACATTTTTAAGCATAAGGTTGGGGTTTACTTGGATATGACCATATCCTGCAACAGTAGCTACTGACCTATTGGCAACAATAATTTTTCTATTAGTTGGTGAGGGTGTACAAGAATGAAACAAGTGGAATAAGTGTGTCATATGATCTGTAGCTCCCGAATCCACAATCCAAGAGTTCACATTATATGTGGTATTCATACAAGAAGTTTTACCTGAGAAAACAAGAGAACATGATCCATAGGGTTCCTTCATATTCCCCAATAGCTTTTTCAGTTTCTCTATTTCTTCCATATTGAAACTGTGTACTGCTGGAGATTCTTTAATCTCTATTTGTGTTACATGCACTTGGGACTTTTGTTGTCCTCCATGATTCACCCACTCCTTTCCTGGAGGTTTGCCATGCAATTTCCAACATTTCTCCCTTGTGTGTCTTGGTTTCTGACAATAGGTGCACCATAAACTATCTATGTTTCCTTTCCATAGAGAATTAGTATTTTGCTCATTTCCTTTCTGCACCAGTTCAGGTTTGGTAAGTAGGGCAGACCCATCTATTGGTTGAGACTCAAGCATTACACTCCTACGACTCTTTTCTGCACGAACAATAGAGATGGTTTCTTCTAGTGAAGGAGTATCGTTTCTCCCTTGAATTTGCACTCTAACCTGATCAAATTTAGGATTTAGTCCTGCTAGAAAATCATACACACGATCCTTCTCTATGAAATTCTTCAAGAGGACTGCATCCTCAGCACACTTCATTTCAAAAACTCTATAGTGATCAAGTTCCTGCCATAGATTCTGCAACAGTGCCGCATATTCTATGATTCCTCTGCTTCCTTGTTTTGGGGCTGTAGTTTTTATTTTGATTTCATATACTTGGGCAACATCATTGGCTTTGGAATATGTGCGGTTTATGGAGTCCCAAATGTCTTTAGCAGTATTAAGAAACTTACAAGTGTCATTGATTCTAGCTTCCATGGAGTCCCACAACCACGACATAATCATGGAATTTTTTTTTTATCCCATGCTGTGAATGCTGGATTCTCCATGCTTGGACCATTTTCAAGGAGATGAACGAGGCATTATTTTCCATTAAGATATGTTCTAACAAACTAGGACCAAGTTAGGTTAACACAACGGAAAGAATAACAGTAGCAATTAAGGTTGCCCCCTTTTTTTAGACGAGAATGGCAATGAAGGGCAGCAATAGTTGAGGAATGACAATAAAGGCTGTGAGACAAGAAAACAAAGACCAGGGCTCCAGGAAAAACCTAGAGCTCTGATACCATGTTGGAAAGTGGGTTTAAGCCTAACTCAACCCCAAAAAATTGGCTTGTAAGGTGAGGTTTGCACCCCACTTATATATTATAATTTGGCCTTATCTCTAGTCGATGTGGGACTTCCAACACACCCCTTTCACACCGAGGTATAGACATCTCGTGCGTGATAGTAGAAATTGGGTGGTCCAATAGCGGCCCGACAACGTGTGGAATAGAAATGCCCAAGAAATAAGAAATATTGCTAGGATAGGCTCTAACCATGGCTTTGATACCATATTGTAAACAGAAGTAGGATGCTGGAATTAATTATGGTATGTCTCAATTGATGTTACTTTTCTTGAAACTAAACTTTTTTTTAGCAAAACCAATCCTACATAACAATGTCTAGAAGACCCTCATGAAAATACTGAGTTCTTAATTCTGCCATATGTCACAACCAACAGATGTGAGCCTCGAACTATACAACATAATTTTGAACGAGGATTAGAAGCTGAAATGGATACAAATATCCCCATTGAAGCAACTTAAATAGAAGTTGACAAGGTTTACACTAGGAGAAAAAAAAATGCCCAATGTGATGTAAGTCCATGAATCCAATCCAAGTTCTGCACCAGAAAATGTAGAAATACCTAAACCAGAAAATGAGATTGACCTTCCAATAGACTTCCAAAAAGGTACTAGAAATTGCACAAAAAAATCTCTTTATGCTCTCTCAAATTATGTTTCTTATGATAAATTATCAGCTAACCATAAAAGTTTTATTGTACACTTGAATTCTGTGGTTATACCAAATAATATTACTGAAGCACTAGTAAAGAAAGAGTGGAGAAATGCTATGCAAGTGGAAATGAAAGCATTAGAGAAGAATAACACTTGTGAAATTGTGGATAAACCCAAAGAAAAGAATATTGTTGACTATAAGTAGATATTTGATAACGGTTGAAATACCGTTATTTTTATACTTAAATTTGATACTAAAAACACCCTTATGACTTAGAAACTAGCTTAAAATCATGTTTTTGCTTATGTTGAGAGAATGAGAGAGTTAAAGGTGATATTATTGGTTTTATTCTTAGTTTTCCTTGTTTTGGCAAGAATTATGACAAATTGGATGAATGAAGTTGAAGTAGCAAGGAGTTGGACTCAGGAAAAGCAGGAAAATAACACAAAAGAAGAATCGCAGCTGGCGCTGAGCTCCACTTTCACGCTGAGCGCCAAGTCTGCTATTGAGTTCACTGTCTGGCGCTTAAGCACCACCACTGAGGGCCAAATCCAAGTGTCGCACCTACTGATGAGCGCCATTTCACCACTGAGCGCCAATTTTGCTTAAGACTTCTTTGTCTCACGCCTGGGAGCCACCACTGAGCGTCATTCTGAATGCCGCACCTACCGCTCAGCGTCATTTTAGCGCTGAGCGCTGTCAGCGTGGGCCTGAGCCAATTTTCTGCTATTTTTTATGAACTATATATTGATTTGCATAACCTAGGGGGTCTATCTTTGGACAGAAAAAGGCACAGAAACACACTCTTCACCCCTAGGAGGCGGATTTTGGATGCAGAAGCTCCAATCTACAACTTTTAGGGTTCTATCTTTCATTCTTTTCATTAATTTCATCTAGTTTCACCATGTCTATGGTGAACTAAACCTCCATTGTTGTTGAGAAAACGATGTAATCCTTTGAAACTCTCCTGTATTGAGTTGATTATTAATATATATGCTTTACTTCATTAATTGTTAGGGTTGTTCCTCTACACTCTATTCATATGCTTTGTTTAACTAATTCAATTGCATGATCATTGATTATTTTTTTTTATATGGACACATACGGGAAAATCTAGAACTGAGGAAATTCTCCCAAGAGCAATATTACCTAGACATAGGGATAGGAGGATTGGTTGCCTTTAAGCTTCTGTGCGAATGTAATGCATAATTAATTGTTAGGCAAACAATACATTGTAAAGTAGTAATTAAGAGTAGGCTTACTTCACCGAGACGTCAGGTTTAAAGTCAATTAGAAAGTGGCATTAACATTGATGAAGAAGATGAATTCGTAAATTCATGAGAGTGGATAGGATAAGTCAGAAACTCCAACAACATCATCATTCCATATTTTATACACCAATCACTTGCGTATTCTTGAGTTAATTGATCAACACTTGCATTCATGTTTATTTTCTGTTTTGCATTCTAAAACCTAATTTTTGTTCTCAAGTTTTAAATAATCAACAAATCACATGACTGTTTAGGCCAATGAGTCTCTAGGGAAAACGATACTCGGTCTTACCATTTATATTACTTGATACGATCCGGTACACTTGTCAGAGTCTTAACAATATGCACAGTAAAATATAATGTTGATGAGTCACTTGAATGATATAAAGCAAGATTGGTGGCCAAAGGATACACTCAAGCATATGGAATAGACTATGAAGAGACGTTTGCACCAGTTGCTAGAATGAATACTCTAAATATTCTTCTATCCTTAGCTGCTCATTTTGATTGGAAACTACTACAGTATTATGTTAAAAATGTCTTTCTGCATGGAGACCTAGAGGAAGAAATATACATGAATATCCCACAGGGGGTTGAAGGAGATAGACAAAATAAGGTGTGCAGACTTAAGAAGGCACTATATGGACTGAAACAATCTCCTAGAGCATGGTTTGGCTACAAACAAAGCAAAGGATACCACACATTGTTCATAAAACATCCAGAAAAGGGGAAGGTAACAACTCTTTTGTGTATGTGAATGATATTATAGTAACTGGAAATGATGAAACAGAAAAGGAAAAATTGAAACAAAACTAGTCCAAGATTTGATCTCAAAGAGTTTGGAAAACTAAAAGTTTTCTAGGAATTGAAGTAGCATACTTGATGGGTGTCACACCCCATGCAAATTTAATGTGCATAAAGAATGTAGTATAGACTAGGAAGTGACTCCTAGGTCGTCTCTCAAGGACCAAACTGTGGTTCAGGAATTAGGTCAAACACGTAGTGGAGGGGGTTGTGAAAGGTTTGTGAATGCAGATGAATTAAATTAAAACACAGATGCAAACAGAAATGTAAAAATAGAATCAAATACAAAATAAAAATGGTTGGTCATTAACTCAATTACTATGCTTCAAATCATAGATCAACGATAAGTACACACTACTCTAATCCAAATCCAACACGAATCACCCAACAATGCGAAGGCTAATCTGGTCTTCAAAATTGCAAACTAAGCGAATGCAATGCACAAATCTAATCAGTCATCCACCATGCAGTCTAATCAACTAAGCGAAGATTAAACACCGATCAGGAAACTAAGCGTATACTTAATCGTAGGAACACAACAGATTAAATATTAAGCTAAATCAGAGCAACAATATGACAATTAAAGTGCAAAGGTCTCATGAATAAACTACTTTAACCTCTAATCCAGCATAGCTAAGCTACTAAGCGCAGGTCAATCATGCTATCATAATCGTGAACTAAGCGAACGCAATACACCTATTCCATCCAATGTGTTTTATACAGATCGATCGACTAAGCGAAGATGAAATCACCAATTGGGTAACTAAGCGTATACCCATTGCAAGAACACAGTCAGATTTCATAGAATGCTAGAAAGAGCAGAATAAACACAAGTATAGTCCAAGAAATCTCAAGGGAACAATATAGTATCACTAATGACCAACCCGCCTAACCTAAGCTAACATTACAACTAAATTAGAGAGAACTTATGTGACTCACTTGAATTGAAATTGCCAAATCAGAAATGCATCTTCCATTAATTAAAAACAACACGTAGAAACACAATGCAACGAGAAGAAATAAAATGTCAATTTGGTAAATAACTTGAATACAATAAATAAAGAGAAAAGGCATCCATGTTATTAAATGCAACAAAAATACACCATGCAGTTTTCCAACACACCTCCATCAATTAAACAATACCTAATAAAAAGAAAGAAAGATGCGTGACAGCAAAAATAACTTAAAAGTTAGCAAGCATTCAATATAGAAATTAACCAAACTTAAGTCTTGGATCAAGCATTTAAACTAAACTAAAAGAAGACCCTTGGAGCTCCTCTCAAATGACCGTGGCAACAACTCTTTTTAAAATAGAAATGTAAATCTTCAAAGAGAAAAATGCATCCCGTGTGTTGCTTCCTTCCAGCCAGCAGCTCCATGAATCAGCACATATTGTTGTTTCCTCAAAAAGCTGAATGAAAAGTACGCTTGTCTTTTTCTCCAAACAAAGTAGCACGCTCCAGCTATGGAGCGCCAAACCCTTTCCACCTATGCGTCACATTTTCTATGTCCGTGTGATCTCAAAGATGAAGAATTTCCTCGTCCGTGCGTGTGGCGGCTTCTCCTCTTCATCTTCAACGTGCTCCCTTTTATATATATGGTGGCTGTCTTCAATCAGGGCTCTTCATTCACGGTTGCAGCTCATGCATGCTGGACCTGGAGCTTTACTTCACGCTGCTGCTGGATCGTGCAGCCCAAGTCTTGTGTGCATGGGCTTCTCCAAAGCTGTTGTGTTCACCGCTTCTCCATTTTTGGACGTTGCTGCTTTCTTGCTTGCTTGTGCTGCTGCCCAAGGATTTATTTGTCATGGGCCTACTAGATGCAAAGTTGATTCCCAGCCCAAGTAGATCAACACTTTTAAAATGAATGCGTTAATTGTTCTAGGTGGCAGCTGGCTTCCGCACCACTCTTCTTTAATTGCTAATTCAACAATACTTCAATGTGAACAACCAGCTGGACTTCCATGTTGCTCTCCTTTTTATTCAATAAATGAAGCCCCTTCCACGTGCTGCTTTCTTTCCTTGCTGGACAATCAATGTTTATATCCTATGGGCTCACTGCCCATTTCTCTCAAAAATAAAAACGACGCTAGATGCCCTTCCAAGTGAAATTAACGTGCTTTTATTTTTCATAACCCATGAGTAGCATGGTTCTTTTTTTTTTCTGAACGTCAACCCCCTTTGTAATTGAAGCAACTCTTTTTCATAAGCCCAAAGAGTTAAAATCAACATAGTGTCCTCCCTCTTGGGCACATTTCTTTTATGGAGAGTCTTGAATTATGTGACAGCCCTCCAAATGTCCAAAATTATATGTCTAAATTTTTTCCTGCAATTAATAATGCAAATAATTAGCCAAGAATATTCAAATTAATTAAAATTAGAATTTCTGGTCAAATTAAACACAATTAGCAAAAACGGGAAAATACTGAACATTTAAGCACAATTCCCTGATTAATTCTAGCACAATAAACTAAGTGAAATCAAGGAAATATCGACTCATCAAAATAGACCACACTTAGTCTTTTGCACTCCTGAGCAAAATCAAGACGCAAATTAGGGAACAGTTTAAAGGACATCAGGGAAATGACACAGAGTGAGCACACAGAAAACAAAAAAAAAAACTGACAAGGACTGAAACAAACAGAATTACACAGTCCTCAAGAAATCTGGACAAAGAAAAAGCAGTAGACAATATCCAACACAGAATCAGAGAAAGCAGATACTCAAAGAAATCATCCAAGCAATTCAAAGCATGGTCAAATGATCAATTAGCTCAAGATGTGAATCAAAAGCAATAGAACCTCACAGATGCACACTATCAGTGTTTCTCTAAAGTGTCTAGGTAAACAGTGTCAACTCAATGCACTCAAGAAAGCAAGCAACAAACTGTCTTGGCAAGCCTCTAATATGAACACTAAAAAAACATATGCATCTTCAAATCAAAAGGTATTTTATGGATATAATGGGGCCAAGGAAAATGGAGGATAAATATGGATGAGAAGCTACGAACCAAAAGAAATAGAGGAGCAATGGGGAACAGGTGAAATCACAGTTAAATCACACCCAAAACCTCTAATTCAATCATCTTCTTGACTCCACCATTCACACAATTTTTTTTTATTTTTCTCATTTTTCTGTATTTTTTTTTCATCTTGTCTCTTTTCTTTTCTCTATATCTAGGACACAAGTCTAAGAGACAAGATACACAACATATTTACAAAAACAAAAATAAGAAGAGGAACGAACTAGCCAATTCATCTGAATCCCCCAAGAGACCACACTTGTTCCTAAAACACTTCCAAAGCTCCAAAAATCCCTAAGGTTAAGGTAATCATGGTTTTTCACTTAGAGCTAGTGTATGAGCTTCAAAACAAAGAAATGGGGAAAGTATAGGCTCAAAAGGGGTTATCAAGGGATCACAACAAGGTAGGCTCATCTGGCTAGAGAGGCTCAACAACAAAACTGCCTTTATCACTTCCAAACATGCATATCAATCAAGAGTCAAGTCAAGGCATATGTGCAAGCAATCAAGAGACAAATCTCACACAAGAAAGAATATGAAGTAGCTCAATTCTCACACAGGGTATTTCTGTCACAATCAATTCAACTCTCAAACATCATAATCATCTTCCAATCAAAGAAAAGCATGGATTTCAAACTAATCAGAGTATCAATTAAGTGAAGTGAAAGACGAGTCTACAACCTAAACAAGGTCCAAAAATCAAGAGAAACATGCAAAACTGTACACAAGACGCAACAAAAGCTAACTAGAAAAGAAAAAATAAAATTAACACGAAAGACAAAAAACTAACAAAGAAAAATCAGAATCTCCCCCAATAGACCACACTTAAATTACACAGTGTCCTCAATGTGTCACAAGCATAAGATCAGAAATCAGAACAGTCTACAAGTCAAGGACAAGTGCAATAAGAGTAGGGAAAGGGGAGAGAAGGGAAAGAAGAAAACTCCCCTGATCATGGTGGCAGTTGCCAATTTTGGACAGTTAGGGAGATGTTCTCCACTACCGGATTCATTAAGGAAGTGTTGAGGAAGAACTGCTTCATCCTCCAAATTTGATCAAGTAGGGAGATGTCTTCCACAGCTGGATCTAAGAAGAAGTGATTGTTGATGAGCGGGTTCAGCTGGTGCCTATTGATGTTGAAGCTTTTGTGTATGGTGGCACCTTTGTTTTCTACTGTGGGTGCTTGTTGGTCAAATTCATATGTACCTCCTGCAACATGGTTAGTGCAATGTGGTTCCAAAGAAATGACATGCAGGGGTATAACACCCAATCCATGTGTAACAGGCTGAACCTCAGATACACTCTCAGAACATGAATCAATTTCAAATTTAGAAACAATATCAACTGTAGGCTCAGATTCATGTTCAGTGCATGGAGAATAAGTATTCAAACAAGATGGCAAAAGTTGTTTCTCATCATGCAAAGAGTGCAAATGAAAAGCATGCTCATCAACATCATAATAATCAACATACCCCTCAACAGCATAATCATTAAAAGCATAATCATCAACAGCATAATCAAACTAAGGTATGTTTACCTCCTCTTCCTTGAAGGTGGCTAAAGTGCTGAATGATGAAAATGGTCTACCTGGATCAAAATTGCTGCTTATACCTACCTGGTCTTCCAATTCTTCAGTAGTCTCCTCAAGTACAAGAGTAGGGACATAGGAGTCTGGGAAAGTAGGTGGCACAATAGTAAGCTCATGACTCTGCTCCCCATCTCCTCTGTGGATGGCACTGACATCATCTGGAAGCTGAACAGTCTGGAATGGTGATTCCTCTGAAACTTGAGACTGTTTCTCGGTGAGCTGAGTAACCATCTGCCCCATCTGATCAGTCAAACTCTAATGGAAGCTCTGGTCTCTTACTGGAATTGAATGTTCTGCATGGCCATCTGCCTCAGTAACTCTTCCAATGTAGGCTCAAAAGTAGATGGTTGAGGAGCTATTTGGGCAGGAGCATCATACTGCTGACTCTAGTATTGCTGGACAGGTAGAGGCGTACAAGTATTCTGGGATGGCTGATATTGTTGTGGGGCGTCATACCATCCCAAGCTAGGGTCATTCCATCCAGGATCGTTGTTGTAACCATACAGAGCAGGGAAGAACTCATCCAAGAACATATGCTTAAGATCTTCCCAAGAAGTCATGGATCCTGGAGGAAGACAATACAGCCAATCCCTTGCTGCTTCTTGTAATGAATGCGGAAATGCCTTTAAAAACATGTGATCATCAGGGACATGAGGAGGTTTCTTTGAAGATCAAATGGTGTAGAACTCCTCCAAATGTCTATGTGGGCATTCACCTACAAAACCATGAAACCTAGGCAGCAAATCTATCAGTCCAAAGGTGAGAACGCAATGAACATCATCCTCATTAAGTGAAACTGGCTCCCAAAAAGCATTCTCAAGAATGGGAGGATGGGTCATATTGTTCTCAACATAGAAATCAGCATGAGAACCATAATAAGAGTAACATGCAGAAGGAGAATCATAGTCATAGGCACAGGCAGAAGAAGCAGTATTCACAAAATCAAAATAAGTAGACATGTAGAAAGAAAGAAAGGGGAAAGTGGAAAGGAAATGCTAAAAATCATGAAACAAACAAACACAACACAATTAAACATGTGACATGCAAACATAATAACGCACACATAAAATAGAACATCATACTCACAACACAAGAAAAAACACAACACACTAACACAACAAAAGACCTAAAACCGAACCGTTGGTCCCCGGCAACGACGACAAAATTTGATGGGTGTCGCACCCCATGCAAATTTAATGTGCATAAAGAATGCAATATAGACTAGGAAGTGACTCCTAGTTCGTCTCTCAAGTGTTGGTACCAGTGATGGTATGATTTGAAGAGTAAAGCGCAGCGGAATAAAACTTAGAGTAAGCGGAAAGCGTGTTCGGTCACCTTTTTAAAAATCAATTTGGTCCTTTTTAGAAAATCAATTTTCTTTCAGAAAATTTGTCGAACAGTTGATATACGTAAAAGATAAAGAGTGTAGGGAATAGAAAATCACACGAGTAATTTTTATACTGGTTCGATTCAACAGAATCTACGTCCAGTCGTTAATCACTATAAAAGTGATTAACAGTTCCACTAAAAATTTGTTTCACAGATTACAAATATAATGAATAACAATTGATAAAATAAACCTTCCTTCGACGAACGAACCGGAAGAAGAACACTCTGCCAACTCGAAGAGAACCGCTCCGGCAATCGACCAACGATTCGTGAGCTTCTCCTTTTCACGAGACCAGGCAGAGCACCTTGCTAACTCGAACAGAGCTTGCTCCGACTATCGACACACGAAACGCGAGCCTCTCCTGTTCACGAGATCAAGCAAGGGAACTTTGAACTATAGCTTCTGAGAACTTCCTCTGTCAACCAGTATTTTGCTAAGCTTCTGTTCAAAAACGTTACTTCTGAAAATATCAGAAGTCCAATATATAGCCAGCTACCCTGAATATCAAAGGTCAAGTCCCAACTGCCACTGATAATCGATTATTGTAAGTGATAATTGATTATTCAAGTCCGTTAAAAGATTTTCAAAATGTGATAATCGATTATTTGGAAGTGATAATCGATTATCCCTGAAAGACTCATGATAATCGATTGTTGCTTCTCATAATCGATTATTTCAGTAAAAATACAGGTTTTTACAAAATTTAAAGACTTTCCTATTACACTTATATTCTACAAAAGTGCTTTTAAACATTTCTTCAAGTGAAACTTCTTGTAGCATCATCAAAACTAATTTCTTCAGGATTTACCAATGCTCCTCATTGGTAACAATCTCCCCCTTTTTGATGATGATCAAAAATTCAATTTTTAAAAGCAACTTTGACTTCCCTGCAAAATATACAAGCTACAACAACAACAAAGTTAGCAATACCTGTATCAATTTAAATTAATCCTCTCCCCTTATATTATACTTCTCCCCCTAAAACTATACTTCTCCTCCTTTTTGATCATAAGCAAAAAGAGTAAGGTAACAGACTCCCCCTAAATATGATCTCCCCCTCAATTAATCAAGGTATGCATATAATCAAGAGATCATTTTCATTGATGAAAAGAAGGATTACATCATAATAAGAAACATAAAGGACAAAAATTTATCATAGATGAAAGAATAACAACCAATCAACAAAACAAAAAATCCTATTCCTAAAATTCAGGACTTGGGGATCTCTCAGGAGGTTGGAGTCAGGAATTCCATGATGAACTTTCACAGCATCATCACAGATGGTAAGTTGAGCAACGTTGGTCCACACATCATCATCCAAAATTATACGGACCCCTTTCACTTTGGTGGATATAATCCCGTCTCGATATCGCAAGTTGAAGTAGAAAACTCTTATGAGGTCGAGATAAATACAACCTTTTTGCTCTACTAAAAGTGTGAGACCTTGACCAGCAAAAATATCTAGAAACTGAAATCCATAGAAAAAAAAAATCAAGGTAAATATACTTTACCACCATGATTCTCCTTTCTTGCCAAGAATTAACATAGTCCGCATGTTTTTCTTGATCCGAAATCCACCCATTAATGGTTGCAGGACGTGGTTGAGAAGAAGAAGATGCTCCAGCAGCTCTGCGGCGATGTCTTCTTGAATCCGCCATGAAAAGATTTGAGGTAGAGAGACTTTGAGAAAGTGAGGATAAATGGAGAGAACTTAGCTCTAGATTTTGATTTTAGCATAGTAAGGATGTAAAAGAGTGACTAACAATCGATTATGGGAGGCTTTTTATAGGAAAAATGGAAAAACTAGCCGTTTATGGCCGTTTATAGCCGTTAAGGGACGCTCCAACGGATTTATTTGTGAAACTGTTCGCGTGATAATCGATTATTGCTCGAGATAATCGATTATCTGCTCAAGAATTACTGCCTCTGGAATTTCATGATAATCGATTATGCCTGATGATAATCGATTATCTATTCATATTTTCCCAGATTTGAGTTTAAGTTTGAATAATCGATTATTACCTTACAATAATCGATTAAAAATCCTAATTTTTTTACGAAAATTGAAAAATTTTCATAAACTTTGATCTTTAAGACATATCTAACACTCCTAACTCTATCCTAAGTTCATAGAATCTAGACATTCCCTTAAATGGCTCTCATCCTTAACAAAAGAAAGACGAATTTATAAAGTTTGAACTTTTATAAAATGAGAGGCAAATACATGATGAAATACCAAAGCATAGATGAATAAGCAGATATCTAACAACCTTATATATCTCCCCCTCAAATGGATACCAGGTATTACAAGATCATGTCATAAGATGTCAAACAAAAATTTTCTCTTAAACTCAAAAAAATAGATTCTGAAAAACATTTTAAGATCTGTTAAGTCCAAAACAATGGAGAGATGCTTATAAGCCAGTTCAGATTTGTATTTGCAATTCCAAACTAGTTTCAGTGATTCTTTAGCAAATCAAATTCGACTTTTATCAAACTTAATTAATTCATTGAAATCAACAATCATTTTTCATACGAATAAGAAATCAATGATTATGTAATCAATTTATAAACTATAATGAAAGCAGCAGTAGCTTAAATGAATGTGATTACATCACAGTTGCTCCAGTTTTAACAAGAAAGCATTTTTTTCTAACACAGTCAGTTCAAAAACTAATTTTGACAGCATAACTTATAACTTCCCAAACAACAACTATGATTCATGAACTCTCATATCCCAATCTGTTCAAACCCATTAATTCAGTTGTGCATATCAAAATAACATATACAAAAATTCAAACACAAAAGCTGTTTTAGATTTTATCTTTCAATAGTTTTTAAATCAAATAATTTACATCAAAATTATGCAAATTTGATCAGTTCATTTATTGCATCCAAGTTCTCAATGTGTATTATCATAGCTCGTACGATATGCATTTGAACAAATCTCCACAGAAACAACTTCGAGACAGAATTGTCAATCTAATCATCAATCATTCAAAAATGCAGATAGAAACTATCAGCTAGCTCATTCAAATGAATTTTTCATTGCTTTTGATGCTTGATAGAAATTATACCAAGGATAACTTCAAAATACTCATGAAATTGAATACCAAACCAGTTAAGCACAAAAGAAAAAATAATCATTGAGATAACAATGCACATGACTAATAATACCAACAGATTAAATTCAGCACATGAATGTCTCAAATAGATTAATTTCACTGATTAAAGTGTGTAAACAGACAAGAACACACCACAGGATGAATGAATCAGTGATGGACATATCATTCGCTCAAATAGAAATGAATATGACAGTAATCAAATAATAGAAGATCAAGTAAAATCAAGATGCAACAACACAGTTTAAACAGTACTTAGCTCAATCACTTTGAGCTCGAACCAAGGCTTTGGATATCACTTGATGGACTCACTTCCTGGCTTGGAGCATCAATTTTAAAAGCAGAATAATTTTAGAGTTCTCTTCTCCTTTTAAAAAGCTTAACCTGCAAAGTAAAATAATACAATTTTGGTACCCATAATCTCATTTGGGTCCTTTGAGGTTAGAGACATATTACTTTATGACATGAATCCAAACATATTTTCCATTTGGAACTCCAAAATGTTTAATGTTACATTTGTTTGAATTATGCCCCTTTTTCATGCAATAAAAACAACAAACATCATGCACCTTGTTTTTCACATAAGTCCCCTTCTCAACCCAAACTCTACGGGTTCTTTTAATTTGAGGTTTCCTATGTTGATGCATGTTCTTGTTTTTAACATTTTTCTTTCTAAAATCATTTTGAACATTTGAAATAGATTTGGTGGCTTTAGCAAGCAAATTTTGAAGAATATCTATGTCAAACATGTGACTCTTACATGAAAGGCATTCAACAGGATGTACAATTTCATTGGATTCAGACAATTTAGTTTCTAGATTACTAACTTTGTTTCTTAAAACAACTTCTTCATCCAATGCACTTTCACATTTAATTTTCAATTCCTTAAATTCATTTTTCAAATTTTTATGATCCATATCTAATTTCTCAGATTCATTTAACAATTCAAGAAAAGCTTTTTGTAAATCAAACTCATTGGTGTCAAGACTAGAGCAACTTACTGGGCTTGGGGTGTCATCAGTAGCAACCGTCAAACATAGGTTTTCTTCTTCAACAGAATCACTTAAACTACAGGTGCTTGATGCATTATCCTCCCAAGCAATGTAAGCCTTCTTCTTTTTGTGAGATTTCTTTACTTTTCTTCCTTTACTTATTTTGTTGCTTGAACAATCAGCTTTCAAATGTCCTCTTTCACCACATTCATAACATTTAAAGCTTGAAGAGGAGCCTTGATTGTCCTTCTTTTCCTTTAAGATTGGTCTTTCAGATGATTTATCGTTGGCCATCAAGCATAGATTTTCTTGCTCATTAGAATCAATTGAGCTTGAGGAGCTTGATGTAGAGCTTGAGTCCGACAATGTTAACTTGTCCACATCTATGACTTCATTGTAAGTGAGTCTTAAAAATTTCCACATTTCCTGTGCACTTTTATAAACAGATACTTTGAAAAAATCATCAATGGCTAGTGCAGATAAAATTATATTTCGAGCCTTAATATCAAATTGGGCTCTTCTATTTTCCTCAATAGTCCAATCAAAATATGATTTTTCTACCTCTACACCATCAACTGTACTTTTAGGAATAAAAGGACCATTTTGTACAGCTTCCCAGATGCCTCTGTCAACAGACCCCATAAAAATTTCCATTCTGACTTTCCAGAACGCATAGTTATCACCAGTAAAAAGTGGTGGTATGTTAATAGAAGCACCCTCGGCATATACAAGGTTTTGGTTGTGACCGGCCATTTTCGCAAATTTTGAAAAACTATCAAACAAGCTCTGATACCAATTGTTGGTACCAGTGATGGTATGATTTGAAGAGTAAAGCGCAGCGGAATAAAACTTAGAGTAAGCGGAAAGCGTGTTCGGTCACCTTTTTAAAAATCAATTTGGTCCTTTTTAGAAAATCAATTTTCTTTCAGAAAATTTGTCGAACAGTTGATATACGTAAAAGATAAAGAGTGTAGGGAATAGAAAATCACACGAGTAATTTTTATACTGGTTCGATTCAACAGAATCTACGTCCAGTCATTAATCACTATAAAAGTGATTAACAGTTCCACTAAAAATTTGTTTCACAGATTACAAATATAATGAATAACAATTGATAAAATAAACCTTCCTTCGACGAACGAACCGGAAGAAGAACACTCTGCCAACTCGAAGAGAACCGCTCCGGCAATCGACCAACGATTCGCGAGCTTCTCCTTTTCACGAGACCAGGCAGAGCACCTTGCTAACTCGAACAGAGCTTGCTCCGACTATCGACACACGAAACGCGAGTCTCTCCTGTTCACGAGATCAAGCAAGGGAACTTTGAACTATAGCTTCTGAGAACTTCCTCTGTCAACCAGTATTTTGCTAAGCTTCTGTTCAAAAACGTTACTTCTGAAAATATCAGAAGTCCAATATATAGCCAGCTACCCTGAATATCAAAGGTCAAGTCCCAACTGCCACTGATAATCGATTATTGTAAGTGATAATTGATTATTCAAGTCCGTTAAAAGATTTTCAAAATGTGATAATCGATTATTTGGAAGTGATAATCGATTATCCCTGAAAGACTCATGATAATCGATTGGTGCTTCTCATAATCGATTATTTCAGTAAAAATACAGGTTTTTACAAAATTTAAAGACTTTCCTATTACACTTATATTCTACAAAAGTGCTTTTAAACATTTCTTCAAGTGAAACTTCTTGTAGCATCATCAAAACTAATTTCTTCAGGATTTACCAATGCTCCTCATTGGTAACATCAAGGACCAAACTGTTGTTCAGGGATTAGGTCAAACACGTAGTGGGCGGGTTTGTGAAAGGTTTGTGAATGCAGATGAATTAAATTAAAACATAGATGCAAACATAAATGTAATAACAGAATCAAATACAAAATAAAAATGGTTGGTCATTAACTCAATTACTATGCTTCCAATCATAGATCAACGACAAGTACACACTACTCTAATCCAAATCCAACACGAATCACCCAACTAAGCGAAGGCTAATCCAGTCTTAAGAATTGCAAACTAAGCGAATGCAATGCAAAAATCTAATCAGTCATTCAGCATGCAGTCTAATCAACTAAGCGATGATTAAACACCGATCAAGAAACTAAGCGTATACCTAATCGTAGGAACACAACAGATTAAATATTGAGCTAAATCAGAGCAGCAGTATGACAATTAAAGTGCAAAGGTCTCATGAATAAACTACTCTAACCTCTAATCTAGCACAGCTAACCTACTAAGCGAAGGTCATTCATGCTATCATAATTGCGAACTAAGCGAACGCAATACACCTATTCCATCCAATGTTTTATATACAGATCGATCAACTAAGCGAAGATGCAATCACCAATTGGGCAACTATGCGTATACCCATTGCAAGAACACAGTTAGATTTCATAAAATGCTAGGCAGAGCGAACAAACACAAGTACAGTCCAAGAAATCTCAAGAGAACAATATAATATCACTAATGACCAACCTGCCTAACCTAAGCTAACATTACAACTAAATTAAAGAGAACTTATGTGACTCACTTGAATTGAAATTGCCAAATCAGAAATGCATCTTCCATTAATTAAAAACAACACGTAAAAACACAATGCAACGAGAAGAAATAAAATGTCAATTTGGTAAATAACTTGAATACAATAAATAAAGAGAAAAGGCATCCAATGCTATTAAATGCAACAAAAATACACCATGCAGCTTTCCAACACACCTCCATCAATTAAACAATACTTAATAAAAAGAAAGAAAAATGCGTGACAACAAAAATAACTTAAAAGTTAGCAAGCATTCAATATAGAAATTAACCAAACCTAAGTCTTGGATCAAGCATTTAAAATAAACTGAAGGAAGACCCTTGGAGCTCCTCTCAAATGAACGTGGCAACAGCTCTTTTTAGAATAGAAATGTAAATCTTCAAAGAGAAAAATGCATCTCGTGTGTTGCTTCCTTCCAGCCAGCAGCTCCATGAATCAGCACATATTGTTGTTTCCTCAAAAAGCTGAATGAAAAGTACGCTTGTGTTTTTGTCCAAATGAAGTGGCACACTCCAGCTATGGAGCGCCAACCCCTTTCCACCTATGCGTCACATTTTCTATGTCCGTGTGATCTCAAAGATGAAGAATTCCCTCGTCCGTGCGTGTGGCGACTTCTCCTCTTCGTCTCCAATGTGCAACCTTTTATATATATGGTGGTTGTCTTCAATCAGGGCTCTTAATTCACGGTTGCAGATGATGTGTGCTGGACCTGGAGCATTACTTCCAGCTGCTGCTGGATCGTGCAGCCCAAGTCTTATACGCATGGGCTTCTCCAAAGCTGCTGTGTGCCCCGCTTCTCCATTTTTGGACGCTGTTGCTTTCTTGCTTGCTTGTGCTGCTGCACAAGGATTCATTTCTCATGGGCTTGCTAGATGAAAAGTTGATTCCCAACCCAAGTAGATAAGCACTTTTAAATTGAATGTGTTAACCGTCCTAGGTGGCAGCTGGAAGTAAGCAAGAAACACTCTTCTTTAATTGTTAATTCAACAATGCTTCAATGTGAACAACCAGTTAGACTTCCATGTTGCTCTCCTTTTTATTCAATAAATGAAGCCCCTTCCACGTGCTGCTTTCTTTCCTTGCTGGACAATCAATTTTTATTTCCTAGGGGCTCATTGCCCCTTTCTCTCAAAAATAAAAACGACGTTGGATGCCCCTTCAATTGAAATTAACGTGCTTTTATTTTTCATAATCCATGAGTAGCATGCTTTTTTTTTTCTAAACGTCACCCCCTTTGTAATTGAAGCACCTCTTTTTCATAAGCCCAAAGAGTTAAAATCACCATAGTGTCCTCCCTCTTGTGCACATTTCTTTTGTGGAGAGTCTTGAATTATGTGACAGCCCTCCGAATGTCCCAAATTATATTTCCAAAATTTTTCCTGCAATTAATAATGCAAATAATTAGCTCAAAATATTCAAATTAATTAAAATTAGAATTTCCGGTCAAATTAAGCACAGTTAGCAAAAACGGGAAAATACTGAACATTTAAGCACAATTCCCTAATTAATTCTAGCACAGTAAACTCAGTGAAATCAAGAAAATATCGACTCATCAATACTCTAACCAAGGAATCTTTATATCCCAACAAAAATACATAATCGATTTGTTGATTGAGACAAAGACTATTCGATGCAGACCCGCAACCACTCCAATGGACACCAATCACAAACTAAGTAAATCTAGAGATGAACCAAAAGTTGAAAAAAGGATGTACAAGAGGCTGCTTGGAAAATTAATATATTTTGCACATACCCGACCAGATATTGCTCATTCGGTAAGTGTAATAAGTCAGTTTATGCATGAACCAAAGGAGTCTCACCTTCAAGAAGAATGAAAGATTGAACCTTGAAGCCTACACCGATGCAGACTATGCATGATCTCTATTTGATAGAAGATCGACTACTAGATATTGTACTTTCCTGGGTGGAAATTTAGTAACGTGGAGAAGTAAAAAACATGATATGGTGCCTAGATCATCAACTGAATCAGAGTTCAGAGCACTTGCTCAAGGAATATGTGAATTATTATGGATAAAAATTATTCTGGATGATTTGAAAGTTTATTTGAAGGGTCCCATGAAACTGTACTGTGATAATAAATCAACAATAGAAATTGCACATAATCTCGTTCAACACGACTAGACAAAACATGTTGAAATAGATAGACACTTCATCAAAAAAAATGTAAACAAAGGTTTAATATGCATGGCATATGTCCCATCCAGACAACAAGTAGCTGATGTGTTAACAAAAGGTCTCAATAGCCCTATCTTCTAAGATCTTATAAGCAAGCTAGGAATGACCAATATCTATTCCTCAACTTGAGGGGGGATGTCAGAATATATGAATTTAACACAAAAAATATTACAATTAGTATGGGAATTATGTGTAATCCCTAAAATTAAGGGATTAGGATTAGTAATTAATGGGCAGATTTCTTTTTTTAAGATTAGGTATTATTGGGTAGATATCTCCTGATTTAGAGACTTTATTTTAAGAGATTTTTTACCTTAATTAGACGATGGAAGGACACTAGAAGGACACTGGATGTCGGCATTGAGGTCGAACCAGTATAAAAACTATGTTTGATTTTCTCTATCCCTTAACTCTTTACTTTCAGTCGACTTTACATTTAACGTAGTCAACTTTATTTTTCCGCTGCACTTAAACTTCTTATTCCTTGCGATTCAAGAAACTTTGTAAAGCCTTATACTTTGTGAAAAAGATTTTAAAAGGACTCTGATTTTTGAACCTCACCAATTCACCCCCCCTCCCCCTCTTGGTGTTGAAACTAAGCCATCATGTTTCCAACAATTAGCACCATAGCTGACTTTCATAAGATATTTGAAAAACTAGTCGACTTCGATTTTCTTTGAATCGACTATATTCCTGGAAATGGCTTCTTTTTCTCAAACAAGAAGGACATGTGAATCTCCACTTGAAGTGATTTCAGCCACTTGCAATGAAAAATCAAATTCTATTACTAAGGGGTTCTATGAATCTTTTGAAACAGCAAAACTTGCAAGACAAGGAAACTCATGGTGGTAAAGCTGGTCCTGGATCACAAAGAATAAATCTACTTGATGAAAAATTTACAAGATTTCTTAATAAAACAAATAGCCAAAAGAGTCAAAGTGATAACAAGAAGACTGCATCTAAAAATGATCTTATTATGATGGCAAAGTCAAAAGTTGCAAAAGCAGACATGAAACAAGAAATAAAAAGCTCCACATGGTACTTGAACAGTGGATGCTCGAGACACATGACAGGAGATCCTACAAAATTCTCAAATATTTCTTACAAGACTTCTAGTCATGTTACATATGGTGACAACAACAAAGGAAATATCATCGGTATAGGTAAAATCAAAACTCCTTCATCTTATGAAATTAAAAATATTCTTCTTGTTGAAGGGTTAAAGCACAAACTTGTATCAAAGGCTTACCAACATTTACGTAATCGACTTCAAGGAAAGAACATTAAAGTCAGTAGTTTGTTTGATGACTAAAGAAGATGATGCCTGACTATGGAATAAAACACTTGCTCACATCAACATGGTTCAACTGAACAAACTTGTATCAAAGGATCTTGTGATCAGCCTTCCCAACATTCGCTATGCTTCTGAGAGATTATGTGATGCGTGTCAAAAAGGAAAACAAACAAGACAGTCCTTCAAGAACAAAAGAGAAATTTCAACCTCCAGACCTCTGCAGCTCCTGCACATGGACTTATTTGGACCTTCAATAGTGAGAACCCTTGGTGGAAATTCTTACGGACTTTTTATAGTTGATGACTATTCCTAGTTTACATGGACATTCCTCATTGTTGTCAAGAGTGACACATTTAAATTATTCAAGAAGTTCGCTACTGTTATTCAAAATGAGATGGACCTCAGGATTAAATCAATTAGAAGTGACCACGGCAAAGAATTTCAGAACAAAGCATTTGATGAATACCTTGCTGAAATGGGAATATCACACAACTTCTCTACACCTAGAACTCCTTAGCAAAACGGAGTGATGGAGAGGAAAAATAGAGCTCTAGAAGAGCTAGCCAGATCAATGCTAAATGAGAGGAACATGCTTAAGTATTTTTGGGCAGATGCAGTTAGTACAACTTGCTATGTGTTGAACAGAACAATTATCAGATCAATACTAAAGTTAACTCCTTATGAGCTATTAAAAGGAAGAAAACCGAATATCTCTCATCTAAGAGTCTCTGGATACAAATGTTTTATGTTGAACAATGGAAAATAAAATCTTGGCAAGTTTGATTCTAAGGATGATCAAGCAATATTCATAGGATACTCTCTAACCAGCAAAGCTTATCGTGTTTACAATAAGAGAAAAATGTGCGTTGAAGAATCTATTCATTGTATAGATTTGCAGAAACAGTGCTATGTGAGATTTTGTGAAGGAAAGAATTTCAAAATGCTCTGACATGTCGAAGTCGACTATGTGCACCACGCATTCGACAGTATTAGTTGTTTGCTTTGAAATTCTGTTATGCTCATGAACAATAACGACTATATTTTTAAAAGTTAGTTGAGCATTGAATATAAGTCAACTGTATTGAATGGGAATTTATTTTGTTTGATTGCATGCTACTGGTTTGACTAATCTGTTATAACTGTCATAACGTAGTCGACTGAATTAGTAGCATATTCGACTAAGAGAGCGTCTGATTAACAGAAATCTATAAATAGATGTTATCTGAAGTTATTCAGAGACTTTTGGACATTTGTTGATCTAACATTTTCAGATTCTGTTTCAGATTGTTTCTCAGAGATTATAGAGCTCCAAGAATTCTCCGAGAAGACGGTGGTGATCTTTCTTGAAGGAGATTTAAAGGGAGACTGATTGTGCACTCATTGCTTGATCACATATCTGCACATTGGGGTTTTTTCTAGATTGATCAAGATTTTTGTTAGCATCCATTGGTGATTGCTATTGTGACATGTTGTGATTACAGGGGATAGACTCATGGAGTCTGGTTCACTTTGAGGATTGTTCAAAGTGGTTGGCAGATTGCAGGAGAGGGAACATCTTGCTGCATGTCTTGTTGTGTGTGTTTGCCTATATTTTGGTTAGAGAGTTAGAGAGGTGTTTTATATTTTTGACGTGGAGGTCTTCTATAAAAGCCTTGTTGTAAAACCTTGACCATTATAGTTCATTTGCTTCCGGGTATAGGAAGGATAATGGATGTAGGCATTGAGGTCGAACCAATATAAAAACCAGTGTTTGATTTTCTCTATCCCTGCTCTTTTAATTACAGTGGACTTTATTATTTGTGCAGTCAACTACGTTTTTCCGCTGCACACGAATTTTCATTACCTGCAATTCAAGAAAGTTTGTAAAGTTTTATACTTTGATTTTAAAGATTGCGAAAAGACTCTAATTTTGAAAACCCACCAATTCACCCCCCTCTTGGTCTAAAAAGAAGCCTACCTGTTTTCCAACAATCTTCAATATATCTCTGTTTCTATTTGACTGATTTATCTATGAGATTATATTGTGAGATTGTTGATGATTTATCTTTGCTTGATTGAATTGTTTGCAATTCTGATTCTGATACATTTCTAATACAAATTGGTATATGCTCTGATACTTGTGAAAACTGCATTGTGGATCTGTGTTTTGATTTTAAAACATGCATAATGACAGGGGGACTATTACATGATTGCATAGATTTTTCACATGCCTACACTTTAGGGGGAGATTTTCTTTTTCATGTGAATATCTGTGGTAGGGGGAGCATCATTGAATGTTTAATCTGTTTACATTGATGCATCTCTGGCATTTCATTTATCAGCATATCCTTATCTTAGAGAAAACCTTTTTTGCTAATGCACAAAGGGAGAGAAAAGTTTGATTGCTTATTGATTATTTGCTTGATACTTGATTGCTTGATATTGTTCATTCAGAGTAAATGTTCTAAAATATTTTTAAAATTAACTTTTGCTTACTCTGATATATCGGAAAAATCATTTAATCACTTGTTCTTTATTGTTTGGTTATATGAGCTCTGATTCAATGTGATTATATGATTGTTGTTTAGTGTTTTTTGTGTACAAACATGGTTGTTTATTAATCATGGTTTTGCATCATCAAAAAATGGGGAGATTATTGAGATTGTTCATAAGCGAAGCACTGGTTTTGCTAAACCTTAATCTCATAGTTCTGGTTTTTTATGATGACAAGACATTATTTATAACACATGATTTGATTTGTGTTACATGTTCAATTCTTTATTGTGTATGATTCATTAAAGAACATGTTTGTGTTGATACTCATATATGTATGCATATTCATTGATTTTATACTTGATACATCTCTTATGATTACATAACATATGTTTCAGAAAAGAAAACCACATGCACTTTGTTGAACTTATACTGTGTGGAAAAACTACAAGTTTTAAGTCGACTTCATTATGAAGTAAGTTGATTAAAACTTGTGACCTTGCACAAATTTTTTAAAATAGTGTTGTGAGTTATTTTGCAAAGAAAAGATTTTCAAAACTATTTTGAAGTGTTATAGTCTACTGCATGCGTAGTGAATTCGACTGAGTTAGTTAATGTTTTGAAATTTTGTTAATGTTGTGATCTATAACGACTATATTTCTATTGTCTCTTAAAGCATTAATTGCAAGTCAACCGTATTAAATGTGTAATCAATTTTGGTTGTTATGGCTGCTCCTAATTGACTTAACTTTTATAACTATCTGGTGACAATCGACTACATTAGTGACACAGTCGACTATAGGAGCGTCTCATTTATAGAAAACTATAAATAGACGTGGCTCTGATGATCATCAAAAAATGGGGAGATTATTGAGATTGTTCATAAGCGAAGCACTGGTTTTGCTAAACCTTAATCTCATAGTGTTCTGGTTTTTTATGATGACAAGACATTATTTATAACACATGATTTGATTTGTGTTACATGTTCAATTCTTTATTGTGTATGATTCATTAAAGAACATGTTTGTGTTGATACTCATATATGTATGCATATTCATTGATTTTATACTTGATACATCTCTTATGATTGCATAACATATGTTTCAGAAAAGAAAACCACATGCACTTTGTTGAACTTATACATATGTTTCAGCTGGTCCTGGATCACAAAGAATAAATCTACTTGATGATAGATTTACAAGATTTCTTAATAAAAAAAATAGCCAAAAGAGTCAAAGTGATAACAAGAAGACTGCGTCTGAAAATGATCTTATTATGATGTCAAAGTCAAAAGTTATATAAGCATACCTGAAACAAGAAACAAAAAGCTCCACGTGGTACTTGGATAGTGGATGCTCGAGACACATGACATGTGATCCTACAAAATTCTAAAATATTTCATACAAGACTTCTAGTCATGTTACATATGGCGACAACAACAAAGGAAAGATCATCGGTATAGGTAAAATCAAAACTCCTTCATCTTATGAAATTAAAAATGTTCTTCTTGTTGAAGGGTTAAACCACAACCTGCTCAATATCAGTCAGCTATGTGAAAGAGGATTAAAGATTACCTTTGAGCCTAAATATTGTTTGATCAGCAACGGCTCAACAGACGAATTGTTACTTGTGGGAAAAAGGCTTAACAACATTTACGTAATCGACTTCAAGGAAACATCATTCAAGTCAGTAGTTTTTTTTATGACTAAAGAAGATGATTCCTGACTATGGCATAAGAGACTTGCTCACATCAACATGGATCAACTAAACAAACTTGTATCAAAGGATCTTGTGATCGGCCTTCCCAACATTCGCTATGCTTCTGAGAGATTATGTGATGTGTCAAAAGGGAAAACAAACAAGACAGTCCTTCAAGAACAAAAGAGAAATGTCAACCTCCAAACCTCTACAACTTTTGAACATGGACTTATTTGGACCTTTGTTAAGACTCCGGCAAGTGTACAAAATTGTATCAAGTAATAATAAGTGGTAAGACCAAGTATCGTTTCCTTAGAGACTCATAGGCCTAGACTTTTCTATGATTTCTTGATTATTTAAGACTTGAATAACAAAAATTGGTGTTTAGAATTCAAATATGCATGCAAAGGTTGATCAATTGGCAGTTGAATGATATGGATGAACTGTGTTGTTGGGGTTTCCGACTTATCCTAATCCACTTTCAAATATTAACGAATTCTACTTTTTCATTAATGTTAATGCCACTTCCTAATTTACCCTAATCCCAATGTCTTGGTGAAGAGAGTCTACTCCTAATTACTAGTTTACAATGTCTTGTCTCCCTAGCAATTGTTCATGCATTACATTCACATAGAAGCTTAAAGAAATTGGTCCTCTTATCCCTATGTCTAGGTAATATTGCTCCCGAGAGAATTCCCTCATGTCTAGATCTACCCATATGTGTCCATAAAGATAAAATCAAAGATCACACTATTGAATAATGTCTTAAACAAAGCATGCATAGAGAATAGAGGAAAAACTCTAACAATTAATGAACTAAAGCATATGAATAATGCATCAATTCAATATATGAGAGTTTCAAAGGATTACATCGTTTCCCCAACAACAATGGAGGTTCAGTTCACCATAGACATGGTGAAACTAGATGAAATTAATGAAAAGAATGAAAAGGTAAACCCTAGAACTTGTATATTGGAGCTTCCACATCCAAAATCCACCTCTAAGGGGTGAAGAAGGTGTTTCTATGTCTCTTCTGCCAAAAGATAGACCCTCTAGGTCGTGCAAATCTATTTATAATTCATTAAAACAAAGCAGAAACTGGCCTAAGCCCAAAAGCATAGCGCTCAACGCTGGGTCACCGCTCAGCGGTAGGTGCAACACTCAAGATGAACGCTCAGCGTTGACGCCCAGGTGTTTAGAAGTGACTTCACTGAAGAAGCCAGCGCTCAATGGTGAGGTAGCGCTCAGCAGTGGGCACGATACTCAAATTCTCCCTTTAGCGTTGGTGCTTGAGTGTTTGACAGAGAACTCCTCAGCGAAGCTGGCACTCAACACTGTTCTGGCGCTCAGCGGTGGCTGCATTTCTTCATTTGTGTACTTTTCCATCTTTTCTTGAGTCCAACTCCTTCCTACTTCAGCTTCCTTCATTCAATTCATGTTAAATCTTGCCAAAAGAAGGAAAACCAAGCATAATACCACTAAAACCACCTTTGACTCTCTTGTTCTCTAACTTAAGCAAAATGCATGATTTCAAGCTAGTTTCTAAGTCATAAAGGGTATTTTTGTATAAATTTAAGTATAAAAATAATGGTTTTTGAACCGTTATCAACCTTCAAGGGTGAGAACCCTTGGTTGAAATTCTTAAGGACTTGTTATAGTTGATGACTATTCCTGGTTTACGTGGACATTCTTCATTGTTGTCAAGAGTGACACAATTAAAGTATTCAATAATTTTGCTTCTGTTATTGAAAATGAGATGGACCTTAGGATTAAATCAATTATAAGTGACCACGACAAAGAATTTCATAACGAAGCATTTGATGAATACCTTGCTGAAATGGGAAAATCACACAGCTTCTCTGCACCTAGAACTCCTCAGCAAAATGCAGTGGCTGAGAGGAAAAATAGAGCTCTAGAAGAGCTAGCTAGAACAATGCTAAATGAGAGGAACATGCCTGAGTATTTTTGGGCAGATGCAGTTAGTACAGCTTGCTATGTGCTGAACAGAACAGTCATAAGATCAATACTAAAGTTAACTCCTTATGAGCTGTTAAAAGGAAGAAAACCGAATATCTCTCATCCAAGAGTCTTTGGATGCAAATGTTTTCTGTTGAACAAAGGAAAAGAAAATCTTGGCAAGTTTGATTCTAAGGCTGATGAAGCAATTTTCATAGGATACTCTTTAACCAGCAAAGCTTATCATGTTTACAATAAGAGAATAATGTGCGTTGAAGAATCTATTCATGTGGCATTTGATGAATATGTTGAAACTACTATCAATCTTAAACACAACAGAAAATCTGCTGAAGTTGAGCACTCAACTAGAGAGGAGGAAGAGATTGAAGAAAAACCAGAGAAAGAGAACTTTGAAGAATTAATCGACTCTCCCAGAAAAGAATCGATTAAGGAATGGAAAGTGCCCAAAAATGTCTCTACTGTCAACATTATTGGTGATATTTCAAGAGGGGTGTCCACAAGAAGACAATTGAATCAATTTTGCATGAATGTTGCTTATGTGTCCAAGATTGAGCCGAAAAGAATTGAAGATGCTCTTGAAGATGAAAATTGGATGATGGCCATGCAAGAGGAACTAAACCAGTTCAAAAGAAATAACGTATGGGAGCTGGTACCTAGAATAATAATCTACAGGTCATAGGCACTAAATGGGTTTTCAGAAAGAAGATGGATGATTCAGGAGAGATCATAAAAAATAAGGTCAGACTTGTTGCAAAAGGTTACAGTCAGGAAGAAGGAATCTATTATGATGAAACTTATGCATCTGTGGCCAGACTAGAAGCAATAAGAATTCTTCTCGCCATTGCTTCAACAATGAAATTCAAGCTATATCAAATGGATGTTAAAAGTGCGTTCCTAAATGGATATATCAAGGAGGAAGTATATATGGAGCAACCACCTGGATATGAGGACTTTGAACATCCAAATCACGTCTTCAAGCTAAAAAAAAGGCTTTATATGGATTAAAGCAAGCACCAAGGTCCTGGTATGAGCGCTTGAGTGAGTTTCTTATAAAGAAAGGTTTTTCAAGGGGTAAAGTAGACTCAACCCTGTTTATCAAAAAGTTAAACAAAGGCAAACTATATGTTCAAATTTAGGTTGATGATATTATCTTTGGTTCAACAAATCTTGTATTATGCCATGAATTTTCTAAGACTATGTAGGATGAGTTCAAAATTTCTATGATGGGAGAGCTGACATACATTCTTGGTCTTCATGTCAAGCAAGCCAAAAATGGAATCTTCATTCACCAATCCAAGTGTTGCACTGATCTATTAAAGATATTCAAAATGCTGGATTGTAAGGAGGCTGCAACACCTATGGCAACAAATTGCTACTTAGATCTTGATGAAGCCGGGAAAAATGTCGATCAAAGGATGTATAGAGGTATGATCAGATCATTGCTATATTTAACTGCTAGTAGAGTTGACATAATGCACAGTGTGTGTCTTTGTACTAGATTTCAGTCTTCTCCTAAAGAATCACATTTAACTGTTGTTAAAAGAATTTTAAATTACCTTAAGGGAACCAAGAGTCTTGGACTATGGTATCCAAATGGTACAAATGTTTTTTTGGAAGGTTATAGTGATTCAGACTTTGGAGGTTGTAGGCTAGACAGGAAGAGCATCAGTGGCACTGGTCATTTACTTAGATCTTCATTAGTCTCTTGGCATTCAAAGATACAAGCATGTTAATGATTGTATCTTTGCTTGATTGAATTGTTTGCAATTCTGATTCTAATACATTTCTGATACAAACTGGTATATGCTCTGATACTTGTCAAAACTGCATTGTACATCTGGGTTTTGATTATAAAACATGCATAATGACAGGGGGACTATTACATGATTGCATAGATTTTTCACATGCCTACACTTTAGGGGGAGATTTTCTTTTTCATGTGAATATCTGTGGTAGGGGGAGCATCATTGAATGTTTAATCTGTTTACATTGATGCATCTCTGGCATTTCATTTATCAGCATATCCTTATCTTAGAGAAAACCTTTTTTGCTAATGCACAAAGGGAGAGAAAAGTTTGATTGCTTATTGATTATTTGCTTGATACTTGATTGCTTGATATTGTTCATTCAGAGTAAATGTTCTAAAATATTTTTAAAATTAACTTTTGCTTACTCTGATATATCGGAAAAATCATTTAATCACTTGTTCTTTATTGTTTGGTTATATGAGCTCTGATTCAATGTGATTATATGATTGTTGTTTAGTGTTTTTTGTGTACAAACATGGTTGTTTATTAATCATGGTTTTGCATCATCAAAAAATGGGGAGATTATTGAGATTGTTCATAAGCGAAGCACTGGTTTTGCTAAACCTTAATCTCATAGTTCTGGTTTTTTATGATGACAAGACATTATTTATAACACATGATTTGATTTGTGTTACATGTTCAATTCTTTATTGTGTATGATTCATTAAAGAACATGTTTGTGTTGATACTCATATATGTATGCATATTCATTGATTTTATACTTGATACATCTCTTATGATTACATAACATATGTTTCAGAAAAGAAAACCACATGCACTTTGTTGAACTTATACTGTGTGGAAAAACTACAAGTTTTAAGTCGACTTCATTATGAAGTAAGTTGATTAAAACTTGTGACTTTGCACAAATTTTTTAAAATAGTGTTGTGAGTTATTTTGCAAAGAAAAGATTTTCAAAACTATTTTGAAGTGTTATAGTTTACTGCATGCGTAGTGAATTCGACTGAGTTAGTTAATGTTTTGAAATTTTGTTAATGTTGTGATCTATAACGACTATATTTCTATTGTCTCTTAAAGCATTAATTGCAAGTCAACCGTATTAAATGTGTAATCAATTTTGGTTGTTATGGCTGCTCCTAATTGACTTAACTTTTATAACTATCTGGTGACAATCGACTACATTAGTGACACAGTCGACTATAGGAGCGTCTGATTTATAGAAAACTATAAATAGACGTGACTCTGATGATCACAAAGACTTTGGCAATTCTAACAATTTCATTTTGATATTTCAGATTGTGATCTCTGTGTAAAGGCTCCAAGAACTCATCAAGAAGACGGAGGATATCTTTCTTTGAAGAGTTTCTTTAGGAGGAAGTGATTTGTGCTTACTGTTTGATCAAATTCTGCATTGCTGGTGTTCATCATATTGATCAAGACTTCTATCAATCTTTGGAAGATTGTTGTTGTCCTGTTGAGATTACAGGAGGAGACACTAGTGCAAAAACGCTGTTTAACGTCAATTATTTTGGGCTTTTAACGTCACATATGGAACCGACGTCTATTCGGGTGATATTTATTACACATCGGTCAGGATATGACCGACATCTATGTAGACGTCAGACTATATAGGTCAGACGTCTATATAGACATCGGACTCTATAGGTTAGACGTCGAAAATGTCATCGTATTTGATAGGATCTTTCTCCGCTTGAGGCCTCTCGAGTTGCTCCTGGCTTATGGTGATTCGACTTTACAACTTTATATTTTAGTTGAAGAGAATGGATTGTACGTTTTTTTTTTGTATTGAATGGTTTTAATAATGTAGTGGAGGGAATTAGAGGAGCGCAAAATGCAAGAAATCGCCGTCCAAGAACGCTGCCCAAGGACACGAGCAAAACTGGACAAAACTCAACGAAAATGCATTTTAATCGGTTGAAATGAAAGATAATTCATCAAAGAGTAATGTAGTCAGAGTAAAATTAATTTTAAATGGTGCAAAAGTGAGAAAACGAACCTGAAAAACGTAGCCCGTGGAGAGAAAATGCGAGGACGATGATGAACAATGAGTGCGCGTAACTGCTGCCTCGCGTTCGCAGTGCTTTAATGCAGACATTTAGAAGTCGGTTCCCCCCATAACAGATGTCTACAGACGTTGGTTCCCCCCACAACAGACGTCTAAAAGGCTTTAGAAATCGGAGTGGCGGGATCAGATGTCTATATGGAGTCAAAAAGTGACTTTTTAAATTTTTGGACTTAGGGTTTAGACGTCAGTTCCCCCCATAACAGACGTCTATAATATTTTAGACGTCGGGGCTCTCCCAATTAACGTCTATATGTCAGGCAGGTAGGTTAATAGCCATTAATTTCCGCCATATAGACGTCGGGGCCCCTCCTAACTGACGTCTATATGACTGAAAGAAATGATTTTTCACCCACCTGTCAGACATATAAACGTCAGTTAGGAGGGGCCCTGACGTCTAAAATATCATAGACGTCGGGGCACCTTCTAACTGACGTCTATATGGCCAACTTATTTACGAAAATGTCATCGTCATCAATATACGTTGTGGTTACCCTTAACCGACGTCTAAGGGGTGACGTTAAATAGCGTTTTTGCACTAGTGAGAACTCGTGGAGTTCTGGACACTTTGAGGATTGTTCAAAATGGGTTTAAGATTGTAGAAGAAGGGATATCTTGTTGCAGATCTTTGTGTTGCTGCCTATACTTTTTGTTAGAGGGTTAGAGATATTGTCTATACTTTTGACGTGGAGGTCTTTACAGAAATCTCGTTGTAAAAACCTTGACTAATAATAGTGCATTGGCTTCCTGATTGTGGAAGGACACTGGATGTAGGCATTAAGGCCAAACCAATATAAAAACTGTGTTTGATTTTCTTTATCCCTTAACTCTTTACTTTTAGTCGACTTTACATTTTGCGTAATCAACTTTATTTTTCCGCTGCACTTAAACTTCTTATTCCTTGCGATTAAAGAAACTTTGTAAAGCCTTATTCTTTGTGAAAAAGCTTTTAAAAAGACTCTGATTTTTGAACCTCACCAATTCACCCTCCTCTTGGTGTTGAAACTAAGTCGTCCTGTTTCCAACACATGTTAAACGCTCAAGCTCTAAAAGGCATTATCCCAAAAAGCGTTTATAACAGACTAGATGATACCTAGATGATACGATGAAGTTCTTACTCAACGAATGGTATCTTTAGGAAATGCTTAAATGATAAACGCTACCTCAATGGTAAAAATTACAAAAGGAACTTTGTTATTCTGAACAAACATTAAATGTCATTAAATGCTTAACGTTCAAAAATAACAAAGGTAATAAGAGATAAGACATATTTGTTGTATGCATAATCTACTCTACTATATGTAGATAACCTACTACATGCATCCACTGCTTTATTTGAAATATATCAAAAGTGGACGTTAGAAACAAAAGAGACATTCACAAAATGATCTCTTCATAAGAAGAAGTATCTGAAAGAAAGTGCAACCTAGTTCAAGCAAAGTACTAAAAAAACATGCTTGCTCTAACAAGTTAACTTTCATCAATAGTTGTTTTACACGAAAGATAGAGAAGAAACAATATTCAAGGACAAGAGCTCAGTTTAACGGATATCTTTTCATGGAGCCTTTAAATATAAGATCATTCAAAGGAAGAATCAAAAGAATAGTAAGAGAAAATCTTACAACGTATATCCATCCTACAAAAAGCGTTTAGAAGATAAACACAAAAAAAGCTTAAGTAAAAAAAGAATATCTAAGTAAAGAAAAATAATATTCAAGAATTACTCTCAGGCTTCACTATAATATTAGCTTATTATTATAAGAAGAGAGAAAAAGAGAAAAGAGAGAAACACCCGTGAGTCTCTAAACAACTTGTAAGCAATTTTTTTATTACAATTCTGAAGAGAATTAAAACACTTGTTGTTGAAACTCTGAGGAGTTACGAAAATCTAGGCATTGTATTAGAGGATATTAGGATTGTCTAGTACCAAGAGTGGTACGAATACTCAAGAAGTCTAAGGTAACAAAATGTTATTCACTAACTAGGGATACTAGGAGTGGTGAAGAATACTGCACAACCAGGAGTGGGTGAAACTCAACTAGGCAGCATATCGGTGGATACCAAAGTTCCTAGGGATACCTGAAGTGGTGGGAATACTTTGTTCTAATCTTGTTGAAGATTATAGTGGAACCCTTTGTGGATAGAAGAGACTAGACGTAGCTAAGTTGGAGTGAACCAGTATACAAATATCTGTGCATTAATAATTTATTCTTGCCTAAACGCTTCTCTTAAAAAACCTGTAGTTGCATTTTAGTTTTACATACAAGAAACTTCCCATACTAAACAATTGTTCTTTAACGAAGGAAGTTCTTACAAACACTGTAGTGTATATTTTGAATAGCACGTCAAAAGAAATTATCATTTATAATCACTTACAAAGTCGAGCATTTAATAATCACTTGAAAAATCTCATACTCGATGAACGTGCTATATCAGAAGGGTTGCAAAAATATTTTTTCCACTAACACTTTTCAACCCCTAATTCTATTGTTTTTCGTGTACTTCACACATATCCTCTTTATGAGAGTTATCGTCTAAGGACTTGAAACCAATCCTTTAATTGTAAATTCTGAAGAGTTTAACTTGGTGAAACTTTGATTGTAAATACAGGTATGTTTAATGGAAACCAAGGTAGGTTAAACTTAACTAGAAGTGTATCAAAAAGATACCAGGAAAGTCTAGGGATACCAAGAATGATGAAGAATAATACGCAACCAAATGGGTGAAACTCGATACTAGTCAGAGTAATGGTGGTTACTTGGAGTGAATAAGGATACCAAGAGTGGTGAGAATACTCAGTTGTAATCTTGTTGAAGATTATAGTGGAAATGATAAATCGATATTTTCTCCCATTCACTTAGCTTCTTGTAATAGATTTAATTAAGGAATTATACTTAATTGTCCAATATTTCCTCATTTTTTATATTTGGGTTTAATTTGACTAGTAATTCTTATTTTAATTAATTTAATTATCTGAGGTTAATTATTTTTGTTATTATTTTCAAGGGCAATTTTAGGATAATATTTTTGGACTCCGAGAGGCCTTCCACGTCATTTTCATTCATCCTCATAGCATTAAATTTCATTTTAAAATTTTTATTTGTTTTTTAGTGTATGTTGGACCAAACTTGCACATTTGGGCCTATTTTGGTCAATTTAGAAAGGCTCACTAAGGGGGCTGACCTAGATTTTAAAGCTAGCAGCCACCACCCTTAGAAACCTCTTAATTCTCTTATTTTTGTTTTGTTTTTGGTAGAAGCTTAGAACGTGAGCAAAACCTCTCTTCTCTTAGGTTATGAATTTTGTTTCAGTAATTTACATCTCTACAGCAATTTCGTTTACAACAATTTAATTTCTTTTCATTTCCAATTTTGTTTCACTTTCTTGCCTCTGCATTTACGTTTTTGTTTTGTTTGGTTGTTATGTTGATGCTTCTCATTCATTTTCCTCTGTTCATTTCATTTTCCAGTTTCAAATTCGTTTCTGGTTTAATTTCGTTTCTGGGTTCATTTGAAGTTGGGTGTTGTTATGTTTTTTATTCGTTTTAATTGTTTAGAACTCATTTTCATGGAAGAGTGAATGTGTTTGGATGGTCATAGTGTCATTGCATTGCTTCCATGAGGTTTATGCACTGTTATTATGAATTTGTTACCTTGCCCTTGCATCATGTTCAATTTGTTTTTGCACTTGAAATTAGGACACGCTTAGTGATCTAATTGGTGTTTAATTTTTGCTTAGTTAATTAATCTTTGTGTTCAAAAATGATTAGACATGTGCAATGTGTTTGCTTAATTCACATTTTTTAAAACCCAATTAATCTTCGCTTAGTTGGTTAATGGGTGTTGGATTAGGGGTGAAAGAAGCATTTAAATTATTGTTAATCAAGGATTGGAAGCATTATAACTAAAGTAATGACCAACCGTTTTTAATTAGTGTTAAATTTATGTTTTTAATTGGTTAATTTTAGTCGCACAAATTTTCCAAAACTCCCATCCACTACGTGTTTGACCTATTACCTAAACCAGATATTGGTCCTTGAGAGACAACCTAGGGGTCACTCCCTAGTATACTGCATTTTCATTGCATATTGATTTGATTCCGATACGGCCTCGATCAAGAACCCTCTAAGGTGTTAGAAAAGACTAGAAGTAGCTTGGTGGAGTGAACCAATATAAAAGTTATTGTATGTTTATTGCTTTAGTCTCTTTAAACGCTTTTATGAAAAATCCTGTAGTCACACGTTATTTTAATTGATATAAAAGCTCCTTTTACCAAATGACTTTTTATTAAAGAGCTAATTTTGTCAAACCTACAACAAACATTTTTAAACAATTGAAAGAATTTTTTAAAAAGAACTCATTATTTAAACTGATCTTCAAGATTGAGGGTTTAAAAACTTACATAAACTATTATATTATCTCATTTGCGAAAAGTTTTCATATAACACTATTCAACTCCCTTCTAGTGTTTTACCATGTACTTCAAACCTTTCACGTGCTGGTAAAAGTTCACAAATCAACTTATGAGAAAGGTAAAAGTGTGATTTCTTTGAAAAACTAAAATCTTATACTCAGTGACTCAAGTAAAACCTATAAAAATGTAGTGATATTTATGAAATTATTGGTAAAATATAAGTTCTAGATCTAAGTTAAGTGAAATCCATACCTTGATTGTCTAACTATAGGCTTTGATTCTCTCAAGAACTAAAGCCTACACTCAAATAGTCATGGCATAGGTTCAGTTAACTTAAAACTAGAGAACTTTTTTTTTCCACAATTTAAAAAACGTCAATACATTTTTCTTAAAACAATAATAAAAAAAATGTCAATTTAATTAATTTCATTATTTATGCTTTTTTAAGTTTAATTGCAAAATATTGATAAATTAGATTAGTTGAAATTTGTAAAGTAATATTTTTGATTAAAATTATTTTAGAAAAATAAATATGTTTTATCTTTTACGCATAGTTCCTAAAAAGGGAATTCTAGGAGAACTGCCTCATTTACATCCAAAGGAAGATGAGTAAAGAGTTTAATACTGTTTAATCAAATCAACACACTCTAAGGGTAAAAGATTGGAACAAAAGAGAAAAGTAGTGTGTTGAAATAGTATAGACACATTTTATACAAATAAACATAATATATGAAAATATATAAAAAAATGAAAATATGTTGTTATTATTTGCGTTTTGTTCTTCATTTTGTTTCTGCCTCTAAAAGCTCTTTTAATTAGAATATAATAATCAAACTTTTGGACATAAACTTGAAAAAATAATCAAATACTTGATATTAATGTTTACAATTTACTAAAATACAAAATTATTGAATATTCGATCTTTGTTGAAGATTTCCCAACAAATACAATGGTCCTTTACACTCATATACACACTGTACTAATCTTACAAAAATAAATAAATAAATAAACAAACAAGACAGTAATTATTTATAGTATTTATGGAGATTGACAAAGGCAAGACATTTATCCAATTGCCAGAATGCAGTTTTTAATTGCTTTTAGTCATAGAAACTTTAAATTTTCTGTTCAATTTTTGTTGAAACTTTCAATTCTATTGTTACTCTCAATGTAAAGGTGGACCAAGTTGTTTCAGTGCATGCATTGCAAGCATGTGTGTCTGCAGAGGTTTAGGCATTATCCTCTGTCAATGTTCTTCTGTGTGCAACATAAAACCTTCACACTGTAAAAGATAGGGGATAACCAATAAATTGTTTGTGGGGATTTACTTTGGGTTGTGAAATATGAATGGTCCCTGTACATATACCTATATAATCATTAATGAAGTTCTGCTTTCTTCTAAATATATATTAATTAGCACCAGTACATTATGCCCAGAGATACAGTACTTTTCAAATTTTTCTTCAAAAATTATTCTTTTACCCTTAATAAATATTTAAAAAAGTCAGAGCTACCTGCATCATTTGAATTAAAAATAAATGTACGTATGGCTCAGTATCTTGGGAAGTGAAAAGGTGTAAACTATCAGTCTGATAACCAAATAACTTCCAAAAATTTGCCAGACACCTTTTACACTGCCACATCTTTTCTTTTGTTTCTTGCAATGTTTAATAACTGAGATACAAGTTAAAAAGGAATTAAAGCATCTAAAAGAAATCCAAATCCTAAAACAATATATATATATATATATAAGTTAAGTAGTGAGCTATTGTATTTTCAGAGTCAAAGTTGTATTAAAATTTATATGAAAAAAATATTAATCAATACATTAAAAATAATAATATAGCAGTTTTAATAAAATAATTTATATTTACAACCATTATATATAATGCAATAATAAATTTGAGAAACTATACATTATCTGAAATTAGTTATATTAGAAAGGATATTTACATTTTTCTAGTCTTTAAAAATATTTTTTCATATTAGCTTTTTATAAATTAAAATAACAAGATCTTTGTTAAATTTTCAAACAAACTTGTTTTTGTAACTTATGTTTTGAATAAATAAATGGCATTCAGATTTTTTAGTATGTTTAATAAACTAATACTTAGCCTGGCCTTATTTTAAAAAAACTAAAATAGACATTAAAGTAATGATTAGGATAAATTATTTTAATATCATAAACATAGTCAATGGATAAACTTTCTAGAAAAGCTTTAATTAACATTTATACAGTGTTATTTGCTTAAACATAGAGATACACTCACAGGTTATTTCAATTTCAAACATTGGGTTTTCTGGAATTCTTCTTTTGTTACAAATTGTTGTCAATCACCACAAAAAAAAAGTGTTTTCACATTTTAAAACTTTATTTATACATTAAATAATTCGTTACGAGAACACGGTGATAATATTATTAGGGTAAAGATAATGATACATTTAAAAAAAATTAAAATTAAAAAAAATAAATGAATGAAAACAGTAAATAATTTATAATATAACTGTTTATTAAAAATTCAGTTATAATTCAAAACAATTATTTTCAAAATACACAAGCATATAAAAATATATCAGTTTATTTTTTTAATTGAACGAATTAGATACACATGCTCATATCTTATTAACCAAACCTTTATCAGTGTCATGAAATATATTCAAACTATTTCGGTAGGATTGAGATTATTAACTCAAAGTATTTAAAGTTGTTCGATCCATCCTTCAGGTTAGGCTTTTTTTTCTCTTTTCTTTGTCTTTGCCGTGAGGGTGTCTGCAGAACACACTCTGATGCGTGACTTTGTATAGTAATCTTGTAATAAAGATTAATAATTATAGTTAAATTACCTGCCATAAATATTTATAAATATTACAATGAGCTTACCATTAGGTCTAACTCATTAATCACCAATAAATGACATTATTCCTATTAATTGTCATGACAATTATTTTCATTAACTTCTCATTGGTTGCTCAGATTAATTTCCATACCCGTCAGTCATTTTCTCACTTGATGGTTAGCCGCCCGGTCCTTTGGCTAATCGGGTGGTCCTACCGTACCTAAGCCCTCAAGTCCAAGCAAGTGCTCTTTATTAGAAGAGGTGCGCAAGGGTTATGGTGAGCCTGAGAGAGACCATTCATGTTGTATTTTTGATGTATTTTAAGTCTTCATTCCTCTCTGCATTGAGCGACGGGCACTAGGAGTTATGAAAACGTTCCCTAGGTTGAAAGGCTTAGGTGAGAGCTACAAAAGCGTTTCTCACCGAACGGCGAACTCTAGGAGCTACAGAAGCATTTCCTAGATCGAAAAGACTCGGGTGAGAGTTCACAAAGAACTTTCCTCATCAAGTATTAAGCTCCAATTGGTCAAGTAGTTTGTATGGAGAGTCATGTCCTCTACACTAAAGAATAATAATTCAAATTTTTAACGGTCAGAAAAATGTAGTTAATAAAATTAAGCTAGTTTATGTTATAAGACCAGACGGCCGGACAAGCGAGACGGGACGGTCTTCAATTGAACAATTAAAGACCAAAATAAAGAATTCATATTAAGATGTATCATGTGCGATGTTAGTGCTTAATGCATTGTCACCGAGCGGGAGGAGACCAAGGTCCACCGAGCTATATCTTTTGCTTCCTTATCTCTTTCCTGTAGGCAAAGAAACTGAGAACAAGCACCATCAACATCCTTGATTAACTCAAGCATCTGAATATATTGAACGTTTGAAGAACAAAATAAAGAATCGATAGTAGGATGTGCATGGCCGAGATATTAGTGTTTAATGCCTTATGACATGTGCTATACCCTCCACTTGACCGTGCCCACTTTGATTGTCGTGAACACGGTGAAGATGGATTTGAGATAGAAAGTGTTTTCTGAGCTTGATTGCTTTCGTTTACAGTAATTATTTAAGAAGCAGATTCATACATCAAGGAAGGTAGTGTGTGCTACCAAACAATAAAAGGCTAAGCAGTTGTGCTCCAAGGTTTGCGCTACTGAAAGCTAGAAAAGCAATCGCTTTTTCGTTTCTAGAATTTACTTGACAATGCAGTTGTCCTTGTGGGAAAACCATAACGTCTCCTGGTTTCAGTGCCTTCGCATAAAGAGCAAATGATGTCATAAAACCAGCACTGATTTTACCTTCCACCAATATCAAAAGTTCAGTAGCTCCAGGGTTTGTGTGCTTTAGGATTGATCCACCTTTTGCTATGGCTAACCGTGCAGTGGAAACACCAAGACCATTCACACCTGAAAAATCAGTGACAAATGCAAAGGTTAATGTAGCATTGAAAGTGTTTGTGGTGTTTCCCGCTACCAAACCAGAAACACAAAGTCATCCACTGTCACTGTGTCAAGTGGTTTGCACTGATAGTCTGAAGGGCCATTTGGACCCTTTAGGTCAGCTACACAGAAATCATTAGCAGCATAGGATGTGGATGAGAGAAGAGTGAAGAGGAAAAGAATTTGAGTTATCTTTCTCACTCTTTCAACTTTGATGAATAAATTTGGTGTTTTTCATTGGTGTCTCGCGATATTGAGCTCATCATTTCACCCAATGTTGTGTTGGTTCCCACTGGTGTCACTAGCATCTGAGCATATCCATCAACAAGATTTGCACTAGACAACAACAATGGGCTTCTTGAAGGCTCAATTTCTACATGATCGCTCTAACCTGTGAGACTGGATTCATCCACTAACAAAGAATGTCCACTCAAGAATAGTCCATCATTTGTTGCACCATGCTCGCGCTGGCACTGCCTTCTTATAACTCTACCTTATTCTTTTTGGCTATGTTACAGTAGTCACGTTAATTAACAAATAGAGAAGCATATTGATTTTATTCATTAGATTCTTGAATAATAGGTAGATTGTATAGAGAATTTTTGTCTGAGAAATATAACATGTACTCCAAGTTGATGCCACTGCGTTTCTGTTTTGTTTTGTGACCCACAACCTCTAACCCAAAAAGATTCTATTTAGGCTTTTGACTATGAAGTCTTGTTGGTACTTTGATTGTTGTGACTGTCGCTCATTAGTTTAAAAATAATGTCATAAAATAAGATTTGTAAAATATAAAATGAGAACTATTTCATTTCCACGAAACCAATTTTGATTAAGCTCCAAAAACTATTTTTATTATTTCAAAAGCTTTTGGAAGTTATTATTGAATTTTTTTTTCTACAAAACCTGGTATTTATCCGAAGTAGCATTGTCGAGACCAAGCGCATGTCTAGTTCCTCGTGGTTTCATGGAGATGCTGTTCAGCCTCACGATGGGCGCCAAAATGTTTCGCTCCATCCTCCAGGTTACGCTAACTTAAAGTATTCAAAGTTGTCCGCTCCATCCTCCAGGTTACGTTATTCTTTCTCTTCTCCTTGTCCTTGTCGTAGGGGAGGGTGCCTGCAAAAGACACTCTGACGTTCAAGTCAATGACTTTGTGTAATAAGCTTGTAATAAAGATTAGTAATTAGAATTAAATTACTTGCCTTTACTGTCAAACAAATATTTATAAATATTACACTGAGCTTACCATTAGGTCCGACTCATTAATCACCAATAAATGGTATTATTCCTATTAATTGTCAATAAATGACAATTACTTTCATTAACTTCCCATTGACGGCTAAGACTCCTTTGGCTAACCCGGTGGTCCTATCGTACACAATGTTTCTACTGTAATAGGACAAGGACGACGCTTGTGTGAAGTTCCTGTCTGCTGAACGTTCTCTCCGCTCCTTGCTCTGTGTGATCGATCGGTGTGTAGGGGTGACTTGTCGAATACACTCTGAAGCTCAAGTCATAATCTTTCTCTAGAGGTCTTAAGTAATTCAATTATGGAAAAAAATGAGTTTACTGCGAAATTAAACCTATATTTATAGAGTTTATAAAAATATGACCAATTAATTTACATCTTAATGATCATTAATGCAAACCTTAACCACCCCATCAGTGGTTGATGTAATATTAATTACGCTTTAACTCCGCTTAACTTCTGTCAGGACCGAGCAGCTAGGAAGCTCTTTCTTGCACATCGACCGCTCGGTCCTTTCAAGTCAACACGCCTTCACACCCGATCGGTCGACTATAAGTCCATAGCAACATAGGCCCCCCAAGCCCTAGCAAAATCTGATATTGTGTAAGGTTTACTAAGTTCCACCGATTGGGGGAGGATTCTTAGCTTCCAAAGTTGTGACAGTTCACCACATGTCACGTCCCCGTAGGATTTGCAAAAAGGCGGGAAAGAATGGAAGTCAAAGAGTCACGACTATAAAAAAAGGCGGGAAAAGGTAAAAAAACGTGTTGATATGGGGAGCACAATGTTAGCTAAACCCACTCCTGATGTTTATTTTTGATGATGACAACATATTGTTAATAAAAACACATGTTTGTGTACTATGTACTGTGTTATATATGCATATTGTGATTGTCACATTTGACATATTGTTTTGATTGATGCATACGACTGTGTTTGTAAAGTGATAATATTTGTGTATGCATAATATATGTTTTGGAAATAGAAAAACCACATGCACAAAAGCATATCTATATGACTTAATTGATTACAGTGTTGGGATAATCAATTAAAGTCATCAACAGCTTGAGTTTTAAACTGTGGTAAAACAACTAGTTTTGAATCGATTACATTAGTTGGTAAGTCGATTAAAACTCACGTGTTTGAACATATCTTTTTCAAATGTGTTGTGATGGATTTTAGAAAGAAAAGTTTTCAAAAATATACTAAGTGTTGAAGCTTAATCGATTACATAGATTATGTATTCAATTAAGTCTGTTACAGATTTGAAAACTGTTTCATGCTTGTCATAACTGTTTCAACGGTCATATTTTTAAATGTGTTGACTAAACATTTAATGAAAATCAATTACATTAATTGAACATTCAATTAATTGTTTTGACTTCTGTTAATATGTTACTAGTGTTTAATGTATCCGATTAGATTAATAGAGTAATTGATTAAATTGTGTCTGATTTTCCTAACACTATATATAGACACATTGATTGAATTTCTGTAAGACTCTTGAGATTATAATTTTCATATCTGATTCAGATTGAGTTGAGAAGTTTTACAGAAGTGATAAAACGCTCCAAGAAACAAGAACTTGAAGTAGTGTACTACTCTTGAAGATTTCTTGAGAAGCAAGCTTGACTGATTTGAAGAGTCTGATCGTTCTGCACAACTGAGGTGCTTACTGTGTGATCAAGAGAAGATTCACAAACGTTGTGTTGTTGTTCCCTGTGCGTGTTGCTAGGATGAAGAACGAGGAGTTCTTGTACTTTGAGAAGGTTCTCAAAGGGGCGACTGCAGGAGAGGATTGTTCTTGTTACAGGTATTTTGTATTTGGCTATATTAGATTAGTGAGTTAGAAAAGTGATTTACATTTTGACAGTTTGTTCATTGTAAAGCCCTTGGTGTAAAAACTCAGATCTCTATAGTACAATTGGCTTTCAATCTCAGGTTGATTGAAAGGACACTGGATGTAGGCAGTTGAGGCTGAACCAATATAAAACTCAAAGTTTGATTTTTCTTCTCCCTATCTCTCTGCATTAATCGATTACATACTGTCATTTTTTCGAATACGCATACTATTACATTGCATACATATTGCTTGTTGTTCAAGAAAGGTTTAAAGATTCAAACTATTTGGAAAAAAGATTTCAAAAGCGATTATTTTTATAAAACACCAATTCACCCCCCCTCTTGATGTTGAGAAACAAAGCTCATCTATTCTAACAAAATGGTCATGACGTTTCAACCGTCAAATCTTTTCCTTTTGGATGTCCTAAATGGGTTTGATGAAATGCCTTCACCACCTATAAATAGTGGTAGGGTCATCCCTTATTTTCACTTTTACCCTCGAGTTCTCTTATTCTCGAACGTTCTTCCTACTCTTTCGCCTTTCAAAAGCTCCAAACCCCTTACTTCCAGGTAAACATGTCTTCTCCAAGTGCTTTTGATTCCATTGGGAGGGAAGGTGAGAGGTATGCTGACTACAACAATGAATGAAATCCCCCCGCTGGTGACCGGGTCGGTCCAACGGGTAGTGAGGACTCCTCACGCATCCTTGAAGACAACGAGGACGAGGAGGTGGGCATCAACATGGACTTCATCCGGGAGAGGGATGTCAGGTGCAAAAACTGGCCTACTGTTGTCGGTTATGACTAGGTTCCCCATGAGGTTAAGCTTTATGCTTCCTCCTTTTGCACTGGCCACTCGATAAAAGAGCAGCTCGATAGGATCAACTTGGTAAAAGCGGCCATAGATGCGGACTATTTTAAGATAGCCGTCTGCCAGATGACCGAATGAGCATGCCATGGTCGAGAAAGGTATGCCTTGGAGTTCTTCTACGCCTACTCAACATTGTTTCGGGACCTGAAGGTCCTTCTACCCTTCTCTGACTTTCAAATGGGCGTTCTGCGAGAGCTCAATGTAGCCCCTACCCAACTTCACCCAAACGATTGGGCTTTTATGCAGGCGTTCTCGGTTGCCTGTACCGCTCTTGCCTTTACTTACCTATTCCTAATTTCTCGCTTTTTCAATAGCTCTGAGGAAAGCGTTCCTCCCCGAATGTTAGACTCAGGGATTTTACTTAAAGCGTTTCTTGTAAAATTGTTAAGGTGAGCTACAAAAACGTTCATCACCAAGCATTAGACACTAAGAGTTCACTTAGAATGTTCCCAAGGTCAAAGGTTAAGGTGAGTTACAAGAACGTTCCTCATCGATCGTTAGACTCTAGGAGTTCACTTAGAATGTTCCCTAGGTTAAATATTAAGGCGAGAGTTATGAAAACGTTCCTCACCGAGCATTTAGACGCTAGGAGTTCACTTGGAACGTTCCCTAGGTTAACAATATTATAACTTGCACAAAAATTGCATGTAAATAACTGGTATTATTAACAAAAGAACTGATAATTACATCATAAGCTTTCAACTGAAATAAAACTTGAGGTGCGATGCATTCCAAGTGTTGGGAATGGCTTTGCCTGTCGGGTATTCCAAATGGTAAGCTCTGTTCTTATAGTTCTCAACCACCCTGAAAGGACCTTCCCAATTTGCATTCAACTTTCCATCCATTTGGTTCTGCTGAGTGTCTCCCGTCTTTCGCCACACTAGATCTCCCTCAGTAAACTACCTTGGTTTTATCTTGGTGTTGTAGCGACGAGCGACGAGCCTTTTCTGAGCTTCCACTTGGAAATAAAAAATCTCCCTTCTTTCAACCAAGGTGTCCAACTTTGCCCTTAAGTTTTTATTGTTCACCTGCAAATCTTCTACGTGCCTCTTGAGCATCGGTTCCCCCACTTCTACTTGAAACATAGCATTGGTGCCATAAGTGAGGTTGAAAGGTGTTTCCTAGTGGTACTGTGCGGTGTGCATTGGTATCCCCAAAGAACTTCTTGTAAATCATCAACCCAAGATCCTTTGGTAGTTCCCAAATGCTTCTTCAACTCAGACACTATAACTTTGTTGGTAGCTTCTGCCTGCCCGTTCATTTGAGAATGCTCGATTGAACTTGTGACATGCTTGATTCCTAAGATTGAATAGAAATCAACAAGCCATTTGTCAATGAACTATCGCCTGCTATCTGTAACAATTGTATGTGGCAAGCCAAAGCGACAAATGAGCGTCCAAACAAAATTTTGGACTTGAGCAGCTGTTATCGTAGCCAAAGGTTTCGCCTCCACCCACTTTGTGAAGTAATTGATGGCTACTAAGAGGAACTTCTTTTGTGACCAATCGATTGGAAGAGGTCCAACAATGTCCATTCCCTACTATGCAATGAAGACACCAAGTTGTGCAATTCTGCTGGTGGCAAGTTGAGGTTATTACCATGCTCCAAACACTTTAAGCATTTATGCACGAACGTCTTGCAGTCTCTCCATGGTCGGTTAGAAGTACCCCGCTCTCAACACCCTTGCTCAAAGTGCTCGATGCCTAGTATGCATTCCACACACATTTCAACAACGGTGTTGAAAATCCCCACCTGTAAAGGTAGCCCATGAACAAGTAACTAGCGATCTTCTTTGCATCTGCCGTTTGTATTGATGAACCCTCATCTTGCCTCTTGATCAACTCTTCAATCTCCTTTCTCCAATCAGGACGATCAGATATTTCGAAGACCGACAAGCATTCAATAAAAGGCTTCATCATGATTTGCCTTATGACTAATGACAATTGACCCTTCTCTTTGCCACTAGCTAGTTTTGACAAAACATCAGCCCTAACGTTCTCCTCTCTCGGAACGTGCTTAAACTCCACCACTCGGAATTGCTTAACCGGTTCCTTGGTTTTATGATAGTAGCAGAGCAACTGGTAGGCTTTAGTATGAAAACTCCCGTCCAGCTACCTAACCACCAGATGTGAATCTGTTCGGCATTCAACGGAAGTCGCCCCCAAATCTTTGGCTAATTCAAGACCAATCACCACTTTCATACTCAGCTTGATTGTTGTTAATCTTGAACCGAAAGAGAATGGATTGTTCCACGAGTAATCCATTTGGGCCTTCTAGAACAACTCCCACTCCTCTGCCTGTTCGGTTAGATGAACCATCTACAAAGAGTTTCCAAGGCCGCAAAGGTTCATCTCCCTGTAGAGGCAATTTTGCTGAAAAATCAACTAAATGTTGTCCTCTCACGGAACCACGCGGTTCAACCTGCAACCCAAACTCGGATAGCTCCACCGACCAACCTACTATCCTTCCAGCCAAATCTGGCTTGCACAAAATCTTGGCAATGGGATGGTCGGCCTTCACCACTACCTGATGGCCCTGAAAATAAGGCCACAAACGCCGTGCGACTACAATAAGAGCTAAAGCAATCTTCTCAACTTGCTTATATGTAGTTTCTGCATCCTGCAACGTTTTGCTGATGAAGTAGATGAGTTTGAACTTTGGGCTCTCCTACACCAAAGCCGCACTAATCGTTTCCTCTGAAACTGCCAACAAAATCACTGTAGCAAAATCACTATTCACGTATATAGTAGTTAATCGATTAACATGAATAGTTAATCGATTAACACATATAGTTAATCGATTAACATCAGTTGTTAGTAGCCTTTTGAGCCGTTGAACTATCTGTTACTCTGTCTTTTAGTGGTTAATCGATTAAAACTTAAATTAATCGATTAACACAGAGAGAAATGGCTAAAAACGAATTTTGGAGGTGTCCATGGCTTGAGTCTATAAATAGACTCTCATTCTCTCATTCTAAGACATCCAGTGATCCAGAAGACACCTCAAACACTTTGAATCATTTGTAAAAGCTAGAGATCTTGTGAAACTCCCTAGAGGCTTAGGAAACTTGGTATTGGCAGAGCTGTTGAAGTGTTGTTGCTGTTGCTGAGGAAAAACCTGTCATCTTTTGTGTGTCGAAGGAAGTGTAGGAAAAGTGTTCATCATTTGTTGGTCAGAGGAGGTGGTCTGAGTAGCTGTCATTCGTTGTTTTTCGGAGGAAGTGTTCATCCTTCGTGGAGCATCAAAGGAGGTGTTCATCCCTTGGGGTGTCAGAGGAAGTGAGTCTCATCTCTTGTGCATCAAGAGAGGTGTTTTCTAAACCTTTAAACTTGTATTTGTGTGATTGTATGTTTATTGGTTTTGTGATATTAGAAACTGGATGTAGGATTGGTAAGATCTGAACCAATATAAAATTACTGTTGCATTCTATACTTAATCAACTTTATTTCTGCTAAACATGAAAATATTTTTCCTTGCGTTTCAAGAAAGTTTTCAAAGCACATCTTTTTTGCGAAAAAGATTTCAAAAAGACTTTGATTTTAGGTTTAACCAATTCACCCCACTCTTGGTGTGAGAAACTAAGCCATACTATTTGTTGGAAATAGGATGGCGCAGTTTCAACACCAAGAGGGGGGTTGTGAATTATTGAGGTTTAAAAATTAGAGTCTTTTTAAAATCTTTTTCACAAAATATAAACCTTTACAAAGTTTCTTGAATTGCAAGGAATAAAAGTTTAAGTGCAGCGAAAAATATAAAGTTGACTATGTAAGCAAACACAAAGTTTTTATATTGGTTCGGCCTGAATGCCTACATCTAGTGTCCTTCCACAACCAGGAAGCCAATGCACTATATTAGTCAAGGTTTTTACAGCAAGATTTCTATGGAGACCTCCACGTCAAAAATATAGACAATCTCTCTAACCCTCTAACTAAAAGTATAGGCAGTCAACACAAAGATATGCAGCAAGATATCCCCTCTTCTACAATCTTCAACCCACTTTGAACAATCCTCAAAGTGTACAGAACTCCATGAGTCCACCTCTTATAATCCCAATAGGACAGCAACAATCTTTCCAAAGATTAAGAGAAAACTTGATCAGTATGAACACCAGTTGTGCAGATCGATCAAACAGTACATGCAATACAGTTTCTCCTTAAGAAACTCTTCCAAGAAAGATCTCCACCGTCTTCTTGATGAGTTCTTGGAGCTTTCACTCAGAGATCACAATCTGCAAACCAAATGAAAGTGTTAGAATATCCAAAGTCTTTTTTTTGTGATCAATTGAGTCACGTCTATTTATAGTTTTCTATAAATCATACGCTCCTGTAGTCGACTATGCTACTAATGAAGTCGACTGTCATCAGACAGTTATAACAGTTAAAGCAAATTTGCAGCAGTCATATCAATCAAATTGATTTCGCATTTAATACAATTGACTTTCATTTAATGCTTCAATAGAAAAATGAAATATAGTCGTTACAACACACAAGCATTAACTGAAATTAAAAAAAAATAACTAAGTCGAATTCACTGTGCGTGTAGTCGACTTAGACACTTGAACACAATTTTGAAAATATTTCAATGCAAAATCACTCACAACACTACTTTTGAAAATTTGTGCAAAGTCACGAGTTTTAATCGATTTACTTCATAATGCAGTCGACTTAAAACTTGCAGTTTTGCCACACAATATAAATTCAACAAAGTGCATGTCATTTTATTTTCTTAAACAAATGTAATGCAAACACAAAAGATGTATCCAGTATTAAATCAGTGAATATGCATACATATATCAGAATCAACACAAACATGTTAATTAAGATATCATTCACAATAAAGAATAGAACATGTAACACATAACAATACATGTGTTATTAATAATGTGTTGTCATCATAAAAAACCAGAGCACTGTGAGATTAAGGTTTAGGTAAATCAGTGCTTCCCTTATCAACAATCTCAACACTATTTTAACAAAATTGAAACAGTAATAATTAAACCAATTGATATAAAAGAAAATGAAACAAAAGAACTTTATTGTTATATATTCTAAGCTATAAAGCATAAAATTTTGCCAATTTAGTTTAATGAGACATACACAACCGTTTGACCAATAAACTACATATAGCCGTTAACAAAAATATATAGCAAAGGGGTGCTTTTGAATAGACAGCAGCACGACGCAACACGAAAAGCTCTCGAGCGAAGTAAAGGTTGTGAATTTTGAATAATTAATTTAATTAATTTCATTTCAATAAAAAAAATAGGATTTGAATAATTAATTTAATTATTTTGATTTCAATAAAAAAAATAGGTGGGTTGGTGAGCCAACCTAGCTCACCACGGGTTCAACCCGGGTGAGCCGGATTCTTAACGAGCCGGATCAAAATTGGCTCGCATCAAATTCTCTCATTTTTTTCCAACCCAACCTGGCTCAAACCCGTGGTGAGCCAGGTTGGCTCATGAGTTTCAATGCATTTTGACGACACTAGTTGTAATCTTGTTGAAGATTATAGTGGAATCCTCTAAGGTGTTAGAGGAGACTTGACGTAGCTCAGTGGAGTGAACAAGTATAAAAACAATCATGTGTTTATTGTTTTATTCTTTCTAAAGGATTTTCTTACAAATCTTGCAATTGCACATTACTTTAACCAGTACAAAAACTCATGTCTTCAAATGTCTTTTATTAAGAGCTAGTTTTATTAAAAACACTTCGACAAACATATTCAAACGATTGAAAAACATTTGCAAAGAAGAACTTATAGTTTGAATTAAATTTTAAAAGTTAAGCATTTAATAACTTACATAAAACTTTCAATCATTGACTAGATTGTTAAACTATATACTTAGCGAAAAGTTTTCATATAATACTTTTTAACCCCCCCCCCCGTCCCACCCATTCTAGTGTGTTTCTAGGTACTTCAGTTGATATGAGAGCTAACCTCGCAAAGTTAGTTTTGAATAGGATTTGAGGAAATGATCCTGAGCATGGAAAACGAAGGCTACATTGTCAATCGCCCTCCTCTATTTAAAGGACAGAAGTTCGACTACTAGAAATAAAGAATGACTACATTCTTTGAATTCCTACCACATTGATATGTGGGATGTCATTGAAAAGGGCCAATATATACCTATTGACGAAGGAGGATAGCCACTCGCAAGGAGAAAATGGATAAACATGCAGAAACAACGATATATGCTAAACTCTAAGGCTCACAACTCCTCATTATGTGCTATCTCTAAAGAAGAGTATTGAAAATTCCATGCCTACCAAAGACAAAAGAAAATGTGGGACACATTGGTCGTTACGTATGAGGGACCCAACTAGGTCAAAAGAAACAAGCTTAGTCTACTGACTGGACAGTATGAGATATTCACAATGCTAGAATATGAAAATATCCATAGCATGTTTAGTAGATTTCAGATGGTCCTCAACAACCTCAAATCCTTGTGATCAAGAAATATATAGCACATCAATAGAGTTTTAGTTTTTATATTTATACGAGTTATACTACTCCTAAATATTAGATAAAATCTTAAGTTACCTTCCCTTATTTACCTTTAGTACCTTATAACTTCTATTCCCAAGAGAATTGTAGAGTGTGAATTCCATTTCATGAATTCAATTTAACTTTTCTAAGAACCAGTTACATGTTCGACTATGGTGAAAACATGCAACAGAATGTTTAAGCGTAGGATACAACCAAGAGGGGGGTGAATTGATTCAAGTTAAAAAGCGCTTCCCCTTAAAAAAAATTTCTTTGAAAAATTTCTTTGATAAAACTGAAAACTTGAGTTGATTAAAAACGAATAAGTAAAGTAGAAAAGGTGTTAGAGCGGTGCAGCAGAATAATTAACGTGTACAATGAACCAAGAGGGGGAAGGGTAAATTGGTTTCTTATCGTAAATAATACATTTAATAATTTTCTTGTAAAATATAAATTCCTTAAAAACAATTTAAACAAATAAAAGAGTAAGGAAGAGAGAAAATTGCTTGTGAAAACTTGGTAAAAAATTCTCATAATTACTCGTGATAATCGATTATGGCAAGTCATAATCGATTATTGATAATCGATTATCATTAGTAGGTAATCGATTATCTTTAGTATAAAATGAGGTTTACTTATTCAAAATGCATTTTAACGCAACCTAAGACAAACAATACATAGATTCAATGATAAACCACCACCTATACATAATTCTAATAAGTTACAAAAGCTTTAACATAAAACAATCTCCATGAAGATGTTCTTGCAACAAGAGCACTTGAGACTTGACTTTGAGACATCATCAAAACTTCTTCTTTACAACTTATGCTAACAATCTTTCCCTTTTTGATGATGATAAAAAAACTCCTTTGATACTTTGATTTAAAGCCTTTTGTAATCTATACTACTCTATAACTCATACATAACTTATAAAAAAGAGATTAATAGACATGAGATAAATAAAATAAGCCTTTAAAACATACTTCTCCCCCTTTTTGATCATTTTTAAAAAGCGTTATGTATGATTGAAAAAAAAAAATTCTCGCCCTAAATTAGAGAACTCCCCTTGATATAAGCCATAAAAAATAAGACAAGATAAACATTAAGGCAAATTTTCATGAAGAGAAATAAAACATAACATAACATAACATGGAAGAGATACAAGTGCAAATGATATGCATGAGGGATGTCTAAAACTCATCACTATAATCATTAGTTAGAGGTTTAACTCAATCCTCTAGTGCATGGACCCTATCATCTAGACTCCTAAGAAGAAAGCATACTTCATCATGCCTAGAGACTTGAAGAAGAGATATATCAGGTAATTGCCTATACAGAATCTCTAAGGAATAAGAGTGATTGATTCTTGCTAGTGCAGTTGGTCCCGCTTCATCTTGGATATCATCCATCGCCTGGTCTTTATCTTCATCTTCTGGGTTCCCCATATCATCACGATGGACGTAGGTATTTTCTTGCAAGATGAAACCCGTCTGACGGAGGGAAAAACTTCGTATCTGACTCCCGTGATGAGTGCTCTGGAATGCCTGAGTTGAGACATTTACTCCCTTATATTCACAGATCCTTGAAACCAAAAGCGTATAGGTAAGAGAATAATAAGTGTCCCTCTTAGCCTTCATCATAGTGTCGTAGATGAGGCTTGGCCAATGAATCTTGATCTCATTGACTATCCCATAAATGATCAACAATCTGTCTCGAAGCATTGAGCATGATTCGAAGCACAAGGACAAAGTAGCCACACGATTAGATAATTGATAAGCCTTTCATCATTCCTAAGGCCACCCATAAGCAACTAGTTCATGTTGTCAAGGTACAACAAGTTCGTTACAAGACAAGCTCGTCTAGTAGAAAATTGGGAAGAATTGTCAAGGTATTATAAGACAAGCTTGTCTAGTAGAAACCTTGGTCTTGGTTTTGAAGTTTAACTAAATAACGTAAACGAAGAAGTCTTTGTGTATGGAAAGCTAACTCTAACTAGAAAAACACTTAAACCAACCCTAAGATAGGAAACCAATCTTTAGTACACTCTGACAGAAAACACTAGGCTAGAAAACCCCCAACTTAAGATTGGAAACCAACCTTATTTCAAGATAAGGATAAAACAACTAGAAACACCTCAACCTAAGCTAGGAAGCCAACCCTTAAAAATTGATAAAAGGAAACCTCAACTGGAGTTAGAAAACCAACCCCTAGTTTGACACTAGGACAGAAAAACTCTAGAATAGAAGAAAATCACTGAAGAAATTCAAGAACCTAGGATAGGACAAGAAGAATACAAAGCCAAAAGCTAATGAAATCACAACTTCACAAAGGAAGAATAGAAAACAAAACATGTTGAAAAGATATAAGGAGAAAGATTAAAACAACAAAGAAATTAGGTTAAGAAACTTAGGACAAAACACAAGACTTAGAACCTAAACCCAAAACAAATAAAAACTAGAACTTGAACCCCAAATGTAGAAATCATAGGAAACCACGTAGGTCCTAGGAAATAGAAAAGCACTTAGGCTAGAACACCTAGACGCATGACTAGGTGATGTCATGTCTAAAGGGGTCCAAGAGAAAACAGAGTTAAACGTTCAATGCTTGTAATACCTAGATTAGGTATTTGGCTTCTCTGGAAACAAAAACAAGTCGAGACAATGTCTTCGACTAAAAAATTAAAAGACTTAAGTATTAAAATACATAAGAAAGCCTAAGCAAGCTAAATGCTATTTGTCTAAAAAAAGACAAAAGCCAAAGAAGTGTTTACTTGGATCAAACGATACCATGAGCTAAACAAACACCTCATCTTATGATGAAGTATTTATATATGTTTGGTATCTTCGATTAAAGAACTTAATTGTAAAATGCTACCTAATGGTAGGAAATCAAAAGACACTTTGTTGTTCTGAACAAGCATTGAATGATATTAAATGCTCAACGTTCAAAAACAACAAAAAGTGATATATGATCAATTGATTGCATGACAAGTCCAATCAAAAGCAGGTAAAAGGAAAGACCTTCACGAAATGTTTTCTCGAGGACTTCCACTATGGAAGATAGTGTTTTCAAGCTTGTTCTTCCTTTTCTTAAAGCTTTGTAAATATGTACATATGTTGTTTCTTTAAGCCTTATATATTGACCAAGTTTTCATGTCTTTTCGTCGGTAATTACCGAAGGTCAGAATCCATCGGTAATAATTAATGCCAAGGGTATTACTAATGGAAAAGTGATCGTTGGTAATCCATCGAAAATATATTTTTACTGATGGATTTTGGCTATTTTTGACGGATTTTGTCTGTCGGTAATCCCAGTTTTTTTTTGTAGTGCTAACGCATCATTAAGCCTCAATTAGGAGATTAACACCTACATGGCTTTCATTTTGGATTTGGAAGGACTCAACAACAAATGAGACTTCTCATTTAATGCTTTAACTAGTTAGTTACAAGCATAGGCTCCTTATTTAATGCTTAGACTTCTCATTTAATGCTTAGGTTCCTCATTTAATACTTTAGGCTCCTTAAGGACTCTAGGTGCTTTAGCCTTCTCCTTCACCTAAAAAAGGAGAGACACCCTTTGTATAATGTTTAGAACTTGATTGAATATAGTGAAACCTTTTCCAAAATTGCAAGCCTCACTTTTCTTGAGTTCTCATTGGAGTTGTCTTCAACTATAGACTTCTTCTACCTTTACCCTTCAAGTTTGGCCTAAGCTCAACCTCATCAAAACTACATGACTCAAGCATCTTCATTTGTTCATCAATTTCTTCCACTACATCATGTCATCTTCATGGAGCTTCATCACTTGTTGAATGAGCATTCTTCATCAATTCTCCATCACTAGAATTAGAATGAAGAAATAGAAAATGTAAGAGAAGAGAGAAAGGAAACTTATGGAATTGTGTCATGCCACTTGGAGGAAGATCTAAGATAAGTGTGAAGATCGCCACTTGCCATGATCAACAAGATAAGATCAAAACTTTCAACTAAAGAGATAAATTTTATCTCAAAGAAGATTGCATATGAATACAAATCTATGAATTATCATTTAATTCAATGGTAGGTACAAGAGGAGGGGGGATAAGGGTTCTTTATATAGCCTTAGGATAAAGGAAGAGATGATGATCTAGGAGATGTCAGACTAGGAGATGTTGGACTAGAAGAGCAACAAGGTAGTCAAGGTAAGGAAGTTTCGGCCAAGGCATGTCCAAGTCCCACATCTCTCCTTTCTAACTCTTCTTAAGGATGGTTTCATGTCAAAAACCATATATATAATCAATTGCGGAATCCACTTAGTCATTCTCAATCCATGTTATTCCATTAAAATTCATTCTTTAAAAATCTTTGCAACATAATAATTAATAATTGTGCAAATATAATAAGTTGAAGTAAATAATACAGTTTTAATACCAGCTTTTTCTATTTTAAATGAAAATTTTATCTCAATTTCACTTTTAACGCACTTTTCTCACTTTCAACATAATTAAATTTGTGAGTCATTTTTTCTTTCTAGCTTCACTCACCTATTTTGAACACAACAAAAATTAAGAGATACCAATAATAATAATAATATAAGACCATTACGTCTTTATTTTATAGCAAATAAAAATATGACACATGACAATGTAAGAATATCATCAAGTTATTAATTCTATTGACTAGAAAATTTAATAGATTATGTTAAATACTCAAGTCATAAAAATCATATTTAATCATAACAATTAATGAAATATGTATACTGTCATTTTGGTGTCACATTCTCATTTGTAAGAATTGAAGATGAATAGTGATCCTATTACTAATGATAATGATTTCTCAGACTCACAAACAGACTATAAAATATTTTTATCACAATAAAGTAATGAATATTAATTAAAAAAAAGAAACTGTGGGTATTTATACATATAATACAGTTGAAATTTGTTAATTATTTTAGTCAAAACACATGATAATTGAAGATTTCCTAAATAGTAAATAAATTTATATATCAAATAATGTTATTGACATTTGGAAGACATGATTTAAGAGGAAACAATTAATTTTTTTGACCTTTGAAACTTTGACCCTTCTATATAAAAAAGTTTAAGTCTTCATCTTTATGAAATATAAATATTCACTACATTAATATTCTTTAGACTAGGAAAATATTTTTAGTTTTAAATAAGTGCATATATGTGCATGCATACAAATATATGTTACACATTAAGTGATAACTTGGCATTTAGAAAAGTAAACTTAAATTGGTCTAACTGAAAATTTATGACTACTAAGAGAACATGTACATATTTTAAAATGGCAGTTTTTAGAGACAATTCCACACTGTTCTTATTAAGCTTAGTCTTAAAGGATTCTTTTGATAACAAATGTCAGATCAACGGTTATCTAAATAGCGCATTCAATGTAGAAAAAGAAAGTGGCCAAAATTCACCGATCCTTTATGAAAAAAAGAAAGAATCGTGTCAGCAAAAAGCAGTAAAAGTGGCATATCTCAGGAAATAATTTTGAAAGTGGTATAAGATGAGAAAAATGCTTTAATAAAAGTAGAATTATATATTTATGGCTATGAGAAAAGTCCCGATGCTTTAGCAGTGTGATAATTATAAAGTCAAACAGGAGCTAATTCTCCTCCTCACATCACATGTTCCTCCATCCTCAACAACACAATAAACCCCTCCACATGCTATTAAGAATTCCCCAAACCTGACCCTAGCTATTCTGGTCCCTATAAGTTTTGCCCCACCACCCTTTAACCCACACTGATTCCTATAAATTCACCAGAATGTCGCAACAATATAGCTCAAGGTAATGAAAGGAAAGCTGGTTTTGGAGGCAAGCCAAGAAGGCCGAGAAACCATGCTCCATTAACTACAGAAGTGGGTCTCCGAATCTCACTGTTGTTTGTTTATCAAGAAAAAGGGTGTGTCTAAAAATGGTTAGGAATCAGAAAAGTGTAGTAGCTATGGTTAGCCAGGAGAGAAAGAAGAAGATGAAAAACTGGTCTCATGGGTTTGGGTCCATTTTCATGCACGCCGATGGTAAAGATTTGTTTTTTATGATTTTAGGTACAGTTGGGGCTGTTGGGGAAGGCTTTGCCACCCCTCTAGTGTTGTATATCAGTAGTCGCATGATGAATAGCATTGGGAGTTCATTCAACATGGAAGGGAACACCTTCATCCATAACATCAACAAGGTTCAATTCTATCTCTCTCTCTATACACACAGTAAATTTTTATATGTTCACTAATCACCGTGATCTCAATTAATCTCAGCAAGATACCTCCTGGAGTGTCATGTAAAATTAATTGAAAACATGAACACGTAAAACTTTGAAACTATCTTAATAATTTCTCTACTTAACCCACATGAAAAGAGTATAACATGAGGGAAGCTTGCTAACTGTTTAGGCTTTATTTGTGATGCAGAATGCAGTGGCGTGGTTATATTTAGCTCTCGCTTCTTTTGCGGTTTGCTTTCTCGGTGAGTTTTGGTTCCGCAATGATTTTGCTTTTCCTTTTTCTCTTTCCGTTTAGGCCACGCAAATTAAAGTGATGATATAGTTGCATCCTTTTTTCTTTAACTATTATTATACTTTGCAACTTTTTTTTTTCAGAGGGTTACTGTTGGACGAGAACAAGCGAAAGACAGGCAGCAAGAATGAGATCCAGGTATCTGAAAGCAGTGCTTCGACAAGATATTGCGTACTTTGATATGCATGTCACAAGCACGTCAGAGATTATTACCAGCGTCTCCAACGACAGCCTCGTAATTCAAGATGTTCTCAGTGAAAAGGTACGCTGTTATGTTTCATTACAGTTACCAAAAGAAGATAATCTTAAGTGAAAGCTCGTAATTCTTCTTATAACTAATCACATGTGTTACAGGTTCCGAATTTCTTGATGAACATTTCCTTGTTCGTTGGGAGCTACATAGCAGCGTTTGCAATGTTGTGGAGGCTGGCCATTGTGGGGTTTCCTTTCGTGGTTCTTCTGGTGATCCCGGGTTTAATTTACGGCAAGACCTTGTTGGGGTTGTCTAGTAAAATCAGAGATGAGTATAATGAAGCAGGAACAGTTGTGGAACAAGCAATTTCATCGATAAGAACCGTTTATTCCTTCGTTGGCGAAAGCCAGACCTTGAACACTTTCTCAAACGCGCTTCAAGGGACCGTGAAGCTGGGCCTGAAGCAAGGCTGGGCCAAAGGCTTAGCCATTGGTAGCAACGGCGTCGTTTTCGCCATTTGGTCTTTCATGTGCTATTACGGCAGCAGACTCGTTATTTATCATGGCGTCAAAGGAGGGACAGTTTTCGCCGTTGGAGCAGCAATCGCGGTTGGTGGATTGTAAGCATTGATTACCACTCTTTTTTATTTGTTATATAAAATAACATTATTATCATTATCACTATTGCCTTGTCTGTATTATGTAATTTGTTTTATAGTGAAATATTTGAATGAAGGTTAATTAATTTTCTGTTTGTGAAAAAGGGGACTGGGAGCGGCTTTATCGAATGTGAAGTTCTTTTCGGAGGCGGGTGCGGCCGCGGAGCGTATAAAGGAGGTGATAAAGAGGGTTCCGAGGATTGATTCTGAGAGCGAGGAAGGGGAGATTCTGGAGAGAGTTTACGGGGAAGTTGAATTTGACAGGGTGGAATTTGCGTACCCGTCGAGACCAGAGAGTGCAGTATTGAACGGGTTGAGTGTGAGAATTCCGGCAGGGAAGAGAGTGGCGTTGGTTGGGGAGAGTGGGTCGGGGAAGTCGACGGTGATAGCACTTTTGCAGAGGTTCTATGACCCAGTGGGAGGAGAGGTGCGTTTGGATGGAGTAGGGATTCAGAAGTTGCAGGTCAAGTGGATGCGTTCGCAGATGGGGTTGGTGAGCCAGGAGCCTGCTCTGTTCGCGACAACCATTAAAGAGAACATACTTTTCGGCAGAGAGGATGCTACGGAGGACCAAGTTATTGAGGCTGCAAAAGCTGCGCATGCTCATGATTTCATCTCGCTTCTGCCTCACGGTTACCAAACACAGGTCATACCTATTCTCTTCCTATCATACTTTACTCTCCCAACTCACCCACTTATCTTATCAACTCCTTCATCATTCATCCCACTCTCTTCGCCCTTCACGTAATAAATGCTAAAGTCGCTTCTCTTTCTAATCTACTACCTACCTACGCTATACTATTCATGTATCATATTTTACATTTTCCTTCTACCTCTTGGGTCTCTCTCACTTTAATTTTAATAAACTGAAAACAATGATACTAGCTGAACTATGTTAAAGAAATCTAATACAAACACTTTTAGCATTTTTCAAATAAAAATGAATACCTTTTTTTCAATATTTTTCAGTGACTTTTAGTCAAAGCTTTCATTTAATATAGACCGCTTTTAGAAAATAAAATTAAAATTAATTTATATATATAAGTAAAAAGAAATTTTTAAAGAAACTACTTGAGCGAATTTACAATACTATTAATTAATTTTCATTTATGATTTATCTATTTTTTTTCTTACTATAAGAAGAAATTTATGCTGAACTTAAACATAATCTTACGAACGATATGCACATCAAATAACTGTTTTGATTCCACTTGCAGGTGGGAGAGAGGGGAATTCAGATGTCAGGGGGACAGAAACAGAGGATAGCGATTGCGAGGGCAATAATCAAGAAACCGCGAATTCTACTTCTGGACGAAGCAACAAGCGCGCTAGACACAGAATCCGAGCATCTCGTCCAACAGGCACTGGACAACGCCGCCGCGGGTTGCACCGCTATCATCATCGCACACCGTTTATCCACTATCCAGAACGCAGACCTCATCGTCGTCGTCGCGGGCGGAAAGGTCATAGAGATGGGTTCGCACGACGAGCTCCTCGAAAACGACACCAGCGCCTACGCCTCCTCTTTCCGCCTCCAGCAACAAACGCAGAAAGCGAGAGTAGCCGAAAGCGAGGAAAACGTTGCTCCAGGGAGTGTCACGGCGACATCAACGACAGAGATGGAAAACGCACTCCCGGTGGGGCCATTTGGTGGGAGTGGTACGGACGTGGCGGAAGGGAAGAAGGTACCAGCGCCGTCGTTTCACAGATTGGTATCCCTGAGTGCCCCCGAGTGGAAACACGTGGTTATGGGGTGCTTAAACGCGATGGTGTTCGGTGCCGTTCAGCCAGTTTACGCATTCACTATGGGGTCCACGATACTGATGTATTTTCACGCGGATCATGCGGAGATAGTGAGGAAGACTAGGATCTACTCGTTCGCCTTTCTGGGCCTCTTTGTGGTGTCTTTCATTGCAAATGTTGGGCAGCATTATTGTTTCGCCTACATGGGGGAATACTTGACCAAAAGGGTCAGAGAGACCGTGCTTTCGAAAATCCTCACTTTCGAAATTGGATGGTTTGATTTGGACGAAAACTCCAGTGGCGCCATCTGTTCCCGGCTTGCCAAAGACGCCAATGTGGTATGTTTCCGCTTCCATTTCCTTAATTACTTCTGCTGTAACGTTTCTAAGTTTTTCTTTTCACACTTTCTAATAACGGTATCAATCATTTGACTCCGTTTCTTCAATTTCTTCTGCTTTAACGTTTTTAAGGTTTTCTTTTCACGAATAATGACATCAATCATTTGCCATTTGCCTTAGGGAAACAAACACCATAATAAGAAAAGATGAAACATAATGAGTATGATAAGATCTGTTTAGGAAAAAAAGTCTTGTTAATCAGTACCCCCACACTTGTCTGAGTCAAAATAATAGGATCTCGAATTAATGCTATCTTATTTCCCATTTTAAAAATATACATAGCCCACATGATAAATAATACCTTTTATGAGCGATATATGATGAGCGAAAGATAAAAAAAAAATTATGTGTACAATTAAGTTTCAAAAAAAAAATATTAAAAGCATTCTTGTTGTTCAGTAACTTATCTGTTTTAACCAAACATTCATCAAAATGTCCACTTGAAAAAATATTTTCAAAATATTCTAGTACACCCGTTTTCTGTGTCAGGAAAGCGAAAGATATCAAACTTCAGTTATTTTCATGGTGAAAGTGATAGTGGGAGGTGTATAACATGAGAAGAAAAGATATGAAGGAATTTTTACTATTTAAGGTCTTATTGTTTTGTACCATAAATTCTCACCAACGAGGCTATAATGCATGTATCTCTCTACGTGCAACGCCATGGTTGTCGGTGAGAATTTTATGTGTGGTTCACAAAAGGTAAATCTTGTGGATTAAAGATGGAGGACCTCTATTGGTATATCTTCAGTTGTGGTTACATCCTATCCGTACCCTTTTTCTTTTGAAGAAAAGGGTGGACCCGGCTCCACCTCACTTTCCGTTACCTTATTTTTTCTTTCCTTTCTTTATCTTTCAAACCAGGGTACTTCTAAAAACGTAACTATATACTCCAAGTATAATTTTTATTCACTCTGCTACAGTGGAATTAGTTCAACTAGTCACTCATTCATTGAATACATTAAATTTAGAATAGGATACTGAGATATTTCCTTAAGAATCTAGGATTGTGCTAATTGAGTGTAGAAAAGAGAGATGGAAAGGAGGAAAAAATCTAAAATGTGATAAAATAGAAAACTAAGTATAGCCAATAGGAAAATCTATAGCATTTTCCTTTCCCAGAACGCTAGGAGGGAAATGAGTGTGGGCCAAGAAGAAGCGACCGAAGAATGAAAGTGATTTTATCACAATAGTAAAATTTAAAATTATAAATGTTTATTTTAAATCATTCCATAAGAATATTAAATAACTTAAGAATAAATACTATATATTCTAATTTACTCAATGGAATCACTTTCATTTATTCTACTTATCATTAACGGAAACCATATTTCTTCTCATAATTGCTGTAAGTAATTCTTTCAAGTATAATATTATGATGAAAGCATCTTCCTTACCATAATATTCTTAAGACAGGCATCTTTTTCGTTTGGTTGACTCTTTTTCTTTTATTTATAGTGAAGACTTTGTAGTTGCAGTTAACTATCCGTACATACTTTAATTTTTACTAGAACTTTGCAGTATAGACTGTCAATTTTAACAATTTTTCTTAGGATAAAATTATTTTAACATAGTTCTTAACTAACAGTAAAAGCGTAAATTGAGGAGCATTTAGTTTTAAATAACATAAACATTACCGCTGCTAAAATCTCATTGCTCGTAAAAAAAAATTAGTTTTCATTTTTTTTCCTATGAGGTTGTTTTACTATTTAATTATATATTGCCATCTATTAGAAAAGAATACAAAATATTTAATTCGTTACATCAAATGCTGTGATGAACGCATGAAAGAGAGGATTATGAGGCTTTGAAGGTGGAATTGTGGCTCCTGTCACAACAGAGGAAAGTTATGTACGTTTTTTGGGTACGCCAGATAATTTGATCGTGGCTTCATGCCGTCTAAACCGGCTTTAATGCAAGCACACGTGCTTGTTTTTCAGCGTGTTCTTTACCTTTTTGTGCGATAAGTGTTGGTAGTTTGGCAGCTACGTACAAGATCTTCGTAGTGATTAGTGTGGTTGTGATTGGATCCTTGACTAGCGTGTGTTGATGTTTGATATTTGGTTGTTTTGATTCAGGTAAGGTCTCTAGTGGGAGATAGAATGGCATTGCTGGTACAGACATTTTCAGCGGTGATAACAGCCTACACAATGGGTCTGATAATTTCCTGGAAGCTTTCCATTGTTATGATAGCGGTACAACCTATCATCATAGGTTGCTTTTACACAAGGCGTGTCCTTCTCAAGAGCATGTCCAACATGTCCATGAAGGCCCAGCAACAAAGCAGCAAACTGGCATCAGAAGCGGTTTCCAATCTCCGAACCGTCACAGCCTTTTCTTCGCAGGACCGGATTCTCAAAATGCTTGAAGCGGCCCAAGAGGGCCCAAGCAGAGAGAACATTCGGCAGTCGTGGTTTGCTGGCATTGGACTTGGAATCTCCCAAGGCCTTGCATCTTGCGTTTGGGCCCTAGACTTTTGGTACGGTGGCAAGCTCATCTCGTACGGGCACATAACAACAAAAGCGTTCTTTGAGAGCTTCATGGTTTTGGTGAGCACTGGGAGGATAATTGCGGATGCGGGAAGCATGACAACGGATCTTGCTAGAGGTGCTGATGTTGTGGCCTCTACTTTTGGCATCATAGATAGGAGTACAAAAATAGAGCCTGATGACCCAAACGGGTACAAGGCAGAGAAGTTGGTTGGTGAAATAGAGTTTCATGAGGTGCATTTTTGGTACCCTACAAGGCCTGATGTGGCCATTTTCCAGGGGTTCTCGATGAAAATGGAGGCAGGGAAATCAACGGCGTTGGTGGGGCAAAGTGGATCTGGAAAATCAACGATCATAGGGCTAATAGAGAGATTTTACGATCCACTTAGAGGGATGGTGACAATAGATGGAATGGACATAAGAAGGTATAACCTAAAGTCACTAAGGAAGCACATAGCACTTGTGAGCCAGGAGCCAACGTTGTTTGGTGGGACCATAAGAGAGAACATTACATATGGAAGAGGTGGGAGGGTTGATGAGAGTGAGATGATAGAGGCAGCACGAGCAGCGAACGCTCATGATTTCATAGCGGGTCTGAAGGAGGGGTACGAGACATGGTGTGGGGAAAAAGGGGTACAACTTTCAGGGGGTCAAAAGCAAAGGATAGCAATAGCGAGGGCCATATTGAAAAACCCTAAGGTGTTGCTGTTGGACGAGGCCACAAGTGCATTGGATGGTCAATCAGAGAAGGTGGTGCAAGATACGTTGATGAGGGTAATGATAGGGAGGACCAGCGTGGTGGTGGCACACAGGTTGAGCACCATTCACCATTGTGATGCTATTGCTGTGATGGAAAAGGGGAGGGTGGTGGAGACTGGAACCCACTCCTCCTTGTTGGCCAAAGGACCATGTGGAGCTTATTACTCTTTGGTGAGCCTTCAGACTAGACATGCAGCCACACTCAACAACACTTGTACTAAAGCTACCCACTCTGTCACTTGAGCTTCCCAAAGTACCATGTTGTCTTTGTCTGCTTGGGTTGCTAGCTACTAGACCTTCTTTTTTAGATAATAATAATAGTAATAATCATAATCATAATAATGATGGTAGTCATAAAGAAGAGATTAGATGAGTTTGGTGATAGATGAAGCCAACTTAAAGAAGTGGAGGAGATGGAGAAGGAACTTTCAAAATTAGTGTACCTTTCTTATTTCGCACTTTCTCTCGTGTTCCCAACAACATCGATCCATGTTTAAATAATGTATGTATATATAGGTCTTTAGGGATATCGAGAAGAATTTGTGCCAAATGGTCTCGAAATTTCTCTCTCTCTCTCTCCACTTTCCACCTCCAAATGATTACTAACTTAGTAAATATTAGACTAAAGTAGTACCGCACTCCTTTACAAGATTTTAAGAGTATATTATTTATATTTTGTTAAACTTGTATCAGATTCTTACACCAACTTCCAAAATTATTTAAAAACATTACACTGATATTTCGTAATTATTTAACTAATATTACACGGTATAATTTATATATAAAAATTAGTAAATATTAAAAAACAAAAATAGTATTTGTATAATATCATTTACTTAATTTTTAATCAGAACCTATTTAGAACATGATAAAATATTAGGTTTTAAAACTTTATAATTAGCCCTTACTCTTAAAATCCTCCTAGAAAACTTTGGAACAATATCCTAACCAATAATACAGCTTCAAATTTTTAATAACAATGAATATAACTAAATATTAAAATGATTATCTTGTTGCTAAGGTGGTAATATATTTGATTTAACAACTATATGGTATGATGGTTATATGTGTGTCTAATATATCAGTATATAATCCTATGATGATCATATACGTGTAGGATGGTTATAAGTGCGTCTAAAGGCTATAATATATCAATAATAAAATAATTTATTAATTAACATATTTTTTTAATATAATATATATCATTCAAGATAAAACACATTATTGAAATTAATCATAAACTTCTTATACACAAGTGGTTTTATATATAAAATATGTGTTATGAGTCATTTAAAAGTTTATTTACTAATTTAAAATAGTAGTCTCACGATTTTTAAAGAAGATACTGACACATTTTAATGGAAATCAACTCCATAGTTTTGAAGCTGCTCCCTGCTGAAATGATCAAATGATGACGAAATTGATGGAAGCAGAAACGAATTGAAAGGAGGTTGATATGTTTGGTAAGTGGATTGGAGGGTGTTCCTTGAGAGAGGTTCGACAAACTTAAAAAAAAAGTATAGGAAGAAAGTCTAACAAAGAAACTATCCTAGTGAACTTAGAGAAAGGGAAAGTTGTAATTTTGGGAAAGTTTCTTTATTTCAATTCAAAGTTAAATTTACAAGGTTGAGCATGTAAGAGGGCTGCTATACAATGTACTGAAGTTGACAGAGTAACAATGAAAATAAAACCTGCACTAGTTAGAGAAATTAGGGTAACGCAAAAATCTCTGAATAGAAGTATTATTTAAGCTTCTAGAAGGAGTAAGGATAAGATTTTCTTTACAGTCAGAGCAAAAATGTACTTTCAAAAGAAACAACAAGAATGCACAAAAAGAAGTGCAAAAGAGCCAACAAAATTCTACCCCTATTCCAGAATGAAATCACGCAATTTAATATTCTTCCTCCTTTGACGTGTTCCTTTATGCATTTCCTTTCTTTCCTTTCTGTTTGACAATATGCCGTTCAGTGTGCAACGGGCCTCTGCCATTCGGTCTCTACTTGACAATATGTCGTTCGGTATGCAATGATCGTCTGTTGTTCGGTGCGAAGTTCCCCTTCCTTGAGAATGATCCCCTTTACAAAGTTTCAATTGTGAACAATGAAATACTGGATGGATTTTAGTGTTTGGTGGTAGCAACAATTTTTAAGCAACTTGGCCTATGCATTGAATAACGGGAAAAGGACCAAAGAACCTCATACTCAGTTTCTGGTTTTTTGCGGAGAGCAAAAAAATGTTGTCTATAAGGCTACAATTTGACAAAAACCAATTCACCAATTCACCAATTTGCAATTCCATGAACTTCCTTTTCTTGTCAGCATGTTTCTTCATGTACTATTGAGCTTTGTGGAGGTTGTTGAGATTATTGATAAGGGAAGCACTAGTTTAGCTAACCTTAATCTCATAGTGCTTTATTCACTCTGGTTTTTTATGATGACAACACATTATTAATAATACATTCCTTGTTATGTGTTACATGTTCTATTATTTATTGGTTGAATTCTTATTGAACATGTTTTGTATTGATCTTGATATATGAATGCATATTCACTGTTCTAATATATGTTACATTTGTTGTGATTGTCTTGCATATTTTTGGAAATGGAAAACCACATACACTTTGATGAACTTATATTGTGTGGCAAATCTGCAAGTCCTAAGTCGACTTCATTATTAATTGAGTCAATTAAGACTAAAGACTTTGCACAGATTTTCAAATATAGTGCTATGTGAGATTTTACATTGAAAAAATTTCAATTTGTGCAGATTTTTCAAAGTCGACTATGTGCGCTATGCATTCGACTTTGTTAGTTGTTTTATTTGAAATTTTGTTATGCTTGTAAATAGAAACGACTATATTTTGAAATGTTAGTTAAGCATTGAATGAGAGCCAACTGTATTGAATGTGGAATTAATTTGTTTGACTTGACTGCTACTAGTTTGACTTAACTATTATAACTGTCAGAGGACAATTGACTCTATTAGTAGCTTAGTCGACTACAGGAGTGTCTGATTTATGGAAATCTATAAATAGACGAGACCTGATAATTTGCGTAGTCTACTTTGATATTCCGCTGCACTTAAATTTTCTATTACTTGTGTTTCAAGAAATTGTGCAAATGTTTCTACTTTGTGAAAAAGATTTTAAAAAGACTCTGATTTTGGAACCTCACCAATTCACCCCCTTCTTGGTACGAAGCCTACCTATTTTCCAACAATTGGCACCAGAGCTGGTTTTCATAAGATATTTGAAAAACTAGTCGACTTCAGTTTTTCTTGAATCGACTATATACCTGGGGATGGCTTCCAGTTTTCAAACTTTTGGTGAAGGTGCATCTATAAACAGACCACCTCTGTTTGCTGGTGAAAAATTATCCTTTTTGGAAAATCAGAATGCAAATATTTCTTGAATCCGTAGATAGAGGAATTTGGGATGCAACCTTGAATGGTCCCTTTGAGCCAACTCATATTGTTGATGGAAAAACTGTTTTTAAAAATTTTTCTGAGTGGTCTCAAGATGAATATAAAAAAGCACAGTATGATGTTAAAGCCAGAGACATCATTGCCTCTACACTAACTGTTGATGAATTTTTCAGGATATCTCAATGCAAATCTGCCAAGGAGATGTGGGATGTAGTGGAAGTCACACATGAAGGCACTGATGAAGTCAAGAGAGCAAGAAAGAATTCTTTGATTCAAGAGTATGAACTTTTCAGGATGAAGGCTGAAGAAACAATCTATGAAGTCCAGAAAAGGTTCACTCGTATAGTCAACCATCTAAAGGCCCTTGGCAAAGTGTTTGATAAAGAGGAAATCAACATCAAGATATTGAAAAGTCTGAAAATGAAGCTGGCAACCAAAAGTCACTGTAATATCTGGGTCCAAAGACCTCACAAGCATGAATATGGCTACCTTGTTCGGCAAGTTAAGAGAACATTAGTCAGAACTTGGAAGATTGAAGGATGAAGAAGAGATTGAAGAAAAAAGATCCATTGCACTGAAAGCAACAAGCAAGAAAGCCTTAAAGACAAAGGATGATTTAGATGCAGAGATGGACGACAAAGAAATGATGACCATGATGTAAGGAAGTTTAGTCGACTTATGAAAAATGATAGTCAACTTACTAACCATGTAGGTCACAACAAAGCAAAGAAATGCTTCAGATCAAATGCTGTCCAATGCTATGAATGTAGGAAAGAAGGACATATCGAATCAGATTGTCCATAATTAAAGCTAAAGCAGAAAGCCAATAGAAGGTTTCCATAGGACAAAAACAGAAAGCACAAAGGAGCTTACATTGCCTGGGAAAACAATGATTCTGGCACATCAAGTGATGAAGATGTTGATCATGAAGAAGAATCAAATATATGTTATATGGCTGGAGCAACATGGGATGATTATGACAGTGATGTAGATTTTGAGAATGAGCCAATAGAGGTGAAGTATGATCTGCTGATTGAAGCATTCAAAGAAATCCATGCTGAAGCTATGCGACTACAATACAAGGTTAATCGACTTAACTCTAAGAGAAGAGACTATGAATATAGAATCAATAATCTTGTCACTGATACTGCAAAGTTACAGAAAGAATTAGATGATGCCTTATTGTCTGCTAAGAAAGTTAAAATTGAGACTGTTACAGTAGAGAAAGCTTGTGATAAATGTCCTACTCATATTGAACAAATAGATTACTTGACTAGCACGCTAGCCAAATTTACTCAAGGTAGAGACAACTTAAATGTTGTATTAAAGTCTTCTGGTAGAGCTATTTACAGACAAGCTATAAAGCTCAATCTAATAGAACCAATGCAAAGAAATTTATTGATTTAAGCAAGGAATAGGCTATAAAACTTTTGGAAGAACTGACATTTTCATATTCTGTTTCAGATTGATTCTCTGTGATTTAGTGCTCCAAGAACTCATCAAGAAGACTGTGGAGATCATTCTATGAAGAGGTTCTGAAGGAGAATTCTACCGTGCTTACTACTTGATCATTATCTGCACGATTGAGGTGTTCTTTGGTTGATCAAGGCTTGTGTTACAATTTGCTGGAGATTGTTGTACCTGTTGTGATTACAGGGGATAGACTCGTGGAGTCTGGACACTTTGAGGATTGTTCAAAGTGGGTTGAAGATTGCAGAAGAGGGGATATCTTGCTGCAGATCTTCTTGTGTGTTTCTGCCTATATTTTGGTTAGAGGGTTAGAGAGGTGTTTTATATTTTTGACCATTATAGTGCATTTGCTTCCTGGGATTGGAAGGACACTTGATGTAGGCATTGAGGCCGAACTAGTATGAAAACCCGCGTTTGAATTCTCTATCCTTGAACTTTTACATTCAGCCGACTTTCATCACACTTTACTCCATCAAAAACTAATCAAAAAAGAAATAAAACGAAATCAAACATTTAATATCCTAACACATAGGAAAAATAATAACTTAAAATATATAATTATTTATCACGAGTCTTACATTCTCCCCAACTCCAAAAATTTTCGTCCTCGAAAATTATTTTACTAATCAAATAAGTGTGGGTATTCTTTTCTCATATAGCCTCCAACTCCCAAGTCATCTCTTGGGTTTCATCATTCCAAAGTACCTTCATAGAACCAATCTCTTTGCCTCGCAGCTTCTTGGTCTGGACATCTAACACCCTCACTGGTCCAGTTTCTAACCATCATACACCATGTGACATCCGGGCACTGACAAGGGCGGGGAGTGATCGTGTGCGAGAGGCACAGAGTGAAGCTCTTGGCAGGCTTCTAGTGAAAGGGACACATGGACGAATCGAACATACACCGGAATGATAGGGATCTAGAGGCTGTATAGGTATGGGACTATACAGTTGAAGGATAACTTAAAGGAATTGATTTGACTACTCACATCAACAAAATGCATTTGCTTTTCGGTAGCCTAACCCATAAGAACTCCATGGTTAATCGTGCTTGGCCTGGAGTAATTTAAGGATGGGTGACCTTCTGGAAAGTTTTCCCGGAAAGTGTGTGAGTGAGGGCAAAACACATTGGAAAGCCTCGTGTTGATGTGTGGGGGCAGTCAACATTCCCTTTAAGTTGTCGGGGCATTACAAATGGTATAAGAGCCTAGCCTCTCCCAATACGGTGTGGTTCGAGGACAAACCAAGCGGAAGCTGGTGGGCATGTGACATCCGGGCACTAACGAGGGTGGAGAGTGATCGCGTGCGAGAGGCACAGAGTGCAGCTCTTGGCAGGCTTCTAGGGGAAGGGACACATGGACGAATCGAACATATAGCGAAATGAGAGGGATCTAGAGACTGTATAGGTGTGGGACTATACAGTTGAAGGATAGCTTAAAGGAATTGATTTGGCTACTCATATCAACAAAATGCATTTGCTTTTCGGTAGCCTAACCCATAAGAACTCCATGGTTAAGCGTGCTTAGCCTGGAGTAATTTAGGGATGGGTGACTTTGTGGAAGTGTTCCTGGAAAATGTGCAAGTGAGGCCCCTAGTCCTTCGTCGATGGGGCCATCAAATGCAACAAAACCTCCCTCTTTTAGAAGTAGCAGACATTCCTCCTCCCCTTGTAGCAAACCCTCCTCCTCCCCCTATGATTATTACCTTCCTCATCTTTTGTACCACCTTTTGAGACTACCACACCATCTGTTGATGCAGATTCAGCTGGTGATGGTGTTGATCCGCCTCTCCATGATCGACCATGGATTAAGCCTTATGGTCGAGGGTAAGACTTTAATCCCTTTCTTAATAATTTTGATGTTTTAAGTTTGCCTTAATTCAAATGACTTTATTTCTTTATATGCAGGTTTCTTCCATCCAGGGTTTCTTCCCAAGCCATCACATGATCAATTAAGCAACGATATTTGAGTCTGTGGCCTACTTGGGAAGCAATACGTGCATAGGAAAAACAACCATGCTGGCAGTGTTTTAAGGTGAAGAACACATTAAACTAATTGTCATTCTTATTTTAGTATGTTAATTAACCAATTTTTGTATTGTTTATTGTTATAGATGAAGGTGTAGTGCAAACCTGAACATGAAACTCAAATACAAAGAAATTTTCACACTAAAGCATCTTATCAGCTCTCAGAGATGTTTATAGATGTCCGGAATGCAAGGGAGCACCCTTACTGGCTGAGCGAGCACATATGGAACTCTTTACTCGCTCATTGGAACTCAGTAGAATTTCGCAATAAGTGTGTTATTGCCTAGAGGAATAGAGCTTCTGAAAAGGGTGGGACCCTACATACCGGTGGATTGATCACGGTTCATGAACATGCCATTGACATGGTAAACCTTGGCTACTTTTATATCTTTTTCATATATAACTTATGTATTTTCTATTTTATGTACACTTCTAACTCCAAATTTTGTTAGACGAAAAAAAGCTGGGACGGGCGATCCATGTTGATGAGGTTTTTGCACAAACTCATGTTTGGAAGGGAACTAGTCAATTCGTTGATGAAAGGTCTCGAAAGTCTCATGTAAGCATACAACATTGTTACTACTAGTAATTTTTCCTTATGTTACTGTATCATTCACTAACATTGCTTTTAATGTTTGAACAGGAAGATTTTTCAACGAGAGTTTCACAAGTTAGATCTGAACATGGGTCAACTCCTACACAAGATAACGCGAATAATGAAGATAACGATGTTTGTAGGACACAATGTTGGGTCGATGTCGTTGGTGGGAAAAAATAGGGACGAGTGTACGGTGTAGGACAACTTGCTGCAAACTACACAACAGCAAGAAGAGGTACTCTAAAGCACCAACCATTTTCTTCCACCACCACTATTGACGAGACCGTTGTCCGCCTTACGCAAGCACTGAAGCAAGGTGACCAGGAATACTCTGAATTGAGACACGAGCAAACTTTAAACAACTGGTCATGAGATTACTGCCTGAAGCTTCACAACTTCAGTCCATCATCCCTCTGACCCAGCTACAACCTTCCTCATCACCCGCCGTCCTAGAGCGGCCCACATCAGTCCAGTCTAGATCAGTCTAGTCCATAGTAGTCCAGTCCACACTAGTCCAGCCACCTGCACAACAGCAGGATGATGAAGACCATTCTGATGATGACTATGTAGATTAGTAGTCTTCTTTTAATTATTGAACATAGTTGTTATAACATTATGATTATGCTATATTACATTTCCTCATGTGTTTCAAACATATAGTTTGTTGGTGTAGATTTCCATATTTTTTTATGTTTTATGTTTCATGTTTACTTTCCAAATTCAAGTTCTTAAATTTGAACAATACAAATTGTGTCAAATTATTTATTCCATCAGTGATTGAATTATTTTGGGATGTATATTATTCAGTTCTGTTTGTGATTTGAAACTGTTATGCAGGTTCATCTGTGCTATGAATATTTTATGCAGGTTTGGGTAGTTGGATAACAAATACTGTTGAGATTGTTGATAAGGGAAGCAATAGTTTAGCTAAACCTTAATCTCACAGTGATTTGGTTTTTGATGATGACAACACATTATTAATAACACATGTATTGTTATGTGTTACATGTTCAATTCTTTATTACGAAAGATATCTTGAAGAACATGTTTTTGTTGATTCTCATATATGTATGCATATTCACTGATTTTATACTTGATACATCACTTGTGATTGAATTACATATGTTTAAGAAAAGAAAACCAAATGCACTTTGATGAACTTATATTGTGTGGCAAAACTGCAAGTTTTAAGTCGACTTCATTATGAAGTAAGCCAAATAAAACTCGTGACTTTGCACAAATTTTCTAAAACAGTGTTGAGTTATTTTGCAATGAAAAGATTTTCAAAATTATTTTGAAGTGTTACAGTCGACTGCATGCGCAGGGAATTCGACTGAGTTAATTAATGTTTTGAAATTATGTTAATGATGTGATCTATAATGACTATATTTCTATTGACTCACAAAGAATTAACTGGAAGTCAATTGTATTAAATGTGTAATCAATTTGGTTGTTATGACTGCTACTATTTGACTTAACTGGTGTAACTGTCTGATGACTATCGACTACATTAGTGGAACAATCGACTACAGAGCGTCTGATTTATAGAAAACTATAAATAGACATGATTTTATTGATCACAAAGACTTTAGACTTTGGAAATTCTAACACTTTCATTTTGATATTCCAGATTGTGATCTCTGTGTTAAGGCTCCAAGAACTCATCAAGAAGACGTAGGATATCTTTCTTTGAAGAGTTTCTTAAGGAGGATGTGCTTACTGTTGGAACAAATTATGCACTACTGGTGTTCATCATATTGATCAAGACTTCTATTAATCTTTGGAAGATTGTTGTTATCCTGTGGGGATTATAGGAGGAGAACTCGTGGAGTTCTGGACACTTTGAGGATTGTTCAAAGTGGGTTGAAGATTGCAGAAGGGGGGATATCTTATTGTAGATCTTTGTGTTGCTGCCTATACTTTTAGTTAGAGGGTTAGAGAAGTTGTCTATACTTTTGACGTGGAGGTCAAAAATCTCGTTGTAAAAACCTTGACTCTTTACTTTAAGTTGACTTTACATTTTGCAATGAGGCTGAACTAGTATAAAAACCGTGTTTGATTTTCTCTATCCCTTAACTCTTTACTTTAAGTTGACTTTACATTTTGCATAATCAACTTTACTTTTCCGCTGCACTTAAATTCTTATTACTTGCGATTCAAGAAACTTTGTAAAGCTTGATACTTTGCGAAAAAGATTTTAAAAAGACTTTGATTTTTGAACCACACCAATTCACCCCTCCTCTTGGTGTTGAAACTAAGCCATCCTGTTTCCAACAATTGGCACCAGAGCTGGTTTTTATAAGATATTTGAAAAACTAGTCGACTTTTGTTTTCTTTGAATCGACTATATTCTTGGAAATGGCTTCTAGTTTTCAAAGCTTTGGTGAAGGTGCATCTACAAACATTCCACCACTGTTTGCGGGTGAAAATTATCTTTTTTGGAAAATAAGAATGCAAATTTTTCTTGAATCCGTGGGTAGAGGAATTTGGGATGCAACACAAAATGGTCCTTTTGTTAGCAAAATGATAAAGATGAAGTTTTGATGATGCCCAAATCAAGTCAAGATTTATCAAGATTCATGAAGATCCTTTGAAGACTTGTTTTTGTTATAAAAAGCTTTTGTAATAGGTTTTGATTCTTGTACTCTCATAATTTATATTTGCTGTTCAGAATCAGAAAAGCATGATTGTAATCGATTAAATCAAGTATTAATCGATTAAAATGTTAAAGGTGCTGAAAACTCAACTAGAAAGGGAATAATCGATTAATACCTTTTTTAATCGATTAGCTAATCGATTAATCCTAAGAATAATCGATTAAAACTAGCCGTTGGAGTTTTCTGGTTTTTGAAAACTAGCCGTTGTAATCATTTAATTGATTAACATTAATATTAATTGATTAAAAGCGTTAAATGGCCAGTTACGAAGAATGAAAGAGTATTTGCTTGAGTTTATAAATAGGCTCCCTTTATCCATCATCAGCAACTCTTCCCTTGTGCTTTAGAACTCAGAAATCATTGTTAATTGTGTGTTCTTATTCGGCTTGAGAAACTCTCGTCTGTGGAGCTGGTGAAGTGCTACTACGGTGATGGAGGAATAGCCGGTTCATTCTTGGTGCGTCTGAGGAGGTGTGTGGAAGAGGATCATCCTTCGTGAAGTATTCAGAGGAGGTGTTTCATCCTTCGTGAAGTATTCGGAGGAGGTGTGTCATCCTTCGTGAAGTATTCAAAGGAGGTGTCTCATCCTTTGTGAAGATTCAAAGGAGGTGCAGGTTCATCTCTTGTGGTTTCAAGAGAGCTGGTTTTCTAAACTCTTACAAATTAATTTTCTGCGTGACTATTATCTATAATTGTTTTGTGATTGGTGGAAAAAATGTTTATCTTGGTTTGAGATAAGCTACTGGACGTAGGATTGGTAAGATCCGAACCAATATAAAAATTATCTGTGCAAAATTCTCTCAACCTTACTCTTTTATTTATATTTATTATTTGCATAGTAAGACAAATTGAGTAGAAATTAAAAGGCACACGTTTGTATTAAAAACCCTCTTGGTTTGTTATTCCATGCTAACCATTCCGTTGCAGCTGCTCTGACAATTGGCATCAGAGCTTGATTTGATAGTTATTCAAATGGCAGGATCATATCAAACTTTTGCAGAGGGTGCTTCTATCAATAGACCACCTTTATTCACAGGTGAAAACTATGCATTCTGGAAGGTTAGAATGCAAATTTTTATTGAATCTTTTGATTGTGAGATTTGGGATATTATTGCATCTGGTTCGTCTGTTCCTACTAACAATTTGCAGGAACCAAAGCCCCGTGTTCAGTGGACTGCTAAAGAAAAGAAATGATTTCAAATTGATGTGAAAGCCCGAAACATCATTTCATCTGCTTTAACCGTTGACGAGTTTTATAGGATCTCAGTTTGTAAGACTGCTCAAGAGATGTGGGAAGTGCTGAGAGTGACCCACGAAGGTACAGATGACGTGAAGAGAACTAGAAAGAATACCTTAATCCAAGAATATGAAATGTTCAGGATGAAGCAAGGAGAAACAATATCAGACATTCAGAAACGCTTCACCAATATCGTTAATCATCTAATTGGACTAGGTAAGTCTTTCGAAAATGATGAACTAAATATAAAAATTTTGAAATCTTTAGACAGATCGTGGCAACCGAAAGTGACTGCAATTTCTGATTCACAAAATCTCAACACAATGACTATGACGGCATTATTTGGAAAGTTGAGAGAGCATGAACTTGACCTTGGAAGACTAGATGAAGAAGAAGCAAAAGCAAAGACCAAGAAAAAGTCTTTAGCCTTAAAATCTGAGGTAGAAAGGAGCAAGAACAAAATAGAAGATGAGGACTCAGAAGATGAAGAAAATTTGAGACTCATGATAAAAAGGCTCAACAGGTTCATGAAATCAAAAGACAAAGGAAGATTAAAATTCGAAAAGAAAGAAAATCAAGGATCTTTCTCACACTATAAATGTTATGGTTGCGGAGAAAGGGGGCACTTAAAAGCGGACTGCCCAAATCAAAAGAAGAATGAAGAAATAAAGGAAAAGAAATCCTTCAAGAAAAAGAAAGCCTACATCGCATGCGACGATGACAACGAAACAATTTCTGATTTTAGCGAATGTGATGAGGAGGCAAACATCTGTTTAGTGCCAGACGACGACGCTTGAAGCCAAGTAAGCACATATAGCAATTCTGATAATTATAGTCAATTTAGTGAAAGTGAATTGCATGAAACTTATGCTACTTTAATAGTTGAATCAGAAAAATTAGATAAAGCTCATAATAAATTGAAAAAGGATTTCAAAAATTTAAAATTGGATTTTGAAAACATTTCTGAAGAAAATAAGGATTTAAAATTAAATGTTGAAAATCTTTCTGAAGAAAATAAAAATTTAAAATCAAATTTTGAAAATATTCTTGAAGAGAATAAAAATTTGAAAAATAAAATTTTATTTTTTGAAAAAGGTAAATATATTAGTAGTGATGAATGTGCTTCTTGTGAAAATTTTAAGAAACTACAAAACAACTCAACCTTAGGAGAATGCAGTAAAAATAATAAAAATAAGGTTGTTAAAAATAAGTATGTTCCTAAAATTAAAAATAAACATAATAATAGAACCCGTAGAACTTGGGTAGAAATAGGAACAACTTATAGGAACACAAACTTTGTATCATGCTTTTATTGTATGAAAAAGGGTCATACCTCAAATAAATGTAAAATTAAGCATTTTGGTGTTCCAAGTGGTAGATATGTTTGGGTTGTAAAATGATTTCAATTTTTGTATATAACCCAAAGGACAATGTTTAATTTTTAAGATTTTTTTTTAAATATTTTAAATTTTTTTTGAGAAAATTTTATTCCTAGCATGTTGTCTTTGATAAAATTGTAGACCTTGAGGCAAAATCTCTTGAGTCAGTTAAATCAGATGCAGGTAATAATGAATACTTGCAGAAGACAACAAAAGAAGAGAAAAATGTTGACAATCCTCAAAACGAAGATCTCAACAAATTATCATTATGAAATTGGAGACATTTCTAAAGGGGTAACATTAGAAAAGATCTAGGAATTTTATAAATCTCTTAGGATTGCATTTTTTATCCATTTTGTGCATTTTTGCATTGTTGAAAATTTAGCCATATTTCTATATGCTTTAAAATTCCTATCTTGTATGGATCAATGTATTTTTTTTAAAAAAAATAAAAAAGTTCTTTGTCCTAAAATTATATGTTTTAAATCTCCTATTATGTATGTTTGAATGGATCTTTATATTTGAAATATATTTTATGCATACATGCTTTTATTAATGGGGAGTATTATCTTAGGGGGAGAACATGAAACGCAGCTTTTTAATTATGATAAAAAAGGGGGAGAAAATATCTTAAAGCTTATTGTTATTCACTAATGCCCTTGTCTTTCATAAGTTGTTTTTTTATCCATATTATTACCAAAAGCTTTAAATCAAAGGAGTTTTTGATCATAATAAAAAGGGGGAGAATGTTAGCAAAATGATAAAGATGAAGTTTTGACGATGCCCAAATCAAGTCAAAATTTATCAAGATTCATGAAGATCCTTTGAAGACTTGTTTTTGTTATAAAAAGCTTTTTTAATAATTGTAGTTTATTGTCTAGGACTTATATTTGTAATAGGTTTTTATTCTTGTACTCTCATAATTTATATTTGCTGTTCAGAATCAGAAAAGCACGATTTTAATCGATTAAATCAAGTATTAATCGATTAAAATGTTAAAGGTGCTGAAAACTCAACTAGAAAGGGAATAATCGATTAATACCTTTTTTAATCGATTAGCTAATCGATTAATCCTAAGAATAATCGATTAAAACTAGCCGTTGGAGTTTTCTGGTTTTTGAAAACTAGCCGTTGTACTCATTTAATCAATTAACATTAATATTAATCGATTAAAAGCGTTAAATGGCCAGTTACGAAGAATGGAAGAGTATTTGCTTGAGTCTATAAATAGGCTCCCTTTATCCATCATCAACAACTCTTCCCTTGTGCTTTAGAACTCAGAAATCATTGTTAATTGTGTGTTCTTGTTCGGCTTGAGAAACTCTCGTCTGTGGAGCTGGTGAAGTGCTACGACGGCGATGGAGGAATAGCCGGTTCATCCTTGGTGCGTTTGAGGAGGTGTGTGGAAGAGGATCATCCTTCGTGAAGTATTCAGAGGAGGTGTTTCATCCTTCGTGAAGTATTCGGAGGAGGTGTGTCATCCTTCGTGAAGTATTCAAAGGAGGTGTCTCATCCTTTGTGAAGATTCAAAGGAGGTGCAGGTTCATCTCTTGTGGTTTCAAGAGAGCTGGTTTTCTAAACTCTTACAAATTAATTTTCTACGTGACTATTATTTGTAATTGTTTTGTGATTAGTGGAAAAAATGTTTATCTTGGTTTGAGATAAGCGACTGGACGTAGGATTGGTAAGATCCGAACTAATATCAAAATTATCTGTGCAAAATTCTCTCAACCTTACTCTTTTATTTATATTTATTATTTGCATAGTAAGACAAATTGAGTAGAAATTAAAAGGCACACGTTTGTATTAAAAACCCTCTTGGTTTGTTATTCCACGCTAACCATTCCGTTGCAGCCGCTCTGACACCTTTTGAGCCTATTCATATTTTTGATGGAAAATCTGTTTTGAAAAAATTTTCTTATTGGTCTCAAGATGAATATAGAAAAGCTCAATATGATGTTAAAGCTAGAAATATCATTGCCTCTACACTAACAATTGATGAATTTTTCAGGATATCTCAATGCAAAACTGCCAAGGAAATGTGGGATGTCTTGGAAGTTACTCATGAAGCCATTAGTGATGTAAAGAGAGCTAGAAAGAATTCTTTGATTCAAGAGTATGAACTTTTCAGAATGAAGGCTGGTGAAACAATTTATGAAGTCCAGAAAAGGTTCACTCACATAGTCAACCATCTCATGGCTCTTGGAAAAATCTTTGAGAAAGAAGATATCAATATCAAAATTCTTAAAAGGCTGAATAGAAGCTGGCAACCCAAAGTCACAACAATCTCTGAGTCCAAGGATTTGACTAGCATGAACATGGCTACATTGTTTGGAAAATTAAGAGAACGTGACCTAGAACTTGGAAGATTGAAAGATGAGGAAGATATGGAAGAGAAGAAGTCCATAGCACTGAAAGTCGCAAGCAAGAAAGCCTCAAAGATTGAACAATCAGAGGATGATTCAGCTGCTGAAGTGGACAACACTGAACTGAATTCCATGGTGGTAAGAAAGTTTAATCGACTTATGAAAAATAATAGTCAACTTACTAACCATGCAAGTAACAGCAAAGCCAAGAAAGCTTTCAAGTCAAATGTTATTCAATGTTATGAATGCGGGAAAAAAGGACACATCAAACCGGATTGTCCAGACCTAAAGCCGAAGCAGAAAGCCTACAGAAAATTTCCACAGGACAAAAATAGAAAGCAGAAAGGAGCTTACATAGCTTGGGAAAACAGTGATTTTGATTCTTTAAGTGATGAAGATGTTGATCATGAGGAAGAATCAAATATATGCTTCATGGCAGGAACATCATTAGAAGATTATGAAAGTGACACAGAGTTTGAGCAAGAACCAATTGAGGTGAAATAGCACCTGCTGCTAGATGCTTTTCAAGAGATTCATTCTGAAGCAATGGATTGCAGTATAAGGTTAATCGACTGAACTCTGAAAGAAGTGATTATGAATATAGGATTAATAATCTTGTCACTAATAATGAGAAATTGCAAAAGGAATTAGATGATGCTTTATTGTTTGCTAAAAATGTTAAAATTGAGACTATTACAGTAGAAAAGAAATGTGAAAAATGTCCTTCTCATGTTGAACAAATAAATTACTTGACTAGCACGCTAGCCAAATTCAAATAGGGTAGAGATAACTTGAATGTTGTGTTAAAGTCTTCAGGTAGAGCAATTTATAGGCAAGGTATTGGTTATAAAGCTCAATCTAATAAAACCAATACAAAGAAATTTTCTGATTTAAGCAAACCTGTTAAGCATGCTTATTTCTATTGCAATAGTATTGGTCACACAGTTAGAAATTGTTATTACAGAAAATTTGGAGTTCCTAAAGGCTTATATGTGTGGATACCTAAGGAACATCTAGCTACAATTGACAATCAAGGACCCAAATTCAAATGGGTACCTGCATCTAAAACTTGAACTGTTTTGCAGGATTTACAATCAGATGCAATGATGTGTAGTGAGGACTCAAGGATGAACCAAAATGGCTATATCAACCACCTATAGTGTCTACAACTGGTAAAAAGTATTATCTTACTGCATCATGCATGAATAGATTGATTGATTGATATGTGATTATATGTATGATTGTCTGATTGATTGTTTGATTTCTATATCTGAAAATCAATTTTCATGATTTTTAGTATATTTGATTATGAGCAAAGTCGAATGTATGTCTCTGTATGTCTCACTCTGTTTTGAAAACTCTCTGTCATACAATAGTCAACTTTGTGTTTATTAGAATCGACTAAGTGTCTCTGTTTTTGGGCTTTCCATATTTGAAAATTTAAAATGGGCCTTTTTGAGTCGTGTCTCATTCGCTCCTTTATATACGGGTGCAATGTAAGTGTCTAATTCATGCACACTGTGAGAAAAAAACTTATTCTGATAAAGAAGTCTCTACAACGTTCACACTTTTTGAATATGGCCGCCAATTCATCACGACCAGGGAAGTGACCTGCCTCTACAAGAAAGGAATCAGACCCTTTTGGATGGTTCAGTGATGATGATCAACGAACTGATTTCATATGCAAATGGGGATTCAAGGAAGTAATCCGTCACAAATGTATGAGCATTCTCTTCTTTCATAATGAAGGCTTCACATTTTAGGAATGACTGGTTAAGGCTGGTTTGACAAAGTTTGTTGAACTTCAAGGTGACTGTTATCCGAACCTTGTGAAGGTTTTCTATTCTAATCTAAGAAAGGAAGGAATCAATCTTAAGTCTGGAGTGAAAGGTGTAGATATCAGCATAGACTATTTCATCTGGAAATATGTTGTAGGACTCCAATAGGAAGGACTAATGGCTCATCAAGGGATTCCTGGTTTTTATACAAACGAGTTATACATCAATTTCTTGAAGAATCCTGATTTGGCAGGAAGATATGAATCCTTTGAGGTTAGGAACTTGAGAATGGATGAATGTCTATGTGCATATGTGATCACATGGATATTGCTTCCAAAGGATGATGTTCAATCCGTGCTAAAAAGGGAAGACATATACCTGTTGTATACATTATAGTCTGCCACTCCAACAAACTGGGCATATGTGATCCATGATCACATGTTAAAGTTTACAAGAAACAAAACACTTTGTCTGCCATATGGAGTTTTCATCAGCACAGTGCTAAAAATGCAGAAGGTGGATCTCACAAATGAGAAGACTATTAGCTGCAACAAGAAGAATGTGATGGAAAAATTATTTTTAGATTCAGTGTGATTCAGAAAATTGGAAGAAGACTGGATCACTATTGATGACATTCCAAACACTGCAGAAATGAATCCTATAAACATTGATTCATCTAGATACAAATTTCATCCTTAAACCGTATTTGAAGAATTTGTGAATGAAAGATTCAAGAGACTTGATGAAAAGATGATTATGCTGCAAAGGTCATTCACTGATCTTCATAGAAAAATGGACTATGCACTTAGGATAAATGCCTTCGGAGATACCTCTGTGGATGACTCTGACAGTGGAAAGAACATCAGTGACAAGAAAATTATAGAATCTTCTGAAACAGAATAGGATTTTGTGTCTACAGCTCTATGTCATGTTGCTTCTTTTCTGTTTTGTCTTTGTTTTTATTTCTTTTGTTAATGGCTTAGATTTCCATTCTGTCGGTCATCATTTTGTTATAGTTAATTCATTGTAATATCTTTTGGAACATTAATGAAATCAGTTGGTTATGGTTTAAATTCATTTGCTTTAAATTTCCTGATTGAAACTGTTTGAATGAATCTTAAATTCGACTAAGTGATTGTTGAAGTTGATTATGCACATGTTTACTGTTACATTAATTCTTTTGCATACTCACTTCTTAACTGTATAATTTCTTGCATTATTGTGATTCTAAATTGCTTGATGTTCAAAAGATCGTGAAAAGTTTTGCATGAAACATTGCTTCTGAACTTACAGTTGGAGTTACTACTCAATGAAGAGCAATGAAATCGACTTGAATAATGGTTCAATCAACTATTGACTTACAAGGGTTATGAATTCCATTAAATGGAATCTGGTTATTTGGTTTTAATGATTTTGTATCATATACTTTTTTATCTTCAATATATCTCTATTTCTATCTGATTGTTTTATCTATGAGATTATATTGTGAGATTGTTGATGATTGTATCTTTGCTTAATTGAATTGGATGCAATTCTGATTTTGATACAATTCTGATACATACTGATATAAGCTCTGATACTTATGTTAACTGCATTGTGCATCTGGGTTTTGATTTTAAACATGCATAATAACAGGGGGAGCATTACATGTTTGCATAGATTTTTTCACATGCCTATGCTGTAAAGGGAGATTTACTTTTTCATGTGAATATCTGTGACAGGGGGAGCATCATTGATTGATTAATCTGTTTACATTGATGCATCTCTGGTATTTCATTTTATCAGCATATCATTATCTTAAGAGCAAACCTTTTTTGCTAATGCACAAAGGGGGAGAAAAGTTTGAGTTTGATTGATTATTTGCTTGATATTTAATTGCTTGATACTATTAATTCAAAGTATATTTTCTTACTTTTTGAAACTTAATTTTGTGTACTCTGATATATTGGAAAAATCATTTAATCACTTACTCTATATTGTTTGCTTATATAAGCTCCGATTCTTGGTTATTACATGATTGATTTTATGTGATGTTTATGTACAAACATGGTATTGTTTATTAATCATGGTTGTGCATCATAAAAAAAGGAGGAGATTGTTGAGATTATTGATAAGGAAAACACTGGTTTACATAAACCTTAAACTCACAGTGATATGATTTTTGATGATGACAACACATAATTAATAACACATGTATTGTTAAGTCTTACATGTTCAATTCTTTATTATGAATGATATCTTGAAGAACATGTTTATGTTGATTCTCATATATGTATGCATATTCATTGATTTTATACTTGATACATCACTTGTGATTGAATTACATATGTTTAAGAAAAAAAACTAGATGCACTTTGATGAACTTATATTGTGTGGCAAAACTGCAAGTTTTAAGTCGACTTCATTATGAAGTAAGTCGAATAAAACTCGTAACTTTGCACAAATATTCTAAAACAGTGTTGTGAGTTATTTTGCAATGAAAAGATTCTCAAAATTGTTTTGAAGTGTTACAGTCGACTGCATGTGCAGGGAATTCGACTATATGAGCGTCTGATTTATAGCAAACTATAAATACACGTGATTCTATAGATCACAGAGACTTTAGACTTTGGAAATTCTAACACTTTCATTTTCATATTCCAGATTGTGATCTCTGTGTTAAGGCTCCAAGAACTCATCAAGAAGACAGAGGAGATCTTTCTTTGAAGAGTTTCTTAAGGAGGAAGTGATTTGAGTGTTTGATCAAATTTTGCACTGCTGGTGTTCATCATATTGATCAAGACTTCTATCAATATTTGGAAGATTGTTATTGTCCTGTTTGGATTATAAGAGGAGAACTCGTGGATTTCTGGACACTTTGAGAATTGTTCAAAGTGGGTTGAAGATTGTAGAAGAGGGGATATATTGCTGCAGATATTTGTGTTGCTGCCTATACTTTTAGTCAGAGAGTTAGAGAGGTTATCTATACTATTGACGTGGAGGTCTCTATAGAAATCTCATTGTAAAAACCTTGACTAATATAGTGCATTGGCTTCTTGGTTGTGGAAGGACACTTGATGTAGGCATTGAGGTCGAACCAGTATAAAAACTGCGTTTGATTTTCTCTATCCTTTAACTCTCTACTTTAAGTCGACTTTACATTTTGCATAGTCAACTTTACTTTTCTGCTGCACTTAAATTCAAATTAGTTGCGATTCAAGAAACTTTGTAAAGCTTGATACTTTGCGAAAAAGATTTTAAAAAGACTCTGATTTTTTAACCACACCAATTCCCCCCCCCCCCTCTTGGTGTTGAAACTAAGTCATCCTGTTTCCAACAAATACAAATTGAACTCAATTCTCCTTGGCTTTTTCTGACGGAATTACCGACGACCTTTTCTTTTGGTATTTACTGACGGCTTTTTCCTTCGGTAATTTCTGACGGTCCGATCCCTCAATAATTACCGAAGGAGTAGGCCGTCAGTAATTATCGAAGGAAAAGGCAATCAATAATTATCAAAGGAAAAGGCCGTCGGTAATTACCAAAGGGAAATGTCGTCTGTAATTTCCGAAGGAAAAGCTCTCGGTAATTATCAAAGGAAAAACCATTGGTAATTACCGAAGGTCAAAGGCTGTTGGTATTGGTTACCGAAAAAAGATTTATCGATGGATATTTTGTTGTCAGTAATCCATCGGAAATAACATATTTCCGACAGATTTTGGCGGTTTCCGATGAATTACGTCCATCGGTAATCCCTATTTTTTTTTGTACTGAATAAAGGATTCAAACAGACATGAAATACATGGAAAACACTAGAAATGAGGATTGATTAGTGTTGTAGGAAAACCATTTTGCCAAAAAGATAGTTTAACAACCTTTTTTAAAGATTAATCAATTTATATAAGTTGTTAAACAGTTGAGTTAGACAGTTTTGTTCAAATTGATAGTTCTGAAATGAATATTTTTCAATCCTCTAATTAAATCTACTACAGTGTTTTGAAAATGATAGCTCTTAATAAGAATAGCGTTTGGTGATAATAAGCAATTGCAGGGTTTGTAAAAAAATCGTTTAGCAAGACTAAAGTAATAAACACAATTGTTTTATATCGGTTCACTCTACCGAGCTACGTCTAGTTCTCTTCTAAGACCTCTTAGAGGATTCCACTTTAATCTTCAACAAGACTACAATTAAGTATTCACACTACTCTTGGTATCACCTTGTCAATCCTAGTAACACCCGTTACTCTAACTAGAACCGAGTATCACCCACTCTTGGTTATGGAGTTTTCTTGATCACTTTTGGTATCCCTAGACAATCATGGTATCTTCCCGATATGTTGTCTAGCTGAGTTTCACTCACTCCTGGTTTCCACTAGAAAAACCTGTCTAAATACCGTTTAACTCCACCGAGTTAAACATTAATTATTTGTATTCTCTTTAGAATTTGCAAGCTCATAGCCAAGGGTCCAATCATTAGAAATATGGCCAAGCTCCTCCAAGAAGAACCATCTTTAGAAGGAGAAATATAGGTTTTCTTCACTTTGGGAATCATGAAAGAAGAAGGAGTATTGTACGATTTAGGCCTTGTATTTGACCATGTAGTGTAGGTTTGTTTAAGGCTTGTATTAAGGCCTAAGTAGCATAGGATTTTCCTTAAGTTAGATATCCAAACAAATTGGAAAGTGTGTGCCATGTGTCATGTTTTCATTGGAGAGGATTTCTTTTTTAGAAGTGGCCACATGACACCTTAGGAGTTGAGAGAATTTCTTTTTTGGTATTGGCCACAAGTCCCACCACCATTGGAGAGGATTTGTGACACATGGCTCCCTCCTAATGGTGAGAAATATTCGGCCACCACCCTTGCATGGTGGTTAGATTTGCTTTTTGGTTTACAAAAGATGCTTTTAGGGTTAGAAAGAGACACCATTGGCCTATAAATAGAGTTGTCTCCACCCTTGTATTTTCATCTTTGATGAATGTAATTGATGGCATACTCTAGTTGTATTTCTTGTGTTCATTGTATAATATTTTTAGCTTGCATGGAGCATGGGTCACCATTGTATTTCTGGATTTTTGAGATAAATGAGAAATTGAGTTTTTAAAACCTAGCAACAAATCTTCCTTGAAATTCAAGGCTAGAGAATCCTAGGGATCCTACTCTAGCCACCTTTCAAGAACAAATGCTTTCTCTCATTTTTCAATTTTTCCACACGAATTCTCTCTCCTCCAAGATGCACTCCTCAATCTAATCCGCTTCAGTTATAGCGCATGTCAGAAGATTCCTCAACCATGTCTTCATTGCGTTGTCTCGCATTCTCTCTCGAAGCATCATTCTCGAGCCACATCTCACATCTATCTCGAGAGTTCCTCCTTCCCGAATCACATTTTCCTTCTTGCAGCCTTACGAGAGTTCATCATCATAGAATCTGAACATCATTCTCTCTGCTTCGTGATATCTATTTCCTATAAAACCTAGCTTCTACTTAAAGCATTTTCTTGTAAGCTTCACATATCACTGGCTACATCTTCTCTACTAGGGTTTCGTTCATCATTTCTCCTTTTTCCTTCTTTTGGACCGATTAAATCCACCTTCACACCGATTAACACTAGTGCAAAAACAACGTATAACGTCACGCGTTCAATGTCGAACCACTAAATAGCTGACGTTAAAAATGACCGGTGGCATTTTTGTGAATAAATGCAATTATTAAACATCTTTTATAATTGTTATTTGACGTAAAAGGATATAAAACATCGAATGCCCCAGCGTTAGACATTAAAAGGTTAGTGAATTCAATAAAAATCTAAGCGGGAGATTGACGACCATCACAAGTAATTATTCTTTCATTTGATACAAATCCATGTTAATGAACTACTTTATGTATGATTTTCGTTTGTTTTGACCGATTATTTTCGTGTTCTTGTCCTTCATAGACGCTTTCTGCTTTCTCTCTCACGGGTGACGACACTTTATTCCGATGAACCCATCTTTTCAAGGTTAGTTTTCATTTTCATTTTGAAGAACATATTTGTTGAACTTGTTTGTTGTATTTTTTGAACTTATTTATGGTTTTTGTTTGGTTGAACTTGTTTGTCGTTGTTGTTTGGTTGAACTTGTTTGTTCTTGTTTGATTGAACTTGTTTGTTGTTGGTTATTGTTGTTTGTTGTTGATCAAAGTTCATGCTTTATAAAATACCAAAAATTGAAATTTGTTGATTTTTTGCTTTTCAGATCTCGTAGAGTTGTTAAAAAGGATCACAATTAATTAAAAAAAATTGATTAACGTCGAATATTGACAAAATTTGACGTTAAGTTAACGTCGTATATTGACAAAATTCGACGTCAATTTAATGTCTCTTGATATGACGTCGTTCGCGAATTCGCCGTTAAAAGCCCAAACTATTCGACATTGTATGTGATTTTTGTACTAGTGTAAACTCCTTTCCACCGATCAATCTCCCATTTCAACCGATTAATCGGTCCACCTAGGGTTTTATCATCTTCTACCTCTGGAATATAGGGTTTTCCTAAGGTTCAAGCTTCCTTTCGCATTTTGTCATCATCAATAACCATTTTCGCTGTGATATTCATTGGAGGAAGCTTCGAGGAGTCCAAATCGCAATCATTTTTGCTTTTTCGGTCTTCTTCCTCGAAGTGTCGTCCATCAAGATTCCCTCTCTCTTGAAAAAGGATTTGTCCTCAAATCTGACAATCGTCTTTATTATGAAGAAGCTCATCATAGTCTTGGGAGCTGACCATCTTGGAATAACCTTATTTCTTTATTTCTTGAGATCCACAAAACGTCATCTTCATTCTTGTCAGTTGTGTCCAGGTCTTACCATGTGCTCATCAGCATCTTCTTCTTTTCGTATTTGGGCCTGATTGACTTCTTTTTCATCTTTTCAATCTTAAGACATTTTGATATGAAATTTCCAAGTTTGTTGCACTCATAGTAGACAATTGTGTCTTCCAATCATCTGTCCTTTAGAATGTTCTTAGAGCCAGATCTGAAGCATCTGCTCTTTAACATTGTGCCTCTTCTTTTTCTCCACATGGATTGAAGCTTTCTTGTAATGAAAGAGAGCTCCTCTTCTTTGGTCTCATTCAAGGAGTCTTGTTCATCGTTAGACTCTTTAGAGGATTCATCAGTTTTAAGAGCTCCTCTTCATTTTTATGAAACCATCTTGTAGAAGTTTGAGCTCTGGTACTTTCAAAATCCCGACCAACTCTTCTAGGCTCATTTCGTCAAGATTTTTTGACGTTCTAAGAGTTGTGACCTGTGGTCTCCATTGTCTAGGAAGACTTCGTAGGATTTTATCAATATAATTGAAGTTGTAATATGACTTTCCTATGGATTTGAGCTCATTTAGGATTGTTTGGAATCTACTGAACATGCTCTGAATGTTTTTGTTTTCTAGCATTGTAAACAGCTCGTACTATCTTGTCAACAAACTCAGCTTGTTTCTCTTTACTTCATTCGATCCTTCATAGGTTACGACCAAGGTATCTCACATTTCTTTGGCTCCTTGGTAAGCATGAACCATTCTATATTCTTCTTCGCTTTAATAGGTAAACCTGCTTCTGCTCGTCACTCAATTTGCTTTTTGTGAGTGACTCTCCTTCTTCATTGGTGGGTATATCATTGCCATTTTCTACGACGTCCCACATATCGATATGACATGATTCAAAGAATGTTATCATTCTTTGCTTCCAGTAGTCAAATTTCTCACCCTTGAATAAGGGAGGGCGATTGACGTCGTATCCTTCGTTTTTCATTTTTCAGATCGTTTCCTCGAGTCCTACTAAGAACTAACCTCTCGAGGTTAACTTTGACAACAAATAAACTACCTGAAAAACACTAGAAGAGGGGTTGAATAGTGTTAATGGAAAACCTTTTTGGCAACCCTCCTTATATAGCACTTTCGTCAAGTACAAGATTTTTCAAGTAGTTGTTAAACGCTCGACTTTTTAAATAATATTACTAAATGAATTCTTTTCTTCATGCTATATAGGATATTCACTGTAATATGTATATGAGTTTTTCTTTTTAATGAATAACGTTATGGAGATGAAATCTCTAATGGAATAAGAAAGGAACACAACATGGAATTAAAGGATAGTATAAAAGTCAAATGAAATTAATTATGACAATTTAATAGATAATTTTACATAAAAAAGGCTCCAAAAATAAATTTTAAATAACATGTCTCATTCTTAAGTTTGTTTTAAATTTCCTAAATCGGTGAACTGTCGTTTTTATTTATTTTGTAGGTAATTTTTAATTACAAAATAATTAATTTTTACAAATATGGATAAATAAAATATAGTTAAATTTAAATAAACAGTCATTTAAAAGATAATATTGATAAAATAATTATTTTAATTTAAAAAACATTTAAAGAGTAAAGATGAAAAATAAAGGTTGACACTCCTCTTTATATTTATATATATATATATATATATATATATATATATATATATATATAACATTGTTGTGGAGGTTTAAGGAAATTTAAATACCATGTTCTAATCACAAGCGGTTGAGAGATATCATTAGGTCAATCATCATATATTCAAGATATTGTCTACTTTGGAATATTGTCTGTTATGGGTTTGTCCTTAAAAAGCATCTTTGAGGGTGGAAGGAGGAAGACGTATTTAAACTATACTTGACCTCGACTTCTAAGCGATGTTGGACTATTAGATGTGGTAGGAACATAAGTCTTCATTCTGGGTTTAAGGGGAATGAGAGTTAATCCTCAATGAAGAGCTTAAGGAAATCGATGGTTTGTCTTACATATGAGGCATTACCCATTTTGGAGCACAAAATTGTGTCACAATTTTGTCCTTAAATAACGTATTATGTTATGGAAAGAGAAAAAAATATTTAAACTATTCTTGACGTCCACTACCAAACAAGTGAGAGAATTGAGTGTAATAGAAATCATAATAAAATAAAAAGTTAATAAGATTATTAAATTAAAATAAAAATATATTTGTTTAGATCACATTAATTATTTTTGTACAAATTTTTCATTTAAATCTATTACCTTTTTTTTAGTTTAAAAAATTTAACATTTTATTCTTTTTCGCTATTTTCATTCGCTTTCCACTAGGTAGTCTTATTAAATTTATTCAACAGTTAGAGAATTTAATAACCCCATTTATCTTACAATATGATTTTCACTCTTAATTTAATAAAATTTATTTAACATTAGAGAATTCAAGAACCCCATTTTAGCCTCTTTTATTTATATAATAAAATCAAGTTCTCATTCACCGTTATTAAGACATTTTCATTATACTTTATTTTTCTTTAAAATCTATGCTTTTTCATTATTTAACAATAGTGATAATATATTTCATTGTATCTTTTTCTTAATTTTTAATTATTATTATTTTTTTTCAAAATTTTTAAATAAATTTAAAGTTACGAACATGAAAAGAATATATACTAATCATTATAGCTGTAATAAAGCTTAATAAATACAAGATATAAAGCAAATGTTAAAGAATATATTATGCGGATTAAATGACAGGGGAATGGTATTTTTTTTTTTCTTACATTAACATACTTAATGGAAACATTTGGAATATTATATTTAGGGTAAAAACAATTAGCCAATTATTTTTCCATGTTGTAATGTCTTGTTTTGAATGACATATTCCAATACCATTAGTTTCCTCCCGAAGGAATCTCAAGCTCTAATATTTCTCTTTCGAATATTTCATTTTCATTAATATTGTTAGTCAAATCTAGCTATTAATAATAAAAATAATTTTCAGAATGAACAGATGATCCTAAGTTCATGCTTCAAAACTCTTTTCAAAAATTACAAAAATATCTTAAGAAATTAAAAATATGTTTTTAAACATAATCTTCTCTTACATTTTTTTAATTTTCATAACATTAAATAATGAGAAAACAAGAATCAAATAGTGGAACATATTCCCAACAAATTTATCAAGCATTTTTTATCTTTTATTTTCTCATCTCGGGAATTCTTTTCAAAAAGGGGTATTTTGTATTTCAGATTGAATTTTTATATTTGAATGAATATCCTAATCGTAAAAGCAAACTAAAAATTTATATACGATCCTATTCGATAGATATACCTTTCAAAAATTAACACCAATAAGATCAATTTTCTTGTTTCAAACAAATCTTCAATTTTTTTGTAGAATAATTTTACAAATTTAAAATCAAAACACAATACAAAATATATTATGATGCGTCTAATAATCTAATATTAAACATGAAAGAAAGAATAAAATCTAATAATGGAGCTTTTAGGAAGACAATACTGAAGATTGATGGACTTGAAACGATGAAGATTCATCCACAAACCGAAAAACAAAGATATTGAGAATAATATGTTTCAAAAGAACGATTCCATGCTCAAGCAATATACTTTGCTGTAGTGTTTGGGGATGGGAACATCTATTATATAAAAGAAAGTGACTTTATTCACAAGTGAATGATATTGACTTAATAGAATAGAACTGCTGGATGCAAAAAGTTTTAGATTCGATTCTTGCTCTTCCTTTTGCATCATGCCCTTAAAAACAGCATAACCCCACATTCTTTCAAACTTTATATTAATAACTCCTTTAATGCTAAGGGGCACAGGTGACATACTATTCCCTTTATTTATGCACACACACACAAAAGCTATTTTAATAGTGACAATCCCAAATTACCATTATCTCAATATCTTTCGGCTCACATACTCGTATACCATCTTTTCCATCATGGTGTATATATATATATATATATATATATATATATATATATATATATATATATATATATATAATGTTGATGTAAACGTAGTAATTTTGGAATTAATAAGTGGTTTGAGTTCAAGTTGTATAGCTCCTTGTTATTAAGATCAATAAATAATTATAACTTAGAGTATATCATAAATATATAGTCGATTCAATCTAACTGATTTTTAAAACATTTTAGATCAACACGTAGATCTCAAATTAGATGTGATATAGATCATTATTTTCTAAAAAAATTGTATTAAATATGTTTTATTAGAAAACAATATTTGATCATTTTAAGTACTTTTGATATATATATATATATATATATATAAAGAGAAAATGACTTAGGAATCCTTTATTTTGAAGTTTAACAAAAGTGTTTAACGAAATAGTGTTTATCAAAATGACCATTTAGAATAATGCATTAAACGATATCGATGTCTAAACAATATTGTTAAAAAAGAAGTGTTTCGTTTCTCAAACCAAGAGGGGAGGGGGGGGGGTGAATTGGTGATGCGTAAAAATATAAGCTTTTAAAATCTTTTTCGCAAAATAGGATGTCTTTACGCTTTTCTTGAATCGCAAGTAAAATGGTATGTAATGCAGCATTTCACTTAATTGAATACAACAAAAGATTAATCGACTGTAATAAAGAGTGTAGGGATTAGAGAAATCAAACATTGGTTTTATACTAGTTCGGCCAACCTGCCTATATTCAGTGTCCTTCCACTCGCAGGAACCAAATGCATTATAGAGATCAAGGTTTTTACACCAAGGTTTTTACAATGACCTCACGTAAAAATGTAAAACACTTCTCTAACCCTCTAATCTAATATAGGCAATACAACAAACAAGACACGCAACAAGAACACCCTCTTCTGCTGTCAAACCCTTTGAGACACTCTTAAAGTCAAGAACACAATTCTTCTTCCTGTAATCACCATAGGGTACCAGCCAATCTTCACGATTGCAATGAGTCCTGATCAAGCAGAACACACCTTGTTGTGCAGAGAGATCAGACGTTCAAAACCAGTAAGCCTTGCTGCGCAAGAAACCTTCAAGACTCTAAATCACCATGGTAGATCTTTGGTTGTTGGAGCTTTTCTTTCCACTGTAAGATATCACAACGTTTTCTGAAAGATATGAAAGTAAAAGATCAATTCTTTTTTTTTTTCAGATATCAAGTCATGCGTCAATATATAGTTTTTCACAAAACAAACGCATTTTAATCGATTATGTTATTAATCTAGAAGAATGCAATTCTCAGTTATAACAGCATAATAGCAGTCAAACGCATTAATTAGAAGCGCAATTAATGTAATCCATTTGTCATAAATGCTTGGTCAGTTAAGTAAAAACACTTAGCACATTTTTGAAAACTTTCCTTCACAAAATATCTCACAGCACACTTGAAAAGAATTTGTTCAAACCTACGAGTTTTAGTCGATTTGAACAGTAATGTAATCGACTTAAAACTGTTGTTTTGCCACACTTTAAAGTTCAACCATAGTGCTTGTGATTTTTCATTTATGAAAATTTATGTTATGCATACACATATTAAACTCAATGATATGCTATAATCAACACAATAATGTTCACATACATGCTTGTACATATATAACACAGTAAACATAAGCATATAACATGTGTAACATTATGTACCCATGTGTTATTATTAATCATGTGTTGTCATCATCAAAAACACAGTTATCCTTGAGATTGTGGGTTCAGCTAAACCTGTTCTCCCCCTATCAACAATCTCAACAAATATCCTAAACACAAACAATATAAACTACTCTAAACAATTTGATAAACATACTAGCATAAATGCTACGGTACAAGGACTACACAAAATGCCATAATTAACATCTAATGTTTCAAATCCAAATCTATGAATAATACTTTTGTCTATTGTGTTGTTTCTCTTCATTTGTGCAGATCCATAAAGGACAAACATTTTATTCAAATGTTATGTGCTGATTCAAAATAACGTTAAAAGATACGACAATATTTCGGGAACATTTCTTCAATACTTTGTGTCTACCCATTTCATACAAGCAGCACAAATGGCTTTGCAAAAGTAACATAGCATCTAACCTCATATAAAAGGCTACAAATCTACACGAAAGTCAATGCTTATGAGTAACAAATCTCTCTTGAAGTTGTCTATATCAAGAAGACTACATGAAGAGCAGAAAACTATTGGAATAAGGCCAACCAAGGCACCTCTTACAAGAGGGACAATTAAGAGAATGTAAGAAGAGCTTGATGAGGAAGCATCAAAGGATATCAAAGCCTTGTATATCAAGCTCAATTCGCAACTATTGGACCACTCAGTGCAAGGAGAAGCTTCGTCAGTTCATGATACATGAAAACTTCTTCCTGGCTTGCAAATCAGCTAGTGCCCGACAGAAGTGGGTTTGCACCTTACGACCCACGAGGAGCTTCTAGATTTTCATGTTTAATTTTTCTTTGTACACGTGGCTAAGCCCCCATAAATAGTTATGGACACTTCACTCTTGATCCATTTCATTCAGCTGAGGATCAGCCAATACTTATATCATGAAAAGGTGCTGAATCACCTATAAATTCAATACCTCCCCCTTTATAATTCTCACTTTTGAGTGCCAAGTAATGTTATGTTATTGAGATCACTCCAGCCTTTACTTTCACCAAGAGTTACCCTTGAGTCCTTCTCCCACTCCTCTAGCCCTCTCCCTTCGTTAGGAATGCCTGCCTAGGCTAGTCGCTTCACACAAACATCATTTTCTCTTCCATTTCACTATAGACTCTTCCTTTTTGTTGCACCTCTGCATATTTGTTAGTGAGCTTCTGTTTCTGTTTCACTGCACTGCCGAGAATGGCTATCCAAGGATTTAGGAGCAAGCCATCATGTGGTATCAAAGCCTAGTTGAAGCTTTTTGCAGTGATATAAGTGTTTTTGTTCGGTTTCCATGTTGTTCACGTGATTTTCCATTTTTGTCCTAATGTATGTACTATTTGATCAATTTGTATCTCTAAGTAGGTTCTGTTTGTATAAAAGAGTTGTTCTGAGCTTTGAGTCAAGTTTTTGATCATTTTAATCAGTGCAATTCTTTTGTTTGAGTCTTTAATTGGAAATCTAATTCTATTATGTCAATAGTTTTGTTTTCCCGCTCATTTTGTCCATTAATTCCTGGTTTTGATCTTAGTTGGTTGATTGTTCAATGTCTGCACACCATATGAGTTATGAGCCACTTGACATACTTTCACTACTAATGCATGTGTAAAGCTATTGCAGTATTTAACTATGGACATGGAATTGTAGCAAAGGCATTCTCTCAAGCCACCAAAGAAAGAAACGAAGAACAAGATTACAAATCAAAGGTTCCATGATATACAACAACAAATAAGAGTAAAAAACAACCCCTAAAATTCTTGGATGCTTCAAGTATTTTACCTCTCTTAATGTCACTCCAAAACAGAATGAAAAAAATGCTTTCTTGATGAGTTTAACATTGTTGGAAAATGAAAAAAAAAACTTGTTGGAAAATGAATTTTGCTTGCTAGACAACCCCTCTAAACAAGTTTTCCTCCCAGACCACTTCCTAAGATGCTACCTTAGTTGGAATAAGCCTATAGGACTAGCCTGCACCACAAGGACTTCACAACACCACAAATTCCAAATTAATTAACACCAAAACAGATTCAGTAAAATACTGGACAACAACCAATTTTTGCACTTGAAATTGACAACTCAAAAGGCCAAAATTTAAACAAGCAATTAAAAATTATTTTTGAAACAAGTAGGCACTCTAATTGAACCTAGGAAATGCTTTAGAAATGTTGAATAAAGCAAGAAAAACAAAACAAGTTGAATCCAAACTCAAATTCAAGTTTCTAGCACTAAAATTCAAAATTATTTGATAAAATGCGAAACTGTTTGATAAAATGCCTGAATGAACTATGAAAAACTACAAAATTTTCACATTCTAATTTGGAGCAAGTTTAATTGGATTGCACAAGGTCCTAATACCTTTTAAAACTTGTATAATGATTCTTTTTCACTTCTTTTCATTTAAATCAACATCTTAGAAAAGTGATGCCTTATATCTCAAGCCAAGAGGGCGGTGAATTGGATTTTGCTTTAAAAATTTGTTCTTTTCAAAAACTTTGTCAAATCTTTGGTTTTCTCGAAATCAATAAAACAAGTATGATGAATCAACAATAAAAGAGAAAGGAGAGAAAGATCAACACAAAAATATATACTATTTCAGCCAAGCCTACAACCAGTCTTCCTTCAACAACCTTGGTTGAAGGGTTTCCACTATAATGATAGAGTTACAAGAATATAGAGATATCCCCTCTCAATGTACTTATCACCCCACTCAAAATCATTATAGCAACAAGATGTGAATACCCTTACAATTTTACCAAAACAGAGAACACTCACAACAATCTAAACACCTTGAGAGCATTCCCAACTGTCAATGAGAACACTACGGCTCTCTCCCCCTGTCAATCCTGCATAGGAACACAATCAACAGATTGCAAATGATGATATTAATCTTCACAACAACACTCAAGTAGTGCAGATATGATTAGAAACCTTTAAGCTCACTTTCTTGAAAGAATCTTGACGTATTAACCCAAATTTGATCCTTGACACTTCAAGATGGTTCTTGGACGCTCCTATAATCAAGAGATTAGTTTGAAACAGCGCGCAAGTAAGATATTTATAGGATTTTTGAATCCTGACGCAGTTTAATCGATTACGAAATTAATGTAATCTATTAAGCTTTTCCTTCTGCTTTAACATATTTTCCTCTGTTTCGATTTAACAGATTATACAGTGCATGCAATCGATTATACAATTCATACAAGCCAACAACCAATTCATATGACCGTCACAAATAGTTAAGGCTTTAAATGAAATTGATTTTGACAAGAGAAACATATTTAACCGATTATGAAACTTATGTAATCGGTTACATTTAACACTTAAGAAAATTTTGAAATCAATTTCCATTCCAAACAGATCAATGCACTTATCAAACATATATTGGCATAGCAACGTGTTTTAATCGATTACACAACTTGTGTAATCAATTACTACACAATTGTTTGCCCTTGTTAAGCATATCATGATATCTGAAGAAATCTAAGAGATCATATACTTTTCTTAATCGATTATTTCAACCATAGATGTAATGTTTAATTTGTTTAACTCATGATTCATTTACAAATAATGAATACATATATCAAACATCTCAAGCACAAATATAATAATAAGTCAATTGTTGTGCCATTTTTTTTTTCAAGAAACCATAAGACCATTCTTTTGTTCATTATCAAAAACATAGATATATAGGGTAAGTATAGCTCCCCTTATCAACAATCTCCCCCTTTTTCGATGATGCACAACAAAAACTATGAGTTCTAGGTACTCTCCCCCCTTTGGGCATTAGCAAAAAATGACAGATCAAGTAACATGGAGTAATCATGTGTTAAAGAACATCAACAATACTTACAAACTATTTGAAAAAGAATGACTTAGTTTCAACACCAAGAGGGGGGGTGAATTGGTGAGGTTCAAAAATCAGGGTCTTTTTAAAATCTTTTTCGCAAAGTGTAAAGCTTTCAAAAGTTCTTGAATTTGAATGAAAAAGATAAATCAAGTGCAGCGAAAAATAGTTGACTATGCAGAAAGTAAAGTCGACTTGAAAGTAAAGAGTTTAGGGATAGAAAAATTAAAACACAGTTTTTATACTGGTTTGGCAAAATTGCCTACATCCAGTGTCCTTCTTGTACGCGGAAGCAAATGCACTATAATGGTCAAGGTTTTTACAACATGGTTTCTATAGAGACCTCTACGTCAAAATATAAAACACCTCTCTAACCCTCTAACCAAAATATAGGCATATAACACCCAAAGAAAGCAACAAGATATCCCCTCTCCTGCAATCTTTGACAACTTTGAACAATCCTCAAAGTTCCCAGAACGTAGCACGTCCTCTTCCTGTAATCACAACAGGGCAGCAACAATCTTCACAAGATTGAGTGAAGTAGATGATCAATTTTCTAGTACACCTCAATGTGCAGTCTGATCAAGCTTTTCTTTCAGCACAACCTTGCTCGTCAAGCAACTATATCTAAGAAAGATCTCCATGGTCTTCTTGATGAGTTCTTGGAGCGTTTTCACAAAGATCACAATATGAAACAATAGAATGAAATTGTTAGAATAGCCAAAGTCTCTATGTAAAACAGAATCACGTCTATTTATAGTTATCTATATATCAGACGCTCATGTAGTCGACTTCACTACTAATACAGTCGACTGTAACCAGGCAAAGCACCTTACCAACGCGAAGAGAACCACTCTGACTATTGACAAACGAAACACTAGCTTCTCCTATTCACATGACCAGGCAAGGGACTTGAACTAGCTTTTGAGAACTTGCTCAGACAAACCGTATTCTACAAAAGCTCTTAGTTCAAAAGTTATTTTCTGAAGTTCTCAAAGCACCTATTTATAAGCAGCTAGACTGAATATGAAGAGTCATGTTACAACTGCCAATAATAATCGATTACTGTAAGTGATAATCGATTATTCAAGTCCGTTACAAGTTTTTCAAAATAGTGATAATCGATTATTCTGAGGGATAATCGATTATTCCAGAAACTTGGGCAGTCCTCATATAGACCTGTGATAATCGATTATTTGGAGTGATAATCGATTATTCCAAAGCAACATGGTTTTCAGAAAGGCTCGGGATAATCGATGATTGCTCTTCATAATCAATTAAATACGTAACAGTACCAAAAATACGAGTTTTACATATTTGAAGACATTTCTAATACATTTATATTCTACAAAGTGCTTTTAAAATAATTTCTAATATCTTCTTCAAGTTAAACTTCTTGCAGCATCATCAAAACCATTATCTTCAAGATTTACCAATGCTCCTCATTGGTAACAATCTCCCCCTTTTTGATGATGATAAAAAATACATGTTTTAAAAGCAACTTTGGTTTTCCTACAAAACATGCAAGCTAACAGACAACAAAAAGTTAGCAATACCTGAAGTTAGCAATACCTGCACTAATTGATTTGTTATATCATACTTCTCCCTTAAAATATACTTCTCCCCCTTTTTTATCATAAGCAAAAAGATCAATGTAAAAAAAATCAATGTAAAAATCTCCCCCTTAATATGATCTCCCCCTCAATTAAACATTGTATGCAGAAAAACAAGAGATCATTTTATTCATAAAAATAAGGATTACATCATAAGGAGCAACATAAAAGATAGAAATATAACATAGAAGTAAAAACAACAATCAAGCAACAAAGCACACTAACATATAAACCTAACTCTAAAATTCAGGGCTAAGAGATCTCTCAAGTGGTTGAAGGTTGAGGTGATTTTCAATGTTTCCTAGACAAACATCTATGTCATGAAATTCATCAACTACGTAATCATCATGAGTTTGCTGCCACTCATAGATTTGATCAAAATGAGATTTTTGTGCAAGACTCATATCCTCCAATTGTTTAGACAGATTAGCAAAATACTCTTCCATGGTGAGGGAGGAGGATGAAGGCATGTGAGAGGGACCAGCATCAAAAGGAGCAGCAGCTCGCACTGATTCTGCCATGTGAGCATCCATATCATCTTCTTCATCAACATCAGGATGGTCATCATCTTTATGAATGAGGACTCTTCCTCTAGCAACAAATCCCATTTGAAGAAAAGTAGTTTCACCAATTTCTGAGCCAATAGCTTGAATGGCCTGAACATGTTCTCCTTCCACATTAACACCTTTGTACTCCAAGATTCTAGAAATGAGAAGAGCATATGGAAAGTGATAAGAGTGATACTTTTTAGCCTTCATCATGGGGTCAGCAATGAGTGCATGCCAATCAATATGTATGTGATTTAAAATCCCATACAGAAGAAGCAGATCTTGCTTAGAACATTTTGCATGGTTGGTGGCCCTAGGAAATAGAATCCACACAATCAGGTAGTGGATCATCCTTTCTTCAACTTTAAATCCACTAACAAGCAATTGCCTACGGTAGATTTGTTGTTCAAGATGGCGCAAAAATGATTGGAATGCCATCAGACGATTGAAGTCCGAAACACCAAGATGAACTTTCCCAACATCATCCCATATGGTGAGTCGGGCAACATTTTTCCACACATCGTCATCCAAAATTATTGGAATGCCTTTTACCTTGGTTGATATTATCTCGTCGCGATATCCCAAATTGAAGTAGAACACTCTTATGAGGTCGGGATAGATGCATCCCTTTTGCTCCACTAGGTGTGTGAGACCTTGAGCCCCAAATAAATCAGGAAATTGAAAACCATAGAAGCGATAAAAGTCAAGATACTTTACTGCCAAGATTCTTCTTTCTTGCAAAAAATTAACATAATCTGCATGCTTCTCTTGATCCGAAATCCATCCATCAATGGTGGCAGGACGTGGTCGAGAAGAAGAGGAAGCACAAGCAGTTCTTCTACGGTTTCGTCTAGGGTCAGCCATGGAAAGATTTTGAAGTAGAGAAAATTTAAGAAAAATGGAGAGGGATGAGGAAATATGTGTCAGATTTGATTTCAGTAGTTTATGGGAGTGACCATTAATCGATTATAGGGGGCTATTTATAAGAAAAATCAGAAAAGTAGTCGTTTATGGCCGTTTATAGCCGTTATAGAGCGCTCCAACGACTCTATTTTTGAAAATTTGCGCATGATAATCGATTATAGTTAGTGATAATCGATTATCAGATCGTGGGTCACTTTCCTTAAATTGTTTGATAATCGATTATGTATGAAGATAATCGATTATCTGCTCATGAATGTGCAGTTTTTGGTTTTAAGGAGAATAATCGATTATTACTATGGGATAATCGATTATCTGCGATTAAGGGGTTTTCCAAAAGCCAAAAATAATTGATTATTACCCTGTGATAATCGATTAAAAACGCTGATTTTATGAAAATTGAGAAAATATCATTAATCTTGATCAAAAGACATATCTCTTCTAAGCTCATAGAATCTATCTTTAGGAAGTGGCTTTGTGAAAATATCAGCTAATTGATGTAAAGTATCAATATACTCAATTTGGCACTCTCCTTTTTTAATATGGTCTCTCAAGAAATGATGTATAATCTCAATATGCTTAGTTTTTGAGTGCATGATGGGATTCTTAGTTAGATTTATAGCACTAGTGTTATCATATTTCAATGGAATATGATCAAGGAAGATATTAAAATCCTCCAATTGTTGTTTCATCCACAATATTTGGGCACAACAATTTCCAGCAGCAATATATTCAGCTTTAGTGGTAGACAAGGCTACACACACTTGTTTCTTTGAGTGCCAAGACACTAAAGAACAGCCCAGAAAATGACAAGTTCCACTAGTACTTTTCCTAACAATTTTACAGCCACCATAATCAGCATCAGAATATCCTATTAAACTAGGTGAAGCATCAGAAGGATACCAAAGTCCAAAAGAGGTGGTCCCTTTAAGGTATTTTAAGATTCTCTTGACAACAGTCAAATGAGATTCTTTGGGATTAGCTTGGTACCTAGCACACACACATACACTTTGCATAATATCTAGTCTACTAGTAGTTAGGTAAAGCAAAGATCATATCATACCTCTAAACATAGTTTCATTTACACCTTCACCAGATTCATCCTTATCTAAATAACACGAAGTTGCCATAGGTGTGTTTGCCTCTTTACAAGTATCCATACCAAACTTTTTAAGCACTTCTCTGCAATATTTTTTTTGGGAGATAAAGGTTCCCCATCCATTTGATTTATTTGCAGTCCTAAAAAGAAATTCAGCTCACCCATCATAAACATCTCAAACTCACCTTGCATTATTTGTGCAAATCCTTCACATAAAGAATTATCAGTAGACCCAAAGATAATATCATCTACGTACACTTCAACAATCAAGATGTGTCTACCTACTTTCTTAATAAACAAGGTTGAATCAACCTTACCTCCAGAAAAGTCATTATCAATTAAGAAGGTACTAAGTCTTTCATACCAAGACCTAGGTGCCTGTTAAGACCATACAATGCCTTTTTCAATTTATAAACATGAGCAGGATATTTAAAATCCTCAAAACCAGGAGGTTGACTAACATACACTTCTTCTTTTATAAAACCATTCCAAAATGCACTTTTCACATCCATTTGATAGAGTTTAGATTTCATCAAAGATGCATAGGCAAGTAATAATCTAATTGCTTCTAACCTGGCTACCAGGGCATAACTTTCATCGTAGTATATACCTTCCTCTTGACAGTAGCCCTTTGCAACTAGCCTTGCTTTGTTCTTAGTGATGTTACCATCCTTATCAAGCTTGTTTCTAAATACCCATTTAGTTCCTATGACTTGATAATCATCTCGCCTAGGAATGAGTTCCCAAGCGTCATTCCTTTCAAATTGATTTAGCTCTTCTTGCATAGCGACGTACCACTTATCATTTTGAAGAGCTTCCTTTATGTTTTTGGGTTCTATCTGAGACACAAAAGCTACAGTCAAGCAGAGATTATTAAGATTGTGTGTAGTAGTTACCCCTTTTGATATATCTCCAATGATGTTGTCCAAAGAAAGTCATCTTGGTTGTTGATAGCTTTTAGGATCAACAACTTGAGATACATTTTGAAATTCTGGAGGATAGTTCTCATTTAGGTACATCTCTTTAAAAGCTTCCCTTAAATAATCCTCATCACCTGCAATAGGTTTATTTGACTCAAGAGAGTTTACCTCAAGGTCCACATTCTCATCAAAGAAAACCTGCATTGATTCTTCAATTATCAAAGTTCTTCTATTAAACACCCTATATGCTTTACTAGTTAAAGAATAACCTAGAAAGATTGCTTCATCAGATTTAGCATCAAATTTTCCCAAATTATCTTTACCATTATTTAACACAAAGCATTTGCATCCAAAAATTTTCAAATGAGACACATTTGGTTTTCTATCATTTAACAATTCATAAGGAGTCAATTTTAGAATAGGCCTAATAAACATCCTGTTTAGCACATAACAAGCAGTACTAACTGTATCAGCCCAAAAATATTTTGGCACATTAGATTCATTCATAAGCGTCCTACCTAATTCTTCTAATGATCTATTTTTCCTTTCAACAACACCATTTTGTTGGGGAGTTCTAGGTGCAGAAAAGTTATGTGCAATGCCATATTCTTCACAAAGTTTTTCAAAAGATTCATTTTCAAATTCACCACCGTGATCATTTCTCAAAGTTTTGATTTTCAAATCTTTTTCATTTTGAAAACGCTTAGCGAAAGATTTGAATGCTTTAAAAGCTTCACTTTTCAAAGTTAAAAAGAAAGTCCAAGTGAATCTAGTATAATCATCAACAATTACAAGAGCATAGTAATTTCCACCAAAACTTTTAATTCTAGATGGACCAAACAAGTCCATATGCAAAAGTTCTAAAGGTTTTGATGTAGAAATCATGCTTTTGGATGAAAAAGAAGACTTGGTTTGTTTTCCTTTTTGACAAGCAGAACATAATTTGTCTTTCTCAAATTTCAATTTAGGCAAACCAATCACAAAATCTTTTAAAATCAACTTGTTCAAATGTTGCATATGAATATGTGCAGCTCTTTTATGCCACAGCCAAGGATTTTCCTCTTTATTAACTAAACATGTTATGCTATGACTAGATGCACTTTCAATATCAATCAAATAAATATTATTATGCCTAACACCTTGCAAAGCAATATCAGTAGAAACTTTAAAATAAACAGTGCATTTATCACTTTCAAATGTTACCTTGAGACCTTTGTCTCATAATTGACTTATGCTTAGGAGGTTGTGTTTGAGACCTTCAACATATAAAACGTCTTTTATGGTCAAGGTGTTTCCTCCTCCAATGTCTCTGATTCCCATGATTCTACCTTTGTTGTTATCCCCATAAGTTACAAATCCTTGCTTTTTCTTCTCAAAAGAGATTAACCTTTTCTTGTCACCGGTCATGTGTCTTGAACAGCCACTGTCAAGATACCACAATGACTTCTTTGACTTAGTAGGTTCCTGTAAAACAAATTAGCAAGAATTTAGGTCCCTAATCTCATTATGGGTCCTTGGGATTAGTCCATGCAAACATATATCATTTAACAACTTTAACCCATGCATATTTACCATTTGGAACACCAAAATGTGTAATGTTGCATTTGTTTGATGTATGACCATGTTTCATACAGTAAAAACAACAAACATTATTCACTTTAGTTTTAACAAAAGTCCTTTTTTCAACCCAAACTCTGAGTTCTTCTAGTATTAGACTTTTTGTTTTGATGCATGTCCCTATTTCTATCATTGCTTCTTTTAAAGTTTGTTTTAACATGTGAATTAGTCTTGGTTACTTTTGCAAGTAAGTTTTCAAGTATGTCAATGTCAAAGGTATGACTCTTACAAGACAAACATTCAACAGGTTCAACAGTTGCAATTGAATCAGACAATTTTGTTTCTAAATTGCTAACTTTGTTTCTCAAAACAACTTCTTCATCAAGCAATTTATTATATTTCAATTTCAATTCATTATGCTCTTTCTTAAGCATTTTATATGCAACATCAAGTTTTTCAGATTCATTCATCAATTCAAATAAGGCTTTTTGTAAGACTAACTCACTAGATTCAAAGCTGGAATCACTTACTTGGCTTCCAGTATCTTCTGAGTCGGCCATTAGACATATATTAGCTTCTTCATCTGAATCGCTTGAGCTTGAAGAGCTAAACACATTGTCTTCCCAAGCTATGTAAGCTTTCTTCTTCTTTGGAAACTTTCTTTCCTTCTTTTCTTCATTTTTCTTGCACTTAGGACATTCAGTTTTCATATGTCCTCTTTCTCCACATCCATAACATTTAGCACTTGATGGAGATTCTTGATTTTCTCTCCTTTCTCCACAGAATTTATTCTTACCTTTCGCTCTCATGAATTTAGCAAATTTATTTTTCATGAGGCTCATATTCTCCTCATCATCATCGGAATCATCTTCTTTAATCCTTTTAGAACTCTTCCCTTTAGAGATTTCGGGTTTGAAGACAAGTGTCTTTCTTTTACCTTGATCCTCTTCAGCAGTTAATCTTTTCAACTCAAGCTCGTGCTCACGGAGCTTTCCAAAGAGAATAGGCATCGACATTTGAGTGAGGTTTTGTGACTCCGAGATGGCAGTCACCTTTGGTTGCTAAGACCTATCTAAAGATTTCAAAATTTTTACATTTAATTCATCAGTATCAAAGGTCTTACCCAAACCAGTCAAGTGGTTCACAATGTGAGTGAAACGCTTCTGAACATCGGAAATATTTTCTCCAGGTTGCATTATGAACATCTCATACTCATGGATGAGCGTGTTCTTCCTTGCACATTTCACGTCCTCTGTACCCTCATGTGTGACTCTGAGGACTTCCCACATCTCTTGTGTTGTCTTACATACTGAAATTCTATAAAACTCATCAAGTACAACAGCAAATGAAATAATATTACGAGCTTTAATATCAAACTAAGCTCGTCTATTTTCTTCAACAGTCCAGTTAAAATATGGTTTTTCTACCTCTACACCATCAACTGTTGTTTTTGGAATAAAAGGACCATTTTGTACAGCTTCCCAGATACCTCTGTGAACAGACCCCATAAAAATTTCCATTCTGACTTTCCAGAACGCATAATTATCACCAGTAAAAAGTGGTGGTCTGTTAATAGATGCACCTTCGGCATATACAAGATTTTGATGACCGGCCATTTTTGAAAAGTTTGAAAGAATATCAAAGCAAGCTCTGATACCAATTGTTGGTTGGTATCAATTGGTATCCGAAAGATAGAGTTGCACAGCGGAAAAATATAAGTAACGGAAAGCGTGTTCGGTCACAAGTTATATAAAATGGTCAATTTTAAAAATAAATTTTCTAAGAGAAAATTTATCGAACAGTTGATGTGCACAAAACAGATAAGAGTGTAGGGAGTAGAAAAAACACAAAGATAATTTTTATACTGGTTCGATTCAAAAGAATCTATGTCCAGTTGTTAATCACTATAAAAAGTGATTAACCTTTTCACTAAAAATAAGTTTCACATATTTACAATAAAGTGATTACAATAAGATGATAGAACCTCCCTTCGACAAACGAACTGGAAGGGTGCTTCCTTCGACAAACGAACCAGAAGTGAACACTTTGCCAACTCGAAGAGAATCGCTCCGACTTTCGACAAACGAAACGTGAGCTTCTCCTATTCACGAGACCAGGAAAAGCACCTTACCAACGAGAAGAGAACCACTCCGATCGACAAACGAAACATGAGCTTCTCCTATTCATGAGACCAGGCAAGGGACTTGAACTAGCTTTTGAGAACTTCCTCAGACAAATTGTATTCTACAAAAGCTTAGTTCAAAAGTTATTTTCTGAAGTTCTCAAAGCACCTATTTATAAGCAGCTAGTCTGAATATGAAGATTCATGTTACAACTGCCAGTAATAATCGATTTTTGTAAGTAATAATCGATTATTCAAGTCCGTTACAGGTTTTTCAAAATAGTGATAATCGATTATTCTAAGGGATAATCGATTATTCCAGAAACTTGGGCAGTTCTCACAAAGACCTCTGATAATCGATTATATGAAGTGATAATCGATTATTCCAGAGTAACATGGTTTTCAGAGAGGCTCGGGATAATCGATTATTGCTCTTCATATATTATTAAATACGTAACAGTACCAAAAATACGAGTTTTACATATTTGAAGACATTTCTAATATATTTATATTCTACAAAGTTATTTTAAAATAATTTCTAATATCTTCTTCAAGTTAAACTTCTTGCAACATCATCAAAACCATTATCTTCAAGATTTACCAATGCTCCTCATTGGTAACAAAGTAGCAGTCAGACTAACCAAATTGATTACACATTTAATTCAGTTGACTTGCAATTAATGTTTGACTAAAGAAACAAAATATAGCTGTTATAGTTCACAAGCATTAACAGAAATTCAAACCATAACTAACTTAGTCGACTATATGCGTAGGCAACTCGACTTAACTAAGTCGAGTTGCTTGCACATATAGTCGACTAAGTCACTTCAATGCAATTTTGAAAATCTTTTCATTGCAAAATTACACACAGCACTGTTTTTGAAAATTTGTTCAAAGTCACGAGTTTTAATCGACTTACTTCATAATGAAGTCGACTTAAAAATATTTGTTTTGCACACGATATAAGTTAAACCAAGTGCATGTGGTTTTCTTTTCTGAAACATATGTAATGCAATCACAAATGATATTTCATGTAGAAAAATAATGAATATGCATACATATACGAAAATCAACACAAACATGTTTTTCAAGAATTCATACACAATAAAGTTTTGAACATGTAACACATATCAATATATGTGTTATTAATAATGTGTTGTCATCATCAAAAAACCAGAACATTGTGAGATTAAGGTTTAGCTAAACCAGTGCTTCCTTTATCAACAATCTCAACAGTTGTGCTACAACGATTGCAACAAGATCCACTGTACACAACGATAGAACAAGTTCTTTTTTGTATTTGACATCTTTCAGAAATGTCTTCAACAATTGGTTGTTGCCAAGAACCCTTCTCACTATGAGAAGTTTGCCATGACAAGGATAAACCTTAATCTCACAGTAATCTGGTTTTTGATGATGACAACACATTATTAATAACACATGTATTGTTATGTGTTACATGTTCAATTCTTTATAATGAATGATATCTTAAAGAACATGTTTGTGTTGATACTCATATATGTATACATATTCACTGATTTTATACTTGATAAATCACTTGTGATTGATTACATATGTTTAAGAACATAAAACCACATGCACTTTGTTGAACTTATATTGTGTGGCAAAACTGCAAGTTTTAAGTCGACTTCAATATGAAGTAAGTTGATTAAAACTCGTGACTTTACACAGATTTTCAAAAACAGTGTTGTGAGTATTTTTTCATTGAAAACGTTTTCAAAACTGATTTGAAGTGTTTAAGTCGACTGGTCGCGCAGTGAATTCAACTTAGTTAGTTATTTGTTTTGAAATTATGTTAATGCTTTTGTGTTGCAACGACTATATTTCAATTCTATGCTAAAGCATTAAATGCAAGTCAACTGAATTAAATGCGTAAGCAATTTGGTTGTTATGACGGTTGTTAATTGATTTAACTTTTATAACTGTCAGATGACAATCGACTACATTAGTGGCAAAGTCGACTACAGGAGCGTCTGATTTATAGAAAACTATAAAGAGACGTGATTCTGCTGATCACAAAGACTTTGGAAAATCTAACAATTTCATTTTGATATTTCAGATTGTGATCTCTGTGTAAAGGCTCTAAGAACTCATCAAGAAGACGGAGGAGATCTTTCTTTGAAGAGTTTCTTAAGTTGGAAGTGATTTGTGCTTACTGTTTGATCAAATTCTGCATTGCTGGTGTTCATCATATTGATCAAGACTTATATCAATCTTTGAAAGATTGTTGTTGTCCTGTTGGGATTACAGGAGGTGAACTCATGGAGTTCTGGACACTTTGAGTATTGTTCAAAGTGGGTTGAAGATTGCAGAAGAGGGGATATCTTGCTGCGGATCTTTGTGTTGTTGCGGATCTTTGTGTTGCTGCCTATACTTTTAGTTAGAGGGTTAGAGAAATTGTCTATATTTTAACGTGGAGGTCTCTATAGAAATCTTGTGTAAAAACCTTGACTAATATAGTGCATTGGCTTCCTGGTTGTGGAAGGACACTGGATGTAGGCATTGAGGCCGAACCAGTACAAAAACTCTATGTTTGCTTTCTCTTTCCCTACACTCTTTACTTTAAGTCGACTTTACGATTTACACAATCAACATTATATTTCCGCTGCACTTAAACTTCATATTCCTTGCGATTCAAGAAACTTTGTAAAGCTTTATACTTTGCGAAAAAGATTTTAAAAAGACTCTGATTTTTGAACCTCACTAATTCACCCCTGCTCTTGGTGTTGAAAACTAAGCCATCTTGTTTCCAACAACTAGATTGGTTGAGAAGTTGAACCTAAATGTGATACCCCATCTCAAACCTTATCAACTTCATTGGCTAAACGAAGATAAGGATATAATAGTTAAGGATAAAGTGAAAGTGCAACATTCCATTGGGAACTTCAAGGATGAAGTTGTATGTGATGTGGTTCCCATGGAAGCATGCCATAATCTATTTGGAAGACCTTGGCAATATGACCATAAAACTATTCACCATGGTCCTTCTAATGTAATAATTGTGCATCACAATGATAAAAAGTTTGTGTTTCAGACTCTAACAGCTTCATAAGTGGTGAGGACCAAGCACAAATGAAATTCAACACGGAGTTTGAGGAAAAAGAGAAAAAAAAATCAAAGTCTTAGGGATGAAAATGAGGTGTGGGAAAGTGGTGTTGCCTCCCACAAGGTTATTCAACATGAAGCTTTTTTGAATAAAAAGGCTTTAGAAAACCTTCTTCTTATTGAACAACCTTCATACATCCTTCTATGTCAAGGAACACTCACATGAACATCTTGTGAATCCAAGACTCATGAACTATCTCCTTCCATCAAATATCTTTTGAACGAATTTGATGATGTGTTTCCCAAAGAAGGACTCGTTGGGATTCCTCCTTTTACGGGAATAGAGCATCAAATAAACTTTGTGTCTGGGGCTAGTCTACCCAATAGACCTGCCTATAGGATCAATCCCTAAGAAAATAAGGAGATAGAGTTTTAAGTCCAAGATTTACTAGATAAGGGTTGGATTCAAAAGAGTCTAAGTCCTTGCGTTGTGCAATCAGATATGATTGATTTGTTGTGTTTAGAGGATTATGAATCTTGTTGTTATTACTTATATGAGTGGGGTGTTTGATTATGGTTGATATAATCAGTAGGTATGTATCTTGTTTTGTGTTTGATTATGGTTGATAAGATCAATATATATACATATTGTTATTATAATTGTTTTATCGATAACTTACCTCATACGTGTTTGCGTTTGTGTTTGTGAATGAAATTATTGGCGATGATCTATAATACGTTATACGTGAGAAGATGATATTACAAATGTCCAGATGCGTGATAGACTAGAGAGAGAGGATGAGGAACAAATTTGGGATTCAATTAAAGTTATTTCCTTTGTTATTTTATTATTCGAAATAATGTAATTGGATAAGGTTTTTGGAACTATTATGTTTTGAATAAATTATGAATGTTTAGAAGTTAAGGTTTTTGAAAAAAAAAAAAAGTTTCTGCATTATAATAAATTTTAAATTTTACCGATTTAGTAATAACTCGTGGAATCTGTTACACCTAACATTAGTTGCAAAAAGATTTCCAACATCTATTCAAACGCCTATTTCTAGAGTTTTCCTCTTATTTCAATTCACATGAGTCTCAGCCACACAATTTAAGGTAAGTTTAAGAAATAATTGTACACCCCAAAATGTGAAAGAACTCTTCCTTAGCTTTTAACAACTTGATGTCATTCATACCATAAGTAATGCAAAGGGTATATCCTTTTATTTTAATACTACAAACAACATATGGAGTCAACATATCATCCTAAGCGTATCACTTAATTAATCAAATTCTAACATATTATGCATTAAATAAATTTAATTATCAACATATATCTCAATACTTATATACGACACATATGTATAAATATTTATAGTAATTTCGACTCATAAAACTATTAAACACATTATTTTAAAACTAATAAATTCATTAAGCGAGATCCATTAGCCGAGCAATTTTAAATAGGAAATTATCTTTATTACTTTCTGGTCAAGATTCATTGATTGAATTTATCAAATCCAATGAGCGAAATCTCTACTGCCAAGTGAATTATGTAAAACTATAGAAATTATTCATAATTTCCTAAATCAATCTCAATAACAAAACATACCATTCCATGCATTCAAACACGTTTAAAATGCACAAAATACCACATAAAAGACATAATTTGCCTATTATAGCTAGTATTGCTGAATTTGAACATATTAACCTCTTTTCAAATATGAAACTAACAAAACATAATTAGCACTGTTTCATCGCAAACTATCCAAATTAGTTTCAAGAATTCTAAGAACTATAATTTAAAATAATTTTTCTTACCTTAATTCTCTTGACCTTTAGTAAATTTCCCCAAAAGCTTATAAAAGTCGCATCTTGCTCCCATAAACACTTGATTAACCAAGAGAATATATCATTATAAATATAAATTAATTGAGATACATTTATCCTACTTAGGTCTCATATATGCATCCCAAAAACTATGCGTGCAAAATATTAAAAGAAAAACAAAGATGTGAGTGAACTGAAAAATATATACTCTAACAAAATTTATTTGATTCATATTGTTCTATTTGTTGTCTACACATAAATGTGATATTATTATGAAAAAGATTATTAGAATAATTGACTCGAAAAGATGTTCAAATAGAGTCTTTCGACTCTTTTCATGAATAACTATATTGGACATTGTAGCAAATAAACAACACAAAAGTAATTTGAAATTATCTCACCCAAATACATGGGATATCTATATTTCTTCCTTATGCTTAGAATATTCCACTAATAAAATAAATGATTACATAAACTTATGATTACAACGAATACACATATCACACATGATCTAATGTCCCAATTCATGGTATCACAAGTCGTAATTAAACTAAAATATTTTAAAATTTCATTTAACGTGTGACGAATCATTATTTTGTATTCACTTAGTTTTTCGCACCGAATTGTATTAGTGAATTGTGTTTAATTCTCAATTATTGTTTCATTTTCACTATTTGGACTTAATTTGACTATTAATTCTTATTTTAATTAATTTGAATTATTTGGACCTAATTATTCCAATTATTATTTGCGAGACAATTTTGGAACACGTCATTTTCCATTTTTAATTTCATTTTTAGTTTAGCATTGGGCCAACTTTTGGGCATATTGTAGAAGCCTATAGGAAGGGGAAAATGGTAAAAAGGGGTTTTAAAACTCCAAATTAGATTTCATTCATCTCTTTTATGTATTGAATTCATTTTCTAATTTCATTACTATCGGTAATTTAATTTATGTTTGATGTTCTTTGCTTTGCTGCACTTTCATTCCCCATTTTCAATTTCGTTTTCCCAATTTGAATAGTGTTTTTATGTTGCTATTTTGAAGTTCCTTTTGATGCTTTCAATTGCGTTTTCAATCTTGAATTCTGTTGCGATTTTGAATCTGTTTGCAGTTCCGTTTTGTGCATTTTCGTTCCAGATTTAATGTTGTTTTCTTTTCTTTTTTTTTTGCTGTTTTAATTTAGTTGTAATGATAGCTTAAATCTGTTTTGGTTGGTTGATGTGAGATTGAATTTTTCCATGAGATTTTTGCACTCTAAATTGCCATTTGCTACCTTGCCTTGTGCATTGTTCAATCTGGTTTTTGCATTTGCAATTAGGACACGCTTAGTGGTCTAATTTGTGTTTGATTTTCGCTTAGTTAATTGGAGTGTGTGTGTGCAGAATTAATTACACTAGTACAAAAACAGCCTATAACGTCGAATATTTTTGACCTTTCACATCGAATTTGAGAACGACGTCATAATGGGAGACGTTAAATTTATGTCGAATTTTTTAAATTCGACGTTAATTTAACGTCGAATCTTGTCAATATATGATGTTAATTTAACGTCGAATTTTGTCAATACACGACGTTAATCAATTTTTTATATATTTTTTTTAATTAATTGTGATCCTTTTTTACAGCTCTACGAGACCTGAAAAGCAGAATAAACAAACAATTTTCAGTTTTTGGTATTTTATAAAGCATGAATTATGAATAGTAATATAGGATCAATCAAAGAACAATAACAAGCAACAAAGAAGTTCAATCAAACAATAACAACAAACAAGTTTGAGCAGAGAAAGAGGTCCTGCGTGCTAAGATAAGTGAATGAATTTTCAATCTTCCGCTCAAATTTTTTTTGAATTCACCAACCTTTTAACGTCTAACCCTGGGGCATTCGACGTTTTATAATCTTTTACGTCGAATTACAATTCTAAACGACGTTTAATAATTGCATTTATTTACAAAAATGCCACCGGTCATTCTAAACGCGTGACGTTATACGCTGTTTTTGCACTAGTGTTAGGACATGTGCAATGTGTTTACTTAATTCATGTTTTTTAAGACCGATTAACCTTCGCTTAGTTGGTTAATTCGTGTTGCATTAAGGGTGAGAGCAATGTTTAATCATTGTTAATCTGGGATTGGAACATTGATATCAAACAGTGACCAACAGTTATCAATTTGTGTCCATAAACCACCCCTCCCCACGTGTTCGATATAATTCCTGAACCACATTTGGTCCTTGAGAGACAACCTAGGAGTCACTTCTTAGTTTATACTGCTTTTAGTTGAACATTAAATTTGATTCGGGTACGGCCTCGATCAAGTTTTAGCATCGTTGTCGGGGACCAACGGTTCGATCTTAGGTTCTTTGTTCTGTTAGTGTGTGTTGTGTGTGCGTTTTGTGTGTGCTGTTATGGTCTGTGTGTGCGTGTTGCGTGTGTATTTGTGTTGTGTTTTGTTTGTTTAAGTCACAATTAGGAGAAATTGGATGTTATTTGGCTTATGAGGCAAGGGAATGCAATGGAAGAGTTGCACGCATAGTGAATAGTGCCCACTTTTTCCTAATTAATTGGCATTTCTCGTTTTAATAGTTAGGGGTCTTGTTTTTGGTTGAAATTTGGTGTAGTCACTTCTTTTACTCCATATTTTCATAGAAAAATCCCAGAAGCAGTATTGGTTGTCCAGATTTAGTTTTCTAAAAAACAGGTGAGCCCAAACTTCGCGACGCGTAACGTTTGCTCACGGAGTTGGAATTGGATGTATCATATGTGCTTTTTGGGTAGAAAAATTTGAGTTATCCATTACTCCTCGCCTGCACTAAGAAGCCATGCCTCTAAATCCAAAAAATGGTTGTTTTCTATTTCATTTTTAATTTTGAAGTTTTATTTTTCCTGTATTGGTTTACATAGCTTACTTTGCATTTTGCTTTGAATTTTTTTGTGCTATCTTTTCATGATTTTTGGGTGTTTATCACAAATTTTTAGCCCATTTTGAGTTGGTTTTCATATACTTGTTGTTTACCCCCCCCCCTTTATTTCACTATGTTGACTTTTGCTGATAGGAGTTGACTCAATGTATGACTAGGGGAAATCTTGGGCCATTACCACCTTTTGACCCTGAAATTGATAGGATTTTTCATAGATTAGCATTCTAGGAATTTGTATTCTTTGCGTTTAGATAGCCTTAGTTGCATAATTCACTGTTACATTCTTTTTCATCTTGTCTACCTCTTTTGCTCATGTGCATAGTGCTTATTCTGCTAGTGCCTCTGATTATGATTCTTCCTCTACTTCTAATTCTGATCTCTATTATGCTGATTTCTATGATGAGAATAATATAGCTCATCCTCCAAGTCGTGAGAGTGTTGTTTGGGAGTTGGTTCCACCTAATGAGGATGATGTTCATTGCATTCTCAACACTGGACTAATACATTTGCTGCCTAAGTTTCATGGTTTTACAAGTGAATTCTCACATAAACATTTAGAGGAGTTCCATATCATTTCTTCTGCAATGAAACCTCCACATGTCCAGCATGATCACATGTTCTTAAGGGCATTTTCGCATTCACTACAAGGAGTAGCAAGGGATTGACTGTATTGTCTTCCTCCAGGATCCATCACTGATTGGGAAGATCTTAAGCGACTGTTCTTGCACAAATTCTTCCCTGCTCAACATGATTTTGATCCGTACGGTTTTACCAACATGATAAAGTTTTTTATCTTCAATTTGAGCTTGATACTACCAAGACAGAGCTTCCTAAGCGTGAGGACCAGGCAATAATAAGCAGGAATTTTGAGCCAGGTAGACTTTCTTCGTCTTCCACCACTAGATATAATTTGCTACAGTCTCCTATTCAAAGCAAGAATATGGAAGAACCAGATAAGGAGACTCTAACAACTTTCAGGGAAGTGGAGGTAAAGATGCCTCAAATTGATTATGTTGTTGATGAGTATGCTTTTAATTTCCACTATTTTATATGATAAGAAACAATTTTTTCCATCCTATATGAATACTTCTTATATGATAAGAACATGAATTTGTGTTTGTTGTTGATATTGCTTCTAAATTTGAACCTCATTCATGTTCTGGGAGTATATTTGATGTTTAGTCTGATACATGGGGATTGGGTGTTGTACCTTTGCATATAGATTCTTTGGAGCCATAATGCACTAACCTTATTGCAGGAGGTGCGCATAACTCTGACCAACAAACACGCACAATTGACGACAAATGTGCTCACATACACAAAAGTTTGAAGATCAATAGGCAACAGTTGAACCAGCTCATCAACAATTTTTCCTTCTTAGATCCAGTTGTAGAAGACATTTCTTTGCTCGATTAGATTTGGCAGATGAAGGAGTTCATCAGAAGTAGTTCCTTCCTAGATTTGGTGGTGGAAAACATTTTTTGTTAGTTCAAATTTGGCATCTTCCACCATAACTCAAGGGAGCCCCAAAATCGCTTTCCTCTGTTCTTAGCAGTTCGAGCAGTTCTTAGAACTAATTTCTTTCTACAAAGGCAAAGGGGTGAGACACCATTAATCCTAGATACCACCATGAAAACCACATTAGGGTTTTGCTTCCGCCACCTATTACATGTTGAAGAAGAACATGAATGGGACATACAATGGATTATCCATTTTCGCCAACAACCCTAATTCGAAGGACCACTCACAGTTTTCCCTAATTTCTTTTTGCAAATGTTAATTCGAAAAAAGGGTTGGGTTCAATTAAAATTTTCCCTATTTCTTAATTAAAAAATATGAAATTAAACGTCACCATCATCTTATTACCATATAACCTATGCCATGTCATTAAAAAAAACACCATCAACATACCACGTACACACCAATCTAACGACGTTGCTCCGATTTAACGACATGGCTCTAACTTATCAATTTTGCAAAAAATAAGACCAAATTGAAACAAAAAATAAGTAAGGGACATATTTGAGATTCTAACCCAAAAAAAAGGATCTGACGAATGATTAAACTAAATCCTTAAGTTTTAACATTGTCTACACACTATCTTACTCCTGCAAAAAACATCTAGGAGTAATTGCGAAAAATTTTCAAACTCTATTCAAACTTCTCCGTTTTTAGAGTTTCCATGTTATTTTAGTTAATTATTTTTATTTTTTTCTTATTGCTTGTTTGGCCTCATATATGAAATCATAGTTTTATTTGTAGTTGAAAAACCCTTTTAATATTTAAAATCTAGATAAAAATTATGCTATAATGTATAACTGAGAATGGGTTATGAACTACCAAGTTAGTTTTAAGTCATTAACTTTAAGGTTGGATGCTTGACAAACCTTACTAAAGAATCCAATTGATCTTTATTACTTTATCACAGAGAAATCAAATGAAAATCAATTTCATAAATCATTAATTAATTGCATAATTGAATTTGATTACCTTGATAAAAGAAAATTACTTTTGAAAGGCAAGTGAGATCAATCTCCAATGTTTATCATTCATACATGGTTATCTTTATTCATATTTTAAATCTTACTCATTTGGTCAAACTCTTTTATTTCAAAAATTTAAAACTCTGATTTCACTTTTTTTTCTCATTCAATTTTTTAACTTTATTTTTGCTCTCATATTCAAAATTGTGTGCTAATTAAACAATTATATAGCGACAAACTCTGTCATATAGTTATTTAATTGTTTATATTGTTGATATTTATAACAATTTTGTCCGTAGGGTTTGGTAGTTTTATTAAAGTGTGCTACACATTTTTAAAATTATTTTATTATTTCATTAACTTTTTAATTTGAAAAAAAATGAATTAAGTAGAACTTATTTATTCATTTTTTCTGGATCTAGTTTCATCTTTCATTTATAATTATAATTGTAATTATTCCAAGATAGTTTTATCCATGAAATAAATTTAAAATCTATATGAAAACATCATATGAACAATTTTGTCATGATATTTATATTACTTCAATGGATAAATTGGCGAAGCATTTATAACCAAATATACCATATTAATGATCTTTAGTTATAAGCTAATTATTTTTAGCTTCCACTAATTATTCAGTTATTAACAAACTCTTTAAGTACTCTTACCACACCTGAGCTGACGCAAATTCGCTAATTAATATATTTTAAAGGTGGAATGCTGTTTTTCAGGAGTAATGGTCAAGAAAGTGGGACTATATCTTAGTGTTGTTTTTCCATCCACCTTAAACCAATTATACTTTTAGGCCTTACAATTCAGTCTGATCATTCAGAAAAATAGGCGTACAATTAATTAATCATTTGCGGCGTTAGCAAAATCTCAATCACATTAAAATATTTAAACAATGCTAAACAGAAAAAGAATGAGCATATAATGTATTTGTGTTTAGACCCTTACCTAACCTAACAATGATATTCATAACTTTACTCCGTAAAGCTAGAGAAGTTTTACTTTAATTTGGGTAGGACCCAAAGAAGGACTTGAAATGAAAATCTTGATTTGTAAGACGTCTAAATGGAAAGATATTAACTAATAGAATGTACAGTCATTACTCTAAAGTGGAAAATTTTGAACCTTTTCAAAGGATGCAGTGATAGATAGGTAGCTAGTGTACTCCATTTCTTCTGCAAAAGTTTGATCACTATGGAGCCTTACGGTTTCATCCCCTCAGTAATCCTTGCATAACGCAACAGGTGTATGGTACTCACATCTTTCCCTGTCCTCTTTCGAGCTTTAAGAACAGATTTCGATGTACAAATAAAGGAGACCTATACGTAGTGAAATTATTTACTATACTCGTTCTCATTTATAAAATCAGGTTAAGCACCAAGGCTTTACGTTCTGTGAACATTTTTTCAATTCTGATTCAGCTCTCCTTACATTTTCAACAACGAGTTGAACTTTTGTGGATAGTTCACGTGTCTCCTCCTCAACATTGTTTATGAAGCTGAGCAGTTTTTCTCGATATGCAACACAAAGTTGATCTTGGCGTTCCAACTCCATTGTAAGTTCTGAAATTTTCTTATCTTTATCACCCTACAAGAAGAGAAAATATATATATATATATAGATTGAAATGGTTTTGATCCAAACATCAAGGACCATTGGAATAGGACAATGAAGATAAAATAAAAAACAAACCCAAGAAAACAAAACGAGGAAAGAAACAAAATGTTGTGTTCATATGTTTTTCACCAAAATACAGGAGATTTTTTTATAATTATATTTACTTAGCATCCAATGTATTGCAATAAAGCACCAAATGTTACCTATAATTCCATAACTACATCCATTACTTTGCAAGAGAATTATTCAATCCTCGGCATTTTAAATAATGAAATTTTTGGAGAGAGCTGCAGTTTAGCTTTGTTAACTTTCTTATTTGACAATTTACCTTCCATTATTATTATTGTGTTCACTAGATAGATGAGCAATCTCTGACTCCTTGCACATGTAACCCCAACAATAAATATGAACATTCACTACACATACAAAAACCACGATCTTTCACCGCAATAAAACAACAGGAACATGGCCTTTCTAAATTATCTTTTAGTTCACATGGTACTGGCAGCCTAGCTTTAACAGAGAACCGCTGGTTGTCCCTAGTAATTGGTAAGACCCAACGCAGATTTGGGTAAGAACTCAAGAAAGGATTGAACACAAATCTTTTATAGCTAACCAATAACCAATGGGATGAAAAAATTACACTTTGGAGGTATATTCGGAGTACATGTCCAATAAATCCCAACTCCCTCCTCATACTCTTGCTACTATTCTGTTAGGTAGCTGGCCACCCCTGTACAAACAGTCATTCAGTTATTAGTCACAGCAGCATCATTTTCCCCTTTTACCCTTTTCTCATACTACCCAAAATAAAACCTTTTAGTAAGTGATCTGCTATTATCATCTCGCTCATGTCCAATACTATTGGCAATATTTCCATTATTGATCTTCGTGAAAAGTTGTCCTGGGTAACACATCACAGGGCTTCAATTAGGTCATTTTCCTTTGCTTAAAAATTTCTACCACCTTTGAAATCAGAAATTCCGGCTTGATTTAATCTAATTCTTTCACTGTCATCTCAAGGTTGAATTGAACAGAAAGCCTAGGAAGTGAACATGACATCTTAAATAATTAATTAAAAACTTGGTATCAGACAACAACTGTTATTGAAACATAATCTCCTTTTCAAGTGCATAAACTATATTAGATTTGGGAAAAAAGGATACTGTCATAATTCAATTGTCTATATTTAATTACAGCTGATTACAACCAATAAGCCTTTTTCCCTTAGGTGGGGTCAGCCAGATGATCATCGGATCAAATAATGCATAATGCTCTAGGAAATCATGTTTTTGTAGACAAGTCAGTACCCTTTATATCCTTTCTGATTTCACCTATAGTTTTTGACAGTCTCCCTCTCCCTCTAGTGCAAAGACTACCCTCCCTATCTAGCATGTGCTCTACTCTCCTTATCAGTGCTTCTACAAGTCTTCTTCACACATGATATTCCCTAAATCTGACTACTAATAAAATTTCATATATATTCCCCACCTACATAATACAAAATCAGTGGTTGTTACAAATAAAAGACACCAGGAAAAGTACTCCTGATAAATTCATTATTTTCGTCTCGTTTATAGAATTTAGCAATTCTGCCAAAACACTTGTTGTGACTCCATTTATGCAAAAATCGAAATAAAAAGTCTTACAAACTAGTGAACACCAATCTCTCAAATTATGACAGATATAAACAAAATATAATGAAATGACTATTAAGCAATTAATGTTATGAGCAGTTTCCAAAGGTCTTACATGCACAATTCACATACCATACCCCAAAAGGTAAACTAAAAATAAAAGAATATTATCACTTGATAATTGTATGAAATAAGTTGTTACCTAATGCACAATGTATAATACAGAATGATTTAAACAAGCATAAAGCTCACCACTGTGCCGAATCCATTAGCAGTAGCAATTAGAGGATGGTTGTGATCCTTTATAAATCTGGTGACAACCCATTTTCCAGATTTTTCTAACTTTACCAAGATAGTTGCCTTGCAACCTTCACGGGCACTAGGTCTTGGCTTTTTCTCTGGTCCGAATGCCCCCTTGGTATTTGGTGAGAATCCTTGTTTGTTACATCCAAGTCGGCGAGCAAGAGTCCTCCCATCAATTCCAGAACGTCGCCTTTGCATTATGCGTACAACAAATCCAACCCGTCTGGCATAATCAACATAAAATTTTCTAGCAGCTACTTCGGAATCAAATTCCATGCCCACATAAGGCTCTTCGATTTCAACTCCTTTAAATATACTTGTACTCTCTTCTAGACAGCTACACTCAGTTTCATTTGCCTTGTCCGAATCCACCACCACAAAATCCATAAAAAGTCTGCCTATTGTGTCATTAAGAAAAGCAATTTCAAATATTCATGGTACAAAATATATAATATTCAGCGCTTATGAGTTAGCTGATGCATTACCAATTCCACCCAAAGTGGTGTGTCCAACAAATTAAGAGAAAAAAAATAGAGAATAGACCTCAGCATGGACATATTTCATATTTATGTAGATTACAAAAAGATATAACTGAATTATCTCCAGGCTTGTCAGAAAACTACTTTAGGCTGAACCAGAGTGACAGTTTCTTTGATCGACCAAGGCAAATGAGAAAGGGAAGGGCGAAAGTGAAGAACAGTAAAATGAGTTACATTTTAAGGAAATTGAGTCAATCTCATATATAATGTGTCTAGAGTATGAGTATTATACAGACATGGGTTTGGCTGGGTATTGGGATTATTTAGAGAGAAAAAAAGCACTTTATTTTTTAGAAAACTCTTAAGAAGATGGAAGAGAAAAATAAAAAATGATTTTTCCTTAAAATAAGTACAACCAAACAAACACTAGATAACAATTGTCCCACGGCAAGATTAAATGGCTAAAACTATTGTATCATAATTTATCTTACCATAATTCTATCCCAGTCCATCCATCACTCCATTTCCTTTTGGGGGTGACAAAAATGACATGGAACATATTACAAGCAACTAAAAGATTTACAAGAACTCCCAATGCATGGTTTTTGTGATATATTAAATGAAAGAAAGAATAAAAATTAAGCTTCTAAATCCTAGGAACAACAATCAAAAGGACAGCAAAGTTGTTTATTTTAGGTTTGTTATCTAACCAGAAGTCTGACAAATTTAACGGAGCTTTTCATTTTCTTTCATCCCTCTTCAAAAGTGTAGGGAAATTTTTTTGTATATTTCAGCTTAGAAGCCTTTTATTCAATTGATACTCCCGCCTTAGGTTTGAAAAACCATGAATTAATAGTATAATTAACCAGTCAGAGGACAATTTCCATTATAAATGCTGCCCTGTGACTTGACTACCCATTTTCCAAGTTGAAGAGTTACTAATGGGTAGTCATGGCTCCCGTCAAGGTTAGACAAGATCACACACCTGACTATATTTCTTCTCTGCCTAAAATTCTAAACCCTGTATGTGCCAGCTCAGTCATGATTAAAAGCTACAAATTTGAAAAAAATGACACACCTCCTGCAACCACCTTAAGTAATGATTTTTTTTCTAGTCAATGGTTATCAAACTCTAGGATCAACTCAAACTCGTGAGTTTACTCATCTGATCCAAGTTGACTTGTGTGCAAACTCATTTCTTGGTGGAATTGAATTAAACTTGGAGAAGAGTTGTTAGGTTTCTGAGTTAAAAACCTAACTTTCTCACAACACCCACTCACACAAAGGCAATTCAAGCAAGAGAAAACAAAGGAAATGCGTAAATTCACTGTAATTGTATATATTCACTGTAATTGTATAATGAAAAGCAATAACGATTTGGGAGCCTAATCCCCCTCAACAAGGTCCAAGACCTGTTTACACAACATAAGAAATGGCTAGCCCCTCATCAGAATAATAAAAGGATTATTTATACTCTCTCTCTCCCCCTACCAGCCTAACAAACTTTCCCGCTCTTTTTATTCATCCTCTACCGTTCGGTATTAGTGTATATACCGTTCGGCTCCTACACTCCTATTCCCTTACCATTCGGACAATCCTTTCCTTACTATCGTTCGATATTAGTGTATATACCATTCGGTTCCTTCACTCCTTCCTCCCACCGTTCGGTATTAGTGTAGATACCATTCGATCTATACTATCATGCTCCCTTCTAGCTACCGCTTGGCCTCTACTTCCCTCCTCCTTCCAGCTACCGTTTGGTACTTCGCTCCTTCCTTCTGGCTACCGCTCGGCCTCTGCTTCCATCCTTCCTTCCAGCTACCGTTCGGTACTTCCCTCCTTCCTTCTGGCTCCCGTTCGGTATTCCTCTTTTATTCCTCCACTCATATATTTTAACTTCCTAACAAGAGTCAATTAATTCAAAGTAGACTTGTAGGACTATGTTCAAGTGAACGAGTCGTGTTTTTATCATTATGCATTTGACTCTCATGCTCGCGATCTCCTTCTCATGTTCATGATCTCTTGCTCTGCAACTCGCATCTTCATCAACAATCATATCACATCTTCTCACACAACCACATCACATCTTTTAAGGCCATCATGTGTCTTGCTCCAAACACCACTATTTCACAATCTTCGGTCATTGTTTCACAATCTTTGATCAACCATTGTGTCTTCTCCATTTGCACGCCATGTGTTTGTCATGGTAAGCTTCAGTTGCTTCAATTGATGGATTTAGATATAAAACCCGCCATGGTCCACCAAATTACTATCAAGAAGAGGAGAAGGATCACCACTTGCATTTATGGTAGAATAGTGCAAATTAGCATGCTGAAAAAGTTTATAAAAGGGAAGAGACTTCATAAGGTTTCGTATGACTAGATTAGTCATGACTTATTTTACTCTAGCTTGCCTTTATGAATGGAAATTTTAGCTCTAGAGTGGGAAACAAGCAAGTTTGGAACTTCATAAAAAGGGACTAAAGTTGAGAATATTGTATTAGATTGCCAATTTTGGAAGAATGTAATCATAAGTCTCAAAGCTGCTACAATTCTTACCGTGGTCCTTCAATTAGTATATTCAAATATAAAACCCATAAAGAGTTTCATATATAAGGAGATGGATTACGCTAAAGAGAAGATCAAGAGAAACTTTAATAATATTAAGAAAACGTTAAATTCAAACTATTTGTTCTCTAATTATAATTGGTGGTATTTTCATAACTATGAACATGTTTGGAAAATCATTGAGTAGAGGTTGAATAATCAGCTTCACAAGTCTTAGCATGGAGCTAGTGATAGATTTCTATAGTCAATAAATCAATCTAACACATTTCACAATACTCACTCACACAAAATGAAGAAAACGTATGTATAGTACTTCTATAATCAAGAATACAATGTACACAATCCCCTCAAACTCGCCCAGAATATGCTCCAATTCTTCAGCCTGGTGGTGAGTTAGTTGCTCCATTCCCTCACTTCCCCCTTCTAGTTTAGTCTGACCCAACCCCCATACCAGGGTTACTGCTTCTATCTCTGTTTCCTTTAATAGCGCCTCGGGGGATACCACCTTTCTGGCTAGAGTAAGGTCCCCCCTAATCAACACCTCCTCCTTCTTCTGACCAAATCTCATTGTCATATTTCCCTAGTTTATTTTAACTTCTCCTAACGATGCTAGCCAAGCCACCCCCAATATGATATCCACCCCTCCTAGCTCTAATAGGTAGAATTTCTCCCTAACCTCCACTCCTTCTAAGTTCAACAAAATGTCGTCACAGCACCCCTAGGTGGTTTTCTTCTGCCCATCCCCTAGACACACCTTATAGGGAGGTGTTTCTTCTACCTTCAACTCCAATTCCTCCACCAGCCTTGTCGAAATGAAATTATGGCTTGCCCCACTGTATATCAAGACTAATATCTTCTTCACCTACACCCAGCCCTACAACTTCATTGTGTTGGTCTAGGTTAGGCCCCCTGCTGAGAAAACGAACAACTCCATACGTTTCTACTCCATCTCTTCTTCTTCCTCGTCCTCTCCTCCTTCATCACCTTCTGCCATTATCATAACCCGCATGATCCTCTCTGGACACTTATGCCTTGGGCTGTATGGCCCCCCACAGTGGAAGCACCTTCCTTCCTCCCTTCTCTTTACATACTTTGGGTAGGGTAGAGTTCTCACCCCTCTGTTTCGTATTTCCCCAACTGCAATACTCCCCGCCTTGGAATTCATTGTGTTGATCGTTCCTTCCTTCCTCGACGTATTCCCACTATTGGTAGCCCCCTACCCATTCTGACTACCCTTATATGTTTCGCTTCTTGCAACCGTCCCATAACTCCCTTGATACCTTCCCCATGGTTGATTGCTCTTAGCTTCCTCTACATCTCGGGCTACCTCCATTGTTGTCAACAGGGCCCTCGAATTGTGAGGCCGAATCTGGTTCCTATTGTCTCCTTGTAAGCCCGCAAATAAATAAGCCAGCAGTTGTTCCTCCGTTACTCCCGTAGCTTGAACCATAAGCATCTCAAATTCTTGGACATACTCCTCCACTGTTCCCCTCTGTCTCACGGCTGCCAATTTCTCAAAAATTGACCCTTTATTCCTTCCACCAAACCTCCTCATCAGTGCCTTTGTCAAAGCTTCCAAAGAAGGGTTCTTGGTTTTCTTTATCCAGAACCTAAACCAATAACTCGCACCCCCCTCTATGCAAATGTACGCCAGCTTGATCTTCTTCTCCGTGACATTTTGAATGTCCAAAAACTTCTCTACCTTAGAGATCCACCCCATCGGGCCCAACCCCTCAAACGTGGGTAATTCTACCCGCTTCATCCAATTCCGCTGCACTTCACCCCTATCTTCCTCCATTTTGTCCTCTAAACTCTCTTTCCTTCCTACCCGACCTTCATTCACTGAATCTCGATTGCCCTCTGAGCTCCTGTCCTGATTCCTCGTCCTTCTTCCAAGAACACGCGCGATTTCTTGATGTTTTTGGTGCACACCTCTCATCTCAACCTTTAATTCCTCCACCGTTGTCTCCATTGAGTCAAACCTGCTTTCCAGCACACTCATTCTTCCATCCATCCTTCCCTCTGGCATGTTGATTTTTCCCTCCATCTTGCTCCACACCTTGGGATCCGGCAGGTCGGACCAATTTGATAAATTTCTTTAGTCAAGAAATCAATCTAACACACTTCACAGCACTCACTCATACAGAATGAAGAAAACGTATGTATATTACTTCTGTAATCAAGAATACAATGTACACAATCAACACTCTCAAGGGAGCACTCTCCCTCCACAGGATACAAAGGTCTAGTCTATATAAATGAATATCAAAAGCTAACCCTTTACAATAGCTCTCAACCTTTATATAAGGTTTCTCCCATTCTGACCAATTGTTAATTGAATTGCTAACAGTTAAACACTCCCCCTAACCACCTAACTCCTTATTAATTTCTCTTCCTCCTCTCATACACTCTTAATACTCTATCAACTACCTATTACCTTAAACCCTATTAGCACTATGAACCTATTTTAGAAATAATGATCTTGCAACGAGGGATTGTATATATGCATGAGGAAATTGGTAAAAGATGTTACAAAAAGGAGTTGTATCCACCTCTTCAATATGCTCACTATCAAACTCATCAATGTTGTTGTCTTCTTTTCTTCTCTGAAGCTTCCTTAGCCTTGGCCAGAACTTTCATCATTACAACTTTCACTTCTTTTAGCACTGAAACACAAGGTTCAGAATCATAGCATGTACTACCAAGATGATGCTTGAATCTGAAAATTCCTCCATCGAATATTTTTGAGGAATTATTACATTTAACTTCTCTTCTATATCCCAAAACATTTATTTTGTGTTTCATCCAACGTCACACCTATGATGCAATGAGAAGTGCAATGCGATCAGAAACAACACACACCAGCAAGATCGGAAACAACACATGCCAGAGAACTGCAATCAAATCAGAGATGGTTAGGAGGTGGTAGAATGATGTGCAGAGAGAAAATTGGAGAAGAAATGACGATGGAGAAGCTACACCAAGAGGTGGCAGACAAAGAAGAAATGTGAAAATAGATGTTAGATTCACGTTTTCAATTTGGGTCTTCAATTAGAGCTTTTGAATCCTTCATTTTTGGCTTTTGGACCTCTAATTTGGGTTTTGGATCAGGTTTTTGATTTATGTTTTTGGGGTTTTTTATTTGGGTTTACAAACTGAGAGCTAGAATGACAAATTTTGGTGTCATTTTTGTGCCCATTTGCAAACTTGGTGACGCATCCTCAAATTCGCAAGTCTACTATGAGTCAACCAAGTTTGAGCGAGTCTACTCCGAGCCTATTAGAAAACAAGTTTGCAAACTAGTGCACTTGTGAATAGTGACCAAACTCCTGAACTCGTACGAGTTCACGAGTCAACTATCGGGTTTGATAACATTGCTTAAATCCATAATTGATTTTGCATCCACATGTCCAAAAAATAGCAAAATATTCTCCAAGCCTTACATTGATTTTCCAAAACATGTTACTAATGTAGATTCATCCTAGCCAAACGATGGGAGATCAAACTTGGAGATCTAATTAGGAACAGTTTTATTACACTATATGCATGATTCAGTATCTTGCTCTTTCTTAAAAGTGAGTAAATGAAAAGGGAAACATGTTACTAATAATGTAGATTCATACTCGCCAAACGATGGGAGATCAAACTTGGAGATCTAATTAGGAAGAGTTTTATTACGTTATCTGCATGATTCAGTATCTTGCTCTTTCTTAAAAGTGAGTAAATGAAAAGAGGAGAGATTACTCTGTATTTGCAACTTCATGGAGTTGACATTGAAATGATATAGATGGCGGTATGATGGATGAATTAGAAATGTTCAGAGTATATTTGTGTCAAGTTTCCTTTGGAAAACATATGACATAGTTATATCTAGGGAAACATCATTTGCTCATCACTTAAGTGAAGGAAGTTGAGAAAACAGTGTCCACATCGGCATTTGTGCAGATCAAGGCTGAAAGTTTGACCTGACCCAAATTTTAATGCATTTATGTATTCAAATCTATACTGCACAATAAAAAAATGCAGTTCGTTGTTGCAGTCATGTACATAGTAATAAGCCCGAGATAAATAGCAATGGAATAAAAAATGTTGATATTGAGGAGAGATTTTAATGTATAATTTTTAGCGAAGAATAATTTCATTTAAAGAAAGATTACACAAGGAAATTGAAGGATAAGGGATCTTTCAATCCCTCTCGATATAAATTGCGAAATTTAACTAGAAAAGGAAATTACACAAAACCCTAAACATCAACCTCATACAATAACCAAGCCCAGCTTAACCATTAAAAGGTTTAGCTCTGCTAAAAACTAAACTATTCAATTTTATTTCACTTTCTAGACTTGTATTATCACAAATTACCAAATCCACAAACTCCATAGTCATTTTGTTCAAGAATGGACTTTAGCATCTAAAGCCCGCTACACTCCACAATCTTCCAAGATACACCCACACTCTGCTTCTATTTGAAGACTACCACAATCTCATGTTCGTTAACCTAATCCTAAAATCTCAAGAGACCGTGAAAAACTTATAAAACTCTACCTCACTCTCTCACACACAACAATATAAATAAATAAATAAATAAATATATATATATATATATATAAAGGTTTCCCACAGAGAGACCGTAGTTGCCAAAGAGTAGAAGGTGAATCAAAAGATCTAAACAAGTACTTGTTTCCGTTCTCCAAAGAGAAAAACTTTTCTGTGAAGAAAAGAAAAACAAAAAAGCAAGCATGGCGTAACTTACTGTGAAACAGAAGAGGGTGGAAAACTAAGATCTTTTCACCGTGTCACGTTTTGTCGATTGCATGCAGTTAAGTAAGAAATTGAAGAAATCGGAGTAATACGAGGATTTTGTGTGTTGTATTGTGTGTGTAAGGTGGATGAATGAAAAGAGGCTTTGGGTACTCTCTTTTACTGTTTTCTCCGGTAACCCTCGTCATACGGGGTTATTATAGCTGGTCGACTTTGAGTTTTGCACCACCGTCTCCACCAAAAGTTGGATTTTACACTTAGATTATAATAAAAATAAAATAAAATTATTTATATTTAACCGTATTGAAAATTACTAAAATTAATTTTTTTAATTTTGAAAATTAGTTTAAATTTTATATTTGAAATTTGGTGTAATTTAATCATCAATGGAAAAATAGAATTCATTTTATAATTTTTTATTCATATATTTTCTTATATAATATATAAGTATTATGTGTTATAATATTTTATTCTTATCAATAAACACTAAACTGAGGAATTTTTTGTTATATTGTGTTGTTTCGGTATATCCTATTTTCGTCCAGTATTTTAAATAGGTCTCTCTTTTTTTCAGCGTCTTAATTAAGTTTTTATTTTGCGAAAATTGCATCAATTAGATCCTTACCAATGACGTGGAATTTATTATAGTCTGACATGTTTCTCTGGTCACCTCTACCGTCACCCTTTAGGTCGCTGCCACAATAATCACCACACACCTACAAATCCAACCCAGAAGACCATCACGAGGACGCTACCTGACCACCTCTACACGCCACCAACAATCCTAGCGTGTCACCACCCTGTAACGCTGCCAACACCCAAAAAACCCAATCGAAACCAAACCCTTGCGCCTCAATCACGCATCTGCAGAAAAATAGAGAACCATCAGAGCGCATCAATCATGCTCGCCACCATTAGGTGAGTCTCTCCGTATTGCGCAAGCAACCACACTCCACAAACCTCCGTTCATCTTCTCCATCCACCATCGCCAGAGTGCCGCGAGCCATCACCGTCTTCGTCAACCTGCAGAGGAAAACCCAATCGCAGAGAAACCCAGAATCACGGCCAGTCTACATTCTCGCGCCTCACCACCATCAATCGACAACAGAACCACCATACTCCCAGTGGACTCGTCCAACAAGGTCCCTCCACCTCCTCCATTGTCGAGAGTGTATGCAGTGGTGATGAGAGCAAATCTTATGGCGGCGGGACCTCCTTATGGCGGCTTAACCCTAACCCTCGTGCCCCTGAAGAAGAACCCCATTTAAAAGTCTCTATCTTGTAACTAGAAAACACATTGTCTGTCATAAAGATCGAGTCTTTTTAAATAGGGGCTCCTAAGAATGGAAATGGTGGGTCATTATCATCAATCGCCTAGCAGATCGTCGAGCCATTCTCTTCCTAACATAAGCTCTTCTTTGTTGGGGTTCCCAATTGGGTTGGTGGAGTCCTTGTTCGAGAATCAAGGGTTGGGGTTGATGGAAGGGGCACTTGGATCGCTAAGAGGTTTGAGGAGGTGCGATTCCCAAGAGCCTTTTAAGGAAGAATGAGCGAAGCCATGTTTTGATAACGTTGGGGTTGGAGCAGAGCAAGGGAGGGTAGTCCCAGTTGATGTAGTAGGGGATTTGGGTGGCAATGAAGAGTAGGGAGTGGAGGGATGGAGTGGTCATGGGGTCGTAAGGATATGGGTTAAGGCTTGCATCCTCTACTCCCATGGTGCTTCTTCCATGGCCCTCCTGTTTCACACAAGGTTGAGGATGAACCTAAGATCAGATAAGGTTTTCTTCAAACATAGATTAACAACACACTACACACCTTCTACAATACTTCGCCACACCCAGAAACAAAATGTGTCTTTTAATTTTTTTCAACAGTGCCTCCAACTCTCCCATAGCATTCACCCCATCGTCGTCTCTGCTAGCACCTCTCTCAGCACAAGGTCTCGTCGTCTCTGCTAGCACCTCTCTCAGCACAAGGTCGTGAGCTAGTACTTCACGCTTCTCACACCCCTCGTCGTCGACGTTGTTCTCTCCGTTGTTGATGCCTTCAAGCCTGACATGGCACAAGGATCCCAAATTTTTCTCTATTTTTTAATTTTAAAATAATTCAAATCCACGGCATTTAGCCACAACAATTAAAAATATAGTTCAATCGTGCCACGTCAACTTAACACTAACATCGTTAGGTCCAATTTAACAATAAGGGTCTAATTGGTGCAATTTTCACAAAATAAGGACCCAATTGAGACGCCGAAAAAGAAAGGGACCTTTTTAAGATACTGGACGAAAATAGGATCTACCGAAACATTAAACCAATTTATAATTTATTTAATCAAATTTCTTCTTCTCAATACTCTTCTTTAAGTTCTGATTTTATATATTTTTAACTAATTTATTTAATCAAATTTCTTCTTCTCAATACTCTTCTTTAAGTTCTGATTTTATATATTTTTAACTAATTTAATGATCTCCTACAAACCTAACTTGTCATAGTAATCCAGTCTTTAAGTTAAATATTATCAATTTTAAAATGTTATCAAGTTTCTTTTAAAAGAAACTAACAAATTTCACATGTTTTGTATTAAACAAGACTATGAGTAATGTCAACGAAGTTTTATTATCATAATATAATTAATTTAAATAGGATGTGAATGTGCATAGCCTAATTCCTAAAAAAGAAGTCTAAGTCACAAATTTCACATAGTACAATAACTTTCCCACAAATGTTTAGTTTTGTCACATAGTACAATAACTTTCCCACAAATGTTTAGTTTTTACATTGGATCTAGTTAAATTTTTTGCTTCTTGTCTCTTACATCTTAGATGGAAAAAATACTTGCTCCAAAACTGAATGAAAGAAAGTGAGTTGAATCCAAAAGCTTCAAGAACCTTCTTCAAATGAAAGAAAATGCATAGAATGGAAGAGTTAACCCAAATGAAAGAAAATGCATAGAATGGAGGAGTTAACCCAAATGAAAGAAAATGCACAAGGTGCCTTAGGTCTAAGTAATGTTCAAAGGGTTATTTGAGTTCTAATCAAGCCGAAGCAATCACTTAATTAGCATAGCCACTCAAAATCAAGTTAAAAAGCTAAAACTGCAGTTTCTATAGAAAGTTGTCTATTTTAATCAATTATGGAATTTACATAATCAATTAAATCAGAAAACTGCACTTTCTTCATGATGCTATCTATTTTAATCAATTACAGGTTTTGCATAATCGATTAAATCAGATGTTGATCAACAAAAATTGCCAAAACACAAACCCAAATGAAATGTAAGTTTGGCCCAAATCTACAAAAAAAGGCTTTTGACGTATGTTATTTTCGACATTCAACATCTAATCCAGATCCAATGTCTTATTGGGAGACGTCAATTTGACGTCGGATCCCCTTCCCCGGACGTCAATTTTGACGTCGGGACCTTCCTAAACCGACGTCCATTTTTTTTACAAAAAAAAAAAACTAATTTGTTTTACAATATTACCACTCTTGAAGTACATAAAATGATTCCAGCACATCACAAAATTGTATATACTATGAGTTTCAAGCAATGGAGATTAGGCACTCAATGTCGCCACCGAGATCCGTCAACTTGTGCACAAAACTACATCATAAGCCAAAAGTAATTAGTCCAAACGAAATTTAATCGGTGCAAATGAAATTTAATAGGTGCAAACTAAAGTTAATTGGTGCAAAATAAATTAATTGGAAGAAAATCAATCAAACATACCTTGTAGTAGCAATAGCAAACGCGAACGAAACGAAACCCAAACGAAAACGCGAAAGAAAGTGCATTTGACGTCGGCCCCCCTCCACCACCGACACTTAATTGCTAAAAAAATCCATTTTAGGTATTTTTGCAGCTTATTGACGTTCGGGGAAGGGGATCTGACATCTTAAAAAGTGACCTTTCAATTCTGATTTTGCAACTTCTGATAGAGGATTTGACTTCTGGTCTGGGGGGCGATGTCTATGTCATAAAAAATTAATATTGGCGCTTAAAATGAGGTATTTTTGGACCTTTTGATGTTCGTGGAGGGGGGAGTCAACGTCTAATTCGAGTTAGACGTTGGGGGCTTGTAGCGGTGTCTAAAGGCATTAAAACAATGACTTTTCAATTTTGCATGCAGACCATTTGACGTCTGACCCTGGGGGTTCCGACGTTTATACCTTATTTGACGTTTGACCCTAGGGGAACCCACGTTTATAATGGCATTTTATTTACAAAACTGTTACCGGTCATTTTTTACATTAGATTTTCTTTCATTAGACGTTAAACACGAGATGTTAAACTCTATTTCTGCACTAGTGAATACAAGGCCTAAAGAAAAGACTTATTTACATATTTACAATGCTTAGAGAAGGGAAAGACAAGTTAATACACTATCTTCCGAAAAAGAAGAGTTCTTTAAAGTCCTTCTTCCTCTTCCGTTCTCCTAGCCAAGACTCATGTTGTAGCTCCCTCGATAGGTTTCAATCACTTCTCCATGTGACAAGGTTACCTCCTACAAATGAAATGCATCCACACACTGTTGATAAACGATGTAGATGGTTATCTTCTCCAATACTCTTTCTTTGAGAATGTGGTTTGTGCTACTTAAGGTTGTTGCCTATGTTCAAACTTGGATACACTGAGTTGGTCAAGTAAACGATCTCTCTTGAACAATGTTTACTAATCATGCTTACCAACTCATAAGTGTTACGTACATCAGAATCAGAATGCATGTTGCAAAAAGTTATGGAAGCACAATTAACCCCCCCTTCCCCCCTTCTAGTGTTTCCCTACATCTTCATGGACGAGGTGCTCTAGGGCGTTGTATCATATATCTTCAATTTAGAAAATTCACTATCTAGCTTTCACATTTTATGGTTAGGTTCACGGTCATTTAATTTGACATGGATGACTTCTTCTACCTTAGATGTTCTATAAACCATAAATGCTTTAGAAGTTTCAGAATATTCAAGCTTAATTCCTTCATGCAAGCACTACAAAAGAATGTATCATTAAATGATTGATAAGATGAACATTTTAGGTTTAATTTCAAATTTTTAGTGAAATTCTTATGCTTAAATGGTTGATTTAAAGAGGATTTGTGAAAATTGGATTTATCAGGTTTGGGAATTAAAAATGCTTAAAATGTGATTTTTAGTTGCATAAATTATTTTGGATAGTCTAATGTTTATTTGTGAAGCTGAAGTTAAAGTTTGATTGATTCAAAGCATGAAAATAACTAGTCCAAGTTGCAAAATAAAACCAAATAATTAGTTTATTCAAGAAAAGGAGCTGAATGCACCCTTGTTTTTACAAATCTACACCCCTTTTTCCAAAAAATGGGCGAACTAACTAGCCTTTTCTCCTACACCCCTAAATTTCCCTATACACACCTTTCCTCCCACTAACTAGTCATGTGCTTTAAAATGTTGCCATATGTCCTAATCCACCACACACAAATATGACCATTCACAACAGCGGAATAGGCCAACCATTGTAGATCTCACTGGACCACCACCATCTTCTTCGCGTAGATCCATCACGCCGCACCGGAAGCTACCATGGCCAACGTTCAAGTTTTTCGCGCTTCCTCCCTTCTCCACCACCAAAACGTAGCGACAAAGCACCTCATCGTTTTCCCTGAATCTACCATCGCGAAACTAACCGCCATTGTTGAGATTGTGATAGGGGGAACACTGGTTTAGCTGAACCTACAATCTTAGAGCTTCTAGTTTTTGATGATGACAACACATAATTAATAACACATGTGTATATGTGTTATATGTGTTACATGTTCATTGCTTTTATGATTGTGATCATATGAGAACATGTCTTTGTTGTTTTTGTTTCTATGATGATCATTGTAATTCACTATGTTATATAATGAGATTTTATTTGTGATTTCATGATATATGTTTTAGAAAACAAAAACCACATGCACTTTTGTTGAACTTTAATTGTGTGGCAAAACAGCAGTTTGAAGTTGACTTCATTATGAAGTAAGTCAATTAAAACTCGTGACTTTGCACAAACTTTTTCAAAGTATGTTGTGAGAATTTTTGAAGAGAAAGTTTTTCAAAACTGCATTGAAATGTTATATAGTCGACTATGTGCATAATCCATTCAACTAAGTTTGTAATGTTTTGAAATTTTGTTAGTACTTGTCATGTCTAACGGCTATATTTTTAATGTGTTTGACCAAGCATTAAATGAGAATCAACTGCATTAATTGTGTAATCAATTAAGTTGCTTTGACTGCTACTATCTTTTATAACTGTCATAGTACATTTGACTCTATTAGTAGCGAAGTCGACTTGAGAGCGTTAGAATTGTGAAAATCTATATATAGACACAAATTTGAATTTTGTAAGAAGTTTTGTGATTCTAACGATGTTGTGACTTTCTTTCAGACTTGTGCTATCTTACAGAATGCGAAAAAAGCTCCAAGAATCCATAAAGAAGACAGTGGTGTTCATCTTTGGTGATTTCTTGAAGCACAAGAATTGTGTGCTTTGACAGTCTGATCAATCTGCACTTGAGGTGTCTATTTCGGGATCAGTTTTTTTCTCAATCTTTTGAAGATTAGTGTATTGCCTTATTGTGACTACAGGAAGAGGACGTGTGGCGTTCTGGACTTTGAGGGTTGCTCAAAGGGTTGAAGACTACAAGAGAGGGGACATCTTGTTGGTTGGTATCAGCTAGAGAGTATAACGCAGTGGAATAAAACTTAACGTAGCGGAAAGCGTGTTCGGTAACAAATTATATAAAAATGCTCAGTTTTAAAATTAAATTTTCTTAAGAGAAAATTTATCGAACAGTTGGTGAGTGTAAGACAATAAAGAGCGTAGGGAGTAGAAAAATCATACAAGTAATTTTTATACTGGTTCGATTCAAAAGAATCTACGTCCAGTTGTTAATCACTATAAAAAGTGATTAATAGTTTCACTAAAAATGAGTTTCGCAGATTACAAAAATAGTGAATAAAATATGATGATAGAACCTTCCTTCGACGAACAAACCGGAAGATGAACACTTTGCCAACTCGAAGAGAACCGCCCCGACTATCGACACACGAAACGCGAGCTTCTCTTATTCAAGAGACCAGGCAGAGCACCTTGCTAACTCGAAGAGAATCGCTCTAACTATCGACACACGAAACGCGAGCTTCTCCTATTGACGAGACCAAGCAAGGGAACTGAACTTATAGCTTTTGAGAACTTCCTCTGACAAACAGTATTCTGCAAAAGCTCTCTGTTCTACAACGTTGTTTCAGAAGTTCTCAGAAGACCAATATATAGCCAGCTAGTCTAAATATGAAAGGTCAAGTCCCAACTTCCAGTAATAATCGATTATTGTAAGTGATAATCGATTATTCAAGTCCGTTACAGGTTTTTCAAAATGACTTAGGCAGTTTTTAAAAACAGACCTGTGATAATCGATTATTTGGAGTGATAATCGATTATTTCAGAAAGACTTATGATAATCGATTATTGCTCCTCATAATCGATTATTTCATAACATTATCTAAAATACAAGTTTTACATATTTTAAGGATATTCCTACTACATTTATATTCTACAAAGTGCTTTTAAAAATATTTCTAATATCTTCTTCAGGTTAAACGTCTTGTAGCATCATCAAAACAATTTACTTCAAGATTTACCAATGCTCCTCATTGGTAACACATCTTGTTGTTGTTCTTCTTTGTTATATGCCTATATTTTGATTAGAAGGTTAAAAAGGTGTTTTATATTTTTGACGTGTGTTGTTATAAAAGCCTTGCTGTAAAAGCCTTGATCATTATAGTGCATTTGCTTCCTATGATTGGAAGGACACTACATGTAGGCAGGTTGGCCGAACCAGTATAAAAATCTGCGTTTGATTTCTCTATCCCTACACTTTTAAATTCAAAGTCGACTTTATTCTGTGCATAGTCAACTATATTCCGCTGCACTTAAAAATCTTATTCCCTGCATTTCAAGAAAGTTTTGAAAAATCATCCTTTTGTGAAAAATATTTTTAAAAGACTCTGATTTTTCAGTTTCACCAATTCACCCCCCCCCCTCTTTGTTTGAGAAACTAAGCCATACTATTTTCAACAACCATGACCAGGATTTGCCACCGCTGCATTGCCCTACCCCCGTCAACAACCTTAAAACAATCTCTAGAAACTTACAACTAAACCTGAAAACCCCAATTCGAAGAAACCTATAATCGTGCCACTCAAACAAGAGTCCAACAACCACCAAGAAACACCAACAAGAACCAAAGATCTTTTCGCGCTCAACATCCAAATCACGCAAGTCTTCTTCGTCCAGCATCAAATCAATCATCTTCATCGTTGAAATCAAATTTCAGAAACCACCAATGGTTCGCGAAACTGCAAACCAACACCTCTCGAACCAAAGAAAATGTGATGCTTGTCTTCTCACTAAATCCCAAGTTGCTTCATCGTCCTTCACCATCTTCGTCTTCTCTATGAACTTGAAAAATCTGAAACCTAAATCCCCAAATTTGTGAACCTTAATCGTAGGAAAGAATCCCAAATCGCATTCAAGATATTTGCGTCTTCTCCTTCTTCGTGCAAAACCACCACCTACAACCACAACAGACCTATAGAAAACCAAATTCAACCAGAGAATGCATAGAACCAGGATTCCTAAATCTATTCGAACCATTGTCATTCACTCAGACTCCTCCACTGGAAAGTAATCATCAACCATTCCTCTCATTTTATTTTACCATGTACTTCACTCCATTCATGGAGGGCTAAGCTTCCAAGGCTATTCCATTGTAATTTCATTATGGATTATGAGGTTAAGTTGAATTAATGTATTTGTCTCTTTTGCTTATTTATTTGAGTTATGTTATTTCTATGTCTTTCATCTCTTAATGACATTAAAAGTAATGATTTTTGCATCATAAGGTTTTGAATCTACATGCATGTTGATCATATGAGTTCAAGGGTTTCTAAGTTTGATTGAGAATGTATTTTGATTCAATTTAGGAACTTTCATATGATTAAACAAGTTTTTGCTACTAATTGAGAATGTACTTTGGTTAGTGGTAAGAATTTTAACTATAATTAATTGAGAATTTACATTGATTAATAACTTTTAATTTGGTTATGAGATTTAAGAATAGACATGATTAACCACAATAGGATTCAATTGAGAATGTACTTTGGTTGAATTCATTGAGAATAATCTAGAAAAATCTTGTTTTTGATTGAGAGTCTACTTTGATTAATTGTAAGTGAAGTACGTGAAAAACACTAGTAATGAGGTTGAATAGTGTTAATGGAAAACTTTTCACAACCTTATGATATAACACGTTGTCGAGCTTTTGAAATCTTCTTTTAAATAATTGCAAGCTCTACTTAATAGGACTTTATGATAACAACTTTCAGCGTGCTATTGAGAATATAGATACTACAACGTTTTATTAAGAACTTCCTTTATGAAATAAATTGTTTAGCTTGGAAGATTCTTGTGTTTAGAAATAAATCACAACTCCAGGTTTTCACAAGAGGATCGTTTAGGTAAGAGAAGAGATAATTGCACAAGAGATGTTATACTAGTTCGCTCCAACTAAGCTACGTCCAGTCTCCTTCGTAAGGGGTTCCACTATAATATTCTTCACACGATTACAAATGAGTATTAGCACCACTCCTGGTACTCAGAAACCCCGCCGAGATTTCCTTTGAGTATTCGCACCACTCTTGGTACTCAGCAACCTGCTAAGATTTTCTTTGAGTATTCGAACCACTTTTGTAACTTAGCAACCTTGCCAAGATTCCTCAACTCAACAGAGCTCAATTGTAAGTGTATTGATTCTCTTCAGAATTACAATCAACGATTGCTTACAAGTAGTTCATACTATATCTCTCACTGAGAGGATTTGATTACAATACAAAGCAGTTTAAACACTCTCAGGTGTTTCTCTCTTCTCTCTTACAATAGTAAGCAATATGACAATGAAGCTTGAAAGTATATCTTTCTCTTTTTCTCTTCTCTTCTCTTTTCTTCAGCTCAGATGAAATCTTTTTCTTGAGCTTTTTCTCTTCTTCTTTTCAGGATGAATATATCGTTGCAAGCTTTTCTTTTCTTAAGATATCCTCTTAAGCTATCCTCTTTATTTTCTTCTTGAGAAATGTTCTATTTATAGGCTTCATGGATATTTGTTCGTTAGACTAAGTTTGTAGCCTTGATACTTGTGATTTTTCTGTCTTCTTTGCATAGCAGCCGTTGAATAAGTCAACTTGGCAAAGCAAGCATGCTTTTTCAGTCATATGCTTGAAGTAGTTTGTACAATCTTTTTAGACTTTACTTCAAGTGAGGAACATTATGTTTATATCTCCTTTGTCTCTAACGTCCATTTTTTGATATTTGATCTGTAGCACTGTGGATTCGTGTAAAATAGTTGATCTACAAGATTAGATTAAACTGTGCATACAACAAATACGTCTTTTCTTATCACTTTTGTTGTTTTTAAACATTGAGAATTTAATGTTATTTAATGTTTGTTCAGAACAACAAGGTGCTTTTGATTTTCTAGCGTTAGGTACCAGTTTAATGTATAGAGATCTCACTCAAGGATACCTCCAAAAATTCGATGTCAACTAATTAACGTGTGATAATCAATATCCACTTATGGTAATTGATTATGCATTTAATGAACGCACAACGGTATAAAACTTTCTTAAAAATTCTCATAATTGCTCGTGATAATCAATTATGGCAAGTCATAATTAATTATTGATAATCGATTATTTGTAAGTTGATAATCGATTATCTTGAGTATAAAATGAGGTTTTCTTATTCAAAACGAATTTTAACGCAACCTAAGGCAAACAATACTTAAAATCAAATATAAACCACATCCTAGACATAAATCTACTAAATTACAAAAGCTTTAACACAAGACAAGTCTTCATGAAGATCTTCTTGCAACAAGAGCACTTGAGACTTGACTTTGAGACATCATCAAAACTTCTTCTCTTCAACTTTATGTTAACACTAGGTTTTATAAGAATTAAGTGTTTAACTCAATTTCTCTTAGACGCTTCAGGCACAACATCATTTAGCTATGCGTCTGGGTGTTTTAACCTAAATGTTTTTCTATTTCCTAAGACCTAAATGTTTTCCTATGCTTTTTTATGTTTGGGGATTTTGGTTCTAGATTGTGTATGTTTGGGGTTTAGGCTCTAAGTCTTGTGTTTTCACCCTAAGTTATTTTCTAATTATCATCCCGTTTTAATTTTATTTGATTAAACTTCAAAACATGACAACTTTTGGGCACATAGAGGATTTAGTCTTTAACAGTAACGTCGTCCTCAAATGAATTAATCTTTAACAGTAACGTCGCACTTGAGACTTGACTTTGAGACATCATCAAAACTTCTTCTCTTCAACTTTATGCTAACACTAGGTTTTATAAGAATTAAGTGTTTTTCTATTTCCTAAGACCTAAGTGTTTTCCTATGCTTTTTTATGTTTTGGGATTTTGGTTCTAGATTGTGTATGTTTGGGGTTTAGGCTCTAAGTCTTGTGTTTTCACCCTAAGTTATTTTCTGATTATCATCCCGTTTTAATGTTATTTGGTTAAACTTCAAAACATGACAACTTTTGGGCGCATAAAGGATTTTGTCTTTAACAGTAATCAATTGAACAATAATCTGTGGATAATTGATGATGAATCTATCTTGGAAAAACAGTGGAATTAGCCTATTTCATTATAATTGCTTCTAAGTTTCTCATTTGTTCTTCAATTAAACTCACAACATTAAATTCATTAGCATAACTTTTCAGTTTTATTTTTAAGCATTGCATAGCATTTACTAATATTCCAGAGTCTCCATAAGAATCAAATATTAGAAAGCAATTATGTATTCGTTGGGAAACAACTCAGGGTTATTTTAACCCTATCTACTTTCTTGACAACTAACTTGGCGATACTAAAGTTGCCTTGTAAAGTAGTGTTAATTTGATAGCTTCAACAATAGTGTATCAATGATACCTTAGGCAACCCTCTTACGAGGTCATGGCATTACAACTTAGAGATTAATCTCATAATTGCACATCCACATTTATTAAGCCATGTAATTACCTCATCTTTTATAGATACTAAACATGAGACGCTTTGAGCATGTTGTTCATTTAGATATATTTTGTACAAGTTACCTTGTCTATTAGCAGAAAATACTAATAGACCTTGGTCGTCTAAGACTTTGAAATGGCCTTTTTCAAACATAACATTATTTCCGCTGTCACATAATTGACTTGTGCTAAGTAGATTATGTTTTAGGTTATTTGCTAACTTAACATTATCAATAGATGGTGAATCATAAGAGAATCGATTTTTTCTTTAGGTAGTTATCTTCTATTGGATTCTATCTTGTTAGTCTTGAGCATCTTCCTCTTTTTATAGTTTGATGCATAACTTTTATTTTTCTCTTTAGCCTTAAAATAATTAGTTCTAGGTTTAGACGTATAATGAGTATTATTGCCCTTAAACCCTAAACCTCATCTATCATAAAGGTGTTTACAACCCTTGTGTAGAAGTCCTAAACAATTGTTTCCTTCAAATGTTCTATTTAACACCTTATGTAAGGTTTCATTATTTTGTTTGAGTCACTCAACACATTTAACATCTTCGATAATTGTTGTATTTTCTATCAACTTTTTGTTTATCGAAATAATGCTTTCATTTTCGCTTTTTAAAACAATTAGGTTCCCTTTTAGGTCGCTAACTTTTTACTTTAAAGACTTTACATCTTCATTAGATGATGTTAGTTCATTTTTCAAAATATCATGTTCTTTTGAAAACTTTTTATTTTGTTTTCGCAATAGCTAATAGGCTTTTGATAGCCTTGATGAGTTTGACAATAAATCATGATATGCTTGAATAAAAGAGTGAATGTCAAAGAAATATACGTCTTCGACTAAGTCATCTAATGATTATTCAAGTTGTCTACCATAAGGGAGAGATTGGCTTCCTCTTCTCCTTCAGATTCTAAGGACTCTAGGTCCTCCTAGGTGCTCATGAGAACTTTATTTTTGTCCTTTTTATTGAAGACCATCTTTTTCTTAGCCTTCTCAAGATCTGGACATTCTGACTTGAAATGTCCTAGCTTTTTGTACTCATAGCAGACTATTACTCCTTCTTTTCTTCTGTCCACCTGGTTGTTTATGAAGGTGGATCCAATACGTCTAACTCTGGAAGGTGGGCCTCTCTTTCTTCTCCACATAAAGAATATCTTTCTTGAGATGAACGATAATTCATCTTTTTCCTTTCACTAATTGAGTCTTCTTTACCATTTGACTCTTCTGGGGATTCTTCAACACTGAATGCTTTTGTAGGTGTTCTTTTAGTGGGATTCCGCACTTTAAAGTGATATTCCTTTCTTTCTTCAACACTTCATCCTTCTAAAGCTTCAACTCTACACCTTTAGGATTCCAATAAGTTCCTCTAAACTTGTACGATCAAGATTCTTTGAGGATCTTAGAGGCACTTGTGGTCTCCATTGTCTGGGAAGACTATGTAAGATTTTATCAATATTATCAAAATTTTCGTACATCTTACCTAATGATCTTAGCTCATTTAAGATCGTCTGGAATCTGTTGAACATGCTTTGTATGTTTTCATTATCCTCCATTAAAAATGGTTTTTATTGCCTTGTTTCATTTTACTTCGTTGGAAGCTTCATATGTGACGATCAGAGTGTTCCACATTTCCTTGGCTACTTTGAAGGTGTGTACCCTCATGTATTCTTCTTTCAAAAGAGCGCACATTAGTGAATCTCTAACTTTTTAGTTTATAAGGTACCTATGTTTTTTCTCATTTGTCCATCTGCTTTTGGGCAGTTCATCAGCCTTCTCGTCAAAGGGTATAAAGTTTCCATTTTCAACCACATCAAACATGTGTACGTGGTATGACTCAAAGAAAGCAATCACTTGTTGCTTCCAATAGTGGAACTTTTCCCCCTTGAAAAAGGGAGGACGATTTAATGTGTATCCTTCATTCTCCATCACCTATCAGGATTATTTCCTCAAGTCTGGCAAAGAAATAACCCCTAAGGTTAGCTTTGATACCAATTGAAATCACAAGGAAACACTAGAAAGGAAGGGTTTGAATAGTGTTTCAAAAACTTTTCACAAAGACAATGTTTAATAACTATTGTGAGTGTTAGTTAAACTATAGTAGTTGTTAAACGTTTGTGTTTTTAAGCAAACGTTTAAGAAAACATTTTAAATAGGAAAAGCAATAACACAAGTATTTTATATTGGTTCACTCAATCCTAAGCTACGTCTAGTCTCCCTCAAGAACTATTAAGAGGTTCCACTAATCTTATTTAAGATTACAAATGAGTACAAACCACTCCTAGTGATCGAGGTCGTACCCAAATCAAATTAATATGCAATTAAGTACATTATATGCTAGGAAGTGACTCTTAGGTTGTCTCTCAATGACCAACAATTGGTTCAGGCAATAGGTCAAACACATAGTGGGGGAAGGGGATTTTGTTGACAGTTTACAAATTGCAATTAACAACTAAATCACTGATTAAAACATTAATTAAAGACAGGTTGGTCATTAGCTAAGTTACAATGCTTCCAATCCTGATAAGCAATAAATCATATGTCGCTCTCACACTAATCCAACACCAAAGAATCAACTAAGCGGAGATTAATTGGGTTTTCCTAAAAATGAATTAAGTAAACGAATTGCACATGATTAATTAATTTTGCACATTACGGATTAATTAACTAAGCAAGAATTAAACCCAATTAGAACACTAAGTGTGTCCTAATTGCAAGTGAAAAACTAATTGAACATGATGCAAGGCAAGGAAGTTACATTAACAACATAGAAATCTCAAGAAAATAGGGCAATGACACTAATGACCAACCCAAACAGATTAAGCTTCCATTAATTACAAAATGAATAGCACAATGTAGCAAAACAAAGGGTAAGATAGAAACAAAGCCCTAAACTAAATCAGAAAAATGGAATTCCAAATACTACAAAATAAAATTGAAATTCATAGACGAAAACGCAAACACAATGGAAAAACGTAGCAAAGAAAACGAGAATGACTTGGAAAGGAAAATGCAAAGGCAAAATGAGATTGAACTGCATAAACTAAATTCAAATGTGAAACCAATTTGTAATTAACACTGTAAAATGAGTTCAGAACAGTGAAATACAAAAACGAAGATGAAAGCAAAAACCTAAACTTAGGGAGCTCTCTCCTTTGTCCAAGAAGCTAGAAGAACGAAAATAATAGAATGAGAGAGTTCAGGGTGGCTACTACATGGGCACACCAATCTAGGCCAGACTCTAAAAGTGGGCTTCCCCAAAAATGACCAAAAACGGGCCCAATAGCTAAGTCTGCCCAAAAATACAAATCCGGTCCAAACAATCATAAAAAAAACGCAAATAAAATATAATGTTGAAGTGGATGAACGAAAATGATGTGACAAATGACGTTGCCTCTCTCTTAATGTCCCAAAATACATTTCCTAAAATTGCTCTGAAAATAATAATGAAAATAAATAAGTCCACATAATTCAAATTAATTAAAGTAAGAATTATTGGTCAAATTAAGCACAAATAGGAAAACTGAGAAAATATTAGACATTTAAGCACAATTCCCTATTTAAATCTAGTACAAGAAGCTAATGAAGTCGATAAAATATTGATTCATCACCTGGTATACATCGAGTATTATCAATCACTATTAGTTCCTTTAGCCTGATTAGTCCAAGTTTAACTACTCTTAGTATCCAAGTATTATCAACCATTCTTGGTTCCCCTAGCCAATCCTAACTAGTTCAAGTTTAACCACTCCTAGTATCCAAGTATTTTAATCACTCCTGCTATCAACCCTAGACAACCAACCGTCTAGAATGTTTAACTTGGCTGAGCTAAACAATACAAGTGTTTTAATTCTCTTTAGAATATCCAAACACAACCATTGTTTGATTACAAGTACAAATTTAGTAACTCTTGGTGAAAGGATAAATACAATAAAATGAAATCTAAAAACTTATGAAGTTTTTTCTTTTGTTCTACGAACAGACTCAGACAATGTAAGCTTATAGAGAGAATAACACTGTAACGATACAATGATAACAAAAGTTCTTATATTCTCTTGTGTGAGTCCTCCTTATATAACTTTATTTGAGAGATTACCGTTCTCAGAGAGTTGACCTTCTTGAGAGAGGGTGGCTTCTTGTATGAAGATATGTACTTTTCTGCGTCTTGGGAAGAGCAACATTGCTTTCACAGTAAGAGCTTGTATGACTATGGTATGAGATAAATTTCCAGGAATGTCTTTCTATTTCATAACATCTTTCTGATCCACATATAATGCTTTTGAGTATACCTTGGTATTGTCAATCTTTGCACAAATAAAGAGAAAAAAAAGTAGAGCAGACAATATACAATATGTACATGAACTTAATGACCTATGATAGAGTGTTGAAACTTGATTCGTAATATAAATGTTTAACGCGAGTATGAGCTTTCAATGTAGTGACAATTGATAAGATATATGTTGAAAGGATTTTTTTGTCGCCTAAAATCTCAACAAACCTAAATTCCCCACTAATGTAGTATAGGGGCAACCTAGGGTCTAATCCAAGGACTTGGTACTTATTAAGTTTTAGAAATGTAGAATTATAACCTAATTATGTATTTACTAAAACTAGGTGGGGAAAATAAAAAAAATATAAAAGAACAAAATCTAAAAGATAATGCAATGCATGATTTTATCTAAAATGACTGCATTATTAAAGAATCTAATACCTAAGTAAACTAATGAATAAAGGAAAAGAAAACAATGCATGAAATCTATACTATATTACTATACTAATGTAATATGGATTAACATAACCAAACTAATGCAATGATGGTAAAAGCAACGTGTATGATCTAAAATTGAAGTAAACATCTAAATCTAAATGTAAAAACAAAGATTGATGCTAAACTATGAACTATCAGATGCATAAATTTAATCTCAATCAACAGAAATCAAGAATTTGGAAAATAAAGTTCAATATCAGAAGGTAAAATCCAGAATTCCAACCAAAACTCAAATCAAAGCTTGAAATTAAAATTCAGAATTTAAAAGTTTAACCTATACTACAACGACCAAATATCAGATGCAACAAAACGAAATAACAATGAAAGTTAAACCTAAAGGCAACTAAACATCAAAGGAAACCAACTAAAGACAGAGAACATAAATCGCAATCTAAGAATCAATAGAAATTAAAATTTTATTAAAAGAGGAATGAAAATTACAGTAGAAAACACCGTGGAAGCAAAGCTGAGAAGATCATGGGTTGTCACCACCGTGATTGCTCGATCAACAGTCCAAGAGTATTAGAATCTATGCTACGAGAATGAAACTAGACGAAAGTGAAAACCCTAAGCTAGGTAGCGTCTGTCACCCACTACCGTAAACCTAAGAATGGTGTCTGTCACCCACCACCCGCATGTTTACAGTGTTACAAAACCCTCTTTTTATAAGGAAAATTCAAAAACAGAAAAAGAAAGAAAGGGGGAAAAAGGGAAAGAACTAAAATCATCTTCAACTAACTCTGACAACGACCCGTTCTGCTCTTCAACCGACTCCAGCTCAGCACGCTTTCGATTTGCTTCTCCGGTCCAATTAGCTTCTGGGTTGTCTTCCTTTTTAGGCCTTGGAGCTTCCGATTTGATGTGTGGAGCTTGCGTTGTTGCTCTGGATTCTCATCTTCAGCGCTGACGAACCCTAGCTCTAAGATGAGAGAATTGAGGAAAAGCCTTCAAATCTGATCGAGCTCTTTTACATAAATGTTACGTGAATTAGAAGACCCAGCAGCCTTGCCCTTCTCATAGCATGAAACACTGCGTTTCATTAATCATCAAAAACTTCAGCTCATCTTCAGCATTTTGGGCTTGTACGCATCTATTGTCAGCCCATTGAAAGCGTCATAATTCTTTTCCTTCAAAACGCACAATTTAAGCTTCATTTCAGCCTAGTCTTTCAAATCAATGTCGGCCCAATTTAATTGCATCAGCCCATCTCTTCCCAAGCGTGGAAGCAACGGCTTCAGATCAGCAACCACCCAATCAGCATTTCGGTGGCCCAATTGCAGTTTCAGCATAGATGGCCCAACTCGTATGATCAGATTTTTGACCCTTTGATCAGGGCTAACCTGCAAAAAGAAGAGAAATGAGGAGGGGTTAAACAACAAAATATATGAAATAAAAACCTTCAAAAGCAAACTAAAATTTTATTTAATTTTTGTCTAAAAGGAAAAATACTTATTTATTTAAAACCTATTTTATTTAACTAAAAAGGGAAAATTAACACTATTTCTATCAAAAACCTATTTTTATCCTAATAATACTAATCTATCTTAATTCTAGAAAATTAAAAGCTAAACGAACCTAAAAGAAAAGTATTAACACTGAAAAATGGGGAAAAATAGAGAGTTAACAATATATAATGTTTATTGTTTCTTTCTTTCGGACGTGCTTTGTCAAATATTGTTTAGCCTTTTATAAATAACACATCATGATTTGTCTTATAAGCGTTTAATAAGAATTCACTTTGTCTAGACGTTATACTTCACTAAACGATATTTCGTTAAATATTGTTTGTTAAACTTCAAAACTCGCTAAACAATCTATTCTCTTTAGATGATCTTGTCTAAACAGATACTAGTTTAAAAACAACTTGTTAATACATGCAGCACACCAACACTCCACGACATATGACAAGAATGGCATAAACATGAGATTACATAAAAAGAATCAATCATATATAAAAAATTTGGGAACTCCCCCTACCTTCAATCCAAGCAAAAATCCCTTGCTCTAAACAACTTCCAAACATAGCCCGTTCCTAGATCTTGGCTTTCACAGAACTTGAAAACTCTCTCTCAACACCTCACTCACGACTACTATGGTTCTCCACCCCTAAGCCTCTTCAATATATTATTTATAACCTCTAAATACGCCTAATAAAACTACCATTAGCCATGAGCCTAAAGCAAAAATAAAATAAAATAAAATAAAATACTTCATTAAACTTATCATTTTGAGCCTAATATAAGATAAGAAATAAAACAAATTAAAACCTACTTTAACACCCTGGACCACTAGGACTAGAGCTGTCAAAACGGGTAACCCGGCCCGACCCGACCCGACCCACCACGGGTTGACCACTTAGTGAGCCAACCCAACCCGACTCATTTATTAGCGAGCCAAAAAAATTCGAACACGACCCGACCCACCACGGGTTGGTGGGTTAAACGGGTTGGCTCATTGACTCACTTAACTTTTTTTCACCCTCTTGTTATGAGATTCTTATAACATGTTACTTTGATCAATCAAATTAAAACAGTAATAATTGGACCAATTGATATAAAAAAAACTAAAAAAACTGAAGAATCTAAATTATTAAGTAGCATGTGTTTATTTTGTATTTATTAATATAAAAAAAATTAAAGAATCTTAGTTATCATAAGTAACATGTGTTTATTTTGAAATAATTAATATAAAAAACTGAAAAATCTTAGTTACATAAAGGATGTTTTATATATAGGATATTTTATATGATTTTATATTGCTATGATTGTATATATTAAACAATGAAAAGTGTTTGGTGAAGTGGTTAAGTGATTGTAAAAGTATTGTATATATTTTTCCGTGTTATTAATTATTAAAAGTATTGTAAAAATATTCTCTATATATATATATATATATATATATATATATATATATATATATATGACGTTTAAATATTGTAAAAATATTGTATATGTTTAAATATTGTAAAAATATTGTATATATAGGATGTTTAAATATTGTAAAAATATTGTATATATTTTTCCGTGTTATTAATTATTAAAAGTATTGTAAAAATATTGTATATATATAAGATGTTTAAATATTGTAAAAATATTATATATATAGAATGTTTAAATATTGTAAAAATATCGTATATGTTTAAATATTGTAAAAATATTATATATAAATATATATATATATATATATATATATATGATGATTTATACGATTTTTTCGTGTTATTGTAAAAATATTGTATATATTTTTCCATCATATCTCAAACATTAAGAGTAAATCAAAATTAACTTCCTAAAATACAACTGATCTTTGATTGTGAAATTTTCAGTGAGAAGACAAAGAGCCTGGTTATAAAGGAGGTGTATTTTGAATAATTAATTTGATTTCAATAAAAAAAATAGGATTTGAATAATTAATTTAATTAATTTGATTTAATTAAAAAAAATAGGTGGGTTGGTGAGTCAACCCGACCCACCATGGGTTCAACCCATGTGAGCCGGGTCAAAATTGACTCGCATCAAAATTTTTACATTTTCTTCCAATCTAACCCGGATCAAATTCGTGGTAAGCTGGATTAACTCACGAATTTCAACCATTTTAACGACACTAACTAGAACGAGTACCACCCAGAGTCCGGCCAAGAACTCATTCCAAGGTCATGGACACGAACAACTCCACATGACACAAGTAGCTCAGCGTGGTTAAAAGGGATTTAAATCCCCAAGCGCAACAGCTAGGGATGGAGCCTTAATCCTCCACGCGCATGAAAACCACCGTAATCACCCAACTAACAAGCATAATGTATCATACAAGAACTTTTATATAACCTTATTTAGTTCTCTTAGCAACTATATAAAAAAATAAAAGAAGCATGCACGTATCAATTATTAAATACCTTCTCTTAACATGGTAATTACAAAAATGATTAAACCCCCCACATATGAAGTAGAATAAACTAATATTATTTAATATTATTTTTCACAAACCCAAAGCTAAGAAAACGTGTTTATAATGTGTATTGCCAAAACAAAATCACTCACCAATCATTAACTACCGAAAACCTAACATTATATCACCAAAACAAAACTAATATATATATATATATATATATATATATATATATGAAATGGTCTAGGTTAGGTTCGAACACATCATACACATAAGTTCCAAACAAACACAACAACACTAGTGCAAAACGGACTTTACATATCTGTTATTTTGGGCTTTTAACATCAGATCCCGATCCGACGTCTTTATGGGTGATGTTAATGGGATGTCAGACTCTATAGGTCGTACGTCTATATAAACGTCACACTATATAGGTCAGACGTCTATATAGACGTCGGACTCTATAAGTCAGACGTCTAAAACGTCGCAGTATTTTATGGGATATTTCTATGTTTGAGACCTCTCGGGTTGGTCCTAGCTCATGGCAATTCGAGTTTACAACTTTATATTTTAGTTGAAGAGAATGGAATGTATGTTTCTTTTTTGTATTGGATGGTTTTAAAATTGTAGTGGAGGGAATTCGAGGAGTGCAAAATGCAAGAAATCGCCGCGCAAGGACACCAGCAAAATTGCACCAAAACCCAATGAAAAGGAATTTTAATCGGTTCAAATGAAAGATAATTAATCAAAGAGTAATGTAATCAGAGTAAAATTAATTTTAAACGGTGCAAAAGTAAGTAAACGAACATGAAAAACGTAGCCGGTGGAGAGAAAACGTGAGGAAGAAGATGAACAGTGAGTACGCATAACTGCTGCTTCGCGTTCGTAGTGTTTTAATGCAGACATTTAGAAGTAGGTTCCCCCATAACAAACGTCTATAGACGTCGTTTCCCCCCACAACAGACGTCTAAATGGCTTTAGAAGTCGGAGTGGCGAGATCAAACGTCTAAATGGAGTCAAAAAATGACTTTTTAAATTTCTAGACTGAGTATTTAGAAGTCGGTTCCCGCCATAACAGACGTCTATAGACGTCGGTTCCCTCCACAACAGACGTCTAAATGGATTTAGAAGTCGGAGTGGCGAGATCAGACATCTAAATGGAGTCAAAAAGTGACTTTTTAAATTTCTGGGCTGAGTATTTAGAAGTTGGTTCTCGCCATAACAGACGTCGGTTCCCCCACAACAGACGTCTAAATGGCTTTAGAAGTCGGTTACTAAGGGCACCAACGTCTAAGTCAACTTTTTCCCTACCCTGTCAGGCATATAGACGTCGGGGTGGCGGGAACAGACGTCTATATGGCAGAAAAAAATGACTTTTCACCTACCTGTTAGGCCCGTAAACAACGGTTGGGGGGGGGGGGAGGGGACGTCTATAAAATTATAGATGTCGGGGACCCTCCTAACCGACGTCTATATGGCCAACTTATTTACGAAAATGCCACCGGTCAATAATTTACGTTGGATATTTTGTGGTCCGACGTTTAAGGGGTAACGTTAAAGGCCAATTCTGCACTAGTGCAAATCAAACAGACTATCACAATTGTCTTTGCTACAATAATGTGCAACAAATCATATAAATATATACATATACCACACAAACATTTAATATAATAATAAAATAATTAAGACATTTTATTCATATAGAATTGAACCTATGACCACCAATCCATAACAAGAAACTCTAATCATCTATGGTATACTTCACTTCTATAATACTTACCTTCTATTATTTTAATTCATGATACTCAAGCCCACCACCTGTCTAGATAATTATTTTTCCTAGGTTTTACAATGACTAGACAAGGTAAATGAAGGCATGCATTAGATGAGTAAAGTTCATATAACAGGAAAGAGAAATATCAAATCATAAGGTGATATGAAGTTCAAGTTTACTTTGATAGAAGAAATTAAAACGTTGAAATTGATTAAGATATTATCAGATTATCGAGCGATTAAGATTACACAACAAGTCTTAAAGTTATTTGAGGATATTTTAATTAAGGATTTGATTGAAGATATAATATGAAGAATATCACATGTGATTGAAAAAAAAATATATTCATATTGAATATTACCGATGTTGTCATATATTTATCAACGAATTACGAGAAAGAGAAAGATTCTGTAGATTAAAGACTACAAGAGAATATCTAGAATATTCTAGCCATAACGTATATTTGAATATCAAAATGTATTATATTTAAAAAGAAAAGAAATATTAAGACAAGATCGTTTATAAGACTGAACTATCTAAACGCCCTCATAAGTTTTGAAGTTTAACAAATAACAGTAAATGAAATGAGCGTATGATTGAGTGTTATCATTAGAAAAGCAAAATAGCTAAGCTATAAGTGGTTTATGAAAAAACTCTGTGAAATCTAAATATCTTGAGAAAAACTTTAGTAAACACACAAATACAGGAACAAACACACCACTAAAAGGTTTTCCTATTAAATGTGTCAAAGAGAGTCTTGTTGAATGCAACGAGTGTCTAGATAGATAAAAGTATCAAAAGATGTTTTTGGAAAGTATCCCTATCTTTTAACACTTTATTGGCTTATGCTATGCACTTCATGTTATTCCAATAACACTTTAATCAAATAAAGGTGGTGCTAAAATCTAGATATCATTTATGGTAAATTGATTCAAGTCTTCTTCCATGGTTGTAATCCAATCTTCGTCTAACAATGTCTCTTCTATATTCTTGTGTTCAATCCGAGATACCATAGCGATTACAACTTCATTTTTTAAGGAAGATCTGGTTCTGACACCATCATTTATCTCTCCTTAGATTTGTTCTTCTGGATGGTATGACTTGAGTGAGGTTGTTCAAATGGTCCTTCGTTTGTAATGACAACTTTGTCTAGAGCTTTGCTTTCATCTAATCCTTATTCTACATCAATAGATGAATACATGTATGCTCTATTCTCGTTTAGCTTAACAATTTACTAATCGGTTATCTTGTAAGGATATGATGAACTCGGGTCACACCAAGCACACAAACACGAAGCAAGATGAACAAGTTAATGTGAAGGCAAATGAAGAACTAACGGGTTTTTAATGCCACTTTTCAAACCTTACCGTAGTCAAGGAATCTTTTAGCCTTTGCTAATTTTTTAAGAATATATGCCTCGACATGCAAAAGAATCTCTACATACAATGCATGTATTGCCTTTTTCACATGCGTTGAAGACTACATTCTCGGTGACGTGATTTTCTTCTTGTTTCTCTTAAAACTTATGAGGACCAAATTCAACTTTTTTCTACAAATCATCATTCTCATTTGCTGCAGAACATCTGATCCATACAATAATGATATCCTCAAATTCGTCTTTGTTAACAACACTCACCTTCAACCAAACCGGGTAAGACACCGATGGTCAAATAGGAACACCCGTCCCATTACCATTAATAAAGATATTCAATTACAAATATATCTTATTCTTTTTAGAATAATAAATACAATTAATATAATTAAAGAAATATTTAACTATTATTGTAATACATTTTTCTAAAAACATATAAAGTAAAATTATAATAAAATATATAAAAATAATTATTTATAATTTTCTTATTTGTCTATAAAAAGTTATTTATTAAACTACTGGAAAATGTTTTGTTTTTAATTTCTTAATACAAATATACATGCATAATTCTAAATGAAATCCAAGTTTGATTTCTATAATTACTTGTAAAAACAATGAATTATTTTTTATTATTTATTTTAAGAATTCAAAATACTTATCAATATTTCAAGGACAAAGTTCTGAAAAGAATAATTTTAAAAGTAGAATTGTAAAAATAATAATTTAAGAGTAAAATTGTAAAAATAATAATTTAAGAGTAAAATTGTTAAAAAAATTGTAAGAAGCATATATTATTAATGGTTATAAATCTATATGATTGTCTAAAGGTATATAGGCAACTATTTTTCGTTATTTTCTTAACTATAAAATTTTATATTTTAATAAATAAAATAATTTTTCTTCCTTATAAAACAACTATATAACTTTTTTCCTTAAATGTAATTTATATATATTATTTTACTATTATTCTAAAAAATCATATATATTTCTTTAATTTTATTTTCTAAGTGTATATATATATATATATATATATATATATATTATAAAATTCTATTATTTTATTTTTTTAGTATTATATTTATAAAATTATACATCTTTAAGACTGTATTATTTTAAAGTAATAGAAACTGGGTACCCATGCCTTCATCCCATGTCTTTTAGCTACTTTATGGTAAAGATTACAAATGAAGACTCGTTAATTTGACGTGTTTCTTTTAAATACGCTCTCATTTCTTTTTCAAATTTCTTGCATATACCTTTCCTTTTCAAAGCACCCCAAAAGCAAAGCAAAGAAAGCAAAGCTAAGAAGCCAATCAGACACTGAAAACCAAAGCATCTCCCTCTCAGCTAAGCAAACAATTTCCGTTAACCCTAAAACCTACGCCACCTCTTTCTCCACCGGCATTGATTCCCAATGGACGAGTATCTCTCTGTTCTCTCTCTCCATACACATTTTACTCACCTCGAAATTATTTTCTTAATCGCTTCAATTTCTAATCCAAATATTTAATCTTTTTTGAATTTTGTTTCCTTCGATTTGATTGACGCAGATCGGAGCAGTACCCAAAGGAGTTTTACCCGAACGATGGAATGACCAGAAGGGTGTCTTCTTCTTCCTCCTCCTCCACCACGAGCGTCCATGTCACGGCCTTGGACGGCTTGGTTAACGTGAATTCCCTCTTCACCATCGCCGTGTTTGTGGGGCTCTCCCTCGCCACGCCGGGGCAACGCAGCCTGGAGAGCCGTTCGGCGTGCGACGCCGGCACCGACATGGCCAAGAAGCTCCTCGTCTTCGAAGTGGTGTCGTTTAGCTTCTTCCTTTGGTCCTCGCTGGTGGCGCAGGGGCTCAAGCTGGCGCTCAACTTGCTCAACAGCAAGGACACAGATGAAGCCTTCCGGGCCCACATCAATCTGAAGGCCCTGAGACTGGGCATGCTGGGCTCCGCCATTGGGTCCGTCATGGGCTGCCTCTTCCTGGTGTTGTCCATGGTCAACGTCATCCAGATCCGCCTCGGTGTGCTCTCCTGCGGTAGCAAGGCCGCCGTGCACGCTGTCACCGCCATGGTCGTCTTGGTCTCTTCCGCTCTCGTGCTTTATATCTCCACTGCTATCTATGCCTTCACTCACTGAAATCATAATAATTTGTCAGTTGTGTTTTATATGAAAAATGGTTCCTTTTTAATGTGTTGTCGCTTGAATCGGCGATGGGGTAAGCAAGTAGGGATTGGAGAGAAATATTTTAGTGTGTTTTCTCTCTTTACATGTTTTCTAAACGAAAGGAAGAAAGAAATATTTACTGACAGTTTATTTTGTCTGCCTTGTGTTTGTTTATTAGTGTTGTGAATAATTTATTTCAATGGGGACCCAAACGAGAAGTGTTCGGGTTGTAGTTTACTTGGATAATGTACGATCTGATTAGGCTGCATTTTATAGTTTTGGGATAAATTTGGCAAACTTAATTTTGGAATTGTTTTTATTTTGCAAACTGAGGATGTAGTAGGAACTTGGTTTTGCATTACTGGGAACTTGGTGTAATGTAAAATGTAAGTGTGCATGAGTTTTGAAAATAACTAAATAGGTTATGAAACTTAGGTTACTTTTCAAACTGAGTTTGGAGCATTTCGAATAAAACATGTTTGAAATCCATTCTAACATGGTGTGGTTTGATTTAGATCACGGGTTTGTTCAAATTAGTGAAGGTGGCAAGAAATTTTCTAAAGTCTGGTGAATTTGGTGGGGTATGATTTTCTTGTGGAAGAAGATTCATGTTTACCGATGGAACTTATTTTCACTGGATTGAGCTTCCGGTGGAATCTGCTATTGCAGGATTTAGTAAAAGTTTTGCACCGGTTAGAAGATTGCTTTGGTTGGTTAAGTTAGCAATTGACGGATGTTTCTTTGTGTGATTAGATATCTGGTTCTGGTTTTCTGTTAATTAACATGATAAATGGCTTATTAAGTTCTGGTTTTCTCTGAGTAGTGCTCTGCTTGCTTGCAGTCAACCTTAATGTTGTTGAATTATGATTGAAATGGAATAGATTAATGCTCAAATGCTTGGTGATGACTTTTTTATTAGCCAAATTCTAGCCTATTGGCCTGGGGTTTGGTCAATTGATCTGTCTAAATTAAGATAATGCAGGCATTCGTGTAAGAGCATTCAACTATGTCTTAATTTTTAAGTCTTGATGAAAGGGTTGACTACATGAGAAGTTTAGATTTTGTACCGAGGTTGGTGAAATGGTTTTCTTGAGGAAGCCACAAAATGGAAAGTTGATAATTCTGGTGGATCCTTAATGGGACTTTTACTGAATTAAGTATCTGCTACGAACTGCTGTAGTGAGCTTATGTTTTTCAATCTACAGTTCAGAATATTGCTTTTCCTTGCGATCAAAGCTTTATTTTCAGGCTTTCATTTCATATACCTTTGATTCTTCATTATCAGTAACTTTAAGGGAAGAATGTGCTGAAAATAAGTTGGTTCTAAGTTGCTTGGAGCCTGCCAAGGGATAATCTTATGGTCAACTAAGCTAGTTGCAGTTGAAATTCAAATGGAAGTTATAACATCATGAATGATTTATCAGGGTTTCCACTGAGATCAACTGGGTATATTTGAAGGTTCAAGCCTGTAATGCTACAACCTTTCAACACTATTAGTGCTGGTTAAGTAGCTCTCTTAAGGCTAGGGTGAACTTTAGAGTGTTTGTTTCACAAAATCATGTTATATTTTTATGAATCATATTTCTTGGAATGTTATATCTATTTCCATTTATACATTAAATGTGAATAGTATTTATTTTAAATTGTTTAATTTTTCATATGTTGTATGCAGATAATACAACTTAATGAATTCTCATTTTCTTGTAAGAATAAAGTATTTCAATTAATATCAAATTCGAAAATTCGTCTTTCAGTCCAAAAGAAATACACAAAATTCTACCTTTAAATGGTTCTAATCTACATCGATCATACACGTGATTTAAAAAATATAGGAAAATTTCAAAATTTTTCTTTTTTTAATGTAATTTGAAATAATCAAATTTAATCTCACAAATAGATCGACAAAATATATTACATCAACACCCTAGACAACATATTTACTTTTCCATAATGATAATAATATAGACTTCATCTATTACTTTTATAAAAAATTTAAAATATTTAGTATTCGTAGTTTTGAATAAAACTCTATTTCATATTACTAATATTTATATATAATTTAAATAATTTTTTTTTCAAAAGATACTTCAAATAAGATATTGTAAAAATGACCGAATAAACAACAATAAACAAAGTAAGAAAATTTGTAAAAACGGAAAATAAATGATAAGATATGGCGACAAAAATAATAAGGTATGCTCGTAAACCAACTTTATACAGAAGCATGATAGATTCATTATTATATTTAACTGCTAATAGACCAGATATCATGTAAAGTGTATGAGTTTGGTCCCTCGAAAGAGGAATTATGTTCAAAATAGTCCTACCTTTTTAAAAATGTAATAATTGATCTCAACTTTTGAAAAAACTGTTCAAGTTAATTCTTTTTGCTAGCGGCGTCAAAAATTAAACGGTATAGCTGCCCCCTGGACTAAACTTAATGAGGTGTCAATGTTATGTGATTGTGTGGCAGTTGTGTGACATTTGTGTGGCAGTGAGGTTAAAATTGTAACAAAAAAATAGATTAGGTGACAATTTTTTTTACAGAGAATAAAAAGGAGGGGTTAGGGTTTGCTACCTCCAGAAACGTTAAAGCCACAAACTGTCGTCGTCAACACCTTAGACCACCGCTAAGGCTACTATCTTCTTCCCAACAACCAGATCACATTTTCCTCCTCCATGTGCCACTGCAACCAAACCAAAAAACCACCATCATCTTCTCCTCCAGACTTTTGAAAAAACTAAAAAACAAAAAGGCGAAACCTAAATCGTAGAGACTTAAAGAAACCCAAATCACAGAGACCTAAAGAAAACCCAAATCTCCTCCTTCGAAACCTGCAAGAAACCGTAGAGACCTAAAAAAACCCAAATCGAGCCTCATCCATAGCCACCGAAAACCTCCAAAAACCAAATTCCAGAAAACTCTAAACAAAACTTTGGATGACTTACCCAAGCACACATTTTCCTATTTTCTACACTTCCCAAAGACTACTTCTAATGAACCGTGAATGTGGCTATTATTTTCTACAGTATATGCATTGTGAATTAATTATATAATTAACAAAGACTACTTCCAGTTTTTATTACTGGACCTCCCAAGGAGAGATGAGCCTCTTTCAATTTCTCCAATTCTTCTTCCAACACTAATCGCGGACAGGAAACCCAAATTTGGAACCCTAACCCCTTCTCCCAATTTTAATTTTACATGTCAATAAACTTATTACTGTCACGCAATCCCATAACATTGACACGTCATTGAGTTTTGTCCAGAGGGGCAGCTACACTGTCTAACTTTTAACGCCATAAGCAAAAAGGATTAACTTGAATAGTTTTTTCAAAAGTTGGGATCAATTGTTACTTTTTAAAAAAGGTAGGACTATTTTGAACACAACCCCACTTTCAAGGGACCAAAAGAGGTATTAAGCCATAAAAAGAGTAAGAAAATTTGTAAAATAGAAAAATAAATGGTTAAATATGTTTTTAGTCCCTATACTTTGGGGTGATTTTGGGTTTAGTCCCTCTTTCAAACTAAGGTACAATTTAGTCCTTCAACTTTAGAAAACTCTAGTTTTAGTCTTTTTTACCAAATTTTTTTAACTTTATTTGTTATTTCAAGCACGTTTCATTATAGCATTTGGATTGTTTACACTGTTTGACACATTTTTGCTTCAATGTTAACTAAGAAACGCGTTTGAAACAGCAAATAAAGTTAAAAAAATTTGATATAAAGGACTAAAACCAGAGTTTTCTAAAGTTGAAGGACTAAATTGTACCTTAGTTTGAAAGAGGGACTAAACCCAAAATCGCCCCAAAGTATAGGGACTAAAAACATATTTAACCCAAAAATAAATGATAAGATATGGCAACATCGTGTTATTTATACAAAAATGAATAAGGTATGCTCGTAAACCAAACTTTATATAGAGGCATGATAGGTTCATTATTATATCTAATTGCTAGTAGACCAAATATCATGCAAAGTGTATGAGTTTGTGCTAGGTACTAGTCTAGTCCTTGGTAATCTCATCTCACTGCAGTTCAGCGTATCTTAAAATACTTTAAGGGAACTGTGTCCTTTGGTTTGTGGTATCCTTTAGGAGCTGAACCTAGTCTTGTAGGATTTTATGATGCAGATTATGGAGGTTGTAAGATAGATAGAAAGAGAATTAGTGGTACATGTCACCTCTTAGGTAGTTCCTTATTTTCCTAACATTCTAAGAAACAAACCTGTGTAGCCTTATCAACCACTAAGGCAGATTATATTACTGCAGGTAACTATTATGCACAAATTTTATAGATGAAACAACAATTAGAGGATTTTAATATATACCTAGATCATATTCCACTTAAGTGAGATAATACCAGTGCCATCAATCTTACTCAGAATCGCATAATGCATTCTAGAACCAAACATATAAAGATTAGGCACCACTTTCTTAGAGATCATGTCCAAAAGGGAGATTGTGAGATAGAATATGTAGATACCAAACACTAATTAGCTGACGTTTTTGCTAAAGCATTACCCAAGGATATATTTTATGAGTTTAGAAGGGATTTGGGGATCTTAGATATCTCTTAGAGTTCTTGTTTTATGCATTTTCATGTATTTTGAAAATCGTCGTTCAATAATCGATTATCCCCTATTGATAATAGATTATCCTGTCCCTTAGAAAATGTCATTAGGTTATGCAATAATCGATTATGAGAAGCCATAATCAATTATCATATGTTATGGGCTTTAGTTTTTTGAAACGATAATCGATTATCTGAAGAGGTAATCGATTATCACGAGTTTTGAGCGTTGGGAACTCAAAATATAGTCATTGTACGGTCATAAATGACTAGTTTTTCATTTATGGTGCGTTTTTGGATCAAATGTGTATATATAGGAGTCTCTAATTGATTAACATTTTAAATGCATTTTTGGATTTATCAAATAAATATTTAAATGCTCGACATTGCAAATGATTTTGAATGATATTTTCTTTTAACATGCTATTCAGAACATACACTCCAACGTTTGTAAGAACTTCCTCAGTTGAATAAGAATTGTTTAGTGCAGATATTTCTTGTATGTATAAATAAAAATGTAGCTGCATGTTTCATAAGAAAAGTGTTTATATTAGCATAAAGATGAAGCTTAGAAGTTTTGATGATGTCTTGAAGTCAAGTCTAAAGTGCTCTTGTTACAAGAAGATATTCATGAAGACTTGTGTTAAAGCTTTTATAATTTAGTACTTTTATGTAGAGGGTATTATTTATCCTTGATTCCATGTATTGTATGCTTTAAAATTCGTTTTGGAATCAGAAAAACTTTGTAATAATCAATTAACACTTAAGATAATCGATTATCACAGAGAGGGTTCAAAAGTTTTATAAAAACTCATTTTTCCTTGGAATAATCGATTACCAACTAATGATAATCAATTATCCATAATCGATTATGACTATCACGAACAATTATGAGAGTTTTCAAGCATGTTTTTTACCATTGTGCATACATTAAATGCATAATCAATTACCGCATTTAGATAATCGATTATTACGTGTTAAATAGTTGAGAACGGATTTTTAGAGGTATCCTTGAGTGAGATCTCTATATATTGGATCAAGACTCTTGTACTAACATACAAAATATGTGAATTTCAAAAATATTATCTGAAGGTGCGGGGAAACACTGAAAGGAGGGTTGAATAGTGTTTCCAAACTTTTCGCAACTTACGATTTGATCATGATGTACATTGTACTTGTAAGATACTTTCATTCGATCAGTAAATGTTGTCTTAGTTAGATCATTTACTTAACCAACTTTACGCATCCAAGTTAAATAGTAGACAATAAACATGTGTAAAGTATGTTATGCAAGAGTGAGCTTTAGAAAGTTTAACAACTACATCGTCTACCAATAGATAAAAACAAACAAGATGTTTTATACTGGTTTACGTTTTAGGGCTACATCCAGTTCTCCTCTAAATTAACTTAGAAGGTTCCCTTAGATATTCAATGAAGTACAATTGAGTTTAATTCACTCCTGATTGCATAGTATTATTCACCACTCCTGGTATCCCTAAACACTTTCAATGCCTTTGAGACTCATCTAGTTTAGTATCCTCCACTTCTGGTTGTGTAGTATTATCCACCACTTCTGGTATCCCTGATCATTGAATAACCTCGAGTTACCCTATATCAGTTGAGTATTCGTACCACTCCAGGTACTCAGCTTCCTACCAAGATTTCCTTGAGTTTCACCCACTCCTGGTTGCATAGTATTCTTCACCACTCCTAGTATCCCTGATCAGTGAATAACCTCCAGTTACCCTATATCAGTTGAGTATTCACACCACTCCTGGTACTCAGCTTCCTATCAAGATTTCCTTTGAGTATTAGCACCACTCCTGGTACTCAGCACCCTGCTAAGATTTTCTTCGAGTATTAACACCACTCTTAGTACTCAACACCTTTTCGAGAATTCCTTTGAGTTTCACCCACTCCTGGATGTGTAATATTCTTTATCACTCCTTGTATCCTTGATCAACGAATAACATTCAGTTATCCTAGATCAATTGAGTATTAGCACCAGTCTTGGTACTATAGACAATCTTGCCTATATTTCCTTAACTTGAAAAAGTTAAGTTTTAAGTGTTTTGATTCTCTTCAAAATTGCAATCATAGATTTCTTACAAGTTGTTCAGACTATATCTCTCTACGAGAGGATTTGAATACAATACATTTCATTCTAAGCACTCGCAGGTGTTGTTCACATCTCTCTTTTTCTCTCCTTACAAAAGTCAGCATACAATACAATGAGGTGCAAGGGAGATGCTTTAAGTTGCTCTTTATCTCTTCTCTCCTTTTCTCTCGTGTTAGGCACAAGCAAATATTGCAATGAAACTTGAGAGACTCTCATATTTTTCACTCTTTCTGCAAATGAATATTCTGATGAAGCTTGAGAGTGTTATTCTTTTCTTGAGCTCTTCTCTTTCTCTTCTTCTTTGATAGGAGTGATTTGGCATTGATCGCGTAAAGAGATTTCTTCGCTCAATGGATGATGAGATATCTTCACATCTTCATATTTTATCTCTTCTTCATCATCTCTTTCTTCTTTCTCCCGTTCTTCTATTTATACACCTTGTGAATATAGCCGTTGTGACAATGCTTGTGTTTTGGATTGGGCAATGTGACTGTTTGACGAAGCTTGTCTTGAGATTTGTTCCTTTTTGGCTATTTATGTAGGTGTTAGTCATAGGATGGTGACTTTCATTAGAGTATATGTGTTTTTCAAAACATTTATCAAAAGTGATTTTGACTCGAGTTTCTTTAGAGTGATTTTCTTCTATTCTATAGTTTTTCTGTCCTAGTGTCAAACTGAGGGTTGGTTTTCTAACTTAGGTTGAGGTGTTTCTGGCTGTTCTATCCTGATGTTGAAATAAGGTTGTTGAGGTGTTTCTGGATGTTCTATTTTGGTGTTGAACTAAGGTTGTTGAGATATAGAATGTGTTTTATCTTGTATATGTTGTAAGATGATACCCTCATCGTAGTGAACAATATTTTCATATTTTATATCACTTTCTTTGTAACCTTAATGTTTTAGTCAATAATGGTTGCATTTCAAATAGTGCTCACTTTTAGCTATGAGTGGTTATGTTTCAAATAATACATGAGTTGTTTTAGGCAACAATGGCTGCATTTCAAACAATAATAAATGTTTATTCATGAATTACTATATTTAGAATAATACTTGTGTTTATTCTTAAATGGTTAGGGACCAAAGATTATTCAACTATATCTAGCCGAATTAGTTTGTTTAATGTAACTTGATTATGTTCATGAAGAAATGAACATATTTAGGTTATATAAAACCAACTATATTGACTTTTATCAAACAATCCAATATATTAACTCTCTTCCCTCTTATATTTTTCATATTTAATTTTATTAATATGTAACTAATCATAGAAGAAGTTTTTTGTACAAACAACTTTTGAAAAACATTTTTTATAGTGAACTTGCTAAACTTTAGGTGGCGTATGACGTTATTGTCTAAATAAGATATTGATTTAAATGATACACACTTCATATTCCTTAAATAAGATCTTTGATTTAAGTATTGTACTTATAAAAACGGAATAATTAAAAAAAAAAGATTTTACTTAAGAATTAATAGACTATTATACCATGTCAATAACATAGTTAAAAAAATGGTTTAATCATTTCGGAGGTCCCTATTTGTGCAAATTCGTGTCAATTAGGTCCTCGTATTTTAAAAGAGCTCAATTGGGTCCCTTTTTTATGTAAAATTGAACCAATAATACCCTTGTCGTTAATTGTTGTAGACGGCGTTAAATTTCTTACCTGATGGCATGGTGAGGTAGGGTTTAATAACTATGTGGCACATAAAGAGATCATTATGTGGATTTATATGATTTTAAATTTTAAAAGAATTTCTTTGGAATTTAAAATCCCTAATTGTTTGTTCACCAATTTCCTTCTTCAACCTCCCATGCTAGAGGAATTTTCGTTTACTGGGATCGAAACGACAATGAGGGCTCCATGGCTGAAGCATGCGACATCGACAACTACCAATTCGTAGCATTCTTGTCCACGTTCAACGGCGGCCAGACCCCGCAACTGAACCTTGCTGGCCACTGCAACCCCTCTATCAACAACTGCAACGTCTTCAACGACCAGATCAAGGACTTACAGAGCAAAGGCATCAAAGTGCTCCTATCACTAGGCGCCGCCAGTGGCAGCTACACCCTCAGCTTCGCCGATGACATAACATAGGTTTCCAACTACATTTGGAACAACTTTCTCAGCGGGCAGTCAAGCTCCCGTCCTCTAGGCGACACCACCTTAGACAGTGTCGATTTCAACATCAAAGCATGCAACGACCAATATTGGGATGATCTCGCAAGAGCCCTAAAAGGGCTTAATCCACAATTTCTCTTAACAGCTGCAGTGTTTGATCCCTGATGCTCACTTGGATACTGCCATCAAAACTGGGCTCTTTGACATTGTGTGGGTGCAATTCTACAACAACCCTCCTTGCTAGTATTCTAGTGGCAACACCAACGACCTCATCACTTCTTAGAACCAGTGGACATGAAGCTAGGCGAAGCAATTGTTTTAGGGAGTGCCAACTTCTACAGCAGCTGCTGGAAGTGGGTTTATTCCTACTGGAAGTGGCTCTTGATTTCGAAGGTAGTTCCTTCTAGGGCGCGTGTTGAATTTGGCCCTTGGGCAAAAATGAGAGCGTAATAAAGAGCCAAAGTCGAGCAACACCTTTCACCTTCGCGATTACTGTAAAACTAGTTTAGGAATTATGAAGGTAATTTGGGTGATATGAGTAGGTTGAGGTTACGGATGAAAAACTCACAGGGATTCCATGGCCACTGTGAGTTCGACGGAGAAATTATCCAGCGACGGATTCCATGGCAGCTGAGAGAGAGGTAACATGGATTTTATTTAAAACTTAAAATAAATCCACGTAATGAGATGTTACTATGTCACGTGGTTATTAAATGCCACCTTAGCATGTCACTGGGCAAAAAATTTAACGTCGTCCATAACAATTAACGGCAAGGGTATTATTGACTCAATTTTACATAAATATGGACTCAATTGAGTACTTTCAAAATACGAGGACCTAATTGATACGAATCTGCATAGAGACCTCCGAAATGATTAAACTTTAAAAAAAATATTGTTAGGGGTATTGAACTTTAATTTTTAGAAACTATTTTGAAAAATGAGAAGATGGTTACGAGTTTGACTATAAGAGTCTTCATTCCAAACATATAACACTTATATCTATACTTGATTGAAAAAGTTGAATAGTATTCATATACCTATCAATATGTATTATCATCTTAGATAATACAACATTTATTTCTTACTATGTGAACTTTTTTTTGAGTGATTTTATGGATTCCAAGTCAGTCCTTGTTTGTCAATTTTCTTTGATTACCCGAGCATATTAACAAACGTCCAACTTTAATCCTCATATAAGGAACTTTAGTAGCCTACTTTGGATCCTTGACCTATAAAATAAAGTTCCTATTTTATTGCTCAACCATTACAAGTGCCCGATGAAAGTGATAAATGAAAATAAAGACTTGAAATTAAAAGCTTAAAGCTATAAAGAAAGTAAGAAAAGTTTAAAGCAAAGATAAAACAAAAAGGAAATGAATTTGATATTTTTTGTTTTGAATTGACGTGTTACATACATTTCACTGTACATAGACCATACTAGTTAACAATTTCAAAGCATAGAATTATCAAAGAGGGCACTCTCTCTCTCCAATCAACAAGGTCACCTCTCACGGTCATCTTACCAAGCACAATGCCTAACACAACCAATAACGTTTTCTCTATATCCATTTCGAACATCTTTCAAATGTTTCAATTGCTTACTACAAGCTCGTTCTCGTATTTGCTTATCAGTTTCCTCCTAAAGGGAAATTGATTGTGTCTGATGAGTCATGTAGTATGATGCCTACAAAAACTTCAAGAATAAAATTTACATCTCTTTTCATTTATTCCATAAATTTAAATGATATTTAAAATCAATTAGTGGTTACAAATTTGAAAATTATACCACCTAACATGAGGATTGCTACTGGGTTAGGATTCAATGATATCAGCGTAAAGAAAAATAAAATTCATATTACCCAAAAGAGTTTTGTAGGATGCTTTTTCATAAAATTTATATCGTTGCATCGCATGATGACTACTTTGACCGATACCGAATGTGGTGACACATAGTTTCGCTAGATCCTCCATGGAGAACCAAATTTGGGAAGAATGAAGAACGAGGAGGAAAACCCCTTTTACCAGATGAAAAAATCGAATGAAGAAAGGAAGGAGGGAGCTCACAACGGTGCTGGTGAGGTCACAAGGAACTATTGTCATCGATGACATGGTTCCGAATTAGCAAAATCTGGGACGGCGGCTTCAATGGTTTGACAAATGTGCAGTTGTGGATGAAGGAGATATGATGACCAACCATGAAGAGATGCGATGGTTCTGGACATGACGAAGACAAGAGTTGTTGCGGATGGAGGTGAAGAAAGACCTTGACTGTTTGTTCCACGAGTGAAGAAGAAAGAGTAGGGAGTGGAGCTAGTTGCACCAGTAACGTCGTGACCATTCTCATCGGTAGTGATTCTGGTCGTGAAGGAAAATAAGATAAACATGAACTCTTTTTAGGGAAGACCGTATAAGCACGATGAGAAAATGGTTTTTTTTTTGGAAAAATAATACCTAAAATATGAACACAATGCGAAAATGAGAAGGAAAATAAACAGGAAAAATATTTTCCTCTTACTGTCGGTTTTATAATTGAACCGCTGAAATTTTTTATTAATTTTTTAATTTATTCACTTTTTTAATAAAAATCACCGGAAATTTCGTAAGGTTTTTAACAGTCAAAAATAAACCTTTCCTGTAATGCATTATTTTTTGTAGTGAGTTAGGAATATTAATATTTTCAATTCTTTATATCTTTTTTCTATGTCTGTGCATTATTCAATGTAATTTGTTAAAGTTGAATTAACAGGCATATTTCAGGCATAAAGTCAATGGAGCAATCAAATCGTAACCAGAATTGATATGAAAATTAGAAAGATAGAAATTCAGATCAGTTACCTAATAATAGACATGACAACAAAAAACTGATACTTAGAATACTTGATTAATTTGTCTACCCAAATTTTGACAAAGAAAAATTAATTTGGCCGAATTTGATGTCTAGTTATTGCAGATTGTACTAGGATGCCACCCTATTTTAGCTACATCATAAATATATATATTGGGTGTTTTTTATGCGAAATAACTTAATTTCCCAAATGAAAATAAATCCATGCAAATAAATTTGTACAACTCATACGTATGGTAATTTTTTTGTTTTTTAAATTAAGGTTGTCAATGAAGACTATAAAACTAACTGTTATAATTGTATTATTTTAATATCAGGGCATGATTAAAACCACACAATTTCAATACATAGAAAACAAAAACTGAACCTAAAAATGGAGTCTTCTTTCACATATTTAATTATATTATTCCATCTGATAATGATACTTTGGGACTTGTATTAATACTGGTAATATTATTTCTCCATTGAAGATGTTTAATTAATATTTGTTGTTTTTATTTATCCTATAAAAAATGAATATATTAAAAAAATATCAAATAAGAGTTTTATCATTTTACATGAGAATAAAAGAGAAAGAGTAGTAATACAATGACACGCTTACGTGTCACTTACATTCATTTGACACGCTCCACCTCAGCGTTTTCGAAAAAAACTTGCAGACTAATAGGGTAAAGGAAAGACCAAAATTTGGGTAAGTTTTCTTTCGAGCTTCGTCCATTTAGGTCATTTAGGTTTGCTTTCTCTGGCGTATTGTTTTCCATCGTTTTTATTGGCGCCTTCGATTTTCATTTAAAAAAGCTTGTTCAATCGGCGATTGTGAAGGGTTTTGATAGTGTGAGGTTTCGCTCTCAAAATCTTGTGCGTACTCGATCTGCTTCTTAATCTCGTGGCCAATTCGTTCCAAAAACCTAACCCTAAAACGGCAAAAATCACGCTTTCGCAGGCTCACGTTGTAACTCGTCAGCTACGGCTTACCCTCCAGTCTTCTTCCCGTCACCACCGTCCTGGGATATGCCGTGAACCGGACCAGCGGGGAGTTTACCGTCAAGCTCGGTGGCGCGTGCAAAATCAAGCTCCCGACGGACAACTACGTTGCCACCTACTCCGACACCATCTCTTGGAAAATCGTGTAGGGTTAAATTGCGGAACTTGACGAAATTAGGGTTCGTGCATTCTTCAAGTGGTGGTCGATCACCGGAATCCGCTCCTCCGACGACGATATCGTCTTCGAGGTCGGCATGGTGATGGCGAAGTATCCATCGAAGAATTTCGATGATAGCCCCGCGTGCGGGGGCCAACACTCTTCTTGAGGAAAATGTTAGTTTTTTTTTTCGCCTCAGTTTTATGGTGCTTAATATTTACTTTGATTATTAGTTGCACACATATTTAATCGAGTTCTTCAGTTTATTGTTGTTGTAATGTATTGTGAATTTGAATAAAGTTTTGGATGCGGATAGAATGACTGAGAAAGCTCCACTGTTATATGGTTCTTTCATTTTTCATGTCTTGAAATATTCCACGATTGTCTTTTTATGTTACAAAAGCAAAATGTTGACACATGGCCATGAAAAAAAAAAGTACTTTGTTGGTCTCTTCTCTCGGATTTCTTGTTCATCGTTGCTTCCACTCACTGGTTTCTAAACACTCTTTTCTCTGCTTTTTACTTTCTTTGCTTTTTTCCTCCCTGCTTTTCATCACGAAAATTATATTTAATTTAATTCGCCTTGTTTTTGTTTGTTTGTGGTGGTTTTCTCATCTTCATTCATTTCAGCTATAGTTTTTGCTACTCTTTTGGGAGGACAGAGTGGTGAACTATGATTACTTAGTGTCCTCTGATCTGGGTGTTTTTATGATTCAACTATCATACCATTACAAGCTCTTGAGTTTTATTAGTCGTGTGGGTAAATTCTGGATTTTTGAAATAATTCTTTTGGATTTCTAATCTATTTGGACCAACAGGTAAGACATGGACATTTGAATTCTATTGACCCTGTGCGATTTTTTTTACAGCTTGTAAACCTTCACAGGGCAACAACTGATGTAAGGCGAGATATTGCCTTTTGCATAAAAGGACTCTGCAACCCTACATGGACCACCTGAGCTGATATCTGGATCTTCTTTATTTAAATTGCTGTCTATGCAGTATGAGGTTTTGTAATCTCAGAACCTTTTTCATTATTGGAATTGAAGATTAAGGAAATGGACAAGGTTTGTGAGTTCTGCACGGCCCTGAGGCCACTTGTTTGTCTATCCTGTGATGCGAAGGTGCATTTGGCAAATGCTTTATCCGGCCGGCACCTCCGGAACCTTGTGTGTAACTCATGTGGACATCATGTTGCTTATGTTGTATGTTTGAACCACAAAATGTTAATCTGTCGAGACTGTGATAAAAAATTGCACAATGTTTCTTTATCACACCAGAAACGAGCTATCAGGAGTTTCATAGGTTGCCCTTCTGCTAAAGACTTTGCAGCACTCTGGGGGTTTGAATTGAATGAGATTGAAAACTGTGCCAGTCAGGATCAGTTTGATTCGGTTTCTTGTGTTTCTGTGGAATTGAATGTAGCACAAGTCTCAGGAAAGCCTGATATTCAAAATGGGGTCCCTTCACTGCTAGCTGGGGCCAAACTTGATGAGGAATCGACCAGTCAACAAGGTCAGGTATGCAAGAAAGAGTTTTAATATCTCATTTATTGTACTGATGAAAGTTTCAGATTTTACTCATTTGAGCATTACTTTAATAGCTAAAGCCCTCATGATATAAAATTTAGTTTTATGTCACCGAAGTTTTCCATTATAATAAATATAAGATGGCTTTATTGTAAACCATCTGGTACTTCTGAAGTGATTGACTTTAAAAGCACGTACATACATGTATATTAAAGTTTACGAGTTTGTTTTCCATACTTTGAGAGAATTAGAGGAGTCATTATAACGAGTTAAGAGTAGAACACGATTTACACTGTTATTGCTTTCAATTTACTTTAAATGGATGCAATAATAGACTACTTGATACTTTAGTTCCGAAAGTTATAAAGTAACTGTTAATCTAGTCCTGGTTTTATAAAAAAATGTCAGTTAATTTAGTCTCTCAAATTGGTTCCCACAGTTAATTTGATCTTTTAGATTGTAAAATCAATAATTTAATCCCTGAATTTAACAACCACTGTCAAGTTAGCTATTTAATTTAACAACTATCCATCAATTTGGTTCTTGAAATTTATGGTGTGTTTGCTTTGGTAGATCTACGGTTTACGGATGCGAATGAGTATCGTGCTTTAGGAGATTTGCAGTGATTAGAGGGAGTGGAATTGCAGGTTAGGAGAGAGAATGAATTCTTGCATAGTTGAAGAGATTTGAAGAGATTCAAGGTGGTTTTACTGAAGTGTCCTTTGTGTATTTTTGAATTAAGGTTATGCATGGAACTGATGGTGTAGTTGTCCTGGTGGTTTTATAAGGCTGTCGTTGGTGGTTTTGTGGTTTTGGAGTTGTTCTCTGTGTGAGGTGTTGGTGGTGAGAACAGATTCTCTATAATGAGAATCGATTAGAGAATTGACAGTTTTTTATTTTCTGAGAAATGGGTCCACTTTTGATTTAGTTTTTATTAAGAACTTAAATTTAATAATAATAACAATAATAACTCACATTCATTTTAATATAATTAACACTAATTATTTATTTTAAATTACTTTTATATCTAAGGATAAAATGATAATCTTTTATTTTTATTCATTAAAATATATATATAAATAACAAATTTAGGAGATTTGTTCATCTTTCATTTGATCCAAATACCCCACTTTTACCATATTTTTCCTTTAAATTCATTCTTTAAATCCATCTTCAAATCCAAAAACTGCATATGAAACCACTTATTACCAATAAAGTGAGAGGCTGAATTGACTGATACACACTTACAATCAGAAACCAAAATGACTTACATTGAAACTAAAACAAGTCCAGGGATTAAAATTTCTTTTAACAATTCCACAGAGTAAAATAATTAATAATTTTTATTTTGGAAATTGATTTGATGGATACTCTTGTATTGGATAAATGATAGAAACTACCGGTTTATTAAATCTTGAGCAAATACAAGGAATGGTTTGTGCATTCTCAGGATATATATTTTTGTGCAAAAGAATATATTTTTGTGTTGCCCAGGAGGTTGTTGAAGTTATTTAATGTTTGGATTTATATTTGTCATCTTACTTGAATTTGACTTCTTCCGATTGAATTATTTAACTTTATACCCATTTTAATTTCATGAGATAGCATAATGGTTTGTAATGTTAACTGTGAAGTAATTGTTTCCAGAATGGTCATTTAAAATAAAAATTCAAAATTAACGGTGCAATAAGTGGTTATTTGGTCATTCGTATGTGGTTAGTTCTTATACTGGTTATGAGCATATAAAAAATGATTAAGTTCATTATCAAGCATGATATTAATTAGCCCAATAAGTAGTAATTATTCTTCTATTGAATTGATTTAGGAGAAGTACAGACAGTGACCATATAAATACATATTTGGATAATATTGAATTTCATGAATAACTTTTACAAGTGCAGTAAGTGGTTATTTGGTCATTCGTATGTGGTTAGTTCTTATACTGGTTATGAGCATCTAAAAAAATGATTAAGTTGATTATCGAGCATGATATTAATTAGCCCAATAAGTAGTAATTATTCTTCTATTGAATTGTTTTAGGAGAAGTACAGACAGTGACCATATAAATACATATTTGGATAATATTGAATTTCATGAATAACTTTTACAGGTGCAGTAAGTGGTTATTTGGTCATTCGTATGTGGTTAGTTCTTATACTGGTTATGAGCATCTAAAAAAATGATTAAGTTGATTATCGAGCATGATATTAATTAGCCCAATAAGTAGTAATTATTCTTCTATTGAATTGTTTTAGGAGAAGTACAGACAGTGACCATATACATATATATTTGGATAATATTGAATTTCATGAATAACTTTTACAGGTGCAGTAAGTGGTTTGTGCTAGAAGAGGTTACAAGAACCTCGAGTTTGTCGAATACGATGTTAGAAATTATGTGGCCAAACAAAGAAGAGCATTAACAAAAGATGGTGATGCAAAGGCACTCTTAAACCATTTCTCTTCCATGAGACAATTAAATAAGGATTTCTTTTTCGAGATTGATGTTGATGACGACAACCATATACTGAATGTGTTTTGGGCCGATGCACGAAATAGGGCAGCTTGTGAGTATTTTGGTGATGTCATATCTTTTGACACAACATACTTAACAAATAAGTACGATATTATGGTTTGTAACTCAGCTTATTCTTTTTAATACATTCTGCAAAATCTATTTTTCAAACTACATGCAGTTCTATATTTGTTTTCCTTTTAGAATGAAGGTGAAATTGCTGGTGTATTGGTTAAGACCGTGTTAGTGTGTAATAACTTTCATTTTTGTGGTGGGTACTATTGGTTGTAAACATAATATAGTGTGAATACTGGTGTATGTGCTCACTGATGTCATATGATGGGTTTTATGAATATTTATGTTTTTGTTGGCTAAAGACGTGTTGTAACTATTATATAATCACAGTTCCACTTTATGCATGCATTAGTTAAATACATATTATTTTACCAATACATGAAACTGAACTTGTCACTCTCATTATACAATGATGTTGATTGTGTTTTGAAAAATGTGTAGGATATAGTGATATGGACAAAGTAATGCAATCTCTAAAGTCACACCTTGCACTTTTATTTTCACTTTTCAATCAATTCTCTTCTCAGTCTGTCTGAGTAAAAGGTTTATGTATATGTTTATTTCAATATAATTTATGATAAAAGGTTTTTAAGTGTAATATTTAACAAGAGTATTGTTATTGCAGGAACAATTACAAGTTGTGCAACAACAGATGGTTTCTCAGTGGGTATTACACAAAGATAATGCTCATCGCAGTATGGTATTGAAGAAATGTGGGATGCTTTAGGCATTGATTAATTCATGAAGTAGGACAACATGACAAAGTTGAATACATTGAAGTATGGGAACAGATATTGAACATAATGTGTTGTTTAGTTTTTGTGATGAAGAATATGTTGTAATGTTTAATGTTTATGAATTTTACGATTGATTATAAAATGCTTTATGGATGAAAATTTAAGTTTGGTTATTCATAAAAGTTTGGATGGCAATCATATTGATGAAATCTGTCCTAAGAAATGTAATGATTGATATTAAATTAAACCACTTTTATTGTTGTACATAACCTCTTTCAATAATAACCACATAGGACTTAGTAGATAACCATTTACTGCACCAAAGAAATGTGGTCATTCAGATTTAATAAACCCCTTTTATTCTTGTACAAAACACTTTTCAGAAATAACCACATAAAACATAGTAGATAACCACTTACTGCACCAAAAAAATGTGGTCATTGAGATTGAATTAAACCACTTTTATGACTGCACAAAACACCTTTGAGAAATAACCACATAGGACTTAGTAGATAACCACTTATTGCACCAAAGAAATAAGGTCATTGAGATTGAATTAAACCACTTTTGTCGTTGTACAAAACACCTTTGAGAAATAACCACATAGGACTTAGTAGATAACCACTTATTGCACCAAAGAAATAAGGTCATTGAGATTGAATTAAACCACTTTTGTCGTTGTACAACACACCTTTGAGAAATAACCACATAGGACTTAGTAGATAACCTCTTACTGCACCAAAAAAATGTGGTCTTCAGAAATAACCACATAGAACTTAGTAGATAACCACTTACTGCACCAAAAAAATGTGGTCATTGAGATTAGTAGATAAAAACAACTAAGATAAATTTATTTGGTATGATAAAAACAACTAAGATAGCTTTTCATTTTTTAACTTATATGCTATATTAATTTTAGTTAGTTGCCTTTTAAAGTGGTTAATTTTATTTTTCTAGTTCTAAAGTGATTATTTTGCTTCTTTATATTATATTTAGCTTTAAAAAAGTTTAATGTTGACATGTTTTTATAGTTTAAGATTGTTTATAACTTTTAACGAATTAAAATAAGTTTACAGAAACTTGACGGGACAATAAAAATAATATAACGTGGTTATAATAAAGGACTAGATACAGAATTTATCCACAAATTAAGAAATTTAAAATATTTGAAATTTGGATTTAAAGAGTATACAAAAATTTAAATAAAAAGGCACCATTAAGAATTAGAATTTGTAAACGTAACTTTCTCTGCTTACTTTGAACTTGTTTTAAATAAAATAAGAGAACATACATTGCTTTTCATACCATCTATCTATTTTTCCTTCAACCCAATAAAATATTGCTCCAAAATAAATATTAACTGTTTCATTTGTTTATTACAAATCAATCCCAAATATAATATGCTTTAACTACCTAAATCGAGGTTGTTACTATTTTCAATTCTAAACATTTATAAACAGAACGCATCATACCATAACCTTGACCACAAATTTCATACATTTCTCAAGGAAAAGTTAGAACACAATTGTTCATCATTAAAATTATCCCGTTTCTTCGTATTGAGTTTGGCCGTAATTACTTTATGGAGCTTCACAATATAAACTCTACTTATTTCAATCAGTATAACCTTGGACTACCTCCTCATCTGTGTGAATAGCTCAGGTGGCTTACTGCCGTCAACTCCACCAAATCCACTATTCCCTTGGCTGCTAAATGCTCCAAACCCACTGCCACATAAACCACTACCAAGTTGTCTTGATTGTCCAAAAGTAGGCTTGTTTTCATTATTTGACCGATTTTCCAATGCAGGGTAGGCTTGTTTTCATTATTTGAAGCAAAATTAAACTTTTGAACAGTTGACTTTTCAGTAGCCAAATCTTTAGTCTCTGGAATAACCATGCACCATTGTTGGTGACAAATGGAATTCAGACTGTGGGGGTATGAATAAAGCATTACCTTTTGACAAAACACTAGATGTAGACTCTGAAATTTGAGTTGGTGCTCGGAGGCTGTCAGCAGGTATAAACGCCTTTGATTTTTCCGACACCTCTTCAAGTTGAAGATGAGAATTTATAACGTTTGGTGCAAGTATATTCATAAAATATTTAAGTGTCAGAAACTTAAACCATAAGTTATCAACCAGGTCAAGAATTGATTGCATCTCACATTTCATTTTAGAAGGGAATAGTGCTCTCCTTCAAATTACTAGACAGATGGACTGTTTCAGATAAAAATGTACGGACGAAAATACAAATGTACTAGCAGAAATATTTAGAGCATGGTTATTATAATCAACATAAGCAGACAAAAAATAGAGGCAGCCAAAACAACAAGTATATTTTTATAGTAAGAATTCTTGTGGGGTTTCACAAAATAAAGCATGCATCTTAGCAGAAGATTTAAGACCGAAAATTTACAAGTAAGCTTACAAGTTCTGTACTGAAAAAAATTGGATCAACTCCCCTACCTGGATTCCTTTGTCTTCTCCTTCACGAAAGTTAGCAGCTCCAACTCTTCTACAGGATCTAAGGTAGCTCCTTCTTGTCTAGATCTACAGAGTTTTGTCCAACCTCCTTACTTACTTCTTCCTATCCCAACCTTCTCTCTTCTATTTTTCCTTACTATTTTCGTTAAGTTTTATGAATGGGAAATAATAAGGTAAATTTCCTATAAGCAACATAAGAAGATTTTGATATAATGACAATACAGATTTCTGCAGAATTTCTTTTAATACAACATCTCTCGATTTTAGACACAACCTGTAACAAAGATTGAAAGGCCACGCATCATCCATTCATTCACATCTTACGGACCAACAAGGAGTTTAAGAAAGCTTTATCATTCAACAATCCATCCTCACACAAGCATAACATTGTTCTCATCAAACACAAGGTAGAATTTTTTTCTCATCAAAGCTTTTTCCCTGTTTCCTATTTCCAAAATATTGTACAAGGTGGAATTTTAATGAGCCTTTTGTAAAAGTAGAAAGATATATATAGCAGTACAAGTATCCTAACAAATTACAAACAGATAATAAAAAGTCAATAGCCTGTTTGATTTAAGAAATGTTTCCTGCCTTTGCTAATGATTACAAATATGATATATTTCCCTGTTTCCTATTTCCAAAATATTGTACAAGGTGGAATTTTAATGATCGTTTTGTAAAAATAGAAAGAATTCTGAAAAACCGAACACACTCTAAGATATTCAACTATTCAAGGAGGTTGCTCGAACTTTGTGATCAGATTACAGCTGGAAGTTTATTTAAAAATGTATGAGATGGACTGAACAAAATTTAGTAACAAAATCAAACTGCTTCAACGGTTTCAACATGATACAGAAAAGCTCAGAAATAAACAAGGAAAAGCCAATTATGAGAGTACTAGACAGTTAATTTACAGGCATGAAAAAAATACAGGTGCTGCCACAAGATATGTCAGTACAACATTTGTATCATTTAATAGGTATAAGCAAATATATCAAAGAATAAAGCATAAAATTCAGAGTTGCTTAACTGTAGTGCATAAGATAGTGATTTTCCAGACACAGGACATACAATTGCTTGAAGAGGACTGAGCCAGAAACGCCATTTACCCTTGTAGTGCTCTAAAAGTATGGCAAACATGTGTTCAACAGATCCTAGAATTACTCTATGTATCATTACAGGTCTCTCAATTTTGGCTTCATCCTCAGCAGAGAATTCCAACTTCAAACGATCAGGAAGCTGGAAGTTAAGCTGCAAGTAACCACATTCACCTAGCTATTACATGACAAGTTATCCAAAACTAAATCATGTGAACACAAATCTATCTGAGCGTGGCAAACCTGCAAAGTTGCACACTGAAATTTCTTACTTAATGCATCAGATACACTGATGTCTATCTTTGGTCCATAGAATGCCCCATCCCCTTCATTCAACAACTGCAAGGTTTTACACAGAATATAAGCACAAAGATAGTAAAGCTTTCAAATGTCACATTCCACAGAAAATAATAAAACAATATGAAAATAAAAAATGGAGTGTGTAGATGCGAGTGAAAACCCTTTACCCATATCAACATAAAGATGAAGAGAAGAAATGGGTGCTGTCATACACAAAATGAAACTGCCAACATAAGCAAATTGGAGGATATGATGCAGAGAGGAATCAAGGGCGAATTGGAGGAATGTGCCTGTAGTAGAGCATTTGGAGTTTTCGAAACTGAATCAAAAAGAAAACTCTCTATCTCACGCCCTTGCCCCTTTACTCTAGGGTTTTCGAAAATGAATCAAAAAGAAAACGAAAGATAGAGAAATGATGACAAAACAAGAAAGGAATAGAAAGGGGACAAACCTGATGCTTCGCACTTCGCCGGTTCCAACTCTTCTGATCACCGATCACGTCCAGCCTGTGGCAGCCATGGAGTTCTCCTTTTTTTTTCTTTCTCGCTCTCTCAACCCTAACCCTAGACTTCCTCTTCCACCAAGATGAAAGGATCGACTATGAAAGGAACGAAAACTTTCAATAAACTTTTCACGCACCGCAAATGACAACTTTGCCCTTAATGACATTCAGAAAAATTGGGCCCCACCCGTGTCAAATGAGTGTCAATTTTTTTATCCGTGTCAAAGAATCATTTTTCGAAGAGAAAGACTAGTACTGTAGGCCTTTCGAAATTAGATATATTTTCCAAGAATAATTTTATCAAACTTAAAATAAATACACACTAAATTTTATCATCAAATTAATGACATTGACATAAAGCTAAAAACTTATAATATAAACATTTAATTAAGCTGTTCAATCAGAACTTGGTGAATTTAATTTGAATCAGAAGCTATCAACTCAATTCACGGGTAACCAAAAAGCAAATAAATTCTAAACTTTGACAGTTGATTGAAATTTGAAAGCAAATTTGACAAAAGTAACTGAGAACCATTGACATCTGTGTATGATGTTTTTTATGTCTAACACACCAATGTATTAATCCAATACCAGGTAATGGCTATTAATGATTAGAAATGAATGAAATATTGTAGCTAAGGAATCTCGTTTATGTAAGGAAATCATGCATAATTTCTTAATTTCTCTTATTCAGATTTGTGAGAGCAAAAAATAAATGTAGAATAATGATATGTAGATTAAACTTTTGAAATTATATTACAAATATATTATTGATAAAAAAAAATTTAAAAACAAATTCACTTTTTTCTCAACTTATTTTTTTTCTACGTTTTTTCTTTATTTATTGAAATGAATTACAAAAGAATACGTAACATATATTTATAAATGTACATAAGCAATATTTTTCATTCACTTCATTTTTCTATTTTTAAGTTTTCTAAAATATTGTTGATTTTCTCTTTTGTGAAACTAAGAATTAAGCATCCTTAATTTTCTCTCAACGGAAGATGCAATTCTTTTTTGTTTAGTTGACCAATTCTAACAATCTCCCACTTGAAGACTGATTTTAATTTGTCTTCACACCTTGATCATTACACCAATCTTCTGTAGTCTATTATTGTAGCAAGCCAACTGAAGTTGAACACAATTTCAGTTTGTCAATGGTTACCACTTTTGTTAACATGTCTCCTGAATTCTTATTTCCGAGAATCTTTCCTAATGTTAGCACTCCATCTTCAAGCAAAGATCTAATGAAGTGATAACGAACATCAATATGTTTTGTTCTAGAGTGAAATGTTGAATTCTTTGCCAGATGTATTGCACTCTGACTATCACTGTGCAAAACACTCATCTCTTGGATGAATCCCAACTCTGTTAACAATCCCTGAAACCGTATTAATTCTTTAATGGCTTCTGTCATTGCTACATACTCAGCTTCTGTAGTGGATAAAGCAACAATCTTTTGCACCTGAGATATCCAACTAATAGTTGTAGTACCAACAATGAAAATGTAACCAGTGGTACTTCTTCGGTGATCTACTTCACCTCCAAAGTCTACATCTACATAACCTTGTACTTTTAACTCTCCTTTGCTAAAGTACAAACACTTCTCTGTAGTGCCTCGTAGATATCTCAAAATCCATTTAACAGCTTCCCAATGAGCTTTACCTAGATTTGACATAAACCTGCTAATAACTCCCACTACATGACCAATGTATGGCCTTGTACAGACCATTGCATACATTAAACTTCCAATATCTGAAGCATACAAAATTTCATCCATGGACTCCTTTTCCTTCTCTGTCTGAGGAGACTATTCTTTGGATAGACGTAAATGACTAGCCAAAGGTGTGCTAACTGCTTTGGCGTCTCTCATGTTGAATCTCTACAAAACACAGTTAATGTACTCTACCTAAGATAGCTGCAAAATACACTTTTGCTTATCTCTTGTGATTTTCATTCCAAGGATCCTTTTTGTTGGACCCAAATCCTTCATGTCAAATTCTTTTGATAATTGTTGCTTCAAACTTCTGATCTCGTCCATATCTAAACCAGCTACTAACATATCATCAACATAAAGTAGCAAAATGATATAACTGGACTTATATCTCTTGAAGAAACAATAGTGGTCGACATTACACTTTTGGAAACCTTCCTTGTGCATGAAGCTTTCAAACTTCTTATACCACTGTCTTGGAGCTTGTTTCAAACCATACAAGCTTTTCTTTAATCTACACACCATGTTCTTTTTTTCTTTCTTCTAAGAAGACTTCAAGTTGATGGATGTAAATCTCCTCATCTAAGTCTCCATGAAGAAATGCAGTCTTCACATCTAGTTTCTCAAGGTATAATCCTTCACTGGCAATAATACTTAAAACAGATATGATGGTATTGAGTTTTACAACTAGAGCAAAGATTTCAGTGTAGTCAACTCCTTCCTTTTGCTAAACTCCTTTGACAATTAGTTGAGCTTTGTATCTCTTGGACCTATCATGATCCTCCTTCACCCGATACACCCATTTGTTTTGAAGTGCCTTTTTCCCAACTGGTAACTCTACTAGTTCCCATGTCTGGTTGGACATTAAAGACTTCATCTCATCCTTCACGGCAAGCTCCCACTTACTAGCATCTGTCATCTGACATGCTTCCTCATAATTTGCAGGCTCTCCTTCATCAGTTAACAATATATAATTTAGATATTTTCTATTAGGTATGTGACGCCGAGAAGACCTTCGCAAAACAGGAGCTGAAATAGAAAGTTCTGGTGTGTCAAGTTCTTCATTATCATTATTTTCACATTATTCCTCTGACTGAGGAGTGTTAACTCTCTAAATTTTCCTATTTTCATGTGTTTAAAAGGTATTTTTAGTTCTTTTTAGTTTCTAATTTTCTAGAATTAGGTTAGTTTAACATTTTTTCTTTAATTTTAGAGTTTTGTTAAAATAGTGTTAATTTTGTGTTTTTAATAATATATAGTATTTTTTAAATAAATAAATGTTTTGCTCTTTTCTTTAAATGTAATTTTTTTTAGAACTATAGGATTTTATTTTTGCTGCTTAAAACTCTTAAATTCTTTCTTTCATGCAGATCAAGGGTTGGGTTAAAAGAGTGTTATTTGGGCCAAGCTGCTAATGGGCCAGCGTTGATCCCAATATTTTAATTGTTGGTAGTGGCTGAAATGAAAATGCTGAAGCTGTGCGTTTTAAGTGGAGAGGAAAGGAACTCTGCGAGACTGATATTGGGCCAGCATTGAGGCATGGGTTGAAGCCCTTTTTGGTGGTTTAATGAAACGCAGTTTCATATTGCGTTGAGGAAAAGCAGATGGGGGTTTGCTACTTCGTGATTCATTCGTGCAATAAAGAGGGCTTCTTTCCCCAAATTCTCTCAACCCTCAAGCTAGGGTTCTTCAAAGCGCAGAGAGAAGAAGTGTTGCAGCGATTCAGAGACGCAAGCTCCACAGCCCATACACAGACAACCCAAAAGGGAGACGACCCATAAAGGAAATCGGACCGGAGAAGCTTGATCAGAGTGAAGATTAGAAGCACTTGCTAAGCTTGATTGATTGAAGAAGCGAAGAACTGTTCAGAGTTAGTTGAAAACCAATCGAGAAGCTTCTGAGTTAGTTTATGATTCCTCCCCTTTTCCCCTTTTCTTTCTTTTTCTGTTTTAGATTTTCCCTATAAAAGGGGAGTCTTTGTAATATAGAACGTACAGGTGGTGGGTAACAGACACCACTCTAGACTCTCAGTTCCAATTTTCTGCTTTAGTTTAGAATTTATAGCTATTGTAGAAAGTAGAACTTTGCTTCGCTGGGGTTTTTGATCTCTCCATAGGGTGACAGATGATGGAATCTTGGACTCTGGTATTCTGTACTGTTGATTTCAGATTTTAATACAAGTTTTATGTTTCAAGCTGTTTCAATTTACATTCCTAATTGTCCTTATTTTCTATTCTGCAATCTTAATTTTCCAGCCCATTTCGCATTGTTAATTCTGCGTTTTAGTTTGATTACATTGTCAATTTACATGTTCTGAATTTAGTTTGGTTTCATTTACCGTTCTTGCATCCCTGATGTTCCTAGTTTTCATTTTTTTCTTTTATGTTCACTTTATATTTAATCATTCTTCATTAGATATGTTTCTTTTTACCCTTTTTGGTCGTTGTAGTATACGTTAGTCTAGTTTTAATTTTGGGTCAGTTGTCTTGGGTAACTTCACTCTATTTTCTGATTGTTTCCAATATAGGTGCTTAGGTTTTGATTTCTTATTTCTTTTTTTAGTTTTTACATGTTACTCCCTTCACCAATTACTATAGCTATTTCAATTGATGAATTCTATAGAATCTCAGTTTGTGAAATAACTAGGAAGAACTCTTTGATTCAAGAATATGATATGTTTAGGATGAAGAATGGTGAGACTATATATGATGTGCAGAAAAGATTACTCACATTGTGAATCACCTTCTTGCTCTTGGAAAGAACTTTGACAAGGAAGAGCTAAACATCAAGATTTTAAAGAGTCTAAATAGATATTAGCAGCCAAAGGTTACAACTATATCAGAATCAAGGGATCTAACTACCAATATGGCTACACTGTTTGGAAAACTTAGGGAACATGAGCTTGAGTTGGGAAGGCTGAAAGAAGAGGAAGAAGGAGAGCAAAAACAAGCAATTTCTCTCAAAACTACTGCAAAAATAGCAAGTAAAAGCAGCTCAAGAAAACATGATGCACAAGATGATCTATAAGCTAAAATTTATAATGTTGAAGCAATGAGTTTCATGGTAAAAAGGTTCTCCAAATTTTTGAAATTCAAAAATAATACTAACCTTGATTTTGCAGGAAATGCATGGACAAATAGAAGAAAGGGAAAATTTACTGCTGCACCAACTTGCTATGAATGTGGAAAGGTTGGACACATTATGCCAGAATGTCCAGTGATCAAGACAAAATGAAACAAAAGCTGGAAGAGAAGAACAATCAAGACAGTAGAAACTGTTACCAATAAGAAGCATTGATGCTTTGAAGTGGTTTTGAAGATGATGCACTTGATCACTTGAAGACTTGAAGAAACCAATAATTTGAATGTTAAAAGCATTCATTGTAGAAAGCATTTGTATAGGAGTAATTTTTCAATTTGTAAACACTTAGAAGTTTCATAACTTAGTGATTTCTTACGACAATAATAGATTATTATAGGGGATAATCAATTATCACAAGCAAAAGTTGAAAAGAGTTTGTCTCGACAATAATCAATTATCATAGGGATAATCAATTATCACCGTAAGTTTTGATATTGTCCAGGGTTCGACAATAATTGATTATCACTAAGGATAATTGTAGAAAAAGTGATGCCTTGTATCTCAAACCAAGAGAGGGGGTGAATTGGATTTTGCTTAAAAAATAGTTCTTTTAAAAGGTTTTGCAAAATCTTTAAGTTTTCTGGCAATCAATATGACAAGTTTATGAATCAACAATAAAAGAGAATGAGAGAAAGATCAACATAGAGATTTATACTAGTTTGGCCAAGCCTACATCCAGTCTTCCTTCAACAACCTTAGTTAAAGGGAACCACTATAATGATAGAGTCATACAAGCAAGAATACATAGATATCCTCTCTCAATGCACTCTCCTTTCCCAACTCAATATCACTTACAATACAAGATGTGAACACCTCACAATCTCACAAACCCAGAAAGCAATCCCAACTTTTTGTACACCTTGGGAGCAATTCTAACTCTCAATGCAGAACACACAGGTTCTCCTTTAGGCTCACAACAACAAGAACACAATCCACTTGATTGTAATGTCAACACTAATCCTCAAAGAATACACCTAAAGTGCAGAATTGATCAACAATGTATTAGCACTACTATCTTGTAAGAATCTTGATGATTTCTTTCCAAATGAATGATCTTGATTCTCCAAGAAGTCTTAGGACACTCCTGCAATCAATACTTAACAAATAAGTCAGTTATGAAAGTGTAAGTTCATAGATTGTATTGAAGTAGCGCGCAAGGCGTCTATTTATAGAATTTTCAATTCTAACGCAATTTAATCAATTATGCTTTTAGTGTAATCTATTAAGCTTTTCCTTCTGCTTTAATAGTTTTACATCTGTTTCAGATTTAACAGATTAAATGATGCATGCAATCGATTAAGTAAATCATATAAGCCAACAACAAACAAATATGACTGTTATAGGCAGTTATGCCTTTCAATGAAAATGATTATCACAAGATAAACATTTTAACTGATTATGAAACATATGTAATCGGTTAATTTCCATACTTAAGCAAATTTCAAAATCATTTTCCATTCTAAATATATCAAAGCACTCAGCAAATACATGTTGCCATAACAACGTGTTTTAATCGATTATACAACTAATGTAATCAATTAAATCATAGTTGTTTTGCCCCTATTAAGCATATACAGAAATCTGGAGAAATTTAACAGATTATATAAACAGTTTAATCGATTATTTCTTCCAAATATGCAATCTGCAATATGTTTCAACTTATGATTCATTTCATGCAATGAATACATATATACGAATTATTTCAAGCACAAACATAGTAATAATCAATCAATTGTTTTGCCATTTGTTGTGCAAGAAACCATAAAACATTTCTTTTGTTCATCATCAAAAACACACATGTGAGATGGGTTTTGCTAGATCCAGGTTTCGACAATAATCGATTATCACTAAGGATAATCAATTATCACATTTTCCAAAACCCATAACGACCTGAAATAATCGACTATCACTTGTGACAACCGATTATCACTCATAGTTGGGAGCTATCTTTTCATTTTTTGACCCCTGACTTATATATAAAGCCTTCCTAAACCTTTTACAAGTTACCTAAACCATTTGAGAGTATGACACCCGGGCACTGACGAGGGCGGGGAGTGATCGCCGGTGCAAGAGGCATGAAGTGCGAGAGGCACAAACAAATAGCGGCTCCCGACAGGCTTCCAGTGGAAGGGGCACATGGAAGAATCGAACATACACCAGAATGAGAGGGATCTAGAGACTGTATAGGTATGGGACTATACGGTTGAAGGATAGCTTAAAGGAATTGATTTGGCTACTCATATCAACAAATGCATTTGCTTTTCGGTAGCTTAACCCATAAGAACTGCATGGTTAAGCGTGCTTAGCCTGGAGTAATTTAGGGATGAGTGACCTTCTGGGAAGTTTTCCCAAAAAGTGTGCAAGTAAGGACAAAGCATATTGGAAAGCCTTGTGTTGATGATGGTGTTGAACTAGAAAACTGTTCGATAAAATTTCTAAAAGAAAACCATAATTTTAAAAGAACCAATTCGCCCCTCAGAGCCTGCTTTGGCAGTTTTCCAAATTTTACAAAAATGGCTGAACATAACCAAGTTTATGCTGAGGGTGCTTCCATCAATAGACCACCACTTTTTATTGGTGATAATTATGCCTTCTAGAAAGTCAGAATGCAAATTTTTATGGGGTTTGTTGATAGAGGCATCTTGGAAGTAGTTGAAATGGTCCTTTTATCCCAACTAGAATTGTTGATGGTGTTGAACTAGAAAAACCTTATTTGTGTTGGACAACTGAGGAAAATAGAAGAGCACAGTTTGATATAAAAGCTAGAAACATTATTTCTTCTGTTGTTGTGCTTGATGAATTTTATAGAATATCTGTTTGTAAGACAACACATGAAATGTAGGAAGTTCTCAGAGTCACTCATGAAGGTACTAATGATGTAAAGAGTGGAAGGAAAAATACTTTGATCCAGGAGTACAAAATGTTCATAATGCAACTTGGAGAAACCATAGCAAACATGCAAAAGCACTTCACTCATGTCGTCAACCATCTCATTGGATTGGGTAAGACCTTTGATACCGATGAACTGAATGTAAAATATTTAAAGTCTTTGGATAGATCTTGGCAGCCCAAGGTTATTGCAATCTCAGAGTCTCAAATCTTATCCTCAATGTCCATGGCAATATTGTTTGGAAAGCTCCATGAGAATGAGCTTGAGCTTAATAGATTGACTACGGAAGAAGACCAAGGGAAGAAGAAGACCTTGGCATTCAAAACTAAAGTCTCCAAAGGAAAGAGCTCAAGAATGGAAGATGATTATGATGATGATGAGCACATGAGCCTCATGATCATAAGATTTTCTAAATTCATGAGAGCTAAGGGTAAGGACAAGTTTAGAAGCGAAAAGAAGGATAATAAAGGGTCCTCCTCTAGCTACAAGTGTTATGGATGTGGAGAAAGAGGACATGTCAAGGTGGACCATCCTAAAAACAAAATAAGTGAAGAAAAGAAAGAAAATAAATTCCACAAGAAGAAGAAAACATACATTGCTTGGGAAGAGAATGACTCTAGCTCATCCAGTTCAAGTGACTCTGATGAGGAAGCAAACTTGTGTCTAATAGCTGATCTTGATGACACTGCAAGTCAAGTAAGTTGTTCTAGCTTTGAAACTAGTGAAATTGACTTGCAAAATGCATTTCTTGAATTGTTGAATGAGTCTGAAAAATTGGATGCTACACATGAAAAATTAAAAGGTGAATTTCATGATTTATAACTCAAGTATGAAAAGGCCTTAGATGAGGAAGTGATCTTAAGAAATAAAATTTGTAATCTAGAATTGAAGGAGTCTAATGATGTTGTAAATCCTATTGAATGCTTGTCTTGTAAGAGTCATATGTTTGATATTGACATTCTGGAAAACTTAATTGCCAAAGAAACTAAATATGCATCCTGTGTGAAAAATGATGTTAGGAAGAATAAAATTAAAAACAGAATGTGCATCATAATAGGGGAACTAAAATAATAGAACACGTAGAGTTTGGACTAAAAAAGGGACAACTCTAGAAACCAAACTGCATGATGTTTGTTGCTTTTATTGTATGAAACATTGTCACACAACTAATAAGAGTAATATTAAGCATTTCGGTTTACCAAATGGAAAATATGCTTGGGCAAAAGTTGTGAAATGATTTTTAAAAATTATACTAACCCCAAGGATCCATAATGAGATTGGGAACCTAAATTTTTGCTTAATTTGTTTTGTAGGAACATTTAAAGTCAAAGAAGTCATTTTTGTATCTTGATAGTGGATGCTTAAGACACATGATGGGTGAAATAGAAGGTTCGTAAGCTTTGAGAAAAAGAAGCAAAGGTTTGTTACCTATGGGGATACCAACAAAATAAGAATAATTGGAACTGAAGACATTGGAGGAGGAAGTACCTTGACAATCAAAGATGTGCTATATGTTGAAGGACTAAAGCACAACCTTCTAAGCATAAGTCAATTATGCGATAAAGGTCCCAAGATAACTTTTGAAAGTGATAAATATACTGGTTATTATAAAAATTCCTCAGACATTGCATTACAAGGTGTTAGGCCTAATAATATCTATTTGATTAACATTGAAAGTGCATCTAGTCATAATATAACATGTGTAGTTGTAAAGGAAGAAAATCCTTCGCTATGGCATAAAAGGGTTGGACACATACATGTGCAATATTTGAGCAAATTGATTTCAAAGGATCTTGTGATTGGTTTGTCTAAATTAAAATTTGAAAAAAGACAAACCTTTTGTATCTTTTCAAAAGGGAAAGCAAACAAAATCTTCTTTTTCATCTAAGAACATGATTTCTACATCAACACCTTTAGAATTATTGCATATGGACTTTTTTGGTCCTTCTAGAATCAAAAGTTTTATGGAAATTACTATGCACTTGTAATTGTGGATGATTACTCTAGATACACATGGACCTTCTTTTTAACTTTGAAAAGTGAAGCTTTTAAAGCCTTCAAAACCTTTGCGAAAAAAGTCCAAAATGAAAAATATTTGAAAATTACGATTTTGAGTAGTGATCAAGGTGGTGAGTTTCAAAATGAATCTTTTGAAAATTTTTGTGATGAGTATGGCATAACTCATACCTTTTGTGCTCCTAGAACTCCCCAACAAAATAGGGTTGTTGAAAGGAAAAATAGAACTTTGGAAGAGTTAACTAGAACTCTATTGAATGAATGAAATGTACCTAAATATTTTTGGGCTAATGCAGTTAGTACTACTTGTTATGCTCTAAATAAGATGCCCATTAGGCCAATTTTAAAGCTAACTCCCTATGAGTTGTTAAAGGTAGAAAGCCATTTAAAAATCCTTGGATGTAAATGCTTTGTACTGAATAATGGTAAAGATATCTTAGAAAAATTTGATGCTAAATCTGATGAAGCTATTTTCCTAGGTTACTCCTTAACTAGCAAAGCATATAGAGTATTCAATAGGAGAACATTGATAATTGAAGAATCTATGCATATTTTTTTTTATGAGATAATGGACCTTGAGGAGAACCCTCTTGAGTCAAATAAGCCAATTGCAGGTGATGAAGATTATCTAAGGGAAGCTCTTGAAGAGATGTACTTAAATGAAAATATTCCCTCTGAAGTTTCTCATATGCCACAAGAAGATGATCCTAGAAGCTATCAACAACCGTGAGGCCTCTCTATGGATAACATCATTGGAGATATCTCAAAAGGGGTAACCACTGGACGAAATTGAAATAATTTCTGCTTGACTTTTGCTTTTGTTTCATAGATAAAACCCAAAAACATTGGTGAAGCTTTTAAAGATGAAAAATGGTGTATAGCTATGCAAAAAGAGCTGAACCAATTTGAAAGGAATGAAGTTTGGGAACTCATTCCTAGAGAAGAACACTATCAAGTGATTGGTACAAAATGGGTATTCAGAAACAAGTTGGATAAGGATGGTCATATCACAAAGAAAAAAGCAAGGTTGGTTACTAAAGGCTATTGTCAAGAAGAATGTATTGACTATGATGAAACCTATGCACCGATAGCCAGGTTAGAAGCTATTAGATTATTACTTGTTTATGCTTCATTGATGAAATTTAAATTGTATCAAATGGATGTGAAAAGTGTCTTTTTTAAATGGTTTCATTAAGGAAGAAGTTTATGTTGATCAACCTCCTGGTTTTGAAGATTTTAAGTTTCCAAATCATGTTTACAAGTTAAAGAAAGCTTTGTATTACCTTAAATAAACACCTACGTCTTGGTATGAAAAACTTAGTAATTTTTTGATTGAAAATGACTTCTCTAGAGGAAAGGACGATTCAAATTTATTTATAAAGAAAGCAGGAAGTCATATTTTGGTTGTACAGGTTTATGTTGATGATATAATCTTTGGGTCAACTGATAATTCCCTATGTGAAGGGTTTGCTAGTATAATGCAAGGAGAATTTGAGATGTCTATGATGCGTGAGTTAACATTTTTCTTAGGATTACAAATAAAACAAATGGATGGAGGAACCTTTATTTCCCAAATAAAGTATCTTAGAGAAATTCTTAAGAAATTTGGAATGGATACTTCCAAAGAAGCCAACACTCCCATGGGCACCTCTTGCTATTTAGATAATGATGAATTAGGGGTAGAAGTAAATCAAATCATGTTTGGAGGCATGATAGGATCTTTGCTTTATCTTACAGCCAGTAGACCAGACATAATGCAAAGTGTTTTTGTATGTGTTAGATATCAAGTCAATCCCAAAGAATCCCACCTTTTAGTTATTAAGAGAATAATGAAATATCTTAAAGGCACTACTTCATTTGGGTTATGGTATGCTTCAGATGCAACAACTAGTCTAATAGGTTACTCAGATGTTGATTATGATAATTGAAAAATTGATAGAAAAAGCACTAGTGGAACCTGTCATTTCCTAGGTTGTTCCTTAGTTTCTTGGCACTCAAAGAAACAAGCATGTGTAGCTTTGTCTACCACAAAAGCAGTATACATAGCTGCTGAAAATTGTTGTGCCAAAATTCTTTGGATGAAATAACAACTTGAAGATTTTGATATCTTCCTTAATCACGTTCCCTTAAGATGTGACAACACAAATGCCATAAACTTAACTAAAATCCCTATAATGAACTCTAGGACTAAACATATTGAGATTAGAAATCACTTTTTAAGAGATCATATTCAAAAAGGTGATTTCATTATAGAATACATTGACATAATGCATCAATTGGCTGATATTCACTAAGGCATTACCCAAGGATAGATTTTATGACCTTAGAAGAGATTTAGGTGTTAGATATGTCTTAGGATTAAAATTAGAGTCATATATGTGTTTTTCATAAATCACCTTGTAATAATTGATTATCTAAAGGTCATAATCGATTATCTTTGAACTATGAACCAATTTTTATTTGGTAATCATCGATTATTGCGTGTCATAATTGATTATCTTGGGATTTTGCAGCAACTGGGTTTTCATTCGGTAATAATTGATTATTTGAAACAATAATCATTTATCCGCGATTTTTTAGGAAAAATTATTGAAACGATAATCAATTATTGTTAGTGATAATCGATTAGCAGACGTCATTGTTTCAAAATATAGTCGTTACAACGGTCCAAAATGGCTAGAAACGGCCATAAACTACTAGTTTTCTCTTTTCCTCTATAAATATGCGCCGTAATCAATTAAAACCCACTCTTGTACCTAAACTCTACCCAATTAAGATCTCCAAAGCTCTTTTCTATCATTCTCTTACATATTCTGTGCACTTTATTTTTCCTATCTCTCCACCCTTCCAAATCCATGGTTGATGCTCGTAGAAAAATGCCTACAAGAAGAAGAACTAGGGGTTCTTCCTTTTCTCGCCCTCGTGTCATTCGACCCGCAAACCTTGAAGGATGGATCTCTGACACGGAGAAGAAAACAAAGTTTTCTAATATTTTTGAAAGAAAAGATTATTTCCTGTAAATATTTTAGATTAGGTTGGTACATGTTTTATGGGTTTCAATTCCCCAACCTTTTCGAAGATCAAGGACTGTAACATCTTGTAGAACAGAAAGGTTGTATCTATCCAGATCTCATATGTGTCTTCTACTTCAACCTTCATCTTCGTGATGGAATAGCCACTACCAAAGTAAAAGGCATCAACATCATCCTTGATGATGATATCTGGGCCAATGTGGCCATGATGCCTATTCGAGATGATTATGTTAAAGTGAATCTTGGTGTTGATGGCTTCAACCGTCTCCTCACTTTGCAATCTTTTCTTAGGAATCCTCAACAATAAATCGGGCAAAGACAACTCCTGGTAGGAGGTTTTAAAGTTGAAGAAAGATTGATTCATTATTTGATCGTGTGGGTTCTATGCCCCAAGCCATCAATCATGCTTAATGCTCAAAACAAGATCTTCTCATTATCTATGGGCTTCTCAATCACATTCATATTGATTGGTCCTCTCTCATTGTGAATACCATGATGAAATCGCAACGCTATCATGTTTATCACCTTCCATATGCTCTTCTTGTGTCTCGCATCCTTTAGTACAAAGGAGTCAATGTTGATGGAGAAAATACTCGTGCTATCCAAGTTGTTGGTTCAAAGATTGGAGAAACCACTTTGCAACAAATGGGCTTTTTTGCTCGTGGTAACATCTTTGTCCACAAAGATGAAGCAGATCATGATGATGAAGATGATGATGTAGATGCCCATATAGCGGAACCAATCAATGTAGCTAATCCTACTAAAGCTGGTCCATCAGTTATTCCTTCACCTTCCCCTCTTCCTATTGAAGATCAAATTGCAAATTTGACAAGGCACATAGAGCAGATGAGTACTCTCCAATAACACTCTAGACGATACCATGAGTTAAACACCATACTTCGTCCAACAATGAAGTCTTTAATCAATGACTGGTATCTTAAGAAAAAAGCTTAAATGATAAATTACTACTTGAACGGTAGAAAACGCAAAAAGCACTTTATTATTCTGAACAAGCATTAAATGTTATTAAATGCTTAACATTCATAAACCAAAAAAGTGATAAGAGAAAAGACAAAGAAGACTCACGATTCAAGGCAATAACTTATGTCTAACGGATAACTTTTGAGAAGCCTTTAAATAGAAAAAGATTCGAGGAAAGCATTAAGATAATAGCTAACAAAGAGAATATCACAAGAAAAGCAACATATTCGAGATGAAAAAGCACAGAAGATCTCAAGAGTAAAAGAGAATATCTGAGAAGAGAAAAAGAAAAAGTTGAAAAAGACTCCCAATCTTCATTGTAATATTAGCTTATTATTTCTAAGTAGAGAGAAACGAGAGAAATACTTAGCGAGTCTGCAGAGAATATTGTATTGAACATATATCTCTTTATGAGAGTAATCGTCTAATGACTTATAAGCAATCAGAGTGGTTGCAAATTCTAAAGAGAATTCAAACACTTGTTGTTTAACTCGGGAAAGTTAAAGATTAGCAGGCAGCGTATCAGGAGATACCAGGATTGTCTAGTGGAAACCAAGAGTGGGAGAAACTCAACTAGTCTAGGGTAACAAGAGTTGTTCTTTGACTAGGGATACCAAGAGTGGTGAAGAATACTGCACAACAAAGAGTGAATGAAACTCAACTAGGAAACGTATCAAGGGATACCAAGATTGCCTAGGGATACCAAGAGTGGTAAGAATATTCAGTTGTAATCTTGTTAAGGATTACAGTGGAATGATAACGATTTAAAACATTGTTATTTGTAATATGATTTTGATACTAAAAGCACCTTTTTTCACTTAGAAACTAGCTTGGACTCATACTTTTTTAATAAATTGTGTGAATAAGAGAGTTAAGGTTGATTTCAATGATTTTATGACTAATTCCCCTTGTTTTGACAGAGATTGAGGTAATACATGAAGCAGAGATGAAAAACCAAGAAGATGGAGCTTAGAAGGACTTAAAAAGGCACCAAAAGGAGGGACAGCAAGAAGCCTGGGTGCCCAGAAGGGAAGCTTGAGCTTGCAGAATCGACGTCCATCGCCCGGGCGGTCTCCCTGGCCGCTTGGGCGGAGGGGCCTCGAAGCTTAGGTGGTCAAACTCGTAGCTTGGGCCTTACATGAGGTGCTCTCACTGCCCGGGCGGTCTCCTTGGACGCCTGAGCGTCGACTTTCGTGGATCAGTCCCTGTTTCATCTCTATTTCGACTCTATTGCATTGGGCCCTGTTTTTGCATGTTTATGACCTTATTTAAAGGGCGCTAGGGCTCTGGGTTTTGTATCTCTGTTAGAGAAGAGCATAGCATTAAACTCTTTTCCCAATTCTTAGGCTTTCATTCTCATTCTTTCTTCCATTGTTCATAGAGTTCTCCCATGTCTATTGGGAACTAATTTCTATTTTTTAGCATGGTTTATGAATTGCATGAGTGTCGGGAGGTTCCTTACAATTCAGGTTTTTGTTGAATTACTCCTAAGGGTTATATTGCTCAAGGATGAGGGTATGAGTCTTGGTCCTCTTAATCTATTGTTCTTCACATCTTATTGTCAGGAATGCTAGGAATTGTATGAACTGGTAATTTAGGACAGGCTTATTCGTCGAGGGATTGGATTTAGGTAATTTAGTGAGAGACGTTGGCATTAATGCATAAAGAAGAATTCTTATATACATGAGAGGGAACTTGGTGAAATCTAATGCCAACAACATACCCATCTCATATTAATCAACATCTGTTCATCTTTGTGCTTCTTTGCTATTGATCAATTGCATTCATATTTTATTTTATGTTTTTGCATCCAAACCCAATAATCTCTTTTTATTTTAAGTCTTAATTAATGTTGCTATCACACGACTGTTCAGCATTGAGAGTCCTCTGGGATACGATACTTGGTCTTACCATTTTATATTACTTGTGCGACTCGGGACACTTGCCGATTTTCCTTAACATGGAACCCTCTAGGGTTAGAGGAGATTGGACGTAGCTCAGTTGGAGTGAACCAGTATAAAAATATTTGTGCATTTATTATTTTACTCTCTCTCAACACATTTTTTATAAAATCCTATAGTTGCATTTTGATTTCAAATATAAGAGCTTCCTATATTAAACAATCATTCATTAAAGAAGGAGTTTCATCAAAATACTGTAGTGAAAATTCTGAATAGCACTTGAAAATAATTTATCATTTTAACTAATTGCAAGGTCAAGTGTTTGACAACTTACGAAAAAATATTTATACTCGACGAAAGAGACATAAACATAGAGAGCTATAAGCAAAATATATGTTAGATATTCGGTATTTGTGCGTCTATTGTTTTTATCTTCTCTTCAAGGATCTTCAATCTATAGGGTTTATGAGAAAATATTCGTTAGATAGTGTTTGTTTTTTATCTTCGGATCTTCATAGCCTTTTCGTAGGTAGCATCCGTAAGTTGAATTCAACTTGTCAAAGTAGGCATACTTTTTCCATGAATGTTTTCTTTGTCTCTAACGTCCACTTCTAAAGGTGAATATTTGACATAGGCAACTACAAATAGTAGAGTAGATATGCTTGCAGGAAAATATGTCATTTTTCTTATCACTTTTGGTTTTTAGAAACGTTGTGTATTAAACGCTCTTTAATGTGTGTTCAGAACAACTATGTGTTTTTCAAATTTTCTATCGTTCAAATAAGATTTGATTTTTTAAGCGTTTCAGAGATGATACCAAGTAATTCATAGAGGTTTCATCATTTGATGAGGATGTTCTTTCACATCAAGGTATCATTTAGCCTATACAAGGCATTTACTAACATCGCTACTTTTAGTGATCTTTGTTCAATTCAAGAGTGTCTTTAGGATAGTGTTGCTCAACACATGTTTTTGGAGCACGACTATAACTTTTAGCATGTTTACCAAAAACATCATTTTGCGAGATATAGTGAAATCTTATTTAGCATTGTTTAGCAATGTATAGCAAGACTCTCATATAGCACATTAATGCACTTTGTAAGGATATCGTTTGGTAATGTCTCTACTAAGATATTAGTGCATTTACTAAAGCTTTTCTTTAAACATTCCGATCTTCACAAAGCTTTTAAATTAGAAGTATTTTTTGTCAACGATATTGTTTTCACAAAGATAATACTTTGTCAAATGCTCATTTCGTTTATCATTGTTTGTTAAACTACAAAAGATGAAGACATTAGACGGTTCAGTCTTATACACGATCTTGTCTTAACAAACTTGTCAAGGGCATATGTTATCATAAATAAAAATACATTTTAATATATCATGAATCAAGAAAACAAAACTGCCCCATAAAATATTATTTATAGTGATTATATATATATATATATATATATATATATATATATATATATATAATCATTATAATCATAGTGCACCTTACAATTCAATTTTACTAGTTCTTTTTTCTAAACTACTTTAATTGACATGCTAATTTCACTCTCCCAACTTTAACTAATTTTTATCAAGCACATATACAACAATTATATAAATATTAATACACACTACACTTACATATGAAACAAATAATAAAAGTAATTGTTGAGATTGTTGATAGGGGGAGCATAGGATTAGTTGAACCCACAAACAAATGTGTATGTACTGTGTTATATGTGTTATATGCTTATGCTTACTGTGAGAGTTGTACAAGCATATCTGTGAACATATTGTGTTGATTATTGCATACTACTGCGTTTGTAATGTGATTATATTTGTGTATGCATAATATGGGGTTTGGAGATGGAAAAACCACATGCACCAAGCATATATGTATGACCAAATCGATTACAATAGTGTGTTAATCAATTAAGGTCATCAGACAGCTGAAGCTTTTTAATTGTGGCAAAACAACAAGTTTTAAGTCATTTACATTAGTGGTTAAATCGATTAAAACTCGTGTGTTTGCACAAATATTTTTCAAAGTGTGTTGTGATGGATTTTGAGAAGAAAAGTTTTCAAAATATGCTAAGTGTTACAACTTAATCGATTACATGGATCATGTATTCAATTAAGTTAGTTAAAGATTTGAAAGTTGTTTCATTGCTTGCCATAATTTTTACAACGATCATATTTTTAAATATATTGACCAAGCATTTATTGCAATTCAATTACATTAATTGAGCATTCAGTTAATGCTTTAACTGTTGTTGATCTGCTATAACTGTGAAATGTATTCAACTAGATTAATAGCATAATCAATTTCAATCATACTATAAATAGACGCATGATTTGAATTCTATAAAAAAAAATAGTTAAACAAGAGAGAAACGCTCCAAGAAACAAGAACTACTGTGGTGATCAAGTCTTGATGATTTCTTGAGGAGCAAGGTTGATTGATTCGTAAAGTCTGATCGTTCTGCACACAGAAGGTGCTTACTGCGTGATCAGGAAAAGCTTTGGCAAACGTTGAGAGTTCCTTGTTTCCTTGTGGTGTATACAGGAAGAAGAACGTGGTTCTTGACTTTGAGAAGGGTCTCAAAGGGTTGACTGCAGGAGAGGATTGTTCTTGCTGCTAGTCTGTTTTTGTATTTTCCTATATTAGATTTGTGAGTTAGAGAGGTGATTTACATTTTGACGTGAGGTCGTTGTAAAGCCCTTGTTGTAAAAACTCAGATCATTATAGTGCATTAGCTTCCAATCTCGGGTTGAGTGGAAGGACACTGGATGTAGGCAGATTGGCCGAACCAGTATAAAAATCAGAGTTTGCATTTTGTTCTCCCTATCTCTCTCCATTTAATCTATTGCATATTATCTGTATTCGAATATGCATACTGTTACATTGCATACATTTTACTTGCAATTGAAGAAAAGTTTAAGGACTTACTTTTTTGCGAAAAAGATTTAAAAAGGGACAATTTGTTCACCCCCACCCCCTCTTGGTGTGAGAAACAAAGCACGTTTTTTTTAACAATAATAAACATATATTCTACATAGAGCAAGAATCAAAGGTATGACCACCAATCCATAACAACGAGCTCTAACTAATTGTGTTACACTTTACTTTTATAATAATTATCTTTTTTTATTTTAAATAATGACTCTCATGACTACCACATTTTCTATATATCTAATTTTTCTGGGTCTTACATTCTTCCTAACTTCAAACATTTTTGTCCGTTAAAATTGAACTCATCAGGAAGCATTCATCATGCAGAACTTCATAAATTTCTCAAAAATTAAATAAACCCTAAACACATAAATTTTCCATAATACAATAATAACAAAAAATTTTGAACAATTAAAGAACATTCCAACAAACTACTCAATGTATTCTAAATCATACAAAAGAAAAACTACAATCTATTCACAACTATAAGTAGCAAAAAAAACTCTACATATATTTACATCATGTAAACCACAAGCTAACACAATACATGGCAAAAACTATATGAGCTCACCCCCAAGGCCCCAAAAGATTTTCAAAAAGTTGGCTCTGATAACAAATTGTTACACATCAGTTTGGGATGCCACCGTTACGAGTAAAAACTAAAATATTTTAACCAAAAATAACTATAATTTCAATTAATTATAAAATAAAACTTCTAAATAGAATAGTTTATTCTAAACAAAAACCATAATGTCCCCCAACACTCTCAATCAACTCTTCGCGCTATAGAGTATCCAAATTATCTAATCTACATGATCATATACTCTTGTATAAAACTATCATCGTAAGTAGAAACCACAACCACAACTATAGGGGTGAACTAACTAAGAATCAATCATAAGCGAATAACAGAACTCACAAGTGCTAAATATGCATCCCAATAATAAACACAACAATAACACACCAATAACATAAACACAGTTACACATCATCATCACAAACCAATGGTCTATCCCCTGTACCCTACCATACCACATGTTCATGAGAACCAAACTAGTTCGAGTTGTCCTGCCATCCAACACTAGACTTGGTCCTACCATCTTCCCTTCTTCCCGCATGCACGATCGAAGATGGTGCAACACTGGAACCCATCATCTTCTCGCATCTACGACCGAAGAGAACCTCTTTCTTGTATCCATGGCTGAAAGAGTATGTAGTACTCAAACTAATCCTCTTCCTGCATCCAAAATCGAAGAGAATCTCTTTCCTGCATCCACGACCAGAAGAGTCATCTTTGGATTTACTAGGTGCAGCAAGAAGATCCCACAACAACCTATCATATCTTCAAACGCATACATCCAAACGACAACATACATATATGTTAAAGAAAAAATTGTTTATATGAACAAATGATCTCATGTTTTGAAGTTTAACCAAATAACATTAAAACGGGTTAAAGATCAGAAAGCAACTTAGGATAAAACCATAAAGCTAAAAACCCCGAACAAACAAAACTAGAACCTGAACCCCAAACATAGAAATCATAGGAAAACACTTAGGTCCTAGGAAATAGAAAAACACTTAGGCTAGAACAATCAAACACATGACTAGATGATGTCTTGTCTAAAGGTGTTTGAGAGAGAATTAAGTTAAACGCTCAATGCTTAAAATACCTAAAGAAAGTATTTGGCTTCTCTAAAAAACGAAACAGGTCGAGACAATGTCTTCAACTAAAACCATCAAAAGACATAACTGATTAAAAGACATAAGAAAGTCTGAGCAAGTTAAACGTTATTTGCCTACAAAGAGACAAATCCAAAAGAAGCGTTTACTTGAATCTAGACGATACCATGAGTGAAACAAACACGTCATCTTGTGATGAAGTATCTACACATTTGGTATCTTCAAAATAAAGGAACTTAATATGTAAAATGTTACCTAACGGTAGAAAATCAAAAAGCATTTTGTTCTGGGTGAGAATTAAATGACATTAAATGCCCAATAGTAAAAAACAATAAAAAGTGATAAGAAAAGTCACATTTGTTGCATGTACAGTTTACTCTAATTTTGTATATAAGTTAATCTACTGATAACGGTTTAAAACACTGTTATTTGTGATATGATTTTGATACTAAAAGCACCTTTTTTCACTTAGAAACTTGCTTGGACACATACTTTTTCAATAAATTGTGTGAATAAGAGAGTTGAGGTTGACTTCAATGACTTTATGACTAATTCCCCTTATTTTGTTAGAGATTGAGGTAATCCTGGAAGCAGAGATGAAAATCCAAGAAGATGGAGCTCAGAAGGACTTAAAAAGGCACCAGAATGAGGGACAGCACGAAGCCTGGGCGCCTAGAAGGGAAGCATGAGCGTGCATAATCGACGTCCACCGCCCGAGCGGTCTCCCTGGCCGCTTGTGCAGCGGGGCCTCGAAGCTTGGGCGGCCAAATTCGTAGCCTAGGCCTTACATAAGGTGCCCTCACCACCCGGGCAGTCTCCTTGGACGCCTAAGCGTCGAATTTCGTAGACCAGGCCCTGTTTTGACTCTATTGGACCGGGCCCTATTTTTGCAAATTTCTGACCTTATTTAAAGGACCCTAGGGCTCTAGGTTTTGTATATCTAGCAGAGAAGAGCATAGCACTACACTCTTTTCCTAAATCTTAGGCTTTCATTCTCATTCTTTCTTCCATTGTTCATAGAGTTCTCTCATGTTTATGGGGAACTAATTTTTATTTGTTGTTGGGGGATTATGTAACCTTGTAAACTCTCATTATTTGAATTGATTCTTAATTCCATATGTTTTTCCATTAATTGTTAGAGTAATTCATCTATTTCAATGCTTGCTGTGTTTAACTCATTTATTTGCATGATTTTTGAATTTCATGAGTGCCGGGAGGTTCCTTACAATTCAGGTTCTTGTTGAATTACTCCTTAGGGTTATATTGCTCAGAGTTGAAGGTATGAGTCTTGGTCGTCTTAATCTCTTGTTCTTCACATCTTATTGCCAGGAATGCTAGGAATTGTATGAATTGGTAATTTGGGACATGCTTATTCGCCGAGGGATCGGGTTTAGGTAATTTAGTGAGAGACGTTGGGATTAATGCATAAAGAAGAATTCTTATATACATGAGAGGGAACTTGGTGAAATCTAACCCAACAACATACCCATCTCATATTAATCAAAATTCGTTCATCTATGTGCTCCTTTGCTATTGATCAATTGCATTCATATTTTATTTTATGTTTTTGCATCCAAACCCAATAATCTCTTTTTATTTTATGTCTTAATTAATCTTACTATCACACGATTGTTCAGCATTGAGAGTCCTTTGGGATACGATACTTGGTCTTACCATTTTATATTACTTGTGCGACTTGGTAAACTTGCCGATTTGCCCCCAACATCTACACGCATCCACAGTGCTATAGATCAAAAATCAAATGTGGACATCAGAGACAAAATAGATAATCATGGAATGTTCCTCTCTTGAAGTAGAGTCTAAAAAGATTGTACAACCTACTCCAAGCAAAAGACTGAAAGAGCATATATGCTCTGACAAAGTTGACTTACACAACGGTTGTTATGAAAAGAAGAAGGAGAAAACACAAGTATCAAGGCTACTAACTACAAACGTTTTCTAACGGACAAATATTCATAAAGCCTATAAATAGAAGATCTCTCACGAAGAAAATCAAGAGGACAAAATAGTGGATAGAAAAAGTGCGCAAAGCTTACAACGACATATTCATCCTAAAGAGAAAAAGAGAGAAAAGAGATAAATGAAAAGAATACATCTGAGCCGAAGAAAAGAGAAGAGAAGAGAAAAGGGAAAGAGATACTCTCGAGCTTAAGCGTTAAATCTTTTACTCTTGTAAGATTATAGAGAAACACCTGTGAGGGTTTAGACTGTACAATATTGTAATCATATTGTCTCGTTTAGTCTAAACTAGTTGTTGGGAAACAGGTAGGCTTCGTTTTAACACCAAGGGGTGGGGTGAATTGGTGAGTTTTCAAAATCAGAGTCTTTTCACAATATTTGATTCAAAGTACAAAACTTTACAAACTTTCCTGAATCGCAAGTAATAGAAAATTAACTGCAGCAAAAAATCAAAGTAGACTACGTGAATTGTAAAGTCGACTAAATGTAAAAGAGTAGGATAGAGAATTCAAACGTAGGTTGTTATACTGGTTCGGCCTCAATGCCTACATTCAGTGTCCTTTCAGTACCAGGAAACAAATGCACTATAATGCTCAAGGTTTTTACAACAAGGCTTTTATAGAGACCTCCACGTCAAAAATATAAAACACGTCTCTAACCCTCTAAGCAAAATATAGGCAAACCACACAGCAAGACTTGCAGCAAGATATCTCCTCAAAGTGTACCAGAATCCACGAGTCCAACCCCTATAGTCACAATAGGTAACACGGCAATCGCCACGAATGCCAACAACAATCTTGATCAACTCAGAAACACCTTAATTGTGCAGATTCTAATCAAGCAATAAGCGTGACAAAGTCCTCCTTCAAAAACTCTTCAAAGAAAGATCACAATCGTCTTCTTGATAAGTTCTTGGAGCTCAAATCTTCAAAGAAATAATCTGACACAGAATATGAAAATGTTAGATTTCCAAAAGTTCTCAAAAGTTCTTTGAAACAACTCAAGTCTCGTCTATTTATAGATTTCTATAAAACAGATGCTCCTGCAGTCGAATACGCTACTAATAGAGTCGACTGTATTAAAACAGTTATAACAGTTAAGTCAAAATAGTAGCAGTCCAGTCAAACAAATTAATTCCTCATTCAATACAGTTGACCAACATTCAATGCTCAACTAACTTTTAAAAATATAGCCGTTACTGGTCATGAGCATAACAAAATTTCAAATCAAGCAACTAATACATTCGAATGCGTGGCGCACACAGTCGACTTCGACACAATAGTTCACTTTGAAATTCTTTTCAATGCAAAATCTCACATAGCACTGTTTCTAAAAATTTGTGCGTAGTCTCGAGCTTAATTCGACTTCCCCCATAATGAAGTCGACTTACAGCTTGCAGATATGCCACACGATGTAAGTTTGTAAAAGTGCATGTGATTTTCTTCTTTCAAAACATGTGTAATGCAACAGATATGGTGTAACATATACAAGCTCAATATATGTGCATTCACATATACAAGCTCAATATATTGGTAGTCTAGTACTAGGAGTGGTGTGAATACTCAAGGAAATCTCGGCAGGGTGCTGAGTACTATGAGTGGTGCGAATACTTAAAGGAAATCTCGGCGAGGTAGCTGAGTACTAGGAGTGGTGCTCATACTCATTTGTAATCATGTGAAGATTATAGTGGAACCCTATATAGAGGAGATTAGACGTAGCTCGGTTGGAGTGAACTAGTATAAAATCTCTTGTGTTATTTTCTCTTCTCTTTACTAAATGATCCTATTAGAAAACCTGCAGTTGGGCTTTATATTTGAAAATATAAGAACTTTCAGGCTCAACAATCCTTTATTTTTTAAAGAAAGTTCTTACCAACACTATAGTAGAAATTATTCGGAATAGCACGCTGATCTTTTCAAAGCTTATATTTCAAATCGAGTGTCTAAGCATTTGATAGGACATTTTACTCGCTCGACAATATGCTATTTCAGAAGGATTGCGAAAAATGTTTCCCAAAAATACTAGGTACTTCAATATACACAACTCACTCAAAAACATGTTTTGTTCTCTAACCCATTCAAAATCATTCATACTATTATTCACCATGCATAAAAGATCCAAACAGTATCTACCAACCAATTTTATAATAACAATAGTCAATAAAAAGACTGCAGCAACATTGATATAACAATACCACAAGATCATATATAACATGCAAACAATTAGAATAAAAATCAAGAATGTCAAACATCAAGATTAAAAATCAAGAATAACAAAACCAAGAATAAAAATCAAGAATGACAAAACCAAGAATGTAAGCTACACTACCTCTAATCCAATAAAGAGTTCTAGATCTTCTAAGCCCTCCTTACAGCTTGACTTCTAATCTTCTCCCTTAGCAGAAAATAATATTCTCTTCTCAAAGCTCTCTCACAACTATTATAAAATATATAATATTATTATAACCAACCTAATCTATATTAAAACGTAATTCTACGTTCTTAAATAAAATATATATATATATATATATATATATATATATATATATAATTATGGTTCTAATTTCAAACAAAATAATACTATTTTATTTTAATAAAATTAATAAGTTAATTTTATTTTCTCAACTTTAATTAATTTTTATCAAAAATATGCACAACAATTATTATAAATACTAATATACACCTTACTTTCACATAAAACTAATAATAAAAATAATAAACATATATTATACATAAAATAAAAATCAAACATATGATAACTATTAATCTATAACAAGAACTCTAACTAACTATGTTATTCTTCACTTATACGATAATTATTTTTTTATTTTAAATAATAAATATCATGACTACCACATTTTTTAAATATTTAATTTTCTTGAATCTTGTTCTTAATCTCAAAAGAAAATTATTGTTTCCAAAAATATACTTTTTGGCATACCTCAACACTTCTTTTTGTTAAGTGAATTTCATACAGTTCTCGTTAAATAAAGAATGAAGATGGTTTTGGGCAGTGGAAGCTACACAAAACACGTAAATTGTTGGAAATAAAACTAAACCCAATACGTCTTTAACTGAAAAATACTGTTATCTCTGTTTTGTATCAGATATGCTTATATATCTGACTTCTTCTTCATGAATGAAAACTATCTCATTTTCTCTCTTTCTCGGTCTTACACACTCTACACATCTCTCTCTGTTCCATTCTTTAACACTCACACACCATGCTCTGCTGAGTCTAATAGTGGTATCAAGAGCTACAGGTTGCGAAACCTAGTGGAGTCCAGTGACGTTCAAGAAGACGTCTCAAGAAGAGTTTTCGAGAAGAAGTCATGGCAGGATTATTCCAAAGCAACCTTTCGGTGTTCGATGGCAAGGACTATGATGACTAGTGTGTGAAGATGGATGCAATTTTGGGGTTTCAAGAAATTGATGAAATAGTAAAGAAAGGTTTTCAAGAACCTTCGAAAGGTGCCTCAAAAGAAACGAAGAAGCAATACAAGGAGAATAGACGGCTTGACTGCAAAGCAAGAATGTTACTACACCAATGCATCTCTGCATCAATTTTTCAGAAGGTATCAAAAGCTGCCACGGCCAAAGAAGTCTGGGACATTTTGCAAGATGGTTATGGTAATTCTGGAAAGGTGAAGAAGGTTCGTCTGCAGTCCCTACAAAGGCAATATGAACTTCTATGCATGGGGGAGCAAGAAACGGTAGTGGAGTACATCGGGAGGATGCAAGTCTTGGTGGATGCTGTGAGATCGTGCGATAAGATTGTGAAAGACAAGAAGATTGTGGCAAAAATTCTCAGGACGTTGACACCCCAGTATGACCACATTACGGTAGCTATAGAAGAAAGCAAAGACCTTGAGACGATGAAGGTGGAAGAGCTGCAGAACTCCCTTGAAGCGTATGAGCACGATTAATTGAAAGGAAAAATGCAGAGAGTGGTGCGATGCAAGAATCGATTCAGGCGCTACAGGCTAGAAGAGAAAGAGGATGGACACGTGGTAACCGAACAGGTGATAAAGGTACGAAAACCTCTGAACAAATTGACGAAGACGATGACAGTGAGCAGAAGGAGGGAAACAACAAAGGAGGAAGAAAGTCGCGAGGAAGAGGTAGAAAGAGTTACGATAAAAGAAATGTTCAGTGTTTCACGTGCAGCAAATACGGGCATTACTCATCTGAGTGTTGGCATAATGAGAATGCGAAGAAGACGAAAGATGACGAAGCAAATCTTGCACAGGACGCGTGTGACACAGACTCAGATATTGTCTTGTTGATGAGCGTAGCAAGACACGATGAAGGTGAGGAAATTTGGAGAAGTTCTGAGAAAGAATGTTTGTCTGAACACGTGTTGTATTCGGAGAAGATAGATCATGCAGAGAAGGATGAAGAAACCGAATGGGTTTCGTCCTCAAATGTTGCAGAAGAAGAAACCGAGCGGATATTGTCTTCAGACCACACGGTGGCTGAAGAAGAAGTGTTGTCTTCAAACCGAGCACATTCGGATGAAGAGGTGTTGTTTTTAACCCAAGCGGGTGTTAGTGAAGAAACCAGATGACTGTTGTGTTTTGATCGAACGGGAATTGAGCAAAATCGAACAGTTGATGAAGAAGAAGTGCTACCTTCAGACCAAACGGGTGTTGAAGAAGTGGTGATGTTTTCAAACCGAACGGGTGGTAATGTAGAAACCGAACGGGTGGTAATGTAGAAACCGAACAGGGCATTACCATCAGGTGAAAGTGGGAACCATGCACTGGACAGGTGTGGAAAATTCGTTGACCACGTGTTGCTTTCCACTGAGATGAGTCATGCAGAAGATGAGTCACCTTGGTACTTGGGCACAGGGTGTTCAAACCACATTACTGGAAGAAGAGAATGGTTGATGAATCTTGATCAAAGAGTGAGAAGCAGTGTGAAATTCGCAGATGACAACACAGTAATGGCGGAAGGAATCAGGCGAATCTGAATCAGGTGCAGAAATGGTGGAGTTGTGTATATGGATGATGTGCTATATGTTCCATCAGTGAAGTATAACTTGCTTAGCTTGAGACAACTACTTGAAAAAGGATACACTCTGACGATGCAGCAAAGACACATCAAAGTGTTTGATGAAAGGCACTGGCTGGTGTTCGAAGCCCCTCTTGGCCGAAACAGAACTTTTAAAGTGAATCTACAGGCCACAGCAGCTATAACTGATGTTAGAAATGTTAGATGGAAGAAGAGGAGATCTAGGCATCGGAAGAAGGAAAAGCAAAAATTTGAAAGCAAAAGGAGCAACCAAAGAACAAAACAGAAGTCAGAGGATGGAACACTCAAGAAAGTCTGTTGTAATCAATTCTGTAAAGTTTGGAATTAGATTTCTAGGAGGTTTAATTTTAGAGGAGTGTGTTAGAAATAAAACTAAATCCAATACGTCTTTAACTGAAAAATACTGTTATCTCTGTTTTGTATCAGATATGCTTATATATCTGACTTCTTCTTCATGAATGAAAACTATCTTGTTTTCTCTCTTTCTCGGTCTTACACACTCTACACATCTCTCTCTGTTCCATTCTTTAACACTCACACACCACGCTCTGCTGAGTCTAACAGTAAATGAATAATAATTTTGTTCAAAATGTATAATTAACATGTATTTTCATGAATATTTATAAGCTTTATTACTTTTGTCTCATATATATATATATATATATATATATATATATATATATATATTGATATTTAAAAATCACGTTAAACTGAAATTCAAGCAACACAAAATGTCCTTGAGATCTACCTAACATAGGTGTGAAAATTTTGAACAAGCTTGGGAGAGAATGTTCAATTCTAGGTAAGTTTCCCAATGGAATCATTGATCTGACGAGAAGTATAGCAAGACGCAATGACAATGTAACGCGGGTCTACAGCAGAATCCTAATCCTTTGACGCTACATTCTGCTCGAATTTGCACCTATACAGGGTCAGAAATTATAATTTGCAAAAATTTCCTATAGAAGAGAATTTTACAAATTTTATGCTATCATCGTGCTTTTGTTTACAACTTCAAAAAAATCATATCTGATATGATTTTTTGGGTTAATAATATATATTTTAGTCTTACCATATATAGGAATTAACTCGGTTATTGTCAATTACACTCATATTTCTATCTAAACATGGACTCAAGGTTATACCTAGGAGATTAAATTTGTCAGTTACTCAGTATTGGTATCATTTTCTATGTCTCGTACCACGTTTGATCCGTGAGAAGAGCCGTTTCTTGTCCCCTTGAAAGATTTTAAACTAAGCAACCGAGCAAAGGCACTCTTTGATCTGGCCATTATTGGACCTCCAAGTTTCTGATCATCAGATAACGATTTTACAAGATCATCGAAGCGTCGCTTGAAGGTTGGGAACCTTGACATGGATTTGGTGATCCCTTGCAATCTGTGTTTCAGAACGAAAAAAAAAAAAAAGAGAAATTCTTGACATGGATCATTGGAACGAAACCTATCTGAAGTAAAAGCCAACAAAATGTAACATTAAAATTGGGTTTAGAATTATATAATAAACCAATTTAGATTAGCTTCTAACATGAAAGTTTTTCACGAGATAAGAACTTGATTACTGCTTTACAATAAAAACCCATAGAAATTAGTGAAATGTTTTATGGAGAAGTTAGATAAGGTAGCATTTGAAGATATTAAGATTCATACGTTGATTTTTAAAATATTCAAAAAGTTTGATTTATTCTAAGAGAAAATATATTATACATTAAGAGAATAAAACAATTTTTCAAAATCATTCAATCACAAAATACTATGCATGGTAAGTTTGTAAGTGCTTGCCCAAATTCACAATAACAAAGTTTTTTGGTATATTAAGTACCTTCTAGCCAATGCCTCAAGTTCTGCACGTTTGACTTCGGATTCAGGGGCTGGAGCATTGATAGAATTTTTCAGTCTCTCTGCATCGCCACTCAAGAGAACTAACTTGCAGAGGTAGTCCTCTTCTGAGGCTGAAAGATTTTCAGCTTTGATTTGCTCTTTAATGATCAAAAGGGGGTTAAGGAACCAGTCAAAGAATTTCTCTCTTGGTCTGTTTGTGGTAGTTAGTTCAGTATCATCACCTACATTGGGCAAGAAACCAAAATGGTTTAAAGAAAAAATCCTCAAAAAGAGAAAAGGGTAAGGAAAAGTGTGGAAGTCTTAGAAGTTTAAAAAGAAAAAAGAAAGAAAGAAAGGAGCTGGGGGAAAATAACAAGTACTGCTCGAAGGGTTCCACTTACTAATAAATATGCCCATGGAATTGAATTTTGCAGAGCGCAAGAGTCCTTGAACTAAGCAATATGCTGGCAAACCAATACTAATAACTCTACTCCCTTCACCAGATCTTGCTTCTTCTAAGTCTTTTCTTGTAATTAAACCTTCAGAAACCATTTTTTCTCCAACTCGGCAACATTCCTTGAATAAGGCATCGAACAACTACACAATTCATGAAAAATATTATATTGTACGGACCATCAAGCTGAAAAACATGATCACATCCAAGGAAGATAAAGATGATATCTTAAGTTACATCATTCGACATAAGATATTACAAAGAATACCTCAAATGATTTCAGTTCAACAATGTTCTTCATTGAAGTCGTGCGAGAAGGGGCCTTTCGGAAGGAGCTAGGTCTTGAGATGGAAATTGAATTAGATGCTAGTTGTGATGAATCAATTTCTTTGTGAAACTGAGGCCTATCATCAGAGATCAATTGCATAAGAAAAATATAAAAGCATTGACTGTAAGTAACAGTGATAAATGCATGGGAGCAGAAAAAGACCTAGGGAAGCAGGTTCCTTCTGGCATGTCAAGAATATCATTGCTGTATTCATCATAAATGGCCAAAGCTGCAACAACATACGAAAGACCGAGCTTAAAAGAAGACTCCTGCATTTCAGAGAACACAGAAAGACAGTGAGACAGCTAGGAAACCAGCAGCCAGGTTTGGGGGATAGGAAACAGATTTCATTTTATTCACACAATAAATGGAAACAACAGAAGAAGATCAGTACGAAAGGAAATAATAACCAGAAAATGGAAAAGCCTGATAGATCAAGGGTATGCAATTTGTGAACCATCCCTATTAAGAGGACTTAGTAGAAGCTTAGTGATACAGACCTCTTAGCCTTCTCACTACACTCAGCCCCCTCATCATTCTCCCTCTTCCTTAAAAACATTCCGTTACTAGTAACTAACAACACTATTGTCCCACTCTACCCCCCCTTGCTAGTGCGATAATAAAGTAATGGGTGTTAACGAAACAATCTATGCCAGTACTTTCACCATACCATCCATTTGAAGTTCCAAAAAATCATCCCGTAGCCTGATAGATCTTGCTACTAGAAAGTCTGCATTCTAGAATTTTAAGCAACCTGGCCTGTCTTAATGACCCACCTCTAAAAGCATGTAAAATCTTGGTTTTAGCTTCTCATTTTTCTTAGGAAAAATCCTAATTGTAAATACAGTCGAACCTTTATATAGACTGAACCTCAACACACTTTGATAGAAATAGGAGATTATTCGGATAAAAATATCCTAATATCTCCATAATAATTTGGACAAATATCTCTAGAATCTACGCATTCATTTTATTTCCCCTTTTCAGATGTGATTGTAACAAATAGAAGAGCTGAAAATGTAATTATCATGCTAGTTGTTAGAATAGGTCATCTTAAATATAATTTTTCAAAAAGTTGTTGTGCTATGTTTTGTACCCAATTTCTAGATTTGACCTTTCTTTTTCTTTCCTCTTCCCTCATTCATTCTATCTTACGAGAGGGAAATCATGCTCTCCAGTTCTCTATTCTTTAGTCTTCATCTCAAGTTGGTATCAAAGTTGGTCACTCCCACTCTACCTCGCTCTCTTTGTCTGGCATAGAAAACGCCACCTAGCCACTGCTGGCCACAATCCCCCACTGTACTACAATTGCAGTTTCATCTACCAAATAAGCTTTGGTTGCCTTGAGGAGTGTGACACAACCCCTGTGGCTGTGTCCAAACTCCACTAGACGTGCCACCATGCACTATCTTCTTCTCAACCAGACCTTGGCACATATGTCTCCCGCTACCTTCTCATGGTTGGAATCTGATACAATTAAAGAATTAGAAATATTAGGAAGGTTCAAAATGTTTATGAGAGGAAGAAATGGAAATCCATTACATGAGGACCACAGTCACACGCATGTTGATTCTGCTGCTAACAGAATTGCCTACGTGGCTTTTGGAAGGAATGTAGGGATCTTTCATGTTTTAGAGAGAATAGAGAGGATAAGAGGTAATCTTTAGGGGGTTGGTTTTCGGGAGGAATAAACAAGAACTCTGGTCTGGAAATTGGGAGGAGGACCTTCATTACCCTCTTTGTTTTGTTTCATAAATAATACAGGGAAATTTTCATTTCCATTACAGTTCTATTTTTGTTGTTACTTACCAATTGGTATCCAGAGCACTTGATCCTGGTAGCATGGTGTACTTATGCGAAATATCAATTGGTTTTCCTTGGCCAAGGTTTCCATGATCATTGATGAGTGCACTTTTATGCACTCAAAGCATTTAATCTTAGCCTTCTTAAAGAATACTGTGTTCAAATCATTTGTTTTAACTAAGATTTGTCTAAATAGGATAAATAGAGCTTTGATTGCAAACATATGCTAAAACATGATAGGGAATAGCATGCTTAGAGAGAACTATTTTAATGAAACTTAAGGAATGGAAAGAATTAAAAATGGACAAGAGAAAGGATAGGAAAAACTTATGAGATGTAGGCACGCTACTTGAAAAGGATTCCAAGATAAGTGTCAATGATTGGACCGCCACTTGATTTGCTCAAGATAAGATCCTCAAAAAAGACTAAGAGAAAGGTTGCTATCTCAAAGAAGAAATGCAAGAATGCAAATCACTCCTAAAATCGATTCATTCAAAGGTGTCTACAAAGGGGAGACCCCTAGGCTTCTTATATAACCTTTAGGATGAACTAAGTGGAGAGTTTTAAGGGATGTGGGACTTGGAAAGCTTCACAAGCTGGCCAGCAGCGTCCCAAGTGTATATTAGTCCCACATCTCTTAAATCTTTCATTCCTAAAGGGTTTATAAGCTTCCTAGCAAGGCTAGAATTTAAAAGAGGCATATACAAGCCAACGAAACCTATTCTACTCTTTTTTATGTTTGTTGTCACTTTGAAAACTCTTCATCATCTATGATCATATCAGGAGGGGCAGTGCTTTCACTATGAAGGGCCCTTCAGTCCGGGTCACAGATGCGTTGAAAGAAGCATGAGGGTGATGATCATTGTGGAGGAAGATGAGGAGGAGGAGACCGAGGAGAATTTCGAGGGAGAACAGAAAAGCATGGAGCTGTCCATGTTCTCGACAGGAGGGTTAATGCAATCGAACACCATGAAATTGCAAGGTTGGTAGAGGAATTGGGATTGGAGAGAAGGGAGACACCCCGTTATAAGGTGTGTTTGGGGGATGGGCAGAAAAAAGTAACCCGGGGATGTTGTCTAGGAGTTCCACTGGCTTTGGAAGGGCTGGAAGTGAGGGAGAAATTCTATCTTTTTGAGTTAAGAGGGGTGGATGTGATATTAGGAGTGGCATGGCTAGCAACATTAGGAGAAATTAAGGTGAATTAGGGGAAACTCACAATCAGGTTCGGGTCCCTTTGTCGCACCGCCGCTAGCTTCTCAAATATGGTTCCTCTGTTCCAACCGCCAAATCTCCGCAACAGAGCCTCCGTCAATGCCCCTCAAGATGGATTCTTGATCTTCCATGCAAATATATGCGAGCTTCATCTTCTCCTTCTCCGAAACGTTCTGGAGGTTGAAGAACTTCTCAGCCTTCGCGATCCAACCCATCAGGTTCGTGCCCTCGAACGTGGGTAATTCCACGTATTTCATCCAACTCCTCTAAACTTCCCCTCGACCGTCCTCCATCTCGTCCTCAGACCCTGCTTTTCTTTTTTCCTGACCTATGTTAATCGAGTCTCGGTTCCCCTCCGAGCTCCTTTCCTGGTTCCTCGCTCTCCTCCTAAGAACGTGCGAGAGTTCTTGAAGTTCTTGGTCACCCCTCTCAGCTCCACCTTGAACTCCTCCATTGTTGTCTCCATCGCGTCAAGTCTTCCCTCTACTCTTCCCTCCAAAGTATTCAATTTGCCCTCCATCACTCACCGCTTCCTTAATGATCTGGCAGGTCGGACCAAACTTGACAGGCTTCTTTTACCAAGAAGTCAATCAATACCCTCCTCCTCTCAAACACACACGCAAGGAAGCCTCTCTCCCCCCACTAGAACAAATATCCAGTCTATACCCAAATGTACAAAAGAACTAACTAACTCCCTGTACAGCACACACCCCCTATTTATAATATATCTTAAGATATTTTGATATTGTTAAATAATTACCTTATTTAATTATATCAATAAATATCAAAAGCTAATATTTACCAAATTTCTTTTTAATCTAGCATATATCTTCTCAAATATTTTTAGATCTCCACAACAATCAAATATATTTTGAAGATATTGAATTATTTAAAAGATAATTGGAGGAGATTACATTATCATAAAGAAGATTACAACAACAGAAAAGCCTGAAACAAAGCCCAATCCAATTTCTAAATAAAGAGACTTAGGGAAGCACATTAGGGGAGCTAAGGAACCCTTTGGGGGGTTCAAATTTCGTCCTCCCTCTCTTCTCTCATGTTCTCCACCCTCTTTTCTTCTATTTTCATGTTATTTCATCATTCCATGGAGTGTTAAGCCTCTGAGGTTAGATGAATAAATTTGTTTGTTCTTTTGATTCTTGTTGTGATTTATTTTTATATATGTCTTTTGCTTCTTACTCAAGTAAAAGTAATGATCTTCGCAATATAGCAATTTAGCATGGTGTGAAATCTACATAACATATCAATCATATGAGTCCAAGGGTTTTTAATTTTAATTGAGAATTTACTTTGATTAAAGTTATAAGCTTTCATATGATTGAATGGGTTTTTGCCAATAATTGAGAATGTATTTTAATTAGTGGTAAAAACTTTAACAAGAATTTACTCAAGAATTTAGAAGATAATTGGAGGAGATTACATTATCATAAAGAAGATTACAACAACAGAAAAGCCTGAAACAAAGCCCAATCCAAATTCTAAATAAAGAGACTTAGGGAAACACATTAGGAGAGCTAAGGAACCCTTTGGGGGGTTCAAATTTCGTCCTCCCTCTCTTCTCTCATGTTCTCCACCCTCTTTTCTTCTATTTTCATGTTATTTCATCATTCCATGGAGTGTTAAGCCTCAGGTTAGATGAATAAATTTGTTTGTTCTTTTGATTCTTGTTGTGATTTATTTTTATCTGTCTTTTACTTCTTACTCAAGTAAAAGTAATGATCTTCACACTATAGCAATTTAGCATGATGTGAAATCTACATAACATATCAATCATATGAGTCCAAGGGCTTTTAATTTTAATTGAGAATTTACTTTGATTAAAGTTATAAGGTTTCATATGATTGAATGTGGTTTTGCCAATAATTGAGAATGTATTTTAATTAGTGATAAAAACTTTAACAAGAATTAATCAAGAATGTATTTTGGTTAATTAGCTTTTTACTTGATATAAGAGGTAAAAGAATAGACATGATTAGGCATAGTAATATTTAATTAAGAATGTACTTTGGTTAGATTTACTATGACTAATCTACAAAATTCTTGCTTTTAATTGAGAATGTTCTTTGGTTAAAAGTGAGAACGCTAACAATTTAATTGAGAATTTACATTGATCAATTTGAAAATTTAAGACAATAGTTAATTGAACAATAATCTTTAGATAACCAATGATGAATCCTATTTTGAAAAAGCAGTAAAATCAACCTATTTTCTTTATCATTGTCTTTCTATTTTTTTATTTGGTTCTTTAATCTTTTATTTTTTATAATTACTTCTATTATTTTATTTTACTAACCCCTTTTGAATAGTTATTATAAGAACTAACTTGTTAGAAATCAATTCCGTATTCATTGGGAGACGACTTAGGGTTGAATTTACCCTTTCTGTTTTGTTGGCTACTATCTTAGTAATACTGAAATTGTTTTAGTTTAGTAGTATTAATTTGATCGCGTCAACGACGGTGTATCAGTTGGTTAACTCAAACTTATATGCTTACTTGCTTAACAAAAATAGGTAACACAATAGATAAGTCTATGCATTGTTAGTGGTTGCACATGTAGTCATGTAAAGTCTAAAAAGGGTCTTGCTTGTACATGGTGGAACAAGTGAGAAACTTAACAAATTAATTGAATGGCTTGTTTATTTAATTTGAGAGTTGTTTTGAGTAATATTTAGATAAGAAATTGTAATCTGGGATAATATCTGTAGAACCTTCCTAATTAGAGGAAATAGATACATAATATTTTTATTTTTTTTTCCTAGGTTTCCTAGGTTTCCTAGTTTCCCTATTTCCCTTTTTAGGAGAACTAGATGATTACAAATAGAAGGTTTGAGAATATGTTTCTTTTATGATTTGAATAATAAATCAGTCTTATTTTCCACATGGTATCAGAGCTTGTCTGATCCGCTTGCGCTATCTTTGTTGTCTGCCGGCGGCCGACTGCCATGGCCGCCAGCAGCCCCTAAAAGTCTCTTTTTTAACCCGTGTTTTTAATGGGCTTCAATTGCCTTAGTCAAGTTCTGCCAACCTTAGAATTCTGGCCTTTTTTTCAGTATTGCCAAATATAGAGTTTGTTTGAGTATCATTAGAGTGGGATTCGAACCCATTCCCTTTGGGACCGAAAGTCTCTTCTTCGAATAATCCAAGAAAGGTTAAGGCTACTACCTTCGCTGCTTTTTCTGCTGTGTATCGCCGCTGTCCACCGTCCGCCGCCGGCCTCCGTACGTCGCCGGCCACCGGCCACCGTCACAGTTCCGACCTGTGACCAGCGGATCTGGACCGTCTCTTCAAGCGACGGCCAACCCCGCTGGAGTCAGGACCCGACTCCCCTCAACGCGCCACCACGCGCAGCCAACGTTGCCGGCGTGTGCAACCCACGCGCCTACCTCCGTCGAGACCCACTCGCCGCCGCCGCCGCAGACAGTGTCGCCGAAGCCTCCTGAGCCCATTCCTAGGGTCGGTGACGACTCGTTTGGGCTATATTTTAGTAAATCTGAGTTTTAGTCTCTGCTCCTTTGTGTGATCCACTCTACGGACCTTCCTCTCGCTGTTCTGACCATCCATAACAGCCATTGTTGTCATCTTCGTTGTCTTCACACCATCTCTGTCATCTCGCCACACACTTCCGTCGGACCTCGCTCTCGTGTCTGGGTTCTGATTTGGTCCTTCTGTGTTTCGGTTTATGAATCCACTAATGGGTTTCGCCTCACGTTTCATGACCAGGACCTTTCCTCCTCCATTGGGTTTCTCCCTCTCATCAAATTCGTTTCTGATGGGTTTCTCTCTATTCTGCCCCTGATATGTCACAGTAACGCCATCATTTTGCCACTGCACTGAATCGCTCTCGACAGGGTGACCTCTTTAGACGCCACTGCGTCACTTCTTTCTTCTCCATCGAGAAGGGTTCTCTACCTTCACGGGATTTCTGCCACCACCAATGGATTTCTTCTTCCTCTTTCTTGTGTGGCACTAATGGGTGCTTCTTGCCGACGTATCCGCCGCTTGTGCTGCCGAATGCATCGACACCTGTGGCCAAGCCTGTCTCCTCCATCTGGTTACAATTATGTGATTCTTTCTTGCAAGTGTGATGTCTCGTTGGCCTGTGGCATAAAGGGGAGCCTATTTCTGTTAAGTGCACTAACCGTTGGTTTTGGTGATGGGTGGTGGAAGATCGTCATCTTCTGCCTCTTCTCCGGAGGATTCTTCATCCTCTTCTTCTGACGAAGCTTCTTCCTTTTCTTTTCCATGCTGCGGAGAAGATGTTTTTGTGTGTTCCTCGGAATCTGAAGAAGCCATAATATTTTTCAGCCCCTGCAGAGAACTTCCTTCCTGGGCTAGAGTTTAGCCCTTATTTTTTGTGATACAGTGTTAAGTATCACCATTTAGGAGTAGTCCAGCAGAGAACTTTGGACCTCCAACCTGTATTTGGTCTTTTTGATGCCATGGTGTTTTTGGTTTCTGCCAATGCTTTGTTATAACAACTCACTGAGAGTTGTTTTTTGAGACTGACCGCTGAATTGACTCTTTCAAAGTTATGGGATTCAGGTTTGTCCCTCGTACGGATCGGTTCTCACCAGTTCTTCCACCTTCACGTTCTGCTGTTCAGTCGTGAGGAGGAGAAAGTTCCACCCGCTACAAGGTAGTGTAGTCCCCGCAGGTTTGTTGTTGTTTGCCTCTGCAGGACAATTGTTTCCTGAAGGCCTCCCATATGTTCAGGGCAGTTAAGTCCTTTGAAGGTTTGTTGCTGTTTAGGGTGGTTAAGTCCCTACAGATTTATGGCTGTTAGCCTTTTAATTCCAGCCGCTGCAGGGTAGTGTAGTCCCTGCAGGTCTGTTGTTGTTTGCCTCTGCAGGACAGATGTTTCTTGAAGGCTTGTCGCTGTTTAGGACAGTTAAGTCCCTTGAAGTTTTGTTGTTGTTTGCCACTATTGATGGCAATCCAATCCCTGCAGTTTGTTGCTATTTGCCATTGCAGACCCTTCATCTGTTCTTGCAGTTTTTTTGTTGTTTGCTGCTACAAGTCAGCATCCATTTTTGATGGAAATCTCTCTCGTCCATTGCTGTCCAAGTTGAAGTTTCATGGTGCAAGTTCGTCCTCATCCATTGCTGTCCAAGTTGAAGTTTGTCCTCGTCCATTGCTGTCCAAGTTGAAGTTTGCCCTCGTCCATTGTTGTCCAAGTTGAAGTTTCATTGTGCTAGTTCGCCTTCGTCCGTTACAATCCAAGTTGGTTTATTGACGTTCGCTACAATTGAGTTTGTCTATTCCAAGCTTGGTTCATACAATCTCGTATGATCCAGCTTGAGGGGGAGTGTTGTAATCTGGGATAATATCTGTAGAACCTTCCTAATTAGAGGAAATAGATACATAATATTTTTTTTTTCCTAGGTTTCCTAGTTTTCCTATTTCCCATTTTAGGAGAACTAGATGATTACAAATAGAAGGTTTGAGAATATTTTTTTTTATGATTTGAATAATAAATCAGTCTTATTTTCCACAGAAACAATGAAGAATCTAATTATGAGAAAGCTGAAAAATCTAATTATGAGAAAGCTAAAGAATCAACCTATTCTTATCATTTGTTTAAGACCCTTCATGCATGAATTGTTGTTGCTTTAGACGAGTGAGGTTTATTGGATAGCATCAACGACAGTTATCAAGTTCAATAGTGAAAGAAAAATGATTTTCATCTTTGTGATTTACTATGCCAATTAGTATATCCAACACCCTTATGATTCCCCTAATCGATTGGAAGAATCAAAGATGTTCTTGGAAGTTGACTTATTAGATGAGATAATTGACAAATTTTATGTGGTTATGATCATCTGGGTAATGAATTGAGATTTTGACAATGCTAAGATGAAATTTTACTTAGTCAAGAAATTCCTTCTACAAAAAGATTGACAAAAAGATTGACAACAAGACTATTTGGCGTTCAAACTCTTAAAAGCAGAAATATTTAAGAATCTCGAGTCTTCTTCCATGAATCTACTCGTGGAAGGTGTTATGGTAAAAGAAGTCTTCAATGCACATATTGTAAAACTGAGGTTCAAATCCAAACTCAGTTTGTTAACAATTTGTATTTCGCAATCTGTAGAGTCAAAATCCATGAATAATTAAGTCAGGTGCTTTTGATCATAATTATGGTAATACCTCTTTGTTCTCTTCCCTCACTTTTTCTAAAACTGTTGTAATTTGAGATAATATCTTTAGAATCTTCCTAATCAGAGGAAATAGATACATAATCTTTTATTTTATTTTATTTTCTCTAGATTTCCTAGTTTCTCTATTTCCCTTTTTAAGAGAATTAGATTATTACAAATAAAGGGTATCAGAATGTATTTTTTATGATTTGAATAATATATCAGTCTTATTTTCTACATGGTATCAGAGCTTGTCTGATCCGCTTCCGTTGTCTTTTATGTGTACCGGCGGCCATGGCCGCCAACAGCCCCTAAAAATCTCTTATGTGTTTTTAACGGGCTCCAATTGCCTTAGTCAAGTTCTAGCCTTCTTTTTTTTCAGTATTACCCAATTCAGAATTTGTTTGAGATTAGAGTGGGATTTGAACCCATTCCCTCTCGGACCAGTAGCTGAAACTGGTACTTTAGTTCTGTTGATGGCCAATCAATTTTGGCTCCTTTAATTTTGGCTCCTTTTTTTTCGCATTCTTGTAGACTGCCAGTTGAATCAAAGAGACCGAAAGTCTCTTCTTCGAAGAACCCAAGAAAGGCACTGCCTTCACTGTTTATTCCGCTGTGCTCCGCCGCTCTTCATCGTCGGCCACCTTCCGCCGCCGTCCGCCGCCGTTCGCCGCCGTCAACCACCGTCCGTCGTCGGCCACCGTCGCAATTTCAACCGATGACCAGCGGATCTGGACTGCCTTCTTGAGCGACAGCCAACCCCGCCAGAGTTAGTCTCAGACTCCTCCGCACGCGCCGTCACGCGCCTCCTCTCTCTGTCAGATCTCATGTGCGTGTTTGTCACGTGCCGCTGTCCTGATGTCGGAATCACACCACGACGCTTCCGGTCGACTCGCCGGACCTCCTCCTCTCTGTTCTGACCTCCCATAGTTGCCATTGCTACCATCTTTGTTGCTTCACAGAATCTTCGTCTTCTTCGCAACACACTTCGTCGACGGGTTGACGAGGATCCATCTCAGTCGCGAGGAGGAGAGGGTGTCACCTCGCGTTTCCATTTGTCCTTTGTTGTTCTCTCCGATGCAGTCAACCGCCACCGCTGCAGTCAGCCGTCGCCGCTGCAGTCAGCCGTCGTCGCTGCCGTCACAGTCAGTTGTTATTCGTACCTCCACTGCTTCCGCTATTTTCTTCCCCATCCTGAAAGGTGCCATCCAGTTGCACCTGGAAATTGATTTGCTGAAAAATTGTGAAGAAGGCCTCCGATTCCAAATCTGTAGGAGCCTTGGCCTTCCATTTTCCCTCATTGTCCGTATCCCGAACGTTCTCAAACTGTTTCAGTAACTTCTTGGGCCGCAGTGTTTGTTGTGTTTCTTCCGTCATCTTTTTCTCAATTGAGAAGGGTTCTCTGCCTTCACGGGCTTTCTGCCACCACCAATGGATTTCTTCTTCCGACGAAGCTTCTTCCTTTTCTTTTCCATGCCGCAGAGATGTTTTTTGTGTGTTCCTCGGAATCTGAAGAAGTCGTGGATGGCTCATCCAGAGGGGAAGGGCGCTTCTACTTCTGCTTCTGATAACAGCTACACAAAATTGTGCTTCCAGAATCTGACCTAGCTATAAGCTATACTTCCAGAGTTGAATCTGACCTAGCTATAAGCTATACTTCCAAAGTTGAATCTGACCTAGCTATAAGCTATACTTCCAGAGTTGAATCTGACCTAGCTATAAGCTATACTTCCAAGAATTTGTCTGAGGGGAAATATTTTTCAGCCTCTGCAGAGAACTTCCTTCTTGGGCTAGAGGTTAGCCCGTATTTTTTGTGATACAGTGTTAAGTATCACTATTTAGGAGTAGTCCAGCAGAGAACTTTGGACCTCCAACCTGTATTTGGCCATTTTGATGCCATAGTGTTTTTGGTTTCTGCCAATGCTTTGTTATAACAACTCACTGAGAGTTGTTCTTTGAGACTGACCGCTGAATTGACTCTTTCAAAGTTATGGGATTCAGGTTTGTCCCTCGTACGGATCGGTTCTCACCAGTTCTTCCACCTTCACGTTCTGCTGTTCAGTCGTGAGGAGGAGAAAGTTCCAGCTACTGCAGGGTAGTATAGTCCCCGCAAGTTTGTTACTGTTTGCCTCTGCAGGATAGTTGTTTCCTGAAGGCCTCCCATATGTTCAGGGCAGTTACGTCCCTTGAAGGTTTGTTGCTGTTTAGGCTGGTTAAGTCCCTACAGGTTTATGGCTGTTAGCCTTTTTAATTCCAGCCGCTGCAGGGTAGTGTAGTCCCTGCAAGTCTGTTGTTGTTTGCCTCTGCAGGACAGATGTTTCCTGAAGGCTTGTCGCTGTTTAGGACAGTGAAGTCCCTTGAAGTTTTGTTCTTATTCGCTACTATTGATGGCATTCCGATTGAAGTTTCATGGTGCTAGTTCGCCCTCATCCATTGTTGTCCAAGTTGAAGTTTCATGGTGCTAGTTCGCCCTCATCCATTGTTGTCCAAGTTGAAGTTTCATTGTGCTAGTTCGTCTTCGTTCGTTGCTGTCCAAGTTGGTCTATTGACTTTATCTCTGATTGAGTTTGTCTATTCCAAGCTTGGTTCATACAATCTTGTATGATCCAGCTTGAGGGGGAGTGTTGTAATTTGAGATAATATCTTTAGAATCTTCCTAATTAGAGGAAATAGATACATAATCTTTTATTTTATTTTATTTTCTCTAGATTTCCTAGTTTCCCTTTTTAAGAGAATTAGATTATTACAAATAGAGGGTATCAGAATGTATTTTTTATGATTTGAATAATATATCAGTCTTATTTTCTACAAAAACAACTCATTTTACAACCCTAGCCAATGAATCTAAAGTAGCTCTTAAGAAGTGAACATTGAGCCTAACTAAATCCTACAAAATTAACTTATAAGGTGAGGTTTGCAAGGAATTGATCAAGTTTCTCTTTCTCAAACAGTAACCTTCCAAAGAATTGATCAAGTTTCCCTTTCTCCTTTAAACAAAAGATATGTTATTGTTTTCCTGCTTGTTCCTTTAATCTCATTTCTTTAACTCTATGAAATAATGGAAATGATTAGGGGAAATCTCCCTTGTGTGTTTTGCATACACATAGGGTAGTTTATTTATAATGTAAGATATGGGCTAATGCCCTCAATACAAGATGGGCTGAGCCCAATTAACATAAACACACAACTTAACATCTAACACTCCCCCTCAAGTTGGAACATATAAATCATATGTTCCAAGCTTGTTACAAAGATAGTCAATTCTAGGTCCTTGCAAGGACTTAGTGAATATGTCTGCCAACTGGTTGCTTGAGTTATCGAACTCAGTCTTGATATCTCCGGATATGATTTTTTCTCTAATAAAATGACAATCAACTTCAATGTGTTTGGTTCTCTCATGGAAGACAGGGTTAGAGCTAATATGAAGAACAACTTGATTATCACATATAAGTGTCATGTGAGTGACATCTCCAAATTTCAATTCACTAAGTAATTGTATAAGTCACACAAGCTCACAAGTAGCTGATGCCATAGCTCTATATTCTGCTTCTGCACTGGACCTTGCCACAACACTTTGCTTCTTACTTTTCCAAGATATCAGGTTGCCACCAATAGAGACACAATATCCAGAAGTAGACCTCCTATCAGAAGGGGAACCAGCCCAATCAGCATCTGAATAGCAAACGATTTTTGTATCGTTGTTAGGACCATTTAGCAAACCTTTTCCAGGTGATCCTTTAATATACTTCAGTATTCGGACAACGGCATCTCAATGGTCTTCACATGGGGAGTTTAGGAATTGACTCACCACGCTAACTACGAAGGAAATGTTAGGACGCGTAACAGTAAGATAGTTTAATTTACCAACTAATCTTCTGTACCGTTCAAGATCTGAGAAAGGCTCCCCCTGATTTAGTAGGAGTTTGATGTTAGGATCCATAGGTGTCTCAACAAATTTAGAGTTCATTAACCCTGTTTCCTCCAAGATGTCTAACGCATACTTTCTCTGAGATATGACAATACCAGTATTGGATTGTGCTACTTCAATACCCAAAAAGTACCGAAGTTTGCCAAGATCTTTGGTTTGAAAATGGTGACAAAGGTGTTGTTTCATCTGAGAGATGTCAAGATAGTCGCTTCCTGTGAGAACAATGTCATCGACATACACTATTAAGTAGATTCGTCCAGCACTTGAGTGGCGATAGAACACTGAATGATCTGGTTCACTGCAAGACATACCAAATTGTTGAACAACACAACTGAATTTACCAAATCAGGCCCGAGGAGACTGTTTTAGGCCATATAAGGATTTGCGAAGACGACATACCAATCCAGATTACTCCCCCAGAGCAACAAAGTCGAGCGGTTGCTCCATATAAATTTCTTCATGCAAATCACCATTAAGGAAAGCATTTTTTACATCAAGTTGGTAAAAAGGCCATTGTCGAAGAGCGGCCATGGCAATGAAGAGGCGAACAAAGGTCATTTTTGCCACTGGAGAAAAAGTATCACCATAATCTAAACCAAAAATCTGTATGTATCCTTTGGCAACCAATCGAGCCTTCAAACGATCAATTGTACCATCAGGGCCAACTTTAATAGCATACACCCACATGCAACCAACAACAAACTTTCCAGATGGTAATTGGACAAGTTCCCAAGTTCCACTTTTCTGTAAAAGACTTAATTCATCCAACATGGCTTGACGCCAACCAGGATGAGTAAAGGCATCACCCACAGACATGGGAATTGACATAGAAGAAATGGATGAGAGACATGTGTAAAAAGATGGAGATAATTTGTGGTAACTAAGAACAGTATAATGGGGGAAAGGGTTACGAGTATAGCGTATACCTTTACGGAGGGCAATGGGCAGGTCAGACTCATTTGCTGGAGTCGAAGGAGACACAGGAGGTGGCACTGGAAGTGAGTCATGAGGGAGACGATTGCGGCGACTATAAACCTGAAGGGGTACAGTTGAAGGACGATCATGTGGGTAATGAGAGTCTAAAAAAGGAGAAGGATCACAGACAATAGGAATATCAACAGTAGCAGGTGGAGGTACAGAACTAGAAGATAAATGTGAAAAGTAAAACGAAGATTCATCAAAAGTGACATCAGTAGAGATAAAATGACGATTGAGGGAAGGAGAAAAACACTTATAGCCCTTTTGTGACCGTGGAAATCCTAAGAAGACACATTTGTGAGATCTAGGAGATAACTTATCAAGACTAGGACTAAAATCATGAACAAAACATGTAGACCCAAAAACTCTAACAGGTAATGGATGTAAAGGGTCGTGAGGAAATAAGATAGAATGAGGGATTTTGTTATCTAGGACAGAAGACGGCATGCGGTTTATGAGATAACATGCAGTGAGAACCGCATCACCCCAAAAACGCGAGGGTACTTGACCATGGATTAGAAGTGTTCGAGTTGTTTCAATAAGGTGTCTATTCTTGCGTTCAGCCACCCCATTTTGTTGAGGGATATAAGCACATTAGGACTGGTGAAGAATGCCATGAGAAGCCATAAAATGTTTAAACTGTTGAGAAAGGTATTCACGACCATTATCACTGTGTAGAGTTCGAATAAAAACCCCAAACTGTGTTTTTATTTCATTAAAAAAAGATTGAAAAATAGTAAACAACTCAGAACGATTTTTCATTAAAAACAATCGAGTACATCTGGAATAGTCATCAATAAAGGTAACAAAATATTGAAATCCTAAAGTAGACTTAACACGACTAGGTCCCCAAATATCAGAATGAACCAATGAAAAGGGGGACGACGCTCTTTGTGAAACATTACAAGGAAAGGAACTACAAGTATGCTTCCCTAACTGACAAGACTCACACGACAAACTTGATAATTTCGACAAACACGGAACAAGTTGCTACAGTTTGGCAAGACTGGGATGACCTAACTGAGCATGAAGAAGGGATGGTGACTCCATGATTACGCCAACATGTGGAGAAGGGCGGAGATGATATAGGCCATGAGACTCACATCCTGTGCCAATCATGTGTTTCAAACTTCGGTCCTGCAACCAAACAGAATCTTTGGTAAATGAAATAACACAATTAAGGGAACGAGTTAGACGACTTATGGATAATAAGTTGAAGGGAGACCCAGGGACATAAAGTACATGATCAATGGATATGGACGAAAAAATATGAACAGTACCAATACCATGAGATGAGACTCTAGACCCATCAGCCATTGTTACCGAGGGTAAATTATCCGGACATGACAAGAAAGAAAACAAGGACTTGTTACCAGTGATATGATCGGTGGTGCCTGAGTCAAGGACCCAAGATCCGAGGGAATGAGTCAGACCAACAAAAGGAGTACCTGTGCGTGCAACAGATGCAGATGTAGTGGAACTAGAGTGCTGACGATCCTCATACCATCTGAGAAATTCGTTGAAGACTGCATGGTTGTCTACAGTATTTGATGAAGTAGGATGGTCAACAGACGGTGATCGGGCAGGTGGATCAGAATTAGCCAATGGTATAGGTCGAGGAGGGCGTCCATGAAGCGTATAACATCTATCAATTCTATGGCCTAGGTTGCGACAATGGTCACATTTTGGTTGTCCTTTACCTGGCTTGCGAAGCCGACTTTGATCATCACGTTGGGGATCACGTTGGACAGCCATAACTGAGGAATCATCAGTATGAGGAGATGTCTCAGTGACTGGTTTGCTCGGTATACACAAAAGAGCAAAACAAGTAGAAGTAAAGTTGGGTATGACAGGAGAACCCAAAATCTGATCACGGACATGAGAGGAATCATCAGAGAGCCCATATAATGCCAACAACATGAAGAACTTTGATCGTTGTTCCAGTGGAAGTAGGAGGTAATAGCTCATTAAAATCATGAAAGAGAGCATGAACTTTACCCAAATATTCTACCATGGGACCAGGACTGCACGGACCAATAACAGTGAATCGGTCTTGACAAACACCATAAAGACGCCGTGGAGAGGGAGAAAACCCTAAAAATCCAAAGTGCTCCGATTGACGCAACTACCACAGATCCATTTTGAGTAAAGTGATCTGCATACCCCTAACTCTTCAACCAAAGTTTGATGTCGGATGTCCATGTTGCATAATTTGTGCCATCTAACTTGTCAATGGACAAGTGTACATTCACATAATTGGTGTATATTGAGGGATCAGATGATGAGCCACCAACAGAGGTGTTTGTAGACGAGGAAGACGCCATGGAGAGGGAGAAAACCCTAAAAATCCAAAGTGTTTCGATTGACGCAACGACCACAGATCTAGAAAGAGGGCGAGGAGGCGATCACGACGGTTCTGGTCGGCGGCGGATCTCTCTGACGACACACCGACACACGTGACGGGAAGCGACGGATCTGGCGACTGTTGCAGTGGCGCGTGGGTGGTCCGTTCACCGCGATCTTTGCACCACGGTGGTCGCCCGGCCGAGACTATTCGGATGGTGTGGTCGTCGGTCGATTCTAGAATTCCGGCGACTGTGGCGGCTGCAACAGTGGCAGATGTGTACCGGAGACCGTAGAACTAGCTGGAACAAAACCTAAGCTCTGGATACCATATGAAATAGTGGAAAAGATTAGGGAAAATCTCCCTTGTGTGTTTTGCATACACATAGGGTAGTTTATTTATAATGTAAGATACTCAATACAGGATGGGCTGAGCCCAATTAACATAAACACACAACTTAACATCTAACAAACTCAATTAACTAAATCATTGAGTTGTTCAATAACCTTTGATGCCAACTCTTCCGTCAACAAAATTTTTGAGAGGATTCCTGGGACTTAATATATTTGTTCCAAGCATGACACATATTTAAAAGTTGTTGCTTTTGTGTTATACCCATTTTCTAGATATAACCTTTCTTATCCTTTTCTCTTTCCTATCTTCTTAATATATTTGTTCAAAGCATGACACATTTAAAAGGTGTTGTTTTTGTGTTATATTTCTTATCATTTTCTATTTCCTCTCTTCGTTGTATCTGAACTTCTAACGTCATTATAAATGAGATCCTAAGAGAGGAAAATCAAGCTCTCCAATTCATCCTCCATTTTTTTGTATTCATCTCTAGTAATTAATAAAAAAAATATTTTCCCTCTCATTATTCAAGTCCCTTCACATCCCTTCTATTCTTATCACTGTACTGCTTCATTTTCTTATGAATCAGCACCAAATATGATTTGACATCTAACACTTGTTCTTTGAGCCATGCCATCAACTGGTTAACTTCTACTGTTGATACATCTTCTGCACATTTGAGCAATATGGAAGGGTCTCTTCCATATGTGGTCGTACAGGAAACATTTCACGGAAATATGGTGGTTAGCAATGTAAGAGAACTCATCCCAACTAACTAAGCCCTATCCACTGGTTGTGTTTAAAACCTGTAAAGAATTTCATAAACTGACAATTTCAGTATGCCCAATTGAAAATCCAACAGTGAATGATAGGAAGAGCTGAGTTTTAGACTGGTTTCTGACTGTTTAAAGAGATCAGTCCAAAATTCTCTCGTAAAAATGTGATCTCCTTCTGAGACTGGTGAAAAGAAAATCCGTGAAGCCTTAAACTTCTTTAATGAGGGGACTCAGTAACCTCTTCAGAAGTATGTAGGTGGCAATGTGAAAAAAAAAAAAAGTGACTATACTTTGTAAAGTTGATCTACTACCACCATAATGGTATCCACCCTTAGGACTTTAGGAAGTTCTCCAATAAAATCCAATGTAAATGTTACTAAAGGCCTGTGTAGCATTGGCAAAGGCTGTTAAAGACCATGCGATATAGAACTTAATTCTAAAGATCAGCAGTAGATAACGCTTGGTACGAATTCTGCAGGCCAGTGTCAAAGGAAAGTACTATAGTTTTTAAATATTATATATCCTTCATACCTTCCCAACTGCTTGCCATCAATCCACTTATGTTTAACAAAATTGTCTGTCAATTGTCCAGGTGTCCATACTTCCTTAAGTTGTTTTTTGATTGATCCATTCAATTTTTGTATTGCTGAATTGTTTTTGCCTTACTCATTGTAACACACGCTCTCCCCCCTTCACATAGTATATATTTGGAAAGGGCCCAAAATAATCCTTCCCAATGTACGGTGTTAACAAACCCACATAAAAAAGATATCGAAAAATTATAATTTATTATAAGTGGGTGTAAACCTCATCTGACAAATAAGTTTTGAAAGGTTAAGCCTAAACTCATTTTCTATGATTTAATAGAATCTAATCTAGTAAAATTTGAATAGGATATATTAGAAATCTCACATTAATTAAAAATATAACCAAATTATGGTATAGAAGTGTGTAAACCCACCTTATAGGACGGTTTTGTATGATGTTAAATCTAAATCCACTTTCTAAGATTGAGGGCATAATTGCAATACATATTCAGCTACCCTATTTTAAACTAATAACAAAAGTATAGAATCAATCTAATTAATCCTTATATCCACCATTTCTAACAGCTATAATAACAATAGTAGTATAGTACATCTCAGTAGAGAAAAAATATGAGGACTGACCTGATAAGCAATAATCCCTGCATATGCACCAAGAAAGAAACTTGCTAATATGGATGCCAGAACTGCCCCGCCAACAGCCAATGGCCAGAGAAGGATAGCAAGACCTGCAAGAGGCACACATATCGTCTCCAGGAAAGGGCCTTCACGGCCAATGAGGTCATGAAACAGTCTATGCCACCCCTTAAAAAGCATGTATGGACCTTTGCATAGGGCAACAAATGATATAATTGGCACATCAACCACAATTCCAATAACTGCAGCTATTAAAGCACCAGGAATATAAAGCAGCCTGCATTAAAGCAGAAAAAATTATAAAAAAAAAAAAAAATATATATATATATATATATAGTTCAAATTCTGTCAGCCATCATACTTGGCATATTATGACTGGATTTTATCTAGAATTACCTTTCATGGTTACATTCTGTATTGCTTTTATTTTTTAAAAACCACGAATATTCTCATGATAAATCTACCAGAAACTAAAGATACAACTGGCACATAAAATACATAAGAAAAAAGAACATGGTTAACAATTAGTGTTATCTGGTTCGCCAAGTATTGTTTGAACCAAAAAATAGAAAATTTTGGAAAAACAATTAATTGAGATTTTTCTGTACTTTGACTTCTATTTTTTAATGAAATGTCACTGGAACCAGAAGATATTCGCAAAAATAACTACCATTCTTTAAGATTCCATCCAAGATCAATGTCTTCTGTCATTATTTTCAGTAATATGCTCAAGCATGCTAATAAGTTCGGTATGCAAATGATTAAAGATTAAAACAACCTAACCAACACTGTTTGGTATGACATACAGAAGAGCTGTGCCCTCTGTGATTTTAAGAGTTAAGTTTTTGAAAGATACCAATCTACAGGAAATCCAACGACCTACTTGATGGAATATTGATATTTTTTTTTTCATTTGTTTCAACCCAGCTCCTTTAGTTTCAAAGTAAAATAACTAGCACTCACGTTCATAACATACTATCTACACAACTAAGATTTAAAACTTGAAAAGCTTTAAAGTATAAGTGTGACCTACAAAGACAGTTAAACAAGTAAAAGTGGAGCTTCAACCAATGTGTAGAGATTGTTTCCAACTGAGTAGGATCAAGGAGGGTAGCTGTATACAGTCTTACCCCCCAGAAAGTGCAGAGGTTGTTTCCAGGTTTTGAACCAGTGGCCTCCAGGTCAGACAGCACAATGACATCAAAATAAACAAAATAGAGAGACATGTAAACCTGATCTCATAATATTTTGCATTTGGAGGTCCTCTCTGTAGCAGGTCATCCATAACCGAGAAGTATGAATGGAAAGCAACGTCTTTTACATCCCTTACAACCATGCAAGCCTTTTCAACAGTGCTCCAAGTACCATCCTGACAATTTAGTACAGTTTCTGAAATTAATAACCGTAAAACAGTAGTAGTGACCATCTAAACCAGAAATATAACATAATGAACATACAATGAAACAGTGGTAAAGTTTGTCATCTTTTCCTTCCTCTACAGCTCCAAAAGTAGCAAATATGGGTGAAAGAAATCCATAGGCTGCTCCACCTAGAATGCTTCCAAGAATACCAAAAACCGGGCAAAAGACCAACAGCACTGGTAGTACACACAGGCAGATAACAATCTTCAGAAGGGGCCCTAATTGTTTAGCTCTGTCCGTTAGGGAAATCACCATGAGAAAGTAATCACAATTTCATAACAGACAGTAAAGTGAGCTAAAATTTGAAAGAGTGGCAGTCAAGGAAAGCACCTCAGAACGCAATAATATGTCCAAACTGCATGCACTGTCCAAAGTGCAAGTATGATAGCAGTGTCCCCAGTTGCAATTATTACGCATATCAAAGGGCAGAAAAGGATACCTGAAGTGATTGACAGTTTGAGCAATGATTAGTAAGGTTTGCAATCACACATCTGACTAGAACCATACCCTAAATCTTCTCTAGTCTAGTGAAGCATGACATACAATAAGCTATTACATATTCCATTATGGAAACTAGAAAATGAAGCAAGAGCAGAAACTATTTACATTCCTCGGTTTTGCCTAGAAATAATTCTAAGCTGGCCTTTAAAAATTATATAGTTGGCTGCCATTAAATTTATTACTTTGTATTTTCAACTTTCAAAATTCTGTGCTCCCATGATTTAAATCTTGTGCTGCTGTGCTTAAGCTCGTAAGATTAATCAGTAACAAAAGTACAAAATTCAATTATGTCTATTCATAAGATGAGATACTTGAAGCAAAATTCAACGTGTGGTTGACAGCAATTAATTTAATCTAAGCTAATAATTTGTCAATAAACATTGGTCACAAGGTAACTCGTGAAAAACCCCACACCAGGCTCCACATAACTTCCCCACCGTTGGTATAGGAAAAGAAAGCTGAATAAATTTCACAGCACAATAACTGAATTTCTTTTTTTTCTTTTGATCGGCACAGCAAAATCACTGAATAACTTAACAACTATAAATAGAAAAAATAATATATGCACATATGGTTCATTACTATTTCATTTAATGAAGTAACAACCTAGAAATCGTCTATAATATGCTCAAGTTCAATTACTAAATTTTCAACTAAAGTTCAACTAATTTAAAAACAAGAAACTCACAACAATCCAAAAGAACGTAGAACAGATTCATTGCCATTTACCTTTGATGTTGCCTAGAAGCAGAAGCCCAATGAAATAAGGAAGAAATCGGAAAAAACTCCCCAAAGAAGCACAAAACCCCCTAGGAGGCTCCATTCACTCGGATCTCTGCAGAAGAACACTACAAACTCATCACACTTTCGGTTCTCCACTCACCAAGCTCAAGTTAGAGAAGATCCAATCTTTGACCCAGTTAACCTTCGATCAGCACATAAGAAAGGTTTCAAATAAACACCCACAAGCCAAAAGCCCGTTTTTTCTACAGTGATAAACTAGCACGAAAACTCAAACGTGCCCTTTACTATGCCCCTAATAATGACCATAGAAACAAGTGGATCTTCCTGAACCCCTTTTTGTTGGGTTCTCCAACTTCATAACGGTAAAAAAGAGTTAACTTTGTCCAAAAGGATACAAGCTGAACGTGACTTCTCTGGCACTGTTGAAAAATTTCAAGTCTGAAAAAATCAGAGGGATATGAATGAAGCAGTTTGGATCACAGAAAAAGAATCAGCATCGCACATGGTTACCCACATCTTCATATTGGTCGGATTCATTTCCACCGCACCACCTGCCCCCTGTTGCTTCCAACATTTTGTGTATAAATAATTTTCTTCTTATTTGTTAGGCCAAAACAAAAAACAAGTTGAAGCTTTCCTTTCTGTGCTTTAATGTGATTGTTAATGATGTTACGTGCGTTTAAATTTCTTCTCATTTCTTTTGCCACCAGACAAAGGACCCAATTCTTTAAGATGAAGGAAGGAGGTGCTAATTATTGTAACCTTTTGGTAAGAACAGTCTCTATCCGCACATATAAAAAGAAAAATATATTATATAAATTTTAAAAATAAAATATATAAAATATAATATAAATTAAATTAAATTTAATCATAAAATATATATTAATTGTAATTTTAATTAAATTTAATTTAAAAATTAAATTAAATTTTTATTTTTATTTTTTAAAAACAGGTAATATAATACTACCATTCAATCTTTTTATAAAAAAATATTAAAATAATTATTATTAAAAAGATATTAATATAATTATTATTGACGAATAATAAATATATGTGATATCAAGTATTTATCACCAGATTTTACTTGTATACACTTGTAAGTATGGATATTTTACTATATTTAATTGCAAATCTTTTTTCTCTTGTAATTTATGGAAAAATAATTAATCATAATTGAAAGTTGGTGAAAAAAAAATAAGGAAACTAAAATTATATTTTTGCTAAATTACAATATTGGTTATTTTAATTCCTAATTTACAATTTTGCTTTCTTTCTCTCTTTTTTTCTGCCATTTTAGTTTTTATATTTATTTTGACAAGAGATTTCAATGTTTTAAAGATTCTAAATTTTGATTTAATTATTTATTTTATTTATCGAAACATGATAAAGGATCTTTGAATAGGTAACAAGATTTAAGCAATGATTATGATATCTTTTTGACTTAAATATTTGTAGAATTTTTGGATCTATGTAATCGTTTATAAAATAAAAGATAATAGTAATTTTTCTCGTATATAATAAATCAACATGATAATAACATTAATATATTACTTAATCAAGTTAAGCATATATATTACATACAAGGATATTTATAATATAAGTATATCGTAGAATCAAACTATTGAGATTCGACCATATATTCTATTAATATACGATAATTGGCCCAATAGATGTCTTTGTCAATATTATTTAGCCACTTTAAGCCAATAAAGCTAAATGAGTCTTATTAAGTCATGCTCTTTAGTATGTTTGTTGGGTTAGATAAGCACATAAGTCTCCTAAGCTTAGAAGTTTAATTTGTAGGTGAATGAACTTGTTGTGACTTTAACCGACCATTTGCTCGAGTTGTAACCAACTTTATAAGATAGCATACCCCTAGCCATGGCCAAAGCACATTCAAGAAAAGCTAGAGTCATCTGTGGAAGATGGGCCTAAACTCTCTCTCTTGGACCATCTCTAGCCATCATGAAACTTCTAGGAAAGTAAGAATAATTTTTGACCTTGTATTTTGGGCCAAGTAGAATAGGGTTTTGACCACTCAAGTAAACAAAAGGCTAAGGCCCAATGTTGACCAAAGTGGGACATGATTTTGGGCTTGTTGACCAAGGGGTCAAAGTTTCATCTAACTTAGTGGACAAGGAGGGGTGGGCCATCCATGCCATGTTTCACCCTCCCTTTGGAGATTTTTCCCTCCTAGTTAGTGGCCACATGTCACTCTAGGAATGGAAAGGATTCTCCATAGGTAGTAGCGGAATGTCCCCCTCTCATTAGAGAGAATTTTTGCCACTTGTCCTTCTCTTAATAGAGAGGATTTTCTCCTTGCTCTCCAAGCTAACCAAGGTGGCTCTTTTAGGTTTATGTTTTTTCCCATTTTGAGACACCTTAGCCTATAAATAGAGGTGTCTTTCCTTCATGTAATTACCTTTGAGAGTAAAGTTATGTTGCCATTTTTGTGTCATACTACTCTTATTAGGTCACCCTAGGCTAGAGCAACCCAAATGGCCTCCTCTAGCCACCTTCCTCCAAGAGTTGACCCAACCTCTCTTTGAGCATCACTAAACACCACTTCCATCATCCATAAACATCACAAAATTATGAGCTTAGCTCCCTTGTCCATCAAAAATTCCACACCATATCATCCTTCACCCACCTCCATAGCTTTTCTTATAGTTTTGGCCCAACCTAGTTAGGAGGATTGTCATCATTTGGTATCAAGAGCTAAGTATCTTGGTCTCTATCTTTATGTTTAAATTCCATGTTGTTCATGTTTTCTCCTTATTGTCTTGTTGTAGCTATCTTGAAATGGTCCAAAATGACCTCCTTTACTCTGCTGTTAATGTTTACGATTTTCAAAATTAGACTACATCCAGCACAGAGGTCCAAACAATACATATTTGTAGTCAAATTAAAGCCCTTTTAGTCTAGTTTCCAACGAAAAAAAGAACATTTCATTTGGAGTTCTATGGAGAAAATTATGATCAAAATACTAAGCAAAGGTCAAAACTACCAGAATGTTATCATCAATGTTTTCCAAGTTTTGTTTTGGTAGTTTAGGCTACTATTTATGTGATTTTAAGTTTTTTGTTGAATATTTTCTCCATATATGTTCGGTCACTTTCAATAGTTTGAGTCATTTTGATTTTCTAATACGTTCATGTTGTCTAGAGTCATGTGTAGTCCTTTTATTGTCATTTACTTCTAGTGTGTGCTTTGAAAAATCACAAAAAAGTATTTATAACTTGGATTTCAAAACTTCATCATATACAACCTTTTAAGTTCCTTATCTTTATAGTTTTGGGTTCATACTTGCCATTAGATCATTGGTAAGTTCATAAAAGAAATTCTCTATTGTCTTCTTGAAATTTCAAACTGTATTTCGATTTTAGTAGATTTTCTTCTATTTTGTGTTTCTTGTTCTTTAAGCTTTCATGTTGGCAACCTCCTTAGCTAGGTTGGGCCAAAGTTAGGAGATGTGCATGGAGGGGCGTTTCCTTGGATGGATGGTGCAAAAAAATTTTGGTAAATGGTCCAAGGATGATGAGATAAGGTGTGGATGATGTAGAAGTTCATGGCCCAAGGAGATATGTTGGTGATAATGTAGTGTTTGGTGGCTCCAAGAGAGGTGAGGCCAACTCAAGGAGGAAGGTGACCAGAGAGGCCTCTAGGGTTGCTCTAGTCTTGATCTAGGAAGTGTATGACGTAAATTTTGCAGCTTAACATTACATTAATCCAAGATGAAATACAAGGGTGGAGACACCTCTATTTATAGGACAAGTGTGTCTCCTTCTAACCCTAAAAGCATGATCTCCCACCTTTGCTCTCATTGGCCAAAAATAAGACTTTTTAAAGAGTGGACAAGTGTCCACAAATCCTCTCTAATGATGGGAGGACATGTGGCCACTCACAAAACACAATCATTTTCTTTCCTAGAGTGTCATGTGGCCACTACTAAAATCAAATCATCTCCAATGGTGGAGGGACATCTGGCCACTACCAAAAAAAATCCTCTTCACTCCTAGGGTGCCATGTGGCCACTCCTAAAAATCAAATCCTCTTCAATGGAAGCATGACACATGGCACATACTTTTCACTTGGTTTGGATGTCTAACTTAAGGAAAATCCTATGTTATTTAGGCCTTAATACAAACCTTAAACAAACCTACACTGTAGGGTCGAATATAATGGCCTTGATTTCCTATACTATTTTTCAATCCATGCTCAGTGATGGCTCCAAAGGTGGCCCATAAGGTAGAGTTGATATCATCTTCATGGATAACTTCCACTCTCCTGAAAGTGTTTGACCATGATTAGGGGATTTTCCATAATTACCTCCCTCTTGAAAAGATTTGCCCTTAAATCTTCAACTTGGGCTAAGGTAACCTTCCTCTTTGACTTTTCTTGTTTTTCATTAAGAATTCTAAGCTCTTCTTCTAAGGTAGCAAGATATTGTTTTCTTTCAACTCTTTCTTTCTTTTCTATCTCTCTCATTTGTTCATCTCTTCCTCTTTGAATCTTTTTCTCTCTTGTCACTCAAAAGTTTTCTCACTTTCTCTTCAAACTCATATTCTCTTTTAAAGAATCATTCTACACTTTTTAGAAAAGGTTTTCCTCTTTTAAATCTTTTTGAGTTTTATGAATGTTAACACTCAATTATATTGGCTTTAAGCAATATCTACATTACTCTGATATATGTCATATCATCTAAGAATTGCTTGGAACTAATTCTGTGGTATATGCTCTGATATATCTCTATCATGTTCTTTGATATTGAACTGTGTGTTTGAAATATTTTGGAAATTATGCACATTCATAGGGGGAGCTTCATTATCTGATACATGTTTGTTTACATCTGATATATGCTTAAACCTGTATCTGCATATTGAATTACAGATTATTGTTGGGGCAATTCGGCAAGTGTACCGAGTCACACAAGTAATATAAAATGGTAAGACCAAGTATCGTATCCCAGAGAACTCTCGGCGCTGAACAATCGTGTGATAGCAAGATTAATTAAGACTTAAAATAAAAAGAGATTATTGGGTTTGGATGCAAAAACATAAAATAAAATATGAATACAATTGATCAATAGCAAAGGAGTACAGAGATGAATGAATGTTGATTAATATGATACGGGTATGTTGTTGGGGTTAGATTTCACCAAGTTCCCTCTCATGTATATAAGAATTCTTCTTTATGCATTAATGCCAATGTCTCTCACTAAATTACCTAAACTCGATCCCTCGACGAATAAGCCTGTCCCAAATTACTAGTTCATACAATTCCTTGCATTCCTGGCAATAAGATGTAAAGAACAAGAGATTAAGACGACCAAGACTCATACCCTCATCCCTGACCAATATAACCCTTAGGAGTAATTCAATAAGAACCTGAATTGTAAGGAACCTCCCGGCACTTATGCAATTCATAAATCATGCTAATGAATGATTTAAACACAGCAAGCATTGAAACAGATGAATTACACTAACAATTAATGGAAAAGCATAAGGAAGAGAATGAGAATGAGAAAGCCTAAGAGAATGAGAAATTAGTTCCCCACAGACATGGGGGAACTCTATGAACAATGGAAGAGAATGAGAATGAGAAAGCCTAAGAATTGGGAAAAGAGTGTATTGTTATGCTCTTCTCTACAAGAGATACAAAACCTAGAGCCCAAAGGTCCTTTAAATAAGGTCAGAAACATGTAAAAATAGGGCTCGGTCCAATAGAGTCGAAATAGAGCAGAAACAAGACCTAATTCACGAAAATCGACGCTATTGTAAGGCCCGGGCTATGAGTTTGGCCACCCAAGCTTTGAGGCCCCCCCGCCCAAGCGGCCAGGGAGATTGCCCGAGCGGTGGATGTCGATTCTGCACGCTCAAGCTTCCCTTCTAGGCGCCCGAGCTTCGTGTTGTCCCTCCTTTTGATGCCTTTTTAAGTCCTTCTAAGCTCCATCTTCTTGGCTTTTCATCTCTGCTTCCAGTATTACCTCAATCTCTATCAAATCAAGGGGAATTAGTCATAAAATTATTGAAATCAACCTCAACTCTCTTATTTACACAATTTATTGAAAAATTATGAGCCCAAGCAAGTTTGTAAGTGAAAAAGGGTGATTTTAGTATCAAAATCATATCACAAATAACGGTGTTTTAAACCGTTATTACAACCCCAAACTTAGAACTTTGCTTGTCCTCAAGCAAAACAAAATGTAACTCAGCTTTTCAGAACAATCACTACAATGACTCAACATTTTTCAAAAACTTTTCTTTCCAAGACAAGAAATCACTTTTATCAATTCAGCATAAAGATCTTAGTCAAGATGTGCAGATGCCTTAATTCAATCAAAATCAATGTGATGCTTATATTCTTTCCACATATGCTATTCTTAAGAATGATCAATCAATCAAGCAGAGATGCAATCAGAGATTTAAAGAACTACTCCTCACCAAGGAAAGCGTTTCACTAAAGCTCTAAAAAGTATATCACTCAAGCACTCAAAAGTGTATCACTCGTCTCAAAGGTGTATATTGAGGTGTTTCACTCATCTTATCAGAATGTCACACAAATTAATTTTTCCTTTCATTTAACCGCAATCAAACATACTCACAAGCAAGGCATCATCACAAGGGCTTTTCATGGCTTATAACATGGCTGGGCTAAGAAGGAAATTATTTTTTCTGGTCAGCAAATTTCCTTGAGTTAAGAGAGACATTTATGAATTTATCATTTAAGCACAAACTCTCTTTCTTTTTCCCAACTCTACCTTGCAGTGAGCTCTTTCTTCTCCTTTTATTTTTCTTTTCTTTTCTTTTTTTTTGCCTTTGCTTTTTGCTTTTGAATTGTTCACTGCTCAAAGGAGTGGGTTGCTACCTAAGAACCCCAAACTTGAACCTTTATCAGTACCTCATCAAATGTTCTCAACTTAACTCAAGGTAAAGATTTTCAAAAAGGTTTTTCAAAACATGCATAAGGCTCAAGGTTCAAAGGTTAGAACAAATTGTTCTCTTTTTAGTGGGCAAAAATTATGTGAAGGCTAAAAGAATAAGGGATAACAAAATATGACCTTGATCATATGAAACCTGCAAGCAAGTGGTTCAATTACAGAAAACTTGGGCAAAATCATTCATGCTTCCAAAGTAATAGCAATTATTTACAAATAACTCTGAAGCCCAAAACTCACACAGGTAAACTCTCAAGTCCCAAAATTTAGAAAAACATCATGCTCAGCATCTCAATCAAATTTTATCTCAAGCACCTGTTTCACACATTGTGAGTCATCACCTATATCACATCATGCACCATCTCAACATCAATCAATACCCCAGAATCTCATAAAGCAATGCTCATCACAAAACACAACATAGTTGAATCAAAGCAGTTTAATTCATTCAAGCAGAGCACAATAAAAAAAATAAAACAAAATAAAACTAAAACAAAAATTAAAAATTTAAAAAGGAAAAGCTCAGAATACTGGGTTGCCTCCCGACAAGCGCTTCTTTAAAGTCACTAGCTTGACCCAATAGGCTCATATCACATCTTTTATTTTGGTGTCACCCTTTCCTTTAGCACACCAATTGGTTTTCAACAGCTTCCTGATCACCTTTTTGGTTCTACTTGAAGTTGGAGATTAAATCTCTATTAGACCATCAGCTATGAGTTCTTTAACAACCCAAAGCTTTTTGTTGAATTGTACAGGTAAGCCTGGTCTCAATCCTTCATGTTCCTTCAGAAGATTTTTGTGAACACTACTCCTTTGCTATCTTTTTCTTCAATTTTTACATGTGACAAAAAACACTTTTTAGCTTTCTTCTTTGATTTGGAAACTTTGGTATTAGTCCCGAGTGCATCTTTGTATGTAGCTTTGGGACTAATTTTCCTTACTTGGATCTGTTGCCCAGTATTGAAGGCATTGAAAATCACCTCCTCTTTTTGGTCCTTGAGAGTTATGGTACCATCATCAACATTGATGATTACCTTGACCGTCTTCATGAATGGCCTCCCAAGAATAATAGGGATCTCTGAATTTTCCTCTATCTTTAACACCATAAAGTCCACCAGGAATCTCAGATTGTTGGTTTGCACCATCACATCTTCCACCATACATAGGGCCTTTCGGCAGATCCATCTGCCATAAGAAGAGACATCTTTACCGGCTTAACTTCCCGACCACCAATCTTTTTAAAAATAGTTAAGGGCATTAAATTGATATTGGATCCTAAATCAATTAAGGATTTCCCTATTTTGTGGTTCCCAATAGTGCAAGGAATAGTGAAACTTCCTAGATCTTCAACCTTAGGAGGGAGTGCCTTTTGCAAGATCACACTGCAATCTCCTTGTATCTTAGTTGTCTCCTGTCAAAACTGCTGCAGCGGAATTGTTAACGTGGAATAACAAACCAAGAGAGGGGGTGAATTGGCTATATTACTTTTTCGTGCCTTTTAATTATTTTTCTCAATTTTACTTACTAAGCAGATAATTAAAGTAAAATGAACAGAGTAAGGAAGAGAAAAATAATTGCACAGGTAATTTTATCCTGGTTCATATCACAAAGATCCTACGTCCAATCGTTTATCTCACAAACAAGATAAACCTTTTTCCACTAATCACAAAACAATTATAAATAATATTCACAAAGAAAATTAATTTGTAAGAGTTTAGAAAACCACCTCTCTTGAAACCACAAGAGATGAACTTACACCTCCTTTGAGTCTTCACAAAGGATGACCACCTCCTTCGAATGCTTCATGAAGGATGATACTCTTCCAAACACCTCCTTAGATGCTCCAAGGATGAATAAGCTCTTTCTCTGTCACCGCAGTAGCACTTCACAGCTTTGCAGACAAGAGTTTCTCTAGCTTTAGCAACAACACACTATTCTCAATGATTTCAGATGTTTAGAGCGCAAGGGAAGAGTTGTTTCTGGTAGAAACAGTGAGCCAATTTATAGACTCAAGCCAGTGCTCTTCCATTCTTCGAAACTGGCCATTTAACGCATTTAATCGATTAATATTAGTGTTAATCGATTAAAATGAGTACAACGGCTAGTTTTTCAAATCTGAAACCTCTAACGGCTAGTATTAATCGATTATTCTTGATATTAATCGATTAGTTAATCAATTAAAGCATGAATTAATCGATTATTCCAGAGCCATTTGGGTTGGAGTGCTAGCGTCGTTTTAATCGATTATAACTTGGTTTAATCGATTAAAACAACTTGTGTTTGATTGTAAACAACAAATAATCACTTATACAGTACAAGAATCAAACCCTATTACATATCTAAACAAAAGCACATCAACTATGATTATTACAAAAGCTTTCAACAATAATAAATTTTCAAATAGTCTTCTTGGATCTTGTATTGTGCAAATCTGTACATCATCAGAACTCCATCTTTATCTTTTTGCTAACATTCTCTCCCTTTTTGATGATGATAAAAAATTTTCTCCAAGTTTAAAGCTTTTTAATAATCTGAAAAAAAAAACACAACTCAAGAAGGAAGAGAGCATTAAAAAGAGACTTTAAACTATTTTCTCTCCCTTTTTTTGATCAGAATAGAAAAGTTGTGTTTTTTTAATTTGTTTAAGTTAAAATAATACTCCCCCTTAATAAAAGAATGTATGCATAATTAAGTAAGGAAGACAAAATATTATTTAATTTTTAATTGAGCAAGGCATAATAAAGACAAACAAACAAACAAACAAGGCAAATCTAAAACTCATCACTAACATCACTATCAAAATGCCTTTCTAATCCTGAAATCCTCTCATCAAGGCTCTTGAGATGTGTACATATCTCCTCATGATGAGTATTCTGGATAGCCATCATCTCATGCTGAAGCCTTGCCATCTCAGACATTTGTCTAGAGAGACTTTCTAGACTATATTCTTCATTCACTTGAGATGGTCCCGCAACATGTGTGGGGTCAGGCATGTGAATATCTTCATCTTCATCTGTTTGACCGCCAACATCATCAGAGTGAACATAGGAGTTCCCTTGCTTGATAAATCTCATTTGCCTAAGGGAATTATCTCCAATTTTCTGGCCGGGAAGCAAAGTCTCATAGTGCTCTTTGGAGACATCCACTCATTTGTATTCACAAATCCGGCATATTTAGGGATTTGTTGCAATGCCTCTGTCACAGGAATTTTGTATCCCCAATTCTTTGGAGATTCACTAAAGTACCCTGATTGCATCTCTTTTTCTTCTATAGAACATTCCTCAGGGTGGTGAAAATTGCTCTCATTTTTTCAATTTTTTTGTTTTTTTTTTGTTTTTTTTCTCTCTCAACCTCTTCTTTTTCTTTTTTCTCTGTTTCACTATTTTTCTCTTTTTCTTCTTTTTTTTTCAACTCATTTTTTTTCTTTTCTCTCTTCTTCCTCTTCTTTTTCTTTCAACTCATTTTTTTCTTCTCCCTCTTATCTTCCCTCTTTTTCTTTTTCTTTCTCCCTCTCTTCATTCATACTCACAATAGCCTTGCATTCTTCTTTGGGGTTAACTTCAGTGTTAGCCCCAAAACTTTTGAAAGGCATTTCCTTCAACTGTTGAGCTTTTTGACCGACCTGTATCTCCAAATTATTTATAGCAACATTTGTGCTTTTCTGTACAGAGGTGGTTTCCTACATAAATTGATGGAGAGTTTTCTCAAGCCTTGAGGTTCTGTCAGCTAGAGAGGGTTGTTGTTGCCATTGTTGCTGCTGTTGTTGTTGTGGTGCCCTATTAAATTGTCTACTAGTTTACCCAAACTGTCCTTGTCCTTTGCTTGAGAGATCTCCACCCTTGGTTGTAATTATTGGGATGAAATTGGTTGCCCATGTAGTTAACATCTTCATTGAGATTTTCAGGTACCGCACATTGACCATTAATGTGGTCACCACCATATAGCTCACAAAATTGCTGTTGAACCTGTGCCACATTCTGAAGTTCCTTTTGTCGCTGCAACATTCTTTTTGTCAAGATCTCCAATTGATGAGTAATGATCTTGTTCTGAGCAAGCAAGGCATCATAAGACTGTAGTTGTAGAACTCCATTGGGTTAGGTTGGAGCTCCTCTTTCACTGTGCATTTCATTATCATTGGCGGCCATATTTTCAATCAACTCATAGGCTTCATCAGGGGTTTTGCATTTGATATTGCCTCTAGTTGAGGCATCCAACATCAATTTAGTTTGTGACCAAAGACCAACAAGAAAAAGGATGACTACCATTGCTTCATCAAAACCATGAGTAGGTGTCATTCTCAGCAAGCTCTTGTACCTATCACATGCCTGTCCCAAGGTCTCCTCCATGCCTTGTCTAAAAGAAGAGATCTCCTGCTTCCCTTTATTGATTTTTGATTGTGGGAAGTATTTATTCAGGAACTTTGTGACCACATTTTCCCACTGAGTGAAACTGTTTTCAGGGAAAGAGTTTAACCACAATTTAGCATTCCCTCCAAGAGAGAAGGGAAACAAGCTCAGTTTTATAGCCTCATTTGGCACCCCATTTATTTTCACAGTGTTGCATATCTCATTTAAGGTGGTCAGATGCTCATATGGACTTTCATGTCACAATCCATTGAATTGGTTGCTCTTTAAAGGGTGGATAAGAGCAGGCTTCATCTCCATATTTGTAGCATTGACCCTCGGCATTGCGATGCTTTTAAAATGGTGAGGGCCAACAACTGTTGTATAATTAGCCAAGTTGCGCCTACCACCTTTGTTCCCTTCGCCTTCCCCGTCAGTTTGGGAAGCCATAGAAATTTTCTCTAGAGAAGGTTCTCTAGGTAATCTATTTCTTCTTGGCCTCCGGCTAGTCTCAAGTCCTTCAAGAGGAGGTTCAAAATTTTTGTTGCTTCTAGTCCTGACTGTATCCTGCATAAACAAAACACAAAACCTTAGAAAATATTGTTAACACAAAAATAAACAAGATAGAACACAAAATAAAAATAAAAATTAAACATTGAAAATTAAAAATAAGAAAAATAAAATAAAATAAAAATAAGAGAATAAAAAAATATAACGTAAAAGTTAATTAAGAATCACACAAATAGAATAGTTTAAACCGTGAGTCCCCAACAACAGCGCCAAAAACTTGTTGGGGCAAATCAGCAAGTGTACTGAGTCACACAAGTAATATAAAATGGTAAGACCTAGTATCGTATCTCAAAGGACTCTCGGCGCTGAACAGTGGTGTGATAGCAAGATTAATTAAGACTTAAAATAAAAAGAGATTATTGGGTTTGGATGCAAAAACATAAAATAAAATATGAATGCAATTTACCAATAGCAAAGGAGCAGAGAGATGAACGGATGTTGATTAATATGAGATGTATATGTTGTTGGGGTTAGATTTCGCCAAGTTCCCTCTCATGTATATAAGAATTCTTCTTTATGCATTAATGCTAACGTCTCTCACTAAATTACCTAAACTCGATCCCTTGGCGAATAAGCCTGTCCCAAATTACCAGTTCATACAATTCTTTGCATTCCTGGCAATAAGATGTGAAGAACAAGAGATTAAGACGACCAAGACTCATACCCTCATCCCTGAGCAATATAACCCTTAGGAGTAATTCAACAAGAACCTGAATTGTAAGGTTTTTACAACAAGAACCAGTACCCAGAAAGCAAATGCTCTATAATGGTCAAGATTTTTACAACAAGGTTTTTATAGAATACCTCCTCGTCAAAAATATAAAACACCTCTCTAATCCTCTAACCAAAATATAGGTAAATCACACAGCAAGACTTGCTGCAAGATATCCCCTCTCCTACAATCTGCAACCCACTTTGAACAATCCTCAAACTATACTAGACTCCACGAGTCCAACCCCTGTAGTCACAACAAGTAACAACAATCACAACAATCACCACGGATGCCAAACAAGTTCTTGATCAACCTAGAAACACCTCAATTGTGCAGATTCTGATCAAGCAGTATGTGCAACACAGTTCTCCTTCAGAAACTCTTCCAAGCAAGATCACAATCGTCTTCTTGATGAGTTCTTGGATCTCTAAAATCCAGAGAATCAATCTGAAACAGAATATGAAATTGTTAGTTTTCCAAAAGTTCTCTGTAAAACGATCAGGTCTCGTCTATTTATAGATTTCTATAAATCAGACGCTCCTGCAGTCGATTGTGCTACTAATAAAGTCGACTGTATTATAACAGTTATAATAGTTAAGGCATAATAGCAGTAATCCAATCAAACCAATTAATTTCTCAGTTAATGCAGTTGACCAACATTCAATGCTAACCTAACTTTTAAAAATATAGCCGTTATAATTCATGAGCATAACAGAATTTCAAAACAAGCAACTAATACAGTCGAATGCGTGGTGCACACAGTGGACTTCGACACTGTAGTTCACTTTGAAATTCTTTTCAATGTAAAATCTTACATAGCACTGTTTCTAAAAATATGTGCATAGTCATGAGCTTAATTCGACTTCCCCCATAATGAAGTCGACTTACAACTTGCAGATATGCAACACAATGTAAGTTCATAAATGTGCATGTGGTTTTCTTCTTTCAAATCATGTGTAATGCAACCAGATATTATGTAACTATACAAGCTCAGTAAATATGCATTCACATATCATAAAACATGTTCAACAATATATCAATCAATAAGCAATAGAACATGTAACACATCAACAATACATTTATTATTAAAAATATGTTGTCATCATCAAAAACCAGAGTGATATAGATATTATGTTGTCAACAATCTCAACACCAACAACAAATAGAAATTAGTTCCCCATAGACATGGAGGAACTCTATGAACAATGGAAGATAATGAGAATGAGAAAGCCTAAGAATTGGGAAAATAGTGTATTGCTATGCTCTTCTCTACCAGAGATACAAAACCTAGAGCCCTAGGGTCCTTTAAATAAGGTCAGAAACGTGCAAAAATAGGGCCCGGTCCAATAGAGTCGAAATAGAGCAGAAACAAGGCCTGATCCACGAAAGTCGACGCTCAATCTCAACTCTGTCAAAACAGGGGGAATTAGTCATAAAATCATTGAAATCAACCTCAACTCTCTTATTCACACAATTTATTCAAAAAGCATGAGTCCAAGCAAGTTTCTGAGTGAAAAAGGGTGCTTTTAGTATCAAAATCACATCACAAATAACGGTGTTTTGAACCGTTATCACAACCCCAAACTTAGAACTTTGTTTGTCCTCAAGCAAACAAAATGTAATTCAGCTCTTCAGAACAATCACTATAATGACTCAACCTTTGTCAAAAAAAAAAAAAACTTTTTTCAGGACAAGGAATCACTTTTATCAGTTCAGCATGAAGATTTCAGTCAAGATGTGCAGATGCCTTATTTCAATCAAAGTTAATGTGATGCTGAAATATTTCCAACAGGTGCTATCCTTAAGAATGATCAATCAACCAAGCAAAGATGCAATCAGAAATTCAGAGAACTATTCCTCACCAAGGAAAGTGTTTCACTCAAGCACTCAAAAGTGTTTCACTCAACTCAAAGGTGTATAGTGAGGTGTTTGCTTTCACAATGTCACACAAATTAATTTTGCCTTTTATTTAACCACAATCAAACATACTCAGGAGCAGGTAATCATCACAAGGGCTTTTCATGGCTTGTAACTTGGCTGGGCTAAGAAGGAATTTGGTTTTTCTGGTCAGCAAAGTTCCTTGAGTTAAGAGAGACATCTGTGAATTTAAAATTTAAGAACAAACTCTCTTTCTTTCTCTCAGTTTTCCCTTGTAGTGAGATTTTTCTTTTCTTTTGAATTTTCTTTTCTCACTTTTTCTTTTCTTTTGCCTTTGCTTTTCGCTTGCTTTTTCTTTTGATTGCTCATTGCCTAGAGAAGTGGGTTTTTACCTGGCAACTCCAAACTTGGACCTTTATCAGTACCTCATCAAATGTTCTTAACTTAACTCAAGGTAAAGATTTTTCAAAAAGTTTTTTCAAAACATGCATAAGGATTAAGATTCAAAGGTTAGAACAAATTGTTCTCTTTTCAGTGGGCAAAAATTATGTGAAGGCTAAAAGAATAAGGAATAACAAAAGATGGCCTTGATCATATGGAACCTGCAAGCAAGTAGTTCAATCATAGAAAATTTGGGCAAAATCATTCATGCTTTCAAAGTAATAACAATATTTAGAAACAACTCTGAAGCTTAAAACTCACACAGGTAAAATCACAAGTTTCAAAATTCAGAAAAACACCCTGCTCAGTATCTCAATCAAACTTTATCTCAAGCACCTGTCCCACAAATTGGGATTCATTACTTATAGCACATCACGCATCATCTCAACTTCAATCAAACAATAGAATCTCATAAAGCAAGACTTATCACACAAAACAGGCACAGTTGAATCAAAGCAGTTTAGTTCATTCATGCAAAGCACAATAAAAATAAAATAAAATAAAAATAAAAAATTAAAATAGAACAAAAAAAATTAAAACAACAACAAAAATTAAAAATTAAAAGTTCAGAGAATTGGGTTGCCTCCCAGCAGGCGCTTCTTTAAGGTCACTAGCTTGACCTTGTCTCCATCATCATAGCATCCATCAGTAGATGTCTAATCACATAGCATCCATCAGTAGATGCTAATTTTCCTCTCTTCAATGGTATCCCTCAGTAGACACCGATCTTTCTCATCTTCATTGGCATCCATTAGTAGATGCCTAATCACCGAACATCCATTAGTAGATGTCTAGTCACCATCCTCTTCCATAGCAGCATCCATCAGTAGATGCTCTCTCAAACTCTTTCAGCATCCATCAGTAGATGCGAATCTTTCTCATCAACATCCTTCAGTGGATGTTAATCTTTCTCTTCTTCATCAGCATCCATCAGTAGATGTTGTCAGTACTGCCATTAAAAGCAGCGCATAACCTAAAAAAAACTCAAACACACAAAAACAAAATCAAATTCAAACCATACAAATAATAAAATAAAAAAAGAATATAAAAATAAAAAAAAATAAAATAAAATAAAATAAAATGAAATAAAATAAAATAAAACGAAATAAAATAAAATCAAATAAAATCAAATCAAATAAAATAAAATCAAATAAAAATAAAATAAAATCAAATAAAACAAAATAAAAGATAAAAAAAAAATTAGGAACTGAGTTCAAGATATTTTTTTCTTTTTGTTGAATTTTTTTAGGAATTTAATATAACCAGGAACCTGTTGTAGTGTCCCAATCATAGGAACTTTAATCTCCAATTTCTTGAAGATTTCCATGAAACGCTCAAATTGTTTCTCCTTTTTCTTCTTATGATCCTTCTTTGGGTGAGAAAGGGGTTTTTCATATGATTCTTTCTTTTTGCTTTCATCATTCCCCTCTCTCTTTTTCTCCTTGGGACACTCCTTAGGGCACAAAGGACTTTTCTCAATGTTTTTCTTTTCTCTCTCAACCCCTTCTTTTTCTTCCTCTACATCCTTCTCTTTTTCACTCAAACATTCCTTTTCTTCTCTCTCTATTTTTCTCTCATCCTCTTTCTTTTCTTCCCTCTCTTTGTCCTTTTCTTTTCCCTCACTTTCTTCCTTTTCTACCACTTTCTCTTTCCCACTCAAACTTTCTTCTTCTTTTCTCTCTATTTTTCTCTCATCTAAAGCCTTGCCACTTTCAGTGATAGTGACTTGACATTCCTTTCTAGGGTTATTATTCATATTGGCCCCAAGAACATCCAGCTTTTGAATTATGAATCTGCATTGCACTTCCATCCTTTCGGATTCTGCTTGAGTGCTTTTTTGAATTGAGAGAGATTCCTGCATGAACCACTAGAGGGTCTCCTCAAGCTTTGTGGCATTGTTGGCTTGTGGTGGTTCAGTGAATAATCCACCAGTAGTTGAAATTATCTTTGTAGAATTGCATCCTTGTTAGATCATATTGTGCGACCTGTGATATTTTCTCTAGAGAAGGTTCTCTAGATAATCTATCTCCTTTTAGGCCTCCTTCAAGTCTCTGCACAGATTCTAGAGAGAGATTGTTAGTACAAAAATAAAAATAAAAATTAGGGATTGAAAAATAAAAATGAAAAATAGGAAAAATAAAAATAAGAAAATAAAATAAAAATAAAATAAAGTCAAAATTAATCAAGAATCACACAAATAGAATAGCTTAAACCGTGAGTCCCCCGCAACGGCGCCAAAAACTTGTTGGGGCAAATCGGCAAGTGTACCGAGTCGCACAAGTAATATAAAATGGTAAGACCAAGTATCGTATCCCAGAAGACTCTCGGCACTAAACAGTTGTGTGAAAACAAGATTAATTAAGACTTAAAATAAAAGAGATCATGGGTTTGGAGTGCAAAAATAATAAATAAAATAAAGATATAATTGATCAATAACAAAGGAGCATAGAGATGAATGGAGGTTGATTTATATGAGATGGATATGTTTTTGGGGTTAGATTTCACCATGTTCCCTCTCATGTATATAAGAATTCTTCTTTATGTATTAATGCCAGCGTCCCTCACTAAAGCACTTAAACCCGATCCCTCGGTAAATAAGTTTGTCCCTAATTACCAGTTCATACAATTCCTAGCATTCTTGGTAAAAAGATGTGAAGATCAAGAGGTTAAGAAGACTAAGACTCACACCCTCATCCTTGAGAAATATAACCTTAGGAGAAATTCAACAAGAACCTGAATTGAAAGGAACGTCCCGACACTCATGCAATTCATAAATAATGCTATTGTATACGCAAGAATAAAACAGATGAATTACTCTAACAATTAATGAAAAAGCATATGGAATTAAGAATCAATTCAAATACATGAGAGTTTACAAGGTTACATCATTCCTCAACAACAAATAGAAATTAGTTCCCCATAGACATGGAGGAACTCTATGAACAATGGAAGAAAGAAAGAGAATGACAGACTAGGAATAGGCTAAGAGTTTATTGCTATGTTCTTCTCTGCCAGGGATGCAAAACCTAGAGCCCCAAGGTCCTTTAAATAGTGTCAAAGGCGTGCCAGAGCGAGGCCCGGTCCAAAAGAATCAAAACAGAGCAGAAACAGGGCTCGATCCACGTGAATTCTCGCTCAAGTGTCGTAGGGGGGCCGCCCGGGCGTGAATTGAGAGTCATGTAAGGCCCAGGCGTCAAATTTGGACGCCCAAGCTACGAAGCCCGCCGCCAGGGCATCGAGGGCCACCGCCTAGGCGGCGGATGTCGATTTTTCTCGCTTCAGCTGCGCTTCTGGACGCCCGGGCTGCGTGTTTTCCCTCCTTCTGGTGCCTTTTTGTCCCCTTCTGAGCTCCCTCTTCTTGGTCTTTCATCTCTTCTTCCAATATTACCTCAATCTTTGTCAAAACAGGGGGAATTACTCATAAAATCATTGAAATCAACCTCAACTCTCTTATTCACACAATTTATTCAAAAAGCATGAGTCCAAGCAAGTTTCTGAGTGAAAATGGGTGCTTTTAGTATCAAAATCACATCACAAATAACGATGTTTTGAACCTTTATTATGCACTATGCTACCCAAAGACACAAGAAAAACTGCACCAAAACACAACGAAAACTCATTTTGATCGGTTCAAATGAAAAATAATACATCAAAGATTACTTTAATTGGAGTAAAAACAACTTTAAATGGTTCACGGGAGATGAAACGCACCTGGAAATGCAGTGCAACAAAGAGAAAAGGCGAAGGAAGATGATCAAATTGCGGGTTCACAAACTGCTGGTTCATAAACTGTTGGTTCGCACTGATAATTTAACAAGAAATTAGATGTCCGTTGCCCACAAACCCGACGTTTATAATCGCATATACTTCGGGCGCCTCACTAATCTGACGTCTATTCAATTTAAAAATTAATGTTTGTGTTATATATAGACGTCGGCTTGGCGGGACGTGACTTCTAGTTGGCAGAAACGAATGAGTTTTTACATACCTAGTCAGACTATAGACGTCGGTTAGGTGGGGCCCTAATGTTTATAATCGCATATAGACGTCAGGTGATGGTCTAGATGGTGGAAAAAAACTAAATTTTCACCTACCCGTCAGACTATATACGTCGGGTCGGAGGGGCACTGACGTCTAGTTGGCAGAAACGAATGACTTTTCACATACTTTGTCAGACTATAGACGTTAGTTCGGTGGGTCCTTGACATCTATAATCACATATAGACGTCAGGTGGCGAGATCAGACGTTTAGATGGCGGAAAAAATTAACTTTTCACCTACCAATCAGGCTATAGACGTCGGGTAGGAGGGGTACCGACGTCTATATGACGGAAAGAAATGACTTTTCGCTTACCTGTCAGACATATAGACGTCATTTTATAGGGGCACCGACGCCTATAGTATTATAGACGTTGGTCCCTCCCCCTAACAGATGTTTATAGGCTTCACTTATTTACGCAATTGCCACCGGTCAATAATTTACGTCGCTGCCCCCTCTAATTGACGTCTAATGGGTGATGTTATAAGTCGATTATGCACTAGTGTGATTATGATTATTTGTTGCTATTGTTAGGTAAGGGTTTGTGTATGAATGTGAATAAATTTTTGTTAATATTTGTGATGGTTTTCCCTATGAATGTATTATGTATGTTTTGTTGGGTTATCCCAACAGAGGGTTTGATGCTAATAGAGAACAAAGTTATGATGCTTGGGAGTTTCCATGCAAATATATGTTGTAAGTGTTGGGTTATTGGGCTCCCTTCCTATATGGAGAATAGACCAAATAATGTGGACCATTATGTCTCACTTTGTTTTAGTAGAGATCTGTTAGATTAGTATGGCACATTAGAGACATTTGAAGAGAGGGAAAAGCCAAGTGAGAGAGAAAGGAAGAAAAGAAGTCATTCCCGCGTAACATAAAACTTGTACTGGTGTTTTCATCATTGTGAAGTCGTTCATTGTTGGATCGAGCTTAGTTTTGGGCAGCAGGTTCCAAACGTGTGGTTCTTCATTCTAACTGTTCAGATCGTCAATCGGAGGACTAGTTTTGGAGAAATCAGCCTCACATTAGCAACTTTATTTTTGAGAATTTTCATCTTCTTGGTTCTCATTTATAAGCATTAAGCTTAATTAGTTTGGCTGATTGAAAACTCCATTTGGTGTTTCTATCAGAGACTCTTTTGCACCCTATTACTGATCACAAGGGATTATTCTTTGGTCTGGACGACTCGTGGTTTTTACCTTTACAGTGAAGGGTTTTTCACGTTAAAAATGGTTGATGTCTCTTTGTGTTTTGGATTTTGTTTTTGCTTTATTTGTTTGGTGTTCCTCGCAAATTCCCAGTAGAAGGGGATTGATTATTGTTTTTATCCCTTTTTCCCATCAATAAGGGTGTGGTAATAATCATTTGTAACATAATTGGGTTTATTGGGGGTATAACATGTCAATGATTGGATCTGGATGATTCAAATGATGTATTATATGTGTTTGAGTATGTTTACATGGGTATGTGATGCTTAAATTCATGTATGATGTGTTAAGTATGTTTCCACATGATCTAGGGTTGATGTATGTATGTTTGAATGCTTGAATCATGTCAAGGATGTGTTTCGTTTCGGCAATGATCGATTATCATTAGTTATAATTAATTATCTGCACGTTGGTTTTGAGTGTGGTTTCGGGAATAATCGATTATCTAGGATGATAATCGATTATCCCTTCTTGCGTGATGTTTCTAGGTAAATTTCAGTGAGGTAATCGATTATTTTAAGCGATAATCGATTATCACAGTGCATTTTGGTGAAAAATGGCGAATTTGATGAAGAATGACATGGACCAAGCCTAAGGAGCTATGGAACATGATGATAAATAGGTATTGAGGTTAATTGTTATGTTTACGGTTAGTTTGACATGTAGTTGAGAGTGGAGAATGAGTGAGTGTTGGGATGTACCTCAGTGTGTGGTTGATGAGCATGAAAGTGAGAGGATAGGTTTACTCACTGTAGCTAGTAAATCCTAGTTTTATCTGTATATAGATTTTGGTTGTTCGGGTATTGAACCCTTATTGTGTGGGAGTGATGGTGGTTTCCTTGTTCTTGTGTGGCAGGAAGGCATGCTCCTTAGCTGGATTGCAAGACTACTCGAACATATCTATGTGGGGGCTACAGATTGGGCTATAGAAGCGACTAAAGTCGGTGAGGTAGGGTATAAGAGTCTGACTGATTCTTTCCACTATGGTGTTATGGTAACTGAGGAGGCTCGTGGTGGTGATCTTGATGGGGTTAATCATGATGGAGGTACACATGTTGATGGGTATGGTGATGATAGAGCATCAGGGAAATACTATGTTGGTTGTAATGGTATCAGGTGGTATAGTTGGCATAAGTGCTACTATGAGTATAAACTATTAGTTTAGGTGTGTGATGTTAGTGAAAATCGATGATCGAGGATAAAGTATTGAGTATTCAGATATGTTTGATTTGTTATGTTTTGATGATTAACAATCATGTTGTAATTACTTATGTGTATGGGGTGTTTGATTATGATTGATATAATTAGAAGGTTTGTATCTTGTTGTGTGATTGATTATGGTGGATGTAATCAATATATATGAATATTGTTGTTATGATTGTCTTACCGGTAGCTTACCCTATACGTGTTTGTGTTTGTGAATGAAATTATCGGCGATGATCGTGTAATGTGTTATACGTGAGCAAATAATGTTACAGATGTTCCAGTGGCGTGATTGACTCGAGAGAGGATGGGGAAATACCTTGGGATTCAATTAAAGCTATTTTGTTTTACAAGTTAAGACATTATAATTGGAGTATTTTCTTTGTTATTTTATTACTTGAAATAATGTAATTGGATAAGTTTTTTTTAGTACGTTTCCGTGCTATGATAAATTTTTAGTTTTACTAATCTTTAATAACCCGTGACATCTCAGAAATCGGGGTGTCACAAGAGACATTTATCCAAAATCCTATAAATACAAGAGCTTTCAAATAAAGAAAAAGAGGATAGCAAGAGAAAAGCATACAACAAAATATTCATCCTGTTAAAAGAAAAAAGAAAAGAGCTCAAGAAAAAGAATACATTTGAACAGAAAAAGAGAAGAGAAACGAGAAGTAAAGAAATACTCCCGAGCTTCATTGTCATACTGCTTATTGTTTGTAAGAAAGAGAGAAAGTGAAAAGAGAGAAAGTGAAAAGAGAGAAACACCTTTGAGTGTTTAGACTGCTTGTATTGTAATTACATCTTCTCTGTGAGAGTAATAGTGTGAATGACTTGTAAGCAATCTTTGATTGCAATTCTGAAGAGAATTAAAACACTTGTTGAACTTAGTTGAGTTAAAGGAAATCTAGGCGATGTTGCTTAATACTAGGAGTGGTGCGAATACTCCTCCATGCCTAGGGTAATAGGTGGTTATTCATTGACTGTGGAGACTGGGAGTGGTGAGAATACTCATCCAAGTCTAGGGTAACAAGTGGTTACTTGCTGACTGTGGAAACCAAGAGTGGTGTGAATACTCAGTGTAGTCTTGTGGAAATTATAGTGGAACCCTTTACAGAGAAGACTAGATGTAGCTCAGTTGGAGTGAACCAGTATAAAATATCTGTGCAATTACTTCCTCTATTGTCTAAACGCTTCTCATACAAAAACTTATTACTAAATGCACGAACTTTCCAAGCTAAACGATTACTATTAAACAAAGGAAGTTCTTATAAATTATGCAGTGTAGATGCACCTCGCGTTCTTGCCATATCTATGACAAACAAATTTATAAAATGTTAAAACACTAAATTAATAAAATATTAAAAGCTAGAAAAAAAAACACCAAGAATTAATAAAAATTAAAAAAATAGACAAAGAAAAAATAATTAAAAAATGATCTTCATCGGATTTTGAAATCTAGTGAGATTTTAACCGAAAATTCGATGAAGGACATAACAATTTTTGAAATTCGTTAAATGTTTTAACTATATTTCGAAATAGGACAAGACCTTAACCAAATTTTGAAATTCAATTAGACCTAAATCAACTTTTAAAATCTGGTTAAACCCGTTAATGTCTCAACAAATTTCAAAGTTCAGTTAATACCTTATTCAATTTCAAAACTATGCTATCCTTCACCACCGATTTTCGACTTTCCTTTCAAACCACCAATAAAACATAACAGAACACACAATTCATATACTTTGTAAATCTTGAATACCTGTGCATGACTAATGAAAAAGAAGTGACCAAGAAATAATGAGTAAAACTTTCCTTTCTCTTCGTCGAGTGATCAAGAAACCTCTCTTCAACCAAGCTTGTGCAGCCTTTGTTCAGTGCAGAAGAAACAAAAAGAACTGTCCAAACAAATGTGAGTGAGACAAATATGAAGAAGACGAAGAAATGGGATGTTGAAACAAGTGTGCGAAAAATGAAGAAAAATAAGAAAGACTCTTCATCCCAATTTAAGACTAAACAAGTTCGAACTAATTGAATACTTGTATTAGAATTTGAAATTCCCCGAATTGATTTTCCATTTCCAGAAAGAATATAATTAATAACTTGAAGTTCCAGATTATCTCTTTCTTGTAACATATCTTGGAAAAAAAATTGGATTAAATTGATCCTATTTGCTATTTCATATAAAATTACCGGTCGAACCAAAACAAAATATTTTTTTTCATAATTGTGATCCATTGGACAAAGATCCAATTTTTCATTTTTTTTATCCTTTTGAATTTTTTTTTACCATTCTCGGTGGCAGCGCATGACTTAAAAAGTTTTACTTAAGTTAATTTTTTTTTATCAAAGTCAGTTGTAGAATTTTAAAAAAAAATTGGAAGTGCAGAAGAAGCGGATGGAGGTGCAGTGAGAAGCACCCCAATTCCCACTTGATAGACAGAAACAAAGCCCAAATAAAGATGAATTAGAAGGCCCAATTTTGAGACTTGCTCCCTACTCCTTCTCTCTCTTTCTGTCTCACAACTTCAGCACACTCTTCAGAATCGAACGACACCGTTACTCCTGCGACCTTTCTCACTTTCTCTTTCTCTCTCCCTCAGGTTTGTTCACCTTACGCAAAATTTTCACTGTTTTCTTGCTCATTTCCCTTCCTTTCTTTTCTCCTCACAGATGCACACACTCTAATTTTTGTGACAATTATTCTTTTTTCTCTTTTACTAGGGCTGGTATGAAAAGCCAGCATTCAACTGTTTCTAATTTTCAATTTTCAATAATAAGTTAATAAAATGATTGATTTGCTTTGTGATTGTAGCTTGCGAGTGAGGCTGTTAGTGCAGATTATCCCGCGATTTATCATGGGGGATAGTCAATATTCGTTTTCACTCACCACATTTAGGTATGTCTATTGCTGATAACTTCTAATTTAATTTATTTTTTTTGTTTATGAAGAGAATTTTATGATTTGTGTTTCTAATGATTCTGTTGTGTTGTGGAACAGCCCTTCTGGAAAGCTTGTTCAGATTGAGCATGCTTTGACGGCTGTTGGTTCTGGGCAAACATCTTTGGGAATTAAAGGTGATTTGTTATCTCTGCCTCTGGACTGGATCTGTTTATGGCCCTCGCTTTAGCTCTTCAATTTGAAATTGATTATTTTTTTGGAGCACCTTTCACTTGTGTTATAAGGGGTGGGGAAGCAAATAAAGGCTTTATACTTGAGTATAAGGGCTTTGACACGATGAAGGAATTTAAGTTCAGTTCTGTGAGAACACTGCTCTCTGAAATGTCGAATTTAGCAAACTTATTTTACATTTTGCGGGTCCATTTTGGTTGCTAAAATCTGTCTGCTATGTGCTATGGTTTGTGCTATTTACTCTCGTATTCCGTGGGTTCTTCTGTTGTCTTGTAGATGGCTTGATTCCTGTAATATAAGCTGTATATTTTGCTAGTTGTAAATGGATATCTGATATTTGATTCTTGCAGCTGCAAATGGAGTTGTCATCGCTACCGAGAAGAAATTGCCATCTATTTTGGTTGATGAAGCATCAGTGAGTTTATTTCCATTATTGGATCCATTTTTGTTCACTATTCATGGAAATTTTTTATAAAGTTGTCCTATGCAAATATCCAATGTTTTAATATCCTTCTGGGTGTCCCTGTTGTGTATTTTACACATGGGTTTAACACCTTCAGTGATTCATATCCAAATATAAGCTACATTGCTTGATAGTTCATCCTTGAAAATATAAATTGAAGATGAACACCGTTTTGTCCATTTAACTCAAATACTGACGCCCCCCACTCCCACACACACACCTCCAATACTCAGTTTGTGATCTCTGTTTACAATATTTTTTTTTTCATATTTATGGTGACTAATAATATGCTTTTACTGGATATTGTACTTAGTACCTTTCAACAATCACATGACTGCTTCATGCAGAGCAATTTAGTGTGTTTGGTTTGCAGTTGCTAACCTGCAACCGTCCGTTCAACATAAAAGAGATAAATTGTTGCTTCCTCTTTTTATGCTTTGGGTGTGTTAACACACCCATATTCTCTTAACACTGTCACTTCCTTATCCTCTAGGTACTCTAAGTATAATATATAGCTCTGTTTTGTTTTACTTTTCTGTGAAAAATATTTGCTTAGTGGAATGGTGTTCTTGCTATATCATAGTTAAGCATCTGTCAAAGTCTGGCTATTGATAAATGAATCTGTTATGTAGTTTTTGCAAGCAATGTGTCAATATAAATTAAAAAAAGTGAAGTTACTCAGTTCATGATGTATTATGTGCATTTACACTCCGTTGTGCTTAATTGCAGGTCCAGAAAATTCAGTTATTAACACCAAATATTGGTGTCGTATATAGGTTTGTTTCTTTGCACGTATTTAAATAGTTTGGAGTTAAATATATTTTGTAACATCAATAATTAATTGTATATTGATGGTGGTTACATGTTTAAATATACTCAAAATATGATAAAAAGAGCTTAAGAGACACCAAAAGGTACAAGAAAAAGGCTATATTTGGGTAATTAATGATAATAAGTAAACATCTCATTTGTACAACATACAGTAGTTTTCCAATACAACTACATATATTCAATACCTATTCGAACACACATAATCATGCAACACATTAGCTTTGAATGTGCTCTTAAACATGAGGTGCTATTTAATTTACCTACACATAACGTGGGAGACAATAAGAACATGGCATAACTATTTTGGTGAAATGTTTTTCTTAAGTATGTATGAAATAGAAATTGAAAAGGCACATTTAAACTGATTAAGGACTTACTAGATGGGAAATAAAGAAAAAATGTTGTTTTGGTGATAAGCAGCTAACTATTACTTGTAATACTGACTTAAACAGCCAGAAGTATTAGTAAAGCATAGCTGAATGTAGCAGACTGTTAATCCACATTGTTTTATATGTAAATAAATTATGGTGGACTACTGTAGGTTTTCAATAGATTCTCTAATTAAAAGAATTTTACTGGATTCAATCTGCAAGACTTTTGACTATTAACCTTCTTTTTTAAGGGAGGACATGAGGTATTTATTAAATGTTGACTTTTTAAATATATTTGGGGATATTTTAAAATTAAATATAGAAAACGTAAAAATTCACTTTCTGTGCACGTTTTGCATTTTCTAAGAGAACACTGTTGAAATAATTAATTTTATGATGTTTAGTATGTGTTTGAAACTTCATAAGCAGGCTTATTGTACCTTTTTCTATTTCTTTTGATCTTTAGTAAATGGAAATAATTATTTGTCCTTGACTTTTATTACAAATATTTTATTACTTGACCTAAATTTGGTCTTTGTTCAGTGGCATGGGTCCCGATTTTCGAGTTTTGGTTCGAAAAAGCAGGAAACAGGCTGAGCAGTATCACCGATTATATAAAGTACGGTATACAAGATTCTATTCCAACACATTTTTCTTTCTTGGTATGAGTTCTTGTTCTGCATATACTTAGTTAAGATATAATTCAGTTATAGTGTGCTTCACTTTCAAACCGGACATTTTAATGAATTATAATCATAGGGATTGTTACTTGGTTACACATCTGTAGGTGGTTTGCATCTTTTTTCATGCAATGAATGTTTTATTTACTACGTGAATAATTCTAGAATCTTTTATTTTTTGTATACAGTGAGAAGGGAAAAAAATAATTCTAATATAAGGATTTTTTTTCCAGGAATAATATTAAATAAAATTCTCTCTATGATTAAGATGGTCAAACTACTACAGTCAGTGCAATGCCTTAGCTAGTTATGATGAAAGTATGTCTAAGAGGAGAAACAGAGGATGGATTCCATCTATAATTGTTTTGATTGCATAAATTCATCTATTATAATAGGATTAACCAAAACTAGCCACTAATACCCTAAGATTGGAGAACTGTTACTATTAAATTCAGTGTTACATTCAAGCTCTAACGCAAATTATGTTCTTAATAATGCCCATTTATGTAGACTAGTAAAGAGAAATGTTTCTAGTGACACCTTTTGCCAAATAGTTAATGATTGAGGACCTGGATTGACATTAGAGAAAAATTAGTTCAGCATTTTTTTATGTTCTAGTCTATTACATTTTTCCAGTAAGTGAGTCTTACAATTCTGTATCATATAAGCCTGAAAATCTTGAATTATTAGTGTGTGACACCTTCCATCAGTGAGTTTTGTAATTCTTGTTTGAAGGTTGTAATGCCTGTTAATGCTGATTTTCATATAATAATAATTAGCTTTTCCATAAAACACCTGTCTTTTTTTTTGCTTGATAGTTTTGAGTACTAAGTTATGGATGAAGTTTGTCTCAGCAACAAAAATATAATTATTCCCTATTTATGATCTTGATGAATATTATACATATGTTTTTCTGTCTCTTTCTGTTTGCTTTTGATATTCTATGTTGGATCATCTGTGAATTGTGGGCTATATTTGATAATATGATCAAAATTTGCAGGAACCAATTCCCGTGACTCAACTTGTCAGGGAAGTTGCTGCGGTAATGCAGGAGTTTACTCAGTCTGGGTAATTATTTCCTTGTAAACTGTACTCTTACCACTGCAATTTACCTCGTCAACTCAGTATAAGTTTATTTTATGCATGTATATAAATCATTTACTATTTGGTATCTTAAATGAGTGATTTCTAGCTCCCATTTTTTGTTTTTTCTTCCTTCTCCCCTCGTCAGCATTTCTTAGCTACAGATTCTCATTAACTTTAAGACGTTTATTTTACAGTAAACTCAAATTTTCAGAATTCTCAATTTCAGTGTTGTGGTGGATTAATTGTTGTAATTAAATGTGGAAGAACTGGTATGCCAAAATCTCTATTGTCATTAGCTTCTGGAAGCCAGGAGCATAATTATAAATTATGACACTTTGGATATTGGAAGGTTGGAATAAGTACAAGTGTAAATGCCTAAAACAGCTTTATCTTTACTAAAAGAACCAGCATGGATCAATCTTTACAGCGCTTTGTTTTCTTTTCCTCTGGAGGCATATGTTAGATAAATTGGTAACATTGTGATCCATATAGAAATTTCATTTAAAAATTAGGCATGTTTTTGCAGTGGGAATCCTTGATAAGCAGCTTTCTAAATGCACAAAACTTAGTTTGATCCTCTGATTGTCTCTCTGTATGCACCCAACTACATTTACTTACCATTTCTGCCCTTTATAATGCTTTTAATTCTGACATTTCTGTTTTGGTTCCGATAGTGGTGTTAGGCCTTTTGGAGTGTCACTGCTAGTTGCTGGGTTTGATGATAATGGGCCACAATTATACCAGGTCTGTTGATATTCTTTTTCTGATGTAACTCTTGACGTATTAACATTTACAACCTGGTAAATGACCATCGCTTGCATGTAGCAAGTCTAGACAGAACCTCACTCGATGGTGAAATGAATAAGTGCTCCTTAGATTCTTTGAAGATATTTGATCATGAAAACTTTGTATTCAAGTGCATAAATTCTTTACTACACCTGAATTAGTTTTTCTTCAAATAATTGAAAGTTGCTCGCTGATTATGAGTGTTCAATTTCAAATATGAGCATTGGTTGTCTATATTGCTATGCATCTGAACTCGTTCTTAAATTACTGTGAATTTTAAGGAAATAAATAATTTAAGGTCGTGAATTGATGTAATTTTCTTTTTCTCTAGGTAGATCCGTCAGGTTCATATTTTTCTTGGAAAGCTTCTGCAATGGGGAAAAATGTATCTAATGCAAAGACGTTTCTTGAGAAGAGGTAAGCTTTTCATCAAAATACTCAAAGCAAAAAATGTGTGGAATGCATCTACATTTGTTTGTGGACTGCATAATGATTAATATCTGTAGAGATACTCAAGTCATTTAATGAGAGCTTAGAAATCCTTTAAATATGCTGAAATGGCTCAGAGGGTGGCTACCGATATGATAGATTTCTTTAAGCAAGAAATCAACCACACACGTAAAACTCACTCACGACCCAGAATACTGAAAAGAATCTGTTTATTATTCTTGAGAACAAAGAATACATAGTACACTGCCCAAACACTATCAAGGGAACACTTTCCCTTCACACAGGATGCAATGGTCCTGTCTATACAACAAAGCAAAAACATTTCTGTCACCAAACACCCCCTGTCCCCTTATAAAGCTACCCCTTCCTGCTAAACAACCACTAACCACCCAACAGACCTCCTAAGCCTCCTAACCGCCTAACAGCCTACAACCTCCTAATTAATTTCTTTTCCTCCTTTCGTATACTTGTAAAGCCCTATCATGATATCTTAAAAGGACTTCTAAACCATAGTAGCTGAAGTCTTTTTTGGAATGCACGCTTGAGAAATTATTTATATATCATTTGTATGGCTGACTTGATTGTCCACTTATAGGTACACAGATGATATGGAGCTTGATGATGCAGTCCACACAGCAATATTGACTCTGAAGGAAGGGTAGGAGAACATAATATTTCAAGTTTATGCACTGAAATTAGAAAACCATAGTGAAAATGACATGTTTAACGATTACTGTTGATTAGGAGGTGCAATAGTTATTTTACCTTTTTGCGTCATTTTCATCTCTTTTTGGTCAAATGTTATTCTGCTACAAGTAGCAGTGCATAATAGCTGTGTCTCATAATTATAGTTTGGAGGAGGAAAACCCATCTAAGATTGGCTTATTGGTCTTGACTTGACTTGACAATTACCTACGGCACATTCCTCCAAACCATCATCATGTCTTTTTTATTCTTGGAAGTTATCTACCTAGTTTATTGCATTAAAAACATTGATAGTTTTCATTTTATTGTTTTTTGTTGCCATATGCTTCTATATTTGAAACATGTGATCTTTGTTTAGTCTTTTGAAACGTTCCGTTAGGCAGGGAAATAATGAGAGAAAGTGGAATGTGTGTTAAGGAAGGAGATTCGAAAATAAAAAGTAGTTGCGTAGTTAGTTATTTTGGGGGGAGAGCTTTCTGAGAAAGTCTTTATATTGTTGCCTTTAGGGAGGAGTTAGGGTAGTTTTTGAAAATGGAGTCTTTGGCTGTGTGACCAGGGAATACCCTGTGTGAAAGGAAGTACCTTCCTTTGTGTTCTTTCAAACAAACATGTGATCTTTGTTTAGTCTTTTGAAACGTTCCGTTAGGCAGGGAAATAATGAGAGAAAGTGGAATGTGTATTATGGAAGGAGATTCAAAAATAAAAGGTAGTTGTGTAGTTAGTTGTTTTGGGGGGAGAGCTTTCTGAGAAAGTCTTTATATTGTTGCCTTTAGGGAGGAGTTAGGGTAGTTTTTGAAAATGGTGTCTTTGGCTGTGTGACCAGGGAATACCCTGTGTGAAAGGAAGTACCTTCCTTTGTATGCGGAAGTTGTTTGGTTTGTGTGCTTTATTTCTTAACAAAGAACCTAAAACGTTCTAAATTTTTCTCTTCTGCTTTTTTGTGTGGTGTTTACCAGGTTTGAGGGACAGATCTCAGGAAAAAATATTGAAATTGGCATAATTGGTGCTGATAAAAAGTTCAGGTGCGTATGTGTTCCTAAAATTTTACCTAGTTTGCTTTTCACCTTCCATATTATATTATATGAACCTTGCTTCCTCTTGTTACTGTAATCCAATTGAGTTGATTTTTGGGATTTTGGTTTGTTCCGTCTCAATTGATAAATTACGAGTACTTCAAAGTACATGGAAATTGCATCACAAAAACGAGGCTTCCAGTCCAAGTTATCTGCATCTCAACCTATCTGGACCTCAGACTTATCATCCTTTGTATACTTCAATTATTTAACTGGTTAACTTAATAATAGTGTGTTTATGGTGCAGGGTATTGACACCAGCTGAAATTGATGACTATTTGGCTGAAGTAGAATAGTGTGCAATGAAAAAAATGCTGTGTTCTTGAAGTTGTTGTTTGCTTCAAAGTTGAGTTTAATTTGTAGCTTAAAACTGGTTTTGTACAATAGTGAACTTGCGATATACTTGTAGTTGTGACCAGGAACAAGCCATGAGATAAACCTTTTCCCAAAGTCGTCAACATTATCAAACATAGTATGTCTAGACGACGCGGCAATGATTTTCTTAATGAAGATTCCTAATTTATCTTTTTCCCAAGAATCTTATTGATCCATATGTCTACCATTTTATACATATTGCCGGTTAAGTTCAATGCAATACATTTCCACTGGCATCTCATTCCTTTCCTGCTTCACTTTTCCTTTCCAATGAGATCTTGTTCATTTACTTAAGCTAGACATTTTTATCCTTACGAGTTTGTTGTATGAAGGAGGTCCAGACCAGTATTTTCAAATTTGGAACCGTCTAAATGATGATATTAAAGTTGTTATTGCATGGACGATAAATTCGTAATATGTTATGTTTTATTGTATTTATAAATTCGTAATATGTTATGTTTTATTATATTTATGGCTTTAAACATATTTCTGTATTATTTAATTTTCAAAAATGTTATTAATATATGGTATTATTTAATAATGTTTACAAAAATAGCGACCAGTTAAAATATATAAATTTTAAAAAAATATATTAATGTTTCCTATCTATTTATACTATTAAGTTTATTCGCGATGAATTTTTCTAGGGTGTCTTTGTTTATAAAGAATTTATCGCTGTGTGTGAGTGCGCAAATTATGATATGCAAAATGCAACTTAACATTTCTGACTTTACTGTCTATTCTTAGAAGTTGAAGTGTGTATTATCAGACGATGAAGTTAAAACTTCTTAGGAGTTGAAGTTTTCCATTATCATTGTTGTATTGTAGACTACGCGGACTATAGGTCTTTAGGTGCTCAGTTTCGAGTGTTGGGCGGGATTTGGGTCTTGAGCTACTCGGTGTCCAACATCATTTAAGGTTTGTTTAGATGTTAGCTAAAAAGTATTTCGATAATAAAGTTATACATGAAAAAAAAAAAAAAAAAAAAATATATATATATATATATATATATATATATATATATATATATTAGTTATGATGAATTTTTATTTTATGACGGTCTAATCATACATTAATTTATATTAAAAAGTGAATTAGTCATTACTATGTTAATGTGACCATACTCTCATCAATTAGTCATGTTGTTTAGTTCTAACCGTATTAAGACCGATCATCTATGTTATGTTCGGTCGGTTGTGGGCAAAGGGGCATTATTCGAAAATGATCAGTGTACTATATGAAATATATCGGTCGACGTAACAATGAGAATTAACTTACTGATAGGGGTAGTCGATTGGTCGAGACAATCGTTTTTGGTAATTAAAGTCTAATTAGGAGTGCAACGGTCATTTATGGACAATTAGCAGGTATATTAACAGACATTAATGGTTTGACTGTCGTATCAAATATGAATATACGACATTAATATATGAATATACGACATTAATGGTTGATTGTTGTATCAAATATGAATATACGACATTAATGGTTTAACTGCCGTATCAAATATGAATATACAACATTAATATGAAATATACCGGTCAACTTACCGATGAGGATAGTCGATTGGTCGAGACAGCCACTTTAGGTAATTAAAGTCTAATTAAGAGTGCAACGGTCATTTATGAGTAGTTAGCAGGTATATGAGGAGGTATTAATGGTTTGATTGCCATATTAAATATGAATATACGGTATTAATGATTAATTAATAGGCTTGATTGTTATACGTCCTATAAATATAGGGTTAATGTCTAGGTAAAGACACCTTTTTCTATCCTAATAAAATAGAGACCTTTTTATGAAACATATCTGACTTGAACGTCTGAGTGTCTTCTGTAGGGGACGATCGAAGCATAAAGCAGAGCAAGGAAGGACGACCGACCCTCAGACCAATTTAACCGAAACATTTTGGCGCCCATAGTGGGACCGAGCGGCATTCCCATGATACCATGAGGAGGTAGACGCGCGCTCGGTCTCGACATCGCTACTTCGGATCAATACCAGGTTTTGCAACAAGAGCTAAAAATTCCATAATAATTTCTAAAGGCATGTCTTTTGTTTTAAGAACTTTCAGGTAACCATTAGAGGTTTACGAGGCAAAGTATTAAATGCCTTCACATTAAAATAAATTATAAAATATTAAAATGTTTACTTTATTTTGTTTAATGTACATTTTTGTGAGTGAAAATATTCTGCACAAGAAGGTTCAGTCCTTTCCCGCTCAGTGATGGGTGTCGCACCCCATACAAATTTAATGTGCATAAAGAATGCAGTATAGACTACGAAGTGACTCCTAGGTCGTCTCTCAAGGACCAAACTGTGGTTCGAGGATCAGGTCAAACACGAAGTGGGAGGTTTTGTGAAAGGTTTTGTGAATGCAAATGAATTAAATTAAAACACAGATGCAAACAGAAATGCAAAATGGAATCAAATACAAAATAAAAATGGTTGATCATTAACTCAATTACTATGCTTTCTATCCTAGATTAACGACAAGTACACACTACTCTAATCCAACACGAATCAACCAACTAAGCGAAGGCTAATTCGGTCTTCAGAATTGTAAACTAAGCGAATGCAATGCTCAAATCCAATCAGTCATCCGCCATACAGTCTAATCAACTAAGCGAAGACTAAACACCGATTAGGCAACTAAGCGTATACCCAATCGTAAGCACACAACAGATTAAATATTGAGCCAAATCAGAGCAGTAGTATGACAATTAAAGTGCACAAGTCTCATGAATAAACTGTTCTAGCCTCTAATCCAGCACAGTTAACCGACTAAGCGAGGGCTAATCATGCTATCATAATCACGAACTAAGCGAACGCAATACATCTATTCCATCTGATGTGTTTTATACAGATTGATCAACTAAGCGAAGATACAATCACCAACTGGGCAACTAAGCATATACCCGTTGCAAGAACACAGTCAGATTTCACAGAATGCCAGGCAGAGCAGAATAAACATAAAGACAGTCCGGGAATCTCAAAGAAGCAATGTAATTTTATTAACAACCAACCAACTAACTTAAGCTAACATCACAAAATAAATTAATGCTACCAAACAGACTAGATAACATTAAAGTAAATGAAAATTCTAAACCTAACACTACAGTAGACAAATATCCAGAAAAACATGAAAACCGAACGATTCTTCACAAGACCGAACGGTTCTATTCAAAAGGCCGAACGGTTCTAACACGAATGTGCCAGAAACCGAACGGTTCTGTTCATAAGACCGAACGGTCTTGATGAGGAAACCGAACGACAATTTAAGCAAAAAAGGAAACAAGTTAAAACATAAGAAAGCCGAACGAAATAAAAGAAATACCGAATGGAAATGAGAATGTAAAAACTGAATAAGTCAATGCAGAAGAAATTCGAACGGTCTCTAACAGTGAAGCCTGTTAGAGACTGAACGGTGTTATTGGAAAACTGAACGGTACTTTCAGTAAATGCAAAAACAGTAAACTTGCAGAATTCAAAACACAGTGCAGCGGAAAAAATTTGCAGAAACAAAATGCTTCTCTGGTCACTACTTTTGAGCTTCTCTGGTCACCTTAGCTAACCGTTCGGCCGGAGGTTAGTTCACTGGTGCGCAGTGCAGTCTTCATCAGACCGTTCGGTCATGCATCCTTAGACAATAGTTGCTTGCTGTTCGGTCTCAGTTCATTCGATTCAGGAACTCTGCAGTTTTGCTCTGACCATTCGGTGCAAAACTTTCACAGACCGTTCGGTTTGAATTGCTCGGCCATTTGCTGTAAGCTCACAGACCGCTCGGTTTAGCATAGTTTGTTAGAACATTCTGTCAAGACTCACATGCAGCTTCCAAGACCATTTGGTCTTAGTCATCAACTAGCTGTTCGGTTCAGTAATGCTTTACAGGCTCAGGAACTGGTGATCGGTGCAGATTTCATCAAGACCATTCGGCACATAACTAATCAGACCGTTCGGTCAAGCCTTCCACAGACCGTTCGGTCAAGACTGGCCATCTTCAATGGACTATTTCTCAACCTTTTAAGAGATTGTCCTACACAAAATGATTGAAATAATTAAGCCCAAATAATTCAAATTAATCCAGATAAGAATTAGTCTTGAAATTCAGCCCAAATAGTGAAAATGAGATAAAAATTGAGAATTAAACACATTTCACTAATACAATATGGTGCGAAAAGCCAAGTGAATACTACAAAATAATGACTCATCACTCGGTCAGTTGGAGCCGCACGTTCAACCTCGTAAGGTTTTAATGGCTTTTCATTATAAAAATAAAATATTAAAACATTTACTTTATTTTCTTTAACGCATATTTTTTGAGTAAAAATATCCTACACAAGAAGGTTTAGTCCCTTCTTGCTCGATCAGTTGGACCACCTACGTTTAGCCTTGTCAGGTTCCAATGGTTTTTCCTTATGAAAACAAATTATAAAATGTTGACGCATTTACTTTATTCTATTTATCGCATATTTTTGTCAGTAAAAATATCCTGCACAGGAAGGTTCAGTCCCTTCCCGCTTGGTCAGTTTGACCACCTACGTTCAGCCTTGTCAAGTTCTAATGACTTTTCATTGTAAAAATAAATTACAAAATATTAAAGCGTTTAATTTATTTTGTTTAACGCATATTTTTGTGAGTAAAAATATCCTTCACAAGAAGGTTCAGTCCCTTCACACTCGGTTAGTTGGACCATCTACGTTAAGCCTTGTCATGTTCTAATGGCTTTTCATTATAAAAATAAATTATAAAATATTGAAGCATTTGCTTTATTTTGTTTAACGCATATTTTTGTGAGTGAAAATATTTTTCACAAGAAGGTTCAGTCCCTTCCCGCTCGGTCAATTGGACCCCCTACGATCAACCTTGTCAGGTTCTAATGGTTTTTCGTTATAAATATAAATTAGAAAATATCCAAGATTAACGAATATTGTAATGGTTCTCAACTTTTTTTTGTACCTTTGAACTCTAACTAAATTGAATGTGAGAAAAGTTTTGAAATTGTCGGCTTCAGAATTCTTGGTTATTCAAGGGAGTGTTGACGAAGAATTAAGCCCAAGCAATGCAACACTTTCAACACAATCACATCATAACATGGATTCCTCATTTTTGGCCTTCAAATGTTCAACCAAAGACCGAACGGTCTCGCTTGCCCGCCCATCCGATTTCATAACCTAAACTATTTTGATATTAGTTGGCTACATTTTTCTGACCATTCAAATTTGAATTGCTATTTTCTCTTCAGTACCAATGACAAGACCCTACATACAAATCACTCGGCCAACTAGAGCCTACTGCTCGATGATTCCAAAGTAAATTCAGTCAAACTTACTCAACCTAGGAAAAAGTTCCAAAGAGAACTCATAGGTCTATTGCTCAACTTAGGAAAAATTTCCAAGGAGAATTCCTAGCATCTACTGCTCAACTTAGGAAAAAGTTCCAAAGAGAACTCCTAGCGTGTACTGCTCAACCTAGGAAAAAGTTTCAAAGAGAACTCCTAGCATGTACTACTCAACCTAGGAAAAAGTTCCAAAGAGAACTTCTAGCGTCAACTACTCAACTTAGGAAAAAGTTCCAAAGAGAACTCCTAGCGTTTTCTGCTCAGTCTAGGGAATAGTTCCAAAGAGAACTCCTAGAGTCTGCCGCTTAGTGTAGAGAGGAATGAAGACTTAAAGTGCACTGAAAATAGACTCCCTAAATACAACGTGAGTGAACACTCTTAAGCTCATAATAATCCCTACGCACTTCTTCCAATAAAGAGATTGCTTGGCCTTTGGGGACTTATGTACTATATGAAATATACCGGTCAACTTACCGATAAGGGTAGCCGATCGATCGAGGCAGCCGCTTTAGGTAATTAAAGTCTAATTAAGAGTGCAACGATCATTTATGAGCAATTAACAGGTATATGAGGAGGTATTAATGGTTTGATTGTTGTATCAAATATGAATATACAATATTAATGATTAATTAATGAGCTTCATTGCATAAGTCCTATAAATATAGGGTTAATGTCCAGGTAAAGATACATTTTTCTATCCTAATAAAATAGAGACCTCTTTATGAAACATATCTGACTTGAGCGTCGGAGTGTCTTCTGTAGGTCAACACCGACTAGTGTGGAGTACGTTCTTGAAAAGGATTGGACGATCAAAGCATAAAGTAGAGCAAGGAAGGATGATCATCCCTCAGACCAATTCAACCAAAACAATCGGTCATGGAGATTGACCTAAAAGAGCTCGGTCCTGTAACTCTATGTTGAAGCTCGGCTAAAGGAGTTCGGCCTAAAAAGGACGATCTCAGTAGAATGACCTGGAGAGGTCGGCCCACTGGAGCTCGCCCTGGAGAAGTTGTCCTGGGAAGCTTGACATAAAAGAGGTCGGCCTGGAGAACTTGGTGTTTGGAGAGTCTGACCTAGATCAATTTGACCTTGGAGAGTTTGACCTTTGAAGAATTTGTAGACCAAACCTTCGACCAACAGTGACTAGGGGCGCCCAGTGCCGGCGGAGCTTCTAGAGTAGTCACATTCTTCTTGTTTTGTATACGTGTACACACACCATAAATTCATCAAATGATGAATAATCAAATACTTTCTTCTAGATGGTGCTTGATGATCAACAAATGCTCGTGCAAGGAGGGCTAAATCCACTATAAATTCAACACTCACTGTTTGTATTACTCCCTTTTGGATGCTTAGTAAATATGTGTTGTTGAGATCACTCCTAAAATCTAGAAATTGTGGTGTTGTGAAGTCCTTTTCTGTTACAGACTTGCCTTGGAGACCTATCCTAACTAAGGTAGAATTCTAGGAGGTGGAGATTGGGCAGGACAGTTTGGTCTAAATAGTTGTCACAACAAGCTGGAATATGAATTTAGCAGCATGCTTTTAGTCCAAAATTAAGTGTTTGAACCATAGGTTTTGATAGTGATAGTTTCAAATAGTAAAGAAAAATATTGCTTAAGTGAAACCCACCATTTGTCGTGAGGGAGTTCCGTTTTAATTTTATTCTTTGCAAGCTATAATTTGTTTTGATTATTTCATGTAAAAAGGCCATTACACAAAGTGTCTTGGAAGAGCCTTCGGTGTTCCATCTTTTGGCCATTTTCTTTTAATTTTTGATAATTAAAACTAAAGTAGGCTGTGAGTGTGTCTTGGATCCAAAGTTTCAAGCCTCACCTTAGGAATTTAATCTTGTTTTACGTTTTAGAGTGATTTAGTCTACAAGATATTAAACTCTAAGCCTTATAACATTAAGGGTCCAAAATTAGGTGTCTATTTTCCTTTAATTTTGTTATTTTCTTAGGTTTGAGCCTATCTTTTGAAGTCAAAGGTGATTCTAGCTTAAAAGCGAAAAAGACAAGTACCCTAAGATAATTTTGGCTAGGTAAGACTTGATTTTTAAGTGGTCTTATAATCACCTCTCCTACTTGGGATTTGGTTTTTGGTGAAAACTTATAATCCTTGAGTTAAGAAAACTTTTGAAATTAAAAGATGTCTAGGTGTCATTCTCCAAGGATAAGTGACTTTGAGGAACCTATACCCTCAAAGAAATTTCTAAACAACTTAGAGAACTTAGCTCGTGGAGGGTAAAGGAGGAGCAAATGAGAAGAAAGGACAAGATTGGGTAAGAACTGCAAATTTCTCTCCTCTAAGATGACCTAAGGGTTTTAAAAGAAGAACAACTTCAAAAGAAGGAAAAGTCAAGGGGAATTAGGAGTAGGGAATCACAAAATAAGAGAGCTTGAGGGTAGGAGATTATTACAACTAGCCTTCTTCCTCTAGAAGACAAAGAAGAGAACCCTCTCCTCCCAGAGAAACCAAAGTTGATTTGCTATACTTTCATGGCAAGGATAACGTAAAAGCCTTTCCTGATTGGGAAATGAAGGTGGACCAAACCTTTGCTTGCGACCAAGTTAGTGAGGAGAGAAAGGTTTCTTTGCCTACCCTTAGCTTCCAAGTGTATGCAATGTATTGGTGGAATTTTGTAGTCCAAGGGAGGCTTCACCACAATGACCCCTCTATTGAGTATTGGAATGATCTCAAGTCTGCCCTTAGAAGGAGACATACTCCTTACTATTAAAATACAAAGCTTATGGATAAACTCCAAAGGCTTCAATAGAGGTCTATGTTTGTAGAAGAGTATAGACAAAAAAAGGGAGTTATATATAATGAGGGAAGGCATAGTGAAAAATGAAGAGATCACTTTGGCTTGGTATATGAGTGGCCTTAACTTTAACGTAAGAGATAAAGTGGAACTTGTATCTTACAAATATTTAAATGATTTGGTTCAAATGTGTATTAAGGTAGAACAACAAAATTCAAATATAGAGTGGAACTTCTACTTTACAAAAAGAGAACATCTTTCACACAAGATGTCAAATTCAAAATAAAACTTGTTGTCTCATTATGGACAGTGGATGATGTTGTAACTGTTGTAGCATTAGATTGGTTTAGAAGTTGAATTTGATTGTAATACTCCATCCAAAACCTTACAAACTTCATTGGCTAAATGAAGATGGGGATATAACATCAAAGATCAAGATAAAGTGAAACTATCTATTGGGAACTTCAAAGATGAAGTTTTATGTGATGTAGTTCCCAAGGAAGCTTGCCATGTTTGATTAGAAGGACTTAGGCAATTTGATCATAAAACTATTCTTGATGGTCTTTCTAATGAAATAATTATGATTCACAAAGATAAGAAATTTTTGCTTCAACCTCTAATACCCTCACAAATGGCAGAGGATCGAGCACAAATGAAACTCAAAGGAGTTTGAAGAAAAAGAAAAAAAAGTTAAAGTCAAGAAAATAAAGGAGTAGTCTTTAGGGATGAAGCTGAGGTGTGGGAGAGTGGTGTTCCCTCCTACAAGGTCATTCAACATGAAGCTCTTTTGAATAAAAAGACTTTAGAAAACCTTTTTTATTTTGAACAACCTTCATAACTCCTTTTGCGTCAAGGAACACTCATATTAGCGAGTCCAAGACTTAAGAACTATATCTTCTTCCATCAAAAATATTTTGAAGGAATTTGATGATTTTTTTTTCTAAAGAGGGACCTATGGGGCTTCCTCATTTTAAAGGAATAGAATATCAAATAGACTTTGTGCCTGGGGTCAGCCTTCCTAATAGACCTACATATAGGACAAACCCACAAGAAACCAAGGAGATTGATGAATCACTATTTTGTCATATTCACTTAGCTTTTTGTACTAGATTTAATTAGTGAATTGTGCTTCGATATCTATTATTTTCTCAGTTTTTCTATTTGGGTATAATTTGACAAGTAATTCATATTTTAATTAGTTTGAATTTTCTAAGCTTAATTATTTCCCATTATGATTTTCAGGGCAATTTTAGGATTATATTTTGGGACTTAAAGATAGTTGCCACATAATTTACTATTGTCCACTGATCTAGGTCATACCCGAATCAAATTTAATGTTCAATTAAAGTGCAATATACTAGGAGAATGACCCCTAGGTCGTCTCTTAAGGACCAACTGTGGTTCAAGCAATAGGTCAAACACGTAGTGGGAGAGAGGGTATGTGGACAATTTGCGATAGAAATTAACAAACTAAAACACTAATTAGAACACAATCTAAAGACAAGTTGGTCATTAGCTTAGTTACAATACTTCCAATACTTGATTATCAATCAAATAAATGTTGCTCTCACCCTATTCCAACACCAATCAACCAACTAAGCGAAGATTAATTGGGTTTTCCTAAACGAATTAAGCAAACGAATTGCATACATTTGATCAATTTTGCACCGAATAGGTTGATTAACTAAGCAATAATTAACCCAAATTAGATCACTAAGCGTGTCCTAATCACAGATGCACAATAGATTGAATGAAATGTAGAGTTAGTGTAGTAGATTCAACAATACAGTCCAGAAACCTCATGGAAGCAATGCAACATCACTAATCACCAACCCAGAACAATTAAGCTTTCACTGAATTGAAGTTAAAACACCAAAATGAAATTGAATTCATTGTCAAGCAGTGCAAACAAAACTGGAATTCCAAACTGAACAGAACCCAGAAAATCAAACTAAACCTCAAAAAACGAATTTCATGCAGGAAAACAGATTCAATCCAAATCTGGAAAACGAAGAACAATGTGCAGTATCAAAACGCAACACAGAAAACACACCAAATAACAATGCACCAAACAAAAAATGCTCTTCAAGCTAGAAAATGGAATGCTCAACAGAAAACGAAAATTGAAACAAGTGCAGAAACGAAAATAAAGTGTAAAACAAAAATGAAATGCTTGAACAAAATAGAGAAAACGAAATGGGAAATATGAAAGACCAATAAACTGGAACAAAATTTTATTTAAAAGGGAGAAAACGAGAAAACCTAGAATGAGCTCTCCAAAACCAAAAATGTGAAAGTGTAGCATGAGGGAGAGTCCTGAAGTCTGTCACCTTCTTGGCACTATAACCTAGGTTAGCAAATCAGCCCACAACTTGGGCCTCTCCATGACCAAAATCGGGCCCAATATTCCAAATCTGACCCAAAAGCCTTAAAAAACGAATTTACACTCCAATTAAATCTAAAATGCCTATGTGGAGAGTAGTTATTGACGTTTGTGCCCTTTTTAAGTCCCAAAATAATATTCCAAAAATTTCCCTGCAATTAATAATGAAAATAATTAGTCTCACATAATTTAAATTAATTAAAATAAGAATTACTGAACAAATTAAGCACAATTAGTAAAAGTGGGAAAATAATGGACATTCAAGCAAAATTCCCTAATTATGTGTAGTACAATAAGCCTATTGAAGTTGAGAAAATATTGAGTCATCATCCACATCAACATTTATTTTTATTTTCTTTTGTAATTTCATTTTTATTAATTCTAGACCAAACTTAGACCTTGGGCCCATCTTTAGAATTAGGGAGAAACCCATTTTAGAGAGGGAATTTTCTACCTAGGGTTTAGTACCCAACAAAGACACATTTTTGAATTACACACACTTTATCTCGTATTCTATTTTGTATGTACGTGAATGATCGAGGTCGTACCCGAATAAAATTTAATGTTCAATTAAGTGCATTATAAACTAGGAAGTGACTCCTAGGTCGTCTCTCAAGGACCAAATGTGGTTCGGGAATTCGATCGAACATGTGGTGAGGGGTGGTTTTGTGGACAATTTTGTGAACTAAAATTAAGAATTAAAACACAAATTAAAATAGGTTGTTATCTAGAACAACTGCAATGCTTCCCATCCTTGATTAACAACAAATCAAACGTTGATCTTACCCCTAATCCAACACGAATTAACCAACTAAGTGAAGGTTAATCCGGTCTTCAAAATTGCAAACTAAGCGAATGCAACACACATATTCAATTGATTCTGCACCATACAGATTAATCAACTAAGCGAAGACTAACCACCAATCAGGAAACTAAGCGTATACCTAATTGCAAGCACAAACCCAACTTAATACAATGCCAGGTAAGTCTGTAGATTACAATTCACAGCCCAGAAATCTCAAGTACGCATTGCAATATCCCCAATTACCAACCAAACAAATTCACTCTTCCATCAAAATGAAATTAAAGCAGCAAACAAAATGCAAAGCTGGAATCAACAATAAAGCACAGAACAAAAAATGAAACTAAGCTTAGAAAACGAAACTTGAACCAAAAACAAAATGGGAAAATGCAATGCATAGAGAAATGAAAATCCAAAATGTAATGCAGGGAATAAAACGCAAGTAAGAACGAAAATGAAATTGAAGTAGCAAAGAAAAACGGAAATTGCAATTAAAATGACAAAGATTTAGTACATGAAGATTAAAAGAAAGCAAACCTAGAACCCCTAAGGGTGGGTGGAAAAACGCCCAATGCTACAAAACCCTAGAAGAAAATGTGAAAATGAAGGAAGGAGACTCTTCCAAATATGATTTGGGGTTTTTAAAAGGGTAAAAGACGAAAATGCCCTATATATGGGCTTTTTACAAAATTTGACCTAAAATAGGCCCCAAAGTAAAATCTGTCCAAAATTAACATAATTAAAATTACAAAACAAAATTAAATACAATTATTGACGTGGACACACTTTTTTTGTCCCAAAATATGTTTCCAAAATTGTCTTGCAAATAATAATTGAAATAATTAGGCCCAAATAATTTAAATTAATGAAAATAAGAATTAATAGTCCAATTAAGCCGAAATAGTGAAAATGAGACAATAATGGAGAATTAAATACAATTCACTAATACAATTCGGTGTGAAAAACTAAGTGAATAGTACAAAATAGTGATTCATTAGTGAACAACTGTTGGATTTGAGGTTTTTTGTTTTATTTCATTTGTTGATCGAATTCTGAATTCGTTTTCAAGTTCAATTAATTTTCGTTTTGATGATTTCAATTTGTTTCTTTGTTTCCTAATTCGTTTTAATGAAAGCTTAATTCTATCAGGTTGGTAATTAGAGAGATTGCATTCTTTCCTTGAGATTATTGCTCCATATTGAGATTTTGCACTTCTTTCCTTGCATCATATTTAATCGGTTTTATTTATTGCAAATTGGGTCTCGCTTAGTGGTTCATTTTATGTGTTTGAAGCTGAAGTTTCTTAATTTGTAGTGCAAAAATATTAAATATTTCATTGCATTTGCTTAATTCATTTTTATGAAAACCGTTTTAGTCTCCGCTTAGTTGATTAATTTGTGTTGTATTAAGGGTTAGAGGAGCGAATGATTTATTATTAATCTGGGATTGAATGCATTGCAATCGAACTAATAGCCAACCCGTTTTTAGTCAGTGTTAAATCTACATTTTTTTTTAATTTTTTGATCTATTAATTTTAATTTGAATTATCTCTAAAACCCCACCACTACGTGTTTGATCCTTTGACGGAACCCAATTTGGTCCTTAAGAGTGGTTATGACCAAATTAGAATCAAAGAAGGTGATGGTGGAAAACTGCTTTTAAGACCAAGTTTGGATTATATGAGTGGTTTGTGATGCCTTTTGACTTTACCAATGCACCAAGTGAATTCATACAACTCATGAATCATGTTCTTGGGGATTACATAGGTAGATTTCTAGTTGTTTATTTTGATGATATTTTAGTGTATAGTCAAAGTCTACATGAACATGTGCATCATCTTAGGGTTGTCCTCTCCGTTCTTAGAGTCAATCATTTGTTTGCCAACATTGATAAGTGCACATTTTGTGTAGATAGTGTAATATTCCTAGGTTTTGGGGTAGACAAAATCCTAAGCATGCTTAAGGTAAAATTATTTTGGACCCATATAAGGAAAAATGTCCAAAGACATTGTTATGGATGTATTACATGTTTACAATCTAAATGTACAACAATGCCTCATGGACTAAATACTCCTTTGCCTATTATTTCAACCCCTTGGGAGGATATTAGCATGGACTTTTTCCTTGGTCTTCAAAGAACTATCAGGGGTTTTAATTCTATCTTTGTGGTAGTAGATCGTTTTAACAAAATGACTCATTTTAATTATACCCTACCACAAAGTATATGATGCAAGCAATATAGCTAAGTCATTCTTTAGGTATGTGGTTAAACTTTATGGTTTACCTCGCACCATAATTTCTGATAGGGATACCAAATTTCTTAGTTACTTTTGAAGGACCTTATGGTCTAGATTATGGACTAAGTTATCTTTTTCAACTACTTGTCATCCTCAAAACGGATGGACAAACAAAAGTAGTCAATATAACTCTATCTACTTTGTTGAGGTCAACTTTGAAGGGTAATCACAAGTCTTGGGATAAGTACCTTCCCCATATTGAGTTTGCTTACAATAGAGTAGACATAAGACTACTAAATTATCTCATTTTAAGGTTGTTTATGGGTTTAATCTTCTCACAACTTGGTACCTTTTCCTACTTTTTTTTACTTTGTTCACAAAGAAGGGGTATTAAAATCTCAATTTATTAAAGAACTTCATGAGAGGGTCAAGAAAAAAATCCAACAACAAATTGAGAGATATGAAGAACATTACAATAAGGGAAGGAAAGAATTGATCCTAAAGGACTGGGACTTAGTTTGGCTTCATCTTAGAAAATAAAGATTTCCTAAACAAAGGAAGTCCAAACTTAGTCCTCGGAGAGATGGTCCATTCCATCTTCTCAGGAAGATTAACAACAATGCTTATTAGTTAGATCTTCTTGAGGAATATGGCGTACATACTACTTTCAACATATCTGACCTTTGTTCTTTTAAAGACGAAGATGCTGAAGAGGATCCTCTAGATTTGAGGACCAATCCTTTTCAAGAGGGAGGAAATGATGGAATAGGGCAACCCAAGGGCCCCCTTACTAGAGGGATGGTCACGAAAGTGCAAGAACAACTAGAAGAGGAGGCACTAAATGCTAAAAAGTCATTGCAAATCAAGCTAATTTGCCAAGTAGAGGACCACTCAGTACAACTTGAAGTCGCTTGTCACATTCTTCTTGTTTTTCATATACGTGTACACACACCATAAAATCATGTTTCCACCTGGCATATGATCCATGAGAAGTGGCTGATGATCAGCAAAGGCCGAAGCTCGTGCAAATCCACTATGAATTTAGCACCCCAAACTTTGTATTACTCACTTTTGGATGCTTAGTAAAGATATGTTATTAAGATCACTCCAGATTCTTTCTTGTTTAAGAGTCACCTTACCTGAGTCCTTCTAAGTCCTCTCTAGCTCCTTCCTAAGTTAGGTTGGTTACCTAGGCTCGTTAGCACCAAACACTACACCTTTAATTCCACTTTTGCTTCATTCATGGACTCATCTTTTTACTGCATCCTTCAACTCATGTGCTTCAATTCACTTTTATCTAGAGTATGGTTGTTCGAGCACTTTGGAGTTGGCCATCATCTTTGAAGCCTCTTTCTAACTCCTTTCTTGCAAGGTTGGCTGAACCTTGATGAATCACTATTTTGTACTATTCACTTAGCTTTTCGCACCGAATTGTGTAGTGAATTGTGTTTAATTCTCTATTATTATCTAATTTTCACTATTTGGGCTTAATTAGACTATTAATTCTTATTTTAATTAATTTAAATTATTTGGGCCTAATTATTCCAATTATTATTTGCAGGACAATTTTGGAATCATATTTTGGGACAAAAAGAGTGTGGCCACGTCAATAATTGTATTTAATTTCGTTTTGTAATTTTAATTATGTTAGTTTTGGACAAATTTGACTGTTGAGCCTATTTTTGGTCAACATTTAGGAGAAGCCCATAGGAAGGGCAATTTTGTCTTTTGGGTCTTATAAACCCCAAAATCATAATTAGGAATATTGCTCTTCCCCTTGTTTTTGCGTTTTTCTTTAGGTTTCCCAGCCCTTTGGAGCGTTTTTGCAGCCCCTCCTTTGGGGGTTTTAGGTTTCGTTTTCTATCTTTGTCTTCTATGTATTGAATCTCATCTTTAATTCCAATTTCATTTTCGTTGCACTTTGATTTTCTGTTTTGAATTACGTTTTCCCCTTTTCATTTTCGCATTTTAAATCTAATTTTGTTCTCTGGATTAGGTTGCATTTACGTTTCCAATTCTGTTTCTATGTGCATTTGCGTTTTTAATCTTGGATTCTGTTGCAATATTTGAATATGTCTTGCAATTCGTTTTGTGCATTCTGTTCCAGATTTAATGTTGAATTCCCTTTCGTTTTGATACTGTAATTTCGATTTAATGTTAGCTTAGGGTTGCTTGGTTGGTCATTAGCAAAAATTGCATCGTTTCCTTGAGATTTCTGGACCATAATTGTGTTTTTGTTGCTCTGACTTGGTTGATATTGAATTTGGTTGTGCATTTGCAATTGAGTACACACTTAGTTGCCTAATTGGTGTTTACTCTTTGTTTATTTGATGAAACTGTGTGGTGCAAAATTGATTGAATATGACCATGACGTTTGCTTAATTCACTTTTATGAAAACATGGTTAATATTCGCTTAGTTGGTTAGCTTGTGTTGGATTAGGGGTTAGAGGAGTGTGTAATTATTGGCTAATATGTGATTGGGAGCATGCAATTGATCTAGTGACCAATCATTTTAAATTTGTGTTTGCATTCATGTTTAATTTGGTTCATTTCCATTCATAAAACTGTCCATAAACCATTCCCACCATGTGTTCGATCTAATTCCTGAACCACATTTGGTCCTTGAGAGAAGACCTAGGGGTCATTCTCCTAGTATACTGCATTTAATTAAACATTAAATTTGATTCAGGTACGACCTCGATCAAACCACCTTCAAGAGCTATCCCCAAGCCACTCATCACTCAAGCACTTCTTACGTCAATAAGTCTTCCGCAAAGCTACTCTAAGACTATCATCAATCTCCTTGAAGAGGGTTCCATCATGAGTGCTTTCATTGAGTGTGTCTAAGTGATTGCGTACATCTACTGTGGCAAAGAAAAGTTGTCCATCCTTTGAGTGTCAAAGGAAGTGTTATTCATCTCTTATGTCTTTAAGAGAGGTGCTTTCTAACCCTTACTTTATTTTTTGCTATTATAAGTTCTTGTTATTTTTAGTGATTAGTTAATCCATCCGTAGAGATTAACAATTTGAAGTAGGGTCTTTTAATCTGAACCAGTATAAAACCACTTATGCAACTTTCTCTTTCCCTACACTCTTTATCTTTATTGTTCTTGTTTAAAGTAATCTTGTTTTTGTTACAAAATGAATTTATAAAACGAGAAATTTTTTAAAAACCCAAATTTTATTAAGTAAACCAATTCAATGCCCCCCTTGCCTCGTAGTTTTTGTCTACACACGAACATTCTGTTGTGCGATTCTAACATTCCTAATAACTTCCCAACACCAAACCAAAATCACTACAACATATTTTCAACCTACTAGAATCAAAAGATAGATTATGAAACTCAACAAAACATAATGGGAACCTAAAGTTGTTAAGGACACAAATATGTAAAATAAAAGCACTCAAAAGAACATATATGGTGCATTTTTGAAAATGAACATATAATTTTTAGATCTTTCCAAAAGCTAAACTAAGAAAAAATAAAATAAAAAGGATACACACGACTCTAGACAACATGGATTTATTTGAAAATAAAAATTACCCAACAACATATGATCACCGAATGTGAAACAATAAGTGCTGAGATTGTTGACAACACAATATCTATATCACTCTGGTTTTTGATAATGACAACACATTTTTAATAACACAAGTATTGTAATGTGTTACATGTTCCAATATTTAATATTGATTGTTATGGGGGAAGTCGAATTAAGCTCGTGACTATGCACAAATTTTCAAATACAGTGCTATATGAGATTTTGCATTGAAAAGAATTTCAAAATGAACTGTTGTGTCAAAGTCGACTGTGTGCGCCACGCATTCGATTGTAATAGTTGTTTGATTTGAAATTCTGTTGTGCTCATGAACAGTAACGAGTATATTTTTAAAAGTTAGTTGAGCATTGAATGAAATTCAACTGTAATGAATGAGGAATTAATTTGTTTGACTGGACTGCTACTAATTTGACTTATCTGTTATAATTATCAGGGACATTCGAATGTATTAGTAGCGTATTCGTCTACAGGAGCATCTATTTTTGTAGAAATCTATAAATAGACGAGACCTGAGTTGTTTCAGAGAACTTTTGGAAATCAAACATTTTCATATTATGTTTCAAATTGTTTCTCTGTGATTTAGAGCTCCAAGAACTCATCAAGAAGATGGTTGTGATCTTTCTTTGAAGAGATTCTGAAGGAGATTGATACCGCACTTACTAATGGATCAGAATATGCACAATTGAGGTGTTCTCTGGTTGATCAAGATTCGTGTTTGCATTCCGTGGTGATTGTTGTTGTACCTTTTGTGACTACAGGGGTTGGACTCATGGAGTCTGGTGCACTTTGAGGATTGTTCAAAGTGGGTTGCAGATTGCAGGAGAGGGAATATCTTGCTGCAAGTCTTGCTATGTGGTTTGCCTATATTTTGGTTAGAGGGTTAGAGAGGTGTTTTATATTTTTTACGTGAAGGTCTCTATAAAAGCCTTATTGTAATAACCTTGACCATTTTAGTGCATTTACTTCCTGGTATTGGAAGGACATTGAATGTAGGCATTGAGGCCGAACAAGTATAAAGACCCGCGTTTAAATTCTCTATCCCTACTCTTTTACATTCAGTCGACTTTACATTTCACATAGTCAACTTTGATTTTTCACTGCACTTAAATTTCTACTATTTGTGATTCAAGAAAGTTTGTAAAGTTTTGTGCTTTGTGTAAAAGATTGCGAAAAGACTCTGATTTTGAAAACTCACCAATTCACCCCCCCTCTTGGTGTTAAAACGAAGCCTACCTGTTTTCAAACAATTGGTACCATAGCTGGTTTTCAGAAGATATTTGAAAAACTAGTCAACTCTGTTTTTCTTTGAATCGACTATAGACCTGGGGATTGCTTCCAATTTTCAAACTTTTGGTGAAGGTTCATCTACAAACAGACCACCTCTTTTTGTTGCTGAAAATTATTCTTTTGGGAAAATTAGAATGCAAATCTTTCTTGAATCTGTGGATAGAGGAATTTGGGATGCAACTTTAAATGGCCCTTTTGAGCCTACTAAATCTGTAGATGGAAAAACTGTTGTAAAACCTTTTTCTGAATGGTCAATTGAAGAGAATAGAAAAGCACAGTATGATGTTAAAGCTAGAAACATTATTGCCTCTGCACTAACTGTTGATGAACTTTTCAGGATATCTCAATGCAAATCTGCAAAGGAAATGTGGGATGACTTGGAAGTCACACATGAAGGCACTGATGAAGTCAAGAGAGCAAGGAAGAATTCTCTGATTCAAGAGTATGGACTTTTCCAGATGAAGGCTGGAGAGACAATCTATGAAGTCCAGAAAAGATTCACACACATTGTTAATCACCTTATGGCTCTTGGAAAAGCATTTGATAAAGAGGAGATCAACATCAAAATTCTGAAAAGTCTGAACAGAAACTGGCAACCAAAAGTCACTACAATCTCAGAATCCAAAGACCTTACAAGCATGAACAAGGCTACCTTGTTTGGCAAGTTAAGAGAACATGAATTGGAACTTGGAAGGCTGAAGGATGAAGAAGAAATTGGAGAAAAGAAGTCTATTGCTTTGAAAGTAACAAGCAAGAAAATCTCAAAGTCAGATGACTCAGATGCAGAGATGGACGACAAAGAAATGATGACCATGATGGTAAGGAAGCTTAGTCGACTTATGCGAAATAATAGTCAACTTACTAACCATGCAGGTCAAAGCAAATAAAAGCAAAGAAAGGCTTCAGATCAAATGCTATCTAATGCTACGAATGCGGTAAAGAAGGATATATCAAGCCAGAATGTCCAGAATTAAAGTCATAGCAGAAAGTAAATAGAAGGTTTCCTCAAGATAAAGGAAGAAAACAAAAAGGAGCCTTCATTGCTTGGGAGAATAGTGACTCGGACTCTTCAAGTGATGAAGATCGTGATCAAGAAGAGGAGTCTAGCATATGCTATATGGCTGGAACATCAGTGGCTGACGAAGAAAGTGACTCAGATTTTGAGAATGAGCCAATAGAAGTGAAGTACTATTTATTGTTAGACGCATTCAAAGAAATCCATGCTGAAGTTATGTTACTACAATACAAGGTTAATCAACTTAACTCTGAGAGAAGAGATTATGAGCATAGAATTAATAACCTTGTGGCCCATAATAAGAAATTGCAAAAAGATTTAGATGAAGCTCTATTATCTATTAGCATTGAGACTGTTACAATAGAAAAAGATTGTGAAAAATGTCCTACTCATATTGAACAAATAGATTACTTGACTAGCACGCTAGCCAAATTCACTAAAGGTAGAGACAATTTAAATGATGTATTAAAGTCTTCTGGTAGAGCAATTCACAAACAAGGAATTGGCTATAAAGCTCAAACTAACAGAACCAATGCAAAGAAGTTTATTGATTTAAGCAAGCCTGTCAAGCATGCATGTTTTTATTGCAATTGTGTTGGTCACACTGTTATCATAGAACTGTTGGTGTTCCTAAAGGATTGTATGTATGGAAACCAAAGGAACAACTAACTAGAATTGACAATCAAGGACTTGAGTTCAAATGGGTACCTACAACAAAAATTTGAGTTGTTTTGCAGGATAACAATTAGATGGAAGGATGAGCAGTGAGGACTCAAGGATGAACTACATTGGCTATATCAATCATCTTGAGTGTCTACAATGGGTAACAAGAATTACATCACTGCATCATGCATTAATTGATTGATTGTTTGATGTCTGATTGTATGTGTGATTGTCTGTATGCTTGAATGATTGATTTGTTCTAAAAAACATTTCACGACTTTTAGTCAACTTTATTATGAGCTTATTTGACTTTGTCTTTGTTGTCTACACTCTATTTTGAATCTTATTAGGCATACAGTAGTCAACTGCACTTTAGACCAATTCAACTAAAGTCTATGTTTTTAGACCGTTAAAATTTGAATTTTTAAAATTGAGCTGTATGAGTGAAATCGCATGCGCGCCTCTCTCTATATATGCTTTTTTTATGCCCTTGGTTCATACACTCTGAAAAAAACAAAATCCTTATTATGATAGAAAGAGGTTCTGTACTGCTGAATATGGATGCTTTTTCATCACATCTTGGAAAGCGTTATGTGTCTGCAATGCGAGAAGCGAATCCTTAAGGGTGGATTAGTGATGACAATGACAGAAAAATATTTCTGGGGCTAAGAATGTTCAAAAAGGTTGTTAAACATGAGACAATTGAGTTGTCTCTATTTAGTCAAGAGAGATTCGCCTTTCCTGAAAAACTCTGGTTTCAGGGTCTCGACACTTTTGCTCAATTAAAGGGAGACTGCTATCCTGAATTGGTTGAAGTATTCTACAACAATGTTAAGGAAGTGGATGACAATGTTCATTCTCGCATGAAAGGAATAGACATTGTAATCAACAATGACACATGGTTAAAGATTGCTGGTCTGAAAGATGAAGGTCATTTGTCCCATCTACCTGACTGCCCACAAAACAAAAGGAACAGGAAGACAGATATGTCTAAGGATTGCATGAGATATCATGGGAGATACAGAAAGGAGAAAGGTTTCCTGTTCAAATGGCTTGACAAGGAAGAGAAGGTCGTTGCTTTTATCATTGGACATAATTTATTACCAGGAAGACACAATTTGATCAACCTAACTCCCAAGGATGTTTGTCTACTAAATGCAGGCACATTTTAGGTGTAGGCATTAATAACTGGCACATGCTACCATATGGTGTGTTCATAAGCAAAGTATTGGAACAAAGTGGTGTTAAACTCACTGGAGAGAAGAAAGTCGCATGTAGCAAGGCAAATCTTTTTGGGAAAGCAACTTTAACTTGCATAGGACTTAAGAGAACAACTCTTGGATGGTTTTTCTGTGGTGAGGTGGATCCAACAAAAGGAAAAGAGACACTGTTTGATTCTGACAGTGATCAAGAATTCCCACCTTCTAAATCTGAGTTTGAAAGACGTGTGGGAGACCGATTTGAGAGAGCGTTCAAAAGAATAAACACCTTAAAGAAGTCTCTAACGACTTTGAATGAGAAAATGGATGATATCTTCAAGCACTATGTTGATATCTCCACATCCTCAGGAGAATTTGTAAGAGAAGATGTTGATGACATAAGTGAAGAAAGCTCTACTGAATCTTCAAAATCAGAATAAGGTCTTGTTTACTCAGTTGTGTTTTGAGTCCTGGGGTGTTCTTGCTTTATTTTTCTTTTTGATAATGGCTTAGAATGCCATTCTGTTTCATTTTATTTTTTTTTTGTTCTTGTTCTAGTTTTCTCATTGTAATATCTTTGAACAAGTAATGAAAATCAGTGTTTTGATTCTATTTCAATTGCTTTAATCTGATTGATTATATCTACTTTGATTGAATGATTAAATCAACTTACTACTGAGTGAAGTTGACTATACATGTCTAAATTGTTACATTACTCTGCATATTCACTTCTTAATGGATTATTTTTCTTGCATAACTAAATTGCTTGATCTGCAAGAGATCTTTGAAAGGTTTTGCAGGAAACATTGCTTGGAAATCACTGTTGTAATCATAACTCACTAAGAAGCAATGGAATCGACTAAGATAATAATTCAATCGACTTGATCTTAACAGTATTATAAATTCCATCACTGGAATTTGGTTATTGTGTTGATTGATTATCTTATTTTGCTTATCTGCAATATATCTCTAATTTTAATTGCTTATTTCATATATGAGATTATATTGTGAGATTGTTGATGATTGTATCTATGCATGATGAATTTGCTTGAAATCATATACATGATACAATTTTGTTTTATACTAGGTGTATGCTCTGATTGTTACTGTACTGTATTGTGCATATGAACTTGATTGAGAAAAATATGCATAATGACAAGGGGAGCATTACACACTTACACATATGTCTTCTTATGCCAATACTTCAAGGGGAGCATCACTGCATGTTTTCAAACTGCATATATTTCTTATTGATGCACCTCTGTTTGGTTTATCAACATATCATATCTAGAAGCATACCTTTTTTGTTAATGCACAAAGGGGGAGAAGTATTGTGAAATGCTATTTGAGTATTGTGAAGTGCTATCTGCTTGATATATTGATGATTGATTGTGTTGCATTCAGAGTATTTGAACTGAAATTTGATTGTTATATCACGTGCTTACTCTGAATTTCGTTTGGTCTTGTGCAAACATGGTTGTTTATTAATCATGGTTGTGCATCATCAGAAAAAGGGGAGATTGTTGACAACACAATATCTATATCACTCTGGTTTTTGGTGATGACAACACATTTTTAATAAGGTTTAATCCTTTAGAACATCCCTATTTCGGTAAGGTTTTCTCAATTAGGTCCTCGTATTGTAAAATCTCTCAATTAGGTCCTTGATTGTGAAAAATTGGATCAATTAAAGGCTTACCGTTAATTTAGATGGACGGTGTTAAAAAAAATGTACGTGTCAGAGTAATATTATCAAATGGCGTAAACTATTGTATGAAATTTAATTATAAAAAATGGAATAAAGTATTGTCTTCTTTGTCGTCATTGCAAAAACCGCCGTAGAAGAGATCGTTGCCGCCCCAGCGTCCACCGTCTGCAAGAAGCTAGCCTTCGTCCTCATTCGCTCCACGCGGCTAACCTTGGATCTCTGGGAAACCATCTGCAGCGGCATCCTCAATGACCTCCACTTCCCGGACCCTGACGTCGTCACCGCCGCTGTGTCGATCCTCGTTGTTATCCCCTTCTACCGCCTCGCCAAACTCATCTCTGACTGCAACAAGGAGATTTCAGAGTGCTTCGACTCCCCCAGCGACAACCTTCGCTTCCCCGTCACTGAAACCCTAGGCTGCGTCCTTGCCCGCGACGATCTTGTCACGCTCTGCGAGAACAACGTCAACCTCCTCGACCGCGTCTCCGCTTGGTGGGTGCGCGTTGCCGCCAACGTGCTCGACCGCGCCGATGTCGTCGCCAAGGTCGCACCGATGAGTCAGATTTGTTATGGCCTAGTAGTTTTCGTCAGGTTGTCGATGCAGGTGATAGTCATCAGAATTTCATACTAACTAGAAGTTTGGATTTGAGTTTTACTGGGGTCAATCCACCTATAGACATAAAGAACTCAACACCATATTTGACTTTAAAACTTTGAAAGACGTAATTTGGTACAGTTCTGTCCTTGAGTTGTCTGCTTTATTTTTATGTTGTTGTACAGTAAGACATGATGCAAGGGGCCAATATTGCCAGATTCGTTACTAGACTTGTTGGGTTTCCTTTTAGTTTCATTTTCAGTTTTCTCTTAGGAATCTTGCTTTGGTGTTTTGCTTTGTATGTTTCTAATTGTATAAGGGTTCTGGGAGGACAATTTTGGAGCTTCTGTCGACGATGATGATGAGCTTTCTGTTGACAGTGTGAAGTGGATAGCAGAAAAGGTAAATCGTGGCAGCGAAACCGTTCTGGTGAGTGAGTGAGTCAATTCCGATTTTTCTTCTAATTTTTTTCTTGGGTGCGTTGGTTGGGAGTTGCTTGATAACCCTTGCTCTGTTTTGATTTGATGTGCAAAAAAAAAAAACAGTCCATGGGAGGAGGTTTGTGAAATGATATGTTTTGTTTAGTTTGTTTTGTAAGAGAACAGAAATGGGTCTCCCTTTTTGGAGATTAAAGACACAAACTCTTCATCTTCCCATGACAGATCATTCTGAAGCAAAGCCGAAAGCAAAGATTGCAACTTTCTTCCATACAGGTTATCGTCGTTGATTTCACACTCACCGTCGTTCCCATCCAAATCTTCCTGGAAGGTGTCATGCTCTTCGTAGTCGAAGTCCTTAGCAGGTGAATGAGCATCAGTGCCCCCAAATTTTTTTCATTTAAAAGTTTGGTTAGAAAGCCACGTTAGTTAAATTTGATAATGTTACCCTGCCACGTACATTACTTTTTAACGTCGTCCATCTAAATTAACGGTAAGCCTTTAATTGATCCAATTTTTCACAATCAGGGACCTAATTGAGAGATTTTACAATACGAGGACCTAATTGAGAAAACCTTACCGAAATAGGGATGTTCTAAAGGATTAAACCTTTTAATAACACATGTATTGTAATGTGTTACATGTTCCAATCTTTAATATTGATTGTTATCTTGATGAACATGTTTGTATGAAATCTAATATATGAATGCATATTCACTACTTTGATATATGTGACATCTGTTGTGATTGCATTACATATGTTTTGGAAAAGGAAAATCACATGCACTTTTATGAACTTACATTGTGTGGCATTATTGCAAGTTGTAAGTCAACTTCATTATGGGGGAAGTCGAATTAAGCTCGTGATTATGCACAAATTTTCAAATACAGTGCTATGTGAGATTTTGCATTGAAAAGAATTTCAAAATGAATTGTTGTGTCGAAGTCGATTGTGTATGCCACGCATTCGATTGTATTAGTTATTTGATTTGAAATTCTGTTGTGGTCATGAACAATAACAAATATATTTTTAAAAGTTAGTTGAGCATTGAATGAAACTCAAATGTAATGAATGAGGAATTAATTTGTTTGACTGGACTGCTACTAATTTGACTTATCTGTTATAACTGTCAGGGACAGTCGACTATATTGGTAGCGTATTCGACTACAAGAGCGTCTGTTTTATAAAAATCTATAAAGAGACGAGACCTGAGTTGTTTCAAAGAACTTTTGGAAATCTAACATTTTCATATTCTGTTTCAGATTGTTTCTCTGTGATTTAGAGCTCCACGAACTCATCAAGAAGACAATTGTGATCTTTCTTTGAAGAGCTTCTGAAGAAGATTGATACTGCACTTACTGCTTGATCAGAATCTACACAATTGAGATGTTCTCTGGTTGATCAAGATTTGTGTTTGCATTCCGTGGTGATTGCTGTTGTACCTGTTGTGACTACAGGGGTTGGACTCGTAGAGTTTGGTACACTTTGAGGATTGTTCAAAGTGGGTTGTAGATTGCAGGAGAGGGGATATCTTGCTGCAAGTCTTGTTGTGTGGTTTGCCTATATTTTGGTTAGAGGGTTAGAGAGGTGTTTTATATTTTTGACGTGGATGTCTCTATAAAAGCCTTGTTGTAAAAACCTTGACCATTATAGTGTATTTGCTTTCTGGTATTGGAAGGACACTAGATGTAGGCATTGAGGCCGAACCAGTATAAAAACCTGCATTTGAATTCTCTATCCCTACTTTTTTACATTCAGTCGACTTTACATTTCATGTAGTCAACTTTGATTTTCGCTGCATTTAAATTTCTATTATTTGCGATTCAAGAAAGTTTGTATGTGCTTTGTGTAAAAGATTGCGAAAAGACTTTGATTTTGAAAACTCACCAATTCACCCCCCTCTTGGTGTTAAAACGAAGCCTACCTGTTTCCATCAATAAGGACTAAAAAAAGCTAAGCACATGTAAACATGTTATCTAATACATTTAGGAGCATTTAAAAGGTACAACATAGTAGCCAAAACTACCAAAATAAAATTTGGAAAACGTTGATGAGAACATTTTGGCAATTGTAACATTTGCTGACTATTTTGCTCATAACTTTCTCCATAGAACTCCAAATGAGTTGATTCTTTATTTGTTGGAAACTAGAATCAAAGGACTTTCATATTCCTACAAGCATGTAATTTTTTAACCTCTAATCTAGATGCAGTTTAAATTTTAACATCGTAGACATTTGGTGCCAACACTATTTTGTGTGTAAGGGAGGTTGATTTGGACATACTAGGATAGCTACAAAAAGACAAGGCTAGGACAACACTGTTTCTTGGAAAACTTAGTACTTGTCTTGCATGAATTTCACTTTGTTTGTATATTATGTTTGTCATTGTAAGAATATGTTGTAATAGTAGAACAAGTTTGCATCTTTTGAACTTTCATGACATTTGAAATCAAAACGAAATCTTGGTTCTCACCTTGGTTCATTTCTACCACAAAATGAAAAAGGCTCAATGAAATGGGGATTTTTTTTTTGGTGTGTTGTGTATCCAATGAAAGATTTTTTATAATGTTGAAGAAGAGTTAATGAGTAGAGAAGTCAAATTTATGGGTCATCCAAAGAAAAGATTGAGTTGGTGTATTTAAGCTAGGATGAACTCAAAATTAGACTTAGTCTTCCTTTGTCTTCAATGTATGTATAACTCAATCTTCTTCTCATGTGGTTCAATATATGTCCTAAGTTTGGCTTCTCTGTTCACCAACTCTTGAACTTTATTAAAATTATACATTTGATACACAACATGCAAAATTTAAACAAACTCAAAAACACTTATTTCATTGTATTTTTATTAGATGCAAACTTTTTTTCGTCAAACATGATGTAATGTGATGTAAATTGTCACTTTTACGTCAAACGTATTGTAGTCGATATTACAATGCTAACTAGATAGAAAATAATCATATATATTGGTATACTTTTTAAAACTGTGAGACTTATTAATCTGTTATTAACGATTAAACTGAATAAAAATAAAATAAGTAATGACATTCAAGAGCTAATTAAACTTGATATAAAATGTATAAACATAAAAAAAATCAAAACAATTAATTTTTGCGTAATTAATTAATATAATAGGTTATTATTTTTTATGATAATAGTAATCATTTCACTATCATTGATTTTTATTTTTTATTTAGATTTCAGTACATTATTTTTTTTTTCAAATTCAATTCTAAATTTTAGGCTTTCATCATATGTTCATTATCCAATTTAATTAGGAAAAAGAAACATGCAAACTGTTTGTCAAGAATTTGAAGAGATAAATTTCAGAAATTCATAATTATTATATTTATTCTGGTAATTGAGACTCTTTTCGTGATAATTTAGAGGAAATCCCAGTTCTTACAACTATCATTTTCCTCAAACAAAAATTTCGATTTCGACTTAAAAGGACAAGAAAGCAAGTAGCTATTGAAATCTGTTGAGTTTGGCCCACTAATCAAGCTAGCGCGTTCTCGGGTACCCACCACCCATGTGCTACAGTGATTTTCAAAATCAGCAGAAAAACCAATGCCTCCATTATCTTACACATGTTGCAAACTGATTGGCTTTTCTGTTCAATTAAGTCTTGCTTTTTAGTAACACAAAGCCCACTTATATTTTATTCATGCTTTTCTTCGTCCATATGCACGCTTTCTAGTATTATATAACTGTTTCAGCTCCTCTTACTACTCTTTCACCTCTTCAAAGGAATACAACAATAGGGAAGAAAGAAATTAAGGAAGATGATTATGTTGAGATCAATGAGGTTCAGCCGAAGCGGCTCCAAGCTTAGAAATGGGAACAAAGCAACAACACCCACAGAAAATGATTGTAGGGGCATTTGTGAAATCCAATGGGAACTTAGGCCCGGCGGCATGCTTGTTCAGAAAAGGGAGAGTAACCTAAGTTCAGGGGAGGGATTGATCAGAATTACGGTGTCAACTGTCTCACACTCACACCAAATTTCTATTGAGTCCACATCAACTTTTGGTATGTCTATTCTATCACACCCCTTTTCAAAATGGCTCTAGTTTTCGCTATAAATTAGGTTCAAGATTCCACATAGTAACATATTAGGTTTAAATTAGTCTAAATCTAAATTTTGAAATGAATATCTTTCAAAATTTGTTTTTATTTTATAATTCTAGTTCTACTACCTGTTTTTTCCATTAATAGAAATAATTTGCAGGAGAATTGAAAATTATCCTGTCATTGGTGACAAGTTTTGAGCCCCGAGAGCAAAGGCTTCTCTTCAAGGGTAAAGAGAGAGGAGACGATGAATATCTACATATGGTTGGGGTGAGAGATAAGGACAAGGTTCTTCTATTGGAGGATCCAGCTATAAAGGAGAAGAAAATGCTTGGGTTAAGAGACCGACCCATTAGCAATCCAAGTCGTACCATCTCTGTGTGATTAATTAATTAACCAAACTCGTTAATATCAATTAGTGTTAACCTCGAAGTAAACTTTGATAAAGTTTAATCTAGTGAGGCACGCGTGTTTTTCCCACTTTTACGTTATTATGTGTTGTTTGGTGTCATGGCTTCATTAAAAATGTTTTAGCTGATGAAATGCCTAGTCATTATGCGTAGTTTTGTGAATGATTTCTTCTCTTATTTAACAATTTTCCTATCATGATTGTATATGTCCTATATCTATGTTCATCAACCCACGCTTGCACGCCGAAAAAAGTAGATTCATTTACAATGATAAAGCTAAAGAGGGAAGCTTTGCTAAGGCTGGGACAATTTTTCCAGAAAAGATGGCAGATTATGAGTTTTAAAGTTCAATTTGTCGATAAAAGGGTTACTTTCATTATAGTGATATTTTTAAATTTATTCAGAATGTTTTTGTTTTAAGCTTTTCAAATTTTATAGTATAAAAATTTCATGAATTCAATAAACATATTATGATTTTAATAATAATATATAAATGATTACACATAATGATTTAATTTTGTTATTAAGTAAGAAAAAATTATGATTATTATATATGGTTAATTTTACGAATAAACATTATGATAATAGAGGAAAGGGTTTTTGTGGATGATGGCTTGAGATCTTAAAGCAATCTGCATCTCTTGAGATGCGAATGTTTGTTAATCTCCAAAATAATTTTTTAAATTAAAATTACATGGCCAACAAATAAAATTCATCCAACAATGATTCAGAATATTCGAACTTATATTTATGTATGGCCTTATTTTTAGTACTATTAATATTGACGATAATAATGAGGAAGCTTTGTGGTCAGCCATGCAAGAGGCCCCAGCATGGAGAAGGGATCCTCTTTTCATGGGAAGCAAAATCAATGGAATTTTGGATCTTGTTCGCTAACAGAATCATTTTATTTGTTCTGTTTACTGATCCTGTTTCTATCCAGAGAACCAAAAACTCTATTGATGTTTGAAATAATTTTCGAAGGAATGATTGATTTTAGTTTATTTACATCAAGCAACGATTGACGATAACCTAAGAAAAGTAACCTCACATTCCCTCCTCCAATTGTTTCCTTAAATTTAAGAACGGTATTCGTGATAGTATTATTGAAAGGTTATCAAACTCTTGAGTTAACTCGTAAACTTGTATGAGTTTACGTTTTCAGACATGACTTTCGAGTTAATTCGGAAGTAAACTCGTTTTTTGTGTAAATTCGGTTAAATCGACTGTGAAATTGGTATAATCGTGGAGCAATTCTGCGAGCTTAAAAAGGGGAAAAATTAAGAAAAATGAGGTTATTTGGATTTTAGGATTTCATGAGTTGATTGTCACTATCTCTCGCACCTCTCTGTCTCTCTCCATGGCCATCGTCATCGCCTCACCTCCTTCAGGATGTTGTCGCATGTGCTTGATCACTCCGTTCACGCTCCATCTGTGCTCCATTCGTGGTCATCATCATGTCTGTTTCGTGTTCTGTCACGCTTGCCGCCACGCATATTGATCTCGCCTCCTTCCCACTACGTCACTTACTGTTAAATGAAGTTTTCTCTTTTTAACAAAGTCGTGAACTAAGCACGGTTTTGGTTTGTAACAGGTGAAAGAAATTGTTTTTCTAAACAATAAAACCTTACAATTCTTTTTTTATTATATATTTAATGAAATGCATCAAAATTAATGATAATAATCCAAGTATTTATGTTTTACAATATTTATTTTTATAAACAATATATCTATAATTTTATTTATTTAAAGTTATATAACTTTATAGACTTATTTGAATTAAGATATTATTTATATAATTTTTTTCATATCAAATTTACTCCTACAAATTTACGAATTGACTTTACGAGTTGAATTTATTCAACTCTCACGAGCTTACGTAAACTCTCAAATTTGATAACCTTAATTTATATATATATATATATATATATATATATATATATATATATATATTTTATAAAGGATCATATTGTAAATAATTTTGGATTAGTAACTTGTATATTAAACTTAACTTATAATTATATTTAGATAATTGTAATGAAATTTTATGTTTTATGTTTATTAATTGATTTATTTTATTAATTACGTGATACTTTCTTTATAATATTTTTACTATTTATCTCTGATGTTATAATTCATGATAATAAAGTAAAATTTTAAGTTTTTATTATTTCATTATAATATTAGAAGTCAATTTTTCAAGTTAATTAATTACATATAACATCTTACTAAGAGTGTTCCAACAAATACAATAAAAAAAATCAATATATATATATATATATATATATATATTTTGTATATTGTATATGCATACATATGTATATGTATATGTATATATATGTATATATACATATGTATACACATACATATGTATACACATACATATGTATACATATACATATATATATATATATATGTATGTATATATATATATATGTATGTGTATACATATGTATGTGTATACATATGTATGTGTATATATATGTATGTGTATATATATACATATACACATGTATGTACATATACATATGTATGTACATATATAAATATATATATATATGTATGTATGTATGTATATGTATACATGTATGTATATGTATACATGTATGTATATGTATACATACATGTATACATATACATACATGTATACATATACATACATGTATGTATGTATACATGTACATGCATATATATGTATATATGTACATGTATATATATGTTATTGTATTTAATAAAACATTTTATCGGATTTAATATTTTATTGTATTTAATAAAACATATTGACATTTGATTTTAGGATTTGATTTAGTAATTACAACTATCATAATCTTGAAATAATGGTCATGTTTTATTAAATCAGTTAATTTGAGAATTACTTGGTTGAATCTTTTGGGAAATAGTTTTTAGTCTTGTGAGTTTTGAGCCTAATTGTGATGGATGGACCACCATGTCATTCTTATTTTTCTTTAGTAACTTGTTCATGTTTTGTTTATACTCTAATATTTAGCTTGTTTCTTTTGTTTTGAAACTTAAGTAGATATGCATTATTTTATATGATTGAGGCATTTCTTCTTTTTAGTTACTTGGCCATATCATCCCACCTTGATATTAATCCATCGATGGCCCCTTTGAGCCTTAAACTTTTTTTCTTGTTTTTAGCCCATTGCAAAACCTTGAAAAGAAAAAGATCATGTTTCTCCCGTACCTCACCCAAAAAATAATAAAATGGCAAAAGGAAGAAAAGAGTTTCATGAAAAAAAAGGTGAAAGGAAAAAAAAAAGAAGATAAAAAGGAAGTAAAAGTGGAAAAAAAATGTAGAAATAGAAGGATAATTGCTTTCTAAACAATAGCACAAAGAAAATAATATATTTGTTTTCCAAAAATTTCCTCCTTAATTCTTTTTATCTAAACTTTTTAAGCCTTTATATCCTAAATTTTCCTACATTTGTGTTGACCATATTACAACATTTGAAAAGTCGTTATGATCTTTGAATGCATGTTTTCCAAAAGTATGTAAATATTATAATTTTACTAAGTTATGGTAGTGTTTACTTACTTGAATACTTTGAGTGTAAACACAAGTCTAAACACTTAAGAGAGAATTGGTGAGAGAATATACATTTTAACTTGCGTGATCTCTTTCGTATTAGATTACCTGGTAATTTCAAAAGATTAACTCATGTGCTTAAAATAGAATTTTCCCATTCGCATGATTCAAGGCAACTTGATTTAGAAAGTTGACTAGTTTCCATTGAATTTCTCATCCTTTGTTTTCAATGTTCATATAAATATTTACCCGGAATAAAATTTTGAAATTACTCAGTTTTGCCAAGAAGTGCAAAAGGATGAGTGCATATTTATGCCTTCATTTAAGCTTTAATATTGAATTCTTAAATGGTTTTTGTACTTTAATAGAATATTTTAATTAGGATTTGTTATAATTGGGTTTATTGAGCATGAGATACAAAAACATTATAAAATTAGCTTTTTAGTTGCATAAATGTTCTTTGAATATTTTGAGGTGTGCTAGTGTAGTTGTAGCTAAGTTGAGCTCATGGAGGTGTGAAAATAAATTGATTAAAGTGTCATGGCACCTTAAAGATGAATCCAAGAATAACAAATAACCAATACCATAAGAAGTCAATCCAAGCGTAGCATGAAAAAGTGAAGAAAATTGGCTAAGCCAAAAAGAGGAAACAAGCAACAAAAATTAGATCTTGCGATTTTCTCTATTTTTTCTACTAAAAAGGCTTTCATAATTGATAAATCTTCGCTTGACCCCTCATAAGTAACAACCAAGGTGTCCCACATTTCTTTTGCTCCTTGGTAAGTGTGAACCTTCCCGTATTCTTCTTTGGAGAGAGCCACATCAGAGAGTTGCAGGCCTTGGAGTTTAACAAGTAGCGTTGTTTCTGCTCGTCAGTCCAATCGCTTCTTAAGAGTGGTTCTCCATTTTCATGTACAAGGATGTAGTTGTTGTGCTCCACAACCTCCCACATGTCAACGTGACATGATTCAAAGAATGCGATTATTCTTTGCTTCAAGTAGTCAAACTTCTCACCCTTGAATAGGGGAGGATGGTTGACGATATATCCTTCGTTTTCCATTCCTCAGGATAATTTCCTCGAGTCCTGCTAAGAACTAATCCCGCGAAGCTAGCTCTGATACCAACTGAAGTACCTGAAAAACACTAGAAGGAGGGTTGAATAGTGTTAATTGAAAACTTTTTTCAACCCTTCTAAGATAGCATGTTATCGAGCTTTGAAGTTTTTCTTTTAAAAGCTTAAACAAAAATAGTTTTTATCGTGTTATTCAGAATATATACTATAGCGTTTCTTAAGAACTTCCTTTTAATAAAAGTAATCGTTTAGTTTGAAAGATTCTTGTATTTGGAAATAAAACACAACTGCAGGTTTTAATAAGAGGATCGCTTAGTTGAGAGAAGAGATAATTGCATAAGTTTTTTTATACAAGTTCACTTCAATTGAGCTATGTCCAGTCTTCTCTGTAGAGGGTTCCACTATAATCTTCGAACGATTACAACTAGGTATTCTCACCACTCCTGGTCTAGGTATTAGCACCACTCCTTGTACTTAGCAAACCTTGCCAAGGTTTCCTCTGAGTATTCACACCACTACTAGTATTAGATTATCGATCCTAGATTTCCTTTGAGTATTCGCACCACTCCTGGTACTAGACTACCGCGCCTAGATTTCCTTTGAGTATTTGAACCACTCCTGGTACTAGACTATCGTGCCTAGATTCCTTAATTCAAACTGAGTTCAGTTGTAGGTGTTTAAGTTCTCTTCAAAATTGTAATCAACGATTGCTTACAACTCATTCAGACTATTACTCTCACAGAGAGGATGTAAATACAATACAAAGCAGTCAAAACACTCGTAGGTTTTTCTCTCTTTTCTCTTACAAAGTAAGCAATACAACAATGAAGCTCAAGAGTATTTCTTTTTCTTTTTACTCCTCTCTTCTGTTCTCTTTTTCTCTTTTGCAACTCAGATATATTCTTTTTCTTTAGCTCTTTCTTCTCTTCTTTTTTGAATGCTTCTAGGATTGATATTTCGTTGTAAGTTTTTCACTTGACTATCCTCTTAAGCTATCCTCTTGAGTTTTCTTCTAAAAGCTCTTCTATTTAAAGGCTTCATGGATATATGTCCATTAGACTTGAGCTTTTAACCTTGATACTTGTTCTTTCTCTTTCTTCGTACAACAATCGTTGGGTAAGTCAACTTGTCAGAGCAGACATGCTTTTTCAGTACTTTGCTTGAAGTAAGTTGTACGTTCTTTTTAGGCATGACTTCAAGTGAAGAAAATTTTGTGAATATCTCCTTTGTCTCTAATGTCCACTTTTGATATTTGATCTATAGCTTTGTTGATACGTGTAGAATAGCTTATCTGCAAATATTAGAGTAAATTATGCATGCAACAAATAGGTCTTTTCTTATCACTTTTGTTGTTTTTGAACGTTGAAAATTTAATGTCATTTAATGCTTGCTCAAAACAACAAAGTGTTTTTCGATTTCCTACAGTTAGGTAGCTTTTAACAATTAAGCTTTTTTCCTAAAGATATCAAGTGTTGTATAAAAACTTTATCGTTTGGACAAAGTATTGTTTAAGCTCATGGTATCGTTTAGCCAAGTAAATGTTTTTTTCATATTTTTCTCTTCTTAGATAGATAGTGTTTAACTTGTTTCAAGCTTTCTTTTATATTTTTAATCTTGAGTCTTAGTTTATTTTTTCAAAGACATCATCTTGATCTGTTTTGTTTTCGAGAGCTAAATTGAATACCTTTTTTAGGTGTGATAAGCATCAAGCGTTTAACTTCAACTCTCTTAGACGTTTTAGGCATAATATCATTTAGCATTGCGTCTAAGTGTTTTGACCTAGATGTTTTTCTATTTCCTAAGAGCCTAAGTGTTTTCCTAAGCTTTTCTATGTTGGGGATTCAGGTTGTAGGTTTTCTATGTTGGGGATTCAGATTCTAAGTCTTGTGTTTTCACCCTAAGTTGTTTTCAGATTATTTTTCCGTTTTAATGTTATTTGATTAAACTTCAAAACATGAGAGTGTTTTAGGTGCATAGGCGATTTTGTCTTAACAATTCTTGTTTTTAATTGAGAATGTACTTTGGTTGATAGTGAGAACGCCAACAAATTAATTGAAAATTGACATTGATTAATTTGAAAATCTAAGACAATAGTGATATCAACCTATTTTCTTTGTCATTGTTTTTATCTTTTAAATTTTTTTTATTAATTTATTTCTTTTTATCTTTTTTTTTTATTTTGTTCTTTAATATTTTATTGATCTTTATGTTCTTTATTGTTTTTGTTTTACTAACCCTTTTGTATAGTTTTTATAAGAACTAATTTGTTAAGAATCATTTTCGTGTTCGTTGGGAGACGACTTATGATTGAATTTACCCTTTCTATTTTGTTGGCTACCATTTTAGAAATACTGAAGTTAGTATAGTTTAGTAGTATTAATTTGATTGCGTCAACGGCAACGTTATCACCCCATCAAACTTGAATTCTAATGAATTGGTGGTTTGGTTTTGGAATCCATAATAGTTAGCAAGACACCATAAACATACAATTGTTCATGCCTTTCAGAGTTCCTTCTTATTTTAGTGACCATTTATCTTTGTATGGCAAAAAAAAAGAGAGGGGATGAGGCTTATGTGAATAATTAAATTAAGCTGGTAGGTAGTGGTATAATGGGAATACCTTTCTGATCACATACTCATCACATAAATATAAAATAAAGTCACCTTCCAAAAAGCCCTCTTAGTGGACCATTTGTAACCCTCCAAAATTCTGCTAGAGGTTTATGAATTAATAGAAACCATTTCCAATAAGTCAATTTTTCCTTAGCGATCTTTTTAGTTGGTTTATGGATACAACTCACCGCCCCTTTAATTCTTATTCAATATTTAGTAGAAATACCTATCATGTTATTGTTTCCTGAGAATGGTTTCTTCCTAATGGTAAGTTTGGTAGTAAGGATATACATACTTATTACAATGTTTGTTCCTAGTTGCGTCTTTCCTTGAGGTTCGATTTGGTAGTTTCAATTTTTTATTTTAAAGCATTGATGGTTAAAACTGAAATAGTTCCTGTTGTTTAAATTAATTAATTGGATTTGGTTTATCATGTTGAAGTTAGATGAGTATTTGTTCCAATTTCCACTATGATTCACTTTTAACATGATTCTTTGTGTTGAAAATGAATGAAATAAAGGGTGAGGAAAACTAGGGTGGAAGTAAAGTTTATGAGAATTAGTTTAGAATTTAATTTATGTGATAGATTAAAAAAAATTATTTCCAAATTCACTCTCATTTATCTCCAAATCTATTCAAATAAACAACAAAAAAATTATCTTCAAATTCTCTCAAATCCTCTCAATTACTTTCTCCCAAATCCACTCAAATGAACAAGGCATTATGAAAATAATTCTTGTAGATGTTGATGGTAAAACTTTTTCACGTGATTCTAATATTATGTGTATTGCTATACTTTCTTTTAGTAGCTTTTCCTCTGTGAGTTTAAGATTTTTGTATGGGTTTCTATTCCTAGTGAGCCCATAGGCATTATGACTTGTGGTGAGAAAATCTCTTGCTTATAGTGGTCTTACAAGAGGTCTTCAATAAAGTGCTAACATCATTGAGAAGCATGTTGCACAACTCTCCCTCTTAATTTTGTTAATCCATGTAGGTAATAGTTTTAAATCTATTTGGATTCATTGCTAGAGGTTGTTGTATGTGCTGCATTGTCTCTTGCCAAATCTATCAAAGTTGTAGAGATGCTTCTTCCATTTGATATCATGAAGGATATTGACAATTTGAATGTGAATCATTTTTCTCAATGATTGGATTGAAAGCAAAAATTGGAATATTTTGTTTTATTTGGTATACTATAAACAATATGTTTTATTTTATATTTATGATATGGTTCCCCAATTTATTATAATTTTATGTTTTTGGATTTATATTTAATTATTTTCAAATTTTTGGTTTATTATTATATTTTTCTCATGCTAAAAAGGAATATTCATGAAATGGTCCTAATCCATAGAACTTTGTGGATATTAAGTTTTGTAGAATTTTTTTAATAATTTTTTTTTTAATTTTATTAGCTTTTTTTTTGCTCATGTAAGCTGAGGACAAATTCTATGAAATAGGCTAATTTGACAAGCTCTTTTGAGTCATGAAGAGAACATCTCAAATCAAAAGCTCTCTAACGATAAACAATGGTGATGTGACAAAGATGGTGAATAGAGAAACTTTAACGAAATAACTATATTCGTGTTTTGGAAAAAGCAGAAGGAAGTTTTGGATCCAAAAGATATTTTTGGAAAGATGGTAGAATATTTCAAAAAAATGAATCTAAAATTACTTTTCAGAACACTCATTTAGTAATACTTTCTTATACCTTTCAGATAGATAGAGTGTTTTGGAATATATTTTCAAATTCAAAAATACTTTTCGAAATATTCAATTTGGAAAAATGTAAGAATTTCTATTATAATTTTGATGAGAGGTAGTTTTGGAATTCTACCTTTTATAAGTGTAAGAAGAAAAAAAATAGAGTGCGGGAAAAAATACCCTAACCCACCCTACCAAAGTCATCTGTTGCCACGAAACCAAACAAATCATCAGGCCCAAAATATTAATACCACCTCCGCATCAACAACACCCATATGCTTAATAATCAAATAAAATTAATCTAATACCGAAATAAGATCCCATATTCCTAAAATCTTATACCGATTATATATAGCATTACAAAAACATCAAAGTAGCAAAACGCCATCTTCAAAACGGCAAATTTCATCCAAAAAAAAAAGCAATCCCAACACTATTTTGCATCACCAAACCCTCAGAACCTTAACTTAAACTTTAATAAAAAGAAATCATCAAACATCGAATGCCCAAACACTCAAATTTTAAATCATATATACCTTAAGAAATTATGCCGAACTATAAAATCAAACTCGCAATTTTCTAAATCTTTCACACGGAATTAATTTTATAATTACAACGCATAAGCCTACCCATGATAATGTAGATATTCTAACGCTAAACGAATAAAAAAAATAAAAAAAAACAAAAAAAAAACTACCAAACTAGTTAATTTTTCTTATATTGGCCATTAAAACGTTTGTCTTGGTTGCCAAAATATGTCTTGCTGATCATCGCTCTAAATTATTACCAAGTGCACTATGCTTCCCATCATACTTACTACCAAAAAATTCTAAAGCAGAAAAAAATAATAATCAAGACTGTGCGTCTACAACTCTACGTTTGTGTTTCTTTCCATACAAAAAATTCTAATTGTCCTTAATGAGGTTCATGTTAACCTAAAAGAAAATTTCCGGTTCAACTTTTACTTGGCATAATTGTAACATCTCATTTTTAATAATACAATACTACTAAAATGAATATCACATAGATGATAAATTAACTACTCAAAGAAATAAATCTACGAAGGACAATATCTACACATGTAGATTCGTCCAACTTCTTTACTGAATCCCCTCGATCATCTATCGTTGGAGTAACTGAAACAAATGTCTCCCTAAGCTCACACCAATCCCTAAAATCATTCTAATTCACAATCATATTCTTTTCAACCACACAAGCCATATATATAAACATACAAAACACTCTTTCAATCAAACAACATCAATCAATCCAAACAGAGGAAGAAAAAGGGAGAAATCCACTTGGAAACCACATGTTTTTAATGCTATAAACATCACCCATGATATAGTATAGTACACTCATAATCATGCTTCACAACCAAAAGGAATTCAGCTAATTTAATGCAAAATAAATTCAAAACGAATAGACTAGACACTGCGCTTTTCGCTAAGCGCACCACCTTTGCACTATGAATCCAAGATGATTCGCATAGCGCACCCCTATGTTTCGCCCTAGTGCCAGACTTTAGGTCTCTCGCATAGCGCACACAGGCGACATAGCGAGAGACTAAACAAAGATCACTCCTTTGCATGGACTCGCTATTTTTTGCATAGCGAGTTTGCATAATCTGCAGAACGCCCCATTCTGCAGATTATGCTCACTCACACCCCCTTCGCCAATTCTAGACCATTTCCCCAATTACTAAGACCCCTATTTCGTGATGTAGACCTTATCACACATGATTAACTGATTTTAAACGCTCCTTTATTGATTCTAAAGTGATCAAGGCCTAATTTAATTCCTAAGGCACCACCTTTCTTCAACCTAGGGGCTCAAAACCAGTCCTGTTATTTTTAACATGTTCTAGGTCAGTTTTATATTACTAACAAGTTACATTATGCCTATTAGAACTTTCCAAACTGTCCAATTGCCCTCAGGACTCCTATTGCCCAAAACCATTATCCTACTGCCTCTAAAGTGACATAGGGCTCTACCCAAGCATTTGACTTCACATCTAAACAACATCACAACAGGATTTCTAGTCAAGACACTTTCAACATACCAAATTCCAGCATTCAAACTCATTCAAAACAAATTACAATCAGCACATTACCAATTCACAAATTCATGCTTTTCATCAGTTTCACAGTTCAGCACCTACCATCCATATTTCTAAAACCTTACATGCAATTTAAAACAGTATACTAATTAAACTTCACCACACATACAGAGCATATAATCAATTCAAAGAAACATAACTAGCTTCCCCTACCTTAGCAACAACAGCACAGCTCAGCTCACTAGAATGGCTCAACATCGCCTATTCAGTCAGGACCTAGACCGCACCCTACACTCACCACATTGGTGATGAGAGATAGCTCTTAGAGCTCAGTATATTGCAGAAAACGGAAAAGGGGGAGGAACAATGCACATGCAACCAGTAGAACAGTAGGTTCTAGGATTCAAGCAGCGGAATAGAAGAGGAAAACCACTTACAGTTCGGAATGGAGAAAACAATCGATGAAACTTTAAGCTCTCGGCGTCAGGAGTGTCTAGGTACCACCTAATATGACATGCAATGACTGAATGAGTGTGGAGATTAGAGAAAAGGAAGAAAAAGCTAAAAAACTGATTCTAAAGAGATAAAACTATTCTAAACAAGTGAACAAAATTTTTCTGAACTTTGATATTTTATAAATTTGTTTTAAAGTGAGATGCTCATGTAACAGTTTTAAATTCGCTTATATTTTATAAATTTGATTATTGACTAGGTTTAGGAAAGTGTATGTTTTTTATTTTGCTTTTCTCTGTCATAAATTTAGTATGGTCTTCTTTTATTGCTTATATATATATATATATATATATATATATATATATATATATATATATATATATATATGTGTGTGTGTGTGGGGGGGAGAAACGAAACATAAATCCCTGTTTTGATCTGAATAATAGTAAAATAATTAAAAATATCTATGCATGTAAATTTATGTATGATAAAACTGTGTAGTTTATTAAATAATAAGAGAAGTCAATGGAAGATACTTGTGAATGGTGTTGTGACACACATCGAGTGTTGTTTTGTACACGGGTGGCTGGAGGGTACCCACGGCAAACCAAAAGGTGAAGGAGGAAAGGGTGTGATGGTGGGACCCTCCCTGCACTTTCTCGTGTAAATCCTGCTCACTCCCTCTGTAAACTCTTTATCACTTTCTCCCTAATTGCATGCAAACAAATTCATTTATCAAATGCTTCATTATTCAAATCACATGACTTCTCTCTCACCCTGCTCCACCTCCACCAATAACAAGTTAATATCTATAATAATGGCAGCTATAACAGTTCAAACAGGAGGAGATTATAACATCTCAGCATTAAACAATAATTTAAATGTTCTAAATGTTAACCCAAACTTTTCAACAACTATATTTTAATAAACATCCTATTTAAGTATAATTTGACGTACCCTAATTTCATCACGTAATCATCATTAGCACTCTTTCAACAGTGAATATTTTAGACATGTGAATAATACTTGAATATTAAAATCACTTTCTTTTGTAAAGCAGATTATTTAAAGGTTTAAGTAAATATTTCTGTTTATTAAAATGCATTATAATATTTTTATATGTTTAAATATAAGAATACTTTTATTTAATTTCTTTTACTTATCTTAGTTTCATGTGTGTGTGGTATTATCTTATTAGACGTGTCCGTCGAGACTCTTCTAAGAACTTCTTATGATTGTAAGAATATAAAAATTTGGAATTAATGAAGAATGGTGGGAGGGAGTAATCTAGAGTGCCAATAAGGATGGAAAAGCTTTTTACTTTTTAACACTTGCACCAATTCGCTCCAAACCCAATCTATCTCCTCATCTCTTCCAAAAACGAAATCCAGATAACAATAGAATCCACTGCGAGGGCGAATAATAAGTGGCCACGTGTCAATGGGAAACACGTCACATCATCCCTTCATTCGTCCCTGTCCCACCTCTGGAAAAAGTCCTTACCTTTTGGCTCACTTTTTCTTGCCTTCCCAAGAGTGAGAAACCGAAACTCCAACGGAGAAAGAGAGAGCATTAGTGAGTGTTTGTGTTTTGGTGTGTGCCCATTCATTCAGTGATGTGCAGCAAGAACACTCCTTCTTCTCCAAACATTCAAACAACCTCTATTATGAAGAGGACACGGAAACCGACCAAACGATATCACTCTTCTTCCTCCTCCTCTTCGTCTTCTTCCTCGCTTAAGCCGCACCGGCGCGGGAACCGGACCAAGACGCGGAGGCCCAAGTTCGTCAGCCTGCGTCTTCAGCTATCCGAGTCCAAGAACATGGGGTCCCAGCCCAAGCCCAAGCCCAAGCCCAAGGTCCTACAGCAGCCGCAGCTCAATCTCTTCCCTCTGCATCCGGAGCACCATGACATGCAGGAGGAGCAGAACGTGGCTCTGCTCTTCAGCGCGGAGGGCGGGGCAACGTTGACGGGGCTGCTAGAGGAGGATTCAATGTCGCCGTCCTCGGCGACTACAGAGGGGTCGCTGTCGGCGCTGACGTGTCCGGAGGAGGACGCCGGGAATTGTCTTGTGAGGAAGGCGATGCGGCGGAGGGAGAGCGAGGAGGGGAGCGAGGAACGGTGGGTGTGCTATTCGGAGGTGGTGGAGGAGAAGAAGGAGACGATGGAGGAGGTGACGAGTTATTGCATGATGGGGGCGACGACGACGACGACGACGGCGACGACAACGTCCTTTGGATTGTTGTCCTTGAAGCTGGATCACCAGGGGATATTGAATGCTTGGTCTGATAAAGGCTCGCTATACGTCGCGGGGGAGGGAGGTCCACACATTGTCCCCGACTTCCTCAACGGTTTCCTCCTTCATAATGCGTTCCTCCCCCATGTAATTTTCTCTCCCCTCTCTAATACTCTGTGGCTTAATAATTATCTTTTGTCTTTGTGAAATTCCCATGTATTCATTTTTGTCTGATCTTTCTTTCTTTTTCTTTTTGCCTGATTTAGTACTGTTTGATACCTTTTTTTTTATCAATCATCATTAGTGAATAGATATTTAACCTCAGAAAGGTAGATGGTGGCCACGAATTGATACAGGGGCCAGAGAAATTGTTCTAGTAATTAAATTGATGAGTTGGTTTTTGAACAGGTTGCATGGGATGGCTGGGGGAATGGTGTGGTTGGGAACACATGGAATGTTACTGAAGATTGTGGGGGTAACAAGATGAATGTGAAGGAAGAAAACGGTTGGAAGTTGGGGCAGAGAGAGGCAAGTGTTCAGAGATACAAGGAGAAGAGGCAAAGCAGACTCTTCTCTAAGAAGATCCGTTATGAAGTTCGCAAGCTCAATGCTGAGAAACGGCCCAGGATGAAGGTACTATTCCCTGCACTCATTTTTATATTGTCTTAGGCATTCGATCATATAAACTTATGGGTACAAATTTGATGTTGGACTCACTCACAATGGTTCTACATTAAGTTCACAGTACTAGCATTAGTGATCTGGATCTCATATAGTAGTGGGCACATCCTTTTGTGAATAAAATGCAAATTTGATCAAGTTGAAGCAAACCACATACTTTGCTTGATCCTTCAATCCTGTTAACAGTAACTTTTTCTAACTTTGTTAGCCCCACTATTTTGTCATTACAAATATAAAAGATAAAGAACAATATAAAAGAAAGTGGGGACAACAAATAAAAACTCACTGTGAAACAATCCTATAACAAAGTAGAACAAATCTACTTTTAGATAACTCTAGAATAAGAAGCCCAGAAATTTTGCCCCGCCAAATAAAATCCTGAGATCTAGTATCATAATCAGGAAGCTTATAAGTAGAATCCAAATACATATGAGTAAAATCTAAAAGCATATGTCTAATGTGATATTGAACGAACTTACCGTTATTCATATGTATTTTATACTTTTTGAAAATAATATCATTTATTTACTTGCTTTGGTACGGTCAAGAATGAGCTGCGATTAATGATTTTTTATGAGTGAAAGTGCAGTAGTAGAAGACTAGAAATGCTGTCATCACTTTCTGTCAATCACATTTTCATATTTGGTGAGATTTATTTGGTTCAGCGTGTTTTGTAAGATTAGGATCAGATGATGCGTTTCAATTACTATAAACCAACATTTTGGTATAATTCTTGTTTGCATGTTTGTCTGTTAAAAGTGGGGTTTACAATGTCAGAAACTTGTTAATACCATTGTGGTCATGCTAAACTCTTGTAAAATGAATTTCATTTTGGTACATTTTGCAGGGACGATTTGTGAAGAGGGAATGAGAAGTGCAGAAGGATTGGGACGGTTGATAATAAGAATGTTGTGATATTACAGCGTTGGAAGAATTTTTCATGTCTTTGATTTTGGGTAGTGCTGGGATGCTTTCTTGGTGAAATGTTGTAGATAAAGTTTATGCAATGTAAAATCCCAGTGGTACAAATATGAACAACCGGGGAAATCTATATTCAACTGCTGTACTGGCGCAACATGTAAGGGGCAGTTTCTAGACCTTTGATTGAAGGAGTTTGACAAAGTTTTACGATGTGTTTTATATCAATCCAAGGCTTTAGAAACAGTCAACCATGTTGTACAAGTACAATATCAAAAAGTGTATAGCTTACTCTGAAGACTCGAACGTAGTCTCACAAAATTAAATATTTGGAACATCAGACTAAAATACTGGGGAACTCGAAACTGAACAGTAGTCCGACCGACAAGGGTAGGCTCTAGGTGAAAGTATATGTTGTGTGATTCAACCCTTATATTTTGACATTTAATGAATAAAAATAATAAACATTAATTATTGTCTCTTTGGTTTTTGTATTACCTTTCAAGATATTAAGAAAATCTATTAAAAGTATTATAAAATATTTTTAAGATATTTTCTGATAATGTCTTATAATATATTATTGATTATTAGATTCTGATATATTTTGAAAAACTTTAAGATAATATCTTATTATATAATATGATGGAATATTGTTTGACGTAATTTTTCTTTTCATTTTATTGTATATGTGTTTAAGCTTGCAAGGAATATGAGTTACTATAAATAATCAGTTCCTCTCTTATAATTTTTATGTTTGAAGATAAGAATTAATTCTCTCTTGAAAGTCGGGCTAAAGAGACCAAGGACTTTTTTTAGTCACTTTTCAAGCACACTACATTTATTTTTTATTCTTTCATTTTTATCTATGATGCTTCTCTCTCCTTCACGCTGAGTCAAACATCATCAGTCACATCTTCCTATTGTGTGTGCGCACCAGTGCCTCAATTGCAACATCTTCATTACTCGTGTCAGCGTTTTCACATCGTCTTCATTTTGCATTCTCGAAGCCTGTCACGCAATTAATCGGTTCATATTGAGTTTCTTCCATTTTCTAGGGTTTCTGAGAGTTCGATCTCACTTCTTGTTCGTTCTCTCTTAGTTTTTGCTCTTCCTTTAGTGTCTAGGGTTTCTGCGATGATTAATGCACTTCAGTTTCATAATTTCTCTCTCGATCTTGTGTTCTAATAATTTTCCGCTGCGTGTTTTTCAGAAATTTTTGTATCTCAAAATTGGGACTACCACAAGTGCTTCTAGGTTTTTTCTATCAAAATATATATGGACCAAAAGAAGTGACCACAAAAACTTTCAAAGCAAAAATAACACCTCTACTATTCATGACACTACTCTTGGTGGTTTTGAAGGTGGTTTTTGATGTTTTTTAATGGTTTTATGCAAACAACATGCCAAATAGCAAAAATTCTCCTAATTCTGACTTGTAACATGCAACCAAATAGAACAAAATCAACCAGCACACAAAACAGAACACAACACACACTACACTAACACAAGACAGAAGCGTTGGTCCTTGGCAACGACGCTAAATTTGATCTCGGGGTCATACCCGATCAAATTTAATGTTTGCAATTAAAGTGAAATATGCTAGGGAGTGACTCCTAGGTCATCTATCAAGAACTAATTTTTTGTTCAGTCATAGAATCAAACACGTAGTGGGGGGAGGGGGGATTGAACATATTGTGTGAATTGAAATGAACTTATTAAGACACGAATTACAACATGAATTAAACACTGGTTGGCCACTAGTTCAATTGCAATGTTTCCAATCCTTGATTAACAACAAATTAAATGCTCCTCTTACTTTTAATCCAACACCAATTAACCAACTAACCGAAGATTAATTGGGTTTTCATAAAAATGAATTAAGAAAATGTAATGCACCTATTTAATCAATTTTGCACTATCATAGATTAAGCAATTGCGACTCTAATCAACTAAGCAAAAATTAAAAAAAAATTAGGCAACTAAGCATGTACCTAATTGCAAGCACAAAATAGATTTAATATGATGCAATGCAAGACAGCAAAATCACAATGAAAGTACAATAATCTTATGGAAACGTTACAATCTCCCTAGTGTCCAACCAAAAAAATTCAAGCTTTCATTAAATAGAAAACGAAGAACATAGAGAAACGAATTCAAAACATTAAAACGAAGTGATAGAAGCAAGCAAAACGAAAGAAGAGAGGCAAAACAAAATCACTAAATTGAAGTTGGAATGAAAAATGTAATTGCAATTAAAACGAGATGCAACATAGGCAAACGAAATGTAAACTGCAACGAAAATTAAACGGGAAAATGAAGCAAGAACAGTAAATGTGAAACTAGAACAGTAATTGAAACTGTAATGAAAATTAAATTAAAACTACAAAAAGAAAAATACCAAACTTTCACATTCAAGGCATAATGAGAGTGTTCTAAAACCTCTCGCTCGTTGGGTACTAAACCCTTACGGCAGCAAGTCAGCCCCCAAAATTGGGCTTTCCTAAATCTCACCCAAAGTGAAACCAAAGTATACAAGTATGACCCAAAAGTTATTAAAAACAAAATAAAAACGAAAAAAATAAAAATGTTGATGTGGAAAATAATATATATTGTGGCAGCCCTCTTGTTGTCCCAAAATATGATTCTAAAATTGTCTTGAAGATAATAATGGAAATAATTAAGCTCAGATAATTCAAATTAATTAAAATATGAATTATTGGTCAAATTAAGCCTAAATAGAAAAATTGAGAGAATACTAAACAATTAAGCGCAATTCAATAATTAAATTTGGTACAAAAGGCTAAGTGAATAAGACAAAATAATGATTCATTAGGTATTCTCTCAGGAAGGATGCGTTGTGGTCCATGGATAAGTGTACGTGGGGCATCCTTTTATGATTTCAATTAAACTAGTTAATGTTCTTCTGGGTCTTGATAACTTTCTTAGGGTAAAGGTGGCGTGGAAATATGGTCTACTGCATGAGAATGTGTTTCTCGAAGGTATATGAATTACTACATGATGTATGACTCTATGCATAACGTTATTAGTAGTATGTGGGTTTTGTTGTCTGATCCATGATGTTAGATATGATGTAGAGCAGTTATATAGTCAAAAACTGAGTTATGCTTCATTTAAATTGTGTTGTTTTAAGTTTAAAACATATGTTTAAAATTTAATGTGTGTAGTTTTTATAGGAACCATGATGTTAGGGTTAAAAACCGAGTTGTGAGCATTGAAACTGTGTCGTTTTATTTTTGATATGTGCTAATCAATGTTGAACCCTACTTTTAGGCTTGAACCATACTATTTTACCATAGTATGAGGGATTCTGAGTGTTAACCATACTCCTTGTTCAAAACCATGTTCTTTTGTGTTGTCGTGTTGTGATTTTATGTTGTCATGTTTTTTTGAATAAGATGTTATGGTGTTTAATATGTTGTCATGTTGTTTTAGTGCATTGTCGTGCTATTTTAATTAGTAGCCATGTTTTTATGCTATATGTTGTTGTGTTATTTTTCTACTTTGTGCTAGGCTAGCTTATTTTGCCATGTTAGCTTACTTTGTGCTGAGTTTGTTATTTGGTGAGCAGAAAAAGTACCGATATGTTATAGGAAGGAATAGACATATTGGTTGGATATTACTCAGTGGTAATATGACTTGGTGAATTTCATGGATGTGGTTTTATTTTTTGAGCTGAAATTTTTTATTTGAGTAGTGTAAGTGAGTATGGTTATTGTTTATTATCTTATATTTTTTTTCTGGTTAGCTCACTCTTATTTGTTTGTATTTGTTCAATGATCATATAACTCTTGTTATTATATGGAAGTAAATGTTGTTACAGATGATGCTAAAAATGCTTAGAGTGAGGATACGCACTGGGAAATCTTTTGGAGAATTTTGAAAATGTATTTGGAACAATAGTTTATTTTTTTTAAATCGTAATTTTTGAATAGTATCCTAAATTTTGGAATTAGATTAAAGTTGTTTTAGTGCATTGTCGTGCTATTTTAATTAGTAGCCATGTTTTTATGCTATATGTTGTTGTGTTATTTTTCTACTTTGTGCTAGGCTAGCTTATTTTGCCATGTTAGGTTACTTTGTGCCGAGTTTGTTATTTGGTGAGCAGAAAAAGTACCGATATGTTATAGGAAGGAATAGACATATTGGTTGGATATTACTCAGTGGTAATATGACTTGGTGAATTTCATGGATGTGATTTTATTTTTTGAGCTGAAATTTTTTATTTGAGTAGTGTAAGTGAGTATGGTTATTGTTTATTATCTTATATTTTTTTTCTGGTTAGCTCACTCTTATTTGTTTGTATTTGTTCAATGATCATATAACTCTTGTTATTATATGGAAGTAAATGTTGTTACAGATGATGCTAAAAATGCTTAGAGTGAGGATACGCACTGGGAAATCTTTTGGAGAATTTTGAAAATGTATTTGGAACAATAGTTTATTTTTTTTAAATCGTAATTTTTGAATAGTATCCTAAATTTTGGAATTAGATTAAAGTTGTTTAGGAGTGGTTTTAAATTATTCACTCCCAACATCCCGACAACTTACAGGGAATGTTGACTGATTCGTCCACTTGTAACATCCCAGCAACTTACAGGAAATGTTGATTGCCCCCACACATCAACATGAGGCTTTCCAATGTGCTTTGTCCTCACTCACACACTTTCCGGGAAAACTTTCCAGAAGGTCACTCATCCCTAAATTACTCCAGGCTAAGCACGCTTAACCATGGAGTTCTTATGGGTTAGACTACCGAAAAGCAAATGCATTTTGTTAATATGAGTAGCCAAATCAATTTCTTTATCTTATCCTTCAACTTTATAGTCTCATACCTATACACTCTCTAGATCCCTATTAAAGGTTATTTTTTTAAGTTATTCGAAATTTTATAATTTACACGTGACATCCTAAGGAGATGTTACACAGCCAGTTAATCAAGTCAAAGTAATCTTTCATAACCATTTTGGAAATAAAATTAATTACCTATGCTAATATTCGATGAATAATACAACTCTTTCATCCATCAATTCGCTCCACGTACATTTCATTTATGGATTTCTAGCTAACCTAAGTAGTTTTCCAACAAATATGATACAATAGCTTCACTAGTAATAACGTTTACAAAAGTGTAAAATTAGGTGTTAGAAATATATACAAAGTAGAGGGGAGGTTTTAAACCAACAAAAGAAATAAAGCAAAAATTAAAAGTAACAATAAATAGCAAAATAATTAATAAATAAAAGAGATTAAATAAATAGCAAATAAATAAATGGCTTAAACAATAATAATGAAATAGGTAATTCTTTTTTTTTTCATAATTATGACGCCTTGTTGGTTATATAATGATTATGTTAAATTAATTATTATTTTAGATTTCAAATTAACCACCACAACTTCTTAATTTATTTGTTTTTTTAGCTTTTTAATTAAATATTATTATTTCGGTATATTCTTTTACATCTTTTATTAAGTAAAAAACTAATTAACCATAGTGATTTCTTGATTAATTTTAGTTAAGGATCTTTTATCAAAGTAACTTTTGAATTATTGAAAAAAACTCATTCCATCACATGAAGGTTTCTAAATTTAACCAAAGTGATTTCTCAATTAAAATTAAAAACCATTTGACTCATGTAATTATTATTGTATAATTAAATCATGCTAATTTGATACAATGAAAAAATCATTAGTTTTATTCAGATTAAGATATAAAAAACATAAATATATGTAAATCACATTAAAAATAAAAAGAACTTACAATTTTATTCCATCTAACCTCAATATCATTCCCAAAGCCTTCATGGTGGATAAAAAGAACATAAAAATAAAAGAAAATAGAGGGAAGGAGGTGAAAAGAGAAGGAGAGGACGTTAAGATGAAGTGTTGGATAAATTTGACCCTTAAAAAACTCTTAACCTATGTCTCATTTATTTCTTCTACAATTTCTTTTATTAAATAATCTTTATGTTAATGAAATCTCCATGAATTATCTCTAAATAATTATGATATCTTCATGATATTACTTGTTGTTGCAAAGATCATTACAAACATTTGTATATATAACTATTTTTCCACTTACAAACATATATGAATATATTCTTAAAAATGTTCTTGCCCAAATGCGTTAAGTTACATATGGATCTTACATACAAATAACCCGTATATAAATCTTTTTTTCCATTACATACGAAAAAATTCTTATATAATATCCATATGTGACATATCCATTACATATGGACTATACTCTTTGTGATATGTATGTAAAACATAATTAATTATACGTAATTAATTTTCTTTTACGTGAAGATCTCGTCTCATTTCTTGATAGATGTAATGAATCTAATCCACCTAAATTTTCTTTCAAAATCTAAATTTTGTTTTAAACTATCTTTTATCAATAATAATATTACATGATCAAAGTCTGCGCAATGGAAAATATTCAAATAATCTTGATAGTCCATTTTTTTTTTCAATGTTCCCTTATCATTTTTTTATTCCTTCAAGTCCTATAGTATGGGGAAGTGGCCGATCGGTTGGATCCACATCAAAGGGCAGTGAAGGACCGATCGGTCAAGAGGCAAAGAAGTGGAGACATGACTGAGCGGTGAAAGGCGCGAAAAGCAGTATTGAAGAGTAATTAATGGTCTTAATGGAAAAATACTACATAAAAGGAAACAGAAGATACAATAGTTAAATACAATTATTGTCAGTCATTGGGCCTAATGCCTATAAATACGAACCTAACAACGAGGTAATTCACTTTTGGTCTGATTACATTTACTTTGATCTCCTTGTGACCTAACTGACTTGAGCGTTAGAGTGTTTCCTTGTAGGTCACCACCGTTTGGCCTTTCAGTGGAAACCTTTTGGCGTGTGTTAGATGATCGGGAGATTGAAGGAAAGCTTGGAGAGTTCAATCTCGGATCCCATAACTGAAACATTTTGGCGCCCACCGTGGGGCCCGAGAGTGTGAGAACGACCCAAGAACGATCACAATGGCGGGAGAGCTTCACTTGCAATTGCTGCAGGAGATGTAGAGCAGGAGCATGGGGGGAGAGCAATCATACGAGACAGAAAGATTGGGACGCGGGAGGTGACCAACGTATCCAGACGCAATGGTCAAGGAGGAGGTGGAAATGGTGAAGGAGGAGGGGGGAATGATCAAGGCGGGGGTGGAAATGGTTTAGGCGGGGGCGGGGATGGGCGAGGTGGAGGAAGACACGGGCAAGCTACAGGGAGAAATATGAACAATCAGGGGGGTCAGGAGGGGGGAATCAGGAAGTGTCTACAGTTCAAAACAATCTAGCACTCGTCGAGCAGCCCGATCAGGCGGAGGGGCTCCACCCTTTCACCGTAGAGGTTATGAGGGTAGCTATGCCGGAAAATAAGATGTTCCCTTCGGTGGAGAAGTATGGAGGTTCAATGGACCCAGTTAAGCATCTTCGCTCTTTTGTTGATGCCATGGCGGTATACTCCTCCGATGAGTTGGTTTGGTGTAGGGTTTTCTCTTTGTCATTGAAGGAAGAGGCGCTGGATTGGTTTCATTCCCTATAGCCTAGAACGGTAAACAGTTTTGTTACTTTGAGGCAACTATTTAGTCAACAGTATGCCTCAAACAGATCTCAAGGCTTGACGTACACGACTCTAGTAAGAATGAGGCAAGGAAAAGAAGAGTCGCTCAAGGTGTTCATGGACAGGTTTAACCGGACGGCACGCCAGATGAAGAACGTCGATCAGAGATTGATAGTGAGTGCTCTGACGACCGCGTTGAGGCCGGGGCCATTCGTGGATTATCTTGATGCGGAGGAACCTCAGACGATGGATGAGTTGCAGAACAGGCTGGCGAGTTTTATTCGAGTTGAGGAAGGACGCATGTATTAAAGGGGGCAGAGAAAAGATATGGAGCAGGCGATCAGGCCGGGAAGGGAGAGAACAGGCGAAAGAAGGCCGCTCGTGAGAAGTGAAGGAGGAAGTGGACAGAGGGGAATAGATCAACCCAGAGTCTGCCAATACGTTCACCATACGCCGTTGAACGCCCTTAGGGCAAGGGTTGTGGAGGAAGCCCTGAGAGTGGACCTACTGACGGTGGTCAAGTCACCAACACCTCGAGGTGCTGACGAGAGCAAATACTGCAGATACCATCAGAACATAGGGCATACCACAGAGGACTGTGTAACTTTGAAAGACAAGTTGGAGCGCTTGGTACAGGCAGGGCACCTACAAAGATTTGTTCAGCGAAGTAAGGAGGTGTCTTCAAGTGGTGTTGGACGACCATTCAAAAGGAATAACCCTCTTAAGAGGGACGAACGGAAAAAGGAAGATCGTAGCCGGAGCAGGAGTAGGGAACGATCGGTTAGGGGGGTCATTAACACAATTTTTGGAGGGTTTGCGGGGGGCGGTTCGACTGTGGTGGCTCGGAAACGGCATCTGAGGAGCTTGCACAGTGCCAATCGGACGGATGTGTTGAGGACATCGATGCCCGCCATTACATTTTCAAATGAGGATTTTCACGTCCCCGACCCCGACCAAGACGGTCCTATGGCAATTACGGCTATGATTGCTCGGTATCAAGTGAGAAAAGTTCTAGTCGATCAGGGAATTTCGGCTAACATATTATATTAGAAGACCTTCATATAGATGGAAATTTCGGAGGATGCAATCATGCCATTCCACGAGCAGATCGTATGGTTTGCTGGCGAAAGAGTGGATACAAGAGGCTACGTTGATATAAGAACAAGCCTAGGAGTAGACAAGGATGCTAAGGAGGTGAAGGTCAGGTTTTTGTTGGTAGATGCAGACACATCCTATAACGTCCTTTTGGGACGGTCGTGTCTGAATTCCTTCGGGGCTATTGTTTCCACTCCCCACCTAACTTTGAAGTACCCCTCTGACGATGGGTTAGTTTGTATTGTTCGGGCAGATCAAAAGATGGCCCGTGAATGTTATGCAGCGGGGTTAAAGGTAAAACCAAGGGCTTCTGAACCCTTGGATAAACGGTCGGAGGTAGCAATGGCATAATTAGATCCCAGAACACATATGGAGGACCGAATGGAGCCGTTAGGGGAGGTACGACCGTTTGTCTTAGGAGAGAGCGAGGAGTAGATTACCACCATTGGACGTGGCCTCACCGACGACCACGCCTAAGCGATCGTGGATCTCTTGCTTAGGAATAAGGATTTGTTCGCATGGACCTCCGCAGACATGCCGAGAATCCATCCTGAAGTGATCTCTCATAAGTTATCCTTGTTTAAGGATGCACGACTGGTGTCGCAGAAGAAACGGAGGTTAGGGGAAGAGAAGAGAAAGGCGGTATATGAGGAGGTCCATAAATTATTGGAAGCTGGGTTCATTCGGGAAGTAAAGTATACCACATGGCTGGCTAATGTCGTGATGATGAAGAAATCCAATGGGAAATGGAGAATGTGCACAGACTTTATAGATTTAAACAAGGAATGCTCGAAAGATAGTTATCCTCTTCCTAGTATCGATGGGTTGGTAGATGGAGTCTCTGGATACGAGGTCCTAAGTTTTCTAGATGCCTACTTGGGGTATAACCAGATCCCGATGTACCGACCGAACAAAGAAAAGACAACCTTTATAATAGAGCGCTCTAATTATTGTTATGAGGTCATGCCTTTCGGGTTGAAGAATGCGAGGGCTACCTATAAACGGTTAATGGATAAGGTTTTCCAAAGCTAGATAGGGAAATGTATGGAGGTCTATGTTGACGATATGGTGGTAAAGAGTAGATCGGTGGAGGAGCACGTTCGGGATTTGGAGGAAGTATTTGGGCAAATGCGTAAGTTTGGAATGCGTTTAAACCCCTCCAAATGTACGTTCAGTGTTTCGGCCGGGAAGTTTTTGGGTTTTATGTTAACTTCTCGAGGAATTGAGGCCAACCCCGATAAGTGCAGAGCGGTGTTGGAGATGAGAAGTCCAAAGAATCTGAAGGAGGTATAGAGGTTGGTAGGACGTTTGACATCGTTGTCCCGATTCATTCCGAGGCTGGCCGAACGCATAAATCCCATCTTGAAGATAATGAAAAAGGATGCGAAAGGAGGTTGGGACGAGCGTTGTGAGGAGGCTTTTGAGGAGGTTAAGAAAATTCTTACCGAGCCTTCCGTCATGAGGCGACCAGATAGAGGCCATGAGTTGCAGCTCTTCTTAGCGGTCAGTGAGGAAACAATCAACGCTGCATTGATACAGGAAACTCCGGAATTCAGGCTAATCTATTTTGTAAGCAGAATTCTGAAGGACGCTAAGACACGATATCAGCGACTAGAGAAGGTGGTTTTATCGTTGTTGAATGCGACACGACGGCTCCGACCATACTTCCAGGGGAACCAGGTAGTAATTCGAACAAACTACCCTATTGCAAAAATTTTGAGGAAACCCGATCTAGCGGGGAGAATGATAGGATGGTCGGTAGAACTGTCAGAATTCGGTCTGCGTTACGAACCACGAGGGTCTATCCGAGGGTAGCACTTGGCAGATTTCGTGGCTGAGTTACCTATGGAAGAAAAAATTGATAGCTGCTGGAAGCTCTTTGTGGATGGATCGTCTGGTAGACAAGGGGGGGGAGCAGGGATTGTTTTGGAGGGCCCGGACGGTATGCTAGTGGAACAGTCTTTGATCTTCCGCTTTAAAATCAGTAATAATCAAGTTGAGTACGAGGCTTTGCTCGCTGGGATGGAGTTGGCTCGGGACCTAGGAGTTGAATTCCTTGAGTGCAGAACGGATTCTCAGTTAGTCGAGGGACATATGAATGATAATTTTCAAGTCAAGGACGACCAGCTGTTGCAGTACGTTCACAAGGCCAAGCAACTAGCATCTCAGTTTAAATCTTTATCGCTGAAGCACATCCCTAGGGAAGAGAACACTAGAGCCGATAGGTTGTCCAAGCTAACTAGTGGCAAGGAGAAGGGACACTTATCCTCGATGGTCAGGCAGATCCTGACAAAACCGGCAATAGAATGTCTGCAGGTGTGTGGTATCACCGATCGAGAAGATTGGAGGAGGGAGATCATCTTCTTGATTAAAAAGCAGGAAGAAGGAAGAATACTCCGACCAGACGAAGCTAACCAAATTGCCAGGTATGCCATAGTGGGTGAAGAGTTATACAGGAGAGGGTATACCACTCCGATGATGAAATGTTTGGCAATCAAAGAGGCTGAGTGCGTCATGAGAGAATTGCACGAGGGGATATGTGGGCGGCACATAGGTGGTCGGGCATTAAGGGCCCGGGTGTTGAGAGCAGGGTTTTTCTAGATGACGATGGAAAAAGACTGTTTGGCTTTTGCACAAAAGTGTTTGAGTTGTCAAAAACACGGGAATGTTTTCAACGTGCCACCAACTGAATTACACATTATCGTGTCTCCTTGGCCGTTCGCACAATAGGGAATAGATATTGTAGGCCCCTTCCCGACTGGCCGAGCTCAGATGAAATTTCTGCTGGTGGCAGTTGACTACTTTACTAAGTGGGTTGAGGCCGAGCCCCTGTCCAAAATTTCGGCAACGTAGGTTCAGAAGTTTGTGTGGAAGCTAATGTGTCGATTTGGCCTGCCTAAGACGATTGTTACCAACAATGGCCGTTAATTTATAGACAAAAAACTTGTCGCCTTTTACAAGGACTTGTGAATCCACCCTGTGACGAGTTCGATGGAGCATCCCCAGACCGAAGCGGTAAATAAGGTTAAATTTTTTTTTGGGTGTTCTCTATCAATTTCCTCTTTCATTTTCTTAATTTCTTCTGTCATTTTATCTTTTTCTGGTAATGTTTATCTTAATTTCTTATAGCTTAGCTACATGAAATTAAACTTAAAAATATGACTATTCTCACTTTTTGTTTCTCTTACCAAAACTGGTAAAAAAGAAAATATTTATATATAGTTTTTCATTTCCTCTCCTTTCTATTTTCTTCTGTTCAATATGTGTAAACAAACATAGGGTAAAAGAAAAAATCCAGCTTTGATTTTAAGTAATTCTTTTTAATATAATACTTTTACTAATCTCTTTATCAAGTAAAAAGGGACCATTCATGTTGAGACTATAAGAATTTAACGGTGTTATTAGTTATTTATTGCGGGTTCATTTCTACCTTGGGATTGTGGCATAAAATATTCTGAACTGAGTTGCAAGGAAAAACCGGAACAAAGCAAGGAAGCATACCATACCAACGGCCTTCAACGAGTTTTCTTCTTACCACCATGGTTAGAATACGGTTGTTTCTCTTTGTGTGTTGCCGCCTAATAAAGTCCAAACAAAGATGCCAAAGATCTAAATCTAGTTCATCTACTTACCCCGATTACTTGCAGCATGGTCTTGGGGATCTACTTATCATTGATGTTTCGTCTACATCATTATTCCATGTATACTTTACACATTTTAAAATAGTACATACTATTGTAGGACTATTCCCTGATGTACATTACACTAATTTCAGACACGGTGTTGAAGTTTCTTTTATTGCCTAAAACACTAAAAAAGTTTAGATGCGATATGTTGTCTTGTCACTGCAGAGGTTATCACATATACTAAAGTGAAGATGTAGAGACAGCAGACAAGAGACAAAAGAAGCTTAAGCCTTTAAAGCTTCCTTCCTCTCTCTTAGCGTCCCAAGAACTAAATTACAGGGAAAGAAAGGAAGTTGATTCAGGCGGGGTTATTCCTTTCGATGCGTTATTATATGTAGGCCTATCACATTGCACTTGAAACGCAAATAACCTAAGCCTTATCACCTCTTTCTTGCCTCAAAGCTAGAGTTCTTCATCTTCATTTTGTTTTCTGTAGCCACAATGAATAGCATTGGCAAGTTGGGTGCTATGCAACAACTTATAAAAGGTGGAAGAATGATGCCTGCAGCTGCAATATCTGATGACAGCGTTTTGGTGAAGAAAATAGTGGCAGAGCATAACCCTGAGGGGATTGAATATGATGTCAGGCCCCTTCTCCAAATAGTTGAGGATGTTCTAATACGTTCCACCTTGAGTTCTGAAGGTGCTACAACGGTATGATGCTTATAAAAAATAAATAATCATTTCATTCTCTCGTTGTTTAGGGACTAAAATGTATTTTATATATTTGAGGGTTATCATATATTTAATGCTTGGTTTTAATTAATGTGGTTTTGTCTTTGTTTTTTTTCCTATTTTCTGATTAACCTGTACTATCTTTCAGGGTGCCCTTGGTCGTGTTGATCATGTGGAAGACAGAAGCTACCATCCTGGCCAAACAAACACGCTAGAGGCTCTATCTGCTAAGATTGATAGGATTTCCTGTGAGGTGATAGAAAAATATCCTAAACATTATGTGCAATCACTGAAAATGTTAACATGGCTATCACAAGAGTTTGAGCTACTACCTGATATATTCTGTTCATAATTTGTAAAACGGATATATAATATTTAATTGCAGTATACTCTCGAAACCTTATTTTCCTCATGTTTGGCTCATGGCTGTCATAGCCGGAACATGTCTCCATGCATAATTTCCATCAAGGTTTAATTATGTTTCAGCCTCTGAAATTTGGGGTAAACCCGTTTTCAGTCCCTCGGATTAAAAAAGGTTCATTCTAATCTTCCAAATTTAGTAAAATATGGTTTTAGTCTCTAAAAGTTAAATTTGAAGGACAAAAGAACAGTTTGACAAAACTTGTTTTACTCCCTCAAATTTAATGTTCAGGACTAAAATCTTAACTTTTCAATTTTGAGGGAGCAAAATAAGTTCCAGTGAATTTGGGGGAACCAAAACAAAAATCACCCTATATTTTGAGAGACTGACATAAGGAAGTCTTTGCATCAATGGAACAATTTAACAATATCAAAACCAACATGAAATTTCAGATTTCCTACAAGACTCTCGGTGGTGTAGATGCACACTCCACAACAGTTGGAATATTTGACATGCTTACAATCTTCAAGTGGGATGTGAAAATAGTGCTGGCCTTAGCTGCTTTTGCTCTAACGTATGGTGAATTTTGGCTGCTGGCCCAAATTCATGATAAGAACCAGCTAGCCAAATCAATGGCAATTCTGAAGCAACTACCTAGTATCATGGAGCATGCAAGCTCTCTGAAACCACGGTTTGATACTCTTAATGATCTAGTTAGAATCATAGTTGAGGTGACCAAGTGTGTCATAGAGTTCCATGATCTGCCATCTAAATATATTACGCAAGACATAACAGCCTACACCACTGCCTACAACTATATCCCAGTTGCTTCGTACTGGACCATCAGAAGTATTGTGGCTTGCGCAGCTCAAATTACCAGCCTCACTACCCTTGGCTATGAGTATGTTTTCCAATCATTTTCAAGTTTTTCATGCTTCTTAGAACATCCATGCTCAGCATTTTGAATTCTCTTTATAAATGAATCCACCAAATCATTTGAAAAATGGTCGTATCTATGAAGAGGTTCCATCTCCAACACCGTGTCTTAGATACATACCTATGAAAGGATTTTGTTTAATATCACAGACAAATAATATACCAAAAACACTGTTTCAGGATATTCACATCCACTGATGCTTGGGAGCTATCTACTTTGATTTTCAAGCTCAAAAACATAATTGACCATCTTAGGCAGCTGCTAAATAGTTGCCACGAACATATTGGTAGGCCACTTATATCCATTTGGCATATTTTGTACTTCCATTTTCAATTACAAAAGAGTTACATTGCTTTTACTTTATTTCCTACTTTCAAAATTTCGTATAGGAAATAGTTAACAGAAAACAACATAAGTTGGTTTTACTGTTTTTAAGTAAAATTTTATAGATAGGAAACAGTAAAAACAGTGTAACTCGTTAGCTAGCCAACTAATTTAAGATCATCATTCAATGTAGGGAAAAAGATGGATGCTGAAGCTTACCAAATGCTGCGAGATTTGTTTTCAAAACCCCACACTGACAACATGAAGGTTCTCAAAGCTCTGATTTACGCACAGGATGATATTCTACCTCTATATGACGGAGTTACCAAGAAAAGGGTTTGATTTTCTAACACAGTAACTACCTACAATATGCATCAGTATTATGAGATGCTGTGTTGGTGATGCTAATCTTTGAATAATGAATGGAAACAAACAGGTTAGCCTTGAGCCATTGAGAAGGAAGAATGTGCTGCTTCTATTTTCAGGCATGGAGATCTCCACCGATGAGCTTCTGATTCTTGAACAGATCTACAACGAATCGAAGGCTCATGCACCGAGAATGGAGAGTAGATATGAATTGGTTTGGATCCCAATTGTGGATCCAAACTCGGAATGGACAGAATTAAAGAAAAAACAGTTTGAGAGTGTGCAAGAAAACATGTCATGGTACTCAGTGTATCATCCGTCTTTGATAGGCAAGCCAGTCATCTGGTTCATCCAGAGCGAATGGAAGTACAAGAATAAGCCAATTCTTGTGGTTTTGGATCCACAAGGGAGAGTTTCTTGCCCCAATGCTATTCACATGATGTGGATTTGGGGAAGTGCTGCCTACCCTTTCACAAGTTCTAGAGAAGAAGCTCTATGGAAGGAAGAGACCTGGAGACTTGAATTGCTAGTAGATGGAATTGATCAAGAAATTTTGAACTGGGTAAGCATATATTCTGACAATCAATACACTTCTTTTTCTCCTTTTTACCACTCATTAGGTCGAGTTGTTGTTTTTCTACTAGCATATATATAATTCAGCCTTTCCTTAGGAATGTCATGAAAGGCTTAACACCACAGTTCCAATCCAAAAGCATAATGCTTCTATCTCAATGATTAAAATAGTACAGGACTAAATGAGCCAATCAAATTTTAACAGGAAAAATTTCAAGTATGGCCACTAATTCAGGTGGAGAAATGAAATGTTACTATGTGTAGTTGTGACAGCACACTGCGGTCAATGCACTTACTATCTTTTCTGAAACATTGTATATTAACTAAATTTATCCATGTTAACCACTCATTAGAATGTGTTACTAATGTTAAGAAAAATATGAAATGCCAATTTCTGATTACGCAGATTAAGGATGGAAAATACATTTTCTTGATTGGGGGGGATGATCCTGAATGGGTAAGAAGATTTGTGAAGGAAGCCCGCAGGGTTGCAATGGCTACACAAATACCCTTAGAGATGGTATATGTTGGGAAAAGCAACAAAAGGGAGCAAGTGCAGAAAATCATCGACACAATAATTCGTGATAAACTGAACACTCAATATTGGTCAGAGCAGAGCATGATATGGTTCTTCTGGACCCGTCTTCAGAGTATGCTGTTCTCGAAGCTTCAACTGAAGCAGACCGATGATGACGACCATGTGATGCAGGAAATCAAGAAGCTTCTGAGCTATGACAAACAGGGAGGATGGATTGTTCTGGCAAGAGGGTCTCACATTGTGGTAAATGGGCATGCCACAACCGGGTTCCGAACCCTGGTGGAGTTTGATGCCGTGTGGAAAGATCATGCTGACAGGGAAGGGTTTGAATCGGCTTTTAAGAATCACTATGACAAGGTTCATTCCATTGTTAGTCCTTGCTGCAGATTTGAATTCTCTCATGCAATGGGGAGAATCCCAGAGAGGCTCACGTGCCCTGAGTGTCGCCGCAACATGCATGTACTCACCACCTTCCAGTGCTGCCATGATGAAAAAATTGACGAGGACTTTTTTGTCAGCACTGTAACTCCTCCCACCAACTGATCAATCATTCTTCACTCTCTCAAATTTCAACCACAGCCTTATGCCTTTACTACATGTCTTTCTTCTTTTTATCACATATTAATGTAATAAAGTGTGAACGGTGAGGTTTGGTCTCCCTACTCTGATGAGAAATTATTATCACTTTTGTCCCAAGTTTCGATGATCAATAAAATTACAATTTCATTCACTTCTTGTCATACAATCTTCATTTGTAATAACAAATGATTAAGATAAAAAGTATTTTTAATATTTTCACAGAAATTGAGAAAAAATGTTTTCAAAATTTTCTTACTTGTTTAAGAATAGTTTTATTTTATTTTCTATAAAGATTTTGATTATTACAAATAAAAATAATGAAAATGTAATAAATATATATATATATATATATATATATATATATATATATATTGTATTTTCCAATCCAAATACAAACTAAAACCTTTATTCCTTTTGAATAAAATCTTTATCACTTACATGTTTGTTAAAAAAATTCTCCTTGAATCCAAGTGTTTTTGGTGAACTAGTTAAACAAGGAAAACGATACGTTGTTGACACATTTATTTCACAACATTTTTATACGGCCACATGTCACTCACTGATTGTTTATTTTATATTAGTTTTGAATTTTTCTTTCGTAATGAGGTGGAAATAAAAATGCGCACAACGAAATCATGGCTGTTTTGAAACTGTAGGGTATAGGGAATGGCCGAGCGGTTAGTGATTATAACCGGCCTTATCCTCCAGTCACGAACGCTAGTCATAGCAAATGGTCTTATTTATATTGGGTTAGCACATAAGTCATAAGCATTGGGCCTCACTAAGACAAGTGTCTGAATCATAATGTTCAGGTGCGAGATCGAGTTATCCAAATCCTTCACAATTTCTCCTGTGAGTCGATTGTCCAGTCCGTTTTCTTCGTTCGAGTGTACTCGGGGGTACCTGTCAAAGGTCCTCCAATGTCAAAGTCAGTTATTAAGTCTGTTCGGTAATTACGGGGTTATATTAAATGCACAATAAATGAACCTACTTATCTCTTACCATTGACTTCTATATATAGTGTCGATTGTGGGCCTATAATTAGAGATTCCTTGATTAAGACCCAATTGTAGCCCAATGGCTCTTAATCCCGTCTTGTGGTAATTAACCTTATCATACCTGGATCTCTCTAATTTGGGCCGCTCGGCTGACCGCATGTCTGTGGGCCGTCCGTCTCACCCGTTCGGCCCCCCAGTACATCAGGCCCTCCAAGCCCTAGACAAACATTTGTCGTTGGGTTTATGAAAGAGGCGGGATTATTTGGGACGTTTTGAATTGGGGTTTTAAGCGGGAAAACACATGTCAGCTTCTGATAGGCCGGCGGTTTCAGGTAGCGGGACAATCTTGCAATCTGAGCCTTTCATCCTGCTGTCATTCGACGGTGGTGATTCATTGGCAGTTTCAAAAATTTTACTATAAATAAGGGCGCATAGTTCACCATTTTTACTCGCTTCGTTTTCTTTTTACTTTGACCGTCCGACTATAACTCTTTATTCAGGTAAATAAATGGCTACAGTTTCATTATCCTCTTCCACAGGGTCTGCTGATGGAGGCGGCGGGGACTCTTCCGATAGTACCGGGACGTCATCACCTAACTCCGGGTCGACGTCCCGGGCGAAGAGGTCTGATCGAGGCGGGGGTTCTCATGATTGTTCCGAGCTCAGCAACCGAACAATAAATGGGGCCTCATTTTTCCTCTTAAAAGGTGGGGTTGAGGTGGACACGATGAGGCCCACACCGGCCGGCGGATGGCCCACCATAGGTCGATATACCTGGGCTTCTCATGATGTGGGCTCCTATGAATCCAAACTTAAGAGTCGGGACGACCTGCTGGAGTGGGCCAACCAGTCATTCTTGGTTCGAGATGAGGAAGACGCTCGGCTGGTTCGTCTGAGTGTCAGCCATCCCAATGAACGAGTGTTCCACAGGAAGGGGACAAGTGTCGAAGATTTTTTCTTTGTGTATACGTATTTATTTAACCGAATGTTCGTGCGGGTGCCTTTTACACGTTTTCAGGCGGCCGTGCTCCGTAGGATGAACATCGCCCCTTCCCAGTTACATCCAAACGGGTGGGCCTGCATTCAGGCGTTCGTGGTCATATGCTCAGCTTTGACGATTACCCCAACCGTTTCTCTCTTCTTTCATTATTATCACGTTCGTCCGCTCGCCAAGCGGGGATGGATTTCACTAACGTTCGTCCAAGACTGTTGTCTGTTCAAACCTTATTCCGAGTCTTTTAAAAAGTTCAAGAGGAGTTATTTTAAAATAATTATAAAGGAAGCCGATCGCAAGCAGTTTCGCGACTCTGCAGGCGAGCCGTTGTTCCCCTATTATTGGACGAAGGATCCTGCTAGAATAAGTCCCGTGTCCACCGATGAGATGACCCCCGTCGAGGTTGAGGCTGTTAAGACCATCAACAGCCTGCCCCACCGTCTGCATGCCCGACAATTAATTGATTTCCTTTGCCACGAGGATTTCACTCGTGTGGCGTTTGGTATGATATTTGTAGTTCTTCTCACATTGATTTAATATTAACTTAGCTAAATTTGTGTTTTATTTGTAGATAAGTTGAGTTTTCCCTCTCCCCGTCGGACGAGTTTCATTCCCCCTTCAAAAAAGAGGGATCCCCGCTCGGCTGGGTCGCATCAAGGGGCGGCTCCTGCTCAATCACGTACATTGTCGGCTGCCAAGGCTACCCTAGTTGAAGGGATCCCAGCGATGGAGGTTGCTCTTGTGGTGAATCTCGTATCTTCAGGAACTGCTGCAGCCGCGTCCACCCAAGTTGCCGTGTCCGCTCAAGTCGGTCCTTCCTCTTCGAAAAAGAAAAGGAAGTCTAAGGAAGGAGAGAAGTCTTCTTCCAAGAGGAGCCTTCGGGAAAGTAGCAATCCTTGTCCGCTCATAGGCGGTCTTGTTGACCCCTCTTTTGGTGCGAGCGACCGGGTGGATGAGTTCTGCCCAGCGGGCGGTGGTGGAACCTTTGTCCGAGAAGGAGATTACTGCGGCCGCTTTGGAGTTCGCCACCCGCGGTGCTATGTTGATGTGGTATGTCCAAGAATTTGCCAACCGACGCGGGGCCGAGGAAGTTCAGAATGAGTTGGCTATTGAAAAGAAAGTCGCCGAGGAAGTTAGGGTGCAACTTGAGGCACTTACTTTGGAGCACTCTAAGTGCGAGAAAGATCAAGCTACCTTATTGAAGAAATTTGAGGGTGTCTGCATTGAGGTGGCCACCCTTACTCAACAGCTGAAGGATTTGCAGGTGAAGTATGATGAGGAAGCGGGCGAGACCGACCGGTTGAAGCGGGCCCTTTGTCAGGTGGGGGAGAAGGCCAAGGAACAGGAAGAGGAGTTGGTCGAACTGCAACCGGAGAGCACCCGACTGGGTGATGAATTGGTGAAGGCCAATGAGACCATCAAACTTCTGCACCGAGATGTCCAGATTGAGCACGAGGAGGGTTTCAACAAGGCTCTCCGCCAGGCCGCCTACTTGCTGGGTGTCGATCCTCTCGTAGTCGGTTCCGATATTGGTCAGGATGTTTACGAAGGTAAAATGATGCCGGTACCGGTCGGGAACGACGATGGGCAAGAAGAAGAAGAGGCCGACGAAGAGGAAGATGGCAGTGACGGTGGTGGCGCGAACGATGTTGTGGGTGACAATTAAGATGAGTTTATCTGTGGGGAGGTGGGGGTTTTGCTTTTTTACCTTGCATGGCAGTTTTTTAGAATAGGTAATTTTGTGATGGCCGGTTTTCTGGGCCTTATTTTGTATAGCCCTCCATAGAAAGATTGGACACATCAGTATAATCCTCTTTTGCTATTTTAATTGTTTCGTGTTCTTTATCCGGAAAATTTTGGAAGTTACGTCGGCATCGACCGAATGAACTAAGCCACACGTAACCCTTCAAATTAAGTGAATTTTTTGCGGGCTTTGTTTTGATCATTTAATTCTACCATAACAGTTTCCTTAATAGGGTCGATTGCGACGATGTTAATTGAACAAGCGGTAGCGAGTATTTTCTAAACTTCGTCATTAGCCGTTCAGACTTGGTTAGGACGGTCGGCTGCAACTTATTTGTGGACTCGCCGAATACCGCTTGATATCGGTTAGCTGACCGAGTGGTAGTGGTTCTTTGACGAACTCGCAATTCACTACCCGATCTTGTTTAGCTATCCGAGGGGTAGTGGTTCTTTTACGAACTCGCCATTCACCACTCGGTCGGTCTTGGTTAGCGGTCCGAGTGGTAGTGGTTCTTTTACGAACTCGCCATTCATCACTCAATCGGTCTTGGTTAGCGGTCCGAGTGGTAGTGGTTCTTTTATGAACTCGCCATTCACCACTCGGTCGGTCTTGGTTAGCGGTCCGAGTGGTAGTGGTTCTTTTACGAACTCGCCATTCACCACTCGGTCTTGGTTTGCCTCAGAATGAGCAAGTGGTGGAAAATCCCTAGATTCACATATTTCATTCCCAAAAAGAAGATTACATATTATAGGGATAATTTTTAACTAAAGTAAAATTTCAAGTGAGACACGTTCCAAGTATTTGGAATGGGTCTTTCGTTCGGCCATGACAGGCGGTACGCCCCATTGTGCAAGTCTTCAATCACTTTGAAGGGACCGTCCCATCTTGCCGCGAATTTACCATGGGAGGCTATTTTTCGGACATCTCCCGTCTTACGCCTTACTAGGTCGCCTTCTTGAAAGCTTCTCGGTTTTACCTTTTTCTTGTATTTTCTCTCCACCATCCTTCTACAAGCTTTAGCTTGAAGCACCAACTTGTTCCTCCGCTCTTCCAGAGTGTCTAGCTCGATTTTTAGCTCTTCGTTGTTAAGCTGAAGATCTTCCACTTGACGTCTTAATGATGGTTCTTTAAGTTCCATCGGAAACATGGCGTCTGTGCCATAAGTGAGGTTAAAAGGAGTCTCACCGGTCATGCTGTGGGGTGTGCACCTATAAGCCCACAGAACCTCTGGCAGTTCGTCGACCCACGTACCCTTCTTCTCTCCTAGCTTCCTCCTGAGCTCGGCTACTATAGTTTTATTCGCCGCCTCCGCTTGGTCGTTCGTCTGTGGGTGCTCGACAGAACTTGTGACATGCTTTATTCCTAGTTCTTGATAAAACAAAACTAGCTTCTTGTCAACAAATTGTCTGTCGTTGTCCGTAATCACCGTTTGGGGGAGGCCAAATCTACAAATGATTTTCCAAAAGAAATTCTGGACCTGCTGGGCGATTATCTTGGTTAGAGCTTCGGCTTCTACCCACTTTGTGAAGTAATCGACAACGATAAAGATGAACTTTTTCTGGGCACGTTCGGGCGGGAAAGGTCCCATAATGTCCATTCCCCACTGAGCGAACGGCCACGGTGCAACCAGAGTGTGTAATCGGCTTGGGGGAGCATGAGGGACATTCGCGTATGCTTGGTATTTCTCGCATCTCCGTACGAAGGTCTTGGTGTCCTCTTCCATGGTCGGCCAGTAGTAACCGGCTCGGAGGGCATGTGCTTTTAAGGTTCGTCTTCCAGTATGAAGGCCACAGATCCCATTATGAAGTTTGTTCATCACGTATGAGGCCTCCTGGGAATTCAAGCATTTCAGTAGGGGGTGGAGAAACCTCTCCTATACAGATCATATCCTATGATCACATATCAGGCGACTCGGCGGGCGTCAACGAGTTTGACCAGACGACCGTTATCTTGATCCTACATCAATCTCCGTATTTCTGACCTCCAGTCCTCTTCCTGCTGGGTATCTATTGCCATAAATTCGATGGATAGTCCGGATAGCACCTGCCGGATGACAGTCGTCAAGTGTCCCTTTTCTTTGTCGCTGCTGAGTTTAGACAGCATGTCAGCTCAAGCGTTTTCCTCCCGTGGTATGTGTCTTAAGATGAATTGTTCAAAATTCTTCGCAAGGGTACCAGCCTTGTGGAAGTATCGAGCAAGTAATCGTCTTTCACTTGAAATTCACCATTCATCTGCCCTACCACCAACTGAGAGTCCGTCTGACAGATTAAATTGTGCGCTCCCATATCTCGGGCCAACTGCAAGCCTACTATCAGGGCTTCGTATTCAGCTCGGTTTTTCGATGCTTTAAACTTGAAAACAAGGAATTGTTCCAGCAAGAATCCGCCTGGCCCTTCGAGAACTATCCCTGCTCCTCCCCTTGCTCGTTTGAAGGCATCGTCTACATATAGATTCCATTGACCATTCGACGTAATCGGGGGAAGTTCTACCGCAAAATCTGCTAGATGTTGGCCTTTAATGGACCCTCGAGGCTCATATCGCATACCAAATTCAGACAACTCCACAACCCACCCTACCATACGCCCGACAAGATTGGGCTTTCTCAGGATTTTAAAAATAGGGTAATCCGTGCGGACGGTCACCTTATGGTTCTAAAAGTACGGGCGGAGTCTCCAGGCGGCATTAAGGAGGGCCAACGTGACCTTCTCTCCATGCTGATACCAAGTTTCTGCTGCCTGCAGCGCCCGGCTGACGAAATATATCAGCCGTGGCTCCGGTGATTCTTGTACTAACGTGGCGCTGACAGCTTCAGCGGACACTCCCAAGTAGACTTGTAAGTCACCATTCGGATGTGGGTAGTTCATTACTGGCGGGTTGGTGAGTATGGTTTTTACTTCAGCAAATGCCCTCTCAGAGTCTGCGTCCTACAATCCAGCTTCCCCTCCTTTCTTCCTTCGCTTGACTTTCGGGCGGATAAAGGGAAGTTAGCCTCCCGACCAAATGTTGAATCTCCTTCAAGCTGGCAGGGCTTCTCATTGTGAGAATGGTTGAGCATTTATCTGGGTTTGCCTCTATCCCCCTGGCGGTTAACATGTAGCCCAAAAACTTTCCCGCGGCCACTCTGAAGGTGCACTTGGCGGGATTCAATCTCATATTGCAACGCCGTACCTGGCGAAAAACCCCTTCCAAGTCCTTAAGGTGGGTCAGCCGGTGTTGCGGACCGAACTACCATATCATCTACATACACATCTAAGTAGGGATGGCAACGGGTCGGGTCGGGCACAGATAGTGCTTATCCGCAACCCGACCCGACAAAAAGAAATTCACCCGCTACCCGACCCGCTACCCGTACGGATACCCGCTTAAAAAATATCCGCAGATATTTTAAAACCCGCGGATATTCGCGGATACCCGCAAATATTTAAAAAAATATATTTTTATAAATTATACAAATAAAATTTAAATAGAATTACAAAAAAATATATAAAATATAATATAAATTAAATTAAATATAAATTAAAATTTAATTTTTGTTTCGGTTGAATTGGTCTGAGGGTCAACAGTCCTTCTTTGCTTTGTTCTCTTTTGATCTTCAATCATTCCTGAGAATGCCATCCACTCCGATGGTTGTTGACGTGTAGAAGACACTCTGGCACTCAAGATATAAAAAGGACTAAATCTTATTAGAATATAAGAGGAAGATTGTACCTAGACAACAATTGTATATTTATAGAGCCTGTGGCAGGCAAGTCCATTCATTAACCATTAGTGCAGTATATTTTTAGGCAATCAAACCCAATAATCAATAATTAATACCATATATTTTGTAAAGAGTAAGACAATTTGACCTATTAATTAGTGCAATATATTTTTAGGCAATCCAATCATCAATAATCAATACTGTATTTTGTAAAGAGTAAAGCAATCTGACCTATTAATACGTGTTAATTGTCCATAAATGACAATTAATTCTAATCGGTATACAATTTTAATTAAATTTAACCTTGTAAAATATAAATCAATGTTAATTTTAATTAAATTTAACTTAATAAAATAATTTTTTTTTTGCGGGTAGCGGATATCCGTGGGTACGAATAGTATAATACCCGCACCCAACCCGTTTATAAGCGAGTATTAAAATACCCGCTATCCGCGGGTTTCGGGTAGTAAATATCTGCGGGTATCAACTATCCGTTGCGAATTTTATCCAAGGATATTCGCGGCCGCGGATTTTTTTGCCATCCCTACATCTAAGCAACGGCCGATTTGGTCAGCGAAGATCTTGTCCATTAGCCTTTGGTACGTGGCTCCTACGTTTTTAAGCCCGAAGGGCATGACATGGTAATAGTAACTTCCCTTGTCCATTATGAATGTTGTTTTGTCTCGGTCAGGTGCATACATTGGTATCTGGTTGTAGCCGGAATAGGCGTCCAGGAAGCTCAACATTTTGTGACCGGACGCCCCATCGACCAGGTTGTCTATGTTAGGAAGGGGGTGAGAATCCTTAGGGCATGCTTTGTTGAGGTCGATGTAGTTCGTGCACATTCGCCATTTGCCGGAGGCTTTTTTGACCATGACTACGTTTGTTAGCCATGTGGTATATGTTATCTCTTGGATGAACCTGGCTCCCTTCAGTTTCTTTACTTCGTCCTCCACGGCCGCCACCTTTTTTGCCCCCAACCTCCTCTTTTTTTGCGCCACCAGCTTTGCTTCTCTGAACAACGATAATCTTTGGGTCATAATTGATGGGTGGATACTGGGCATATCGGTTGTCGTCCATGCGAATAAATCCTGGTTCCTCCATAGTGTCGTCTTCAACATATTCTCCAAGGTCGGATCTAAACCGATCGCTATCATCGTGGTTTGGTCCTCTGTTGCACCTACCCGGACTGGGTGCAACTCGCCGTGCGGCTCGATACGGTCATCTGTGTTGGTTCGTGGGTCCAAATCGGCCATCACCACTTCTGACCGAACTATTTTCGGTCGAGGAGTTCGGGGTTATAGTTTTAGCCCTGCGGCATAAGATTCCCTGGCCGTCTTCTGATCAGCCCTTACGGTAACTACCCTACCTTTGTCCGTCAGGTATTTCATCGTCAGATGTGGGGTTGACACGATGGCCCCGAACGCGTTGAGACACGGACGCCCCATCAAGACATTATATGAAGTGTTTGCATCCACCAGCAAGTACCGAATCTTCTTTTCCTCTCCCTCTCTGCCGATACCCAGGTGTGTTCCTTGTGACTACCATAGGGTTAGATACTCGGCCTCACGGTGGGTGCCAAAATGTTCCGGTGCGAGGTCGAGTTATCCAAATCCTTCACAATTTCTCCTGTGAGTCGATTGTCCAGTCCGTTTTCTTTCGTTCGAGTCCACTCGGGGGTACCTGTGAAAGGTCCTCCGATGCCAAAGTCAGTTATTAAGTCCGTTCGGTAATTACGGGGTTATATTAAATGCACAATAAATGAACCTACCTATCTCTTACCATTGACTTCTATATATAGTGTCGATTGTGGGTCTATAATTAGAGATTCCTTAATTAAGACCCAATTGTAGCCCAATGGCTCTTAATCCCGTCTTGTGGTAATTAACCTTATCATACCTGGATCTCTCTGATTTGGGCCGCCCGGCTCACCGCATGTCTGTGGGTCGTCCGTCTCACCCGTCCGGCCCCCCGGTACAATGAGGGTTACTCTCTCCACCATCCCATCTTCTCCCTCCACTTCCTCAATTTTTTCTAAATCTCAATCTTACCTTTTTACTTTTACCTTTACCTATTTTATTTTTTATTTTTTAAAACCCTAATATCCTTTCACTTTCACTCTTTCTCTCAGGGGCAAGCCCCCACCCCTCATCCCCACTTTCACTTTCTCTCTTTCTTTCAATTTTCACATTCGTTAACAATTGGCTTTGAAAGATGTCCTACAACTAAAGGTGCAATGTAAATTGTCCTCTGAAGGAAAAACAAGTGTCTTTTTGTCCTATACATGAATAATAATAACATTGCTATTTTATTTCATTGTAAAGGGAGTCACATCAACCATTTTTATATTAAGTTGTGTAAGGATTCGTGTGTAAAATTGACTTTTGCATTGGAAAGAGAATTATTTCATTAAAATAACTTCAAATTTCCTTTGCTATAGTATCATGTATATATAGTGCAAGAAAATTGAATCATTTGCTGCCCTTAGGGACGTGTTAGGTTCATGTTTCCATTGCTTCTATCTTAAACAATGGAGTCACGTAAGATGCTACGATGTGGTAAAATGTCATTGATGTCACCAAACGCCAAAATCAAAATAGTGACCACTTACCTCGATTTTACGTAACTTCTACAGTTGCACATTTATTTTTGAAATCAAAATCACAAGCTTAAAGCAAGGTTTTAAAAGATACACCATTACACGATCTTTTATATTGAAAAAATGAAGGTCTACACTGATACACTCAAAATACAACAAAATCATCATTAACATATGAAGAATCCATTCGATCTTAAGAGATTCTTTTAAGAAGAAAGACACCTACACATACTTTTGTTTTAATGGATGTGGAAATTGAAAAGAAAGAGAGAAAGTGAAAGTGGAGGTGGGGGCTTACCTCTAAGAGAAAGAGTGAAAGTGAAAGGGATTGAGGTTTTAAAAAATAAAAAATAAAATAGGTAAAGGTAAAAGTAAAAAGGATAAGATTGGAATTTAGAAAAAATTGGAGAGGTGGAGGGAGAAGATGGGGTGGTGAAGGGAGTAACACTCCTGAATGATTTATAATTGGGTCAGTAATCCAGCAGAATAGGGCCAATAATATAATCAGTAATAAAATAATACCAGAATGGTTAAAAAATATTAATTAACAATATCCGATTAAAAATATTGATAAGCTATTTATGAGTAACTGACTGAATCTAAAGGTAAGTTTGTTTTTATTCTATTGGATATGGGCTAAGTTTAGGATCTATGGGATAACTTATAAATATAAGGTCAAGGCCAAAAGGCAGGGACACTTCATTATATTCCAAATATTGGATTGTAACAGTTGACTGAACTACGCCTAACTTGAGTTTCGGAGTGCCTTTTGCAGGTACCTCCCCCGTCAAGAGAGAAGGCAAGCGGAGTAGGGAACTCAAGCAGTGTGAGATAGGAAGGCTCCATCAGAAAGGTACGTCTCTCAGTTCTACACATATCCATACAGAAACATTTTGGCGCTCACCATGGGGTCAAGAGAGAAGTATAAGAAACCCAATGGTGACCACGAGAAACATGGAGGAACAACAAAGCAACAGAGAGCTGATCAAAGATATACAGGCGCAAGTGCAAGCACAATTGTTAGAGATGTAACGGAAGCACGAAGAGGAAATTGCGGAACTGAGAGTGGAACGTGTTCATGCCGAACAGTCTGCTCAACATTCGGTGTCGGCAGCCCAACATGATCACAACCGCGATGACGACCAAGAGCCAAGTCGTAATCAACAACCATCCCACCACACCAACCCGAACGACCGGGAAAGAAGGGAAGCAAATAACGGGATAACACATAACCCAACGCCTTTGCAAACCGTTCGGCCTACCAGTTTGCTCCCTTTTACAGCGGCCATCATACGAACTCTAATGCTGGAAAAAATTCCTCCTGCATTGGATAAATATGATGGCTCAAGTGATCCAAATGATCACCTCAGGACGTTTGTTAACGCATTGGCATTCTACACGAACAACGTCTCGATCATGTGGAGAGCTTTCTCATTGTCACTCAAGGGGGAGGCATTGGCATGGTACAACACCCTTCCCCAAACACAGTAAATTGTTTCGCTACTGTGGAAACTCTTTTTAGAAGACAATACAGGAGCTAACACTGACAGAATTGATAAACACTAAATAGGATAAGGAGGAAACATTGAAGGCCTTTATGAAAAGATACAATGAAACTGTATGGAGAGTTAAAGACATCAATCACACTTTCATCATCAACAATTTTCTTTCATGCCTAAGGACAAGATCGTTTGCTGAAAATTTATACATGCGACTGCCTAAACTCCAGGAGAGAGTTGCCGAATTTATCCGTATTGAAGATATAAGACACTCAAGAAAAAACAACATCAAGAAGCTTCTACAGAGGAAAACAAAAAAGAAGGAAAGCGATTGTTCAACAATAACGACAAAAATGGTCCTCCTCAAAGGGATTTCCCCCGAACATCCAAGTTTAATCATTATATCACCCTCAACGCTTTACTCCAAAGAGAATTTTAAAACATACACCACAAAAAATCAAATAAAACACCAAGCCCTGTACAAAAACTTCTTATTTCAAAAACTTTTACACATAATACAAATCTTTATAAAAATCTTCATGCAAAATAAACACTAGAGACTTAATTTGAATACCATCAAAACTTCCATGTTTCAAGATTTTGCTAACAAGTCCAACCCAGTCAAAGAGGTTGCTATCAATTACACTTTTCTATTTTTTCATGTAACGTTATACTTTTTTGTGAGTAAAGTTTATTTCAACCGTTTCCATATACATCAAATCTCTTGTTTTGAAAGTATGATAAAATATATAAATATTCTAGTAAACATTTTTAATATTATTTTTAATCTTTTATATTATGCTAGTTAATATCCTTAGTTAGTCATTGTCTTGTCTATTTTACTGCACTGGATTATGTTGATACTCATAATTGACTCTTTCATAAAATACAATCAAGAAACAATTTCCTTCCCGAAACTAATTCTTGTAGATTTTTTTTAGAATGAATTTACACCGATAAAAAAACACATTTGTATTTTCTGTATCAAGTTTGGTGATTAGAATGGAAGGCTAAATAAAAGTTTCACATAGATTGATCCAAACGACTGCTCTTATGTCTATAGTTACTTCTTGATCTTCCAGTTATGGGATGTGCGGGGTCCGCTTGCAATGCCTTCATAGTAGTGTGAATCAAGTTTTCCTTTATTCCAAACTTTGATAAAATCAGTAAACAACTCACGTGCTGACTCGGACAACAGATCAGAGAAAAACACATTTTTCTCTTCCTTTAGCCAGGCAGCGAACTCATTATTCTTTGCAAAATAGTCATCCTTTGACAATTGTAGGAATTCCTACATCCAAAGTAGCCAAGATGAGACCTAAATACCAATGAATGAATAGATAAATAATTTCAATAACTACTATCAACAAAAAGCACATAACTTGATCAATATAAGCCAATTGACAAGATATCAGTTTCAGCCTTATAATAGAAGGCCAGGACCTATGTTGAATAGAGTGGTCAATCTTAACAGTTTTCAATAATTTGATAATTATACAGCTCAAATAAATAAAAAGTCATTAAAATAAGGGAAACAAACACGGTTGGACAGTTAGACGTTGCAGCATTAACCCTTTTTTTTTTCTACATTTGTTTCTCTTTCTAATAATATAAAAGCTTTCCCTACAACATAACAGTGAAATTTTGTAGAAAAAACAATGCAGTAAAATGTGAGGGTAGAAGAATAAATTTAATAGAAACAACTGTTGAACAGAAAAGCATAAATGAAAAAATGAAAGGGTGAGGTACAATATTATTTTGCATGTAGCACAACTGATGATATTGGCAATACAACTTACCGTATGGGCATCACCTTTTCTATGCTTGTTTCTGTGCTTATCTTTCGACTTCCCTGAAATAACAACAAACTGTAGATTTAATTTTCCATGAAAAAGAATCCCATTTGAAAAAGGGGAGTAAATTAACCAGAACTCTGGTCGATAAAACAACCAAAGTTAATGCTCGTCTAACATAATATTAAGCAATAATGACTGGAAAAATCGTAACAGAGAGGAAGAATATGACCATCTTCACTTCACTTGCGTTAAAAAGTAGGCATTCAATTATTTAGAAAGAAAATCTTTCAAAGAAAAATTTCTAGTTTTCTCACCATTCATCCGCGGAGCAATTGTTTTACGGAAAGTTACCAAGCTATGAGAAACAAATTTTAGCCAAAATTTGTTTTCTTAAAAATTGAAGCAATTTTTAAGAAAAGTTGATGAAGTACCATACACATACAACAATACGTAGAGCCACTGATACCAATAATTCGTGCGTTGTTTTTCTCAATAGTCAATTTGGCAAATTCAACTCAAACACATACAATATTAACGTAGGACAAACCGCCCACATGGCAGGAAGAAAGATCTTTGGAAGGCTTAAAAATAAGGAATATGGAAGAAGTAAGGGTGAGATACTAGGAAATGAGGAATAAAAGTAAAAGGAGAATCAATAAACAACTTCGATCATAAATTAAGTTTTGCAAATCCCTAAGAGCAATGGTCAATAAATCATGATATACAAAGTTTTTATTGAAAGCATGGTAATTAATGCATTGATAACATTAAATGTTACATTTTGAAATAGACTTACCATTTTAAATTTCCTAATGGTTGCTGATAGCACCAAACACAGAAATAGAGACAAAGGTAAAATAATCTGTTATTGCTAACTCTGTCTAAACGGAACAGAGGAGAAGAAAAAAAACTCCACAGGTCATATACTCTGACCTCACTCCCAATTTCCCAAAATTTCCCAGACCCCCTACACGTGCTCCCCCTCTCTATATTCTCCCTTTCGCTCTCCCTCCAAAACCGAAAAAGAATCTTTCAGTTAAGATCATAATCATTGGGTGTGTGCATATGGTCCCCTGAGAATGGGTTTCCACTTCTTTCTTTCATAAACCTTAACGAACTTCCACTTCTGCCCTTTTTCATTTAAACTTGTATTCATATCAACTCCATCCTCCATAATTTTCACCTTGTCCTCAAGGTGAAGTTCTGGAAAGTAGCTTCCCATCTTTTGTAGAGATTCCCATGAATTTTCACACGATGACATACCCTTCCATTTCACTAACACCTCAGCATTCTCTCCCTCTCATCCCCTAACTGCTAGAATCTCTTCTGGTTGCATTTCCAGCTCCCAATTTTCAATTATACACAAAGGAAGTGGCTACACTGTTACTTTTATTGACACAATTGGCTTTTATAAAGAAACATGAAAAACTGAATGGACCTTGCTTCCTTCTGGAAACTTCAGTTTATAAGCTACCTCTCCCACTCTTTCAATGATTTCATAGGGCCAATAATATCTCGGACTCAGCTTTTGATTAATTCTCTTGGCTAATTTTTGTAGCCTATAAGGTTGGATCTTCAAGTAAACCCAATCCCCTATCTTGAATTCCAGCTCTCTTCTATGTTTGTCTGCCTATTGCTTCATGCAGTTTTGAGCTTGCGATAAGTGGTCTCTGAGTTCAGTTAACATCTCATTCCTCTCTTGCAACATGGAGGTCACTTCTTCCATGGGAGTGGCTGGCACATCTCCTCACACCACGGGAGGGGGATCTCGCCCATAAAGGGCCCTGAAAGCAGTCATTTTTGTAGCTTCATGGTAATTGGTATTGTACCAAAACTCAACCCAACTCAACCATCTATGCCACTGTGAGGTTTTGTCCCTGTCATGCATCTGAGACAAGTCTCCAAGCACCTATTCACCACCTCCATTTGACCATCTGTTTGAGGATGGTAAGCTGAGCCCAGCCAATTTGAACAACTCTGTCCAGAAAGAACTAATGAAGACCTTGTCCCTGTCTGAAACAATTGATTCTGGAAATCCATGAAGTTTTACCACTTTCTTCAAGAACAGTTCAGCAACTTCTTTAACACTATAAGAGTGTGTTAAGGCTAAGAAATGTGCATATTTGGTGAACCTATCCACCACCACTAGAACTGTATCCATTCTTCCCGACTTAGGTAATCCCCCCCACAAAATCCATGGATACATCAGGCCAAATTTGTTTGGGAATTGGAAAAGGTTGTAGCAACCCTGCTGGACTCAAAGTTTGATACTTATTTCTCTATCAAGTCTCACATCCTCTTACATAATCTTGGATCATCTTCCTCATTCCCTCCCAATAGAATCCAGAGTGGCCAATTATGGCAATATCATGGAATTCCTTCAAGATAGATTTGATCTTTGGAGAGTGTTTAGGAATGATCAACTTATCTTGGTAATATAACTTACCCTTCTGCACCTTATACTCTAGATGGTTCCCTTCATTCATTGTCACCTCTTGGAGGATCTTCCTCAGTTTGTCATCCTTCTATATTTCAATCTCCAAGTCTTCCCATTCATTGAATTGAACTGTGTTAATGGCTAAAAATTGCAGTTTTCAAGATAAAGCATCTGCTGCCTTATTTTCGAGTCCCGGTTTGTATCTTATTTCAAAGTCGAACCACATGACCTTGTATATCCACTTGTGTTGTCCATATGAGACAACACATCTGAGACAACTATATTAAACTTAATAATTGAAATTTTAAACATATGATTCACCTAAAAACTATAGTGTTACAATGTCCTTAATCCATAGAAAATATGATGGTTTATAATTTTAATAAGGCTTAAATATGCTTTTAGTCCTGAATTTTGGTGCAAAATTGGAATTCGACCCTTTCTGAAAATTTGATACATTTTAATCCCAAACTTCATAAATGAATATAGTCCTTTTAACTCAATTTCATTAAATGTTTTTAACATGTCAAATGTGTTTCCCAACTGACACTGAAATGAGAATGTGTCAAACAGTGTAAATAACTCAAATGCTAGCATGAAACATGTTTAACACGTCAAAAAAATTTAACGTAATTTGATTAAAAATGACTATATCCATTCATTTTTAAAGTTTGGATACTAAAATGTATCAAAATTTTACATAAGGAGGAATTCCAATTTCAAGGACTAAACATATTTAAGAATTTTAATAATATTGCCAGTTTCCCCTCATAATGGCTATATAGTCAATAAAAATATATCATCAACATTTTCAAAGAGAAAGATAAGGAAATAGTGAAAAAATCTGTTGTGCAATGGCAATATAATGGGCCAATAAGGTGGGTCTAGAGAGATTATCAACATCCAGGAGAGAGATGCAAGGCTAAGAGTATCAGCAAGAGCCTTCATAGAATGAGCATTTCCTATTTCCACCTTGACGAAAATATAGAATTTCAAAGTGGAAGTATTGTTAGGATGTATAAGAAGGAGGACCGAATAAGGACAGCTGTTAGTCAGTTACTCCATCAGTTATTTACTCAAACTATTTAGTAAAAATGGTTTGGTTAGATAAATAGGAAAATCAGATTGGGGAAGGTATTCGGTAAATCAGATTGTGCATTGAGTGAAGAGAAAGATCCGCTATGAATGGCAAAAACCCCTGGGAGAATTATACTCTCCACTATGTGTTATGTTTTAAACAATAAAGTTCCACCCTATTTTTTTTTTTTCACCTAGGTTCCATCCAAGTTTCTACGTTCCTAGCAGGTAGTCAGTCACGTTTTATGGCTATACTTTGCCCTATTATAGTAGGAAATCAAGTACCTATGGATACATGATTGAAAAAAATGCTTTCATTTTCCAAGACAAAATGAATTTACATTTAAATTCGATCTGCTGAGTTATGTTATGAACTGCTGGAGAATGGATGAGAGTTTTTCCTATTCATACACCCATCAAACAGAAAGATGCCTAAAATTTATTTTACATTCAAAATACATAATGAATATTGACATGCCTTTCGGATTAGAACATTGAAGATTTCAGCATATAAAAAATTAGTGTCCATAGCCTCTCGCTTCCTATTCTAACAAGCTTAGGCTTACAATCTCTTGGTACCCTCCAAATCATGTTGACTGCAGATAACCCTTCCCCTTTTTTTTCCTCTGATTGGAATTATTCCATAACATGGAGATATGCTCCTAATCTCTTAAATATACTATCACAGCCTATCACAGCCTAAGGTACTTTCAAAGCAAAATTTCTTACACAATAATACAATATTAATGCTATTATACTCCGTTTATTTAAGATTTGAAACTAATACTCCCACCAAGGTTGAACTTGGATGTCCAATCCAGATAATCAGAATCCAATGTCCTGCCGGCACTACAGTTAAGCAACAACAAAAGCCTTCTTCCACTGGATAAGGTTGACCACATGGATCATATGAAGTTTTTCGTCTAAGTTTAAGACCAAATTTAAAGACATATTCAGTATAAGGTTCTCCTTAAAGACGTCCCCAAATTCCCTCTTTGTCCCCCCTTCCCCTTTTGACATGACTAGAAGCCATGTTGTCTACTCTTTGGTGCTTTCAATGAGCTTCTCTATTCTTGCCCAAACCATCTTAATTGATTTTCTGCATTTTTTTCCTCAACTGGTGCAACACCAATTCTTTTTAAAAGCAATAGTGTGTTATCAACGTGCGGAAAGCTGAAATTCCGCCATAAAACATGTCACTATAGCCAGAACGGCCTTAGCATACCTCCCTTCACAAATTGCCTATGGCAGTTGGCAAAAAATCTGCCTCACCATTCCACCATATGTCAAGGTGCCACCATTAGCAATACAGATACTTTCATTTTGTATCTTGTCTTTCCTTGTGTGACCATACATTCATCTTAACAATCTCATTTCTACTTTTTTTTTTCTCTCTTATAACCTTCACAGTTCTATCCACCAAAGTTAAGCAAAGGTTAAAAAATAAAAGATATAAACCCCACTGACCCTTATCAGATTTTTCTTTGGAATGCTTGCGAGATTTCTTGTCTTCCCTTGTCTCTTTCTTTTCCCTCTTCCGTTCCTTCTTCTCCTCATCCTCTACCGTTCTGTGCCTCTTGCTTCTCTTATCATCTGTCAATTAACCCCAAAATTAACAAACAACAATAACGATAAACGGCCAAACACAAAAACATGGATAAATAAGTACTAAATCCAAAGTTTTTCTTCTTGCTCACTATTTTAAAGAATCCATGAATCAAATTTAGTTCCAATCCCAAAACTTAGTTTGGATTTTTGCAGAAAGAGGAATGATGCATAGTGAGGGCAAGTCAAGTACCTTCTTCTCGTTGGGAGGGTGAAGTTCGTTTCGATTTCCTATCGCTTCCCATGATTATTCTTTTTTCTGGCAAAATGTGATAACCAAATTGCTCACAGCGTCACTCACTCAAAACCCGATCTCAATATTAGTATGAAGAAAGAAAACCGCAAATATAAATTAACGCGTGTTTTGTTTGGTTATTATGACAATCATGATGCTAACGTGGTATTTTCAGTCGGTGGTTTTCATCTGCCAAACAATTGAACCTATTTGGTCGCAATTGATTCTCATCTTAGTATAAAGAATTTAGAATTTTCATTTTCTAAAATATACTTGTGTCTATATTATTAAAATTATTTTTTAATTATTATTTAAAGTTGACATAATTGCATTTTAAATTTAAATGAAATATTATTTCTAATAATTTATTATTTAGTTTATTAACAATGCTATTATTCAATTATTTTTATTCATTCTTTTATATCATTATTTAATTATTACTATTATATTAGTATTGTTATGTTATTGTATTATTATATTATTATATTATTATTAGATATTATTACGTGTTATAATAAATTATTGATTTTTAAAATTCATTAATGAACGTTAAATGAGAAGAAGAGGAAATTAGAAAAATAATTACAAAGTTTAACAAATCCAAAGATGTACAAGAAGAGGCAAATTCAAAGGCGGCAGTAAGTACTGAAGCAGTGCTGCAGCCACACGAGCCTACAGCTAAAGCGGCACTGAAGTCACAGAAAGCAGAATTAAAACACTTGTCTCCTCATTTGAAATATGTGTTTTTTGGAAAAGAAGTATTGCAAGCCAGTCATTTTAAGCAATTCTCTTGCACCTGATAAAAGAAGTTTTTGAACTGTTTGAAAGCCAATGAGAAAGTTAAAGGATGGACTCTTATAGATTTAAAAGGAATTAGTCCATCATACGTATGCACAAAATTTTAATGGGGGATGATTACAAGCATGTGGCTCAGCCACAGTGATAGTTAAAAAAGGAGGTAATCAAATTACTTGAAGCATGAATGATTTACTCAATCTCTGATGGTCTGTGGATAAATCCAATACTAGTTGTACAAAATCCGAAGAATGACAGTCATTTATAATGATATTAATTTGTCTAAATTGAATTATAAAACAGTTCAAACAAACTGAATTGACTGTTTTTTTTTTATTAAACTAGGTTGAATTGAATTATACTAAATTGTACTAAATTACAATATAATTGAATTAATAATTATACTAATTTTAAACTGAATTGTATTAATTTTAAGACTACAATAATTCTAAAATCTGATTTTAACATTATCTAATAACAAAATAATTGTTAACTATGCATAACTATATAACTTACTAAACTAAGAGAAATGTAACCGAAACTATCTCAACAAATTCTAATTGGTAAAATTTAATATACAAAAATTACTATGCAAAACTGAAATTTAAAACTAATCTACTAATTATCAATTAGAATAACATATAAAATCTAAACTTAACCGAAATATTATAAATTCAGTTTTTAAAAACTAAACCATAAAATAATATACTTAACTTTTATTAATTATTTAAATAATCTAAAGAAAAAAAAATAATTATTAAAATTAACAAAATTAAAATTAACAAATAACTTTATTAACTAAGACAAAGCGGTCATATATTATTTGACATCTGACCCAAATATGTCGTAAACAGTTAATAACATTATAAAACAATATATTATTATTATCATACGGTTAAACACGCTTAAAATAGTGAAATATAAAATTATATAAAATATATTTATTATATTTATTAATATGTTATTATGTTTTGAGCTATCTTATTTATTATTATACTAATGTACAAAAGTCTATAAATATCATTTATAACCGTGACTAATCTAACTCAATATTTATTATATATTAAAATATTTATAAGAATATATTTTACTTATTTGAGTGTTAGAGTCTTTATACGTAGAATATATTTTTTTATGATTAAAAACTCGAATACAAGTTAAGGACAACTTCAATCACGTTTAAGAATTCAAATTTTGTTATAAAATAATAATAAATAGTAAATATTATAAAATCTTTTCTTATTTTAATTATTTATTTTATTAAAATATAAAATAAAAATATTAGTAAAATATTAAATTAAATTATTTATTTTAATATTTTCTGTTTTAATTATTTATTTTATTATATAAGAATATGTATTACTAAAATATTAATTAATTAATTTTATTTATCATTTTACTTAATTTTTTATATAATATACAAATATATTATTTTTAAAAACATGATATAAACATATTATATATATATATATATATATATATATATATATTCAGTTAGACAAAGAGAAAGTTTATTATTATTATTATCTACACTTTATTTGGAAATCATAATGTTTCACAGTAAAAAGTTTATCATCTATTTTAATTTTGCTTTTTCATGATTTGGTTTTTCTTTTGCATAAATAATAAATACTTCAACCCAAAGGCGTTTTCCGTTAAGACACTCATTTACAATAATTTAAAGATAGAAAAATATATTTAAAAATACAAGAGCAATGAAGTGGAAATAATTTGTATAATACAGTTCTTGTAATTAACTAAACTGAAAATGTTACAAGTTTAGTTTTTAAAAACTGAACTATAAAATAATATACTTAACTTTTAGTAAAAGTGGATCAGTTTTTTTAATATAATATAATACAATTAACTATAGTGCAGGACAAATCAGTTATTTTTGTCCAACCCTAACAAAGAAGGATCACTTTCAACTTCCATTTGTAGACCAAATGCTAGAAAGACTAGCTGGGCAAAAGTACTATTGTTTCCTTGATGGATACTCAAGCTATAACCAAATAGTTGTCATCATCAAAACCACGAGAAGACAACTTTAAGTTGTTTGTTCGGTATTTTTGCTTATAGGAAAATACCATTTGGATTGTGCAATGCTCCAACTAAATTTCAAAGGTGCATGCTAGCTATTTTTTCTAACTTGGTTGAGAAAAACATTGAAGTTTTCATGGATGACATCTTTGTTTATGGTGATTCATTTAATGAATGCTTGAAAAATCTCAACATTGTATTGAAAAGATGCATAGAAACTAACTTAATGCTGAATTGGGAAAATCCCATTTTATAGTTAAAGAAGAAATTTTTCTAGGCCATAGAATTTCTAAAAAAGACATGGAAGTGGATCTTGCTATGGAGGAGGTCATATCCAAGCTTCCTCCACCTATTAATGTGAAATGAATATGAAATTTCCTAAACCATGTTGGTTTCTACAGGAGATTCTTAAAGGACTTTGCCAAAGTCATCAAACCTTTGAGCAACCTATTGGTCAAGGACACTAAATTCAGTTTTGATCAAGATTGCCTCATGATATGTTATCGTCAAATTAATACTACTTTCACAAGGAAACTTCAGTATTTCCAAGTTAGTAGCCAACAAACTAGATAGGGTTAAAGTAATCCTGAGTCATTTCCTAACGAATACAGAATTGATTTTCAAATACTTAACTCTTATGTAGATTCTGAAAGGTTAGTAAATGCAATGCAATAAAAGTGAAAAGTTATGCTAATGAAATTAATGTTTGAAAAATGTTGTGAGTTTAATTAAAGATCAAATGGAAAATTTAGAAACAGTAATAATAAAATAGGCTAATTCTATATTTTCCAAGATAGATTCATCATCGGTTATCCACAGATTATTGTTCTATTGATTATTGTTTAGGTTTCAAATTAATTAAAGTACATTCTTAATTAATTTGAGGGTGGTCTTACAATCAATCAAAGTAGATTATCAACCTTTCTAGATTATTCAAAACAAAATCAACTAAAAGTACATTCTCAATTAAATCCTATTGTGTTTAATCATTACTATTCTTCAATCTCCTAATCAAATTAAAAGTTAATTAATCAAAGTAAATTCTCAATTAATTATAGTTAAAGTTCTTACCACTGATCAAAGTGCATTCTCAATTAGTGGCAAAAACTTATTCGATCATATGAAAGTTCATAAATTCAATCAAAATACATTTTCAATCAAACCTAAAAACCCTTGAACTCATATGATCAATATGCATGTAGATTCAAACACCTTATGATGTAGAAACTATTACTTTTAATGTGATTAAGAGATAAAAGACATAAAAGAAGGATAACCGAAATCAATAATCAAAAGAAACAAATATATTAATTCAGTTTAACCTCAGAATTCATAATGAAATTATAGTGAAATAGCCCTAAAAGCTTACCCTAGAAGCTTAGTCCTCCATGAATGGGGTGAAATACATAATAAAAATAAAATTAGAGGAGTGATGGATGATTGCTTCCCAATGGAGGAGTATGAATGAATGAATGAATGGATGATTGATGATTTTTCTGCTTGCCCTGGATCTCTTTATATAGGAATTGATTGGAGTTGGATTCTGAATATTTTGTTGATAAAATCTTTTATCTTGTACTGCAACCAGATAATTAATATATCTTATAAGAATGTTTCATAAATATTTCTAGTTAATATTTTTAATCAATTATTTTATTAAAATATCAACAACTAAATTTTTTCTATAATCTTTTCTTAATTTTCCAAAATTGCACATAAGTCTTGAAAGTTTCAATATTTTCACTTTTTGTTCCCCTTTTTATGACCAGCCTTAACTAGGTTGACTGTTTGACTAATTCCAACCAAAGAAGATTGTCTAATGAGGGACTACCTTTCTCACCCAAATTAGAGTTTCTACAGATTGGGGAAGTGATGTGTCATAAGAAGAAATGAACCCACGTGGTGCGTGAATTTGGTTCGCCAATTGCAGTGGCCATAGCGGCGACGCTATGGTCTGGATTTTGCAAATTGGTGGTTCGATTTGGTGGATGTGCGAGGAAGGATGATGACCTGAATGTGGTTTGTGGAGGCTCCACGCTTAATTGGGTTCGCGATAGGGTTTTTCGAAGATGAATTACCATCGGATTTTCGTGATTAGGTTTCATGTTCTCTGATTTTCTGCTTATAGGTGCAAAGAAAAGGAAAAGGAAGACACTTCTAAGATGATGAATACTCTTAAAATTGGGAGCTTGAAGTGTTGAAACGTTTGTTTAAGTCTTCACAAGATAAATCTATCCTAACAAGATAAATCTATCCTAATAAGAACATTTGTATATCTTTTTATCTTGACACAAATCTATACGTGAAAATAGAAATTATTTAGCTTCTTTTGTATTTAATTAACTAATAAGGTTGATTGATTAATAAAAAGAATATATTTAAACGAAATCCAATTCTTATTTTCACATTATTCATATTTTTTCTCATCTAATTGATTTTTTTTTCTCACCTAATTGAAATTGTTTTTTCTGTATTTCGTTAAACACATTTATTTGCTCTATCTATCTCTCCTTTCTTTCTTTTTTCATATCCATCATATTTATTTTCTATCCTTTTCAGTTTACCAAACGAACATTAAGTTTATGCCTTGAATTAAAGTGTTTCAATTATACAATTTTACCATTGATACTTCATGTGTTTTCAGCACCATCCTAGTATTACACCCTTTCTATATATTTTGACGTTAAGGTTAATATACATATATATCAACAAAAATTTCATATAAGCAAAACTTTATTATCTTTTATTTTATATCTTTTAACATTTTTTTATTTAAAATTTTTATTTCAAATAATGGATATTTTCAAATTTTACAGTCTAATTAATGTTTTTTCAAATTATTTAAGATCTCCTGTAGGAAATATATACATGAAAGGTCAGAATTAAATAAGACATTTTATTTTAAATTAGATATTCTAGTATTTTAATTTCATCAAACATTTTTTATATTAATGTACGTTAACCTTAAAATAGAGAGGTATATTAAGAATTAAGAATGTCATTACATTTAGAATAAAATGTGTAATTTTAACATTTTAATTCTAAACGTTTGCAACACCTGAGATATACTAATATTAAATAAAAGTATATTTGGGAAAAATATCAATTAAATTTTGAAATTTTAAAACATCAATAGTTTTGAGAATATATATATATATATATATATATATATATATATATATATATTAAAAATATTTAAATGTACATTTTAAGTTGACATATTCGTATAGGTGAATTGAAAATTTCTTATCTTTATGAAAAGTCCATTTTTTTTTTTAAATAATGCTTTGATTTCAAGTTTGTCTTCAATCACATGTAAGCTCGAGTCACCCTCGTCACACCTATATCAATGGCACGAACTGAAATCTTCTTTTCACTACTTAGAACCAAATTAATATTTTTGCTGTCAGTTTATAAAATGCAATTTAAAATATTACACATTAACAACTATTTCAAGAAAATATCTTGAAATACAGGTTTCTCTAAAATTAATAAACATAAAACCTTGTAGGAAATCGCCCTATGCATCATGAAAATAAATCATTTCCTGTATACCTAAAGTTCTTGAATATTGCAAACTTTACCTATATCTTGCAAAGTTCTTGAATATTGCAAAACATAGTTTGTATATTATCATAGATCATAGATAATGAATTAATAGCTACATTAATTCCAAATAAGACTAAACAGAGGCAATGCAACGTATTAAAACAACTAATTTCTCTAGTCTTTCGGTCGTTTAACACGGACAAGACAGAGCTAATTTACAGGTAAAACAAATTAGATCGGGACTAGGCAATTCAACTTTAAAGCCAAAACACATGCGTGCAAGACAATAATTTTATAATTTCGTAAGCAATACAAAAATTCAACAATACTAGTGAAAAGTACTTTAGAACAATAACTGCAGCCCCAAAATTCTACGAGCCAATATCTGTGACTCACTTCTTGGATTTCTTTTGTGCTCTGCAATAAAAGATGTCATTTAGACAACATACAAAGGCCAAAGGAACTAAACATAGGAAAAGCTTATATATTAACTACTCACTGAGCAGGCTGCGATGCTGTAGCTGCAGACTTTTCCCCTGGACCCTGGTCAAATTTTATAATTCCAATTTCAGCAAAATAATTTTGATTGCATTAAATACCCAAGTGCACCAATCAACAAATTCACATTTAATATCAACTCAATACAATATGAAACTCACTTGGGCCAATCGCTCCTCCCTCCGGGCAATTTTCCTTTCTCTGCTGGCCTTGTTCTTGGCACGTTTCGCCTCAAACTGATCAGACAAAGTCTTCTCTCTTGCCTTCTCTGCTTTCGACTTGTGTATGCTCTCCATCAAAACCCTCTTGTTCTTGAAAACATTACCCTTAACTTTCATATACATGTCATGGTACATATGCTTATCAATCTTCTTCGACTCCCGGTACTTGCGAAGCAAGCGTCTGAGCACACGCATTCTCCTCATCCAAAGGATTTTAGTGGGAAGCCTAGCCTCCCTCGTACCCTTACGCTTACCTAGTATTATTCAGGAAATAATATAAGTAATCCCCTATTTCCTTGCTGTCTCACCCACAAATGTTTCATATATAAACTCGGTATTTTGCAAGACAATTACACTGATAACCCCAATTATCAAGACTGTTATCCATAGAAAAAGGCAGAAAGCCAAAATTATGAAAAATTAAACATGTAATTGTGGCTTATGGTGCACCATTAGAGGACTCCCTTCACATATGACACATGGCAGTCAGCAAAAATTAACCCACCACACTGTTCTGCCATGGAACCACCACTTAACATTATTTGTCAAAATGGGAAACAACCCAGTAAATATTTCATCATATCACAGCAATGCCACGATATGTCATAGATACCAACAAAGTTTGGGACATTAAGAACTAAAGACAAGATTACATTACACATTATTGAATAAGTAAATAGTGTGCACGCAACCAGGCACCTAAACCTAATAATAATATATATGTTGGAAGATTATTTTCACCAGCTATAGTGCAGATATCTAAAAAAACTCTAAACCATTTCCACGAGTGGTTACTTCATAATATAAATCTAAATAAACTATAAAGATTTAATAAATTAAAAAAAAAACGAATCATCTAACAATTATTAGATACCAATCCATGAGATAGAATGGGTTTCACATAAGGGCAATTAGGGCGGTGACTAAAAATACCATATCCAGAGTGACGTCCTTTTCTCTTGGCTTCCTTCATTCGACGGGCACGTGAGCGAGAGTGAATCTTGGTGGGCTTCCTGATAATAAATCCATCCTTAACCAGCTTCCTTATGTTTTGGCCTGAAAATAAAACTCCCAAGTTTAAAAACATACACATATCCACGAATAAGGCATTTGGATCCCCACGACCATGCAATCATTAGAAAAAGCAACGACATTGTACAGTAACATTAGTGACAAAGGATTTTCAATCTACGCGTAAAATATGTCGTGCCGCATATATTCATCCAAATGCTTAGAAACACCAAAAATGCTCACACCCTATAAAACCTAAAACAAAATTATTTAAATGAAATTAATGATGACAAAAAAGCGGAAGAGAGTGAATGGGTACGAGAATTGGCCATGGAGATTTCGTTGACTTCATTGGGGTCAAGCCAAACCTTTCCTCTGCCGCACTTGAGAACACTTGCAGCGAGACGCTTTTGCAGTTTCAGCGAAACCATTTTTGCTGCAACTGTTGGTGATGTCAACCTTGTCACGAACGGTGAAGAGGAAGCACCTTAAAACTCTAGGGTTTGGATATTATACTTGTTAGGTTGGGTTTGTTAGGTTGGATATTATACCCATGTTAATGCTACTTTTAAACGGACAAATTGGTTTTGGGTTAGTCTGGGTTACTTCTTCCTGCACCTACATATGTTCTGTCTGCACCTCCATAAAATGGCCTAAGCTAGTTAACATCTAGATAATTATTTTTATAGAGTTTTACAATTTGCATTTCTTCTATCTAATTGAGCCACTTAATTTATTCATAGTAGACATTTTATAACGTGCATTAATATAGACTATGTACTAAGATTAAATATTTGTATGTATGGTATCTTAATATATTGTATTTGTTCGTGATGGAGAGAAATTCTGATTTATCTTATAGGAATTATTAAATTTAATTTTAAAAAAATTGTGATTTTTCTTATAGAAATTATTAAATGTAATTTAAGAGTAATTCAATATAATGTGAAAAATTTAGAAAATGAAGAAACCTATATATACTTATAAAATGAAAGGATTGAAGTTTGGTAAAAAGTAACTAGAGAATAAAATTATAAGTAATTAAAAAATAAAGGATTAAAATGGTGGAAAAAAAAACCATAATTTCCTATTTAAAAAAAAGTAGTATATATGGATTACTTCTGATTTCATATTGATATTTTTTGATATGATAAAGAGATATATGGATTATTTCTGATTTCATCGGCAACTTTTGGTTAGATCATCCGGTATATATATATTTTTGTACCTAATAAGATATCAATATGTCATTATATACATAAAGTCACAAAATAAGTGAGATGGTATGAAGCACCTTATCACAAAGTTCACACCACATCCAAATGAAAGGTTTGTGACAATGTTAGTTTGGCGCCTTAATTGGAAATTAGTATGCAATAGCCCAATAAATGTAATGCAACCAAACCGTACATGCATCTATTTTCTACTCATAATAAAGAGATAAGAAAACTCAAAATACATAAAAAAAACTATAGTGTATTTCAAAATAATTGGTAGAGAGATATTGCCTGAGATAAAAATGATGTCATTAGATATAGTTTTTGATCTGAAAGAGAAGATTCAAAAAGAGTTGAATGTAGAAATTTACAGGCAAAGCTTGTGGCACCACAACATAATAATGAGAGACAATGAATACATAGAGGATTATGACTTTCGAATGAGTGAAACACTGTATCTCACTGTTACTCCATTGCCACCTTATGATAAACTCCACGTCTTGATTAGATATGTGGGTAGTGATGGGTATGTGAGGGTGAAAGAGACTGATAAGGTAGGTGATCTTTGTAGCAAAGTTGAGAGATATTGGGTTGTTACTTCAAATCTTATCACCCTTAAACGTCACAATGTTGTTATGGAGAATAACCTTTCTCTTTATGCTTATCATGATCATGGTAGTATGTAGACCAAGCAAAATATCAACATATGTATCAATCACAAATACACATTTTTGTTGTGTCATGACAACATCTATGTTTTGTTACAATCAATGTGTTGTCATCATCAAAAACCAAACACATCAGGGATTGGGATCAATACTCATATTGCTCCCCCTATCAACAAAATGGAATATTGATGCTTGAAGATTTGATGAAGCTTGAAGATTGATGATGTTAGGAACCATTGTGTAAATCTGACTTAGGATAGAAGTTTTAGTTTGTGTCTTGCAGTTATTCAACTTGTTAAAATGTTGTTCAACATGTTAAATGGCTTGCACATATAATTTTGTGAATAACATGTTCAATCGACTGAAATAACAATCAATCCGCTGATTTCACTTAAGTAAAATCAATCAATTGAGAATTACCTTCAATTGATTAAACATGTTAGTGTGCAAGTGTTAATGATATCGGCAATTGTACTGAATCGTATCAAGTAATAAACATGGCAAGACCAAGTATCATTTTCCAAGAGATTCATGGCCTAAATAGTCATGTGATTCTTGATTAACTAAGACTTAAAAACGAACTCATTTGTTTTAAGATGCAAATAAAAATAAACATTAATGCAATTTTGATCAAATGACAAGAAACCCAAAGGTGAATGATTTGTAGAATATGGAATGAATATGTTGTTGGAGTTTGGATTTCATTTATCCACTCTTATGCATATACAAATTCTACTCTTTCATTAATGTTAATGCCACTTTCTAATTTACTTAAAATCCGATGTCTTAGCGAAAAAAAGCTTATCCTCAATTATTAGTTTACAATGTCTTGTCTCCTTAACAATTGATTCTGCATTACATATGCATAGAAGCTTAAGGCAACCAAGCGTCATATCCCTATGTCTAGGCAATAGTTCCCTTAGGAGAGATTCCCCAGATCTAGACTTCCCCATATGTGTTCATATCAACGAAATCAATGATCATGTCATGAATGAGTTAAACACGACAATGCATAGAGTATAGAGGAAAAACCTAACAATTAATGAAAGAAGCATTTATCAATAAAAATCAATTCAAATACATGAGAGTTTCAAAGGTTTTTTTTTTAAAACACAATATTTTCATAAACATTTATATAACATAATAAACTTTATTTGATTAAAATTGTGGAAGCAAAGCATAACCATAAATGTTGTCCGGAAATCTCAGAATATCTCTTTTACATAATAATACCAAGTCTGAAAATGTTTCAATAATAGAAAACAATAATAATTTCCCGAACATAAATCCCAACTCTCGTCCGCTACTTCGATCTGGTCTTATCTGCAATGTCATCTACTCCCGTATAAGTATGATCATCGTAGGTGGAAACCACGACCACAACACACAAGGGTGAGCAACCAGAAATATCATAACACACAAAAATACAATAATAATTTTAAACAGATAATAGTTTAATCATAAACATATTTCATCACTACAATAACAACACAACCACATCGTTCATAAACTAATTCGGTACGAATCACACAACACCCCCCTTCCTCATCACACGACCAAAAAGAATTTCTTTCCCGCATCACATGGCCGAAAGAGTCATCACTATCAAACCATCGTCTTTCCGCATCACACGACTGAAGAGAATTTCTTTTCCGCATCACACGACCAAAAGAGTCATCACTATCAAACCATCGTCTTCTCGCATCACACGGCCGAAGAGAATTTCTTTCCCCCATCACACAGCCGAAAGAGTCATCACTATCAAACCATCTTCTTCCCACATCACACGGACGAAGAAAATTTCTTTCCCGCATCACACGACCGAAAGAGTCATCAATCACAAAACTTATAACACAATCTCAATACATTCCACTCTTAATCTCAATGATAAACATTAAGTCATCAAATATAAGATTTTACTATGACGTATAAAATACTACCACTTCCTACATAACACTACAATATCTTATACCAATACCAATCGTACTCAATCATATTTCATGCACCCCCACAATCATATTGCTTTCATATTTATCTAAAAACTTTTTCAACTAAACTCTCGTACCATCAAGACCCACAAAACACATATGCTTAACCAATTCAATCTAAACTGCACACTAAAATTTTTAAGATATAACTTTTTTTTTCCAATGCGGAAACCCTAATCAATCAATATATATGTATATACTATTATACGTGCTTTTATATATATAACCGTATTATAATAATAATATATTATAATATATAAAAGCTTAAATTACAGAAGAACTTGAATTCACGTAAATAATATATTATAATATATATAAAACCTTATATTACATAAGATGTTGAATTCACGTATATAATATATTATAATATATAAAACCTTAGGTTACAGAAGTTGAATTCACGCAAATCCCATGCAAATTTCTCTCCCCATCTCTCTTCATTAACTTCACTGGTCCACCTCCATACTAATGCTATAGACTATATCCTGCAAGACCTTTCCCTTTAATCCTAGGAATCTATACATGCTACTCCCCTTCCTCACAGCTGGGTTTTTTTACCTAGGTATGCAAATTTGTCTACTATATTACCAAAATAGGCAAAATCAAAGTCAAAGGAAAGTCGTGGGGATCAAACGACTTCTAAAGAAGAAATCGTGCCCCTCCTGCACGACTTCGCATTATTCACATGAACAATGACAAAGTCGTGCATCCTAAAAACGACTTCTGGGCTTGGTAATCGATTACAAGGAGCTGTAATCGATTACAACATTGTAAAATCGTGCTCCCTGCACGACTTCACCTTTGTAGGAAAAAATGAGGCTGGTAATCGATTACACCAGGTATATAGTCGATTACCAGCAGGTTGAATGCACTATCAATCCCTGGTAATCGCTTACCAGTGTGTGTAATGGGCAAAAAGTGCTTGGTAATCGATTACAGGGCAGTGGTAATCGATTACCAGCAGGTTGAATGCAGTAACACTCCCTGGTAATCGCTTACCAGTGTGAGTAATAGGCAAGAAGTCCCTGGTAATCGATTACAGGGCAGTGGTAATCGATTACCAGAGGTTTTGAGTCATTTTATTTGTGTTGTACAGTATCATTAGAGGTTATATATAAGTTATATATGTGTATGTATTTAATTTTTTTAAGCACATGTGTAGTTATGACATTGTGATGTATTGTTATGTTTCGGTAGAATAATTTTTTTGAATGAAATTATAAATGGAAAGCAGAAGACGAACTCAGAAATTAAATTTGAAGTATTTTATTGAATTCAAAATGCATTACATAATGATAAAAACTAAAAATAAGCACAATAATACTGCTAACTATCTAGGAGGAAGGTCAACCATGTGGACCAAAATGGCGACGCAGAACCTCATGCTCTAAATGATCAACTCGAGTTTCCAATGTATCGAAGCGGTCTCCCATGTTGAGCTCGAGCTGTTCAAGTCTTGCATTCATGTTTTCATTCATAGTGTTGAAGCTGTCCTCTACAAATGTTCTGAGATCATTGATCCCCCTCATCAAGCCATCATATGAATTAGTTTGGTGGTGAAGAATAGCCGATGGTGGTGGTTGTTGTGCAGGACGTGCTTCATTGTGGCGTTGAGGAGGAGGAGGAGGAGGAGAAGTTCTGTGAACCCATATGTCGTTATCATTTAGCTTAAATCCAAAGGATTATAGTGATGTTTGCCCTATCTTGATTTGCCTCGTCCGTGGGCCAGGAATTTCATCATCCAATGGAATTTCAAAATGTTCCAAGATACGGGTGATAAAAAATGCATATGGTAAAGGAGCATTTGGCTTCAAAGCCTTCTTCATCCTATATCGGATAAGATGGGTCCAGTTTATCTGCTTCGCCGTCATTATAATCCACAATAAGATAACATCTTCCTCGGTAGCCTGGGCAATGTTAGAAACACGTGGCAAAAAAATACGAGTGATAATATAATGTAATATTCTAGCATCAACTGTCATGGATCCGGCTAGAATTCTACCAACTTGAGGTTTGTATTGCAAAATTATCATCTCTTTTGCCACGTTCAAACTGTATTCATCCACCCATTGATCTAGTATTTTTCCTTCAAAATTCAATCCAACAGAGGGTAGGTTGGCTATGGAAGCCAATAGACTGGGTTTGATAATGATTTTAACATTCTTAACCTCAGGCTTAATGGTTCCATTATCAGAAATTTTCAGATTACTATAAAAAATTTGTACCAAATCAGGATAGTAATTTGGACCATCAGAAACAAAATCAATCAAGCTCAGATTTGTCAGCATGTGGAAAAAATCCAGATTTTGTCTTTCGAAATATTCTTTGTCAAGCCATTTTGGTTCAATGACCTCACGGTCACTGAAAAGTGTGAAATACCTTTCAGCCAATGCAGGGTTTGAAAATTGATGAATTTGTTGTGATTCAGTCGGTGATGGTGGTGGTGAGAGTGACGACAAGCTTTCAATCGGTGAAGAGAAAGAAAGAAAAAAAATGAGAGAAGAGAGAGGGAATAAAATCAAAAGAAAGAGAAAGAAAATTAAAAGGAGAGAAAAAGAGAAGAAATAGATCCTACTCAAGGAAGAACTCCTACTCAAAGAAGAAGTGCTACTCAAGGCACCTCTCACTTCCACAATCATAATTGAGTTAAGAGTCCTAAAGGGAGTTTTCCAAACTTTGAATTCTTATCCTTCCATTAATGATTCTCATTTCTTGATCTCAACCTTTACTTTTGAAAATTTTTTAACTCTACTTTCACTTCCTATTGTTTTAAACTCCTTAATAACCTTTGAAAAATCACACTTTGAATTGTTGCCTAACAAATTACAAATAACTCAAGGTGAACAAAAATAATTTTGTAAATTCGGCCTTATTACTTTTAAAGAAAAAAATGATTTTCAAATTGATAGGATATTAAGAGTCCTTAAGAGGAGAAAAAGGAATTTATGAAGTATTTAGGAAGTTAGGTGTGCTGTGATGTTTGTAACTATTAACATGGTTGGTTAACAATTGGTTAGTAGTAGGGGAGACTTTATAATAAGGTTGGGGAACTCTTGCAAAAGGTTACCTTGTTAATTCTTTTGTATAGACAAGACCTCTGTATCCTGTGGAGGGAGAGTGCTCCCTTGTGAGTTTTGTTGTGTACACTGTATTCATGTTTACAGAGGGAATATACATACATTTTCTTCTCTTTTGTGTGTGTGTGCTATGGGAAGAGTTAGTGAGGTTTCTTGACTAAATAAATCTATCAATTGGTCACACTTGTCAGATCCTTAGGAGAGCGTGATGAAGGGGAAGATGAATACAATGGAGTGTAGAATAGAGGGAAGATGAATACGATGGAGTGTAGAATAGTGGGAAGATTGAATGTTTTGGAAAGAAGAATGAATGCTATGGAGGGAAGGTTGGGTTCGACAGAGATAATAGTGGAGGAATTAAAAGCAGGGACTTTGGGTATACATCAAGAACTTAAAGAACTCATGCAAGTTGTTGGAGGGAGGGCGAGGAACCATGACTGGAACTCCGAGGGGAGTCAAGAATTAGTGAATGAGAATCAAAGGGGAAAGAAAGATAGTTTAGAGGAAGCATTGAAGGACGACAGGGGTGAATTGTAGTCCAATTGGGTAAAGAGAGTATAATTACTGACGTTTGAGGAATTGGACCCGATTGGGTGGATCGCAAAGGCATAAAAGTTTTTTGATATCTAGAATGTTACTGGAAGGGAGAGGTTGCGGCTGTCTTATATTTATATGGAGGGAGGCACGAGATACTGGTTTAGATTCTGGAAAACTAAAACCAAGAGCCCTTATTGGGAAGACTTGAGGGATGCGTTAATCAAGTGGTTTGGGGGGAAGAGTTATGGGGACTATGTTTGAGAAACTGGCGGCCATGAGATAGAATGGGACGATGGAGGATTACGTTCAAGAGTTTGAGATGTTGGTAGTGCAAACTACAGAGTTAACTGAGGAAAAACTTTTGGGTTATTTCTTTGTTGGGTTGCAAGGAGATATCAGAAACCAGATTAGACCCCATAATCCAAGGGACCTGCTAATAGCGATAAAGGTGGCCTAAGACGTGGAGGAAGCCAAATAGAACCCAAGAACGAATGAGGGGCGTCCAACAAGAATATTCTCACGTGGGGAAGATATCAATGAGGATTTGGGACAGTTGCCAGGTCTGAACCTTTCAGGGGAAGCCAGAGTGGACATGGGTCTACAAACAAAGCGAACTCAGCAAGGAAGGAGGGAACGATGAGTACAGCGATGTCCAAGGTGGGGATTAATACGATCGGTAAGACAAGAGGCAAAGGGGTAAGGAATCTCCCTTACCTAAAATATATCAAAAGAAGGGAAGAAGGGAGGTGCTTCCATTGTGGAGGACCTTACAACCTAGGCCATAGATGCCTAGAAAGAAGCATGAGAGTGATGATAATGGTTGAAGATGAGGAAGAAGGGGAAGGAGAGGAAGCCAACAAACAAAGCAAAATGTTATCTTATAATGCATGGAACCATTCCTCACCAAAGAAGGTGTTTCACTCAAACTCAAAGGTGTATAGTGAGGTGACTCTTTCACTCTACCATCAAAATGTCACACAAATCAACTTTGCCTTTCATTTAAACAAATCAAATACATTCACAAGCAAGTTATCATCACAAGGACTTTTCAAGGCTTGTAACGTGGTTGGCTAAGAAGAAAAACTGGTCTTTCTGGAAAGCAAAGTTCCTTGAGTTAAGAGAGTGAACACTTTACTTCATAATTTAACAATACTCTCTCTTTCTGCTTTTCACTTGAGAAACCACTTCTCAACTCAATCCCAACTTTCATTCATTGAGCTCATTTTTCTATTTCTTTCTTTCTTCTCTTACTTTACTCAATGTGGTTTCTTTTTATTTTTATTCCATTTCATTTTTATTTCAACATTTTTTTTTCAAGAATTTCTCAACTTCCCAACAACCCCAAACTTGACCCATTCTCCTCTACCATACAAACATACTCAACTCAACTCAAGGCAAGGATTTCAAAAGCTTTTTCATATTCAGGCTCAAGGATCAAAGGGTAAAACAATTTTGTTTTCTTTTTTTGGGTATTGGCTTACAAATGAGAAGAACATATGACCTTGATCATTTGAAACAAGCAAGAAAATAGTTCAACAAAAACTTAGGGAAAATCAACTATGATTCCAAAGCAATAGCATTCAATAATAAAACTCTGGAGCCCAACCTCTCACAGGCTAACTCAAGTTCCACAATTTAATATACATCCTGCCAAGCACATTAATCACAATTGAAACCATGCATCTATCTTAACAACTATAAGCATCCACCATCTGTTTAAGAGCTAAACCAACCATCAACTCAACATGCATCTCAAAACAATAAAGCAAACAAAAGACAATATTACTTCTCACAATCAAATAGTTCATCACATAATACCAAACCATTGCAACACAATTCATTAAACCAAGTACATAAGCAAACTGAAATTAAAAACAAAATAAACAAAGTTCAAACAAACATAAAAACAAAGAAAAAGAAAAATCCTGATCTAGTAGCATCCATCAGTAGATGCTGTCATGCTGTCATCACTCCTCATCCTCTGTTTTCATCTGAATCTTCATCATCATCATCTTTATCTTCTGAACCATCCTCATCATCCTCATCCTCATCGTCCTCATCATCCTCCTCCATAGCTACAGCTCCGGACGTATCTCCTTGTCCATTAGCTTGGGCATGGTCCCCAGGCCATGCAACATAAGTTGAAAAGTCGTCAGGAGACATAAACTTGTCCAAAATAAGTGATGTAGGTTTGGCCAGGCTAGTTCCACCATCTGTGGCAGACTCTGTCACACATTATCACTTGACATCCACAACTGGAACCTTCTGCTACATAGATCCTAAGTACCAGCAGACAGGAATGTTAGGAGTGAAATACCACAACTAATAGTCGTTGTAGCACCGTGTTCCAGTGCCTCCCTCTTCCTCTATGTTTTATTCTCCACAATTGAAAGATGAATAGTGTGGGCTTCACCTATTCGTAAAGAGTCCTCTAAACCTCCCTAAAAACTCTTATTTTTCAATTTCCCCCACCCCCACCCAGATAGGTAGATGTTTGAAAAGATAGGAAAGGTCCATAAACTCCATTAAAAAGCAGGGATAAATATTCCTTTTATCTAATTTATGCATGTTTTGGTCATTGTAATCGATTACAAGGACCCTGTAAACAATTACACGAACAAAAATATGGTTTTGTACAAAAAATTGTGTTGTAGGAGCCAGCTGTGGGCACATAAGTAGCCAAAGATATTTTACGTAATTTTTTCATATTTCTCGAATGGATGAGAGTTCTTTTTAATGTTTAAGTGTGAGTAGAGCCTGAAAATTGGGTTTTAGGCAGTCCTTGGTGGAGGAAAGACCAATGTTGGTGTCATGACCAACTTAACATGCTGTCAACTTTGACCTTTACTGGCTATTTTAATGATAACTTTTCCACCGACCTCTAAATGATGCGATTCTTTTTTTATTAGAAACTAGACTCAAGAAGCTTTCCAATGACTACTAATTTGTAAATTTTGGACATCTGAGTAGGTGTAGTTAATTCCTTAAAGTTAACGCTTTATATATTCTTGCCAAATCTGACCTTTGGTGGTTGTTTTGCTCATAACTTTCTCCACCGAACTCCAAATGAGTTGATTCTTGTTTTTTTGGAATCTAGACTCAAAGTTCTTTCAAATGACTACCAATCCATAATTTTTAGACCACTATACTAGATGCAGTTAATTTCCAAAAAAAAAAAACGTTTTCCTAAGCTTCCTAAATAAGTTTACTTTGAAGTTATTGTTTCATGTTTCTTATTTTAGATGGATGAGTGAGTTTAATGGTTATGGGTGGTGTTTAGAACACCAATAAACACATTAGGCCATTAAATTATTGAAGAGAAATGTCATTTAAGTGTTTTTTTTATAAATGCTTAAAAAATAAAGTTTTAAAAAAAAAATTCAAACATAAAATTATAACATAAGATGACGAAAAAAAATAACTTAAAGTTCAGTTTTTCAGTAACCGAATTTTAACCAAACCAAATTCTTAAGATTATAAAAAAAAGAAAAAAATATAACTCAGGTAAATAAAACACACATGCTATATTGGTAAATGTAAAAGAGAAATTGTGCTCAAAAAAAAAAAATCACTCAACCTCACACTCTCGTTCTTTCGTCAAGGCACCCCACTCTCTCATCCTCTCTTCAAGGAGCCACAAATCTCCCCTCCCTCTTTCACTCTTCAAGGAGCCCTACTGAACCTTTGTTCCTCTCATCTTTGTCGCACCTCCTCTCATGTGTCCTACTGCAGGGAATGAAATTATGGGAAAGGAATTATGGAAATGAAATTAAAGTTCAAAACTTTGAAGGGAAATGAAGGTGGCGAGTGTGATGGATGTGTGTTTTTCTTCTCTCTGTTATGTTATCTTTAATTTTTGTGTGATGGGAAGAGTGGATATGGAGGTGTGTGAGAGAATACAGGAGGAGATGAGGAAGTTGATGATGGATGGAGAAGGGCCTCTCCTCTTTGCGATGAAAGATGGTGCAGGTGAGAATGTTACATTGAAGATGATGGAGTAAGAATGGTGCAAGAAGGTGGTGAAGATGGGAAAGAAGTTTGTACCACAGTGTCCGTCCACGTATCCCTAGATGTATTCGGTAAACATATCATCACTTTCTCATGTCAATTCACCGAATTAGCGTTTAGATTAAGCATATTTAACATTATTATTAATTAAAGACTAATTAAAATAATTAATTATATGGATAAATTTATTCATGTAAAAAATTTCATAAATATATATATATATATATATATATATAACACATTTATTATTAAATATTTTATACATACATATAATTTTTTTATTTTTAAAAGACATGAAATTTGAATATCTTAGTTTAAAATTATGAAGATGGAAGTATATTTTCCCTTAGTCTTTGCTTAAAGGAGTTTGGAGGGTAATGATTTTGGCCTTGTGAAAACATTAGTGTCTATCTTGGATCTAAGGTTTGTATGTAAAGAAAAATATGTTGACCAAAAGACCTTGTTGAGTCTTTAACATCTTGGCTTCAACTTCTCGGTCTTAACATCTCGGCTTAGATATTTCAGTCTTGATTTCTTAATCTTATATCTCGGCCTCAATCATTCAGTCTCGATTTCTTTATTGACTTTTCAATATTGACATTTTAGGTTGACCATTCAACCTTAACCATTTGACCTCAAAATCTCAACCTTAATTTCTCAACCACGATTTCTTTATCAAAATTTCAGTCTTGACATTTCAAGTCGATCATTCGACCTCGATTTCTCGGTCGACTTTTCAATCTTGACATTTTCGCTTGGCCTTAACCATTTGACCTTGATTTCTCTATCGCCTTTTCAATCTTAACGTTTGAGCTCGGTCATTCGGCCTCAACCTCTCAACCTCAACCTATCTAATGACTTTTAGGTCTTGACATTTCAGTCTCAACCATTTGGCCTCAACCATTTTGTCAAACCATTCAGCTTCGATTGCTCGACCTCGATTTCTCTCTAGTAGTCTTGACATTTTTGCCTCAACCATTCAACTCGTCCATTCAGCCTAAACCATTCGGCCTAAACCATTCGGCCTAAACCATTTGGCCTTGATTTCTCTGTCGACTTTTTAGCCTTGACATTTCAACTCGGCCATTCGGTCTAAATCTCTCAGCCTTGATTTCCCCGTCAACTTTCTTGTCTTGACATTTTGGTATTAACCTTCCTCCTCAATTTCTCTATCGACTTTTAAGTCTTGACATTTCTGCCTCAACCATTCGGCCTCGATTTCTCTATCGACTTTTTAGTCTTGACATTTAAGTCTTAACCATTCGGCCTTAACCTCTCAACCTTCATTTTTCAGTCTTGACTTCTTAGTCATGACATATCAACCTCGACCTATTGGCCTTCATTTCTCAATGGCCTTAACATCTTGGCCTTGACATATCGACTTCAACATCTCAGCCTCTACTCTCTGCCTTGACTTCTCAATCTTAACATCTTAGCCTTAACATCACAGCCTCGACCTTTCGGCCTCAATATATCGGCCTTGACCTCTTGATTTCAATCTTTTGGCCTCAACATCTCGACCTCAATTTCTTATTCTTACATGTCGGTCTCGACCTCTTGTCATCTCAGCATCGATCTCTCAACCTCGACTTCTTATTCATAACGTCTTTGCCTCGACCTCTTAACCTTGATTTCTCTACCTTGACCTTTTAGCCTCGACATCCTGGCTTGATACATCTCAATCTATGGTGGCCTAATATATCTCAATCTATGGTGGCTTTGTACATCTCAACCTATAGTGGCTTGGTACTTCTGAGTCTATAATGGCCTAGTGATGAGTGCATATTTATGTCCACATTTTAGGTTTTATTTCAAATTTTTAGTGGAATAATTATGTTTAAATGGTTGATTTCAAGAGGATTTGTGAAAATTGAAGTTATCATTGGGAATTAAAGAGGCGTAAAAAATGATTTTTAGTGCATAAATTATTCTTGAAGTTTATAATGTTTGTTTATGCAGTTGAAGTCAACGTTTGAATGATTAAAATGATAAAATTGAAATGTCTAATATAGGCCCTCTTTGGATGCTAAACTATGGTCAAAGCTGGTCCATTCTGGTCAACTCAAGGATCCTATACAATTTTGAAAAGAAAAAAAGGACTAAAGTGCAATTAAAGGAAATTTCTAGACTTTTATGCAATTTTGAATAAAATAAAAAGGGTTTAAATGTAATTTTGGGAAACTTTAAATCTGTTAGATATTTTAAAAGATAATTTGGGAAAAATATATCTTAAGATATTTTATTTGATATTGTTAAATAATTACCTTATTTAACTATATCAATAAATATCAAAAGATAATATTTGTCAAATCTTTTTGAATCTAGAAAAGATATTCTCAAATAATTTTAGACTCCACGATAATCAAATATATCTTGAAGATGTTGGATTAGTTAGAAGATAATTAGGAGATATTACATTATCAGATAAGAGATTTTATCAACAGAAAATATCTTTCAAATACTTTTATAATTACCCAAATCTATTAATTATTTAGAAGATATAAGATAAAAGATTTTAGAAAAAGAATATTTAGAATCCAAGCCTAATCAAGCCCTGTATAAAGAGAACCAGGGGAAGTAGAAATCATAACTCATTCATTCACTCGGACTCCTTCATTGGAAGTAATCATCCATCAATCCTCTCACTTTTATTTTATCATGTATTCCACTCCATTCATGGAAGACTAAGCTTCTAAAGTTATTTCACTGTAATTTCATTTTGGTTTCTAAGGTTAAGTTGAATTAATGTATTTGTTTCTTTTGATTATTGATTTGAGTTATCCTTTTTCTATGTCTTTCATCTCTAAATCACGTTAGAAGTAATGATTATTGCATCATAAGGTATTTGAATATGCATGCATATTGATCATATGAGTTCAAGGATTTCTAAGTTTGATTAAGAATGTACTTTGATTGAATTTATGAACTTTCACATGATTAAATGAGTTTTTTCTACTAATTGAAAATGTACTTTGATTGGTGGTAAGAATGCCAACTACAATTAATTTGAGAATTTACTTTAATTAATTAACTTTTAATTTGGTTAGGAGATTCAAGAATAGAAATGATTAAACACAATAGGATTTAAATGAGAATGTACTTTGGTTGAATTCATTGTGAATAATTTAGAAGGGTCTTGGTTTTGATTAAGAATCTACTTTGATTAATTATAAGATTGTCCTCAAATTCATTGAGAATGCACTTCAATTAATTTGAAACTTAAACAATGATCAATTAAACAATAATTTGTGGATAACCGATGATTAATCTATCTTGGAAAAGTAGTGAAATTAGCCTATTTCATTATAATTGTTTCTAAGTTTCTTATTTGTTCTTCAATTAAACTCAAACATTCTTCACACATTAATTTCATTAGCATAGATTTTCACTTTTATTTTTGAGCATTGCATAGCATTTACTAATCTTTCAGAGTCTCCATAAGAATCAAGTATTGAAAAGCAATTCTGTATTCGTTGGGAAACGACTCAGGGTTACTTTAACTTTATTTATTTTCTTGACTACTAACTTGGCAATGATAAAGTTGCCTTGTAAAGTAGTGTTAATTTCATAGCTTCAATGATAACGTATCACTTGTACATATTAGCCTAAGGTGGCCAGGTACATCTCATCCTATATTAACCTGATGCATCTTAGTCTTGTCAAGACAATATCGTTTATAAGACAAGTTCGTTTAACATTTTCATGTTTTGAAGTTTAACAAACAACGATAAACAAAATGAATATTTCACAAAGTGTTATCCTTGTGAAAATAATAACTTTGAATGAAGGGCATCTTATGAAACAAGCATTATGACATCTGAATAAACAAAGAAAATTTCAGTTTACGCACTATGAATGCTTTATGGTTACACTTGATTTATGAAGTTTTCTAAATTTAGTTATAATAAATAGAAGTTTTTAATTAATTTGCTTTCCGCAATGGTATTAGAGATAAGCTTTCAAAAGTTTTTGTAAACCCGTGGCATCACAAAATTTAGGTGTTACACTTCCTAGTACACGTTTAACTCAATTGAGTTAATCACCAAGTATTTGAATTCTATTCAGAATGTACAATCAGTCAGATTTTTTATATGTCTTATACAATAACTCTCACAGAGAGGATATGTTCGCAATACAACTCAATCTAATAGACTTTGTAGAACATTTTCTCTTCTTACAAATGTAAGCTTATGATTTTTGAGGCTTGTATGATGAGTCAATATTTTCTTGACTTCACTTAGCTTATTGTACTTGATTTAATTAGGGATTTGTGCTTGAATGTCCATCATATCCCCATTTTTGTTAATTGTGCTTAATTTGACAAAAAATTCTTATTTTAATTAAGGTTTAAACCCTCATTTGGTCCTCATATTTGTATGGTAATCTCAATTTGATCATCATATTTTTTTTTGTCTCAATTGGGTCCTATAATTTGTAAAAATGAGGCAATTAAGCCCTCACCATTAAGTTTTCTCTTACGGCGTTAAAATATGTCTGAAGTGTATTTTTTTTAAATGATGTGGCATTATAGATTAAATTGAATGGATTATATGGTAATTACAAGTGGAAAATAATTAGAATCACACTACCGTCTGTCCACCAAACTCACCCCAACACCAACAACCACCTCAACCACATCACACAACCGTCTCTCCACCAACTCGTTCACTGGATTCATCATCAATGGGAAAGTAAAGAACAGGTTGATGCAAAGACCCAATTGCACCAAACCACTTATCATGCCTGGTCCAAGATTCTTAGTGATAACCCCTTAAGTTTCTTCACCAAAAGCAAAGTAACCTAAACCAGCAAACGCTGCAAACAACAGAGAAATCAGAAACCAGCAAACGCCGCACCCAAAACCCCACCAAATTTCTCCTTATCTTTCGCCTCTGATTCCAGCGGCAAAATCATTCCTATCCCTTCAAACGCATACACTGCCATCCCTAAACCGTAGAACAAACCCAAACCCCCCAAATTGGTTACGGCTCTGTTCATTCCCAACCATCGAAAGGAGTTGAGTCCTTAGGCAAAAAACGTATACACAATAGAAATGAGAAACCTATCTTTAGTCTCCATGCATCTGGAATTGGATTGATAACGAGAGGAGGAGGATTTTGGGGCTGTGAGAGTTCAGAGAGGGGAGTGACAGTGACACCTCTGTTTGGTCACGGCGGGAGCAGTGGTATCCTAGGTTTAAGAGGGCGGAGGTGGACGCAGAACCGCCGTACACGATGCGGCTTCCTCCGGCATGGACGACGGCGACTGGTTTTGCTGTAGCGGCGAAGACGTGACGTGAAGGAGCATGGTGCTTCCCTCTCGCGCGAGGAAGAGAATGAGGGAGAGATCAGAGTGGTCACCGACAATGACTTTGACGGCGACCAGCGACGCCGACAACATCCTGGCTCCCGGCTTGCGGTGGCCGACTTGACGGAGGCGGCAGCGTGCAGGCGGAGAGGGTGAATTCCCCTTTTGGATTTCGTTGGATGACAGACTCTAGGTCTCAATTTCTTTTCCAGAGTGAATGAGGCTGGGAATGGTTAAATCCCTAATTCCTCTCAATTATTGTTTTCTGATTCAATTAAAAAACCTAATTCCACCTCAAAAGTTTTAATTTATATATTTACACTTTGTCCACCACGTCATCAATAACAGACGGCGTTAGTCATTAGTTAACGGTGAGGGCTTAATTGCCTCATTTTTACAAATTATAGGACCCAATTGAGACAAAAAAAAATATGATGACCAAATTGAGATTACCATACAAATATGAGGACCAAATGAGGGTTTAAACCTTTAATTAATTTGAATTATCTGAGGCTAATTATTTTCATTATTAATTGCAAGAAAAATTTTGGATTATTATTTTGGGACATTAAAGGGATGCCACGTCATTTTAGTTCAGCCACATCAGCAATTTAATTCAATTTAAATTGTAATTTTGTTTTTAGGGTTTTTAGACTGATTTGCACATTTTAGGATAGGCCTAAAAGTGGGGGTTGATTTGGCAGCCTAGGGTTTAGTGCCTAGCAACCCTCACACTCAAGATAGCTCATTCTTTCTGTATTTTTCGTATTCTACATTTCTGGACAGAGAAGAGAGCTTCAAATTAGGTTTTTATTTCATTTTTATGTATACCCATTCTCTTTGCAATTTCATAGTTGAATTTGTTTCTACACTTAAGTTTCTTCTTCATTTTCGTTGTATCTTCTTGTTTGCTGCTACAATTAAGCTTTTCTCTTCCATTTTCGTTCTCTATTGTTGTTTTCGTTTTCATTAGCGTTTTTGTGGTTGAAACTCGTTTGCCTAGAATTTGTTTTGTTCTGCATTTATTTTTGTTTTAGGTTTTCATTGCAGCATTGGATTTTAATTTGTGTTTTGTATTTCGTCTTAGTATTAGGGGTTTCGTTTTTCTGTTTGGATTGCATTTTCAATACTGTTGTTGATGTTTAAAATAGGTTCTGTTATGCTGAAATTGGTTAAAATGGAAGAGTAATTATGGTGGGTTGGACACTAGGAAACTGCACTGTTTCATGAGATTATTGTGCTTAAGAGTATGTTGTTCTTCAATGCCCTGCATCATAATTGAATCTGTTTTGGCCATTCCAATTAGGATACGCTTAGTGGACTAATTGGGTTTAATTATCGCGTAATTGATTAAGTTGTATGGTTTAGAATTGACTAATTAATGATGGACTGCGTTTGTTTAATTCACATTTCAGAAAAATGGGATTAGTCTTCTCTTAGTTGATTAATTCTATTGGATTAAGGGGGAGAGGAACAATTAATTATTGTTAATCTAGGATTGAAACAGATGCAATTGACTAGTGGCCAACCTGTTTTGTACTATTGTTTAAATTCGTGTTTTAATTTGTTAGCTTGTAGTTCACAAAAATGTCCATAAACCACCCCTACTACGTGTTCGAATTAATTCCTGAACCAAATTCGTCCTTGAGAGATGACCTAAGGGTCAATCTCCTAGTCTATACTGCATTTAATCGATCATTGTACGTATATTCTCAGCGTTTATGATCTTGCACAAGTATGAACTTTTCTCTTATCTTTCATATAGTTCGTGTGCTTATCCTTTTGGTTCTTGTTTCCAAGGATTCTTCTATTTATAGGCTTCATGGAAAAAGATTTGCTAGATAATGCTTGTCTTTTGAACTTCTGATCTTCGTAGCCTTTTTGTAGGTAACGGCCATAGGTAAAGGTCAATTTGTCATAATAGACATGCTTTTTACAGTACTTTACCCAAAGTAGGTTGTACTATCCTCTCAGCACAACTTTTATAGAGAGAACATTCCATGAATGTCTCCTTTTATTTTTAATGTCCATTTCTAATGTGTTCATGAAGAAGTAGGTGGATACTTTTAATAGGCATATGCATAAAGTAGAGTAGAAATGCATGCTGGCAGATATGTCCTTTTTCTCATAACTTTTGTTGTTTTTGTTGATAGGGGGAGCTTAACTTTGTTTATATCTTAGTTTTTGATGATGAATGGTTAAACGATTAATAATTGTTTCGTGCACAACAAAATGGCATAACAAATGTTTAAATCTTTAATATGTTAGTGTTAGATGTTTGAATCCATTATTGATGAGTGAATCAAGCCTAAAACTGATTAGAAAACTAGTTTTTGGTTTAAATAATCGATTACATAAGTTGAATATGTTGTTAGATTTAGCAAGAACACTTAGAGAGCTAAACAAGGGCAAATCACTTTGATATAATCGATTATATAAGTTACATAACTGATTAAAACAGAGAGAAAGCCATAATTTGTTACATAAGTAACACAATATGTTAAGAAAGGTAAATGGATGACTAATATGGCTAAGTGTCAATATAATCAGTTACATAAGTTTGTTAATCGATTAAAACAAAGAGCATAGTCTAATCCATTACATAATAAGCCTAATTTGTTAAGACTGTTAGAAGAAGCAATTATAGGCATAAGAGTTTAAATAATCGATTATACACATGAAATAATAGTTGAAACAGAGGCAAAAGCATAATAGATTATGCAAATAACATAATCGATTATTCTGCGTTAGGATTTGATTTTCTATATATACCTGACTTAAGACCTGATTCTATAACATTATAATTTTCAAATACTAACAAATTTTCTGAGTTTTGAATACAGGTGCTCTTAAAGACTCGTTCTTAGAGGAATCAAAGTTACCTTGGTGATTACATAACAAGATTTCATTCAAGACATTGGACTTAACTGTTTCTAATACAATATGCACTTTGGAATATTTTTTAAGATCAAGTTCATCATCAATCTGTGTATTGTATACCTGTGTGAGGATAACCAGGTTTGAGAGCTAGGATTGCTCTTGTGTTTTGTACGAGATTGAGTGTTTCATCTCTTGTTTTTTCTATTTTGATTTGAGTGGTGTGAGGAGTGCAATTGAAGGTTGTCATTGTATTCTTGTAATCCCAAATCATTATTAGTGGATTCCCTTCAACTAAGGTTGTTGAAGGAGGACTGGATGTAGGCTTTTGATAGCCGAACCAATATAGATTGTTTTGTCTTGATCTTTCTCTTCTCCTTCTTTACTTAGTTGATTTATATATCCTTGATTATTGATTTCAAGATCCAAAAACTCATAAAGATTTGAAAAATATTTTGAAAAAAGGTAAAATCCAATTCACCCCCTTGGATTGAGATATAAGGCCTCTCAATTCTAACAGTTGGTATCTGAGTTGGGTAATCAAATTTTAATCGATTAAACAGATCCAGATGGCAAATATATCTCATTTTTTTTTTTGAGTTTTAAATTCATTGTCTTTGGAAATTTTATATTTGGGCATATTTATCATAATCTGCAGTCGCGATTGACAAAGACATTTCTTCATTCTTTCTTGGACCCTACAAAAGCTCTACCTCAGCACTATGGTGCAATTAAAGGGATAAAAGCTCTTGGATTAAGAGTGCTATGTTTTTACCTTGATGTTTTAAACTAGAAGATTTTATATGTGTTGTGGTTGTTAAATTGTTTTTGTCTTATTTGTTTGATGAACTCTTATGGATAATATAAATGAAGACACTTTACTTTTCCTTTTTATATTAAATATGATTACTTTCCTATACAAACATGATAGTTTATGAAACGCATTGGAATCCCTATACAAAATAATTATTTAATAACCATTTATAGTAAATACTATTTTACTATAGCTATTGTTACCCTTTTTTATTTTATAATAACTAGTAAAAATATACTAGACAATTTCACCAATCTTTTATTAAATGTTGTATGCAGAAAAAAATTGAAGCACATGAATCCAAAACAACATCATCATCTTAATCAAAAGAAATATCAAGTTTAGATTCATTGGTACATGCTTTAGGAACCTAAGAGGCTTGTGCATGAAATATTTTTTTTTTTTGTAATATATTACTCACTAACTACTATTTTATAGTATATGTATCTCATCAAGGAAGCGTACCAAATGATGAAGATAATGAAGAACAAAATTAGTGATTATTTTTTAACATGTTTTTTCTTTAATTTTTACTATTGGATAATGTTATTTCTTATGTTGAACAATTAATTGTATTGAATAATATTTACAGTTTATTTTACATAACAATATTTAAATTTAGTTTCAAATTATTTCATTGAGTATTTTATAATTAAAGTATTTTTATGATAATCATATAATTTCAATAATGCCAAAAAAGAAATTAAAATAATTTTTAGTCTCGATGGTTTTGGAGAACCTCTATAAATAGCGGCGCTTTTAGAGAACCCCAATAAGTAGCAACGATTTTGGAAAACTTCAACAAGTAGCGACGGTTTTTGAAAACCCCTACAAGTAGCAGTGGTTTTTGAAAACTCTTGCAAGTAGTAGTGGTTTTGGATAACCCCCACAAGTAGCGACGGTTCTGGAAAAGCCCCGAAAGTAGCAACAGTTGATAAAAAACCACCGATAATTATTTACTGATGTTGCTTTTTCCAACAATTTTTGTAACCGCGGGAAATATATTTACCAAGGATTAAAACCGCTGGTAATATGAAAAACCAACATCATGCAAAAATGGCATACCATCATCATTCAACATGTATGCCACCAATACACTCAACAAATAAGCATGTTTAGAACATCACATCATCAAAGTATACATTCATCACAACATTCATGCAAGAAAACATACTTACTTCCTTACCTTGAAAGACTTCACTTCACCAACAAGCAACACCAACCAACGAGTACAACTCCAACTAGCTTTACTCCACACAAGAAAACATCTCATATTAAGAATTTGATTACACTCATTAGGTCCCAACCACCCAAAGACTGCCACTAACCTCAAGAACAACAGATGCAAGCATGAACCACACCCATGCCAAGATTTTCCAAAAAAAAAACAAAGAAAAAAAAGGAGGAGTTAGAGTTGACTTACCCCAATTCCACTTCCAATCGATTCAACTGAAAGATCTTCTCACCATAGACACCTGTTACTCTCTAATCTTCAATCAAATGAGAAATCAATGTGGGCTATATAAATAGAAGCAAGAAAGAAACGAGAAGAAAAGGATTTCAGAGAGAAGTACAAGGTTTTTAATGGGATACTTTTATTATGGGGTTTTGTTTCTTAAAGTGTGTTTTCTCAAATCACCCAATCACAAAATTACACATCCAATCCATCAGTCCTCTCGAGAACACTTGTCCCTAGTCCCCGACTCACTGCTCCACTACTACTCTCGCGTATGAACAAGACACCATTGCATTCATATAGCATCCAACATTTGACAACTAGAGTCATCTAACACTTTAGCTAGAGTCGTCTAACACTCTCAACAAGGATTCGTCTACTTAGTGTAATTGCATTGGTCATCTAGTGCATGCATTTTACACTTAGTTATCCACTCAGTGTAAAACACGCACACCCTTAGATTGGTACAACTTATGACTTTTTTTCTAACAATGATCAACATACCCTTCTCCCAAATTCATCTGCTTACATCACAGCTTGGCATCATCTAGTCCTCCACTAGACAATCCCACCATCATTTTCTATTTTCGTATAGATATTTATTTTTATTGTCTTTTGCTTAAGAGACTAACATTTCTAGATTGATTCTCTTGTGAGTTCATAATAAAAGTTTTGTGCAAGTGTTATTCATCAAATTCTATAAACAAAGGCTATATCATCAATTTTTTTAACCATAAAATTATTTTTTAACATTGGTTGATAATTCAAATTTTCTCCATAATTGAAATTCTTGTTATTTTGTTTAATTTTGAAAATTTCTTGTTTATTTAATTCAGGAGATAAAATAATACAAATCTTAAACAGATATTTGAAGAACCTTGAGATATCTAACAAACTAATTAACCTTTGTTTAATTAATTTTATTTTATTTAAAAATTGAATGAAGGACAATCACGTAACAATTGACAAAGAATTTAAATGTGAATGAATTGAGACATTTTTTTTTTCTAATTGTTTTCCTCTCATTCTTTTAATACATCTATAAGAAAACATTCTTTCTACTTTCGTTCACTTTATTACGACTTTGGATTCACTAACCTTCTTTATACTTTATTCTTTATAATTTTGTATGTGATAGATAATTTTGAACGGTCTAATTTTGCATTAAATGATGTACTCTAGGCGATTTTGAACTTTACATTAAACGATCTAATTTTGCATTAAATGATCTACTCTAGACAATATGCCCATTCATTAAATGATCTATTTTATTTGATTGTAAAAATAATAACAATCAGTCATGACCATAAACATCGGGCAAGGCAAATCGAAAAGGTTACCAAGTTCTATAAACGGATTACATAAACGCACTGATAAAAATGTTCCTCATTTTCATTTGTTATCCATGTCATTTCCATACATTAAGCATAACGCACGAGGTGAAGGCCTTTGGATGAACCATATTGTACAACAATACATCTCAGCAGCCTCAAGCCCAATTGGTTAGAAGTGAGTAAACCCAATGTTAAAAGAGAATGGCGTGCTACTCTTACTGAGAACATGGAATGAAGGTGAACTAAACTGCATCATTGAATAAAATGTTTCTTGTTAAAATTCTACTTGCAACATTTTGTGACGGATTTATTCAGATTGCCACACTGTGATCTGGGCCAGCCCCATTTTTATGTCAGCATCGTGTGGTCATCAGTAACATTGATTAAAGCAGAAGAAACACCCTTTAGACCTGCCTTCAATATCAACTTTCGGGGTTTCGCCAGAATCATCTCTTCGAGCCATTAAAGCACTTGTACCTGGAGATTCTGGTGGCAATACAGCATTTTTGGATGATGCAATACGCATTGGAACAACTGGATCGGCCGGGGATATGGTAATTATATATCGAAGCAACATCTGTATTATTTGACTAAAATTGGGTCGATCATTTGGTTCCTCTTTCCAACAAGAGGTCACAATCAGAGCCAATTCATCAGGGAGGTCTTCAGCGCTCGGCCTTGTATTCTGAAATAGTTAAGTGAATATTTATATCGTGAATCCTTAGTAAACTCCACGAAAAAATTCAGCACACTCAATGACAAAAAAATATCAAAATATGATCCTAGTCATAAAGATCTTGAAAATAACAATTTAAACTCTTGAAGATTACACTAATATATGATGTATCACATAATTTATATATTGGAAAGGGACGATATTCTTGCAGCATAAGAAACAAGACTAATTGATAACCAAACCAGAGCAATGGCGATAGAATAAACGCCATTAACCTTGGCAATATAAAATGAAGGATCTACATGATTTGAAAGAATGATTTTCTATTAAGTATTAAAAAGTGGACTTTAAACTTAACTCCACAAAACTGGTACATACATCTCAAATGTGGGATTAAATATAGAGACCAAATAAAGGGTGGAACAACATGCCCAACAAACAACAAATTTATTAAGATAGATTTTAATCCATGACTCTGCTATCATATTAAGAAATGGATTTTAAGCTAATGTGGGACCTCCAACACACCCCTCTTACGCCAAGGTATATCATCTCAAGCGGATTTTATGCCAATGTGGAACTTCTAACACACAATATCATGTTAAGAAATGAATTTTTAGCTAATGTGGGACTTCCAACACACTCCTGTCACGTCGAGGTATATCATCTTGAGCGGATTTTAAGCCAATATAGGACTTCCAACACACCCCTCTCACGCCGAGGTATATCATAAGTGTGAAACTAAACATTAATGGATACTCTGATATCGAGTGGAACAACATGCCTAACAAACAACAAACTTGCTAGAATAGGCTTTAACCCATGACTTTGATATTATGTTAAGTGGACTTTAAGCTTAACTCAACTCTACAAAACCAGCTTGTAAAGTTTACATCTACTTATATACTCTATAAATTGGCCTTATATCTAATTGATACGGGTCTTCCAACGTTAAGTAATAATCAAATCTTAATTTTACTCTATTTTATGTTTTTTGTTTTGCAAATATTTAAACATGGAATTGTGAACACAACATTTTATTTCCTCCCCATGTGATCATTCCATGTATAAATCTTGAAAACATAAATCAGAGTGAACTAAAACCTCGAAATAAAGGTTTGAGGGTCTGGTTCAACAGACTTCTGCATAAGTTTCAGAAAAGAAAAACAAGACGAAAATTTAATTGATTTTTACGTGAGTTAAAATTAGTTTATGCATGAACTATAACATAGAAGCTCTTTCATATAGCTTCTCCAATGTTTTACTTTTAATTTGTGCATAAGCTAATTTTAACAGTTTGAGAAGTTAATTTCAATTTCTCTTCATATTAGTATCAAATTCTAGAGAAACTCGTACCTAAATATGTTTCTCTAATGTAACCCAAATAAGGCAAATATATTATCATATGCATCAAGAAATTGTCTCCATCAGCCTTTCCAAGTAAAGGTAGCTTTAGAGTCACTCTTCTAGTTATGATAGGAGATGGCTTGCTAGAGGTAACAAATTATACAAATGTTATGACTTTGAGCATAATTCATTATGGTAAGCACCAGATGAAAAGAATGTTATGAACCTTAAATGCAGCTGCATATGCAGCCTGTAGATTTGACATGCCTTCAAAAGGCAACCTATTATGGATGAGCTCCCACAGCACTATAGCAAAACTGTAGACATCCACCTTATGGTTGTAATGTTTCTTCTCCCCTTGTCTTAGAGTGACAGTGCTGTAAAGCTGTAACCAAACACGGATGAAATGGCAAAATTAATAACATGGATCACCAAACTGAAAAAATATTAATTGTGCAATTTTTGACAATTAAGAAGTACTTCTGGAGCCATCCAACGATATGTCCCTGTCTCAGCAGTCATCATCTCTGCTAAGGACTCTTCTCTGGCTAGACCAAAATCGGCAAGTTTAACAGTTTTATGATCTTCTGTCAAGATCAAGTTATCTAAGATGAAAACAGAAAATTTGATCAGAATTCCACTAGATTCCTAAAATAGATAGATATTCCTTGATAGATATTAAGCTGTTTCTTTGTAACATCAGTTTTATAGAAATATGAAGCTGTTTCTTTACCTAAATATTCATTATCTCGATGGTCCATCGAACACCTTAGAAGTGAATGAAGGAATTGCCTACATTTTTTCATCCGCTAAAAGTATATTATTGGTCCTTTACATTTTACTAAAATTCATTCTTATTATCTAGCAAAGGATTAATTTGGTTTAACTCTTGAATTTGAGTTGATGTTGTCATTCTGAAACTCTCGTAGATTCCCATTTTGGAGAACGTTTTTTTAGCCTATTTTTAATTTATGACTCAAATCATGAAATTTATCTTACTAGAGTCACCAACATGAAAGTATGAAATGAGATTAATTATCAAAGGAAATGGAAAAATAATCTTGTTAGGTTTCTTGGTGACAAGAAACCAAGCCTTCCCTCTGTTCTGATGACAGAACACACAACACACTCACAGCAGAAAAACCTTGTATTATTATGCGGGTAACAAAGAGAATGTTCAATACATCAAACCAGTCCACAACAGAGATACAAAAACGTGTCTGTCTCAAGACACCTTCCACCTATATATAGTCATCCCCCAAGGGACACAACAGCCTAACCACCCCAAACCTCCTAACAACCTATGCTGTGTTTTTAATTCCCCTTTCTCCTAACATAGACCCTCATGGTCCTACCAAATCTGATATTAGATTTTTCAGTTTCCTAGTTGATCAAGGAACTCACTTTTTCATTCTATTTTACCATATTCAAGATCTTTTCTGTTACAGCTGAGTTGAGACCATAGATTCCTTTGTTGAGTTTACAAACCTCGGATTTATCTGCAGATTTGAAACCAAGAGGTTGAGTCATATAAAGTGATGGCATACCCCCTAGCCATGATCAAGCACTTTCAAGAAGAGTTGAAGTCATCTGTTGAAGATGGACCTAGACTCTCTCTTAGGCCATCATGGAGCTTTTAGAGTAGGAATAATTTTTGGGCCTTATATTTTGAGCCAAGTAGTCTAGGATTTATTTAGACTTTTGTATTATGGACCTAATAGTGTAGGATTTATTTTGGGCCAAGTAGAATAGAGTTTTAGACCACTTAAGTCAACAAAGGTCAAGGCCCAAAGATGACCTAAGTGGGACGTCCAAAGAGGCTAGAGTGGGGCGCAAGAATGGGCTGTCCAAACCAAGGTTATCAAACTCGCGAGTTTACGTAAACTCGTAAGAGTCGAAGAGTCGAGTAAACTCGACTCGTAAACTCGTAAGAATTTACTTCAGATGAAAAATATTATATAAATAATATCTTAATTCAAATAAGTGTACAAAATTATATAACTTTAAATAAATAAAATTTCTAGATATATTGTTCATAAAAATAACTATTGTAAAACATAAATACTTGGATTATTGTCATTAATTTTGATGCATTTCATTAAATATATAATAAAAAAAGACCAAACAACCTTGTTTTTCTTAATTTTTCCCCCTTTCAAGCTCGCAAAATCGCTCCAAACTCGCGATTCTACACGATCTTACCGATTTCACAATCAATTCTACCGAGTTTACGCAGAAAAGAGTTTACTTCCGAGTTAACTCGGAAGCCATGTCTGGGAACGTAAACTCGTAAGAGTTTAAGAGTTAACTCGAGAGTTTGATAACCATGGTCCAAACCTCTCAGAGAGTGGCAATGTGTCATGCTCACATTGGAGAGGATTTCCCATAGGTAGTGGTCATATGTCCTCCTCCTAATGGAGAGAATTTTCGGCACATGTCCTCCCCATAATGGAGAGGATTTTCACCTTGTTCTCCAAGCTAGCCAAAGTTGAGTTTTTAGGTCTAGCTTTTGCATATTTGGAGACACCCTTAGCCTATAAATAGAGGTGTCTCCCACTTTTGTATTCACCTTTGAATTTGAGTAATGTTATGCTATCCTTTTTGTGTTATATCACTCATCTTAGGTCACCAAAGGTTAGAGTATCCCATATGGTCTTCTCTAACCACCTTCTAAAGTTGACCTAACCTCTCTTAGAGCACCATCAAACACCATTCCATCACCATCCAAGAACCGTGAGCATCACCACCCAAACCCACTAAGCTTCCGCACCACCTTTATCCTTTCACCTCACCATAGCATCTCTTCTAGCTTTGGCCCAACCTAGCTAAGGAGGTTGCTATCATAAACAGTCTCATTAAGTGATCCACTCAAAAAGGCAATTACATCCAAATGAAACAATTCCCAGCCATTGTCAAGGCAATCATGAGGGTGATCCGTATGGTGATAGGCTAGATATCATGAGAAAAGGTCTAGTGGCAATCAAACCAGGAACCTGATTGAAACCCTTGGCAACCAAGCGAGCTTTATGACGATCACTAGGACGAGCAACCAGATCCCCAAGTTCTTTTTTGAGAAGATATAAACAACAAGAGGACAAGGTTGATTATTTTGCAGGAATTAGAGGGCAAGATAAGAAAGAAGAGAATATGTGTGAAGAGGAAGGCAAAGACGAAAACTGTGATGGAGACATTGTTGCTGTTGCTGATGAGAAAGTTACTGAAGTTGCTTGTAAGGGTGGATAACATGACAAATGTTGGTGGGAAAATACATCAGGTGAAGACCATGAGGAATGTTATGACTCTTGCTTCTCGGAGTAAAGTTGCAAAAGTTGTTGGTTTTAGTGGATATAGTGTGGTAGGTCGTGGTGCATATGTCAAAACAGTGAAGGAGGGTTAAGACAAAGGAAAGAAAGCAAAATGTGGTGGGAACATTGTGACTATTATGTTTGGGAATAGAGTAGAAGATGCGACTGTTTTGAGTGGGGAAAAATTCAACCAAGAATTCAAGATATTGGTGTCACAAGCAAATAAAACACCAGAAGACCAATAGCAAGGATATTTCTTTGCAGGGCTGCAATCTAATATTCAAAATCGATTGCCACAACAGGAACCACAAGACTAGATTAGAGATATGAAAATTGCTCTAGAAGTGGGCAAAGGGTCAACAATGAAGAATCACACCCTTTATAGTGAAGAAAGAACCAAAACAAAAGTGAGATTTGTAACAGAAAAATATATTATGATGGAGGAGGAAGGGGCTACAACAATAAAGAGAGTTGGAGGTGGAGATGCAACTAGGCAACAATTTTTCCCAAAATCATATTTACGTAATATGAATAAAGAATTCAGGGTTGAACTTAGATGTGATAATGATTGGAACATCAATGACATTGGAATTTTGGGATTCCAAATTACTAGGATCAGAATCTGGTTTACAAAAACCACTCTCATGTCGACCACCACTCAAGCCTCTAGATCTGAAATTGCTAGCAGTAGCTAGTGGGTTCCCTTTTTATGATAAGACAATATCATACTGCTATGGGATCAAGCTTCATTGTTCAAACCTTGAGGACAAGGTTGTTATGCAGCGGTGTGTAATGACAAGATATAATGTGTATGATAGGAGGAAACAGATTAAGAAGTAGCTGTTAGTTAGGTTGTTAGGGTGAGTGAGGTTTCCTTTATATAGTTGGATGATCCTGGTGTGCAGGGGACTTTTGGGGGATAATTTTGTAGATTGAGCTTTAGCTCTTTGTGAAGGAGAAACCCTTGGAGGAGACAATGTTCTCCTATTTTTGTGTTCTTTTCAGTCTATACAATAAAGAATATTACTCTTCTTTTCCTTTTCAATTCTAGGTTCTTAACTCCAAGGCAAAACACGCGAACAAGGAGTAGATTCGAACTTGAATAGAACTACAACCGAAGCAGCACAAATCGAAGCGTAAGAAATTGCAATAGTCAGGAAGAACGCGGAGAATCCAGATCGGTGAGAAAAAATGCTAATGATACCATCTTACAGTTATAAGATGGAGAGAAAAGAGAGAGAAAACTGAACAAATGTAACTAATTTTATTAATGTGTCAACTACTAAAGTGTGTTGTACGATTTGGTATTTATAGAGAAATACACATATTGACAGCTATACCCTAACACTACACATATTGACAGCTGTACACTCCAGCTGGAACACCTAATGACACTAACATACACTAACACTATGGATAAGTTCCCTGCACTTGCAAATACACTTCTACATGCACAATCATAGTCATCATAGTTAAACATAGGCAACTCCACCTTCTTCATTAACTGTTTGAACTCCTCTAACGCTCACCTTGTAAATTCAACATGATCCCCTTATGATAGGATATAATGTGGATGTGGGCAGGATAGAAGGAAACAAACTAAGAATTAGTTGTTAGTTGGGTTGTTAGGTTGAGTGAGCCTTTCTATATAGTGGGGGGCGGGGGGGGGGAATTGACAGGATCATTACCATCCTATGTGAAGGAGAAACCCTTGGAGGAGAGAGTGCTCTCGTATTTTTGTATTCTTTTCAGTTTATACAGTCTATACCCTATGGAAATATTACTCTTCTTTCTCTTTTCAATTCTGGATTCCTAACACCTTACCATTTGATTCCTCCTTGTTCTTACTAATTATGATGATTAACCTTTCCTAATTGTCCTCTACTTTGATCTGACTCACTTGTAGAATGGATTTGAGGCCTTCTACCTTTGTCTCAAATGCTGCAACCTTGGCCTCCATCTTCTTGGGTGGCATTGCTGCTTTTGTCACCATAAAAATCTAGTCTCTCCTTCCCTCACGATTTGGCAGGTCAGACCCAACGTTAGAGACCAAAACAAAGAACAATGAAACAGTGAAATTGGAAAATGATTTTTTTGTTATTTAATATTGAAACGTCAAATACAACAGGAGTAAACTCCTACGGCCACAGACCTATGCTCCCACAGAGCAGCTACTGCCCTTTGGCCATAAATGTGTATTCTTTTTCTCCCCCTTCCCCCTCTCCATAAGACTCCTCATATAGCCTATATTTCACTTCATGCATTTGTCAATTCTGTTACACCTACTGCTATGTCAACCCCCCTCTTTCCTTCTGTGTTCCTCTTAACATAGACCCTCCAAACCTTGGCCTTCCCTATAAATCTAAGGCCTCCTCCAAGTAGCTTAACTTAAGGAGTCGTATTTGAATCAATAAAAAAGAGGTTTGAAATTGTCCTAAAATTGGAAACAGTCAGTTCCAAAAGAAAATTAACTGATATTTAAGAGTTAAAGGACAAAAGGTAAACCTTTTAAAATTTAAAAGGAAAAAACTAAATTTAATTAAAAAAGGAAGCAAAAATATATTTTAGACCTTTCTATCACAACATCGTTAATGAAAACTGGTATAGATGGAATCTTCGAGTACAACTATCAGAAATAGAGAACAATGGGTAATAATATCAAAGGTTTGCATCTCTTCTCTTATGTACAGGCCATACAGGCTAGAAAACAAAAAGATGCTATGCTATTATTCATCACCAAAATAGAAAGCTAAGCTTTTATCGAAATAAACAACCCTGAGCAATTAACAAGCAAGCATTATCTGATGGAAGATGAAAAATTCCACAAACCTCTAGCTCAGTCCCAATCTATTCCATTATGAACTACTGACTACAATTTACAACACTAGGAAGTTTGATAATCTTATACAAATACCAGGTTTAAGGTCACGATGAATGATCCCATGAGAGTGTAAGCATTCCATTGCTCGCGCAATATCAAGAGCAAATGCAACTGCCACACGCATATCCAAGCAGTTTGGACGGATACCCCACAGGTATTTGCGCAATGTTCCCCCTAACAGAAGTTCAGTTACAATAACCATAACGGGTTCTTTGCAGGCTCCAATAAACTGGCATCAAACAAATGTATCCGTTATTGTGTGACTTATTTTTAGAAATACATGCATACATACATGCATACACATACGTGTATATATATATATATAGATATAGATATATTTCGAGCATCGGTTAATGTTGTAACTATCTATCGCCAATCTCAATTTGTGTATATACAGACACGCTTCAGAAAAGAGAAAAGCTTTCATTCTGGGACGACCCACCTTAACTAGATTTTTGTGTTGAACTCTAGATAACATTGCAATTTCTCTGCCAAACCGAGCCTCTCTCCTAGAAATCTGTTCTGGGGTTTCACCCTTATTAATAATCTTAACAGCAACATTCTGATTTTTATATCTACAAAAATAAGAAAATTAAACAAGACGGCACACAGTCATCCAATAATTCTCTATTACGATCCAATAGTGGATGAAAAATATGTATTTGTTTTCTAAACAAATATATCATATAAATAGTTAATCTGAAATTGTGCATAAATCTAGTGATATCCAAAACAGAACCAATTTTTTTCTTACAAAAAATAAACGTTGACTTACTTTCCTTCGTACACTTTGGCATGGGCACCTTCCCCAATTTTTGGCCCAACAAATAGTTGCTTTGGATCTATAAGCCACTTTGCATCCAGACTGAACTCCACCACTGAGTGAACCTCAGTGACAGATCCCATTCTGCTTCCCCTAAAGATGTTGAACAAACAAGTATAGCAAGTAGCAGAATTACTCACAGTCAGCAAAAAGATCATGCCCTCTAAGCACTACAAGGAACAGCTCATACACTTGTGCTACAGCATATATTGACCTGTGGGTTGAACAAACCAAAAAGGCTGAACTGAGTACCCAAAAAACACCATGTTCCAATATTTTTCAGAAGCACTCACGAAAAAACCAACAAATCGGAATAAAAGGCCTTAGAAGCAATGAGTAGAGAAAAAAGGAAACAACACCTTTTACACTCTTTGATTATGGAATGGAGTTAAAGGTTGAAAACCAAAGGTAGGCACGAAAACTAATAACCCAGATGGAGATTCGGGACAAGAAAGAGGTTGGAAACTAAGGTGGATGTTGTAGTAGGAGAGAAGAGAAGAAAGAAAGGATGATTACATTATTTTAATCTATGACGCGTGAGGCATTTGAGAGAGAGAGAGAGAAAGAAAGAAAGAAGGGTTCTTGTGGTAAAGTTAAGCCGCGGAAGAAATGGTGTCTGTGTCAGAAAACAGTGCCGCAAGTGGTAAGTTGTGGGTGTTTTTCTTTGGAATAAAATGTGCAGAGAGATGGAGTTGGAAGAAATCTATATGCTATTAGGGGTATTAATATACTAATAATAATAACAGACACAAGACAAAAAAAATAGTATTAATTAAATAAATCCATTTGAGTTACGTGGTATTTAAACAATTAATTTATTAATGGATGAAGTGAGTTACTGCTGATTATGTAGTGGACAGTGTGGTCAATGCAATTATTTTGTCAAGTTGGGCCTTTTAGTTCCAAGGGGATTTACAAATGGTGAAGCTACAGTCATAACTAGTTAGGTAAATTGGGAGGTATCAACTCATTATTGGAATGTGTTAATTAAACCGCCTTAATTTCTAGTTGATTTTATCCAATCCTAACTGTTCTATTATCATTTTTTTTTTCTTAAAAGAATTGTCTATCAAAGAAAATATTAGTTATTTAAGAAAAAATCTCATGTTTACTCGCTTAGCAAACCCAGATTAATGAAAGGTTTTGTCAGATATTAAGAGGTCAAATTGGAAGGCTAGGTCAAGATTTATCCAAAACCTAATTTTTTTTTCTAAAATTTATTTACTTAATTTAATTTAATATAGGTTTTTTTATCTGATTTAATAGATATATTAAAAAGTATTGTTCAATGAGGTCTATTAAGTCTTTTTATTTTATAACAATCCAAAATATATTTATTGAAAAAATATTTACATATCATAATTAATCTTGACAGTTTGATATTATGATTATCATTTATGGTAAGGTATCATTTTGTTATTATTATCTACTCTATTATTATTAACTATTTGAGGTAACTATTATTTCAATGTTATTATTTGATAGCACAACATAAGTCAACGGTCCATGTTAATCCGAAAACTTTCTTACTAACTTAATGTCGGAGAATCTTTTTATATGTGAATCTTCCCTCACATTACAATCCTTAGGACTACACATCCAAATCCTCAAAGTCATTCTGATCATGCCACATGTCCTAAGGATCGAACTCAAGACCCCGATAAGAACATTTGGCACCCAAGGAGTACACGTCCAAGTCCTCAAAGTCATTATGATCATGCCACATGTCCCAAGGATCACACTCAAGACCCCGATAAGAACATTTGGTCAAAAAAGAACAAATCTCAAGACAAGCTTTGTCAAACGGTCACATTGCCTAATCCAAAAGACAAGTAACATCACAACGACTATATTCACAAAGTGTTTAAATAGAAGACCATGAGAAAGAAGAAGATGATGATGAAAAGGAGAGAAAATATGAAGATGTGAAGATATCTCATCATTCATTGAGCGAGGAAATCTCTTTAAGCTATCAATTCTGAAACACTCCTATCAAGAAAAAGGAGAAAGAGAAGAGCTCAAGAAAAGAAGAACACTCTCAAGCTTCATCATAATATCCACTTGAGGAAAGAGCGAAAGAGTGAAAAGCAGGAGCCTCTCAAGTTTTATTGTAATATTTGTTTGTGCCTAACACAAGAGAAAAATAGAGAAATAGAGAAAGAGTAAAGTAAAGCATCTCCCTTGCACCTCATTGAATTGTATGCTTACTTTTGTAAGGAGAGAAAAATAAAGATGAGAGAAACATATGTGAGTGTTTAAATAGCTTTGTATTGTATTCAAATTCTCTCGTAGAGAGTTATAGTCTAAACAACTTGTAAGCAATCTATGATTGCAATTCTGAAGATAATCAAAACACTTACAACTTAACTTTGACAAATTAAGGAAATCTAGGCGAGATCGTCTAGTACTAGGAGTGGTGCTAATACTCAACTGATATAGGGTAAGTGAAGGTTATTTGTTGATCAGGATTACCATTAGTGGTGAAGAATATTGCACAACCAGGAGTGGGTGAAACTCAAGGAAATCTCGGCAGGTAATTGAGTACTAGGGTGGTGCGAATACTCGAGGAAATCTCAACAAGTACCTGAGTACCAGGAGTGGTGCGAATACTCAAGGAAATCTCGGCAGGTAGTTGAGTATTAAGAGTGGTGCGATTACTCAATTGATCTAAGGTAACTAGAGGTTATTCGTTGATCAGGGATGCCAAGAGTGGTGTAGGATACTACACAACTAGGAGTAGGTGAAACTCGAGGAAATCTCGACAAGTAATTGAGTACTAAGAGTGGTGAATAATACTACATAATCAGAAGTGGGGAAAACAAAACTAGATGAGTTTTAAAGGCATTGAGAGCATTTAGGGATACCAGGAGTGGTGAATAATACTACGCAATCAGGAGTGAGTTAAACTCAATTGTACTTCATTGAATATTTAGTGAAACCCTCTAAGTTAATTTAGAGGAGAATTAGACGTAGCCCTAACAGGTGAACCAGTATAAAACATCTTATATGTTTTTGTTTATTGATAGATGATTGAGGTCGTACCCGAATCAAATTAATGTGCAATTAGAAATGCGGTATATTAGGGAATGACTCCTAGGTCGTCTCTCAAGGACCAATTTTTGGCTTGCAGGTGCTACAAATCCTCTTTGCATCCTTGAAGATGGTGGGCCAGTAAAATCCCCAGCCAAGCACCCTGCAAGCTGTCCTTTGTATGCCAAGATAGGTTTAAATACTTTTTTGGTCCCTAAGTTAAGTCCTGATGTCCAAATGAGCTGAAATTTTGTGAGAAACACCCTAAAATCATGAAAAGATAGCACAAAATATTTCAAAGCAAAATTCAAAGGATAACTATTGTAACCAATAAAAGAAATTATGGAAAAATTGGAAATAAAACTTTAAAAATAATAAAGAAATATAAAACGGCCACTTTTTGTAAATGGAGGTGTGGGGAAGCAAAGAAGCAATTTGGAATAGATAGATCTCATTTTTCTACCCAAAAAGAAAATATAATACGTCCAATTCTGATATCGGGAGCAAAAGTTATGATTGTTTGAAGTTTTGACAAATATGATTTTCACACATTTTTATATCTCAGAACTGAGACTACCACAAGTACTTCTGGTATTTTTCTATCAAAATATGGAACAAAAGATGTGAGCACAAAAAAATTCAAAGGAAAATAACACCTTTAGCTATCAAAACGAAAAATGCGAATTAATTAGGAAAATTGGGCACTATTCACGATACTATTCACCGCGCGCAATATTACTGTTCCATTGGATTTTCCTACGTAAACATGCCAAACAATATCCAATTCTCTTAATTATGACTTTTTCAACATGAAACAAAAATAACACAAACAAATGTAGACACTTAAAACTTAAACTACATAAAACGCACACATTGAACAGAGCATACAGAACACAAAACACACATTAAAGAAACACTAACATGAAACCTTAGACAAAATCGTTGGTCCTCGACAACGGTGCCAAATTTGATTGAGATCATACCCGAATCAAATTAATGTGCAATTAGAAATGTAGTATATTAGGGAATGACTCCTAGGTTGTCTCTCAAGAACCAATTTTTGGTTCAGTAAAAGGATCAAACATGTAGTGGGGGGAGGGGTTGTGTGAACAAAATTACGAATACAAGGCATGAATTAAAGACACGAATTAAAATATGTTGGTCACTAGATCAATTGCAATGCTTCCTATCCTTGATTAACAATAAATTAAATGCTCCTCTCACCCCTAATCCAACATGAACTAACCAATTAAGCAAAGGTTAATCCGGTCTTCAAAAATCTAAATTAAGCAAACACGATGCATATGTCTAACCCATTGTGTACACACAGATTAATCAACTAAGTAGAGATTAACTTAATTCATATTAGACATTAAGCGTGCATCAATTTGAAACGCACAAAACATATTAAACATTATGCAAGGACAAAACAACAGAAACAATGGTGCAGTAATAACCTCAAGGAAGCAATGCAATCTCCCTAATTACCAACCCAAGAAAATTAAGTTTCCATTATGAATAAATGTAAATAAGAGAACATACAAAGCAAAGCATCATTAAAACGCAACAGAATCAAAACCTAAAATGCAACAGTAGAATAAAAACATAACAGCAAAACGATAACTAATATTGGAACAAAATTGTAATACTAGAACGAAATGTAATAATGGAACGAAATGTAATACTGGAACAAAATAGAGATTGAAAATGTAATTGGAAATGCGAAAATGCAGAATGAAACGAAAATGAACAAGCAAGAACAATAGCAACACAGTAAAACGAGAAATTTGAATTACACTTCAAACAAATTCAGAAACACAAGGAATGAATAAAGGAGAGAAAATGAAAACGAAAGCAAAACCTCATAGAGAGCTCTGGTCTAGAAGCTAAAAACAAAAATAAAATAAAATGAGAGTGTCTAAGTGCATGGGCACTCAACCCTAGGTCCCCAAGTCAGCCCCTCATTTGGGCCTTTTACAAATCTGACCCAAAATAGGCCCAAAACTAATTTTGGTCCAAAATACAAAGGAAAAACAAAATAAAAAGGAAAAACAAATATGGGGTGGATAAATGACATGGCAAATGATGTGGCATCTTCTCTTGAAGTCCAAAATAAAAGTCCATAAACTACCCCTGAAAATAATAATAGGAATAATTAATTTTAGATGATTCAAATTAATCAAAATAAGAATTATTGATCAAATCAAGCCCAAATAGAAAAAAAATGAGAAAATAATTGAAAGTTAAGCACAATTCATTAATTAAATTCTGTGCGGAAAGCTAAGTGAATATAACAAAATAATGATTCATCAATAAACGATGTAGTTTGTTAAACTTTCCCAAGCTCGCTCTTGTATAACATGCTTTACACAAGACTATTGTCAACACTCTAACTTGGATGCGTAAAGTTGGTTAAGTAAATGATCTCACTAGAATAACGTTTACTAACTGAATGTAAGTACAATACAAGTATTATGTACATTATGATCAGATCGTAAGTTGCGAAAAAGTTTGAAAACATTATTCAATCCCCTTCTAGTGTTTTCCCCACACCTTCAAGATGGAGACGCCACAATCTAGCATATTGATGAGTCATTGAAGATTCGCCATAAAGATCTCAATCTTTGATAAGAACCAATATTCTATGACAAGAACCAAAAGAATCTTCTCTCAATAAATTCAAAATTCATATAATGATTATCAAAAGTGTTTACATTTGTCTCTGGTGCAAGTATATATAGCCCAGATATCACAAAGAAAGACCAAAGATGTTAGGCGTATAACAAATGCGAAAATTCAATTGTTGTAGACACGGACTCTTCACCCAGTGAGCATACAAAAAATAAAACTTTACAAAATCTCTTTCAAAAGCTAAAACATATTCTATAAGTGTTCTCCAAGACATGATTTTTATTTCCTTTGAGTTCCAAGCTTTATGGAACTTCAAAAAGATTTGTTCTTCCAAGCTTTTGACCTGTAACCTTGTCATAGATCTTTGGAATTGTAATGGTTTATCATCAAGTTCTTTCTGCATTGGATCAATGAACAATTCTTTATCAATTCATAATTTGTATTAATCTTCAATTATGTGAATCGAAAACTTATTTTATGGTTGAAGTGTCTTCTGCATATAATTCCAAATAGACTAAAATGTAGAGGGTTTAAAGAGAAGACAATATAAAAAAGTAGAAAGATTAAAATAGCATTAAACTTTAGAGAATAGTGTGATTAGATCAACATTTTTATAAAAACACATTTTATTTATATATAATGCCTATTTTTGGAAATGAAACCATCAATTTTTATATTTTTGTTTGTCTTACCTATTTTTACTCTTTTTTCTCCATGACTAAACCCAGGGGTAAATTTTCTTTTCTTGGCACGATTACTCATTATACTAAACAATAAAAATGTTACAAAAATCACATTCGTATAATAAATATACACATGCACCAGATACGATATTCATAACATAATTTAAAATAATAAAGACAGGAAAAAAAATGGTCTTGCATAGAAAAAGAAATGAACACATCAAGAAAGGGTATAGAGTAAATTTGATGCTTGAAAATGGAAGATGTAGTAAGATTAACACTTAAGCTAAGTCAATATCAAATAATTTCCTGAAATATTACATAAGTTATTAAATTTAAATAGTTATTTTCATTTTAGTTTATAAATATAGTCTACTTACACTTTTTAGGATTAATTATAATTCACCGCTCTATTATAGTTATTTCATACATTTTATTAAGTTGTTTCTCTACTTTTTATCATCATACTTTTAAATCTTTATGTATTTTATTCATTTATAGAATATTACACGTGTAAAATATTGTTTCCTCATTTAATGTGACATCCTCGTCAACTAAAAGCATTTACCACAAAACTCCAACTTTGACTTTGCATTCTCACTGCCTCGCTTGGGGGTGGCAATTAAAGTAATGGAATTCAGACCTTGTTCCCAAAATTAGACAAAACCCACTTCGCATCTCACTTTTTCCCTGATCCACAATGGAAAAATTTTCAATTTTGTTTTCATTGGTGATGCTGGGTCTGGCCATTTGTAGTATGGAGAGAGTGGAAGCAGCTCAGAAAGCTCCTTGGAGGATTCAGACTCTCTTCTCTGTGGAGTGTAATAACTACTTTGACTGGCAAACGGTTGGACTCATGCACAGTTTTAGAAAGGCGAAGCAACCGGGTCACATCACGCGTCTTCTCAGTTGCACTGAGGAGCAGAAAAAAACTTACAGAGGGATGCATTTAGCTCCTACTTTTGAGGTTCCCTCGATGAACAAACACCCCACAAATGGTGACAGGTAAAGTAGAATCAGTGTTAGCAATCAGCTTCAGGAGTCTAATTTGGGGATAAAAGAGAGTATATTGGTTTTATGTGTTGTAGTTTTATTGAGAACTGATCTGCTATCATTGACACTGGTTCCTATTTTACTATGCTTGCTATTGCCACTCCGGTGGTACAGTTTTACATAATGCATGATGTGTTGCTGTGTGATTGTGTTGACGTTAACCATTGCAAAATTTTGTGCATTTCTGTGCTAGCTAATTTATTCCCGTGAATGTATATGTCTTAATTTGTGTTTGCATCAATTGGTTATCAAAACTTATGTGCTTTGGTTTGTATGAGTGTCTTTTACTTAAGTGATCTCTTTTCAAGTAGAAAAGATGTCTTTTATTAAAGCATGTTGTCCAAGGATATACTATTTTAATTGTGAGTGAAGACCTTTTTCCTATTTGACTTCTGCTCCTCTGAAATTAATGCTGGGTGTTAGTTAAATTTTATTTGCCTTTTTTTTTTCACATTCAGTGTCAGTACTTTTGCATTGTGTAAGTGGTTGATCCCTACCATTCCCATCTTTACAGGGATGTGAATTTTAGTGTTTGGCAAAATAAGACACATAAATACCATATTGTAGAAGTAAATTAGTTGCATCCCTTTCCTATAATAGGGTGCATGAGATATAAATTTTGTCTACTATGCAGGTACCCTGCAATAAACAGACCTGCTGGGGTTTTACATTGGCTCAAATACAGTAAAGATGCAGAGAATATTGACTGGGTTATTATCCTTGATGCAGACATGATAATCCGTGGCCGAATTGTACCATGGAAACTTGCTGCAGAGAAAGGAAGACCTGTTGCAGCATATTATGGGTATTCACTAATATCTTAAATGCTTAGTTAGTAATTTTTTTAGTGATATAGTGTTAATAGCTAGATATTCAGACAATGGAAGGATGTAATTGGGCTAGTTTAGCTTCATTTAAGGCAAAGAGCAGATTATAAGAATATTAAAGTTTTAAAGACCTGGGATGTTTTCATTTGACAGATTATAATTGGGCTAGTTTAGCTTCATTTAAGGCAAAGAGCAGATTATAAGAATATTAAAGTTTTAAAGACCTGAGATGTTTTCATTTGACATATTTTTGGCGATGAGAGAGGGATTTAAAGTGTCTAATGGTATAGTTGAAAATATAAACTTCTCTAAAATCCAAGCAAGAAAGACTTAGTATCTTGACTTTGAATTTTTTGAAAACAGTACTGATATCTTGTATTTTTTATTCAGTGTTTAAATCTCTGAATCACTATGAAAACATGCCATAAGAAAAATAAAATTCCTTCTCTAGGTATTTAAGAGGTTGTTACAATATATTGGCTCAACTGCACACAAAACATCCAGAACTTTGTGACAGAGTAGGTGGACTTTTGGCAATGCATATAGACGACCTGCGATCTTTGGCACCTATCTGGCTTTCAAAAACAGAGGAAGTACGGCAAGATAGGGCTCACTGGGGAGTAAACATAACGGGTGACATATATGAGAAAGGATGGATTAGTGAGATGTATGGATACTCTTTTGGTGCAGCAGAAGTGAGTTGACCCTTTAAAATGTTTTTTGTATTTAAAATATTTAAATTTCACTATTTGTTTTGCTTTTATCCTTCTTTCACTCTTTCCATTTGGCTTTTCTTATGCTGCTCATAGGTTGGGCTCCATCACAAGATCAATGATAACTTGATGATCTACCCAGGTTATGCACCCCGGGAGGGAGTTGAGCCAATTCTTCTCCATTATGGGCTACCATTTAGGGTAGGAAATTGGTCATTTAGTAAGGCTGACCATGATAAGGACGATATTGTTTATAGCTGTGACCAGCTCTTTCCTCAACCTCCTTATCCCAGGGAGGTATGTATAGCAACATATTAATAGGAGAATACTTTTATCTTTTAGAAAACAGCTTCATATTCCAGTGACATACTTGTCTCATAGTCTTGTAGAGAAGCATAGATATTCCCTTTGATGTGTATATATGAGACAGTATTTTAAGCCTAATGTTTAAGTCATTATACTGAATGCATCCGTACATCAGTTTTTACTTTTCATGTTTTAATGAAGCTTGAAAATTTCTTATTGCAGGTAATGCAGTTGGAAATAGATCCTAATCAACGGAGAGGACTATTTTTAAGTATAGAGTGCGTCAACATTCTAAATGAAGCTCTTCTGATACATCATGCTGCTAACGGCTGCCCTAAACCAGCATGGTCTAAATATCTGAATTTTTTAAAAAGCAGAGCCTTTGCTGAACTAACTAAACCAAAAATTGTAACTCCTGCTACTCTACAATTGATGGAGGATACAGTACAAAAACATATTGATCATGATGATACCCAGCCATATCCTAAAATCCATACTGTTTTTTCCACTGAATGCACACCATATTTTGACTGGCAGACTGTAGGGCTTATGCATAGCTTCCGTTTAAGTGGACAGCCAGGAAATATATCTAGACTTCTCAGCTGCTCTGATGCAGACTTAAAGCTATATAAAGGCCATAACTTGGCTCCAACCCATTATGTCCCTTCTATGAGTCAGCATCCATTAACAGGCGATTGGTAATTCTATGTGTATTTCAATTGTCTTATGTTTGTCTTCGTAGTTACTTTCTATTTCTGCACATACAGTCTGGAAATAGGAATCAATCAAAAAAAGGGGTTATAACATGAGATGTGCAAAAGACACATTTTGCAGCTTCTTTTTGATTTTTCAGAAGATTTTAAAACTAATGTAGCTAAAAGCGTTTCATCTTGATGAACTTCTCCTGATGATAAAATTATGATTTTATCTGAAACTGTATTTGCTATGGTCAAACTTGTTATCTGCCTTGGTTGATTTTTTCTTTTACAATTTCTATTTTTTCCTGATTTTTGTTTCTTGCGAAAACAGTGCGCTTGCTAACATGGGGACTAGATGATGAGTAACAGATAAGATATATCTTCTCAATTTTATTTGATTATTGAAACAAGTGAAACCTCTAGATGTGACTATTATTAGTTATGTATTGGGCGAACTCCAAATATATTGTTCTTAATGGGGTCTTGAACATGGTCCTTTGGGTAAGTGGTGTGATCCGAATGGCCTTACGTTCCTGGCGTATAGTCCTAAAGTTTGAAACATAAGGAAAGACCCATTTACAAAAAACTCTCTAACACTCAAGTCAGTAAAAATGTTTAGATCTTTATGAATAAAAGAGAGAGTATGAGAGGGTGTCTATGAGATTGAGTGAGTATTCCTTGGGAAATACCAGTTGTATTATATGTATTCCTTGGACCAATGTTGTATTACAAAAATAATACTTACCTTAGATAGATAATAATAATGAAGTGATACTTTATCATGAATAATAACCATAATATCAAATTGGCTAGATTGACGTTAATATGTAAATATGTGAATATTCCCAATAGATGTATTTTGGGTTGTTCCAAGTCAAAGAAGTTTAATGCGCTTTGTTGGGTCGTGCTTTTTAGTATATCTATTGGGTCGGGTAGGTTCACATATGGTTCTTGGTTTAGGCCATCTATGTTCGGTGGGACTACCATCAAACTTCATTTATTTATTTATTTTATATGCGACGCTGCTCAATGTGGCAGGCCTCCAATAAGGGGTGTCTGGATCTGTGTGGAACAATAAGAGCGTAGGGAATTAGAGATTTAATCTGTAGCAAGGAAATAACAATTACGACAGTAAATTTTTAGGAGGTCCCTGAGTGAAGATAGTAGTTATAAGGCTGTCAGGGAGACTGCTAATGCATACATAACCTGATACATGTATAGACAACTTATTTGCATAGTTTGTGAATTCTTTATCAGTTAATTCAATCTTGATTATGATAACTCATGGTTTTGATAATGGTAACAAATAATAGTAAGTTTTGGTTGATCTAATCAAAGTTACTTAGTGTGTATCCGAAAAAACAAGATGAACACAATAAAGATTAAAGTCTATACGAAGCACAAAGCGGTAGACACTGTCAGAATATGTGAATTTATTAAGCAATAAATATTACAATTAATTTGGCAATTATGTGTAATCCCTAAAATTAAGGGATTAGGATTAGTAATTATGAGAAATAAAGAAGATTGGAAGAAAATATCCCCTTGTGTTTTTTGACTACACATAGGGTAGTTTATTTATATTGTAAGATATGGGCCAATGCCCTTAATACAGAATAGACTAAGCCCAAATAACAGAAACACACATCTTAACATTTAACACTCCCCCTCAAGCTGGAGCATATAAATCATATGTTCCAAGCTTGTTACAAAGATAATCAATTCTAGGTCCTCGTAAGGACTTAGTGAATATGTCTGCCAACTGGTTGCTTGAGTTAACAAACTCAGTCTTGATATCTCCGGATATGATTTTTTCTCGAATGAAATGACAATCAACTTCAATGTGTTTGGTTCTCTCATGGAAGACAGGATTAGAGCTAATATGGAGAGCAGCTTGATTATCACATATAAGTATCATGTGAGTGACATCTCCAAATTTCAATTCACTAAGCAATTGTTTAAGCCACACAAGCTCGCAAGTAGCTGATGCCATAGCTCTATATTCTGCTTCTGCACTCGACCTTGCCACAACACTTTGCTTCTTACTTTTCCAAGATATCAAGTTGCCACCAATAGAGACACAATATCCAGAAGTAGACCTCCTATCAGAAGGGGAACCAGCCCAATCAGCATCTGAATAGCAAACGATCTTTGTATCGTTGTTAGGGCCATATAGCAAACCTTTTCCAGGTGATCTTTTAATATACTTCAGTATACGAACAACTGCATCCCAATGGTCTTCACATGGGGAGTTTAGAAATTGACTCACCACACTAACTGCGAAGGAAATGTCAGGACGCGTAACAGTAAGATAGTTTAATTTACCAACTAGTCTTCTGTACCGTTCAGGATTTGAGAAAGGCTCCCCCTGATTTGGTAGGAGTTTGATGTTAGGGTCCATAGGTGTCTCAACAGATTTACAGTTCATTAACCCTGTTTCCTCCAAGATGTCTAACGCATACTTCCTCTGAGATATGACAATACCATCATTGGATTGTGCTACTTCAATACCCAAAAAGTACCGGAGTTTGCCAAGATCTTTGGTTTGAAAATGATGACAAAGGTGTTGTTTCATCTGCGAGATGCCAAGATAGTCGCTTCCTGTGAGAACAATATCATCGACATACACTATTAAATAGATACATCCAGCACTCGAGTGGCGATAGAACACTGAATGATCCGCTTCACTGCGAGACATACCAAATTGTTGAACAACACAACTGAATTTACCAAACCAGGCCCGAGGAGACTGTTTTAGGCCATACAAGGATTTGCGAAGACGACATACCAATCCAGATGACTCCCCCTGAGCAACAAAGCCAGGCGGTTGCTCCATATAAATTTCTTCCTACAAATCACCATTGAGAAAAGCATTTTTGACATCAAGTTGGTAAAGAGGCCATTGTCGAAGAGCGGCCATGGCAATGAAAAGGCGAACAGAGGTCATTTTTGCCACTGGAGAAAAAGTATCACCATAATCCAAACCAAAAATCTGTGTGTAGCCTTTGGCAACCAGTCGAGCTTTCAAACGATCAATTGTGCCATCAGGACCAACCTTGATAGCATACACCCACCTGCAACCAACAACAGACTTTCCAGATGGTAATTAGACAAGCTCCCAAGTTCCACTTTCCTGTAAAGCACTTAATTCATCCATCATAGCTTGACGCCAACCAGGATGAGTTAAGGCATCACCCACAGATTTGGGAATTGACACAGAAGAAATGGATGAGAGACAAGTATAAAAAGATGGAGATAATCTGTGGTAATTAAGAACAGTATAATGGGGGGAAGGGTTACGGGTAGAGCGTATACCTTTACGGAGGGCAATAGGCAAGTCAGACTCAGTTGCTGGAGCCGGAGGAGACACATGAGGCGGCACCGGAAGTGAGTCATGAGGGAGACAATTACGGCGACTATAAACCTGAAGGGGTGGAGGTGAAGGATGATCCTGTGGTGAATGAGAGTCTAAAGAAGGAGAAGACAAAATGGGTGGAGCATCACCAGGAGGATCACAGATAAGAGGAATATCAACAGTAACAGGGAGAGGTACAGAACTAGAAGATAGATGTGAAAAGTAAAAAGAAGACTCATCAAAAGTGACATCAGCAGAGATAAAATGACGATTGAGGGAAGGGGAAAAACACTTATAGCCCTTTTGTGACCGTGGAAATCCTAAGAAGACACATTTGTGAGACCTAGGAGATAACTTATCAAGACCAGGACTAAAATCATGAACAAAACATGTAGACCCAAAAACTCGAAGAGGTAATGGATGCAGAGGGTCTTGAGGAAATAAGATAGAATGAGGGATTTTGTTATCTAGGACGGAAGATGGCATGCGGTTGATAAGATAACATGCTGTGAGAACTGCATCACCCCAAAAACGTGAGGGTACTTGACCATGAATAAGAAGTGTACGAGTTGTTTCAATAAGGTGTCTATTCTTACGCTCAGCCACCCCATTTTGTTGAGGGGTATACGCACATGAGGTTTGGTGAAGAATGCCATGAGAAGCCATAAACTGTTTAAACGGTTGAGAAAGGTATTCACGACCATTATCACTACGTAAATTTCGAATAGACACCCCAAACTGTGTTTTTATTTCATTGAAAAAAGATTGAAAAATAGAAAACAACTCAGAACGATTCTTCATTAAAAACAACCAAGTACATCTGGAATAGTCATCAATAAAGGTAACAAAATACTGAAAACCTAAAATGGACTTAACACGACTAGGTCCCCAAATGTCAGAATGAACCAATGAAAAGGGGGACGACGCCCGTTGTGAGACACTACGAGGAAAGGAACTACGAGTATGTTTCCCTAACTGACAAGACTCACACGACAAACTTGATAATGTGGACAACCTCGGGACAAGTTGTTGTAGTTTGGCAAGACTAGGATGACCGAACTGAGCATGAAGAAGGGATGGTGACTCCATGACTACGCCAACATGTGGAGAAGGGCGGAGATGATAAAGGCCATGAGACTCACATCCTGTGCCAATCATGTGTTTCGAACTCCGGTCCTGCAACCAAACAGAATCTTTAGTAAAGGAAATAACACAATTTAGAGTACGAGTTAAACGACTAATGGACAATAAGTTGAAGGGAGACCCAGGGACATAAAGTACATGATCAATGGATATGGATGGAAAAATATTAACAGTACCAATACCATGAGATGAGACTCTAGACCCATCAGCCATTGTTACCGAGGGTAAATTAGCCGGACATGACAAGGAAGAAAACAAGGACTTGTTACCAGTGATATGATCGGTGGCGCCTGAGTCAAGGACCCAAGGTCCAAGGGAGTGAGTTAGACCAACAAAAGGTGTACCTGTACGTGCAACAGATGCAGATGTAGTGGAACCAGAGTGCTGATTATCCTCATACCATCTGAGAAATTCGTTAAAGATTGCAGGTTTGTCTACGATATTAGATGAAGTAGGATGGTCTGCAGACGGTGATCGGGGAGGTGGATCAGAATTTGCCACTGCTACAGGTCGAGGAGGACGTCCATGGAGAGCATAACATCTATCAATCTTGTGACCTAACTTGCCACAATGATCACATTTTGGACGTCCTTTACTTGGCTTGCGAGACCGACTTCGATCATCACGTTGAGAAGCCATAACAGAGGAATCATCAGTACGAGGAGATGTCTCAGTGACGGGTTTGCTCGGTATACGCAAAAGAGCAGAACAAGTAGAAGTAAAGTTGGGTATGACAGGGGAACCCAAAATCTGATCACGGACATGAGAAACATCATCAGAGAGTCCGTATAATGCCAACAACATGAAGAACTTTGATCGTTGTTCCAATTCTTCAGCAGGAGTGGAAGCAGGAGGTAATATATCATTAAAGTCATGAAGAAGGGCATGAATTTTACCCAAATATTCTGCCATGGGACCAGGATTGCGCGGACCAATAACAGTTAATAGGTCCTGACAAACACCATAAAGACGCTGAGTGTCATTTGTGTATAACAACTTCGCTTGTGCCCATACTTCTGAACATGTCTCATAGGATCGAAACATTTGTTTCAGTGAGGAGTGAATGGTGGACTTTATAACAATGCATAACTGAGCATCAATTTTCATCCAGCGGGAAGTGTCATCTATGAGAGCAGTAGTCACATTTTGAGTAAGATGATCTAAGTACCCCTGACTCTTCAACCAAAGTTTGATGTCGGACGCCCAGGTTGCATAATTTGTGCCATCTAACTTGTCAATGGACAAGTGTACATTCACATAATTAGTATATATTGAGGGATCAGAAGATGAGCCACCAATAGAGGTGTTTGTAGACGAGGAAGACGCCATGGAGAGGGAGAAACCCTAAAAATTCAAAGTGCTCCGATTGACGCAACGACCACAGATCCAGAAAGAGGGCGAGGAGGCGATCACGGCGGTGCTGATCGGCGGCGGAAAGCTCCGGCGACGCGCCGGCACGCGCGGCGGCAGCGGCGACTCTTGCGGCGGCGCGTGGAGGCGCGTGAGAGCTCCGATCGCGGCGATCTTCGTGCGACGGTGGTCGCCCGGCCGAGACGCTTCCGATGGTGTGGTCGCCGGTCGATTCTGGAGCTCCGGCGACGGCGGCGGCGGCGACGGCGACGGCGGCGGTGGCGACGGCAGCGGCGGCGACGCGACAACAGCAGCAGTGATGGGTGCCGGAGACCGTGGAGTTGACTGGAACTACTCCTGTGCTCTAGATACCATATGAGAAATAAAGAAGATTGGAAGAAAATATCCCCTTGTGTTTTTTGACTACACATAGGGTAGTTTATTTATATTGTAAGATATGGGCCAATGCCCTTAATACAGAATAGACTAAGCCCAAATAACAGAAACACACATCTTAACATTTAACAGTAATTATTGGGCAGATTTCCTTTCATTAAGATTAGGTATTATTGGATAGATATCTCCTGATTTAGAGACTTTATTTCAGGAGATTTTTTACCTTAATTAGACCATGGTTTGTTTCTTTTTAAACACCTATGTATTGATTGAAAAGTATGAAAGTGAGAATAATTATTTTCCAGCATCCTACTTCTGTTCTCAACATGGTATCAGAGCTCTAGGTTTTTCCTGGAGCCCTGGTCTTTGTTTTCTTGTCTCACGGCCTTCATTGCCGTTTCTTAAATATTGCTGGCCTTCATTGCCATTCTCATCTAAAAAGGGGGCAGCCTTAATTGCTGCTGTTATTCTTTCCGCTGTGTTAACCTAACCTCCCATTACGATGTCTGACGCTACATCAAGTAGAGAAGTCTCTAGTTCTTCACACAAAAATGGAGAACTCCAAGGTCTCCGAGCATCATACAGGCTGGATGGGAAAAATTTTCTCAAATGGTCCCAGTTTGTTAGAACCTATCTCAAGGGAAAAGGATGCCTGGTTCATCTCCTTGAAAATGGTCCAAGCATGGAGGATCCAGCATTTGCAGCATGGGATGAAAAAGATTCCATGATTATGTCTTGGTTATGGGACTCCATGGAAGCCACCATCAGTGACACTTGTATGTTTCTTAATACTGCTAAAGATATTTGGGACTCCATAAACCGCACATATTCCAAAGCTAATGACGCTGCCCAAGTATATGAAATCAAAATAAAAACTGCAGCCACAAAACAAGGAAGTAGAGGAATCACAGAATATGCGGCACTGTTGCAGAATCTATGGCAGGAACTTGATCATTACAGAGTTTTTGAAATGAAGTGTGCTGAGGATGCAATCCTCTTGAAGAAATTCATAGAGAAGGATCGTGTGTATGATTTTCTAGCAGGACTAAATCCTGAATTTGATCAGGTTAGAGTGCAAATTCTAGGGAGAAAGGATATTCCTTCACTAGAAGAAACCATCTCTATTGTTCGTGCAGAAGAGAGTCGGAGGAGTGTAATGCTTGAGTCTCAACCAATAGATGGGTCTGCTCTACTTACCAAACCTGATCTGGTGCAGAAAGGAAATGAGCAAAATACCAATTCCCTATGGAAAGGAAACAGAGATAATTTATGGTGCACCTATTGTCAGAAACCGAGACACAGAAGGGAGAAATGTTGGAAATTGCATGGCAAACCTCCAGGAAAGGAGTGGGTGAATCGTGGTGGACAACAAAAGTCCCAAGTACATGTAACACAAGCAGAGATTAAAGAATCTCCAGCAGTAGACAATTTCAATATGGAAGAGATAAAGAAACTGAAAAAGATATTGGGGAATATGGAGGAACCCTCTGGATCATGTTCTCTTGTTTTCTCAGGTAAAACTTCGTGTATGAATACCTCATATAATGTGAACTCTTGGATTGTGGATTCGGGAGCTACAGATCACATGACACACTTATTCCACTTGTTTCATTCTTATACACCCTCACCAAGTAATAGAAAAATTATTGTTGCCAATGGGTCAGTAGCTACTGTTGCAGGATATGGTAATATCCAAGTAAACCCCAACCTTATGCTTAAAAATGTTCTCCATGTTCCCAAACTCTCAGCCAGTCTTCTCTCCATAAAGAAACTAACCTCTGATCTCAATTGCTCTGCAATTTTTTTCCCATCTCTATGTGTTTTTCAGGAACAGGACTCGGGGAGGAGGATTGGACTTGCTAAAGAAAAAGATGGTCTTTACTACTTGGAAGTATCTCAAGAATCCAAAACCAACCAAGCAAAATCCCTTCACAGTATAACAAATAAGGATGAACTATGGCTATATCACTATCGTCTAGGACATCCATCATTTAAGGTGCTACAGTTTATGTTTCCACATCTGTATGCAAACTTAGATATCTCAAAACTTCATTGTGAAACTTGTGAATTAGCCAAGCACACTCGTGCATCTTTTCCCAACAGCAATAATAGAAGCTCTCAACCTTTTCAATTGGTTCATAGTGATATATGGGGACCATCTCCAGTACCTAATATCTCTGGGGCCCGCTGGTTTGTAACATTTATTGATGATTGCACTAGAGTTACTTGGCTCTATTTGATTAAACAAAAATCTGATGTAAGCACTATCATTCCCATATTTCACTCTATGATTAGAACTCAATTTGGAGTTAATATTAAAAGGTTTAGGACAGATAATGCTAGAGATTATTTCAACCAAACCATATCCTCGTATTTCCAATCTAATGGGATCATCCATGATTCTTCATGTGTTTATACCCCACAACAAAATGGAGTGGCAGAAAGGAAAAATGGGCATATACTCAATATAACTCGGGCACTTCTTTTTCAAGGGAATGTTCCAAAAAATATTGGGGAGAAGCTGTTCTTACTGCATCCTATCTTATTAATAGACTTCCCTCACATGGCCTAAGTAATAAGAGTCCAATAGAAGTCCTAAATAATTTCTTTCCTCACGTTAAGAAATCAAATGGACTGATTCCTAAAATATTTGGATGTACAGCCTTTGCACATGTCCCTGTTCAAGCTAGAGATAAATTGGATCCCAGGGCTGTTAAATGTATTTTTTTAGGATATTCAGCTACACAAAAAGGGTATAAATGTTATGATCCTATCATTAAAAAGTGGTATATCTCAGCTGATGTCACTTTTCTTGAAACTGAACCTTTCTTTAACAAAACCAGTCCTACAGAACAATGTCTAGAAGACCCTCATGAAAATACTGAGTTCTTAATTCTGCCATATACCAACAGATCTGAGCCTCCAACTATACAACATAATTCTGAACGAGAATCAGAAGCCGAAATGGATACAGATTTCCCCATTGAAGCAACTCGAATAGAAGTTGACAAGGTTTACACCAGGAGAAAGAAGATTCCAGATATGATGCAAGTCCATGAATCCAATCCAAGTTCTGCACCAGAAAATGAAGAAATACTTGAACCAGAAAATGAGATTGACCTTCCAATAGCCATCCGAAAAGGTACTAGAAATTGCACAAAAAAACCTCTTTATCCTCTCTCAAATTATGTTTCTTATGATAGATTATCAGCTAACCATAAAAGCTTTATTGTAAACTTGAATTCTGTGGTTATACCAAATAATATTACTGAAGCACTAGCAAAGAAAGAGTGGAGAGATGCTATGCAAGTGGAAATGACAGCATTAGAGAAGAATAACACTTGGGAAATTGTGGATAAACCCAAAGAAAAGAATATTGTTGACTGTAAGTGGATATTCACAGTAAAATATAATGCTGATGGGTCACTTGAACGATACAAAGCAAGATTGGTGGCCAAAGGATACACTCAAGCATATGGAATAGACTATGAAGAGACGTTTGCACCAGTTGCTAAAATGAATACTCTAAGGATTCTTCTATCCTTAGCTGCTCATTTTGATTGGAAACTACTACAGTATGATGTTAAAAATGCCTTTCTTCATGGAGACCTAGAAGAAGAAATCTATATGAATATCCCACAGGGGCTTGAAGGAGATAGACAAAATAAGGTGTGCAGACTTAAAAAGGCATTATATGGACTGAAACAATCTCCTAGAGCATGGTTTGGGAGGTTCTCAAAAGTTATGAAGGGATTTGGCTACAAACAAAGCCAAGGAGACCATACGTTGTTCATAAAACATTCAGAAAATGGGAAGGTAACAATTCTTTTGGTGTATGTGGATGATATTATAGTAACTGGGAATGATGAAAAAGAAAAGGAAAAATTGAAACAAAGACTAGTCCAAGAATTTGATCTCAAAGAGCTTGGAAAATTGAAATATTTTCTAGGAATTGAAGTAGCATACTCTAACCAAGGAATCTTTATATCCCAACAAAAATACATAACCGATTTGTTGGTTGAGACAAAGACTATTGGATGCAGACCCGCAACCACTCCAATGGACCCCAATCACAAACTGAGTAAATCTAGAGATGAACCAGAAGTAGAAAAAAGGATGTACCGGAGGCTGGTTGGAAAATTAATATATTTGGCGCATACCCGACCAGATATTGCTCATTCGGTAAGTGTAATAAGTCAATTTATGCATGAACCAAAGGAGTCCCACCTTCAAGCTGCCTACAGGATTCTCCATTACTTAAAAGGCACCCCCGGAAAGGGAATCCTATTCAAGAAGAATGAAAGATTGAACCTTGAAGCCTACACTGACGCAGACTATGCAGGATCTCTGATTGATAGAAGATCGACTACTGGATATTGCACTTTCCTGGGTGGAAATTTAGTAACGTGGAGAAGTAAAAAACAGAATGTGGTGTCTAGATCATCAGCCGAATCAGAGTTCAGAGCACTTGCTCAAGGAATATGTGAATTATTATGGATAAAAATTATTCTGGATGATTTGAAAGTTGATTTGAAGGGTCCCATGAAACTGTATTGTGATAATAAATCAGCAATAGAAATTGCACACAATCCCGTTCAACATGACCGGACAAAGCACGTTGAAATAGATAGACACTTCATCAAAGAAAAAGTAGACAAAGGTTTAATATGCATGGCATATGTCCCATCCAGGCAACAAGTAGCTGATGTTTTAACAAAAGGTCTCAATAGCCCTATCTTCCAAGATCTTATAAGCAAGTTGGGAATGACCAATATCTATTCCTCAGCTTGAGGGGGGATGTCAGAATATGTGAATTTATTAAGCAATAAATATTAAAATTAATTTGGCAATTATGTGTAATCCCTAAAATTAAGGGATTAGGATTAGTAATTATTGGGCAGATTTCCTTTCATTAAGATTAGGTATTATTGGATAGATATCTCCTGATTTAGAGACTTTATTTCAGGAGATTTTTTACCTTAATTAGACCATGGTTTGTTTCTTTTTAAACACCTATGTATTGATTGAAAAGTATGAAAGTGAGAATAATTATTTTCCAGCATCCTACTTCTGTTCTCAACAGACACTACACAAAGTCTAGACAATGTGATAGACTTCTTGGAACAAGAAATCCAAAACTCACACTAGAAAACACCAAACAAACATAAAACACTGAAACAGCCTTGTATTATTATTCTTGAAGACAAAGAATACAAGTCGAACACTTCCAAGGGAGCCCTCTCCCTTCACACATGAATACTCTGGTCCTTTCACCAAGGAACAACAAAAACAACATGTCTGCCCCTAGGCCTCCCTTCCCCTTTTAAAGTTACCCCTACTCGGAACAGACAACCAACCTGCCTCTTAATGGTTCCTAATAAACCCCCCAACTATTATGATTTATTTTTAACTCCTTTCCTCCTTTCATAAACCCTCCAAGTCCTATCAGTACCCGCTGGTCCTAGAACAACCCTGTCCTTAAGGTGAAATTATGGGAACTGCTCCCTAATTTTCATCTCATCCTCCCATGTTGCAACTTCTGGACCTCCTCCTTGCCACTCAATGAGCACCTGTGCCACGACTTCTCCCTGAATTGGCTCTATTCTCCTGCCCAACACTTTGAGGGGCCAACAGACTGGCCCTCCACCTTGTAGATCCTTCGACAACTCTCATTCTACTTGCTGAGTCCCCACTGCCAGTTTAAGTTGTGATACATGAAAAACAAGGTGTATCCTGGCTATTTCTAGCAGTTGTACTCTGAATGCCACTGGCCCTACCTGCTTGGTTACTTGGAAAGGACCAAGTCCCCTTCTGCTTCTTCCAAGACCGCCTGGAACTTCTACCAGAAGGGTTTAGCAATCATTCTTAGCTCCTTTTCCTCGTCCTCCTTCTCTTCCAACTTCATGGACAAAGCATCCGTCACCTTATTAGAGGCCCTTGATCTATAAACAATTTCAAATACATAGTCTAACAACTTAGCCACCCAGTTTTGTTGATTCTGAGTAGTTATTCTATGCTCTATGAGGTATCTTAGGTTCCTCTAATCCATGTGAACCAAAAAATTTTGGCCGAGAAGGTATGGTCTCCAATGTCGGATGGCCAACACCAAGGCCATTAATTCCTTCTCGTAAATAGACTTGGAGAGAGAGAGAGAGGCTTCAGACAATGATTTGTTGAAAAAGGCAATAGGCAGCCTGTCTTGAGATAACACAGCTCTCACTCCTCTTCTAGAAGCATCACATTCTACATTAAACGTCTTAGTAAAGTCTGGTAGCTCCAAAACTGGTACTGTATGTTGAAATGTAATGTATTTTCTAGTGGGGTTTTCAGAGTGGGCATTTTAGGAGCCTTCTGTTTTTCCTTTTTATGTTGATCTACTATCCTTTATAAATAGGGTAGTATGTGTATTAGGGTTAAGTGAGCAGTAATAATGAAAATTTCAGTTTCTTTCCCAACTCTTTAAGTTGGTATCTAGAGCCAGTCTCCGCCATCACTGTCTAGTGTCCGCTGTCTAGTGTCTGCTGTTCGCTGTTCGCTGTCCCTTTCCACTGTCCACTACCACTGTCCGTCGCCGCTGTCCACTGTCGTCGCCGTCGCAGCTTTTTCTCCGGTGAAGTCAAGGGTTAGGTGAGCCTCAACGAGCGTAACCCATCCCTGGTGGTCGCCGCTTCATTCTCCTCCTGACGCGTCGTCACACGCCGCTTCTTTCCGGCCAGCCTCAGGTGCGTGGGCTTCACTGCGCCACTACCAGTCGTTTTGCCTCAGTCTCCTAAGTGTGTTGTGGTTGCTGTTTTGCTGTTCCGTTCACTCTAGCTCCGATCTAGGGTTTCTACCCTCAAATCAATTTTTCCGTCTTCTGTTTGGCCTTAGAATGGCTTCTGGTTTCGGAACACCTTCTCTATCTGCTACCCCTATCATTACTTCTACGAAACTCAGTTGGAAAAACTATCTATCTCGGTCTTCTTCCATGGAGTTATGGTTTCTTGGTCAAGGATACCATGATCATCTTGAACAATATATTTCCACTGTACCCGATGAAGAGAAATCTCAATAGCAGAAGCTTGATTTTCAATTATGCGCTGTCCTATGGCAATCTGTCGAACAAGAGGTCTTAGAAATTTTGAGACCTTACAAAACGTGCTCCTCCTTTTGGAAAAGAGAACATGATATCTTTGCTAATGATGTGAAACGTCTCTTTGATGCAACTCAGAGTGACTTCCCTCAAACAAGCCAATCATGATATGGTCGCTCACATAGGAAAGGCTCGTGTTGTCGTAAAGGAATTGAAGAATTTCTTTGTGGCTGATTCTTTAGAAGGCATAAACAAGAAGCTTGATCAGTTTTACATGGTCTTAATTCTAAGAAGTCTACACTCAAATTTTGATCATGTTCGTGATCAAATGTTAGCTGGTGATCAAGTTCCATCAATGGACAACCTATTTACTCGACTTCTTCGGGTACCTTCATTAGTTAAAGATGAAAATTCAATTGATGGTATTGAAACATCAGCTATGGTACCACCACAAGGAAGAGAGGAGGCAAAAGCAACTGAGGGTCCTCCACAATGAAAGCATCGTCCTTCCTCCCTCATCAGCTATGGTAATGTCCTCACTCATCTACCGCGCATCTCATCGCCTGCATTACTTCCCACCTTAGAGCTCATCGTGCTGGTAACGCCTTCCTTCTTCGATCCGTTTCCCCCACTGGTGGTTCCATGTCCCTCTTGTGTTCCCTTATATGTTTCAGTCCTCGCCACTATACTTGAGCTTGCTTGATATTCCCCCCACGTCTGTCCACTCTTACTTGTCTGCCATTCGCCCGAGGAAGAATCCCTACCTCCTTCATGTCGCGAGTTCCATCGCCGTCAATAGGTCCCACGGGTTATAAGGCCTAATATGATTTCTGAGTCGTCCTTGTAAACCAGCCAAAAAGTAGCCTAAGAGTTCTTCTTCCGTTACCCCCGTATCGCACCGCCACCAGCTTCTCAGAGATGGTTCCTCTGTTCCTCCCATCAAACCTCTATAGTAGAGCCTTCGTCAATGCGCCCCAAGATGGGTTCTTAGTCTTCTTTCTCCAAAACCGAAACCACTAGCTCGCCCTCCCTTCCATGCAAATATATGCGAGCTTCATCTTCTCCCTTTCCGAAATGTTCTGGAGATCAAAGAACTTCTCTGCCTTCGAAATCCAGCCCATTGGATTCGTGCCCTCGAACGTGGGTAATTCTACACGTTTCATCCAACTCCGCTGAACCTCCCCTCCATCGTCCTCCATCTCGTCCTTCGAGCTTTCTTTCCTTCTTTCCCGACCTTCGTTAACTAAATCTCGGCTTCCATCTGAACTTCTCTCCTGGTTCCTCGCCCTTCTCTCTTGGTTCCTCGCCCTTCTCCCAAGAACACACGAGAGTTCTTGGAGTTCTTGATGAACCCCTCTCAACTCCACCTTGAACTCCTCCATTGTTGTCTCCATAGCATCGAGTCGGCCCTCTACTCTTCCCTCCAAGGCGTTCAGTTTGCCCTCCATCACTCTTCACTCCCTTGGTATCCGGCAGGTCGGACCAAACTTGATAGTTAAGAAGTCGATCTACACTCTCCTCCTCTCAAGAGCACACAAACGAAGGCAAAATAGTATGTGTGTTATTGCTGTATGTATGAATCAACGTACAATGTCTCACTCCTAGGAAGCCCTCTCTCCCTCCACTGGAACAGATATCCAATCTATACCCAAGTATACAAAAGAATTAACCAACTCCCCAATACACACACACCCTATTTATAATGTTCCCCCCCTTCACTCACTCAATAATGGTCAAACAACCATTCCCGCTCTCATTTTCTCTTCCTTCTCTCATATACCTATAATACTCTATCATCAACTCAAGAAGGTATGGAGAACTCAACCCTAGAAAAGCGGAAGAACTATGGAAAAATCATGAGGCTCATGGGTGCAAGAAGATTTGTCACTTGAGAAAAGCTTCACAAGATATTTCTCAAGATAAAAACTAAGGTTTGAAGTGAACTCATATAGAGAACTCCATTCGATTTGATTTTGCAAGGAGAGGCCTTCCTTTTATAGAGATAAGGATTAGCCTAGGTGGAAGAAGAGACAACTTGAGACACTTAAGAACACATAAAGAAGAGTTAACCTGCTTAACCTCTTTAGTTAACTTCTAAAGTAGTTTAACAAGGTAGTTTCTTGAAATTAGGAATGACTCATGACGAATCCCTCATGAGTCACATAAAAGGCACCAATCATCTGTTCAAAAGGCACAAGTTGACTCTTAAAATTGTGAAGGGTCAAGTAAAGAAGTTATAACCAATCATGTGCACTTGAAAGTGACACTGTGTTGGTAAAAAGCTCTCCAAAAGACACTCCAATCTTTCAAATTCGGCCAAGCTTCCTAGAATCTCCGTGGATTATAGAATAGTTCAAGAAAATCATGGAATATTCTATAATCTAGGAAACCTATCAATTTACATGTCTTTTTATTTCTTCTTCTTTATTTATCTTTGTCATGCTTCTTGTCTTTATTCCTTTATGCTTATCTTGTCTATCTTCATCATATTCTTCCTCATCCTTATTTACATCACAAAGAGATAGCCAAGATTGACTTTGTATACTTCAGGATAAGGTGTGACTTTGTGTACTGTGAGCCAGAAGTGGTGATGTATAATATTGTAATCAAGTTTGATTAGTGAAACTCTTTTACATTTGTAAAGGTGATTAGGATGTAGTTTAGGTTGACGTGAACCAGTATAAGAACTAAAAGAGTTATATTTATGTGTCTATTGCTCGTGACTAACTCTTGGTTGTCTTAACAAACATCTTACAAAAATATTGTGAACTATACCAATTGATGACCCCCATTAGGCGTCTAATTAACTTATTAGGAAAAGTTTTCTAAACTGTTTTACAAGTTCTATTCAACCTCACCTTTTGTAACTAACCTGTTATTCAGAGGCCAGGTATCTTAGATTTATGCGAGGAATGTGGTTCTACTCTGTACGTCCCTGTAGTGGGTGTCTTGATCTCTAAATTGTATAGCATTGATATTGATAAAGTGAAGAGATTAACTATTTGGAATTATAATTGCTTATTTGTCTCTCATTTGAGTCACAATCTACTAATCATCTGTCTTTCGTTTAATGTTGCCAGCTGAAATAGTATATCTCGCTCCACTGCACTAAATGCACAATTATCAAGATCCTATCTCTTTTAGATATTTATTTAGACAAATTATTTAGACTTTAGGAAAAGAAATGAATTTATGCGATTTATATCAGGTATCCAGCCATTAACAAACCAGCTGCAGTTCTCCACTGGCTCAATCATGCAAATATTGAAGCTGAATTCATAGTGATTCTAGACGCTGATATGATTATGAGAGGCCCCATTACGCCATGGGAATTCAAAGCTGCACGCGGAAAACCTGTTTCAACTCCCTACGAGTAAGCTTGTGAATTCAATTTATCATTGTAAAACCTATTATTAGAATTGTTGGCATCAATGTATTGTTGTGGATGCTGTTGTTTTTCTGGGTTTTGTTTTGTCCTTTCATTTGAAGTATGATGATTCATTTGTTGTTTATATTTTATTCTTTACATGCTAGCTACCTTATTGGCTGTGACAATGAGCTTGCAAAATTGCATACAAGCCATCCCGAGGCTTGTGACAAGGTTGGTGGTGTAATCATCATGCATATAGATGACTTGCGAAAATTTGCTTTACTTTGGCTGCATAAAACCGAGGAGGTTCGGGCTGATAGAGCTCACTATGCCAGAAATATAACAGGAGATATATATGAATCTGGTTGGATCAGCGAGATGTACGGTTACTCATTCGGTGCAGCAGAGGTACATTGTTTTTAAATTTTCACAATTCATACTCAGCATAGCTGTTCATAGAAGCACAAGCACGGGGGCCAACAAAAAATAAATCAAAATGCTGTATTGAAATTTTATATGATATAAGTTGCACATGGTTTCCTTTCTGAACTTTTCATGCTTGTTCACATGATTATGCTGCATACCTTACTGTAGATTGAAATGATCTTCGAATTTCTTCCCCCATCATACCCTCATTAAATTATGAACAGGTTTCACTGTATAACCTGTAATGGTGTTGATGCAGTTGAAATTGAGGCATACTACAAACAGAGAGATTATGATATACCCAGGATATGTTCCTGAACCAGGAATCAAATATAGAGTTTTTCACTATGGATTAGAATTCAAAGTTGGGAATTGGAGTTTTGACAAGGCAGACTGGCGAGAAGTCGACATGGTTACCCGATGCTGGGCCAAGTTTCCAGAACCACCAGACCCATCAACACTTGATCACAATGATGAGGAAAATTTAATGCGAGATTTTCTCAGTATAGAATGTGTGAAGACACTAAATGAAGCATTGCGCTTGCATCATGAAAAAATGAACTGCCACAAAGATGGTTCCATATCCGAATTAAAAGAGGAAAGAGTAATCTCTAGGAAATTAGGCAATTTCAGTGAAAATTTTGACTCAAAGGAAAATCTTAGGTCAAGAAATTATTCTGAGGAAATTGTTAGTGCTAAAAATGATGGGACAGGGATACCTAGTTCCTTCAGGGTCTGGGTGTTATTTTTATGTGGATTTTCTGTATTTGGCTTCTTGATCATAGTTTTTTTGGTGCATTCTGGTCATAAAAGAAAAGGAATGAAAATGAAACACCATAGAACCAGGAGAAGAAACTTGTAAACAAAATAGATGGGCACATGACTTGAGCTGCCTTACCTCTTTAATCATTTTGCTTCTCTTATTCTTATGGCGTAAAGCATGCAGGTAAAGAATTTAAGACTATCCTGCAGTGAAGTGATCATAAATTGAAGGGTATAAGTTATATTGCTCGGGAGATTTTGGTTTCATTCCCATAGAGGATGATAATATGAACGTTCAAGGACTTGTCATTTGGACAGGTTTGAGAGTGCTTGTACTCTTTGTACCCAAAATTCATGAAAAGATTAGCAACATGGAATGAGAGAATCAAATCCTGCACCTTCTATATTCAAACAGGTTGGTGTAGGACTGTGATTGTCCTACTGAGTAGCTGATTAAAAGTAGTGTATGATTCACTCACTGCAAAGGCATTTGATTGTGAATTGTGACAGTCTTTTTAATCATTGTTGTAACATTTTATCCCTCACAACAATACTACTTGTAAGGGATTTGAAAAATAGTGTTGTATGTCTTCATCGGCCATGATTATTCTAAGTATTCTTACATCAGTGCTAACAAAAGTTATAAATTCACATTGTGTGCCACCAAAATAAATTAACATTTGGATTAAGAAGTAATTTTGTCTACGCAATGTCTCACCTACTCTTTAAAGTTTTGTTGGTTGGTATTAGGGAGAGAATGGGAAGGGCGAATGGATTTGAAATTAGTAAAAATGAACCAAAAGGAGTGGAAAGCTTATAATCGATTTGATCGATATGATATAATAAAAATTTAATCGAGTAATATAATGAATTATTAAAATCTTTTGGTTTATTAAAATCTCTTGGTTCTAATTTAGTAAAAATAAGTATGAATTATTTTAAAAATACAAAATAATATTGAATAATTATTTAAAAGACCTTGCAATAATTTGTTTTTTGTTTCATTTTTGGATTATAGAAAGTTTAGAAACAAAAATAAAGAGTGGGTTTAGAAAATCATCCCTAAGCTGAAAAAATAGGATAAAGATTAGAGAAAGTTATACTTTTGGCTTGTACTGAAAAAAAAAACGAATAAGCAGAAGTCATCAAGAACCGAAAAAAAACATCAATTAATTTGGACATATTTCAAAGATGAAGCATAATTGATAACAATTATCACTATTATTTATGCAATAACTAAGTAATATAATTTAACTGTTTTAAAAAAATTGGATTCTTAAATAATAACCGCTATTCATATTTTTAGATTATTCTAAATATGATATTGAGAGTTAAAATAAATTTATTAAATAACAGAATACAATATTGCCTAAAATTATTCGGAACAATAAAATAAGGCAATGGATAATTGTCCCTTTTTCCCTGGGTTGGAGCCGATTTCTTTTCAAATTGAGGGATATTATGCTTATGCTATTGCTTCCTGCACTCCCATACTAACATAAAAAAGATTAAAATATCCTTTCCCGTTGTAACACACTACCGGTTGTCACTGTTGTCGCCGTCACTTCCATTATCGCCGCTGTTGCATGCAGACAAAGAATCAAGTAAGAATATACAAAGGGAACGTAGAAAAAAAAACTTCGTTCCTGAAAGCTCTTTCTAAAATGTATTTCATGTGGTTGTTTCAAAAAACATGTTCCGGAAGGCATTATATCTATTTCATTTAAAGTTTTCAAATTATTCAGATCAGCTTATGTAACATATAATATCAAATAATACCAAATTATTTTTTTCTCTTATTTTAAGAAGATTAATATTTTATATGAATCTCATGTTCATATTCTATTTGGATATTTTGGGCCTAACAATAATAATGTAATTTGGATTGGATAGTATAATATATAATCTGAAATAACTTTCACAGAGGATAAAATAAATTTTTGGTTTAAATCCTCCTTTGGTCCTCTTATTTGTGTGTCAATCTCAATTTGGTCATCATATTTTTTTTTGTCTCAATTTGGTCCTATTATTTGTAAAAATGAGGCAATTAAGCCCTTTCCGTTAAGTAATGAGTAACGCCGTCTGCCTGTGATGACGTGGTGCATAGAGAATTAGCTGACTTAAAAGAATTTTATTACGTGGATTTTAGTGTAAAAAATGATAGATTTTGACGTGGAATTAGGTTTTAAATTGAGAAATTTTAATTGAATCAGAAAAGGGGAATTAGGGATTTAAGAAATTGGGAATTTGGTGAGTATCAGAAATCAGAAATAGGCTCTCAATCTCCTTTTGTTCGTGGAAGTTCTAAGTGCAAGACGAAGACCATCACTTGCCCGTGGACGCAACGAATTGACCTTGGACGTTAGTGAAGGTAAGTTTCCTATGTTTTATGTTTACGAATATGTAGTGCGTTTCGTGTGGTCCCGATTTTGGTATGTTGTTGTTGTGTTTAGGTTAGAATGTGTTGATTTGTTGTTTTGTTGTTCGATTTCTGCGATTTCTTTAAAAGTAGTGGTTCCAAAAACTGCAGTTGGTGTGTTGATGTGTACGCTGTCGTGGTCCCAAAAGTAGTGGTCCCCTTTTGCTGGTCCAGTGTTTCCTTAGTGGGGATGTTAGTTTATCCCCTGTCCCCTTCATGTGTTACAGTTCCTTAGTTATTAGTTTATCCCGTCCCCTTGATAATATATTTTTTCCCCCAATGTACAGGTGTTAAAAGGTTTGCTTCAAAAATAGTATAGCATGGATGACCGTATTAAAGTAGTGGTCCATCATACATGACATTTTGTTAGTGATGATAATGGTAATTTAAAATTTGATGGAGAGATAACACATTGGTCTTGTGATCCAGACCTCTTCTGTTATTTTGGAATAATAGCATCAGTGAAAGAGTTAGGTCATACAGACATTAAAGAACTTTGGTACAGTTTAGGAGGTAAGTCAGTGGTGCCAGAGAGGTTAGAATTATTGACTGATGATAGGGGTGCTTTGCATATGGTTAATATTGCAATGTTAAATGATGAAGTTCATTTGTACGTTGTTCATAATAGGAATGCACCAGAAATAATTGAAATGATTGATTGGGTTGGTGGTGCTGTTAATGATGAAGTTGATGTTGCAACACAAGTGGAGGGTGAGGATGAGGTTGAAGTTGGAACAGAAATGGAGAATGGTCATGGTGAGGGAAAGGTTGAGGGTGAGGTTGAGAGTCTGGTTGAGGGTCTTGCTGAGGGAGAGGTTGAGAGAGAGGTTGAGGGTGAGGCTGAAGGTGTAACACAATTGGAGGAGGGTCCTGCTGAGAGAGAGGTTGAGAGAGAGGTTGAGGGTGAGGTTGAAGGTGTAACACAATTGGAGGAGGGTCCTGCTGAGAGAGAAGTTGAGAGAGAGGTTGACTGTGAGGTTGAGGGTGAGGCTGAAGGTGTAACACACTTGGAGGAGGGTCCTGCTGAGAGAGAAGTTGAGAGAGAGGTTGACTGTGAGGTTGAGGGTGAGGCTGAAGGTGTAACACAATTGGAGGAGGTTGAGGTGCATGATGTAGATGAATTCGAGCTAGAAGATGTAGAAGAAGATGAGGATGACGATGAAAATATTGAGGATAATGAGGTTGAAAATGTAGATGAGTCTAGCAGTCAAGAAAGTCTAGTTGATGTTACCATTCAGTGTGATAACATTGGTACTTCTAAAGGAAATGTGAGTGAAGAACCCTGCAGTTCATGGACAAGTGGTAATGATGACATGCATGATGTACGTGGTTTATCTGACAATGAGTGGGTGTCAGATGAGTTGGATAGTGGTCCAGATAGTGAGGATGAAAGTTCCATTCCTAGAACATTGTTCCCCACATTTAGCATGCCTAAAAGTTTGGGAGAATATAAGTGGGAAGTTGGAACTTATTTTACTGAGAAAAAGGAATTCACAGAGGCCATTAGGACGTATGCACTAAGTAATGGTAGAAATTTAAAATTCTTAAAGAATGACAAGAAGAGGGTTATTGTTAAATGTCTTGGGGGCAATGGTAAATGCAAATGGTATGCTTATTGTGCCTTTGGTTCTCGTTCCAAGTCATGGCAGCTAAGAAAAGTTATTGATGATCACACTTGTAGTAGAGATTTTAATGTGAAGTTGATCACTTCTAAGTGGTTGAGTAAAAGGATGGAAAAAGCTGTTAGAGAGAACCCTAACATGAAAGTCATGGACATTAGGGATAAAGTGAGTAGGAAATGGAATGTTGGAATCTCCAGAAATATGGCTTTTAGGGCAAGAGCCATGGCAAAAGATAATGTTGATGGTTCATTCAAGGAACAATATAGAAGAATCTATGATTATGGTCATGAGCTTCTCAGGGCAAATCCAGGTTCAACAGTGAAAATAAAGGTTCAAAATAGTAATGGTGAGTGTATCTTCAACAGAATTTATGTATGCTTGAAAGCATGCAAAGATAGTTTCATTAGTTGTAGACCCATTATTGGGTTGGATGGATGCTTTTTGAAAGGCAAGTATGGAGGGGAATTACTAACAGCAGTGGGAAGAGATGCAAATGAACAAATTCTGCCCATTGCGTATGCTGTTGTTGAGGTAGAAAACAAAGACTCGTGGACTTGGTTCTTGGACCTTCTGATTGGGGATCTTGGTGGGGAAGCTGTATGTGGAGCATGTACATTTATTTCAGACCAACAAAAGGTCAGTCAACCCTAACAAAGCTTAATTATAACCTATTTCACATAAACCTCATCTGACTTCAGTATTTGAACTTGTAGGGTCTGTTAACAGCCATTGAGGCACTTCTACCTGGGGTAGAACAACGATTTTGTGTTAGACATTTGTACTCAAACTTTAGAAAGCAATTTCCTGGAAAAGACCTTAAACGTTTGATGTGGACGGCAGCAACAGCCACATATCCACAACTATGGGAGGCTGAAATGAGGAAAATTAAAGAGATCAATGTAGAAGCATTTAAGTATTTGATTGCAATTGCACCTAGGTATGTATTCACTTTACTCTACGTTATTCTTCTTTTACTTTGACATTTATATTTTGTTTGACATATATTGTTACTCCCAGATATTGGTCAAAATCTAGATTCACCTCTAGATCACAATGTGACACTCTTGTGAACAACATGTGTGAGGGCTTCAACAGTGTGCTAGTTCACACTAGGACTAAACCAATTATCACCATGTTGGAAGAGATTAGGGTTTACATCATGAAGAGATGGGCTAAGAACAGGACAAAGATGGCACTATATCAAGGTAGTGTGTGCCCTAAGGTTCTCAACAGATTTCAAAAGCAGTCATGGTTAACGAGATATTGGATACCAAGGTAACTTTAATACTACAATTAACTTTAAACATGGTCATCTTTGTTTACTTTGTTTCTAACTTTGTTTCTAACTTTGTACCCATGATAGATGGTCAACAGATCAGTTATTTGAAATCATCCACATTTCACAATTTGGGGAGCAATTTGTTGTCAATCTTGACAAGAATGAATGCAGTTGTAGAAAATGGTTAATTACTGCTATTCCTTGCACTCACGCCATCACTGCAATGAAGTTCTTGACTGTAAATGCAGAAGACTATATTGGTACTTGCTACAGGAAGTCTACTTATGAGGAGACCTACAACTCCATCATTTACCCCATCAATGGTCAAGTTCTCTGGGACAAAACTTCATATCCAGATGTCTTACCCCCAAAGAAGAGGACAATGCCTGGCAGACCCAAGAAAAAACGAAGGCTAGAGAGTTGGGAGTTGAAGAAGAATGATACTGAATTAAGAAAGGGTGGGAGCAAAAAAGCATGTGCTGTTTGCAAACAACTTGGACACAACAAAAGATCTTGTCCACAACGACCAACAACACCAGATCTTCCTGCTGACCAACGTACTGAACAAACACAAATGTCAATACCTCCTGTTGAGCAACCTTCTCATCAAACACCACACGTGACTGCTGCTGATGAATGAAGTCATATTTCAGTTTTTTTGGGAACAATGAAATGTCACCTTTTTTTGGTTTTAGCTTTTAAATGTAATGTCAGTTGTTTTTCATGTACTGATTAAGACAATGTTGCTATCAGGTCTTTTTGATTATTAGTGTTATTGGTAATGTCTGTTTAAGGGTCCACATCCAGTAATAGCCTTACTCTGTGGATTGACTCTATTGGGAACACAAACTAGTTGTTAATTGTTATAAAACTCTTTCATTTGGCTTCCTCATTGTTCATTTTAATTGTCATAAACCTTATTTTTCTTCTTTTTCATTGGTGCTTGTTGATAACAATTTAACTTCTTGGTCAATGAATACAATTAAACATCACAAATCATTATCAAAATCTTTGTCACACTTTTATCGAAATTAAACAAGGGACCTTTTCTAAATATGAAATTAATTGCTCTTAATATGAAATTAGATTACATACTTTCATCAACCTACTTTCATCAACCTCCTAACAAATCAACCTACTTTCATCAACATTGAAATCAAAATTACATTAAACAGACATGTAACAAACATCATCCCAATTAACAGCTTCATGCCCTTCTCCAAAATAAGGAGACTTTTCTCCAAAGAAGCTAATTTTAGCTTTTCAACATCTTTTTCTTCCATCTTCATCATACTTCCACCCACTTCATCATTTCTCGCACTTGCAGACCTTTCATCATGAATCACCAAATTTCGTTCATCAATGACTTCTTCATTGCACCACTGAAAGAAGTTGCATCCACCCATATCTTCACTCCCACCCTGTAGAAGAAGAAAACTCACCCCCAAGTTAACGAAATCAAAAATCACAGAAATCAAATCACACAAATTACCTTGAAGTGAGGGCAACCCCAAAATCGTTTGCCCTTGTTCTTAGGGGTTTTGGCGATGCGGAACACTGCTTTCGAACCACAATAACAACTGGGTTTTCCTCCCAACCTGCTCCCACCAGTAAAACTTTATTGAAAGCCCCAACCCGTGCATTTGCAACAAGAAGACGATCCAGACATTTCGTCACCTCAACTGAACACTTTTTCCAAACCTTCCACTGCTTCCACAAATCTTCTTCCCTAAACCAGGGTTGTGAGGATGATAAGTGTCACGGTTGCTTTAAATGTCAAGTCTTTGCCATGTGGAAGGTTTCATTATACAACCAACACCCATCTAATTTAAAACATATTGCCACGACAGCTACAAAGAATTACAACTCATCACAGGCAGACGGCGTTACTCATTACTTAACGGAAAGGGCTTAATTGCCTCATTTTTACAAATAATAGGACCAAATTGAGACAAAAAAAAATATGATGACCAAATTGAGATTGACACACAAATAAGAGGACCAAAGGAGGGTTTAAACCTAAATTTTTCTTACGAACGGTAAAATCGAGGAGTGCAAAAAGTAAAAACTTCACTGTATGAATGAATACTTAAAAAAAATCACTTTAATCTCCACCACCAATTCTTCAATACTTTAAAAACATCACTTTAATCTCCACCCTCAATTCTTCGGTTAGAGTAGAAGTACGAATCCAAACATGTAAAGGAGTGTAGTCATTTATGAAAATGGATTAATTAAATAATGATTAAGATTGAATAAATTACATGTATAATCCTTAAGCATACGGGGATGTAGTCTGTTATATTTTTATATTTTTGAGTTATATTACTTCCCTTAATCTTTCATGTATTCTTGTATCAGTTCTTTACTATAAATAGGAAATTGTGAGAGGGATCTTAATGCAACCCTTTAGAAATATATTTTATCTATTCTAATCTCAAATTAGTATCAAAGCGGGTCGATCCCATTCTAATTTCTGTATCTTCTTTTTCACTGACATTAGTTATTGTTGTCCACATCTGTCCGAAGTTGTTTGCCACTATTCGTGATTGTCCAGTCCCTATTTGTAACTGTGCATTGCCGTTTGAAGCTATTCAACACTATCAGCCACCGTTCTTTACTATTTCGTCGTTATTTGCCGTTGTCTGCCTCTGTCCACTGCCATCCATCGGATCTAGATCGTCTCTCCAAGCGACAACTAACCCCGTAAGTGTCGACAATTAATTCTTTGCCACACGCCACCACAAGCCACCACGAGCTTCGTCTTTGTCCGATGCACCCAAGCGCGTATTGTTCACGTGCTACCTTTTGCTCACCGAAACGTCACCGCACCACCTCCATAGCTGTCACAGGATCCTCCTTTCTCTGTTCTGACCCTTAAAACTTTATTTCGATAAAGTCTAGAAGCTACCCTTGTGGAAAGTCACCTAGGGTGTTCTATTTTTCTGGTTGGTTCTTTGTCCCTTGATTAGAAATGGCGCCTAGAAGTGTCATTTCATTCTTTGGAAGTCTCTCAATTACTTCCGAGAAGCTAAATGTAAAAAATACTCTATCTTGGTCTGCTGTTGTCAAAATGTGATTTTTTGACCAAGGACAATATCACCTTGAGCAAGATTGCAGCCACGTACCTGCTGAAAAAGCTGATCAATGGAAATAAGTAAATTTCTAGTTGTGTGACTTGTTATGGCAATTAGTGGAACCAAAACTTATTAGGTCTTTAGAGCTTTCAAAACTTGTCACTCGTTTTGGAAGAAAGCCCAAAGCATTTACACCAACAATATTCAACATTTCTTTGACACGACAAACAAGCTTGCATATCTTAAAATGGCAAACCATGATATGGTGTCCTTCATGATTGAAGCCCAATCTATTGCCAAAAAATTAAGCATTTTTTTGGTAGTGGACTCTTTGGAAGATATTAAGAAGAAACTGAACAAATATTACGTGGTGTTGATCCTTTGTGCTCTACATCCAGACTTTGATCATATTACAGATCAACTTCTTACCAGTCATGAGGTCCCTTCCATGGAAACCTTGAGCATATGCCTTCTTCGTATCCTGGTGCCTCAAACTCAAGAAGCTCATGAACTAGTGGAACCATCTGTCATGGTTGCCACACGAGGAAGAGGAAGACGTGGCACCAGAGGAGGAGGACGAGGAGGTCGGGGATGTCGGGGATGTCCTTAATGCACATGCTATAAAATGACGGGTCACACTCAAGAGAATTATTAGTCCTTGCATGACTTTCCTTCCAAAATCGTCAATATCTCGAAGGTTGAAACTACCAATTCAAAGTTCACTAAGGATGAATATTAAAAGTATCTACAGTTAAAGTCTAACAGCATGGCACATAAATATCAATCTCCTAGTACATTAACAGCCTGCATTTCTCAATCCATGGAATGTCAAAATTCATGGGTAATTGACTTAGGTGCTTCTTATCACATTCTTAGTAACACCTCTTTGTTCTCTACCATTTCCTTTCAAGAAAAACCTTATTTCATAACCCTTGCAAATGAATCTAAAACTTCATAAAAGGGAGTCATGTTTCCATGTCTCCTTCCCTAAATCTGAAGTTTGTTCGTTTTGTCCCTAATTGTCCTTTTAATTTAATTTTCTTAAGCCAGTTAACCAAAATGTTAAATTGTTCAATAACTTTTGATCACAAATCTTTTGTTATGTAGGAGTGTGGTTCGGGGAGATAGATTGGAGAAGGATATGAAGTTGGAGGATTATACCATTTTAGATCTCATCCAAGGATGTCTGTGTTGCTGCTCTAGTCCTAAAATGTTACATGATTGACTTGACCATCCTCATTTGTCAAAATTAAAAAAAAGAAAAATGTGTCCTGAACTTAGTGGTCTCCAGACCTCAGAATGTGTGTCATGTCAACTAAGCAAATATGTTAGATCTACCTTTCCTGAAAGGTCTCAATCAATGTCTAATTCTAGTTTCTAGATTATTCATTCTGATATTTGGGGACCTAGTCGCGTGTCCGCTTTTGGTTTTAGGTATTTTGTTACCTTCATTGATGAATATTCAAGATGTACTTGGGTTTATCTTATGAAAGATCGCTCTAAATTGTTACCTATCTTTACATCCTTTTTTAATAAAATCAAGAATCAATTTGGTCAAGTAATCAAAATCTTAAGAAGTGACAATGCTAAAGAGTATTTCTCATCCACCTTTCTGTAATGTTGAGTTTCCATGGTATATTACATCAGTCCACTTGTCTTCATACACCGTAGCAAAATGGTATAACATAGAAGAAAATAGACACTTAGTTGAAATTACTTATATCCTTGTTGATAGGGGGAGCTTTAACCTCCTTATATCTTGGTTTTTGACGATGAACAAAAGAATGGTTAAACGGTTTCTTGCACAGCAAATGACATAAAAATTGTTTTATCTTTATTATATTTGTGCTTGATATGTGAATTTATTATTGATGAATGAATCATACTTAAAATAGATTGATAATATCTTTTCTGGTTGAAATAATCGATTTAACATGGTATATAATTTGTTAGATTTAGCCAAATCACTTAGAGAGCTAAACAAGGGCAAATTGTTCTACAGTAATTGATTATACAAGGTATATAACCGATTAAAACAGAAAGCAAGCCATCCATGTTTCATAAGTGAAATAATCTATTTAAAATGGAAATTGGATAGACAAAATGCTTAAGTGTTGGAATAATCGATTACATGAGTTTTCTAATCGATTAAATCAGTTAACATAGTTTAATCCTTTTCCATGTATAGCCTTATTTGTTATAACTGTCAAATGAATCAATAACTGGTTTGTGTTTTAATAATCGATTACATGCTCAGGATAATTTATTAAAATAGACTCAAAAGCTTAACAGATTACATAAATATCTTAATCGATTATAATGCGTCAGGATTTGAAAAATCCTATAAATATGTGTCTTGAGACCTGTTTCAAAACAAGAATTCGTTATCATTTTCAAATACTAATATTTTCATTGAGTTTTGCTTATAGGTGCTTTCAAGAAGTGTTCTTGGAGAATCAAAGCTTCATTGGTTGATTACCAATCAAGATTCGTTCAAGAAATTGTGCTAAAGTTGTTTGGATTTGACCTACATTAGAGGAGTGTGACTTAGAGATCACGTTCTTCATAGACAATCTGTGTATTGTGTTCCTATGCGGGTTTGCTAGGGGTTAAGGGTTGTAAGTGCTCTTGTATTGTAAGAGATTGAGGTTGTTCATCTCTTGGGTTGCCATATTGATTTTGAGTGATGAAAGGAGTGCATTGAGAGAGTTGTCTCTGTATTTCTGTATACTCAATCAATTATAGTGGAATTTCTTCAACTAAAGTTGTTGAAGGAGGACTGGATGTAGGCTTGTAATAGCTGAACCAATATAGATCGTTTGTGTTGATCTTTCCCTATATTTTCTCTCTTGTTGATTCATTATCTTTTTTTTATTGATTTAGAATTTATAAAGATTTCGAAAGATCAAATAAAAGAATTTATTAATATAATTCTTGATCAAAGTTCTCTCGAACCCTCCTCTCTACATATTGATACCTTCCAACAGAGGACCTTGATGGATAGTCCACCTCTTTGAGAAAATAGTGAATCCCCTACATCAGATTCTTCTCCTTTGTCACTTTATACCACGCCTCCTAATGAAACTGATTCAGGTTGGTTGGCCTGTAAGACCCTAGGAAAATGTGGTAATTAGGGAATAATATGGTTGAGACTTGGACATTATTGTTTGGTAATTGGTGTTAGATGATTATATGTTTTCTACAATTATAATTGTGCCGTAAGGACCGGGCGACACATGAAAGACATTCGCCACCAAGCCGACTTAAGGACACGAAAGTGCGAGCCTAGGGAGCGAATCTTGTTCAAGACAGGTCGTCCAAGATAATCGGAATCGGGCTGACGTCCGGTTTATCAACGACATGTTATCCTGTCCCAATCACAAGGTTCACGAAGGAACGATCATGCTAGGTAAACCGTCCGGCGCATATCGAAAGGCAGCGTTAAGACAAGATTAAGGTAAAACACGATTAAGGGTATTAGGCCAACAATTGGGCCGTGATTAAGGTTTTGTTAATCACAGACCCATGGCAAAAACTATAAATAGGAGTCAGAGGTAGGAGGTAGTTGGTTACATTTACTGCGCATTTACTCTGATTTTCTCTCTTTCTCTCTCTATCTCTAGAAGTGATCCGTACACTGACTTGAGCGTCAGAGGACCTTTGGCAGGTACCCGGCAGTAGCGCATTGTGATGGAAAAGCCAAAGACCGGACGAACAGAGGTGTACTAGGAAACGGGAGGTGTGACCGGACGTCCAGAAGAAAAATTATGTAGGTGTTAGTGTGGTCCTTCCTCACAACCGAAACATTTTGGCGCCTATCGTGGGACCGACAGATTAGTACCAATGGTGGCCACAAGGAACACGAGCGTTGAAGAGCAAGCTGAGATGATTTGCGCGTTGGAACAAAAATTGGAGGAAATGCAGAGGAGGCACGAGGAAGAGATGGCTACCGTAAGAGCGGAGTGTTTAGCCCAAATCGAGAAGGAGAAAGAAGGAGCAGGAAAGAAGTAGCGGGAAAGAAGGAGAAAGCTAATGTCGACAAGGAGGAAAGCATGGTGCTAGTAAAGATCGAGGGACCATCGATGGTCGTATCTTTCGTCCAAGATATAATGGACGTCCATATGTCAGAACAATTCATCCCCCCCAGTTTAAGATGTATGACGACACCACTGATCCAAAAGCGCACGTCAAGTCCTTCACCAATGCTATGGCCTTCTGCACCGGATGCGACGCTATCTCATGCTGGGCATTCTCTTTATTGCTCGAAGGAGAAGCATTGGAGTGGTTTAACTCGCTCCCAAACAACTCCATTGAAAATTTCAAAGGATTGAGTACCATGTTTAAGAAGTAGTTTGCTGCTTGTAGCGCGCAAGATATCATCGTGGTTGATTTGATGAACCTAAAGCAAGGAAAAGAGGAGACGTTGAAGACCTTTATGGACCGATACCAGAAAATGGTCTGGCGGGTGAAAGGCCTTAGCCTCGAACTAGCCCTCAAATATATCATGCCAACATTAAGGCTAAGTCCCTTCAAGGACAATGTATTTCGAACGCCGCCCAAAACTATGGAAGAGTTGCGTCAACGGGCGACCGATGAAGTCTGAGTAGAAGATATGAAGCAGAGTTATCGAAAAGAGATGCAGGAGGCCAAAGGGTAGAAAGCCGACGGTAAAAAGGTCGAGGGCCAAGGGGGCCGATCGGAGGGACCGAAGGTCAGGGAAGGGCCATGAGGCCCCAAATTCCAACACTATATGCCGCTGAATGCTCCCCGAGCCCGGATACTGCAAGAGGTGTTGAACACTTAGCTGCTACAAACACCTAAGAAACGTCCCACTCCTCTTGGGGCGGACGACAACAAACACTGCATGTATCATCAAAACATGGGCCATAACACTGAAGACTGTGTGACCCTTAAAGATAAAATTGAAGAGTTGATCCGGGCGGGACGACTGCTAAATTATGGAAGAGTGGATCGGCCTGAAAGATCTCTAGTGCAGGCCAAGAGTCCTCGGAGAAGAAGTCCTTGAAGGCAGAGTCCGCGAAGGACGGAGGTAAGGAGAGTCAGTTATAGGCAGGATGATCGGTATGAGCGAAACGACCGCCATAGAGTGGAAAGGAGGAGCCGAAGTCGAAATCGGGAGAGTGGTGACGATCGTCCTTTAAGAGGGATGATCAACACCATATCCAGAGGTTTCGCGGGTGGAGGCACGTCGTCTTCCGCCCGGAAACGACATGTCCGGGTGTTGCGTTCGGTCCACGCTGTAGACGTCCCTAGAAGGTCAATGTCGCCCATTACCTTTACTGATGAGGATTTACACGCCCCCGATCCCGCCAGGATGATTCGATGGGCATCACTGCTGAAATCGCCAGATATGGTGTAAGCAAGGTACTCATTGACCAAGGAAGCTCGGTCAATGTCCTCTACTGGAAATCTTTCCAGCAAATGGACATCTCGGAAGACTTGATAGTCTCGTATAACGAGCAGATAGTTGGATTCACCGGCGAAAGAGTGAATATTAGGGGGTATGTTGATTTGCCCACTCGTTTGGGGACCGGGCGAGAAGGCAAGGAAAAAAGGGTATGATATCTGTTAGTGGAGGCTAACACCTCATACAACGTCCTATTGGGTTGTCCGTGCCTGAATGCTTTTGGTGTCATAGTGTCCACGCCTCACTTGACTTTGAAATATCCAACTCACCGAGGAACAATTTGCACGGTGCGGGCCGACCAGAAAACGGCGAGAGAATGTTATGCCGTCGGACTTAAAATGTACCTAAGGGAAGAAAAGCGGAAAATTAGTAGGTCGGAGGTGGCTATGGCCAACTTCGACCCCAGGACCAACACCGAAGATCGGTTAAAACCATTGGGGGAAACCCAACCGGTCATCGTGGGAAAGAATGCCGCCCAAACCACTACAATGGCTAGGGGGCTGGAGGCGGAGATGGAAAAACAACTTCGGGCAACACTATGGCGCAATCGAGATTTGTTTGCCTGGACGGCAGCGGACATGCCGGGAATTCATCCCTCTGTCATGTCTCACAAGCTAGCTCTATTCAAAGAAGCCCGACCGGTAGCCTAGAAGAAGAGGAGAATGGGTGAGGAAAAGTGCAGGGCCGTCGAAGATGAGGTCAGTAAGCTGAAACAGGCCGAGTTTGTGCGGGAAGTCACTTACACTACATGGCTAGCCAACGTAGTCATGGTCAAAAAAGCCAACGACAAATGGTGCATGTGCACTGATTACACCGACCTAAACAAGGCTTGTCCCAAGGACTCCCACCCTCTTCCCAGCATCGATGCCTTGGTTGACGGGGCGTTCAGACATAAGATTTTGAGTTTCCTTGATGCGTATTCCGGGTATAATCAGATACCTATGTACGCCCCTGACCAGGAGAAAATAGCGTTCATGACTGATAAAGCCAACTTTTGCTATGAAGTTATGCCGTTCGGCCTAAAGAACGCTGGCGCCACGTATCAGCGTTTGATGGACAGAATTTTCGCCAATCAGATTGGTTGGTGTATGGACGTCTACGTAGACAATATGGTGGTACGATCATCTGACGGAGCTACCCACTTACAAGACTTGGAGGAAGTCTTTAAACAAGTTAGAAGATATGGGATGCGGTTAAATCCCGCCAAATGTACCTTTGGGGTGGCGGCGGGAAAATTTCTTGGCTTCATGCTCACCTCCCGAGGAATTGAGGCCAACCCAAACAAGTGCGTTGCCGTCGTCCTACAAATGCAAAGCCCAAGCACCCTCATCCTTGGCACGCAACCTCATCCGGGGTCTGCACGCAACCTCATCCTCGGCACTTCCATTAAATGCTTTTTTCATTCTACGATAAGGGTGATTGCGAGGAAGGAATTTACGATGTCTTGTATAAACCGTCTTCTGACCATGCTTCAATTGAAGGTAACTAGTGTTTTCTTCATAAATCGGACATGCAAAATGTCCTTTAACACTATAACCGCTCAAGTTTCCATAGGCTGGGAAATCATTTATAGTGCAAAACAACATTGCACGCAAACAAAATTTCTCTTCAACATCTAAATCAAACACTTCGACACCTTCTTCCCACAACAAATTCAAATCATCAATTAAAGGTTTCAAGTAAACATCAATGTCATTGCCAGGTTGTTTAAGACCAGATATCATCATTAACAATATGACATATTTTCTCTTCATGCACAACAAAGGAGAAATATTGTATATCATCAACATAACTGGCCATGAATTGTGTGTGCTACTTAAGTTCCCGTACGGATCATACCATCAGTTGCAAGTGCAAGTCTTAAGTTTCTTGGATCTGCACCAAATTCTGGAAATGTTTCATCGATCTTCTTCCACTGAGGTGAATCTGCTGGGTGTCGAAGAAGATTATCGCACTTTCTTCCTAAAACGTGCCATTTAAGGTTCTTTGCATCCTCCTTAACAGAGAACATACATTTGAACCTAGGTATTATAGGCAAATAGCACATCACCTTACCAGGTGCACCATCATTACCTTCTTCACCAGTGTTTTTGTAAGATTTCTTTTTAAAACGGCTTAAATCACATGTTGGACAATACTTTAGCGAAGCAAACTCCTTGATGTACAAAACACAATCATTGGGGCAAGCATGTATCTTCTGATATTCAAGACCCATAGGACATAAAACATTTTTGGCCTCTTAATTTCGAATAGGAAGAGTATTATTTTCTGGAAGCATCTCCTTCAACAACTCTGTGAAACTTTTATCGGTCCATCCATTCCTTGCTTTTAAACTAAACAACTTCAAAGTTGCAGACAAACGTGTAAAGTTCGTGCAGCCTGGGTACAACGGTTGCTCTGAATCATTGATAAGAGAATCGTACAAATTAGCTTTTCGAAAGTTATCTTCACCAACATCACGTATCATGTCCTCTAAATGATCACTCATCCATTCTTCCACATAATTTGTTCCTCATGACGTCATAGGCTGGTCCAGTACTTCTCCATGCCAAGTCCAAACGGTATACGTTCTCGTTATGCCTAACATGAATAGATGATCATGCAAATTGCCTAAGTCTTGTCGTATTTGATTAAGACAATGAACACAAGGACAAAAATATATGTCCCATTCACAGACTATGCATTTTCTTTAACATATTGCAAGAACACAGAAACACCCTTCTCATATTCTTCAGATATGCGACATGCATTCATCTAGCTTCGATCCATACTATGTTCGTAACATAGTTCATCAGTATAAATTTCTTAACTCTCACAAGGTTAGGCCGTACCCATTCAGGAAAAATATTTTTCATAAATTGCTAAGACATGTGCAAAGAAGTCTACATCATAAATTTGATAAAATTTCGGCAGCATTTCGCATTGGTCTCCGAAATACCCGAAATGAGAGTAGTCACAAGAATGACCACAATCAAATATGCATCCGGAGAATAACACAAATAATGAACCGAAATTTCATCAATCTTATGCATAAACTCAAACGTACATGTTATAGCAAATTTATGAAAAATAATTTTCCCAAACTGTCCAATCGGACAATTCAAAATTTAATACAAACGATTAAAAAAATTTATCGTTTGTATTAAATTTCAAACGGGAACTAAGTTTCACTCAATAATTTGATACTTATAATCTAACATGCCAATTATAATAACACAGCTAACATTTATCACATGCATATTCAAAAGCCGATAACACATGCATACCTAAAAGCCAAAAACATGCAAACGCAAAAGCCAATAACATGCATACACAAAAGACAATAACACACATACAATAAAAGTTTTCAACAAAGAAGCTAACATTTTTAGCAGATTAAAACAGCAATGGAGGGAAATGGAGAACTGCACGCCTAAAAATATAGGCCAAAAAACGTCGCCCCAGAACACGCCACAAACTGCATCAAAACGCATCGAAAACGAATTTTAATCGGTTCAAATGGAAGATATTTCATCAAAGAGTAACTTAATCGGAGTAAAACTAAATTTAAATGGTGCAAAAGAGAGAAAATCAACCTGGAAAGCAATGCCGCAATAGAAAGTGAAAGGAAGAAGACGATGAATAGTGGTAATTGCTCGCAGGTTCACGTTCTGTACTATAAAATCCTATAGACGCCGATTACGTTAGTCCACCGACGTCTAGAATGTTTTAGACATCGGTGCTCGCACTAATTTGACGTCTTTATGATTTAAATATTATTAATGGCGCGGATTTTAGGCGTCCAATTCATGACTGACCGACGTCTCTAATGTTATAGACGTCACCAACTATTTGGCTGCCGTCTATATGGCGGAAAAATTATTACAATTCACCTAACTATCAGGCTATAGACGTCCGTTCTTAAGGGGAACCGACGTCTATGTGCACGAACATTAATTACAGGCACCAACCTGTCAGGACACAGACATCAGTGCTAAGCTACCTGACGTCTACGTGGTGACTATTGACCTTCCTGGCAGAACTAGAGACGTCTCTTGTTTCCAAGCGACATGTAAGGACGAGTGTAGACGTCGGTGTGGTTGTATTATACGTCCATATGGCGATTATTCACCTTCCTGCAGACCTTTTAGACGTCCATGTGTAGTGTGCCCGACATGTGTATTGTTTGAGACATCGGTTGCACAGGTAGCCGACGTCTCCTAGTTTCAGTTATTTACAGATATGCCATCAGTCATCATATTAGGTTGGTGAACCTCTAACCGACGTCTATGAGCTGACGTTAAACGGCGTTTTTTCACTAGTGTTTATCTGAAACATAATGATAACTAAAATGGATATTTTTTGAATAATATTCAATAATTTAATTGTTTAAGGGATTAAAATCCGTTGACACAAAAAATAGAAGTTTAGGAGACCGACAAAAAAATCTTGATCATTGATTTTATTAAATGACTCAAATTACTTTAAATCTAACCGTTGACTCTGTTCATTTAAAGAATTTTAGGAGAAACAAAATGATGTAATATAAAAAAGGTTAACAAACCTTAATTATCTAAACCACCATTATATTTAATAAAATTAACTGTTGAAATTTGATACATACATTTAGACTCGTAAGTTGTAAAGAGACCTTAATAACCATTTTAAAATATAAATAATTTTGAAACAAAATTGAAACACCAATGTGTAACATCCCAAAAATTATAGTATGAAACTACATTAATGAGACATCACATAATAATAAGACAGAACAAATACTATGGGAAATTATCTTACAATTATCCTAAAATAACTAACTATAATTAAAAACTTTACAAAATTACTATGCTGGTAAGAACCTAGGTACAAGACTGAATGGTCTTATACTAGACATGTAGACCTTCTCCTTCCAGTGCTTGCTCTAGAAGGAAACTCCTCTCCTTTTGCTCACATCCACAAGATGATCATTGCAAAGAAAAAACCGAACAAACAACCAGGGCAAGACAAAAAAGAAGGGTAAGCTAGTGTAATTTAATTAATCATACAAATTAAACAAGTACATAAGCATATATTCAACCAAGCATTTCAAGCATACAACAACCAAACATACATTTCAGGCAATGACCGAACATATAATACATGCAATGACCGACCACTTGACTTGGCCATTTGGATTGTATGAATGTGTAACTATATGTGTTCCTGCACTTGTGGTAGTGAAATGGCAAGACCCCCATCAAGCTACCCCACAAGGTTAGTCCAGTGATGATTACCTCGATACCCTGAGGTTAAAGGACCCCCTGCCATTCTCACACATGATTTACTCCTCTCTACTTGAGAATGAGTAATCACAAAATATCAAGAAAAACGCCAGCTTAGCACGATACCCACATTCATACTTTACAATTCAATAACCATCCACGAGACATACATAAATCATCAAAGTAATTGGAACAATTAATTGAAATAACACACTGGAATAAATATAAATATAGGCCAAACACTCTGTGAATGTTGGAGACCGAACGGTTTCTCACTACCCAAAGAACAGGACCGAACGATCCATAATAGGTAAGGCTGAAAAGGATGGCTGAACACTATTAAGGATCGACCATTAGGAAACACCGAATACTTCATAGTAAGGTTAAACCGAACAGTAAAACTACCACTACCTATGAACACGACCAAACAGAAAGGATCAACCTATACTATGAACAACACCGAACGGATAATATTTAAAACATGTAAATATGATCGAACGATCATTTAAGAGCAAGACTCAAACATGAGTCGAATACAATCTAAGGCCGAACACTAGAACAACTGAACACTATGGTAAATGATATACTTCTTAACTTAGACCGAAAACTAAACACTTATCCAGAACACTTAGTAAGATGGATCACTAAAGCATGACCGAATGGTCATTAACTGTAACCGAACACCAATACAATCCGAGTGCTAGTATAAAACATAGCACTACTAAGATGGAGTGCTAGTACACGACCGAGCACTACCAAGACCGAATGCTAGTACATGACCAAGCACTAACAAGATTGAGTGTTAGTACATGACCAAGCACTACCAAGACCGAGTGCTAGTACATGACCGAGCACTACCAAGATCGAGTGCTAGTACATGACCGAGCATTACAAAGACCGAGTGCTAGTACATGACCGAGCACTACCAAGATCGAGTGCTAGTACATGACCGAGCATTACAAAGACCGACTGCTAGTACATGACCGAGCACTACCAAGACCGAGTGCTAATACATGACCAGGGATTACCAAGACCTACCACCCACTTAAGACCGATCGGTCATGAACGGGTAAGACTCTAAAGAGACCGAACCTAATTAATGACCGAGTACCTGAACATGACTGAGCGGTCAACAATGAAGCTCAGCTTTTTGCATAATTCTGCAGAACTTCTACAGAAATATGAACAAATTAGATTTTACCAAAACTAACCATGTTTCCCAACTTCTAATCCTTCAAACACGAATCATGTATACATTTACACCCATCCAAGGGTACCTAAATCTTTCTAACATCAATCCAAGTGATCCCATACCAGATTTCACACCAAATTCTGCATAATTAACAACCTAATGACAAAAAATCTATTTTCCTACTTTTTACACATTTTAGAGGGACTAAGGGTTCTAATTGGTCCAAAACACTTGTTCGTACTCTTCCTATCAACCAACTCCATACCCAATCTCAATTCCCCAATTTCACTACTCCAATTCATAGAAATTCACACAACATAGTAACAAAAACACTGTAGAAGCAAATCAATATGTTAACAAAATATGACAGTTCACAAGACAAGGCCGAGCACACCAAAGATCCAATTTCATACACATGCAGGATCATCAAATAGCATTTTCAGACACAGAAAATCATAATTAAATTAACCGGCTTCCCTTACCTCTTAACCGACAACAGAGCTTATCATATTTTAACCTTCTTCACAGTTTTGCTAACCTGCAATTGATCCTAGGATAGCCTAAAGATGGCTCTAAAACAAGAAAATGATGGGTGGAAAAGGAAACCTTGACACCAAGATGTCGTAGGTGCAACATGATTGTGAATCAGATGAAGTGAGATAAGAGAAATGTAGAGAGAAATAGGAGAAAGAAGAGATAATACGTTTTGGAGAAGTAGCTGAATTTAGAGAATGAGCGAAACTTTCGTTTATATAGTAATATTAATTTAATATAAACCACTCAGTCCCATCCTCTACCTACACCTGTCAGCTCCAAATTATTCGGTTCTCACATTCTCCCCAACAACAAAGAATTTTCGTTCTCGAAATTAAACTCACCAGATAAAATGAACAACCTATTTTTATCAAAGTCTTTATTACAACCATCTATTTAACAAAGATACTACTCCCCACAATCTTACTAACATGAAAATCTCGCCTCTGTGTTAAAATGCTCTAGTGTTCAATAATGTAGATTGGTCTAGCCATCATTCTCTAAACAAATTTGAACTTCTAAACCTCAGCTCTCAAGATCCTTTCTTTCCCATAACCAATTCTATTATGTTTGCAATACTACCAACCCCTCATCTAATCTTCGCCACTTCTTGACTTTAAATCAACCCTTGACTGATACTTTTTTTCCTCCTCTTTCTCCTTCTAAAATCACTATACCCCGACTTGATCATTACCACTTCTGAGTTAACTACCAACTGTTATGCTCTTGATCATCCTTCAAACCAAACTATTCTGATGACTTCAAATTGATTTACCGATCTTCCTTCTTGGGTAACATAGTTTCCAACTATGCTATCCTATTACCAAACTAGAACTTCTTATCCGTTGTCGTGACAAAACCAACTTGAGCACTCCATCTTCAGTTCTTCAACTTACCAACCCGCTTCATACTTGGATCTATACCCTTCTCAAATTGAAATCCCGAGCTTGATCAGTATCAAGCCAACTTACGATATATCTCAAAATAGGATTGTTCAAACCGCGCTTTCTCAACCACTTTGAGAAACTCACTAGTTATAGTACTTCGACTATACTAATGAGTTCTCTTCACCACATTCCCTTTAGACGACTAGCCATCACTCTTTTTCAACAAATTCTCATTCTCTGCCTTATCAAATCAATAACCTGGACCTTCTTTTTGTCCCAACCACTTGTTATTGCTTATACACCTCAAGATTGACGCTACAACTTGAAACCAAAACTCAAAGTCTCTCCTTCATCACATTGACTCACTTTCCTTGTTCCACGTCCTATAACACTTTATCATTTAAAGTTGACACCACAGATGGAAATTGTAGACTATCTTTATTTTCTCTCACTCTTCTAAAGGTCACCACACATACTCTCAACTCAAAACAGCCCATGACATCCTTACCTTGTTAAAGAAGCCCAATCTTCACAAACCACTGACCTAAGTTTAAGAAAGCGCTTCGCACACGCCGCTTACTGATAAGAACTTGCCTACTAACATTCGTTGCACTACCTAATTCCATACTTCCTTACCTCTCTGTTTACCTGATACTCTCTTCATACCAATAGTAATCTAAAAACGATCATTCTCCAGAACCTCCTTCAAAATTGCTAGGATCTTGCAAAAACCTTTTGAGTTCTTCTCGTCCACGATAACCTTATCCTTGTATTTCCTCAACCTTGATTCTACTCCTCGAAACAAGCATGCCCGAAATCACTTCTGATTGTTTAGACTTATACCAGACTGTTCCAACTTGTCCTCTATTTCTCTTTTTGAGATTCTTCAACCTTGTAGTTTTTCCCATGATTACACTGAGTCCTAACACTACTACTCTAACCCAACTTCCACCTTCTTCTTGTACTACACAACTTCAACAGGAACCATCCACAAAGATATTACTAACATCGGTTGTGTCTAGACACCACTCCAAAGTGAACACCACTTCTCCAAGGTATAAAAATCTCATACCTGTTGTGAAACACCAACCGAAACCCCTACACCAAAAAGATCTACATTCTCTTCTCCACTTATCCTTTGCTACAATCTTCTGACTTTTATAACCCTTCATCTTCTCATTTATAACTTGATCCACTTTTAATGCATAACCATTGGTTCTCCTTCTCAAAACACGACACTTCTTTTGAAGGTCATAACCACCCAAAACGATTGAAACAATCAAACTTCTCTTGTGATCACACCTCAAACTTAGGAAAGAACAACATCATATCATCTTCACTTGCATTCATCAGACATCCTGAATTCCCATAACACTTGCTACCATCTTTCGCTCAACTACACTTGATGTATCACCCTCGCTTTCCTTCCTTGCCCAGAATTCACTTCCTATAAACCTCAAACCTAAGTTCTTATACCGATTACACCAACGCCGCATCACTTAGAATTTAACATCTACTCTTCGCTTCCAGATTATCTCAAACCTTCCTCACGAATTACCTTCCTTAACTCAGAAACATCAATATACACAATCTACCCTTAATCCTCTGAACCTCAGAATACCCTTAATCTGCAACATCAACCCTCTTACTTTACCAGAACTTACCAACTCATTGTCTTCCATAACTCAACATCTAACATCCCTTTCTATCTTGATCTAACCCAGCCGATCACTGAACATCACTACAAACCCACACCTGAAGAAAACTGACCATACTACAACGTGTCGCTTCATAACTCTGAACATCCCAATCAATGATCAAATATTTCTTCTAAACAAACCATAGTCTTGAAACATCATTATAAACTCGAATATACCAAATCCGCTTGTTGATAAGACCTATTCATCTCCTTTTAATTATCACTTAACTCAAAACCCTTACGATACTTCAATTCTCTTCAAAGACTCCACGTTCTCTCAACTTGGAAATTCTGACTTCTAATGCACAGTTCTTAAATCTGCTCTATGTCTAACACAACTGCTCCTAAAACTTGTCTTCTTCTAATTCCTTTCTATGTATTGATTCCCTATGGTCCACTACAAAATTCCTCTTACTTTCTTAATGTAAGCTTCAAACCATCCACTACTTTTTTTATTTAGATTTCAAATGTCACCGAGACACTGAACTATGTGCCAACTTCAACCATTGTTGCTCCGTTGCTTACCAACACTTTCCTTTCTTCTGTTCTCCCACGCTACTGATATACTGTGTTCAACTGATTCCTCAAATCACCCAAAAACATAACTTCTAAATTACCAATATCTCCACCCATCTCGCGAAACTTAAGCCTGATCTTCCAATTCCATATCTTCGAGGAAAGCAATTATCTCAAAGGCTTAAACCAATTCTAATGAAGGTATACAGGTCAAGTTGTCCTTGAATCTGCATTCCTAGACCACTATAGAGCACATTACACTACCACAAAGGCAAGAACAAAAGAGAAATTACTATAGAAGACAACCTTGGAACCCCAACTCTTTCTCACCAAAAATCTTAAGAATTAAGAAAGGAAGATCATCTCTGGTAAAAGTCATGAGTGTGCACCCTCATTACTTCTATCAAAACATTTTCTGTTCTCAAAACTTTCAGTTAGATACACAATTTCACCATCTAGACTTGGAGAAAATGGTAGAACATACCATTTAGACTCAACTTTCCACAGGAAAGACACAAAAAACCCACGACCCACAGGTCATTTTAAGAACGAACTGCTCTGATACCATTAATATAACATCCCAAAAATTATAGTATGAAACTACATTAATGAGACATCACATAATAATAAGATAGAACAATTACTATGGAAAATTATCTTACAATTATACTAAAATAACCAACTAATTAAAAACTTTACAAAATTACTATGCTGGTACGAACCTAGGTACAGGACCGAACGGTCTTATACTAGGCATGTAGACCTTCTCCTTCTAGTGCTTGTTCTAGAAGGAAACTCCTTTCCCTCTGCTCACATCCATAGGATGATCATTGCAAATGAAAAACTGAACAGACAACTAAGGCAAGACAAAAAAGAAGGGTAAGCTAGTGTAATTTAATTAATCATACAAATTAAACAAGTACATAAGCATATATTCAACCGAGCATTTCAAGCATACAACAACCAAACATACATTTCAGGAAATGACCGAACATATAATACATGCAATGACCAACCACTTGACCTGACCATCCGGATTGTATGAATTTGTAGCTACAGCCGTTCCTGCACTTGTGGTGGTGAAACAACAAGATCCCCATCAAGCTACCCCACAAGATTAGTCTAGTGAAGATTACCTCGATACCCTGAGGTTAAAGGACCTCCTACCATTCTCACACATGAGTTACTCCTCTTTACTTGAGAATGAGTAATCACAGAATATCAGGATAAACGCCAGCTTAGCACGATACTCACATTCATACTTTACAATTCAATAACCATCCACGAGACATTCCTCCTTGGAATTCTCTTTCACATCCATGTTACAATTATCATACCATACTTTCACTTTGACACCATTATGATAATGCATACATAAGCCATCAAAGCAATTGGAACAATTAATTAAAATAGCACACTGGAATAAATATAAATATAGGCCGAACACTTTGTGAAAGTTGGAGACTGAACGGTTTCTCACTACCCAAATAACAGGACCGAACGATCCATAATAGGTAAGGCTGAAAAGGATGGCCGAACACTGTTAAGGATCAACCATTAGGAAAGACCGAATACTTCATAGTAAGGTCAAACCGAACAGTAAATCTACCACTACCTATGAACACGACCGAACGGAAAGGATCAACCTATACTATGAACAAGACCAAACAGATAATACTTATAACATGTAAATATGACCGAATGGTCATTTAAGAGAAAGGCTCAAACATGAGTCGAATACAATCTAAGGCTGAACACTAGAACAACTGAACACTATGGTAAATGATATAATTCTTAACTTAGACCGAAAACTAAACACTTAGCCAGAACACTTAGTAAGATGGATCACTAAAGCATGATCGAATGGTCATTAACAGGTAAGGCCCATAAGAGGTCGAACTCAATTGTAACCGAACACCAATACAAACCGAGTGCTAGTACAAGACCGAACACTACTAAGACCGAGTGTTAGAACACGACCGAGCACTACCAAGACCGTGTGCTAGTACATGACCGAGCACTAACAAGATCGAGTGCTAGTATATAACCGAGCACTACCAAGACCGAGTGTTAGTACATGACCGAGCACTACCAAGACTGAGTGCTAGTACATGACCGAGCACTACCAAGACTGAGTGCTAGTACATGACTGAGCACTACCAAGATTGACCACCCACCTAAAACCGATCAGTCATGAACGGGTAAGACTCTAAAGAGACCGAACCCAATTAATGACCGAGTACTTGAACATGAACGAGCGGTCAATAATGAACGCTCAGCTTTCTGCATAATTCTGCAGAACTTCTGCAGAATTATGAACAAACTAGATTTTACCAAAACCAACTATGTTTCCCAACTTCTAATCCTTCAAACACGAATCATGTATACATTTACACCTATTCAAGGGTACCTAAATATTTCTAACATCAATTCAAAGGATCCCATACCAGATTTCACTCCAAATTCTGCATAATCAACAACCTAATGACCAAAAATCTATTTTCCTACTTTTTACACATTTTAAAGGGTCTAAGGGTTATAACTGGTCCAGAACAACTTGTTCATACTCTTCCTATCAACCAACTCCATACCCAATATCAATTCCCCAATTTCACTACTCCATTTCATAGAAATTCACACGGCACAGTAACAAAAACACTGCAGAAGCAAATCAACTTGTTCACAGAATATGACAGTTCACAAGACAAGGCCGAGCACACCAAAGATCCAATTTCATACACATGCAGGATCTTCAAACAGCATTTTCATACACAGAAATCATAATTAAATTAACTAGCTTCTCTTACCTCTTAACCGCAGAACATAACTTGACAGATTTTAACCTTCTTCACAGTTTTGCTAACCCGTAAGTGATCCTAGGACAACCTACAGATGGCTCTAAAATAAAAAATTGATCGGTGGAAAAGGAAACCATTGACACCAAGATGTTGTAGGCGCAACATGATTGTGAATAAGATGAAGTGAGATGAGAGAAATCTAGTGAAAAAGAAAAGAGAATATGTTTTGGAGAGATGGCTGAATTCAGAGAATAGAACGAAACTTTTGAAACTTTTGTTTATATAGTACTATTATTTTAATATAAATCACTTGGTCTCATCCTCTGCCTACACCTATGAGTTCCAAATTATTTGGTTCTCACACAATGCATATCAAACCCCCACTAACGTCACAGCCAGTCTTTTTTAAATGAACAGGCAACAGTATTAACTCAGAAACATCTTTTTTCTATTATATATCCCAATCATTCATATCAAATATAATACTATAAGATAGTGTTGTTTGATTAGAAGTTTGGTTAGATCCAACGAGAACATGTGAACCGCATGGCTGCAAAATCGGGAATTTTGCACAATGGGCCTAAAAAATGAGTTAATTAATTTAATGTCCGGGGTTAGGTGGGTCGTATGGACTCATGACTACGACTACGACCGGTAGTTTTCGGATAGAGCTGGTGACTTCATTTATTTTTTACAAGGTCCTTACACTACAACGATTTTGTCTTTTTCTATTATTTATTGTTATTATAATTATTGTTTGTTTTACCATAAAAATTAAAGGATTGCACGATTATTTTAAAGGAATTGGAAGTTTGACGGGTTTTCATCTTTTGGGTTGGTAGGTGTGTGAAATCTACAACACCCTCTTTTAAGAACTATAATTTTATTTGTTTTAAATGTTCATGTAACGTGACAATAATTTAATCTAAAATATAAGGATAATGTGAAAGTTGTTTGGCATTGTCGCCTAATTATTATCCTCTTTCTATATATATATATATATATATATATATATATATATATATATATTTTCTTCCGTCATTTTGACACAGGATTTAAATAACATATTTAATGTTTTAAATTTCATAAACATGCCTTTCACTTAAAAACAATAGTTTTTTGAGATCTTGATAGAAATATTAGGAAATATTTAATCTATATATATTTAGTCAAAAATGTTTTTCGATTTTTCAAACTATCTTATTTAACTTTTCCATTACAAGAAATACTATCTTTTATGATCATCACACAAAGAGAAAAATATTTATGAACACCTTGATTTTTTTTATACTTATTGTACATTTATATTTTCTTTTTATATTCTTCTTCTTATAACTTCCAATAATTTATAAATTTATCAGTTTTGTTATCTTTCTAAGTATATATTAGATTTTAATACAGCTTTTAGTAGAGCTGTCAAAACGGGTTATCCGGTCCAACCCGGTCCGGCCCACAACGGATTGGTCACTTAGTGAGCCAATCTAACCCGGCTCATTTATTAACGAACCAGAAAAATTCGAACCCGACCCGACCTACCACATGGTTGGTGGGTAAACAGGTTGGCTCACTCACTCATTTAATTACAATTTTTTTAAAATAAAAAAATTAGGTTAAACCCTTCTGGAGGTCCCTATTTTCGTGTTTTTGTCTCACCTAAATCCCTGTCTTTTAAGTTTTTCCAATTAGGTCCTTAATATTGGAAAATTGAATGAATTGAGCCCCTGCTGTTAAATGAAGTTAACGGGGTTAACTTTTTGCTGACCTGTGAGGGTGAGGTGGATAAATTTTGTGACGTGGCGTGCACATAACCTTTTAATATTTGTTTTATTATGTATACCCTTGTACGTGGCAATATTTTAAACAATGAATTTAAAAATTGGGGTTTTTGTGAAAGATTTTAAAATTAGGGTTAATTTATAATTGAATTGGGATTAATATTGGGATGAAAAATCTTAAGCTGAGTGTTTCACAAGCACAGGTGAAGTCCTTAGTATAGAGGGAATTTGCTAAATTAGGGCGTGAATTGGAGTAAGGGTTGTTATTTGGAGGTTGGACGTGAATTGCGAAGTCCTTGAACATGGATCGCAAGTGGTTGGTGTGGATTTTCGTGGGAGGTTAGTATGTGTACTATAGATAGCTATTCAGTGCTTTAATATTCGGTGATATTTGTTCTTATCAACCCATGCTTTTTAGAATGTGGGGTTGGGGTTGTTCGAAAATAGATTGTATACATATTGCGGTTGTGGTCTCGCATGTCCCCCATAGTTAAACTTCCTTGTCTGCTGTCATTATCAATGTTTTAGTATTTGTTGTTTTTTTGTCATTTTACGTTTATTTATAGGTGTAGAATATTCTTCATTGTGTTGTTTGTGATGGAGGGTGATATAGAAGTTGTTATTCACCATGGGGGAAAATTGGTAAACGAAGGGTGCCTGAAGTATGAAGGGGAAAGTGAGACTATGTATTTTGACCCTGACTTGGGGAGTTACTTTGTTGTCGTGAGTGTAGTAAAAGCGCTTGAATATGATGGATTTCAGGATTTGGGGTATTCTGTTGGATGTGGTCCTCTATTAGATGATAAGCTAGAAGCATTGTCTGATGACGTAGGAGCTATGCATATGGTCAATTTATAGCTAGGTTAAATGGTCAGGTTCATTTATATGTTGTGCACACTATGTCTCAACCTGATGTCATTGAGATGATTGAATATAATGTTGATGAAGAAGGTGAGGAAGTTGCACCTGAGATGCATGAGGGTGGTGAGTGTGCAGTGTTGGATGAAAGGACAGAAGAAGATGATGGTGGTCTAACTTCATAGTTTGGTGATGGCACAAATGGTGATGTCATAGAATAGTTGGATGAGGAGGTAAGTGGTGATGTTGGTGAGGGTGAGGAAATACAACATGATGAGGCTCATGATGAGGAGACAATACAAGTTGATGTTGAGGGTGAGGGAATAAAACATGATGAGGCTCATGATGAGGAGACAATACAAGATTATGTTAATGAGGGTGAGGGAATACAACATAATGAGGCTCATGATGAGGAGACAATACAAGTTGATGTTGATGAGGGTGAGGGAATACAACATGACGAGGCTCATGATGAGGAAACAATACAAGTTGATGTTGAGGAGACAATAGAAGTTGATGAAGTAGATGATGAGATTACAGAAGGAAATGATGTTGAGGATGAGCCAATGGACGTTGATGAACCACATGATGAGAGGACAGAAGTAAATGACAGTGAGGCTAACAGAACAGAAGTCCGTGAATGGAGTTTATCAGATGATGATATTGGTGAAGTGAATAGTATGGATGGTTTAGTAGACATAAACATCCAGTGTGACTTCAGAGAAAGAGATAGTTCTACTAATATGGAGGTTGATTACAATGTTCTTTCTGAGTCAGATATTGAAGAACATGACATTAGTGATACCAGTTTATTCAATGATGAATGGGAGTCTGAGGAGTTAACTTCTCCTGATATCAGTGATGAAGAAAGTGATGTTGAAGAGGGATATGGAAATTTTGTTACATTCACTATGACCAAGAAGATGGTTGATTTCAACTAGGAGGTGGGAACATATTTTGGGCAGAAAGTAGACATCTTGGATGTCATCAAAACCTACGCACTAAAGAATGGTAAAGAGCTAAAATTTATTAAAAATGATAAAAAAAGAATAAGGATTAAGTTTGTGGGAGCAAAAGGAGAATGTCCATGGATGGCTTATTTTGGTTACATAGAGGCAATAGATACATGGCAGTTAAGGACTGTGGTGGATCGACACACATGCAGTAGGGAGCATAAGTTGGGCCTATTCAATACAAAATGGCTAAGTAAAAAAATTGGAAAAAACAGTAAGAGAGAATCCTAATGTTAAGGGAGTTGACATTAGAGATAAAATAAATAAGAAATGGAACATAGCAATAAGTAAAATTATGGCTTACAGGGTGAAGGCCTATGATTGAGACGAAGTGGAAGGGTCCTTCACTATGCAATATAGTGGAATTTATGATTATGCTCATGAGCTATTAGCAAGAAACCCAGGGTCTACTATCAAGGTCAAACTTTAGGAAAATGATGGAAAACGAATATTTGAAAGGTTCTACGCATGGCTCAAGGCATGCAAAGATAGCTTTCTCTCATGCATGCCAATCATTGGCCTTGATGGAGCCTTTTTGAAAGGTAGACATCATGGTGAACTGTTAACTGCTATTGCTCGAGATGAAAATGATCAAATGAGGCACTAGCATATGCCATAGTAGAGGTCGAGAACAAAGAGACTTGGACATGGTTTATGGAGCTACTCATTGAAGACCTAGGTGGACCTGAGTTTTGTTCTTCACTTACATTGATATAAGATCAACAGAAGGTAAATTTCATTATTGGTTTTTGTCTTCTATGTTATAAATATCATCTGACTTATTGTTGTCTCATTCACATGGTCTCTTACCAGCTGTACAAGATCTACTTCATGAAATTGCACACAGATTTTGTGTAAGCCATTTATATGCCAATTTCAGGAAGAAATTCCCTGGAAAGAATCTTAAGAAGCTTATGTGGAGGGTAGAAATATCAACCCATCCACAGAAATGGGAGAATGAGATGAGAAGTATAAGAGAGGTCAACGAAGACGCGTTTCGCCACTTGATAGTTATTCATCCAAGGTATTCCACTATCCCACTTTAGATTTGTTTTGTTTTGTGATTATTTTAAATACTAATTGTGTGACTTATTTCTACATTCAAGGTTTTGGTCTAGATCAAGGTTCACAACCACAACTCAATGTGATACCTCGGTCAATAACATGTCAGAAGCCTTTAATAGTGTTTTGGTTCACACGATGACAAAACCAATTATGACAATGTTGGAGGAAATCAGACTTTATATCATGAAGAGATGGGCCAGTAATAAGTCAAGGGTAAAGTCATTTAAGTCATCCATTTTTCCAAAAATACTGAGTAGACTACAAAAGGAGGCCCTACTAACACAATATTGGATTCACAGGTAAAGTCATTTAAGTCATTTAAGGCCCTACTTTCAGTACCTGCTATGCATTACTAATGTTGCCTAATCTTCATAGCTGGTCTGTAGAAAAGTTATTTGAAGTCAGACATGTGTCCCAAAGTGGGGACAAGTATGTGGTGAACATAGATGAATATTCATGCTCATGAAAATGGAGCATCAGTGGAATACCCTGTGTTCATGCATTGGCAGCAATGAGATTTCTCAACCTGAATGAAGAGGACTACATACCTGCATGCTTTCTCACTTCAACGTATGAAGAAATATACTCCTCTATTATCTATCCTATTAATGAAAACAACTTGTGGGAGGTAACCTAATATCCAGATGGCATGCCTCCATCAAAAGGAAAGATGCTTGGTCGTCCTAAGAAGAAAAGGAGGTTAGAGCAGTGGGAGTTGAAGAAAAATAGCACCAGGATGACCAAAGGTGGATTGGTTAAGAGATGTAGCAAGTGTAGGGAAGTGGGTCACAATAAAACACGCTGTCCCAAGAGAGACGAACAAGTTGTTTTGCAGTCATAGGGAGAAGAACCTACTTCAGTGGCTTAGGGTACAACACATGGAGAACAACCATCATCAGACTTGAATAATGTTTTTTGTTTTATGAAAGGAAATGTAATAGATAGATCTCCATTACAACACTCTTTTAGAAACAATGCTTTAGCTTTCAGTATTCTAAATATTCCTATTTGTATGAACATTTGGATGACTACTTTTTTGTATTATGAATGGCAGATTTCATCGCAACCTTTTACTTGTGAATGACACATTTGATTGGAACATATTACTTGTGAATGGCAAATTTTATTGGACCATTTTAGCTGTGAATGGCAGATTGGATTGGAACATCTAACTTAGTAGTGAATGGTAGATTTCTTTGCAACCTTTTAGTTGTGAATGACACATTTGATTGGAACATATTACTTGTGAATGCCACATTTTATGCAGATTTTAATGGCATCATTATGTTAAATGTGATATGTCAAACAAACAAGAAGATTTTATGCCAGTTACATTTTACATTGCTTCATTATAGGCAAGAAGAACAAACAAGAACAATGTTCACTGCAAATCTTGATTTCATTAAACAAACATCTGCAACTATTACATTTGCAAGTAACACAACAAAACAATTACATCTTCATTACACTAAAGAAAAGTACATTTAAAATGCCTACAGTACACCTACACTTAGACATAGATTATCATGCCCTCCCCATCAACATTGCAACTACAATCATGTTGATTACAGATAGAATACAAATAACCCCAACCAAAATTTTTGTCCACTTTTCAAGACCCATCACGGCTTTCTGCACAACAACTATCTTGTTATCACTTTCATTTTCAAAAGTCTTCAGCAACCTCTCATCATTTGTTTCCAGCAACTCACAACTAACATTTTCCTCAATTCCCAAATCACTAGACCATCTGAAGTAGTTGCATCCAGCATTTTCACTTCCACACTTATACCTAAGGCAACCCCAGAATTGTTTGCCTCAATTCTTACTGGTTTTTCCAGTCCTTAGCACAGACTTCTCTCCACAATGACAAATCAGTGACGCGTCCTTCCTATTCCAGCCTCCATCTCCATGAGAGCTGATAGAGCGAAATTGCTTTCGATAATCATTGCAAGTGGACCATGAACACAAGCGGAATTGCTTCCCAACCTTCAATTGCTTTCCAATCTTGAACAACAACGAACCCTAAACCCTCTTTACAATTGCTATCCTCAGTGATGGGAGCTTTCAAAATGGCTCAGAAAGCCTAATTTTAAAATTCATTGTATAAGATATTTCCACATACAAGGGTATAGATAATAAAACCTAGGTATAAAGTTCTATACACGCCATGTCACGAAATTTATCCAACTAACCCTCACAGGTAATAAAAAAGTTAACCCCGTTAACTTGATTTAACGACAGGGGCTCAATTCATTCAATTTTCCAATATTAAGGACCTAATTGGAAAAACTTAAAAGATGGGGATGTAAGTGGGAAAAAACCACGAAAATAGGGACCTCTGAATGAGTTTAACCAAAAAATTACAAACTTTCCATAATTCAAATCTAAACAAATTTCACTCCAAAATTTCACTCCCAACATGGGTGTTTAATTAATTTTGAAAATAAGGAACTTAAATAATTTTTTCAAGCAAAAAAATAATAATAAATATTTTTTTATAAAATTAAAATTAAATTTTAATAAAATAAACTTAGGTAGGTGGGTTGGTGGGCCAACCCGGCCCACCACGGGTTCAACCCGTATGAGCCGGGTTTAAATGAGCCGGGTTGAAATTTGACCCGCATAAAAAAATATAATTTTTTCAAACCCAACCCGGCTCGAACCCGTGGTGGGCCGATTGGCCTGCGGGTTGTGACCCATTTTGACTGCTCTACCTTTTAGCATCATAAACTGATTATTCTTAATAAAGAGTTTAAGTCAAACAATGCGAATAGTTTCTGTATTATATGAAATATACCAATTAGAGTTAATGGTCATTCATGAACAGTTAGCATGTATATTAGCAGGTATTAATGGGTCAGGCTGTCATACGCTTTACAAATATACGGTATTAATAACTGATTATTGGGTTTGATTGCTTAAAAATATATTGGGTTAGTGGTTAATCAATATGCTTGACTGCCACAAAACCTATAAATATACGATTGATGTTAAAGGTAAAATAACCTTGATCTATCTTAATAAAACATAGACTTCTTTATGAAACATATGTGACTTGAGCGTCAGAGTGTCTTCTGCAGGTCAACTATCCATCAGAGTGGATTGCGTTCTCAGAGATGATTGAATGATCAAAAGAGAGCATAGCAAAGAAGGACAACCGACCTTTGTACCAATTCCACCGAAACAGTTTATAAAAATGAAATATTATTTTGCTCCTTTTAAACACAAATAAAATATAAAAAAATGCGTTAAACTCAAATATAATCAAATTTCAATTACTTTTAATATGTAAACTTTGTTATTATCTTTAATGTATATTTTTACTGAAGTAATTTAAAAATATTTTAAATGTATACATCAAGAAATATTGAAAGAGAACTATCATTCCCAATTAATATAAATTTAATAAGTTTAAAAAATGTTGTAATTATATTCTTTTGATCATTTAAGATTATAAATACAAATTATTATTAGAGTTGGATAATCAACGTATTTTTTATATTTTTATATTTTATATTTCTTATTGTTATAAAATCCCACATTACTATTTATATTCTATATTTTTTTAAAACTCATAAATATTATCTTAAATAAAAAATTTACTATTGATTCGTAGGTATATGTTCTTAGTTAAATATATTTTTTTAATACTACAACTTTAAGCTCTTCAAATACTCTAAGCTCTAAGGGATAGTAATCATTTTTAAAGGTAGTTGTAAGATGTAGAAAAATTAGATATTTAGAAAATGTGATAGTTACGAGAGTCGTTATTTAAAATAATAAAAGATAATTTTAATAGAAGTGAAAAAGAGAAAGGGAGAAGATATGGACTACGAGTGTTTAGACCGCTATGTATTGTAATCAAATCCTCTATGTGGCAAATATAGTTTGAACTACTTGAAAGCAATCGTTGATTGCAATTCTGAAAAGAATTAAAACATTTGCAACTAAACTCTATTTGAGTTGAGGAATCTTGGAAAGGTTGCTAAGTACCAGGAGTGGTTTGAATACTCAAAGGAAATCTCAGCTAAGGTTGTTGAGTACCAAGAGTGGTGCTAATACTCAAAGGAAATCTCAACTAAGGTTGCTGACTACTAGGAGTGGTACTAGTACTCAAAGGAAATCTCGTCTAAGGTTGTTGAATACCAGGAGTGGTGCTAATACTCAAAGGAAATCTTGGCGGGGTTGCTGAATACCAGGAGTGGTACTAATACTCATTTGTAATCGTGTGAAGATTATAGTGGAACCCTCTGTAGAGGACACTGAATGTAGCTCAATTGGAGCGAACCAGTATAAAATCTCTTGTGCAATTATCTCTTCTCTTACCTAAACGATCCTCTTGTGAAAACCTACAATCACGCTTTATTTCTAAACATAAGAATCTTTCAAGCTAAACGATCTTTTTCATAAAGGAAATTCTTAACAAAACATTGCAGTATTTACATTCTGAATAGCACGTTAAAAGTTTTCATTATACAAATCTATTAAATCAAGCTTTCAATCATTTAAAAGAAAATTCCAAGAGCTTGATAACGTACTATATCAGAAGGGTTACGAAAAGTTTTCCTTTAACACTATTCAACCCCTTTTCTAGTGTTTTTCAAGTACTTTAATATATATTTAGTTATTAGAAACTACTTATTCATGGTATTGGCTTTTATTAAACTAAATTCTAGCTTTGTTTAGTCATAAGCATGTTGTCTATTATTTGTTTCATGAAAGCATAAAGTATGAACTTTGTTTATGATTGGATTATTAGAATTTCTTTCGAAACGGAAGCAACTCATCTTGTTGAGGTTTGTATCCTTGTCTTAGGCTGTGTTCACTTTGGAGGATTGATTTGAGGGGATTTGGGAGTAAGTTGATTATTATTTTTTGTAGGGATTTGGAGCTGAGTGAGAATGGATTTAGAAGTAAAGTTTGTGAAAATTAGTGTAAGATTTGACTGATGTGACACATAAAAAAATGGTTTAATTGGTAGAAATTGAAGATTACTAAAATTTCTTTAGAAGTAAAATTAAAATAAAATGATAATTGTTAATAATATATATAAATGTAAAAATTATTATAAGGACAAAAAATAAAAATTATTTTTTAAAATGAAAAAAATTGTATTCAAGTAAAGTAAAATAGTTATTTTTAAAATATAATATTTTTTTAATATAATTTATTACGAGGTGGTATTTTTTTTTTATTATTGAAGTGAAATTGAATATTCATGATAAAATAAATAATTAAGTGAAGTTACAACATTACATGACATAAAAAATGTCTGAACATAATAAGGTACAACTACATTTATCATAGTTTATAATGAAGTTTCTTCGATTAGGTATGTAAGAAACCTATTAAAACGATATTGTATTGACATCCCTATTAGACGTCTTGTATGGGATGGATGTGAAGACAAAAACTCGAAACACCATCTGAATAAGTTATCGTCTTGAATATTCATAGTCCTTAATAAGTTACCAATTTCTTCTGAGGTATGATTAAATGAATGAGTTTGAGCATTTTCGTTGGTTGTGGCTGTTAGCATCACATTTCGACATTCCATGGCTTGTAGTTGTTGGTGAACAATGACACATAGTCTTCTTGTTTCAGTATTTGTTTTTTCAAATTTGTCAATTATTTGAGAACCCATCTGATTTGAAATTCATTAAGGTGACATTGATAATAAATAAAAGTATGGAAACTTATGTGAAATCAATAAGAATTGAAGTTGATGTAATGTAACAAATCAAAAAAATAAGTTAATGTAATATAATAAAGCAAATTCATAATGTCATATAATACACTAATCCAATATTATACAACTTAATCATTTAATTTTTTTAGAATTATGTTAACATTATAATTGAGGTTAGCAAATTGTCGGCTCATGTCTAGCGATAAGTTAGTCAAGTGATCTTCAATTCACTAAACACACCCCTATATTTTGCAAGTTTTGTACCTCCTCCCACATTTGATGTTGTGGTTGTTCTTCGTCTTCATCATCATTGATGTTGTGCTACTAAACACCATTGACGTTAATAATATTCAACCTCTTCAAAGAATTAGTAGAAAAATGTTGTATGGTCCCAATTTGATGTTGGTGTCAACGTTAATATGTACTCCATTATATTGCATGATTTGGGTGATCAAGACATGGTGTGGTAGAGGTGTATCACCGGCCTTGCATTTAAGCATATACTGCATGATGTGATTAAGGCAATTGATAGATATATTATTTTTAAGCACCCATATGATTAAAGTATAGGCCTAAGGTCGAAAATGATTCAAAATTCATGATCTTTGGAACCACAATAATTCTTGTATAAAAATAAGTTGGGTAGTGATGCATCTTAACTTTTAAACATGCATAATTTATTCAAAACATAATACTTCCAAATGCCTTGTCGAATTACATTATTCTAAAAGTAATTAAAATGACTAAGGAAATAAAAAAACTACAATTACATTGCTTCAAAAGTCTATACCATAAGAACTTTTTAAATAAATTCAAATCTTTCCCCGTCATCTCACAAATCTATCATGCCTCTAGAACATCTACAATATCATATCAATTATAATAATTAGTTTTAAATTGTAATAATTAGTCTTTATTAGCTAATTTTTGTATATTTACTTTCCCTTTATTTAGTTTAATTGTTAGTGTTAAATATCAATTATTATAATTGATATTAAATTGGTGGAGTTTATTCCCTTAACTCTTTCCAATTACGTTATCAATTTGTATATTTATACTACTATAATCCAATGATAAAATCAATTCATTCAAATACTTTTTATATATGGTATCAGCCTAACACGATCCTCTTCGTTTTTTTTTTATCTTCTTCAACACTGAACGTCGCTCCTTCCTTTCTTTTTGCCTCCCATGGCCAACGACAACTCTTCATCTATTAGCAATCCTCATGAGCCATCAAAACCCTTCACTTGCATCAACCATTATGACAAAACTCAATCTGGGCAATTTTTGGCATCATCAACTTCACGCTCTGGCAATCGCAAACCGTTTCTTGGTCGCTGTCAATGGTGCAATGTCAAGGGTCATGTCCTGTCTCAGTGTCACACCTTCAAGCAGCAGCACCCTGGTGTCCCGATACCTCCCCGTTCCTCTTTTGCTAACCCTAGACAGGTTCAGGTTCATACTACAACTGCTGGTACTTCTCAAAATAATTTTGTGGTTGACAGTGGAGCGACGCATCACGTGACCAATGATCATGACAATCTAGCGCTTCATCATCCGTACACGGGTCCAAACTCATTGTTTATGGGTAACGGTTCACGTTTAAACATCACTCATTATGGAACACTTTTACTTAATGATTTATCCCTCTCCCACACTTTGTATGTTCTTTCCATGCAACAGAAAATCCTTTCTGTCTCTCAACTCACCAAACAAACTAACTCTGCTGTTGTTTTCTTGCAAACTCTTTTTATGTTAAGAACTTGAAGACAGGTCAAATAACCCATAATGGCTCATGTGTGGATGGACTCTATCTCTGGCCAGCCAACTCTCTATTAATCAAATAAATTCCAGCAATCAGATTGCAACTCATGTCAAATTAATAAAAGTCATAAACTTCCTTTCAATGAATCCACTCTTAACTCATCTTATCCTTTGGTAATAATTTTCTCTGATGTATGGACTTCCCCTGTTTTATCCATTGATGGTCTTCGCTACTATTGCATGTTTGTTGATCATTTTACTCATTATATTTGGCTATATCCGATAAAACATAAATCTGATGTGCAAACTCTGTTTCCCAAATTTAAGTCGCTTGTTGAAAATTTCTTTCATCGCAACATCAAAATTCTTTACATGGATAATGGTGGTGAATATATTGGTCTTTGTCCATTTTTAAGCACTCATGGAATAAGTCATCACCCCACCCCACCTCATACACCTGAACACAATGGAATTTTTGAACGCCACAATCAGCACATTACTGAAATTGGTCTCTTTCTTCTCCTCCACTCAGGTTTGCCCCTCACATATTGGCCTCATGCCATGACAACAGCCACCTATCTCATAAATCGTCTCCTAACACCAATTCTTGGGTATCAGTCACCCTATTCCAAATTACTCAAAATTATCCCGGATTATCATAAGTTAAAGTGTTTTGGTTGTTTGTGTTTTCCCTGGATTAAACCATATGCTAACAATAAACTTGAACCAAAGTCTGCTATGTGTGTTTTTGTAGGTTACTCGATGGATCAACATGCATACTTGTGTCTCGGTCCAACCATAGGAAGGATTTACACCTCTCGCCATGTCAAGTTCGTTGAATCTGAATTTCCGTACAACTCCCTAGCACCTCAAGCCAGTCCGAGTGTAGAGAAACAATAAGGCCCACTTCAACTTTCCATACTCCATCCCATAAACCAACCCATGGTCAATACCACTCTAAACCCACCAGAGGAAATCTTGGTTGCCCCTTCATCTTCATCTTTCCCCAACTCCCCGACTTCGGCCTAACCCTCCACTGGACACTCTGAATCCCCTCCATTACCTCCATCTTCACAATGTTTTGTGCCACCATCCCAACCCAATGTCAACTCTAACAGGAGACCCCAAACCGATGGAGGTGGCATCATCACCCAGTCCAAAAACAACATTATCAAAACCCTCAAGAAGCTTAACCTCCATGTCCAACCCTCTTCTCCACTCGAGCCCAGCACCATCACCCAAGCTCTTCGTGATGGCGCTCAGTTATGCAAGCTGAGTTTGACGCCTTACACCGCAACAACACTTGGGAACTTGTCAGTCGGTCCTCTACTCATAATTTGGTTAGCTGCAAATGGGTTTTTTCGAATAAAAAACCACTCGGATGGCTCGATTGATCAGTACAAGGCTTGCCTAGTCGCTAAAGGTTTTCACCAACGCCCTGGTTGGGACTATACAGAGACATTCAGTCCGGTTGTTAAACTGGTCACCATTCGCATTGTCCTCACACTTGCAGTTCGTCAAGGATGGTCCATTCGCCAACTTGATGTCAACAATGCATTTCTTCAAGGGACGCTCAAAGAGGAAGTTTTCATGCTCCAGCCCCTTGGTTTTGACAACAAAAGTTTCCTTGATCATGTTTGTCGCCTCAAAAAGGCATTCTATGGGCTAAAGCAAGCACCTCGCGCCCGGTATACGGAGCTTCGAGTGTTTCTACTCTCTCTTGGTTTTGTCAATTCCACTGTAGATGCATCTTTCTTCATCTACCAAAAATCAGGTTCCACACTATATTTATTAGTATATGTTGATGATATCATTATCACTAGGAGTTCCTCTACAGAGTTGTCCAACCTTATTTCCACCCTTGCTGCTCAATTTTCGCTGAAAGACCTTGGTTGTCTTAACTATTTCCTAGGCGTGGAAGTAATTCCTTCCGCCACATGACTATTTCTTTCACAAAGGAAATACATCACTGATCTTCTCCATAAATCAGGGATGGCTAACACAAAACCAGCATCCATTCCCTTGTCCTCCAGTGCTCAATTACTCAAGGATTTCGGTGATCTCCTACCTTGCCTAATTGAGTATCGTGCACTCATGGGAAGTCTTCAATACTTAAGTCTTACTCACCCGGACATCGCGTTCAGCACCAACAAACTTGCCCAGTTCATGCAACAACCCAGAACGGTGCATTGGTCTACCCTCAAACGGGTGCTCCGTTATTTGGCGGACTCTTGCAACAAAGGTATCTTCATCTCGGTAACTGCTCCGCTAACCTTTCACGCTTACTCAGATGCAGATTGGGCGGGTGATAAGGATGATTATATCTCTACCACTGGTTATTTGTTGTATCTTGGTAGCACTCTCATCTCTTGAAGCTCCCGAAAACAACGCTATGTTGCTCGTTCCTCAACTGAAGCAGAATACAAAGCCTTGGCTGACATGACCAATGAACTTCTATGGGTCCTATCCTTGTTCACTGAACTTGGTCACATGCCCACAACCAATCCGGTAATCTATTGTCACAATCTTGGTGCCACAACTCTGAATGTTAATCCTGTTTTTCACTCTCGGATGAAACATATAGCCTTAGCCTATCATTTTATTCGTGAAAATGTTCAAAAAGGCAAGTTTCGGGTGTCCTTTGTGTCTATTGATGATTAGCTTGCCGATATACTCACAAAGCCTCTACTTCATCCTCGGTTTGACTCATTACTGTCCAAGTTGCATCTCTCTTCCAGATCGTCCAACTTGCGGAGGATATCAATTATAATAATTAGTTTAAAATTGTAATAATTAGTCTTTATTAGCTAACTTTTGTATATTTACTTTCCCTTTATTTAGTTTAATTGTTAGTGTTAAATATCAATTATTATAATTGATACTATAATAATTGATATTAAATTGGTGGAGTTTATTCCCTTAACTCTTTCCAATTATGTTATCAATTTGTATATTTATACTATCCAATGATAGAATCAATTCATTCAAATACTTTTCTATATATCATCTGCTCATGTATAACACATTATACGATCATCACCGATAATATCATTCGCACAAACAGAAACACAAACTCGTATGGGATAAGCTACCGATAAAACTATCATAATAATAACAAGATATAAACACACTGAATATATCAACCATAAATCACCCCATACTCAATGGTAATAACAATAAGATTCCTAGTCCTCTAACATATCAACTTAATCATAATGACTTACTTAATTCTCGATCCTTGATCTTCAATCTTCGATCCTTGACCCTTAAACCTTGATGTCATCATTAACATCTCACGCATAGACCCTTGTCTATCAACTCATTAGAACTTATGCTAACTATACAACATGTTACTACACTATCAACATAACACCCTTTGGAGCATCATCAATTACCATGATCATCATCATAGATACACCATCATCATGACTCTCCCAGTCATGAATAAAACCATGAGTATCATTGTACCATGTACACCATAGTGGAAAGAATCAATCACATTCTTGTACCTTACCTTACCCGCCTGTAGCTGCTCCTACAAACTAATTTGTAGCTTCCCCTACAAATACGCTCGAGTAGTCCCGCAATCCAGCTAAGGAACATGTAATCCTGCCACATAAGGTCAAGGAAGACACCATCACCCCAACACAAGGAAGGTTTAATACCTGAACAACCCTTCCTTTGCACATAAGGCAAAAAGAAATACATATATGCATATAGAACATGGATTTACTATGTCCAACTAGTAGACTTATCCTTCACTCTCATGTTCATCAACCACATACTTAGGTACACCTCAACACTCATTCATGCTTAATCTCAACCACAAGTCAAAACTGAACCTAAACATAACAATTAATCTCATTCTCTGATTATCATCCCATTCTGTAACTCTTTAAGCTTGATCTATGCTCATTCTTCATCAAAATGCATTGTTTCTAGTAAAAATATTCTAAGATAATCGATTATCATAAGTGATAATCGATTATTCTTGAAACATACACATGTACACCTCATATCTAACCTCTATGCACCAATCCCAAATAACATGAAAACATGCTTAAGACATCATACATGTATTCCATCATCACAAACCATTGTAAACACACACAAACACATACTTCACATCCTTTGATTCATCCAATCCCATCACTACACATATTATATCTCCAACAAAACACAAAAACACTGAACATGTTTATCATGATATCTTTACATCATGGGTTGGCATGATAAAACCCGAATACCATAACTTTATTATCTTGGAATCGAAGAACCACATTTGGAACCAAATAAGGGAGATTGTGTTCGAATACACCCCTGTATAACCGAATAAGGGAGGTTGTAACTGAATACACCCCCTCTGTAATCGAATAAGGTGCTTCGTTCCTCATTGGAACCGAATATACTTGCCTACGAAATCATATACACCTCTTTCATTTTGTGTAAATGGCTTGGAATTGGATAAAGCCTTCACGGAATCGAATCCAACAACAACATTTACGTCCTCCCACCACATTCACCTGCAACCTCCATCATGACACCTTCAATGTTTGCAATGGACAACCCTTCATCTTCAACCTCTTTAACTTAGATGTGCAAAAGAAAACCACGTAGATCCATCTCCGCAATGGTTAACAAGTATGGAATAGTTTGCATGTATGGTTGCTTCGTGTTCATCTCGAACAACCTTTGTCTTCAACTAATCTTTGTAAACCTGCATCATACAACAACCACAAAATACACTCCAAATGACACCCAAAACACTCACCTTAGGTTCTCTTTGAACAAACTCTTATGGCTTCTTCAAAACTTTCTTCAAAGCTTCTCCTTCAACAATGTATGTGTGTAGACTCCAACAATAATGATGAGTTTATATCCTCACCAATATCACTTATTATAAGCCACAAATTCTACCAACCAATAATTAATGGCATGGTTTTGTGAAGGAGAGTCAAAGGAGTCAAATAATTTCAAATTGTGCACTATAGCCCTCAGGAATCTTATGCTTCCTTTAGGAATATCTACCACTCCAGGTTTGTGCATGGCGTGTTATAAGAAAAGAAAGGATGAAAAATGTGTATCTTATTCAATAATAAGGAGATAGTACAATTGATATATATAACTCTTTAAAGCAATATAAAAACGGAATATAAATATAAAAACAGAATATAAATAAATGAACATAAAAACACAGATATGAACGGAAAATAAATTAAATCCAATATCCCCCCTCAAGCTACAACATACATATCTTTAATGCTCAGGTTGGACAACAAATATTGAAATTGTGCAGGATGTAAAGCTTTAGTATGAATTCTGCAACTTGAGCTAAAGTAGGAATGGGAAAGAGTTTAATTACACCAGCTTGAACTTTATCCCTTATGAGATGACAATCAATTTCAATATGTTTTGTCCTCTCATGCATGGCTGGATTCTGTGCAATTTGTATAGCAGATTGATTGTCACAAAATAGAGGAACTGGTTGTGGTAGAGGTTGTTTCAAATCATGGAGCAAATACAAAAGCCATTGAATTTCACATGTTGTGGAAGCTAAGGCTCTATATTCTACTTCGATTGATGATCTAAATATAGTACCTTGCTTCTTGGATTTCCAGCTGACTAAGGATGCACCATAGAACACATTAAAACCAGTTACAGACCTTCTAGTGTTAGGGCAAGCAGCTTAATCATAATCACTGAAAGCCTTGAGAGTATGCTCAATGTTGGAGGGAAAGAATAATCCTTGTCCTGGATTGTTCTTGATATATCTCAAGATCCTTATTACTGCTGCAAAGTGATCTTCCAAAGGATTGGAAAGAAATTGACTGAGAGTACTAACATCAAAACAAAAATTTGGTCTTGTGTTGGTTAGATATAATAACCTGCTAAGAAGTCTTCTATAGGCTTGCACATCTGAATAGGGTTTCCCTTCTGTCTTAGAGAATTTTGTGCCTGGTTGTATGAGAGTAGAAACAGGTTGACATCCCAACAATCTTGCATCTTTTAGTAACTCTAGAGCATACTTCCTTTGTGACAAATTGATGCCCTGTTGAGATCTTGCAATTTCTAAGCCCAAAAAATACTTGAGTTGGCCTAGGTCTTTAATTTTGAACTTTGCATTCAATAGAGCCTTCACAGTTTGGATTTCCTGGATGTCATCACCTGCCAAAACTATGTCATCTACATAAACAAGTAAGATGGTGATATAAGCATAATCACTTCTCACAAAAAGTGAATAATCTGATTTTGATTGTATGTAGCCCAAAGAAAGTAAAGTAGTTGTCAACTTGTAATTCCATTGTCTAGAGGCCTGCTTGAGTCCATATAAAGACTTCAACAACTTGCAAGCTTGCCCTGGTTTTTATATTTTGTAGCCAAGAGGAAGAGACATGTATACCTCTTCATCTAGATCCCCATGTAAAAAAGCATTATTTACATCTAGTTGATGTAAATACCAATGTTTGGAAGATGCTAAAGCTAGAACCAATCTTACTATTGTGAGTTTGACAACAGGTGAAAAAGTCTCAAAGTAATTTAAGCCTTGTTGTTGTGTGTAGCCTTTGACTACTAACCTTGCCTTGTATCTTTTAGTACTCCCATCAGCATGCCTCTTTATTTTGTATACCCATTTACATCTGATAGGTTGCTTTCCATAAGGTAGATCAGTCAAAACCCTTTTTCTAAAGCTGCAATTTCTTGATCCATGGCATTTCTCCAACAATTATGTTTGATTGCTTGGTTATAGGTTTTAGGTTCACTAACTTGGGAAAGATTAAGGACATGTGATTTATGAAGAGATGATAATGCATCATATGAGAGATATGAAGAGATAGGATATAAGGTACCTATGGATGACTGAGTGGCGGAAGAAATAGATAACATGTTGCAATGATAGTCCTGTAGATAAGATGGTTTATGTTTTGGCCTGGTTGATTTCCTTTGTGGAGTAGCAGTGGAAGGTTCAACAGAAACATGTTGAGAAGAAAAAAGAACAGGGTCTGGAATAATAGAAGGAGGAGATGTAGGTGGTAAAGAAGGTTGATCAGTAGCTTCTGAGAAAAGAGGTGATGGAGAGGAAATGATTTTGGTGACAAAATCTAAGGAATTTGACTTTTGTGTATCAATAGGTGAGTGCTTGTCACTAGTAAGAAAAGGAAATATATTTTCATAAAATACTACATTCCTTGATAGAAAAATTTCCCTTGATTTGAAATCTAAAAAAAGGTAGCCTTTCACTCCTTTTTTAAAACCAAGTAAAACACATTTTCTTGCACGTGGTTGAAATTTTGTTCTATGAGCTTAAAGAGTTGAAGCATAGCAAAGTGAGCCAAAAACTCATAAGTAAGTAATGTCAGGTTTAGCATTGTATAACAACTGAGATGGAGAAAAGTATGCCAAAACTTTGGAAGGTAAAATATTAATGAGTTGCACAACATAACGAACAGCAAAAGACCAGGAAATTATGGGCAAATGGGATTGAAACATTAAAAATCTAGCAACATTGAGAATGTGTTGATGTTTTCTCTCAACAACTCCATTTTGTTGAGGTGTTTCAACACAAGATAATTGATGTTGTATCCCTTTTTGTCTACAAAAATCTATCATTGCAAACTCATTACCATTATTTGATCTAACGGCTTTTACATCAATGCCAAATTGAGTTTTGATATAAGAAACAAAGCCAATAAGTTGTGATCTTGTATCAGACTTACTTGCCATCAATTTAATCCATGTGAATCTAGACATATCATTCACTATAGTTAAGAAATATTTGAAACCATCAACAGAAGAAGTACAATAGGGCCCCCAAATATCAACATGAATTAAATCAAAAGGAGCTTTTGAAATAGTAGTACTTAATTGAAAAGGCAATTTTCTTTGCTTAGAATAGTGACAAGTATCACAATGAGTGTATTTTGTATCAGGTAAAGTGGCATACATGGTGCGTAATTTGGTATAACAAGAAGAAGAAGGATGCCCTAGTCTAGAGTGCCAAATATCTATAAAGTTAGGTCTTATTGTAGAACAAGCAATAGAATTCTCAGGAGTAATAGCAGTTGGTGAACCAAGGGTGTGGATGCAGGAACTATCATGACATACAAGCCATCTCTTTCTTCAGCTTTCCCAATCATTTGCAGGGTTGACTTGTCCTGTATTTCACATGAAAATTCAGAAATGGTAATTTTACAAGATAGAGATTTAGTTAACTTTGTGACCGAAATAAGATTGACTAAAAAAATTGGAACAAACAAGACATTATGTAAAGTAAGGTGTGGGCCAAGAGAAACTGTGCCAGAAAAATGAGCAAATGAAGAGTTCTTGTTGGGTAGAGATATTGTAATTGGTGAGATTCTATGATAAGAAATAAAATGAGACAAAGAACTAGATATATGATCAGTAGTACCTGTGTCTAGAATCCATTGGGAAGAGATATTACCTTGATCCTGAGAAGAAGTGGAAACATTATGAGAACTCACTAGACCGGTAGAATGTGTGACAGTAGGATTAGATTGAGGAAGAAGTGCCAATAGACCATGAATTTGCTCTTGAGAAAGTCCCATAGTTGAGGAATGTGACTGCGCTTGAGAATTATTAGAAGAAGAAACAGCTACAGAAGCCATTGAATTTCACAACCTCAAATTGAACAAAAATTTCACAACCTGAATCTCCGAAAACTCCTCCAGATTCCTCAAAAATCAATCCAAGGCTACGAGTCATTAACGCACCCAATTGTTTCTCATTGAAAACCCTAGAAAACAAAGTCAAAACATAAAACATAACAATGCGAGAGTAATAAAGGGAGTAGCCATAAAAGGAGAAGAAATTGTAGAAAAGTCAAGAACGAGAGGTAGAAGATGAAGATCTTGGTAGTAACAAAATTGGTTGCGGAAGAACGTGATCAAGAATTTTCTTCTGATACCATGTTATAAGAAAAAAAATGATGAAAAATGTGTATCTTATTCAATAATAAGGAGATAGTACAATTGATATATATAATTCTTTAAAATAATATAAAAACAAAATATAAATATAAAAACATATATGAACATAAAAGCACATATATGAATAGAAAATAAATTAAATCCAATAGAACGAAAACAAAACCAAAGAAATGGAAAAGGAAAAGCTACACGTAAACTTAGTAGCAAAGTGTGCAATGCAATGTGTTTAGTGGAACTAGTTCCCTGATTACTTGGAATCATATATAGGCTTAATAGCTCAAGATTTGTCAAGTAAATATCATAATCTATCAAGGTCATTTCAGCATTTCATCCTTAATCAATGTAAATCTAAGTTATACGTGAGGATACCAAAACTTCTGTAATCCCTCAAATCTATACTTTCACTTGCTTTTAAATCAGTAAAAACGAATATCATAAATTCTCACATATAATCGAACAAGAACATTTAAATGAACATAATGTTAGTCTTCTAATGATATGCTCAAATTAAATATAAAATGAATGAATAAAATGGATAAAAAATATTAAAAATTACATAAATAACTATATTAAATGAATACGTTAAACAAATTGTAGCCATTTATTAATAGACTTTTAAATATTTAAGTTTTTATTAATATAATTTAAGAAGAAGAAAAAACCAACCTTTTTTCCTTTTCTTTTTTTAATTTTAAACATTACACAGAGGCTAAAAATGTGTGCCTCAAATTGAATTTATATCTTTATTACAACCTATATGGTAGTGGTGATCAGTTAATAATTTAAAATTGAAATTATGTTTAGAATTATAAAAGATTTATAAAATTATAAATTATGAAATTATATATATATATATATATATATATTAATTTAATTTAATTTGAAACTAATTTAATTAAGAAGGAGAAGAATGTAATAGAAAAGTATTTATAAATTTAAATTTTGGTTTGAATTTTTATTTCAATTGACACTCCATTTATTCAAAAAGTGATTAAATGTTATAGAAGAAAAAATAGCGAACTTTATTTTATTAATTTTTAATTGAAATATGTTAAGTTGAAATAAGATAAAATTTTAATTGTATAACTTTAATTATATTTAAATTTTATTTAAACTGAGTTTATAGCTAAAACAAATGAATAAAGATACAACAAACAATTTGATAAAAACAAGATCAATACAATTTTATCATTTTGTCATGATTAAGATGATTTTCAAGTTTTATTTGATAATTTTAACGAGATACAATAATGAGTAAAATCAAATTTATAAATATAAAATCATATGATATTACGATTTCATAAAATAAAATTTGATTTTAAATATAATAATGTGAATAATTTTAAACAATACTTTTTAGATTGGATAATTTAATTTTTTTAACGAAAACATTTTGTTGACAACGTTTATTTGCCAACAATTTGACAACGTCACGTGGTGTGTATCTGTTGGTTGATTTTATTGAAAGAAAAAACTCTCTTAAAAATCCTGTGGAGGATAATTTTGGAAATCTGAATATATGAAATTTGATTTTCGCGGTTTCATTTTTCATCCTTCGTTCAATTTCCCGTCGTCTCTCCCAAAGTCTCGAATCGCCTCATCTCACCCAAACGTCTCGATTGCTCCCAAATGCCTCATCTCATCCTTCGTTCAATTCGCGTTTTTTGTCGCATTCACTCTCTATTGCTAAGCTCTCTTTTGCGTTTTGGCGTTTGTCTTCATTTACCTCCTTCTCACTTGTCTTGGTAAGTAAAAGATCTCGAACCCTACTCTAGTTTTGGAGCATTTTATGTTTTTGTGTTTTGTGAACCCTAACCGTCTTCTCCACCATTGATTTTATATAGTCGCATTTTTTTGGTAAGTAATAACAATCTTTTTGTAATGTTTTGTAGTGGCGGGTTTGAATCTCTCTAGATTCATCAACCATTGTTCAAATGAATGGCTTACTGAGAGATGTCCATGTAGATCGAATTGGGATGACACCATTTCGTTGGTGTTTGGAGCTACGTAAGCCTTTGGAGGTTAATTGTGAATTATTGAAGGTTATGATATGTTGGTGGGTTGGGCATGATGTTAGCTTCAGGGTCAGTCATTAATTAATTTCATTTACTATTTTGGATGTTTTCATGAGCACTAGTTTAGACATGGGTGGTATAGAAATCCCATTTGTAGTTGTTTCTTCCTTTTTGCCATGAATACCATTGGTGGTGCTATGTACTCAAACTTAGCACATTAGACATATATGTTATTGACTATTTAGGTAAGGGCGTAAAAGACCGCAAAAGGATTGACACTGTTGTTGTATGTGTGACCAATTTTAATTTCCAAGAATAAGTTGATTATATTCATTTAATAATGTATTGTTAACTTCTTATTGTAATTTTTAATTGGTAGGCTGAAAACCTTGCTCGATTTTTTTGCATCTTGTACGATAGACCGGAAGGGAGTATTAGACCTTTGTCTGTCGTACAAGAAAATATCCCATTCCAACCAAACCTGTAAGTTGTTATAACCCTTCACTTTAAACATTTGCTGTTGTAAGTGATGTAGTTTCTCATAAGTGGTTTATGTTATGTTTTTATTGTTTCAGACATGACTGTGGAATTATCATGTTAAAAGCTATGGAAATTTGGGATGGAGAGGATAAATACAATGGGAAAAGCATGCCACAATATATGAGTGTAAGTAAGAATATGATTTTCAGTATTGTTTGATGATTGGGTTGATTTTACAATTGTAATATTTTCATTTCAGGAGGAATTGCTTGCAATTAGAAAGCAATATGTACGTGATTGGATCCTGGACGACGAGAACATAAGAATACTGGATGCGCTAGCGGTGTTTGGATTGTTGTAGGATAGTTCTCCTCTGTAGAAATGTAGTGTAGTTTGTTTTGATAGGAATATGGATTTCTTCCAATTGCTTTATGTACACATTGTAACATACAATAATGTATATGAAGACACTGTATTTTTTTATATATATGAAGAGATTGTACAAATGATTATTGGAATAAGATGATTGATTTGAAGCTTTTTTATGTGTAATGTACAAATGATTATTGGAATAAGATGATTAATGATTGATGTCAAGGTTTGTTTATGGGCAATGTATAAAATTTCTTTACCAATTTAGGCCAATAACTCCAATCTATGTAGCAAAAAAGATTGAAATTTTTGCAGAAAATATTTCACAAATAAAGTGAACTAATTGATGGAATAAATATGGGGGACCCAAAACATTAACTTCAAGCCACTCCTCACTCAAGAACATCAAATTACAATTAAAAGCATTGGACTTGGGTCAAAAAACACTGTTATTCAGCTATGGTCCCCTATGTTATCACTAATGGCCCCTTCTGTTCAACAAGTTGTCCAAAATCCAACTTAGACTCGCGTAATTGTTTACAGCCCCCTCGTAAACGATTACAATGCACATTTTTACTGTAGAGGTCGCAGGACTTCACTTGACTCAATAATCTCAACATGGGTGGTCCCCCCCTCCATCATGGGGGACCCAAAACATTAACTTCGAGCCACTCCTCACTCTAGAAAATTAAATTACAATTAAAAGCACTGGACTTGGGTAAAAAAACACTACTATTCGGTTGTGGTCCCCTACGTTATGACTGGTGGTTCGTTCTGTTCAACAGGTTGTCCAAAATCCAACTTAGACTCGCGTAATCGTTTACAGCCCCCTCGTAAACGATTACAATGGACATTTTTACTGTAGAAGTCGCAGAACTTCACTTGACTCAATACTCTCAACATGGGTGGTCCCCCCCTCCATCATGGGGACCTAAAACATTAACTTCAAGTCACTCCTCACTCAAGAACATCAAATTACAATTAAAAGCACTGGACTTGGGTCAAAAAACAATGTTATTCAGCTGTGTTCCCATACGTTATCACTGGTGGCTCCTTCTGTTCAATAGGTTGTCCAAAATCCAACTTAAACTCGTGTAATAGTTTACAACCGCTTCATAAACGATTACAATGCACATTTTTACTGCAGAGGTCGCAGAACTTCACTTGACTCAATAATCTCAACATGGGTGGTCCCCCCCTCCATCATGGGGAACCCAAAACATTAACTTCAAGCCACTCCTCACTCTAGAACATCAAATTACAATTAAAAGCACTGGACTTGGGTCAAAAAACACTGTTATTCAGTTGTGGTCCCCTACGTTATCAATGGTGGCTCCTTCTATTCAACAGGTTGTCCAAAATCCAACTTAGACTCGCATAATCGTTTACAGCCCCCTCGTAAACGATTACAATGACCATTTTTACAGTAGAGGTCGCAGAACTTCACTTGACTCAATAATCTCAACATAGGTGGTCCCCCCCTCTGATAACGGTCTAAAAACCGTTATTTTCATGTTTAAATTGATATCAAAATACACCCTCTATGGCTTAGAATGAGCTTAGAATCAGGTAAAACAATTAAGTTGAGTCATTTGAGAGTCAAAAGCTGTTTTTAGAGATATTATGCTTGTTTTGTAGGGTTGTGATGAGAATTAAGAATGGAATTGAAGAAGGAAGGTCTTAGACTCAAGGAAGAAGAAGAAAAATGAAGAAAAGAAGAGTCTATGCACTGCTCAGCGTCAAAATGCACCGCTGAGCGCCCTTATTCGAGGGAAAGCCACTGTCTGGCGCCCAGGCGGTGACGCTGAGCGTCCAGGGCGATTAGAGGCAAACCGCTCAGCGGCGAAACTCACCGCTGAGCGATGGCGCGGCTTGAGGGAAACCGTTGAGCGATAAAGTTGGACGCTGAGCGGTTGTCTGCTGGGCTTGGGCTTAAATTCTGTTACTTTTATGCCCTATATATAGCCCTAGTGTGATTCAAATATTATTCTTTTGGCAGAAGAGGACGTCCAGAGCTATTTTACACTCCTTGGAGAAGATTTCTTGGATGCTTAGGCTCCATTTTATCCAATCTAGGGTTTTCTTTTCCATTCTTTCATTGTATTTCATCTAGTTTCACCATGTCAATGGTGAACTAAACCCTTTGTTGTTGGGGAACAATGTAATCTTTTGAAACTCTCTTATATTGAAATTCTTGTTTTATTCATATGCTTGCATATGCTGTTATTATCAATTGTGGGTTCTTTATCTATGCTCTATGCTATTATCATTTAACTCATTTAATAAATAAATGTTTTCCTTTGTCGATACAGGGACGTACGGGGAAGTCATGAACTGATAAGGAATTCTTGATCAACAAATACCACCTAGGGATAGGGGGTAGGACGATCAATTGTATTTTGCTTCTATGGTACTTGCACTGCTAATTACTAGGGGAGACTAGAGATAGTAAGCCAGTAACTAGTAGTAGGCTCTTCTCGCCGAGGGATCAGGTTTAGGGTAGACTAAGAGAGTTTGCATGACAATTAGATAATAAAGTGAATTTAATAAGAAGAATAGATATAAGAGAGTGGATAAGATGAAATTGTAAACCCCAACAACTCCATTCATCCATACCTTTTTCTTGCCAATTGAATAATTTACATTTGCATGTTTACTTTTTGTTTTTGCATTAAACCACAAGTAAATTTTCTCTACAAGTCTTACAATATTGATTTACACGAAAGATAAGGCCTAAGAGTCCTCTGGGAGAACGATATTGGGTTTACCAATTATATTACTTGATACGATCTAGTACACTTGCCAGGGTCTTAACACCCTCCTTCATGGGGGACCCAAAACATTAACTTCAAGCCACTCCTCACTCAAGAAAATCAAATTACAATAAAAAGCACTGGACTTGGGTCAAAAAACACTGTTATTCAATTGTGGTCCCATAGGTTATCACTGGTGGCTCCTTCTGTTCAACAGGTTGTCCAAAATCCAACTTAGACTCGCGTAATCATTTACAACCACCTCGTAAATGATTACAATGCACATTTTTACTATAGAGGTCGCAGAACTTCACTTGACTCAATAATCTCAACATGGGTGGTCCCCCCCTCCATCATGGGGGACCCAAAACATTAACTTCAAGCCACTCCTCACTCAAGAACATCAAATTACAATTAAACGCACTGGACTTGGGTCAAAAAACACTACTATTCAGTTGTGGTCCCCTACGTTATCACTAGTGGGTCCTCCTGTTCAACAGGTTGTTCAAAATCCAACTTAAACTCGCATAATCGTTTACAGCCCTCTCGTAAACGATTACAATGCACATTTTTATTGTAGAGGTCGCAGAACTTCACTTAACTCAATAATCTCAACATGGGTGGTGCCCCTCCACCACGGGGGACCCAAAACATTAACTTCAAGCCACTCCTCACTCAAGAACATCAAATTACAATTAAAAGCACTGGACTTGGGTCAAAAAACACTGTTATTCAGCTGTGGTCCCCTACGTTATCACTGGTGGCTCCTTTTGTTCAACAGGTTGTCCAAAATCCAACTTAGACTCGCGTAATCGTTTACAGCCCCCTCGTAAACGATTACAATGCACATTTTAACAGCATCATCTTCACTAATTCAGCTAAATTCATAAAATCACAAACATTTCTTCATTCTTGTCTCATAAACATTATCACTTGCACAAAATGGAGTATTCATAATTTAAATTGTACACCAAATCAAAATATAAAGCACTTCAATAACATAGGCAATGAAATTGCAATTATCAATTACATGAATAGATGGAACCAAACATGCATCTTCTATATATTGAACGAAATAGGTTTAATTACAACGTCATGTTCTTGTCGTATACAAAACCTTATACAATAATCAACCATTTTTCTTTCTAGGTACTACATTTTTGGTGTATGGTGTATTTAGTGCTTGGCTCTTATAACGCCTTCTTGATCCAATCCTCACATACGTCTTGATATGTGATTGGTTGTTGGACATTCCATCCGGTGCGTTCTTCGACATTCCACCATGTTCGGTCTTGGACATTCCAATCCTTATTGGAACTTTCCATTTCGAACACCCACAACGAGAACGAATTGCGAACACCCACACCCACAACGACAACAAACTGCGAACACCCACAACGAGAACCAACTGCGAACACCCACAACCACAGCGAGAACAGCGAGAACGAACTGCGAGAACACCCACAACCACAGCGCGAACACGAGAATGAAGACAGAGCTTTTTGGTGAAAATGAAGAGAGAAGCTTCATTTCTAATGAAACAGGACAGAGGTATAGTTGGAAATCAAATTTTTTGAATCCCTTTTCACTTTCGAGGACAACTTTTTTTAAAAAACCAAAAATTAAAAAGGACCAATCGGAACTTGACAACTGGCGTTGTCAAATATATGTTATAAAATCGTTGTTAAAATAACGGAACTTTTTTTAACTTTTAAATTAATAAATATTTTTCCGTTATATTTATCTCTTAATTTTATGGGCTAAATATGTTTTTTGTCCCTGAACTATCACTTGATTTTGGTTTTAGTCCCTACTCGAAACATCAATGGTTTTTAGTCCTCGTTGTTTTGAAACTCTCACTTTTATTCCTTAAAATTGGACGGCGTTATCTTTCAGTACATGTGGCAAACGACGAGGGGTCGTAATATGCCATCTTCCCTCTTCATTGGCTGCCACGTTGGCTATTTAAGTTTTGAAAACAGATTAAGATGTTAAGTGGTTCAAGCTCACTTTGTCTCTTGCATTCAGAACCAAAGAGACCCAAAGTCTCTCCTTCGAACAAGAAGACCTAGGGAAGGGTTTGCTTCTGCGCGCCACTACCTCTACAGAATCGGTGGCCGCGAGCTGCGATCCATGGCGTTACCAGTGACGTCGTTCGCCGCTAAGGTTACCGCCAGTCACACCGCCAGATTCTTTCCTCCCCTTCTCATCTTCGCACGCGAGACCCTAACTCTCACCGTTCTCACCACTGCTCGCTTATAGACGCTGTTGTCAGCCAAGGCCGCCATCCATTGTCGGCGAAAAAAACTCTTCTTCCTCTGTTTCTTTGCTCTAAACGTGGTTCGTTTATTGCTCTGATGCGTGCAAGTGATTTTCGCAATTTGAGATCACAAAAGATAATGTAAGAACAAAAATGGTGCTTGAATGGTCAGAAATTGACCGAGATGATGAAACTGCTATATTTTTTTTTGGGTTAAATATGTTTTTAGTCCCTTAATTATCACTCTTTTTTTGTTTTAGTCCCTACTCGAAACATCGATGGTTTTTAGTCCTTATAATTTTAAAATTCTCACTTTTCGTCCTTAAAATTGGACGGCGTTAAATTTTTTTTGACGTGGCAAACGGTGAGCCAGCTTCCCTTTTTTACTCTGCCACGTTGCTTTTCTTTTTAAAAATTAATTACCACGTTACCCCTGTCGTTTTACCCCTTCGTCACCGTTAACCGCTTCTGCTCAAGAGTTCTTCTATCATCTGCATAGCGATTCTCTCTTCCTCCTCGATCTCTGTTCTCACATGCTCCTGTCTTCTAACTTGCACCGTCTGATCACACTCAGAAAACCAATCAAACGAACCACCACTCGTGGAACTGTTTCCACCTTCATCACCCTTCTTTCCGAAGGGAAACATCATTACCCAATTGGAGTCAGAACAGTGACCAGCGCGCTTCTGCCACACGCTGATGTGGGAGTTCTCTAGGTCCAATCTCAAGCAAGTTATCGAAGGCGAAGGAAGCTTCCCACACTTTTGAAGCTTTGCGTGAAGAATCTCTTCCAATTCCTTTGAGGTTGATGGGGTTTCATGTGTGGCTGTCAGCGTCTTTGGGTCACCCTCTTTGCGTCTTTGGGTGGCGAATTTCTGATACCCAAAAACCCTAATGGTGTTGCGGTGGAGCGAGCAGGTGGCGATCCAAGAGGTGTTGATGTTAATTAATTGTAGAATTTATTACTCCATTGTTATGTCGATCTCGATCTCGATCTTCCCGTTTCTGATTTTGGGGGAATCTTTCTTTTGCTTATGGCGGAAAAACAGGGGTTCTCCCTCTCCTTCACGGCGGCTTCACTTAGTTTAGGGAGGAATTCCAGATCTGGTTTTTGTTTTTGGTTCTTTGGTTTCCTTGCAGGTTTGTGTTGGTTTGTGTGTGAAGGGAAAGCTTTTGCGCCGCGAATGAGATGGAGGTTGCGTGAGAAGATAGATTCGCAATTAGGGTACCTGAATTGGGATTCTTGGTTTCTCTGTTTAGGTTTTTGCTTTGAACCCCGTTGTTGATGGCAGCCTGAGGTTGTGAGTGAGAAACAACATTGTTCGTGATCTGAGTTCTTCTGCAGGTTTTTGGAGGTCAAAGCTTGCTGGAAATGGTGGTTATGGCGCATTCGCAGCGGCTTTGCAGCGACCATGATGGTTACGCGTGTGCCAGCAGCAGTTCATTGAAGAGTAAAAGTGAAAAAAAAAAAAAGAGAAACGTGGCACACACATATAAGAGAAGTTGGCATCTTGGTGGACTCGCAGTTTGCCACGTCAAAACAAATTTAACACCGTTCAATTTTAAGGACGAAAAGTGAGAGTTTCAAAATAATGAGGACTAAAAACCATCAATGTTTCGAGTAGGGACTAAAACAAAAAACGAGTGATAATTAAGGGACTAAAAACATATTTCACCCTTTTTTTTTGCAGGGAAATGACTTTTGGGGTTAGATTTTTGGGGTTAGATTTCTTTTCCAGCATATAAATGGAATCGGAATTGTGTGAGGAAGGAATGATTTCTATTCTGCGGCGACGGAGGAATGATTTCTGTTCTACGGTGAGGGAGAAATGGTCTCTGTTATGTGGTTGATTAGTGAGGGTTCTGAGGTGTAAATGAAAGATGGTGCCAGTCAGAACATGGAAGAGGATGATAGGTTTAAATGTTTGATTGACAAAGTGAGCTTCAACCACTTAACATTCTTAATCTGTTTTCAAAACTTAAACAGCCAACGTGACAGCCAGTGAAGAAGGAAGTTGACATATTACGAACCCTCGTCGTTTGACACATGTACGGAAAGATAACGCCGTCCAATTTTAAGGACTAAAAATGAGAATTTCAAAACAACAAGAACTAAAAACCATTGATGTTTCGAGTAAGAACTAAAACCAAAATCGAGTAATAGTTCAATGACTAAAATCATATTTAACACTAATTTTATTTGGACAGTTTTGTCATAAATGCCTCATTGTCCAAGGCATTCATTCTCCCTGCACTTTTTAAAGATTTTAATCATTTTAATTTTTACTGATAATGTAATAAATGCATTGAAAATTTCAACGAGGCACATAAAAGTAAATAAACAACACATTAAATAATTTTATATTTCAAAGTTAATTATTTGTATTTTTCTTCTATTATATTAGAAGCATATTAAGAAATAATTTCTCCATCTTCCTTTTCGAACAAATTTATATTTCTTTTTTCATGTGCGTAAATTAATCTTAAAAATTTCATATTTTATTGAGAGAAAAGAACTTTATATTTAAAGACTACTAATTTTAATTTTGATCACTTTTACTTCTTTTCTTTTCATCAATTTAATTAAAAATATTTTTAACACATTTAAAATATTGTATAATTATTTTTCAATAAAGATTAAATTAGTTAACTTTTATTATCACAATAATTGAATTCAAATCTAAATTGCATTAAGAATGAATTTAGTATAGAAATGTTTAATGATTATTAAAGTGATTAGAAAGAAGTACATTTTTTATTGTGATTCTATACTTATAAGATTGTGTCATTCAAATTTATCATTTGAGCAAGACTTGGTTCTAGAGTCAAATATTTTCTTAAAAGCAAAATAATAATTTAAAAAATAAAAATATCTCTATTTAAATAAAAATATTGATAAAGTGTGAGCAAATACATACATTAAAAAATTTAACTATAAAAGGTAAAATACTTTTATATAAACTAAAATGTAATTATTACATAAGTTAATTATAAAATTCTTTGAAAATTGGTTTTTCAAATGATTTATAATACACACGTAGATTAATTTCAATTCATGTTTCTTTTCTTGCAAACTAATTTCTCATTAATTTATATCAAAGAAGATAAATAAAATTTAACTTTAGGTTACCGTTAGTAGTTAGTCTGAAAATGTAAAACAAAAAGCATATGTTTCAGTGAAAAGAATTAACAGTGCAGTTTTGTACAGAAACAATTATTTCTTTATTAGTAAAGCACTTTATCCGCATGATCCAAAATAGGGGTCTGAACAGAAAAATTGAAAGTTTGGAGAAAATGTGGAAATAAGTAAAAGACTAAATATGCGTCAGCTATGAGGGCTCTGACCCATGAGCTGACATTGGCAACAATAACTACAGAGATAGTTGGTGAAGAAACCAGCAACTGTTTGAGTTTTCCAGCCTTAAAAGACTCTCTTCTCCTTTTCAATTCTCTCTCTCAAACAACACAGCCTTATCATCAAAATCAGTCACTGTTTCAGCTAACTCTCCATCACTTGGTACTTCTCCTCTTGTTCCTTGCATGTCTGGTGAAGAATCACCCCTTTTTTCATGATTTTTTTTATATCTTTCCACATGCAAAATCTCTTTCTTCCTGATCCTTTTTTTTTCCCTCATTGCTTTCAAGATTAATTCTAAATTCCAGTTGTTTTTGCTATTCTGGATTCTAATTGCTTTTACTGTTTTTACCCCCTTCTGGATGAGTTTTAGAATATGATATTTTAGTCTTGGTGAGTAATGTCTGAGATTGGACTGAAATCACTGTATTCACCATTCCAAAGGGTTTTTTACTGTTTGGATTGGTGATACTTTCTCAGATTGCTCTTTTGGATGCCATGTTATGGGTAACCAGGTCATCATCCCTGTTGCTTTCTCAATTCTGGGCACATATCATTATTCATTTTATCTTTATCAATATAATCTTTTTTAGATATTAGCATATAATTTCTTATCAGATACTAATTAGATCACACTAATTTCCAATTTATTTCAGAGGTTCAAGTAATTTCGGTGCTTCTAGAAGATGGGAACAAGTGAATGGCACATTGAACGAAGAGCTAGCTTTGGCAGTGAATCCACCATAGCAAGAGAGTCAGGAAATGTACCTGAAACTGGGTCACTCTCTATAGTTGTACTTGGTGCTTCCGGTGATCTTGCTAAGAAGAAGACTTTTCCCGCACTTTTCCACCTATATCGGCAGGTAAAGCAGAATCTTGATGGATAATGCTGATTAGCTTTTGATAACAGTTGTCCAAGTGAGGAATATTAAGTGCTGATGATCATGGAACTGATACCAGACTAAGGGACGCATTGCAGAATGTGTTTCATAATACCAATGTGTGAAAAGATTCTATTCACTTGTTCTGCATGTTTCTGACATCAAAATTAAATGTCAATTACTAATTCGTCATTTTGTGGAAATTATCGTGGAATGTTTTATAAGATTGTTTTCTTAAAGCAACTATTTCCAACTTTTAGCGTCCTTATTTGCAGGGATTCCTACCACCAGACGAAGTTCATATTTTTGGCTATGCAAGGACAAAAATCTCTGATGATGAATTGAGAAACCGGTTGCGGAGGTGAGACTTTTTGTCAAAATAAAAGTGTATATACTTTTCTAGAGATTTCTGTGAATAGGAAATAAATTATATATATATATATATATATATATATATATATATATATATATATATATATCACTTGGAGCCTTCAACTTCGGAACTGTTGATGTTGATTTGATGTTACTGGATTGTGTTTGCAATTGCAGTTCTGTCCTTTAAATTGTGGAAGTAGTTAGTGCAACATAATTGAAGGATCTTTATTTTCTTTTAGCCAAACAATTTATTGTGAAATTTTTTCTGTGAACAGTTATGTGCTTCTTTCACCTTTACCGTATGCTTCATCCTATCCTATTAGCTCAAGTATTCTCTGGATACATGTTTAAACTATTTCTAAGCCTAGCAAAATATGATTTGATGTGCAGCTATCTTGTTCCTGAAAAAGGTGTATCCCCCCAACAGTTGGAGGATTTAGAGAAGTTTTTAAAACTGGTTAGTACTATTTGGTTGTCTTGAACCATTTTACTAATATTATGTTGATCACATGTAACCCTTTTTTTGGTTGATTTAAAATTATGATTCCCTGTCAACCCATTACTTCTTTTTAGATCAAATATGTATGTGGCGCATATGATTCTGAGGATGGCTTTCGCCTGTTGGATAAAGAGATTTCAGAGCATGAATATTTGAAAAACAGTGTAGAGGGATTATCTCGGAGGCTTTTCTATCTTGCTCTTCCCCCTTCTGTATATCCATCTGTTTGCAAGATGATCAAGACTTGCTGCATGAATAAATGTAAGTTTCTATCATACAATGTATGATATTGATAATTACCTTTTTGATTGCAAATATTTTAAAGGACCACTTGCTTTATATTGAGGGAGGGTCGTGGATAGGATTGCAACAGTGATCCATAGTTCAACAACTGTTGGGACTAATGCTTGGTCAAACATTAGTCTTCTCCGAACCACAGGATCTACTTTAAGAAGCTCTTATACTTTTATTTAAATATAGGATACTTGTGTACTTTCCTGCAAGATCTTTTCCCTGACAATAATGGTGCTAATAGAGGTTATTGCTTAGAGATATAGCTCCTTCCAGTGGTTGGTATAAGATTTTGGCTTCACAAGATAGCTACTGGTGGCTGAATTATATTTATAGTTTTTAGATAATAGGAAAGAATAATGAAAAAAACTTGAACTTTTTGTTAGGCAGCTAGCATTTGCAAAACGGAGTTTTGGCTTCAAATCATCTTCATCCCATTTCTTTATTATCAGCACAGACTAAAATATTTTGTGACGGGAACAGTTGTCTTTACTATATTCCTTTACATTTCAAGGTTTCTATCTATTATTCACAAATCTAATTCTGTTTGTATTGATATGGCTGCATCTGGTTCCTTTTCTTAGCTGATCTTGGTGGATGGACGCGTGTTGTTGTTGAGAAGCCTTTTGGTAGGGATCTACAATCTGCTGAGGAACTCAGTAATGAGATCGGAAAGTTATTTGAGGAACCACAGATTTACCGTATTGATCACTACTTGGGAAAGGAACTAGTGCAGAATTTGGTATTTAATGATTACGCAATGGCTTCTAATTTGTTTCATGAATTTTGTCCGATGATTAATCCATTTTCATTTAACGTACTCTGGCAGTTGGTACTTCGCTTTGCAAATCGGTTTTTCTTGCCTCTTTGGAACCGTGACAACATTGACAATGTGCAGGTGAGAATTTTTTATTGTTGAAGAGTTACAATTTTGGGTTAAGAGTTAATTAAATTTTCTGCATTCAACTTGTTCTTACCGAAAATAAGCATGGTTCTCCCAATATGGAAAAAGGTGGTATTCATGAGAAACCAAATTTGTACTTCTAAGAATTGATTGCAGAGTTGTTGGTGAAGACCAAGAGGAGAATTATTTGTAGAAGATTCTCCAACATTAAGTCATTAAGAAAAAGAGAAATTATAGAATATATGAATATAAAAGTGAATAAGAGAATTTCATGAGATGGATATGTATTTATAGACTTTTAAGCCCTTGAATAAAGACAAAAGATAATGAAAATAAGTATGAGATATAGTTGATTATTGATTTACCTAGAAAAGAAAATATCATTATTCAATTATAAATAACTAATATTTCTTATCATATATCTATATCTATATCTATATCTATATATATATATATATATATATATATATATATATATATGTATGTATGTATGTATGCATGTATGTATATGTATGTATGTATGTATGCATGCATGTATGTATATGTATGTGGGTGTTATTTGGATACCATATAAATAATTTATTAAGTTAGAAAAATATCTCTGAATATCTCTAAATATCTACACAACTGAAGTTAGGAAAGGTATTGCTTGTCAAGCTCTGGCAATTCATAATCTGCCCTATCATATCTATCCACCTTTTGTTTCATTCTTCATGTTTTACAACCATCTCAAATATGGCTTAACTGTCTTTGTTGCCTTATCCATTTAACTACTGCATTACCAAAGTTGGTAAGCCATTCTTTTAAACTTGAATGGGCTGTTAACTGTATTGCAGATAGTTTTCAGAGAGGATTTTGGAACTGAAGGCCGTGGAGGATATTTTGACCAGTATGGGTATGTGCGGAAATTTGATTAATCGAAGTTCTCAAATGACTAGTGATTTCCAATTGTAGATTATGGAATGAAATGATAATGAAAGAAAACAAGTTTCTGCTTGCCAATTTTATTTATGTTGCTGATATTGAAAGAAATTTCTAATTTTGTTCCCAGTATCTTCCGTGGTTGAAATATTTTGGTGGATTTTTCAATAATTATTTTAAAAATATGTTATAATTATTTATTGCAGTAAAGGAACAAAAATCGTCAATTTACTGTGTTTTTTATTTTGCAGAATTATTCGAGATATTATTCAAAACCATCTGCTGCAGGTGATGCCCTGATTTTAGTGAAAGAATTTCATATACTTGCTTTTATAATTATGATTGTATTGTGAAGTACGAATTTCTAATGAATAATGAGATACAACAATAATACTTGAATTCACGTCTCTCGACGACGGTTGAAATTTTGTTAAGGGTGTGCTTGATATAACCAAATTTTAGCATAAAATCTTCAGTGCTACAATGTTCAAATAAGTATTTTATTAGCAGTGATTGAAACTACAACTGTTAACTATTTAATGTGCACTGAAGGAAACTTTGGCATTTGAAAAGATAAATAAAAGGAAAGTACTCAAACTAGTAATTCAAAGATTGAACTGTGGAAAGCCTTGTGCCGATGCTTTTGATTTGCTGAATATCTTAAATCCGTCACTTAAAATTTATTTATATAATGTACTAAAGAAATTCCAAATGCAAAATGGTATCCATTAATGAATTCATCAGAAATTTATCAACCAAATATATTTTGCTCTTTATTTTTCTACCAACTCAGGTTCTTTGCTTGGTTGCTATGGAAAAACCAGTGTCTCTCAAGCCTGAGCACATTCGGGATGAGAAAGTGAAGGTGTGCCTCTTTCCATTCAATTTTACTGGAATTATTACTCACTTCTCGTTTATTCCTCCTATCTAATCCCAACGCTAAGTAATCAATATCAGTACCAATCTCTTGCTCTCTTTTTAAATTTAATTTTTCATACTAGCGATGCATCAGAGGGATATTTTAGTAACTCGTATACTGAGACTTTTCATGTTGCATTTTATGGCTACCTAGTTTTTGAGATAAGTCATGGAAGCCTATATAGATAACTCTTTCGGGTTGATATGAAAAGTGCAGGTTCTTGAATCAGTGCTCCCTATTAAAGATGACGAGGTTGTTCTGGGACAATATGAAGGCTATACAGATGACCCAACTGTGCCTGACGAGTCAAATACCCCAACATTTGCTACTGTTATTCTGCGAATTCACAATGAAAGATGGGAAGGTCAGATGAAATTTCAGCATTTCTTACCAAAAAGAAATAGGATACTGGAGTATCTTTTAATTTCTTTGATGCTAAATATTTGGAAAGTAAATGAAGTTCAAATTCATTCTAGTGCCTAAAAGAAGTATAATTTTTTTTCTCTTTTGCATCAGGTGTTCCTTTCATACTAAAAGCAGGGAAGGCCCTAAATTCTAGAAAGGCTGAGATACGGGTCCAATTCAAGGACGTTCCTGGTGATATTTTCAAGTGTATGTCACTATAATATAACTTTTAACATCTTGGTGTTCTCTCTTTAACATGTTTTGGCTTGTCATGTATCTATTGTTTGCTGCACTCTACATCAATCTTGAAAGTGAAAGTGGATTCTGATATAGTAAAGAATGTCATTATTTTGAAATATAAGATGATAGGAGGCGACCTGAAAAATCAGAGTAGAAATAAAAGAAAAGGTTGTGAATAAAAGACCTATGTAAGCAAAGGGTTAGATAAAAATGAATATCCATAGAAGATTTTCTCTTCATTTACTAAATAAACATTAGCGGGTAGAGGAAGTGAGGATGACATTTTGTTAGAGTGCAAAGGGGATAAGTATGAAGAAAACGTGGGGGAGAGTGATAGGCTGGAACAAAGAAGGTTTGGGGCCTATGGCGATGGAGGCTTGCAGACCCTCAGTCTGCTTCATCATTTTCACTAATGCTTCTATTCTTGTTTCTTCTTTAAAGAGGAGTGAAGAGTGGCGAAAAATCCGTTTATTTATCATCTATCCAGTCTATTTAGAAGAAAATTCATCCAAACCATCCATTAGAAAATTAAAACAAGAAGGACTAGATCAAATATATCAATTTATTTTTACGATGATTAATGATCCATTCATTATTTTTCAAAATCTAATGGATCCTCCCATCAATACTCAATGAATAAAATATGATCCCACCAGTTTTTTTTTAACCAACTATTTCTTAAACCCTAAACAGTTTGTAAAAATGTATTTTTAAAATTCGTTTTACAATTTCTTTCTGAAAATTTTTTTAAAAGCATATTGTTACTTTTTAAAAATATATCATTTTTATGGATGGGTTGGATATCCACCCATGAAAAATTGTTAATGAATGGATTGAGTTTTTATGGAATGGATCAAGATGGATTTGATTTTTAATTAAACTTTTTAATAAATCTAAATAGATTAATAAATTCTTTATTCATTTCATTAGATCCGAAATAAAAATTATGGGATCCATTCAGTTGGCCACCGCAGGGTTACACTGAATTACATAGATAACAATCTTCCCAAACTGATGATGACATTTTCTACATATACAGAGAATAGTTTTCTGGGTTTTTCAATAAAATATTGTCTGCATTTGTTGGCTCCTATCATTCTAGTTTTTTGTGATGAGTCGTGATAGTCTAGGAGGATGTCTTTTGCATCTTGGTGTGTTGTCTGTTGTCTTGATTGAAAAGATTATCCCTTGTTTCTTCTGTTTGAAGAAGTTGGCCACATTTGACATTGATGATTATTGCACTACTCAAACATATTTCCACTCTAAACTAATCTTATTTCAGTGGAAACTGACAAATTTTAGATGGGTGATTTCATCTCCATATTCCACCATTACAAAGGAGACACCTATTCTTTACGTGTTTGTCCAGTATGAATACACAGACTGTTAATATCAATGTTTGCTTGAATATATTCTTCATTTTCATAAAAAATGCCAGTTTAGTATAAACATGACTCTGAATTTTAATATTTTAGGTCAAAAGCAGGGGAGAAATGAGTTTGTTATCCGCCTCCAGCCTTCTGAAGCTATTTACATGAAGCTTACGGTGAGGCAGCCCTTCTAATGTCCCATAATGAGATTGATCATGCCACTTGTTTGATCTGATTCATTGTTACAGTTCTCTTTTATATGTTATATTAATTTATTTAGGATCTGAAGTAGAGCACTGAAAGAAGGACTTTGCTTTATAGGATGAATGTTCGTGTACTGGATATATATATATATATATTATATATATATATATATATATATATATATATATTTCACAACAGAGTTTAGAATAAATTTTCTACAAACGTAAATAGCATAATATGCTTGATTTTTTTCTGTTGCTTAGACCAAATCTATTTGCCAAACTATTGAAGTTCATCCATCTACTAGTTTTCTGTCAAAAAACACATGAAGAAATACTTCATGGTCAAATAAAATAAATATTATGAACTGACTTGTTGAATGCTTATCATGCAGGTCAAGCAACCTGGACTAGAGATGTCTGCAGTTCAAAGTGAACTTGACTTGTCATATGGACAACGGTATCAAGGGGTAACCATTCCAGAGGCTTATGAACGCCTAATTCTTGACACGTATGTTCCTTTTCCTTGTTCATAGTTACAGCTTGTCAATGGTTTCTAGCGTAATACTGATTCAGATGGATGTATAAGAGGTCCTTTGTAAACTATTCTTATACATAACTTGATACACGGAAGTCCACCGAGCAGTAGTGATAAAACTGCAAGCATTGCATTACTTAGAAATATGTTCTGCTGTCAGAAACAAATAGATGAACATTAAATAACAACGGAAATTGGATTGATTTTTGCAGAATTAGAGGTGATCAGCAACACTTTGTCCGGAGAGATGAGTTGAAGGTAAGATGATTGCACGCTTGATAGAGTATTGCAAAAGTGTTTGCTTCACAAACTTAATGGCTTTATGGTTGTCTCATCAGGCATCGTGGCAAATCTTCACCCCACTTTTGCACAGAATTGATGATGGGGAGTTCAAGCCAATCCCTTACAAACCAGGAAGCAGAGGTCCTGCAGAAGCAGATCAGTTACTTGAACAAGCTGGCTATGTTCAAACACATGGCTATATATGGATCCCTCCTACCTTGTAGTGTAACCAAATGTTATAAAATGGGGAAGTTTTAGTTGGTCATGAATTCACAATAAGCTTGAGAGGGTTCCCTATGAAGCACTCCTCATGGATGTGCATCAAGCATTTCAATTTATGTTCAGAGTGTTTTGACGCAGTTTGTGTAATAGATTTGTCTTTCGATGCAAAATAAATGGAAAATGAAGTCTTTCTACTATACTACTAATGGCATCATGTGTTAATTTCGGTCTGACGTGTCCAGGCACACAGGATCATTATTATTTTAATTTGGGTTAAATATATTTTTGTTTAGTCACTTTAAATTTTAGTAAAAATTAAAATTATTCGCTCTAATTTTGGTCTAATTTAATACTTCAAAAATACATGAATTTAATTTTTTTAATCATTTTATTCAAGTTTAGTTTACTTCCAACGTATTTTTTTAATTAACATTAAATTAAAAATATATAAAAAACTCAAATATCATGAAAAGTCAAATAAATTTATCAAATTTGATTAAAAAAATTAAATATATGTATTTTATAGTTAGGAAATTAGATTAGATTAAAGTTTTTTTAAAAAATTAACTCCAATTTTTATTGAAAATTAAAAGATAAAAATCATATTTAACTATTCTCAAATTATATAAAAAATGTATTTAAAATTTCAGATTATACACAGATTTTAGTAAAAGTATATTTCACAATTAATAATGCAGAGTAAATTTTTAAGTTTTTCAAATACTGATAGATTTTATCATTACATGTATAAGTATGATATAATCATCCTTTTCTCAATAAAATGGGACTCGAACAAAACTGTTTTTGCTTTTACAACCTTTAAGCACGGTCGGTGTTAATGTAGGAGTTAATGAAATTTGCAAACATCGACAAAATAAGATGGCTCAGAAACATCAGAATTCAGAATGCTGGTAGAGTTTGCACAATTTAGTTTGAACCCTCAATTCAAAACCAAAACAATGCACTTCAAATATAAATAATTGTTAAAATGCTCCATGGTCAACAATACAACAGTCTCTCTAAAATCAAAAGTTTTAGTTAACTAAGTTGAGTTTGCACAGTTCAGTTTGAAAACTAAATACACAAAGATCGCGATAATTAACTACAGTTCTAACATATGGTTCAAAATATTTTTTTGTACATTCACCCTAGGATCTTCTTCTGTCACGAGTCCTAGGATTCATGGCTCTTGAGGCCATAGCCCTCAAATTTGCTCTTGCAAAAGACGGTGAAGGTAGCCTAATAGTCTGTTCCTGGTTACTCCCCCTAAAAGTTTGGATGAACTCTTCTCTCTGCAACCTTAGAGCCAAAGCTGCATCCTGATGTTGGCTAGTAGAAACCCCTCTTCTTGTCCTCATTCGAGTTGTTCCCGGGCTTTGTTCATCAATTTCTCTCTGTAACCTTCTAGCCAATGCAGCATCCTCATCCTCCTGTGTTGTTGATGTCACTGCCAAACTCTTCCTTGCATTGTTTCTGCTTGATGCCCCACCAGAAGGTTGTATGCTTGTATTCCTTAGGTTAGCATAAAATGCTGTTTCAGGACTCATATTTTTTTGAGCTTGTTGGCGACTCTTCAAGGAGCCGGCTGCTTCTCTTGCCTCAATTTCTTGGGGAAACAGGAGCTGGATTGTGTTCCAGAGGACTGTGTTTACAGTGCATGATCGTCCATTGCTGCAATTGATCAAAAGGGATTATATAAATAAGCCACCTATTTAGAATGCTTCTGGGACAGAAATTAATTGAAAACATATTTTTGTAAAGTGAAAGAAAAGTAATAGAGTAACACCTTATTAATTGCCTGCATTTGGGGCACTTCTTGCCACACTTGTCTGCAGCAGATCGTAGACATTTTCTACAGAAGCTGCAAAATTGTAAAACTTAAATTTGTTACCCCAAGAAAATATTACTAACATAGTTGTCTGCAATGGCTGAAAAACTGTATTCACACCAGAAATGTAGGAGTTCATATAATGTTAAAATTAGTTTCCGAAATAGCTGAAAATTTGTAGATTCTATATCAGAAATCTAGAATTTAATATATTAAAAATTAAATTGAGTACCCCTAAAGGATTTTTTTCTAGAATAAATTTCTGCAAGGATGAACAATTGTAGATTTCTTGACAGAAATCTATTAAATTGGGAAATTCTAGCGATTTGAATGGATCAAAGAGAAAGTTCAGTTTGGTTGGGTGTTTACCTGTGACCACAAGGAGTGGTACTTGGCTCAAAGCATATTTCCAAACAAATCTGCAAAAAAACATATACACGTCACATTCATACCGAAACAAAAAAATATGAAACTAGATCAAAATCAGCACCAGTAAACATTATAGGGCTCTTACAGCACAGGAAAGCTCGTCCCTAAGTTTATCAATGCAGGGTAAAGCAGAACTAGAAGAAGGGGCACCCGGGTTCTTCTCTTTGGATTCATTCCCATCCCCTCCTCCTTTTCTTCCCTCGTTATTAACAGAAGCCCTTTCTACCTTCTTCTTTCTCCCACTTTCTGTTCATCAAAGCAATTAGTCACAACACAAGAGAACGCAAGAAAGCAAACAACTATAAAATTGAGACTTTTAAGATAGTGAAATCACCCTTTTTGGGAGTTTCTTCTGCATCAAGATCAAGAATTACAGGGATTGGTTGTTGTGAAGTCCTCCAAGATCTACGTATCCTAAAACCAGAGTTATTGAGAAAAAAAAATCTTTACCAAGAAAAAAGACAAAAAGAATGACAAAAACACAAGAAAAAAGAAAAAAGAATATAATTGATAGGTATTTTTGATAGGCTCTTCGATCAATATTAAAGTTTCATCTCAAAGTATTTTTCATTTTGCAGTAGAGGGTAACATTGGTAACCTATGTTATGAAAATTGCATCTAAGTTTTGTCGAGAAAAAAAGAGGCAATACCTTGATGAGTTGGTGGATGGAGAACTGGAATTCAAAAGAGAGCGTTTCTTGTGCTTGGAATCTCTAACTGGCGTGTCTTCAACGATGAGGGTGGCCAATAACAGTGCCTCTTCATCCCAACCAGCCATAGCAGCTGCAGATTTGAACCTTGGGGATAAAAGGGTCGCCATGTTTTGGACATTGGAATCTGCTAATGGGATCTTTTGGCTTCTGGGGCTGCGTTTCTGTTCTCCGTTAACTGCCATTCTTTTGTTCTCCATATCTCTCTCCTGGACTTTATCACGGTTAAAGGAAAAGTGGGGGGGCAATAGTCGCATACTCACACAGTACCGACAATTGTTTTGAATATTTATATTTATCCAACGGTCAACTTATTTTGAATTGCTTTGTGGTTTGGCCACCCTAACGGCTATATTTTATAGAGCATAATGTGATGTGAGTTTTCCATTTTCGCTACTTTATCACTGTAATTGCAATATAATGTTCAGAATTTATAATGAATTTTTATAATTGAATGAAAAAATTTAATTGAGAAACGGATAATAATCATATATTAGTTCATTTCATTACATAAAAAGTATCGAATTTCAGCATTATCAAATTCCACAATTTACTTTAGAAAATGAATAATATATTTAAATAAACTTTTCTCGTAAAGAGAAAAAATAACATTAACATATTTATAAACTTAAATTATCGATTGCATAATGTAATTTTTTAACTTTTTTCATATTTTTTAAACACGCATATAAGTTAATATTAAACTACAAAAAAAAATTCCTTTTCCTTTTTAACATCCATAATTTTTATATAATAATAATATTTCTCTTTAATTGTTATTATTTTCTCTATATATATAAAGGAACTTTCAAATTTTGATATAAAAGTTTTTATAATTTTTCATATTTTAACTGAATTTATAAACTCACAACCTTATTTAAGTAGATAAAATTAAAAATAGCGTATTGATGGAAGCTCATCCAAGCTTTGTGGCATGATAGAAGCTAACTGAATAGAGAAGCGGAATGAACATTGGATGCAACGAAATTGATGTAAAAATTGTTTGATGAAGGCTTGAGTGATGTAATATCAGTCTCTTTATGTTAAATTGGGCCAAAGCTAAGAGATGTACATAAAGGAATGTGTTTTTAGATGGATAATGTGGAAATGTGGTGGTAAACAGTCCAAGGATGATGATATAAGGTGTGAATTGTGTAGAAGCTCACGACCTCTAGGAGATATGGTGGTGGTAGTGTAGTGTTTGGTGGCTTCAAGAGAGGTGAGACCAACTCAAGGAGGAAGGTGACTAGAGGGGCCTCTATGGTTGCTTTAGTCTTGATCTAGGAAATGTATGGCCAAATTTGGGTAGCATAACATTAATAAACTTCCAAGATTATTATAATGGTGGAGGTATCTCTTTATATAAGCAAGGGTGTCTCCTAAAACTCTAAATGCAAAAGGAAACCCTAAAGGACAAGGCTTGGACGAATTTGGAGGCCTTCTAGGATAGAGACAAGTGTCCAAATCCTCTCAAATGGTAGAAGGACAAGTGACCACTCATAAAGCAAAACCTCTCCAATTCTAGTGCGCCATATGGCCACTTCTAAAAGCAAATCCTCTCGAATGGAAGCATGACACATGACATATTAAAATTCTATGCTAATTAGGTCTTAATACAAGCCTTAAACAAATTTACACTACATGGCCGAATACAATGACCTAAACAACCTACACTACTATTCAAGCTATACTCCATGATAGCTCCAAAGGTGGTCCACAAGGTAGAGTTGATATCATCTTCAAGTATGACTTCCACTCTTTTTGAAAGTGCTTAACCATGGCTAGGGGATTTGCCATCATTCTCACCCTCTTGAAATTGATTTGCCCTCAAATCTTCAACATGGGCTAAGGTAACTTCCTTTTCTTCCAACAACATCCCAACAACAACCCACTCTAGTCCAGTTCAGTTCAGCTACAATCCTAGCAGTAACAACAATATCCTCAAGAAGACCCTCAAGAAGAAGAAAGTAATTGTGATAACTATGTAGATTATTAGGACTTCTTTTCACATTATTATGTGTTTTTTGTATTAGATGACAATGTTTTGCACATCAATAGTCTGTCAAAGAATATTATTACCAACAATTTTTCATAATTATCGACAAATAGTAACCATCAATAGATCTAGTATTTTTTATTGTTAGCTCATTCGAACTCTAACTTAGACATACTATACTCATTTATGTCCTAGTCTTTTTGGATTCTTCTAACTATTTATCTTGTTGTAGGTCCCTTCAGTAGAAATATATCATCACATATGAATTAAACTTTGCTAATTTTTCATTTTACAGCTTTAATTTAAAAAGAAAATAAGTAATTTTAAAGTTATATCATAAAAGTATCCCTACAAATATAATTTTATTTTCTTTTTTTCTACATAAAACTAGATAAAAAAGTCTCTTCGAATTTGAAATATTTCCTTCTGCAGATACATATTCTTTCCAAATTTTGAATCTTTCTCTATTTTTCATAAATTAAAAACATCGTTCCAAATTACTATATTTTAAATATGGATATGCTCAAAGTCTCCAACAATATCGATTATTGCTTTTGACTATGAATAATCCATAGAAGTACCATTACTGAAAAAAATTATCAAATCCGAAATAGAATTTTTTTTTCCTTTCCTTTCTTATATATAAAGGTCAAATTTCCTTTTGTCTTTAATTTCAAAGTGAAAAATTAATAATTCTAATAAATAAAAACTTAATTAAATTTTAAATTCTTCATAAAAAGTCAGCATACATTACTATTAGCAAATTAAGCCTTACTAAAACTACTGAGTTTGGTTGCAAATTGCAAAGTAATTCACACGGCTAAAACAATGAAATAAAGTAATAAAAATAATAGAAAAATATCTAGTTAAATCCATAAATATATCTATTTCCACAAAAATATCTATAGAATTTCGTTTAGGTAACATCCATTCTTATAATTGAAGATATTTTATTGACAGCCAAATTTGACCCGCATATTCCTTTTGAGATGAAGACAAATAAAACAAATGGCTAAACTTGCTTTAGTCACTTTCTAATTACATATTGAATATGTTTTGAATCAGAATATAAAAGAAGCAAAACTCCGATTCAGAATTCCCATTGCTATTTGCAAGTGCTCAAAGAAGGTGGTGGAGTTATGATGGAGCTTTTGCCACGAGAATTGGTGTCCAACGTGTTCTCAAGGTTGCCAGCGAAGGTTTTGCTGCTATGCAAGTGCGTTTGCAAATCCTGGTTAGATCTCATAACTGATTCTCATTTTGTTACCAATTACCCTCTTGTCTACAACAATCTTCAGAGCCAAGAAGAACATCTCTTGGTCATTCGAAGACCCTTTTTTTCTGGCCTCAAAACTTACATTTCTGTCCTTTCTTGGAACGTCAATGACCCCAAAGAAGTCGTTTCATCCAATGTTTTGAACCCTCCCTATGAGCACAACTCTGATTACAAATACTGGACCGAAATCATGGGTCCTTGCAATGGCATATACTTCCTTGAAGGAAATCCTAATGTCTTGATGAACCCTTCATTGGGACAGTTTAAGGCTTTGCCTGAATCCCATTTCACAAGTCCTCATGGGACTTATTCTTTCACAGATTATGCAGGCTTTGGATTCGACCCAAGAACCAATGACTACAAAGTTGTTGTGATCAAAGACCTATGGTTGAAGGAAACAGATGAAAGACAACTTGGGTATTGGACAGCGGAGTTGTATAGCCTTAACTCAAACTCTTGGGAAAAAGTTGATGCTGCTCTTCCGCTCCCAATTGAAGTTTGGGGTTCTTCTCGGGTCTACACTTATGCCAACAACTGTTGCCACTGGTGGGGTTTTGTTGAAGAGTCAGGTGTCTCAGAAGATGTTGTTCTAGCATTTGACATGGTCAATGAGTCCTTCAGGAAGATAAAAGTGCCAAGAATACGCGATTCTTCAGACGAGAAGTTTGCAACTTTGGCACCCTTTGAGGAATCTGCTTCAATTGGTGTTGTTGTTTACCCGGTGAGGGGCACAGAAAAGTACTTTGACGTGTGGGTGATGAGAGATTATTGGAACGAAGGGTCGTGGGTGAAGCTATGCAGTGTTGGACCCGTGCAAGTGATTTACAAGCTCGTGGGGTTTTATGGGGGAAATCGGTTTCTTTGGAAGGACAACAACGAAAGATTGGTGTTTTATGATTCGGAGAATACAAGGGATCTTCAGGTTTATGGAAAATATGATTCTATAAGGGCTGCAAAATATACAGAAAGTCTTGTTTCACTTCACAGGGGAAACCAGTTTAGTCACAAATGTTTATCATGTACTTCGGTTCCTGACCCTCTGCTACATGATAGTGAATATCTTATTTCTTTTTAGAAAATATAAAACTGTGTTGCTTTTAGACAGTACTAGGTTCTTTGGTTTGTTTGCTTTGTTGCTTCTGCATCAGCCCTGTTAGTTAGTTGCCACACGTTGCTGTAATAGGTCGATCACATAATGTATTAGATATATAAATATGTCAGCTTTCATTGTTCAAAAGCATGTGCTGGTTGTAGTAGAATTTGGGTGTTCTGAATGTTAGACTTTGGGACTTTTGATTCATGAATGTTCATCGGTTCCCTTTTGAGTTACGCCATTTAAGTTGAAAAGGAAATATTTGTCATTTCTACTTGTTATGCAAGTTGTGGAAAATTTTCCACTTCAAAAGTCTTGAGCAAGTTATCAATAGTCAATAGTGGCTTGCAGATTGTATTTACTTTTCTGTTTAGAAAAGGGAAAAGATGCACTTTTATTGTTTGGAGTAAAACATTCTTATTCATTACAAATTTTTTAAAATATTAAACAATTTCCTAGTAGTTTTGTCTTTATAAAATTTTAATATTTTTTTAATATTTTCTAAAATTTAAACACTTTTTTTAAAGTTCTTTTAAGTGAAAATAATAAACAGGAAACTTATAAACAATAATAATAATTAGAAAACTTATATTGATAATAAACATAAATAGCGTTAATTATATATTTAATCTTGTATGAAATATATATTTAGTTAAAAAATATATAATATATTTAATTATGTATTTATTACGTATTTAATCAATGAAAATCGCTTTTTTACGGATGTCAAGAGGTGGGATAAGATAAGTTTCATTACTTCATTTTTATTTCTATGTAAAAATTCATGTACATCGTCATTTTCAATGAGTATAAATTTTTTATCTTATCTCCATCCCCACTAGGCAATGAATATAACATGTGATGGCAAATCCATATATAAGGATGAACTTCATATGTGAAAGGTATCTCAAAGCTCTTGTCTTTTAGGCCTATATTTGTTAAAACTAAAAGGTGTTTTCACTCTGAACCTCGAACCATCTCATCCTACACTTCTAAAATTTTCAAAAATAAAAAGTAATCAAAATGTTATTAATTTTAATAAAATGAAAAGAATATCTGAACATATTTTTTTAACCGCTTTATCTTTCTTTGAAGCTGATGTCTCAAAAAATAATATAATTAAAAAAAAAAAACTTAAAAAAAAACCATGATAAAAATCCCATACATGTTTTTCATATGAATTTTAAATTTTTAATAAATTTTTTATATGAATTTCAAAATAAATGCATCATTTTAATAAATTAAAAATATTAATACAAATTATTCTATACAAAAAAATTAAAGAAAAAAAAACTAGTACAATAAATTTAACATTTATAATTAAATTATAATAAAAACTAATACAATAAATTAAATATTTACAAATAATCTAATAAACTTAATAAAATCAAATTAAAAATTTAGAAATTATCTAATTAAATATTTTAAAAAAACTAATAAACATTTATAAATAATATAATTAAATATTAAAAAAATAAAAACTTCAAAACATGTATCGGATATATGACTTTAAAATTTTTAATAAAATTTTCATATGAATTTTACATAAATTTATTTTTCTAATAAATAAAAAATTCATAAAAATTATTCTATACAAAAATTTAAAGAAAATTAAAAATTAATACAATAAATTTAACATTTATAATTAAATTATAATAAAAAAATAATATAATAAATTAAATATTTATAAATAATCCAATAAATTTAATAAAACTAAATTAAACATTTAGAATTTATCTAATTAAACATTTTAAAATAATCTAATAAACATTTTTAAATAATATAATTAGAAATTAAAAAAAAAACTTCAAAAACCATGTATCCGAAATCCGATACATGTTTTTCATATGAATTTTAAATTTTTAATAAAAGTTTCATATGAATTTTAAATAAAATAATTTTTGTAATAAATTAAAATAATTCATACATATTATTTTATACAAAAATTATTAAAAACTAATATAATAAATTTAACATTTATAATTAGTTATAATAAAAAACTAATAAAATAAATTAAATATTTACAAAAAGTAAAATTAATAAAACTAAATTAATCATTTAAAAATTATCTATTTAAACATTTTAAAATAATATAATAACATTTACAAATAATATAATTAAACATTAAATAAAAACTTCAAAAACCATGATTATGATACAAGTTTTTTTGATAGTGAGAGCAATGTGAAAGCTAAACTCAATCCCTTGTGTGTTTTGTTTTTTATGATGACAACAACAAAAATGTTTCTATATATTTCTCGCATAACAACTGAAATGTTTTAATATGCATAGTTGCATTTACATGTTTGTTAGTGATTGAATTGATTGGTTTGCATACTTAATGTGGACATACATGTGTTTATATCTGTTGTATGCATATTCATGCTGTCAAATGACAAAACTACTTGCACAATGCATATATGTATGAAGTAATCGATTACAGTGTTTATGTAATCAATTAGATTCATCAAATATCAACTAATGCTTAACTGTGACAAACTACAAGTTTTAACCGATTACATTATATGCATAATCGATTAAAACTCATGTCTTTGCTAACACCAGTTTGCTGAGTGCAATGATGTTTTTAGGAGAAAAAGTTTTCAAAATATTGTTTAAGTGTAATACTTAACCGATTACACGATTTCCTTAATCGATTAAATCTGGTACACATTGGAAATTGTTTTCATGATAAGTCTTAACTGCCATAACAGTCATAGTTTAAATTGTTTTGATTTACCATAATTGTGCAATCGATTACATTAATTGCATAATCATTTAAATCTGTTTAGATGTAATTCTAGTATAGCACTGTTAAATGATTAACCGATTACATCAATTTTTTAATCGATTAAACTGCGTCAGACTTGAGGAAATCTATATATTGATGCATAACACTCTGCATTGACAACTTTTGAGCATTTGATCTTTAATATCCGACATAAGAGAGTCGAGATAAGATTTTACAGGTGTTTTGTTTCTTCAATAATCAAGAAACGAAAGTTTGGCAGATTTGAAGGATTCTTGAAGGATTGCTCTGGACTTTCATTGGTTGATCATCATTCGCACACTCAGGTGTTTTCTTTCCAGATCAGTACTTGTTTTACAATCCATAGATTGTGGTTTCCCTGTTGCGTATAGCTAGGAAGATAACGTGTGGTTCTTGTATCTTTGAGAGGGGTCTCAAAGGGTTATTGTAGAAAGATGACTGTTCTTTATGTATTGTGTTTGTTCCTATATTAGATTTGGATTTGGAGAGGAGATTACATTGAGAGAGGGTCTTTGTAAGTCTTATTGTATAACTCAATCTTTATAGTGAAAGGACTTTCAATCTCAGGTTAATTGAAAGAGACTAGATGTAGGCATTGAGGCCGAACCAGTGTAAAAATCTATGTTGATTTTTCTATCCCTTGACTCTTCACAACTTTATATTCTTTATTGTCTTGTGTGTTCAAGAAAGTTCTAAATATTTTCAAAGATTAATAAAAGAACATATTTTCAATAAGAACCAAGTCACCCCCTCTTGGTTGGAGAAAAAAGGCCTAACTATTCTTATAGTTTTTTTTTGCTTGTTGTCGGATGTCGATATCAGATTCGTTTTTCATCGTATATCAAAATTCGATAAAGAAAATATCGAATTTTGAGATCCGATGCAGGGTAAATCGGATTTTGATATCCGATCGTATTTCGGTATTTGATTTATTATTTAGATTTCGATATCTGACTAAAAGCTGAGAGTTTTATAATAAATTCATGAATATGTTTGTTTGACGTAAGAAGCTTACAAAAAACACTTTCCCAACTCTAATGGAAACAACCAACACAACAATAACACTTCTCAAAGAACAACCTCTCTCAAATCTCTCTCAAAGACCGTTGAAAATGGTGGAAGGAAATACTGAAGAGATGAAATGAGGTGTAGGGACGAGGGAAGTATATATTCCACACTCATTTACTGAAGTCCTTAACCAGATTCTGTAAAAAAAAAATTAATCCACACCAACCTCATTAATTACGAGGGCACTTATGAAAATTGGAGGTGCAGGATGAAACCCTTGGAGGTGCAGGGTGAAATGCCCAAAACTAAATAAAGTAGGTTTTCTTTTAAGCCTTGTATAATAGACCAAGTGGTATAGTTTTTCATTTGGGCCTTGGGCTTGTAGTGTAGGGTTTTCGGCCTAGAGAAGATGACCCATAAGAAGATGCATATATTAGGGTTTCTACCTTATGGTTTATGCACAAGTTTGCTTCCCAAGAAACTCCCTATGCGTCTTGTAGTGTGCAAGGGGTGATCTTACTGTTAAAGACAAAATTGTTTGTACACCTAAAAGCTCTCATGTTTTGAAGTTTAATCAAATAACATTGAAACGAGATAATAATAAGAAAATTACTTAGGGTGAAAACACAAAACTTAGAGCCTAAATCCCAAACACACAAAACCTAGAACCAGAATCCTCAACATTCGAAAACACTTAGGTTCTTAAGACAGAAAAACATTTAGGTCAAAACAACCAAGCGCATGGCTAAATGTTGTTGTGCCTAAAGCGTATAAGAGAAATTGATATAAATGCTTAATGCTTATAATACCTGGAATAAGTATTCAACTTCTCTCGAAAACAAAATAGGTCAAGACAATGACTTTGACAAAACATATTAAAAGACATAATTTTTAAAATATGAAAAAAAGTTTAAGCAAGCTAAACACTATCTGTCTAAAAAGAGACAAAAGCTAAATAAGCCTCAAGCTTAGTCTAACGGACAAATATCCATGAAGCCTATAAATAAAAAATTTCTCAAGAAGAAAATAAAGAGGAAAGCTTAAGAAGATATAGCTTAAGAGAAGAGAAAAGCAAAGCTTACAATGATATATTCATCCTGAAAAGAAAAATAGAAAGAGCTAAAAGAAAAACAATACATCTAAGCTGAAGAAAAGAGATGGGAAGAGAAAAAGAGGAAGAGATACCCTTAAGCTTCATTGTCATATTGCTTACTATTGTAAGAGAGAAGAGAGAAACACTTGCGAGTGTTTAGACTGCTTTGTATTGTAATTAAGTCCTTTCTGCAAGAGATATAGTTTGAACTACTTGTAAGCAATCATTGATTGCAATTCTGAAGAGAATTAAAATACTTACAACTGAATTCTACTTTAGTTGAGGAATCTTGGCAAGGTTGCTAAGTACTAGGAGTGGTTCAAATACTCAAAGGAATTTCGGCTAAGGTTGTTGAGTATCAAGAGTGGTGCGAATACTGAAAGAAAATCTCGGCGGGGTTGTTAAGTACCAAGAGTGGTTCTAATACTCATTTGTAATGGTGGGAAGATTATAGTGGAATCATCTATAGAAGAGATTGGACGTAGCTCAGTTGGAGCGAACTGGTATAAAATCTCTTGTGCAATTATCTTTTATCTTGCGTAAACAATCCTCTTGTGAAAACCTACAATAGCGCTTTATTTCTAAATATAAGAATCATCCAAGCTAAATGATCTTATTCATAAAATAATTTCTTAACAAAACGGTGCTATAATCTACATTGTGAATAACACATTAAAAATTGTTATTATATAAATCTATTAAGTCAAGCTTCTAATCATTTCAAGTAAAATTTCAAGAGCTCGATAATATGCTATATCAGAAGGGTTGCAAAAAGTTTTCCATTAACACTATTCAACCCCCACTTCTAGTGTTTTTTAGGCACTTCAAATTGTATCATAGCTAATCTCGCGGGGTTAGTTCTTAACAAGAATCGAGGAAACGATCCTGAATAATGGAAAACTTCAAGTGCAACAACGATGGATCTCATCACATATACAACAACACACACTCAAGAATTAGCGCAAGTTCAGACTACATCTCAGAAATTGAAGCAGAAGACCTCTGATATCTCGCAGACGACAACAAATGTGAAATATATTTTTTTTGAGTTGGAATTTAACACTGACTCCTACGACAAAGTTCTAGCCAAATGTGCAACATTGGCCAAAATATGTTACTGTAGAATAAGATTGGCCCAGTTTCTCAACCAAGAGGGGGGGGGGGGAGGGGTGAATTGGTTTTGTTTTATAAAAATTGTTCTTTTAAAACTCTTTTCAAAACATTTGAACCTTTCTTGGAATGAAAGCAAATAAAGAAAGTAAGGAAATGTAAAAGAGAAAGGATAGAAAAATCAACACCACGGTTTATAGTGGTTCGGCCTCAACTGCCTACATTCAATCTTCTTTCAATCAACCTGAGATTGAAAGGATACCACTATATAGATTGCGTTCTACAGCAAGAAATACAGAGACACCCTCTCAATGTACTCTCCTCTCTAGTTCCAGATCTACTATAGCAAACACACAGAAAGAACAATCCTCTTTCTGCAACCCCTTAGAGAATCCCCTCTTTAAGTCACAAGAACCCTACAAGTTCTTCTTCCTAACGATTAACAACAGGGGAACCACAATCATAGTTTATTGCAAACAATTTTGATCTTCCAAGAGAACACCTCACAGTGCAGATTGGTCAGACTTCTAAAGAACCGTAACTCTTCAAGAATCCTTGATTTGATTTCTTTCCAAATGAGATGCTTCTTGGTTCTTGGAGAAAAGACGCTCCTGCCGTTAAGAACTTAACAAACTTTATCAGATATGAAAATTATGATTTCAAAAGTTGTTTAATGCAGAGAACTATGCGTCTATTTATAGATATGACAATACTGACGCAATTTAATAGATTACGTTATTGATGTAATCGGTTAAGCAATTAATGTTGTTATAATAGAATTATAATTAACACATTTAACATATTAAGCAATGCATGTAATCGATTATGTAATGAATGCAAGTCACATCATTTAAGAATATGACCGTTAAGGTAGTTATGACTTATCAAAAAATAAGTTTTCAATGCACACATGTTTTAACCGATTAAGAAAATAGTGTAATAGGTTAAGTACCATACTTAAGCAAATTTGAAAACTTTTCATTCAAAACTCATTAATGCACTCATTAATCAAGAATAAGCAAAGGCATGAGTTTTAATCGATTATCCACATTATGTAATCGGTTAAAAAGTTGCAGTTTTACCACTGTTAAGCAAATACTGATATTTGATGAATCTAACAGGTTATATAAACAATATAATCAATTAATTCATACAGATATGCAATGTGCAAAGAGTTTTATCAATCTAAATCAATGAATATGCATGTCACATATATAATCACATGAATAAGCACAATGAATATGAATAACATATAGTTCAAGCACAATTACAGATATAAACAATAGTTTTTCTATATGTGTGCAAGAAATATATTTCAACATTTCTATTGTTGTCATCATCAAGTAACTATTAAAACATTTTTGTTGTTTTCATCATCAAAAACACATTGGGATGTATGGGTTTAGCTTTAACATAGCTCCCCCTATCAATAGTGACAATATGAAAATACAAGCTAGGGAAATTTCAAAAGGAAATGATGAACTTAGCAAAGAGCATGCGTTGTCTGAATATGAGACAAAGAGGTTTGGAACAAGCATCAACACATTAGTGAATGAATTGCTCATATCAAGAAAAGAAAAAAATAAGTCAGTATAAGGACATAAGAAATTGATCAAGGATACAACCATTGTTTGAGATACCAAACAATCCAACCTTCTCATACAAAGAACGATGAAATAGCAAAGGAGCTGCACAAAATATATGGTGACAATCAAGGACGTAAGATGCTTATAAAAAAGGGCAAAAACTACACCTCCTTAGAAGATCTTAAGGACATCAAAAGTGAAGCAAGTCACATCACAAAGTCAAAAAAAGGTGTTCTTGATCTTAGATTCCATTCATGCAAAAAGTGTCTAACTAATTCAACCCACAAAAATAAACACAAGGTCAGGTGGGTACCAAAAGCTCAAATTCTCAAACTCTGTGACATGATGGATGATCAGGTGAAAACCCCTATCATGAGACCAGGAAAATAGGTGCTGACAGTACATAATCAACAAAGGGTATACATCCCGAAGCAGGACAAGCCAGACAAAGGATTCAATCATCAAGATGAGAAGATAACAAAACAAAGACAAAGATCAAGAAAGAGAAAGGTACGCTTACCATACCACGATGAAAAATAGACTATAAGAAATCACTGTAAATATTATTATTGTGTTTGCATTGCATAAATGTTAATCTGCATGTCTATGTCTTGCGAATGCATAATAAATAAATTGAGCCAATTGTGTATTTCAAAGCATGTGTTGAGATATCTATTGGTATGTATAAAACATTAAGAACAGTTCTAGAAAAACTCCTACCTGAACTCACAAAGCTACAAGAAAGTCAATCGTTTAGGATGGAAGAATCAAACGAAGATGTGTTGAGATTGTTGATAAGGGAAGCACTGGTTTAGCTAAACCTTACAATCTCACATTGTTTCTGGTTTTTGATGATGACAACACATTATTAATAACACATGTATAGATATGTGTTACATGTTCATTACTTTCATGATTATGATTACTTGAGAACATGTTTGTGTTGATTCTTTCATTGTGTGAAATTTCACTATGTTCTACATGAGATATTATTTGTGATTGCATAACATTTGATTTTGAAATGAAAAACCACATGCACTTTTATGAACTTATATTGGTGGCAAAACAATTGTTTTAAGTCGACTTCATTACGAAGCAAGTCGATTAAAACTCGTGTCTTTGCTCAATCTTTTTCAAAGAGTGTTGTGAACAGTTCTGCAAAGAAAGTTTTTGAAAACTGCATTAAAGTGTGACTTACTGGACTATGTGCACAAGCCATTCGACTTAGTTAGTTTTGTTTTGAAAATCTGTTAATGTTGGTGAAGTATAACGACTATATTTTATTTCTTTGACTGAGCATTAATTATGAGCCAACTGCATTAAATGCATAATCAATTAAGTTGGTCTGATTGCTGCTATCTATATAACTGTTATAACTGTCTGCATAAAGTCGACTGCATTAGTAGCACAATCGACTAGAGGAGCGTCTGTTTTGTGATAAACTATATATAGACACAAATTTGATTTCTGAAAGAGACTTTTGTGAATTTAACGATTTCAATGATTCTTTTCAGATTTTACAGAACGTGATAAGCTCCAAGAACTCATCAAGAAGACATCGGTGATCATTCTTTGGTGGTTCCTTGAAGAGCAAGTGTTAGTGCTGAAAGACAGATTGATCATACTACACATTGAGGTGTTTCTGATACGTGATCAAATTCTTCTCTCAATCTTGTGAAGATTGTGGCTGCCCTATTGTGATTACAGGAAGAGGACGTGCTGTGTTCTAGGACTTTAAGGATTGTTCAAAGTGGTTAAAGACTGCAGGAGAGGGGATATCTTACTGTTGTTCTTTGTTTGTATATGCCTATATTTTGGTTAGAGGGTTAGAGAGGTGTTTTATATTTTGACATGGAGGTCTCTATAGAAACATTGATGTAAAAACCTTGACCATTATAGTGCATTTGCTTCAGGGTACAGGAATGACACTAGATGTAGGCAGTTTGGCCAAACCAGTATAAAAATTGCGTTTGAATCTTGTATCCCTGCACTTTTAAATTTCAAGTCGACTTTACATTTAACTTTGTCAACTATTTTCTGCTGCACTTGAATTATCTTTTTCCTTGCGATTCAAGAAAGTTTAGAAAGTTCTTACTTTTACAAAAAATATTTTAAAAAGACTCTGATTTTTTAACTTCACCAATTCACCCCCCCTCTTAGTGTTGAAACTAAGTTATTCTATTTCCAACAATTGGTATCAGAGCTGGTTTTCGTAAGATATTTGAAAAACTAGTCGACTACATTTCTCTTTGATTCGACTATATTCCTGGAAAATGACTTCTAGTTTTCAAACTTTTGGTGAAGGTGCATCAACAAACAGACCACCACTGTTTCCTTGTGAAAACTATCCTTTTTAGAAAATTTGAATGCAATTTTTTCTTGAATCAGTGGATAGAGGTATTTGGGATGCAACTGTAAATGGTCCCTTTGAGCCATCTCATGTTATCAATGGAAAAACTGTTGTGAAAATTTTTCTGAGTGGTCTCAAGAAGAAAATTGTAGAGCACAATATGATGTTAAAGCACGAAATGTCATTGCTTCTGCACTAACAGTTGATGAATTTTTCAGGATCTCTCAATGCAAAATTGCAAAAGAAATGTGGGACATATTGGAAGTAACACATGAAGGCACGAATGAGGTCAAGAAAGCCAGAAAGAATTCTTTAAAACAAGAGTATGAACTTTTCAGTATGAAGACGGGTGAAACCATATATGAAGTTCAGAAAAGGTTCACTCACATTGTCAATCATCTAATGGCTCTTGGAAAAGTGTTCGATAAAGAGTAGATCAATATAAAGATTCTCAAAAGTCTGAATAGAAGTTGGCAACCTGAAGTCACTGCAATCTCTGAATCCAAAGATCTAACAAACATGAACATGACTACCTTGTTCGACAAGTTAAGAGAACATGAGCTTGAACTTGGAAGATTGAAAGAAGAGGAAGAGATTGAAGAAAAGAAGTCCATAGCATTGAAAGCTACCAACAAGAAAGCCTCAAAGACTATTTTATCTGAGGATGAATCTGAAGCAGAATTGGACATTGGATGTAGACAGTTTGGCTGAACTAGTATAAAAACTGCGTTTGAATCTTCTATCCCTGCACTTTTAAATTTCAATTCCACTTTACATTTGACGTAGTCAACTATTTTCCGTTGCACTTGAATTATCTTTTTCCTTGCGATTCAAGAAACTTTTGGAAGTTCTTACTTTTACGAAAAAGATTTTAAAAACACTCTGATTTTTTAACTTCACCAATTCACTCCCCCCCCCCCTCTCCCTCTTGATGTTGAAACTAAGCCATTTTATTTCCAACAAGATGGTTAGGACATTACCAATTTAAGTCAAGCGTCTACCCTCATAGAATTTGACCACACCTTAAAAATTCCAAAAATAGTCTTGTCACAACAGCCAAGACAAAACCTCTTTGGCGTTCAACACTTATTAAACACAAGCAATAAAGAATCACATGCTAAAAAAAATCCCTGATAAACATAGCGTTGTGACACTGTCCTCTCACATCACAACCGTCAAAGCAAAAACCCTTTGCATACCTAGACTCACAAAAACCCTAGGTCTTTGTGTCCCTCAAGCCACCTCTAACCTAACTCCAAAAACCATCGCCATTCCGAAAGAAAATATTGAGGAAGAAATCAAATCAATTAGAAGAGATCATCTTCATTGAGGAAGTTCACTCAAATGCCAGAAAAGCATGAACCATACCTCCTCCGATGGAAAACGAGATTGAAATCTTTATTGAACTCTAGATTGATCTTAAAGAATTAGGGATATATGTCTACGACGTACTCCAAGATGCACACAAGTATGGTATTCATCAATTCTTTGAGTTGGACAGTCTGATTCTGTCGGAACTAATTTACCTATTCTGGCAGAATTTGGAACTCGAAGGAAAAAAGAAAATTGTCTCAAAGGTACTAGGAAAAGAAGTAGTGATCAACATCCAAACGGTAGCAGAAGCCATAGGTTGCCCCATAGTGGACAATTGTTTCTATGACAACTGGGATGAGATGTATACCAAAGAGAATAAGATAAAGAAACTTCTCTACAAGGAAAACTTTAAACCTGAATATGCCAGGGTAGAACAAATCTACAACATTTTGACCCCACATGCGAAGGTGCTGCAACATGTGTGTTCCAAGACCTTCCTTCAAAAGAATAGCTCGCGTGACCACATCACTGAACTGGGAAGGTTCTATCATATGCTAACTAGTACTCCCTTCTACCTACCATATTTGATTTATGTGAATATAATGTGATGCATTAGAGGATTGTACAATGAACACTTTTGGACTTATTATCCTTGTCTAATATCAAAGATATTGCAACATCAAGGAATCACATCTCATTTGTTGTCACAAGCCACTTCAACTTAAATCAGAAATGCTATCTTGGTAAATGGTGCAGTAACTAGTCACAAGTTCAATGTTGGTAACCTCAAGAAAATGCAATTAGAGGTGAGAAAGCTCAGAAAAACTCCTCCTCTCGAATCAAAACTTCTGGGTAAAGAAAGGGACAACAAAGTTGTGTCTCCTCACCAAAATATCCAACAAAAAGAAGGTTTTTCAATGAGATGCTTCAAGAGAAGTCCGAGGGAAGTTGAAAGAACACTCAAAAACTGCGAGATCTTAAGAGATTATCAAGGAAAAATACTGACTAGAGAGCAAGAAACACAAGTAGCTGTTGCTCAACAGTCTTCAAGTCCATTTGTAGAAACTGTATCTAGTTCCCATTCACTTCCCCTTATAGAGCAAGTACGACAATCGAAGGATGGAAAGACTATTAAGACTCCACAATCAAAAACTCAAGTGGGGGAACAAGAAAAGACAACAATGATGGCAACAATAAAAAGACAAACTCCTGGAGGAGAATCAGACTCCAATGACGGACTTGTCATAAAACAATTAAGGAAACGCGCAAAGAAAGGAGTATAAAAATTGGCTTGCAATAGCACAATCACCAATGAAAAGGAAGAAGTTGGTGATCAAAAGTCCTACAAAAACAATGAGTATATCTCCATCAAGTCAAGTTAGAGTTGATCCGCAAATCATTCCGTTTGAAAGTTTCGCTCAACCCTCCCAGGAATCGATACCTGAAAGGCAAATCATGCAAGGATCTAAAATTGTTGTAGAAACAAATGCGGTGACCATAGAGCAATATACATACAAAGGTAACCATGAGCCATCCATCTCTCAAGCACCTCAATCCCAACCTAGTGTAGATAAATCTATGACAATTCAAGCTTCTTATGAACAAACCACACTTGAACCTCCCTCAGTACCTAATTCAACCCCAAAATTGACCTTGAACATATCATCCTTCTATCCTCCAAATTTCCAACCTACACCACATCAACCCTTCGACTATCCACTCTTGAGCATCCCTCACAATAAAGACTATGAATTTCAACCCTCACCCGACAACCACAAAATTTACCCATCTTTGAACCAGTCACCAGACATACCATTGAGATACCCTATGAAACCACTCATTATCGATCATCATATCACCACATACCCTCACCCGAATATTTGAACCTTCCACTAGACTCAATAGTTGCGCTTCCTACACCTTCTATAGTAAAATAAATATATCCAAACCTCAAGCGGTCATCACCATATCACATACCCATAGGGGCTATGGCATTCATCCGGTATGAGTTGTAGTCTGCTCGTCGGCAAAAATCCTCTAAGGATGAAGAGATAAGAATGGAAATTGAGCAATCACTAGTTGAACATAATGACTCAAGACTTGTAGGGGTCTATGTAGACAACATCAAACTCTTTCCTCATCTGTCCAAGTTCACTAAAGTCCATCCGTGGGAAGTGAATGGTGGCCTTCCTGAAGAATTTTATCGTAACATGGCTCTAACCCTGCTACAAGCAAATGAATACAGAAACAAGTGCCTGAGAAAAGTACTTGTCATGTCAAACGTTATTGCACCCAGATTACCTCTCGTTGATGAAAGACCTTTGAAAATGAAGAAGATTAGGATTATCAAGTATACAAAACCAACTCCCACAAAACTTTCACTGATAAATCTTGGAAGAATCTGGGATAAAGACATCCACATTCACAACAACGAGTCAGAGGCTTATCTCTTCTGGAAGCAAAGCATATTCAATGCAATTGACGAGTTTTGAATCGATCATGCCTCTATGAGCCCCTTTTCATTCAAACATGAAAGTGATGAACTACAACCAAAGGGAACATGTCTTCTACAACCCAATTGCATCTATCACTTTGACGACACCAATGCGGCCTTCTTAAGGGATCTATATGACATTGGGTACTTTCTTCTACCCAGTCTACCTCAAACACCACCATTTGAAAAGTTGATAGTCAGATTGAAGAATGTTACACCTGATTTCACAAGCAGATTTGTTGACATATTGACGAAGAGGCAAGTTGAAAAGAATAAGATGCTTGAATCAACTATCCACAAATCGTCAACTGTAGAAGAAGTGGCCAATGAAAAAGACTTGCAAGAAGGAAATCAACCTGAATCAACAATCTCCAAAACATTCGCATCACAATTAATCATGGAAGAAGTGCTGACTATAGTCAAGACTGTTCTTACCGAACAAGATGCAAAGGTTGAAGCAAAAATTGATGCTTTGTCATCCCAAATACAACTCCTTCTCCAATACATCACAACCAATCCTACTCCAACTGTTCCCGAAAACCCTAAATCATGAGTCATAACCATCGCGTTCTTCCATCCAAAACTTTTGCAAAGAACACAATTAATTATGTGATTTACTATATCAATACGAATATCTACCAAGTATATATGATAATCTATTGATTTCATGATATATGATGATTGCACAAATTCTATGATTGCCTAACTCCATGCCCTACATGACTACACCTATATACTACTAATTTTTGAACTGCATTTATGATTGAGTACTTATTTCTTTTTAATTTTGTTGTCTCTCCAATAAACCCTTTTTATGATTTATCAAATAAGGGGGAGATGGGGTCATAACCTCAGTTTAGTATGCTATTTCTATGTTAATTCTTGGAATTATTGCATGACAGTAAATGACAGCATGATATAGTTAGGATTAGACCTACACCTCATGTCTGTATGTCTGCATGATAAAGTTAGGATAACATAGAATAGGGGGAATTTCTTCAGATTCTTAGAGTTCATCTTAGAAGTTCATGTTTATATTCACGTAAGTTCATCTTAGAAGTTCATGTTTATATTCACGTAATCTGTTTTGTGTTTTAATAAAAATAGTTGGGTATTGATTATTTACCGTATTATCTTATCTGTTGTTTATTTTTTTTACTTTATCTATTGTTTACATTTATAACATCATTTTTTTGTTTCTCATCTTTACCTATATACGCAATATTGTTTTTTCGACTTTGTCCATTGATAGGATGCAAAAGATAAAAACAATAAAAGATGTAAAACACACAACAAACCAAAACACACAAGACTTAAAACAAAAATGTTGAACAAAGAATGACTACATCATTTAAACGTGTATTTGTTAAACATTAAAAAGGGCGAGAGAGTTAAAGACAAAATCGTCCATACGTCTAAACGCTCTCAGGTTTTGAAGTTTAATCAAATAACATTAAAATGGGATAATAATAAAAAAATTACTCGGGGTGAAAACACAAGACCTAGAGCTTAAATCCCAAACACACAAAACCTAGAACCAAAATCCTCAACATAGAAAAACTTAGGAAAACACTTAGGTTCTTAGTACATAGAAAAACATCTAGGTTAAAACATCTAGACACATGGCTAAACGTTGTTGTTCCTAAAGCGTCTAAGAGAAATTGATATAAACGCTCAATGCTTATAATACTTGGAATAGGTATTCAACTTCTCTCAAAAACAAAATAGGTCAAGACAATGTCTCTAACAAAACATATTAAAAGACATAATTATTAAAATATGAAAGAAATTTTAAGCAAGCTAAACATTATCTGTCTAAAAAGAGACAAAAGCTAAATAAGCGTTTACTTGACTAAACGATGCCACGAGCTTAACAAGTACCTCATCTTATGATGAAGTAACTATATACTCTTTGTATCTTCAGAAAAGCACTTAACTGAAAAATCCTACCTAATAGTAGAATTTCAAAAAACACTCTGTTGTTCTGAGCAAACATTAAATGACATTAAGTGTCAACGTTCAAAAACAACAAAAAGTCATAAGAAAAGATGTATCTAATGCATGCACAATTTAATCTAATCTTGCAGATAAGCTATTCTACACACATTCACAGTACTACAAATCAAATATAAAAAAGTGGACGTTAGAGACAAGGGAGACATTCATAGAATATTCCTCACTTGAAGCAAAGTCTAAAAAGATCGTACAACCTACTTCAAGCAAATGACTGAAAAATCATGCTTGCTCTAACAATTTCACTTACCCAACGGTTGCTGAGCAAAGAAGTAAGAAAAAGCATGAGTATCAAGGTACAAACTTAGTCTAACGAACAAATATCCATGAAGCCTATAAATACAAGATCCCTCAAGAAGAAAATCAAGAGGATAGGTTAAGAGGATAAGTTAATGGAATAGAAAATCAAAGCTTACAACGATATATTCATCCTGAAAAGAAGAAGAGAAAGAGCTAAAAAAAAGAATGCATCTAAGCTGAAGAAAAGAGAAGAAGAATAGAAAAAGAGAAAGAGATACTCTCAAGCTTCATTGTCATATTGCTTAAGGTTGTAAGAGAGGAGATAGAAACACCTGCGATTGTCTAGACTGCTTTGCATTGTAATCAAATCCTCTCTACGATAGATATAGTCTTAACTACTTGTAACCAATCATTGATTGCAACTTTGAAGAGAATTAAAATACTTACAAGTGAACTCTTTTTTAGTTGAGGAATCTTGGCAAGGTTGTTAAGTACTACAAGTGGTTCAAATACTCAATGGAAATCTCGGCTAATAAGCAATTAAATGCAATATAATACTAGGGAGTGACTCCTAGGTCGTCTCTCAAGGACCAAATATTGGTTCAGTCATTAGACCAAACACTTAGTGAGGGGGGAGGGGGGCAGGGGTTGTGGACAATTTTGTGACTTGAAATTAACTAAATTAAAATTTGAATTCAACACAGATTAAAACAGGTTGGCATCTAGATCAATTACAATGCTTCTAATCACATATTAACAACAATTAAACACTACTCTCACCCTTAATCTAACATGAATTAACCAACTAAGCGAAGGTTAACCCGGTCTTCAAAAACGTGAATTAAGCAAACACATTGCACAAACCTAATCAAATATGCACCCACGGTCTGATTGACTAAGCGAAAATCAAATACCAATTAGGCAACTAATCGTATACCTAATTGCAAGCACAAACCCGAATTGGCATCATGCAAGGCAAGAATAGCACCATTGATGAGTCGATATTTTCTTGTTTTCACTTAGTTTATTGTGCTAGAATTAATCAAGAAATTGTGCTTAAATGTTCGGTATTTTTCCATTTTTGCTAATTGTGCTTAATTTGACCAGAAATTCTTATTTTAATTAATTTGAATATTCTCAACTAATTATTTGCACTATTAATTGCAGGGAAAATTTTGGAGATACAATTTGAAGCATTAGGAAGGAGGAAAATTAATTGAAGACTCTCCACAAAGACATTTTAGAATTAATTAAATTGTAATGTAGTAGTGTAGGATGTTTTTGTCTTATATTTTGTAGATTGGGTCAATTTTGGAAAAGTAGACAAGGCCAAAAAGTGAGGGACTTGGCACCCTAGGGTTTCTTTTGGTGGCCCCCACCCTCACATATTAGAGAACTCACGGCCTTGTGAGCAAAGGTCCAGCCGCTACTCTCTTCTTCTTGGCTGGAACGTTTTCTTGAGAATAGCCGTGATTTTCTTAGCTTAGCTTGGGAACCATGTTTTTATTTTTTCATTTTGGATGAATGAAAAAAAGAAGAAGCACACTTTAAGAGGATTCACGCTGCTCTCATTGGGTTAGATAGATTGACGCTGCAATGCATTTCTTGAGAAACGTTGATTCAATTTAAAAGTGGTACCCTAAACTAGATGAGTATTCCCACCACTCCTGGTATTAGAGAACCTTGCCTAGATTTCCTTAACTCTTTAGAGTTGAATGAGTGCTTTAATTCTCTTCAGAATTGTAATCAACGATTGTTTAAGAGTCGTTCAAACTATTACTCTCGCAGAAAGGATGTGAGTACAATATAATGCAGTCTAAAACTCGCAGGTGTTTCTCTCTTTACTCTTTCTCTATTTCTTTTCTTTTCTTCTGCTCAAATGTTTTCTTTTCTTTAACTTTTTTGTCTTTTCTTTTGAATGTTTTTCTCAGGATGAATATTTTCGTTATATGTTATCCTCTTGATTTTTCATCTGAATGATCTTCTATTTAAAAGCTCTTGGAGAAATGTCCGTTAGACTATGATCTTGATGTTGATTCTTATGTCTTCTCTTTCTTCGTGTACAACAGTTGTTGGTTAAAGTCAACTTGTCAGAGTAGGCTTGCTTTTTCAATACTTTGCTTACATGTTTAGCATATGTCTCTTAGAGGCTTTGACTTATCAGTCGTTTAGCATTGCGTTTGGATGTTTTTATTTAGGTGTTTTTTTTTAATGTTTTCTACAATCCTAAGAGTTTTCCTAAGGTTTTTCTGTGTTGGGGATTTTGAGCCTAAGTCTTATGTGTCATCCTATGATATTTTCAAATTCTTATTTCGTTTAATGTTATTTGGTTAAGCTTCAAAATATTAGAACGTTTAGATGTATAAACGATTTTGTCTTAACAATCTCCCCATTTTTTATGTTTAACAAAAACACATCTAAACGATATAATTTTTCTTAGTAGCGTAGAGTTTTAGACTTATGTCTTTGTGGTTCATTGTGTGTTTTAAGTGTTTTGTTTTCTTTTATTATTTTTATCTTTTGCATGTGAGTTAGTAGACACAATCGAAATATATAGAACAACAATTAATTTAAAGCGTGATAAAAACATAAACTAAGACATGATTTAAACAATTGGAACAAAAGTGTAGAAACAACACATAACGATAAATGATAGATTTTATATTTAAACATATAAACATATTATATGAATGTAAATATGGATTCCTAAGATGAACTTCTAAGAATCTGGAGACTCCCCCTGATTCTATGTTATCCCATTCTATCGTATCTTTTGGTGTACTTCCCCTGAGGACATGCTCCTAGATGCTGACGCGTCTACGTTTTTTCTCCCCGTTATTTGATAAACATCATATGGAAAGAGATAAAGGACATCATAGCCCGATGCAGGGAATGAAGGAGGTGGAGGGAGCTGAGAGGGGTTATGAAAGAAAAGTAGAGATAGGTAGGGAATAGGGTTTAGATGTTCAAGAGAAGGGTTAAGGGTAAAGAGATAGGATGAAAGGGGTGAAGAGAGGAAATAAGGGAGATGGTTGGAAGCTTGGGTAAGGTGGGGTTTAGTCGTGGAGGATGTGGGTTATGTGGAAGAACTACGTGTGTAAGGCAAGGAAGTTCTTAATACAAGAGTAGGAAAGAGTGTTGGATTATCATATTCATCTTGGTCCAATGATCGAATGAGATGATGATGGTCTGAAGGCTTGGAAGAAGGCTTCATTGGTTTGGAATGTTGAGAGTTTGAGAGATTTGAGATTTGAGAGAACATGACGGCGAGAGAGATGGGTTAGGGTTTTGAGATAATGTGTTGAGAATGCAAAGAGTAGAGTCGAGTTCAATAGAGAGAAAAGTCAATCATGGGGGATTGATTTGTCTCATCCATTTAATGCACTTAGTACATAGAGATTTGGAAAAAATATTTTGCGTCTCTTGAAGACCGAGAAAACTTTGGAAGGAAGTGAAGTTAGCAACGGATAAGAATGAGAAGAGTGACAGAGTCAAAGGTTTTTTCGTTTCAAGGAAGAGAGAAGAGAGAGAATTGGTGTTAGGAGTGATGGATTGATTGACACACAAAATATATTTGGCTTATAGAAGAGAAAAGGGTTGGGGTTTTGGAAATCCTAGACAACTTCTAGAATGGGCTCAGTATCTGGACACAACCTATAATGCATGGATGTAGAGGTCTTATAGACAATTTTTCTTAGACAATGCAATGTATGACATCATACAGACTAAGTGTCTTAGACGTTTGAATCTCTAGACACTATATGAACACATTGAACATGTTGAATCAAATTCATTCAATGGTTCTCATACCAATAAGTGTGATTAAACGATTAAGTCTATCTTAAACTAATGGCTCAGTGAAGATGTCAACAAGTTGATCTTCTGTGTTTACATATTGTAAATCCACAGTACCTTTGTTAACATGATCACATATGAAGTGATGTTTGACCTTAACATTCTTAGCACGTGAATGCAATGTATGATTTTTAGATAAACTAATTACAATATTATTATCACAATAGATAGGAATCTTACCTAAAATAATTGTAATCTTCTAGCTGATTCCTAAACACTAAAAAGAACATATTCCTAAATAGACTCAAAACAAACACTTACTCTAAGATTCTTAAATACTAAAAAGAACATACTCCTAAGTAGTAAGGCTAGAATTTGAGATCTTTGAGTCAAGCTACACCTAAATATGAAATGTAAAACAATTAAACGAGCTAGAATTTGAGATCTGAGCCAAGCTACACCTAAATATGAAATCTAAAACAATTAAACGAATCTTATAGTGAGACTTATTAACTTTGACTTTCAAGACACACTCATCGACTATACCAAAATATTACAAAGAAAATGTATAATAATGAAATAGGAAGAACACCAAAAATCCTTTCAATACACTTAGCTTAAAGAGACCTTTACAACAAAGAAATAAAATTGTTACAAGTAGCAAATTAAAATCAACAAGAGGGAAATATTGGGTTTAAGGTTTAACGAGCTACAATGAAATAGGGATGTTAACTCTCCATATTATAGTTCCCGCACGTGACCTTTAGTGTCAAGACTTGATTCCACCTTTTATAATAAAAAAAATATAAAGAAGCATAAAACATGCTACATACCAATTCTGATCCATTGTTTTGCTATTTCTATTTTGAAAAACTATTTAATTAAAAATGTTATTTGAAATAAAATTCTACCTACATTATTTTCTTCTAAAACTTCATTCCTCAATTTACCCTTAACTTTTGTGACAAAAAAGTACAATAAACTAAAAGAATGAAATCCATTTGCAGTGGGTCATTTCTTCTTGCACTTCCTTATTTTCAACTTCCACTTCCATAAATTTTTGTATTTCAAAATGTAAAAATCTGAAATACAGTTTTTTATATTTGGAATTGTAAATTCAAATATACAAAATTTACATTCCGGATAGCGTAATCTAAAAACATTAGAATTTATGAGAGCACAGAAAGAAATTTGTGGTTGTGCAGGAAGAAATTGCCATAGCAGTGTAGCCAAAGAAAGACCCCAAGATAGAAGTTAGTTTTGGCAATGCATTTTGGTAAATAACTTGTAAGTATAATCTATATAAAAATAATACAGTAATATTAATAAGAAAACAACATTTCAAGATGCTTCCATTCTCCAAATCAGGATCAAAGAAAATTTCTACAAGTATTAATGTAACGTTGAAATTTGAAACAACACATACATCTAAGACGCTTGCATTCACTAAGAAACTTATCCAATGTTTTCAAACACTATATACAAATTCACGAAATGCAGAAGGAAGAAAAGGAAGTTAACTATGATGTATTCTTGTGGACTTTGCATAATACGTTGAATTCAGATATAACGTTGACCCACAAGAAAACTGAAGGTTCTTTTCTGAACAATGATTAATGAATCTAAGAGAAATTGAAATCACATTTTTAACCACTTTGGTTTAACCAGTTTTTTCTCAGCAGGTTTGCGTTGTTCAACAGGAGGAGGATGTGTTGCCACAGCAGGTTCAGGTTCTGACTGTACTAAAGGCTCAGATTGTTGGCCTTGATCATTAGCAGCATGCAGTTCCTTCAAAGACAATATATCTTCTTGAAGGTAAGGACCAGTGCTACCTAAACACCCCATCAAATGAGAAAGGAAAAAAAATATAACAGCTGGTAATTATTTAATGCCATACAAGGTAGTAAGAAACACTTTATCATAGCCTTTTCAGCAGTGCTTCTCAAATTAACTAGAAATACACGTCAATGGCATATGATGTGAAGAAAATAAGTTAAGCTACTATCAATTTTATATTGCTCAATGCGGCGCTTGATTGCATGCACTTGATGAAGTGACATGTAATGAAAGATTTGGTGGGCTGCACATTTCTCATTTTAGGCAACAATATAAATGCATAAACAGTACCGAAAGAGACTAAATATAAAATCTGAAACAGATCAATAACAAAATAAAATACACAAGAGTACAACTGCAAACTTGAAGAATTTGAACATTGAATGAGGTTCAAAAAACCTACAAATACTCCAAAAATATCTTCTTCAAAATTGATCTCACATGTGGAGAAACCATGGGATTTATATAGATACCAAGTCTATCCATTTTAGTATTATGACATGAAAATTTGGTCCTCCATAGATTAGTACTGATATAAGAATCAGGTAATAAAATACTTAACCCCTTAATTGGTCCTTCATAGATCAGTGTCACGACGTTAATTCTCCAAAGATTTTGTGAAGTGAGATAAAAACATGAAAGAATTGTTAAACATTTCCTCTTCTGTTGCTAATTCAGTCTTCATTAGAAATATATGCAGACATTTGAGATATTCAAAGAATTCATTTGGAAACAAAAGTTTCTGACACTAATATTCCAAGGATTTAAGGACTTACTTGGAATAAGAGGGGACTCAAAGGACTTTACAGCAATATAACACTGAAAAATGGATTCTCATGACAGGATGAACTTACCTTTTGGGACATCGTATGAGAAATAGACAATGGCACCAGGACAAAAGCCAGCATCATAGAAATTCTGAGACATGTCTTTCATAATCTTTTTAGGTGGAGTAGTATCTGCATCATTCAAAGTTAATATGGTTTATTTCTCAAATCATGTCCAAAGAAACTTTTTACTGGTTAATCATTTATAATCAAGCGATGATTAATCGTAAGCTACGCTAAACTAATAGTAGAGTTAAGGGAATTTGAATTATGCCATAAAGGTCGGTACAAATTCTAAGCACCATATATCATTCAAAATTTAATCTCAAATAAATACTAATATGCCTACATATATAGAATGGCTGCTCTGGCAGCACAATAACTTTAGTCAGGACATCAATTAAACTCTGGACTGTTTCCGATGGGTGGAATGTAGTCTCCAATGTGTGATTATCTGGGAATCGAACTCTAATTATAGCCTGCAAAAAACCCCAAACAAACTTAAAAGATAAATTTATGTTTTACCAATCTGATTAATTCATAAAGCATTTATGAGCAGTTAAAATATACCCCATATGGAACAGATTAAATCTTGTACACAAGTGAAATACTATCTATATTTAGGTTCATTTGTTTTCTGATTGTTTCCAATTATTTTCATAAATAGATAAATTCTAAACTTCTAATCCCTAAAACTAATCGGAGTGATTATCTCATCCTTGTAAATTTTTTACTGTTATCATGGAAACATAACACATTGTTCTCTATTTTCAGTCTCAACTCCAGCAATAACAACAATAATAATAATAACAACCACCTTAGTCATTTCTGACCTCCGTGCTGCCTCTTCTGCTTCTCGGATCTTTCGAGTCTTCAAGAACTTATCTGAGAAAATTGAATACATTTAAATTTTAATGTAATGAAGGTAATATTATTTTGTCTAAGCAATTCCTGTCATATATAACAACTTAACTGTTTAACATCACTATTTTAAAAAGTACCATCACCCATGAATTATAAACAAAAAAAATACATCTTTTCTATCAGCACAAAATCAAATATACACTATTAGAAAGTGGGTTTTTAAGCCTAATTCAACCCTATAAAACCGGCTTGTAAGGTGAGGTTTACACCTCACTTATATATTATAAATTGGCCTTATCTCTAGTCGATGTGGGACTTCCAACACACCCTCTTCACGCCGAGGTATAAACATCTCGTGCTTGATAGTAGAAATTGGGTGGTTCAATAACGGCCCGACAACGGATGGAAACAGAAATGCCCACTTAGAATTCGCTAGGATAGGCTCTAATCATTACTCTGATACCATATTAGAAAGTGGGTTTTTAAGCCTAACTCAACCCTATAAAACCGGCTTGTAAGGTGAGGTTTGCACCTCACTTATATATTATAAATTGACCTTATCTCTAGTCGATGTGGGACTTCCAACACACACAATTGCATTTAAAAAGCCAAAATATAGAAGATAAAACAGTTTAGTAGAGGATGGTTTGAACAGCATTAAAAAATATGGCAATTCTAACTTCCTAAGACTGCAAAAAAATGGCCCATTATCCTTGACTAGATAATCAATTTTGTCCTTATATTTTCTGTAAAGATTAAAATTCTAAGCATTATTACAGAACAACGAAATCCCAACTAAGTTGGCACCTTAAAGTTCACTAATCATTTGCAGCACGTTAAAGTAAATTAAAAAGAAAGAAAAACATATAAACAAGACACAAGGACATCCAACCAAAAAGCTTGTCCTCATATTTCAACTTTTGCTTTCTCGACGTCATTAGATTATCAATTTTTTAGAAGTAAACACTAAATTTGTCAGGTAATGATCAAAATGGAAATGAAATGAGGGGAAGAGGATAAAAGTTCCCTGTTTGAGAGTATAAATTAGATAGGATGGAAATGGAACAGAAGGGGAATCATTTTTCGTCGTTTCCCCTTGAAGATAAAAATATCACTTCCCACTAATTGGGGTGGAATCAGGGGAAACACAAGGATAATGGAATGTTGTAAGGTTAGCACAATGGTAGCTTTGTCCCATGCCAATTCTTCCCATCCCAGCTGATCCCCTCTTTTTATTTTCAGTGTCATTAACCAAATAGATCCATACAGAGAGTACATGAATAAAGTGTACATCAATGGAGACAGGGCATAAAAATAGTTTAAAATAAATGGTTAGTAAAATTTTACTTTTCTTGTGGAATGGTTAGTATTACCACCATTACCTTCCTTTTTAGCTGCCAAAAGTCTGTGATAATCTTCAGCAGTAAACTCATAGAAGTCATCAGTCACCTCTTCTAGAAACCATAAACAAAAGTTTAAACAGGATATTTGAGAAAAAGCCAATATCAATAAATAAAAATTTCCAGGAAATCAGTTCTAGTGCCTTGGGATTGTCAATAAGATAGGGTGCAATTACCGTTGGATAATGCAGCATTTGATGATGAGGAAACATATGTTTCAAAAACACGGATCTCTCGCCCAGCTCTTTCTTTCAATGCATCAAGCTTGATCTGCTTCAATACAATATAATGAAGGAAATATCATCGAAATAAATAGTTCACTGAATTGCAGAAGCACTAAACCTGAACCAGGAAAATTTTGGTAGAAGTACAATATATAAGTTAAGACATACATGAGATAGAAATATCCATAATGCCTCATGGAAGATCAAAGATAATAATTTCTGAGAACAGGGAAAAGGAAATCCTTATTATTTCAATTTAACAAGTCCAAAGAACCAATAGTATTTTTATCTTGGATTGGAAGGGGAATAATGGTTTTGAGTGCTGTAAATTGCCACTTGAATTCCAAATCACGCAACTCACTTGTGGCTGGGTTCACATATGTAACTAGTTTGGTCATGCACAAAGTGGTTATGAGAAAACACTAAAAAATTGGGCCAAAAGGGTGGGAAACAACCTCTCTTAACCCTCAAATGTGATCCCCATACAGAAATTTCTCTGTTATCTTCCTCTCCTTACCCCATTAGATATATTATATTATTATATATCTTATAGTTATCTTGATAGGGATAAGAATAACAATAGATGGTTAGTTTACGAAAGGAGAAATAAGAGGAACTGAATATAACTAACTAACGGTTTAGGACAGTTTTGATGAGATTGTACGATAGTATAAATAAAGGTTGGGTAGAAGGGATTGGGGGATTTTTTTGGTTGTTGAGTTGCTTACGGGTTTTTACTTGTTGAAGAGGGTTATGCCTCTACATTTGCCTGTACAGATACGATACTTGTGAATAATATTCAGATTTCCCTTTCTTTCTGTGTTTCTTGGAGAGGAAGTTCGTCTTGGAATTAGGTTCCCAGTTTAGGAACCTAACATTTGGTCCGACCTGCCGGATCCCATATCGGAGGGTTTTCACGCGTTGAGATGGAGGGAAGAATGGTGGTGGTCGAAGGGCACTTAGAGGCGGTCGAAGTGGCTATTGCTGAGACGAAAGTGGATACGGGGGCGTTGCGACAGGAGACGGCGGCGATACGCCAAGACGTCCAAGCAATCTTGAAGGCGCTTGGAGATCATAAACACATTAATCAAGGCTAGCAACAGGGGGAGAGTAAGTCGTCGGTGAACGATAATGGGGTGGACCGAACGACGGAGGAAGAAAAAGGGGAGAAGGTAACCAAGGGGGTGTGAGTCAATGGAGGAAGCGGGTCGAATTACCCGTCTTTGAGGGGGGTGAACCATGGGTATGGATAGGCCGAGCAGAGAAGTTTTTCGAAGTCCAGAAAGTAGCAGAGGAGGAGAAGTTGGAATTGGCCTTTATTAGCATGGATGGTTACGCCGGAAGCTGGTTCCGATTCTGGCGAGAGAAAACCAAGAACTTGTCTTGGGAGGGATTGAAGAGGGCTCTGGGTATCCGATTTAGGGGAGGAACGAGAGGGACGGTGTACGAGAGGCTCTCGACCATACGACAAGCGGGGCCGGTGGAGGAATACATACGCGACTTTGAAGTTCTGGTGGGGCAAACGACCCAGATACCCAAGGAGCAGATCATGGGGTATTTCCTGTCCGGCTTAAGAGAAGAGGTGGGCGATCATGTCCGGCCACATGACCCATCGGATTTAATGACAGCCATGCGGGTGGCGAGAGATGTGGAGAAACTGTGCACGAAGACGGGAGGAGGGTGGATATCCAAGAATCAAAGTTCTTGGGGAAGAACTTCTGGATCCGTGATGAAGGTGGAGACGAGTCGCGAACCGGCTGGACGAGGGGGACCAGCTGAAAGTGTCAGTTCTGTAAACAAAGGAGCGACTCGTGAGGTGAGAGCCAGCGGCAGCGGAAATGAGCGGAGTGTCCGCAAACTTCCCTACTCTGAATACATCAAACGGAGGGAAGAGGGAAAATGTTTCGGGTGCGGTGAACCTTTTAGCCCCGGTCATCGTTGTACGGAGAGGGGGATAAGAACGCTGATTCTGGCGGCGGAGGAGGAAGAAACTTAAAATGATGGGGAAGATGAAGTGAACATCGCCAAGATGGAGTTATCGGCTCTTTCTGCCGGCGGACTCACGCCGCCCCGAACGATGAAGCTACGAGGGAGAATTGGTCGACGTAAGGTGTTGGTTCTAATTGATAGTGGCGCTAGCCACAATTTTATAAGTCGATGGGTGGTGGAGGAATTAAGGATGACGGTGGAGGAGACCCCACCGTATATGGTGAGCTTGGGGGACGGACAGAGGAAACGAGTTAGCGGATGCTGTAAAAAGGTGGCACTGGAGATGGAGGAAGCCGAAGTGGTGGAACGTTTCTATATTTTTGAGTTGGGCGGAGTTGAGGTCATTATGGGAGTGGAATGGCTAGAAAAGTTGGGGGAAGTGACGGTGGACTGGAGGGCATTGACGATGAAGTACCGACAAGGTGATAAGGAGATAACGGTGAAAGGAGATCCCTCTTTAGAACGGAGGTTGGTGGGCCCCAGAGCTTTACAGAAAATAGATGAGGTGGCAGCGTGGTTATTGGTCTGGGAATTGGGCCCGTGTGAGACCCATGAGAGCAGCCCAAGTTACTCGGGCCTTACTGAAAAACAAAAATATCAGATGGAAGACTTACTAAAACGTCATGACGTGGTGTTCGCAGAGCTGGAGGGGTTGCCACCTAACAGAGAGAAGGGGCATCAGATCTCCCTTAAAGAGGGCACGGGTCCGATCAATGTCCGGCCGTACCGGTACCCACACGCGATGAAAGATGAAATCGAGCAGCAAGTATCGGAGATGCTCCGAACGGGGTGATCCGACCAAGCCATAGTCCGTACTCGAGCCCAGTGATTTTAGTCAAGAAGAAAGATGGCAGCTGGCACTTCTGCATCGACTACAGAGCCCTAAATCGAGCCACAATGCCGGATAAGTTTCCCATACCGGTGATAGAAGAGTTGCTGGACGAGTTAGGAGGGGCTTCCTATTTTTCGAAGGTGGATTTGAAGGCCGGGTATCACCAAATACGCATGGCTGAGAAGGATATAGAGAAGACGGCGTTTATCACGCACCAAGGGCATTACGAATTCGTGGTGATGCCTTTCGGACTCACCAACGCGCCGGCGACATTTCAGAGCACGATGAACCACCTCTTCCAGCCCTATTTACGAAAGTTGGTATTATCAGCAAAGTCTTCGTGGTTACCTAGATTGATAGCAGAGTTCCACCAAACTCAAACGGGGGCCATTTGGGAGTTTACCGGACATACAGGAGGGTAGCGCAGTCCTTGTTCTAGGTTGGGATGAAGAAGGATATCACAGAATTTGTGGCTAAATGTCTTGTGTGTCAACAACACAAGTATTTAGCATCATCACCGCAAGGATTACTACAGCCCTTGCCAATTCCAAATGCTGTATGGGAGGAGCTTAGCATGGATTTTGTGGTACGGTTGCCTAAGTCCCAGGGATACGACGTTGTTTTGGTGGTGGTGGACCGTTTGAGCAAGTATGCTCATTTCATACCGCTCAAACATCCGTATTCGGCAAGGTCAGTGGCGGAGATTTTTATGAGAGAAGTGGTAAGATTGCATGGGATCCCAAAATCTATCGTGACAGACAGGGACCCATTATTCCTGAGCATGTTTTGGAATGAATTGTTCAAGAGCCAGGGGACGCAGCTGAAAATGAGCACCGCGTATCATCCGGAAACGGACGGGCAAACGGAGATGGTGAACCGTATTTTGGAGGGATATCTCAGGTGCTTCTGTTCAGAGCAGCCTAAGGGTTGGATGACGGTGCTATCTTGGGCGGAGTTTTGGTATAACACGACCTACCAAGGGGCAATAAGGTGTACCCCTTTTGAGGTTGTCTACGGGAGAGCACCTCCCTCGTTGCACAAATTCATTCCTGGAGAATCTTTAGTGGAGGCCGTCAATCAAGAACTTCAGACTAGAGATGAAGCTCTAAAGCAGTTGAAGTTCCATTTGGGGCGAGCGCAGGATCTGATGGCGCAGCAAGCTAATAAGAAGAGAAGGGTCGCGAACGTGGAAGTGGGGGACTAGGTGTATTTGAAAATACGACCTCATAGGCAAACTTCAATGCCAACCAGACTCCACCCAAAGCTGTCAGCTAGGTATTTTGGGCCATTCATGGTGATTCAGAAGGTGGGGGAGACAGCTTGCAAGTTACAGTTGTCGGAGACAGCTCGAATCCATCCTGTGTTTCATGTCTCACAAGTGAAGAAGGCAGTAGGAGAGCACCAGGTGGAGAGGGAACTGCCTCCTGATTTGCAGGCAGAAGGGCCTTCGTTTTGGCCCGTGAATATTTTGGGTAGAAGACAGCGGACAGAAGAAGGAGGCAGCGTACCGCAACTACTAGTGGAGTGGCAACAAGGAGGACCAGAAGGGGCCACCTGGGAAGATGAGATCAACATCCGAGAACAGTACCCTGATTTCAACCTTGGGGACAAGGTTGATGATCAAGGGGAGGGTATTGATAGGGATAAGAATAACAATAGATGGTTAGTTTACGAAAGGAGAAATAAGAGGAACTGAATATAACTAACTAACGGTTTAGGACAGTTTTGATGAGATTGTACGATAGTATAAATAAAGGCTAGGTAGAAGGGATTGGGGGATTTTTTTGGTTGTTGAGTTACTTACGGGTTTTTACCTGTTGAAGAGGGTTATGCCTCTACATTTGCCTGTACAGATACGATACTTGTGAATAATATTCAGATTTCCCTTTCTTTCTGTGTTTCTTGGAGAGGAAGTTCGTCTTGGAATTAGGTTCCCAGTTTAGGAACCTAACATATCTTTTATCTTTAGTTAGTTTGTTATTATTCCTTATTTGTTTTTTGTGCTAAGTTAATATCTCTTCTATTATAAATAGAATACCGTATGTGTATATTCTACACAAGAATGATTAATCTCATATCTAGTTTTTACTATATAAAACATTGTATTAGAGTCAGGTTACTATATTCAACATGATACCAAAGTCAGGTTCTTTTATATAAAAATTTTCGTTGCCTTTCCCACTACATTCCAGTTTCTACCGACGACCACAGGACTTTGATCGTCTCGATCAAACAATCACTGTGTTGTCAACGGCTTCTTCAATGGAGTTCCTACACGCTCTCAGTACCTTAAGACTAGATCACATAGATGGAGGAGGACCAAGACCAAACGACACTCGTTTTCCAATTTCGGAGAATGAAGATTCACTAATTATGACTTGGATGTGGCAGTCCATGATTCCTGAAATAAGTAAAAATTATATGTTTCATTCTTCCGCCAAAGAAATATGGGATGATTTACAAAGTACTTTTTCATTAAAAAAGGATTTTGCTGCATTCTATGACATTGAAAGTAGGATATTTAATACAAAATAGGGCTCCCTTTCGTATCACAATGTCCCAGAATCCTGAATTGACTTTGGATTGAATTAGATTATAACCAAACAATAAAGATGTGTAAAACAGATACTGTCGCACTTGATGAAGTCATGGGAAAAGGAAGAATCTTTAAATTTTTCCATGGCCTAAATCATGAGTACGACTCAATCCGGGTTCAAATCTTAGGAAGAGAAAAATTACCATCCCTATCAAAAGTTTTTTTTATGGTAAAAGGAGAAGAAACTCGAAGAACTGTCATGCTTGATGGGAGGACCTCCAACACAGGCTCTGCCATGACAACTGGCAAGGGAATCCATAAAGGAACAAATGCTGGAGGAAAGTCGATTGAAAAAGGTACTCATGGAGACTATTATTCATACTGTAAAAGATTTAGACACACCAAGGAAACATGCTTCAAACATTTTGGATGATCTTAAAGTCAAGGTGGATAACCCTGTGCAAATATACTATGATAATAAGTCTGCCATGAGCATAGTCCATAATCCAGTACAACATGATAGGACCAAACACATTGAGATTGACAGACATTTTATCAAAGATAATCTAGACAGAGGCTTTGTGATTACAACTCATGTTCCTACAGAACTTCAGATAGTAGACATTCTCACAAAAGGATTCCCTCTGGGTAGATTTCAAGATCTTGTGGGCAAGTTGGGAATGATTGATATTCATTTACCAATTGGAGGGGGAGTTTTATAGTTAGAGGAAATATCTATAGAATCTTCTCAATTAGAGAAAATATCTATAGAATCTTCCTAATTAGAGAAAACATGTGTATGATCTTTTAGATTATTTTGTTTCTTTATTTCCCTTTCTAAAAGATTAGATTGCTACAAATAAAGGTAAGGAGAATGTAATTACTATGAATGAAAATAATAAAATCATTCTTTTTTATCAAGTATATTTCTTCTTCTGTGTCGTCTTCGCAAATCATTAACAATTTTGTATCACTCGAGTGCAGAAGCTTCATACAAATGATTTGTATGCACAAGTTATTAGATATCTTAGATAGATATGTTATCTTTATCTTTTATCTTTAGTTAGTTTGTTATTATACCTTATTTGTATTTTGGGCTTAGTCCATATCACTTCTATTATAAATAGAGTACCATATATGTATATTCACTACAAGAGAGATTAATCTCATACATAGTTTTTACTATATTCAACACACCCCATAGAACTGCATGCACTTCATATTCAATGTTTCCTTATATTTTATTATCGGTTGATATAAATTCGGGAGGTCTGGCTGGTCATTGACCCCTGCCTCTACTTTGGTCTTTTTACACTTATTGTCTCTACCCTAAACAGCCATAGAAACTCCAGAAAAAAACTTCAAAACACAGCCACAAAATGAGAACAGACAGGAAATATGAGTTCAGACAAGATAAAAAAAAAGTCAAGAATCAAATTTGAATGGTGTTACATGAGATTCAATATTTTCCTATATACAATTGAAATCCCAAATCAGTCAAAAAGCCTGGGCCAAAACAGTCGTGCTTGAATCAGAGAAATTCTCAAAATTTATGATCTGATGAGAAAGATCAGTTATCTTAGTCCCATCATACCAATTACTTCAAATCCAAAACAAAGGGCTGAAAACTCACAAAATTATGCAGCTCTACAATCTAGGTCATGATTTTGACAACAAAGATAAGAAAAATGGTGGTAAGCCAATAAGACTGATAACTTTTTCAAATGCTTTGTTTGGATAGGACTATTCAAATTCACTGCATTTTAATTTTCTTGTTATATACAGAGTTTCAATTAACACAAAACAAAGAAATTATTTTAATATTAAACAATATTCTACAATTCAAAAATAAAATTTCGTGATATATTTCCATCAACATTTGTTGAGGCTATTTTTCGGTCAAAGTTTTCAAAGATTTGTTGGGTAATGTCATCAAGGGTGTTTTTTTAATGGACATTGGTTGAGATTATTTTCATTAGATACCACCAATAATTAATTTTGAGAATATATCAGGGTTATTTTTTGACATCAATAATCAAGGGGTGATAGATTTCTTTAGCCAAGAAATCTATCTAACACACTACACAACACAAACTAACACTAACAGAAGAAAAAGAATGGGTATTACTTCTATAATTCTCGAATACAATGTACAGACTCCACTCACAAGGGAGCACTCTCCCTCCACAGGAACAAGTATCCTGTCTATACAATAGAATATCCCAAAAGCTAACCCTTTACAACAGCTCATAACCTTCTTATAAGGTTCCCACCCCCAGACTAACTGTTAACTGAATAGCTAACAATCAATCTCATTCCTTAACCTCCTAACCACCTTATTAATTTCTCTTCCTCCTCTTAATACTCTATCATTACCCACCACCACAAAATCACCCTTGTCCTCAAGGTTAAGTTCTGAAAATTGCTCCTTAATGGTCAGCTCATCCTCCCACGTTGCTCCCTTTTTCCCTCCTTCCTGCCACTCAATCAGCACTTGTGGCACCATATCCTCCTGCTGCTGGTTCGTCCTTCTTTGTAGCACCCTGAGTAGCCAACATAGCAGCCTTTCTACCAGTAACTCTGCTGGTAGGTCCCCTTCCTCCTGTTGTGTTCCAATTGCTAGTTTCAACTGGGAGACTTGGAACAAAGGATGCATCCGAGCTGTTTCCAAAAGGTGTGTGTAGTCTGAACGCCATCGGTCCAATCTATTTGATCACCTGAAAGGGTCCATGGTAACATGCTGACAGCTTAGGATGTAGCCTAATGGGCATGGAAGCTTGCCTGTGGAGTCTGATATTCAGATAAACCTAGTCCCTCTCCTTTATAGTTGTTGCTCCTTTTTTTGTTACCATACTTATCAATCTGATCCTGCGCCTTTGCCAAATGGTGCCTCAACTGTTTCAGAGCCTCATCCCTTGTATGCAACTCTTGCGCCACTGCTTCCACGACCATTTCCCCTGGCACAAACCTTGTTAGAGTGGTGGCGGATGTCTCCCATAAACTGTCTCAAAGGGGGTACACTTGGCTGCCCCCTGATAATTGGTGTTGTAGCAATATTCTGCCCAAGGTAAAACCAAACTCCACATCTTGTGTTGTTTAGAGCTGAAAGAATGTAGATAAGCTTCCAATATCTGGTTAAGTACCTCGGTATGCCCATCCGTTTTTTAATGATAGGCTATACTCATGCGGAGCTTTGTACCCTGTAGTCTAAATAATTCCTTCCAAAATAGACTCAAGAAGGTAGGGTCGTGGTCACTCACAATCGAAGTAGGCACCCCATGAATCCTAACTATTTCCCTTACAAAGACCTCTACTATGGACTTGGCTGTATAAGGATGCTTGATGGTATGAAATGCCCATATTTAGTCAACCTATCCACCACTACTAACACTGCATCATACCCCTGGGATTTTGGTAATCTCACAATAAAATCCATACTGACTTCCTCCCATATAGCTTGAGGAATGGGCAGTGGTTGAATCAGGCCTTAGGGTGATGATGCTAAGTACTTATGCTATTGGCAAACTAGACAGGCCGCCACAAAATCAAATACTGACTTCTTCATGCCAATCCAATATAGTGATTGGGCTACCCTTCTGTAGTTCTGGTACACCCCTAAATGTCCCCCGTGGTGGTGGTGTGAAATTTGGCCAGCAACCTTGGAATCCAGGCCGACTGGGCTGAGAGCACTAACCGGCCCTTGTAATGGAGTCGTTCATGCTCCAAGGTATAAGCAGGGTGAGAATTAGGGTCTGCCCTTACTTTGTTATTAATTTTTTTCAGAACCCGGTCCTCCCCTACCTCCTTCAGCACCTCCTAGAATTCCTGCCAATAAAGTCTAGCAACCATCGTTAACTCCTTATCTCCTTCCTCCATCTCCTCCCCCTTCCTAGACAGGCCATCAGCCACCTTGTTAAAGGCTCCAGTTCACTAAACTATATCAAACTCATATCCCAGCAATTTGGCCAACCAATTATGTTGGTTCTGAGTCGTAATTCGTTGCTCCAGCAAGTACTTGAGGCTCCGTTGGTTTATGTAGACTACAAACTTTTGGCCTAGTAGATAAGGCCACCAACGTTGGATTGCCAAAACTAAGGCCATCAATTCCTTTTTATAGATGGACTTGGAGAGTGATTATTCTGACAAAGCCTTGCTGAAATAAGAAATAGGCTTTTTATTTTGGGACAAGACCGCCCCCACACCTCTTCCGGATGCGTCACATTCCACATGAAATGTTTATGCGTAATCAGGTAAGGCTAGCACCATAGTTGTGATCACAACTTCCTTTAGTGCCTTCATAGCGACTGCCCCCTATTGTGACCACCCAAATTTCCCTTTCTTTTGCATACCGTTTAGTGGCCTTGCCATTTTGCCAGTCTTTTATAAACCTCCTATAGTAACATGTGAGGCCCAAGAAACCTCTCAACTCCTTAATTTTTTCAAGTTTAGGCCAATCCACCATTATTGACACCTTTTCCCCATCCATTTCCATCCCTGCTTCTGAGATCATATGACCCAGCTACCTTATGTGTCCTCCCAAACTCACTTTTTCTTGTTAGCAAAGAGTTGTGGTTGTGCCAATGTGTCTAGCACATACATGAGGTCTCTCATGCTCCCCCACGTCCTACTATAGATGAAGATGTTGTCAAAGAAGACTAGGACACACTGCCTAAAAAAGCGCCTCAAAATGTTGTTCATCATACACTGAAATGTTGTAGGGGCATTTTATAGCCCGAAGGGCATCACCAAGAACTCGTAATGACCTTGGTGAGTCCTGAATGTCGTCTTCTAAGTGTCCTCCTCCCTCATCAGAATTTGGTGGTATCCTTCTCTCAAATCCACCTTCGAAAAGTACGCTGCACCCTGGAATTCATCCAATAATTCCTCAATTATTGGTATGGGAAACTTGCCAGGTATTATAGCCCGGTAATCTATGCAAAATTTCCAGCTGCCATCCATTTTCTTCACCAAAATCACAGGACTGGAGAATGGGTTGTTGTTGGGTCTGATGATGCCCATCTCCAACATCCCTGCTACCTGCTTCTATATCTCCGTTTTCATCAAATGTGGGTATTGATAAGGCCTCACATTAACTGGATCACTTCCCTCCTTGATGGGTATTTTGTGGTCTAAAAGTCTAGCAGGAGGAAGCCCCTAGGGTTCCCTAAAAATCCCATCAAACTCTTCCAAGATCTGCTCTAGTTTCTCCACCTGGCTGGGTGGTAGCTTCGTCGTCCCCTCATCCCCATTTTCTAATTCCATCTGACCCAAACCCCAAACTAGGGTCAGTCCCTCTATCTTTGTTTCTTTCGATAACACCTTTGGGGATACCACTTTTTTGGTTAATGTCGGGTCCCCCTTGATCAACACCTCCTCCTCCTTGTGCCCAAACATCATTGTGAGATTCCCCAGTTGATCTTAATTTCTCCCAAAGTTGCCAGCCAAGCCACCCCAATATAATGTCTACTCCTCCTAGCTCAAATAGGAAGAGTTTTTGCCTGATTTCCACTCCTTCCAAGGCCAAAGAAACATCTTTGCAGCATCCTTGTTTGGCCTTCTTCTGCCTATCCCCTAAACACAACTTGTAAGGAGGTCTTTCTTACACCTTCAACCCCAATTCCTTTACTAGCCTTGTCGAAATGAAATTATGGCTTGCCCCACTATCTATCAAGACTAATATCTTTTTCCCCTACACCCACCCTTACAGCTTCATTGTGTGGGTTTGGGCTAGGCCCCTTGCTGAGAAAATGGATAGTTCCATGCGTTTCTGCTCCATCTCTTCTACCTAGTCTTCCCCTCCATCATCACCTTCGGCCATTATCATAACATGCATGCTTCTTTTTGAACACCTATGCCCTACGCTAAATAGCCCTTCACAGTGGAAACACCTTCCTTCCTCCATTCTCTTGACATACTCGGGGTAGGGTAGAGTTCTCACCCCTCTGTTTCACAACTTCTTGACTGCATTACTTCCTGCCTTGGAACTCATTGTGTTGATCACTTCCTCCTTCTTCGACATGTTTCCCCCACTTGTAGCCCCCTGCCCATTATGGCTTCCCTTATATGTTTTTGTTCTTGCAACTGTCCCCAAACTCCCCTGATACCTTCCCCATGGCCAATTCCTCTTGTTACCTGTTCCTTCACTCGTTCTTGAATTACTCCCCACTTCCTCTACATCTCGAGCCACCTCCATTGTTGCCAACAGGTCCCTCGGATTATAGGGCTGAATCTAGTTTCTAATATCCCCTTGTAGGCCAGCAAAAAAGTAACCCAGCAATTGTTCCTCTGTTACTCCCGTAGCTTGATCCAGAAGCACCTCAAATTCTTGGACATACTCGTCCACCATCCCCCTCTGCCTCAGTTGCCAATTTCTCAAAAATTGACCTTCTACTCCTTCCTCCAAACATCCTCCTCAAAGCTCCCCCCCCCCACGCAGATGTAAGCCAGCTTGATCCTCTCCCTTCCCATGACATTTTGGATATCAAAAAACTTCTCTGCCTTCTTAGTGCACCCCTCTCATCTCAGCCTTCAATTCCTCCATCGTCGTCTCCACTGAATCAAACCCCCTTCCAGCACACTCACTCTTCCATCCATCCTCCCCTCTAGCGCGTTTAGCTTCCCCTCCATCTCGCTCCACAACCTTTGATCCGATAGGACCAAATTGATAGAGTTCTTTAGTCAAGAAATCTATCTAACACACTCCACAGCACAAACACTGACAGAAGAAAAAGAATGTGTATTACTTTTATAATTCTCGAATACAATGTACAGACTCCACTCACAAGGGAGCACTCTCCCTCCACAGGAACAAGTATCCTGTCTATACAAAAGAATATCCCAAAAGTTAACCCTTTACAATAGCTCATAACCTTCTTATAAGCTCCTAACCACCCTATTAATTTATCTTCTTCCTCTCATACACTCTTAATACTCTATCAAGGGGTCTTTGGCCAACTTTCTTACAACATCTTAGTCAAGGCTAGATGAAAATTTTCCCAGTTGACACTAAAAAAAGAAATTATCAAGAAAGTAAAAAACAAGATAATGCTAATGCCAGCCAAAATACAAACATTGCAAGTATCGACCCAAACAAAACTCTAATAAACGTCAAGGGAAAAAGACTTGATGACAACAGCCGAAAAATAGTCCCTTTAACATTGGCAAAGGAAACTCTTTGACTAATGTTGACTATGAAATGACTCTAGTCTAAATCAATGGAAAAATAATCTCAACAATTTCAACCAAAAAATATATTGATTAAATAATCTTGACATACATCACTCACATTGTTAATAAAAGTAAAAAAAAAAATCAAGCTGAGAAAAGTAGCCTAACCAATGGCTAACAACATCCCAACCAAGGCCAAACATATAAATCCGGGCCAAGAGCAAGCTAGTCAGAGAAAGTTAGAAAAGAAGAAACATAGATGTGAAACAAGAGAAAGTACAAACATTTCAAATTCTTACATTTTAGGAAGAATTTAAAAGGGGATGGGATCTTGCAAACCAAATTCCAAAAGTGATGGCATGAATGATGAGAATGTCGACCAAAGAATTAAAAGGGGAATAAGAACACCCTTTGTGGAGAGTTGAACAAATGAAAGGAAGACTCGCTAAAAGTTATAGAAGGAAACACTAGCCAACCCCACCAAAGTGGAAGATAGTTGCTGTAGTTAGTATAAAATATCAAAGAATGCATACTGCAAGCCACAACATTTTCATGCAACTGTATGTAAAAATTTCTATGTCAAGGTTGGTGAACAGTAACGGAATCTAGAAAAGGTTGTGGATTAATCTAATGTACTGAAAATTAAATTGCAAAAAGTGATTGTTTTTAGAGGCCGTATAATGTATTATAACAAAAAGAAAAGGTAGATATTACTCACAAGATGTGAACAGCTACATTTAGCATTAGTACACAAAGCAAGTCGCATCCTAACATTAAGCTTATAAAACTACCACACATCCCATCCGAACATCAACACGCTCAAAAGAAAATCAAACAACACAATAGCAAACAGGAGAAACAAAGCATGAAAAATTCTACTGCTATCGCCAATTGGAGAAAACTAAGAGCTAGCCATCTTAATAGAAAGCAAAGGATGAACCCCCCCAAACATAAAAGGAAAATGACGATGTTTTGTTGCTCTTGGCTCTAATCCACGAGCAAGCTCTAAACTTAATTACCTCCACCACTTTTTCCAAGAACTGATTATAGTCAAATTAATGAGAAAGACAGACCACTAAAGGAGATCACCACAACAGTAAATTTTACACTTTCCGCCCCATTTTAGGCTGTACAATTAAATGATTAGGTTCTTGTGTTTTAATCCTTAAAAAATATTTCTTTTATTGGGTACCTTGTTAGTAAATATCACTGTCAATTCAAAAACACTGAAAAACATACAGACAACGGTGAGAATAAAAATTATTTGCTTTCGAAGGATGTAAACAATCCAATAAAAGAACCTTGCGAGACCCACCAAGAAAATCTTCAGTAATCAATAGAAAGGAAAATATTAAAAATTGATTTTTTTAATTGGGCATCCTGTTAGTACCTATCAATGTCAATTCAAAAACGCTGGGAAAACATATAGACAGCGCTGAGAACAAAAATATTTTGCTTACCAAGGAAGTAGACGATCCAATAATAAAAAAGAAAGCTTGCAACAAACCCACCTAAGAACTCTTGAAATTATCAACAAAAAGGCAAAAATAAATCCAACCCAGATCAGAAAAGAAGATGAATAGATTATCAAAGAGATGGCGACAAAAGATAATTCCCAGAAATCGCACAGAACAAAGAATTCAAACAAGATGAAAAGAATAATAATTAGTGTAATAGCAGAAGAAAGAAACCTTGGTGGCAGCTTCAGTGTCCATGTCGGTGGAAAATTTGTAGGTGGCCCTTCTCTTCGTGTTAGAAGTTAGTGTGCAGGAACCCACGACCATTATAAGTGATATGAAACCAAGACTCTTAATATTGTGAAAATTTTGTGTTTTCTATAAGCCGTTTCACTCTCTCTCTCTCTCCCACCTTTTTATAATAATGTCTTTGGATCACTTTGATTATTTTCTTCTTAGATATATGGTAATGGGGTAGTTTTACAAATTTATTTTAAATAAAAGGAAATAAAATTCTTCTTTATTTTCTTTTTCACAGTTTCACAAGTTTGGTATTCTTTGTATGCAAGCAAGGGTTGCACCTCATGAACATAATCTCCCGTGCTAAAGCTTTCTATGAGAAGATTATAAAAACATTTTTGAATGTACATCTTGGTTAGATTCTTTAAATTTAACATTTAGGTGTTTAGTTTTTGTATAAAACCCTGATATTTTTAATAATGGAAAAGTATTAAAAATTTAACATTTTCGCATTTACGTTTTGAATAAAACTGAGTTTTAATAGTAAAAAAGAGGAATAAATTACATAATTAAATCAACTTTTTAACCTGTTAAAAGTTAAAACGTAAATAAAAAATTATAAAAATGTGGTTTTTTATAAAATTTGACTATTGAAGCAAAATTTATCAGAATAATCTGATTAAAATAAAATAAGATTTCATGAGAATATTTTATAAAACTTTTGCCTTAAAAATATTTTCGGATATGCATACATTATCTTTAAAATATCTCAAGTAATTCAAAAACCAAATATTTACTTGTGTTCTTCAAAATATAACAAAGTATTATATATATATATATATATATATATATATATATATATTTGAAAATTATTTTTTTTATATATTACCATATGATTATAATAGATAGATAAACCACATGCTGATAATGATAATAAGAATAGAAATCTGAATGCATGTCTTATTTCTAGAGGACTAGAATGACTCATTCTTAACTTTAATAATCACATTTAAGGAATATTAGATGTTTTACATGTGGAGGTCCAAATTTGAGGAAAGACGGCCTTAAGTTGGCTCGTAATGATAAGTATTGTTCTTGTCATCAAATGATGCATTTATTCAAGGATTTTCCTCTTGGTAGAGTACAAATCATCCTAAAGTACAATCATAAAAGCAAGGTAAGAGAGGAGGTGACAAACCTAGGCTACAAGAAGGGTGCTTTCTTTGTCTAGAACAAAGACTGTATAATCAAGTAATCTAGTTCTTGGTGAATCCTTCATAATTGGTAAATCTTTGAGTATGTTGTTTGATTCTAGAGGGAAGATCAAGTCAGCAAGTGAGGAATGAGAGGAAGGACGGTGATACAATCTTGTCCAAGAAAGAGTACTATTTTATTTTCAAATTTGAATCCTCAAGAAGCACAACAACAAATAAATCAGAGAAGAATACAAAATAAGGCAAAGAGGGGACGTCACAATCTAGTAGATTGATAAGTCAAGTGAAGATTCGTCACAAAGATGTTAATGTTTTATAAGAATCAGAGTTCTAATCCAAGAACCAAGACAATCCTCTCAAAGAATGCAAATGCATATAATATGACTCAAAAGTGTCTACATATGTATTTTGTGCCCTTATATATAGGCACAAATGTTTAAGACTCTTAAGAACCCTAAAAGAAGGCACAAGGACATTGGACCCAAAAATAACTTAATTTTTTTTTGTAAAAAAAACAAACAAATTGTTTCCAATTAAAAGAAAATTACAAATTATTTTTAATTTCCTAAACTATTGTATAATTATGCTCCAAGATCTTCATGTCCCTTGAATTCCAATCTTCATAGAGCATCATGAGCCTTGAGGAGATTTGTTCTTCAAACTGTTTGCTCCTCAACCTTGTCATAGGTCCTTTGAATTGCAATGACTCTTCCTTAAGTTCTTCTTATATTGAAGCTAATTTGTCCTCAAATTAATACCTACATTAAATGGAGACAAGTCATTAATGTTGAAATTAGAACTCACTCCATAATCATTAGGTAGATCAACAATGTAAGGATTATCATTAATTTTCTTAAGAACTTGAAAATGTTCATTTCCTCTAGGTAGGAGTTTAGATTTCCTTTTGGAAGGAAACTTTTCCTTCTTAAGGTGTACCTATACCCAATCTCTAGGCTCAAACTTCATCTTATTCCTCCCTTATTTAGCCTTAGAAGTCAGTTTCTCCATCTTCTTTTCAATTTGTGCCTTCACTTTCTTATGTAAGTTCCTAACAAAAGTAGTTTTTGCAAGACCATCTTCGTTAGTCAGAGAATAAATATTAGGCAAATGTAACAAATCTAAGGGAGTTAAAGGGTTAAAACCATAGACTACCCTCAAATGGAGACATACAAGTAGTAGAATAGACTACCCTATTATAAGCAAATTCCACACGAGGTATCAATTCCTCCCAAGTTTTAAAATTTTTATTTACAAAGAATCTAAGGAGTTGAGAAAGAGTTCAATTTACCACTTCGATTTGTCCATCCGTTTGGGGTTGACACATTATAGAGAAGAGAAGTTTTATACCTAACTTACCCCCACAATACCTTCCAAAAATGGCTAACAAATTTTGCATTTCTATCCAACACAATGCTCCTTGGAATACCATGTTGTCTCACCACTTCCGTGAAAAATAAATTGGCCACATGGTTGACGTCATCACTTTTATGATAAGGAATGAAGGGAGCCATCTTTGAGAACCTATCTACCACAACAAAAATAGAATATTTTCCTTGTTTGGACCATGGAAGTGCAAAACAAAATCCATAGAAATATCGGTCCATTAAGAATAAGGAATAGGGATGGCAAAAGGTCGGGTCGGGCATGGATAATGTTTACCTGCAACCCGACCCACATGACACAATTGTACTTGTTACCTACTAGATACCCACAAAAAAAATCCGCAATTTTTTTTCAACCCACGAGTACCCGTTGGATGCTCGTTTTCAATCCACAAGTATTTTAAAAAAAATATTTTATAAGATTTTCAATTAGGTCTAAACTAAATTGAAAAAAAAATACAAATAATATTTGAAACATATATCCGAGTAAGTCAATGGATAAGTAAATAAAAGATAAAACATATATCCAAATACAAGTAATCTAAAAAATAATTCTTCTAAAAATAACACTCTAAGATATATGTTTCTTCTCCTATATCTTCATTTTGATCACTTAATTCCTGAAACAAATATCACACAAACAAAAGTCACCAATTAATCACATAGTGACACTATTAATAAATTTAGACTAAAATATTATAAAGAAAACTACTAACATCATCATCAATTATCTTCTCTAGTATTATATTAAGCTTCATATTATCCAATTTTAATTTTGAAGAACTTGAAAAAGGAAAATGGATGGTTTAAATCCTTTTTTGGTCCCTAAGTTAAAAGATGGTGTTCAGTTTAGTCCCCCCTTTTAAAAATGTAAACCTTTGATCCCTAGATGTGCAAAATGTATCAAATCAGTCCTATCCGTCAAATTTTAGGAAGAAATTTGCTGGCATAAACCTGAGATAATTACTATGGAAGGCTCCAGCATCAACAACCCCTGAAGCATGAGAGTTAGTAATGAGACAAATCAAGGAAGTTAATCAAAAATCATTAACAGATAGGACTGATTTGATATATTTTGCACATCATAGGGACCAAATGTTTACATTTTTAAAAGGTGGGACTAAACTGAACACCAGCTTTTAACTTAGGGACCAAAAAAGGATTTAAACTAAAATGGATTCATTTGCCATAACAAATAATTTGAATGAATATAAATATGTAATTTGAAGTGTTCATTTAAATACGGTGTATGTCACTCCATAGCCAATCTTGAACACACATCAATGCCTCTAAAGTGTTTAGGTGTAATCTACTGCGATATGGAGTAAGAAATCGACCACCAGTACTAAAAGAAGATTTAGAAGCAACTGTTGAAATAAGAATGACTAGAAAATCTCTTGCAATCATTTGTAAGATTGGATATTTTAATCCATTAGTCTTCCACCAAACTAAAATGTCAAATTCTTCATTTGAATCCAATAGTGTTGGTTCCTCCAAGTAATATAATCAAGTTCTAACTTATAAGTTGATGGTTCATTTTTCTTTGCAATATGTTGTTTTTAAAAATCTCTTCTCCAAGAATCTATTCTTCCCTCAACAATTTGGCCTACATTTATGTTCAAATTTTGACATGAAGAAATTGGCTTCTTACCTTTCATGTACATTTCATACTCTCTTACCAAGTCCTTAAAAAGAATCTTCACCTTTTTAATTTCATAATCAGATTCATTACCATATATCTAAGGGAAAAAATAATTAAACAAATCAATTTTATACCTAGGATCTAGCACAATACCTATAGCCATCACTCCACTTATCACACTTCAATACTTGTCAAACTTTAAAACCATAGATGAAGCCATTGTTGAACAATAGAATTGGGAGAGTTAAGTCATTCCATCAAAGCCAACTTAATTTCACATACGTTTGAAAAGAAAATGTTGGCAGTTGGATAAGAGGTACCAGAAAACAAAATTGTCACATCCTAAAATATTTCTAACTTTTGGTAAATTTCATTTGTCATTTGCCAATCATGTGTGCTAGGTAAAACTTTATATTAACTCTCTCGTTGTGATAAATGATCAAATACATCTTTGTATTGTATCGTTACTTGAAACATTAAAAATGTAGAATTCCATCTAGTGATGCAATCAACAACTAATTTTCATTTGAATGGAATATTCAATTGGGCATATGTCTCTATAAATTTCTCTGCTCTTTTAGGTGTAGTTGTCCAAAAATTAGCACTTTCTCTCACCTTTTCATGACATTAGAAATTATGGACAAACCATCATTCACAATCGAATACAATATATCTACACTACATCGCAGTGAAACAATTAGTCACCAATAATAAGAGACCTAGTTGAAATCTTGTCTAAAGTGAGATCAATCATATCATCATTTGTAGTGTAGTTATCAACTGTCAAAGTAGAAACTTTTTACCTAGATTCCAATCCATTAAACATTCAACCAACAATTCAATAAGAACTTGACTAGTATGAGGAGCAGACACATACATAAACCTAAATTTGAAAGTCATATTTTATTAATTTAGTAAAGAAGAACAATGTTAATGTAAACATTACAATTAAAATAGAGTATAATGTTATTACCTCACAAGTTGACTTTATAGCCTCCATAAATCATCAATAAAGTGAGTTGTTATAGTCATGTAGCCTCTATCTTGATTACTAGCAATCCACATATCAGTTGTAATTGCAACTCAACTTTGAATCGTTGACAACAATAATTTCAATTTCTCTTTTTCGGCATTATAATCCTTCATAATATCCTTTTTTAAGGTGTTTTGAGAAACCACTTTAAATAGAGGTTGTACAACAACACAAAATTCTTTAAAGCCTATGTGATTAACCATTGACATTGGATACTCATGTAGAATTATTGTCTTACGGAGTGCATCTATAGCTATTTGTTGATTAAACACATAATTTCTAACAACTATGGTTTCACCACTTTCTTTATGAGTTTTTAAAAATGATTGTTTGATGTCCCATGCTATTCGAAGCTTGCAATTCTTGAAATGCTTTCTCAAATGTGACGTACCTTGCCTTGCGTCACCCAAAAGACTTTTGGAACAATAATTACACATCGCTTTCCATTTTCCATCTACATTTTGTATCTTAAAGTGATTCTAAACATTTGATAATAAACTTCTTGAGTTAATAGTCGAAGTTGAACTTTTGGTTTGCTTTGATTCTATGGAACATCATTTTGATTTAAATCTTCTACATTAGGTTCTACAAATTGTCCTTGTTGGCCATCATCCATAAGAGAAAATGTATCTTGAGTAGACATCCTAAAAATAAAAACAAAAACACAAGCTCAATAAATACATGATTTTAATTTCCATTTTATTTAATACATGGGTTGAAGGTGTGGAGAAACACTAGAAGAGGGGAAAGGGGGTTGAATAGTGTTTTCAAGCTTTTTGACAAATTATGATCTGATTATAATGTACGTTATTCTTGTAGAATGATTTTATTTGGTTAATAAACGTTATCTAAGTCAGACCATTTTTTTAACCAACTTAGCCCATCCAAGTTGAGGAGTAAACAGTAACTAAATGTAAAGCACATTAAGCGAGAGCGAGCTTTAAAGAACTTTAACAACTACATCGTTTACCAATAGATAAAAACACACAAGATGTTTTATACTGGTTCACCTGTTAGGGCTACTTCCAATTCTCCTCTAAATAAACTTAGAGGGTTCCATTAGATATTCAATGAAGTACAGTCATGTTTAACTCACTCCTGATTACGTAGTATTATTCATCACTCCTGGTATCCCTAAACGCTCTTATTCCCCTTTGAGACTCGTCTAGTTTAGTTTCCCCCACTTATGGTTTTGTAGTATTCTTCACCACTCCTGATATCCCTAATCAGTGAATAACCTTCAGTTACCCTAAACCAGTTGAGTATTCGCACCACTCCTAGTACTCAGCAACCCACTGAGATTTCTTTGAGTATTCGCACAACTCTTGGTACTCAGCAATCCGTCAAGATTTTCTTGAGTATTCGCACCACTCCTGGTACTCAGCAACCCATCAAGATTTTCTTCATTCTGTTGCGTCATTCTCATCGGAGGAAGCTTCGAGGAGCTCGTATCGCACGTACGGTCCCCTTCTCGGTGCGCTCTTCCATTAAAGTACTAGAACAAAGTTGGCAAATGATTGCATGACTATGGCTTTTGTTTCACATTTAGAACCTAAAAACGTGAAATAAGCCCTTCAAGATGATCAATGGTGTATAGCAATGCAAGAAGAACTCAACCAATTTGAAAGAAATCAAGTGTGGTAATTAATCCCTATAGAAGACACTCATCAAGTCATAGGAACAAAGTGGGTGTTCAAAAACAAACAAGATAAAGATGGAAACATAACCAAAAAGCTAGGTTTATTGCACAAGGCTATAATCAAGAAGAAGGTATTGATTATGATGAAAGATATGCTCCTATTTCCAAGTTAGAGGCAATACGCTTACTTCTTGCTTATGCATCTATTATGAAATTTAAATTATATCAAATGGATATTAAAAGTGCTTTTCTAAATGTTTTTCTAAAGAATATGTATTTGTTGAACAACCACTTGGTTTTTAATATCTTAAATATTCAAATCACATCTTTAAGTTAAAGAAAGATGTTTATGGTTTAAAATAAACACCTAGATCATGGTATGAAAGACTTAGCAATTTTCTGTTAGAAAATAGATTTAATCGAGGTAAAGTTGATTCCACCTTATTTATTAAAAAAGTAGGAAAACATATTCTGCTTACATTGGTATATGTTGATGATATTATATTTGGATCAATTAATAAAACTCCTTGCGAGGACTTTGCTAAGACTATGAAGGGTGAATTTAAGATGTCAATGATAGGGGAGTTGACATTCTTCCTTGGTTTACAAATCAAGCAAACGAAAGAAGGTACGTTTCTTTCCCAAACTAAATATTGTAAAGAAATCTTGAAGAAGTTTGAAATGGACAAAACTAAGGAGGCATCTACTCCTATGGCAACATCATGTTATCTTGACAATAATGAATCAAGTACGCTCGTAAACCAAACTCTATATAGAGGCATGATAGAGACATTATTATATCTTACTGCTAGTAGGCCAGATATCATGCAAACTGTTTGTGTATGTGCTAGGTACTAGTGTAGTCCTAAGGAATCTCATCTCACTGTAGTTAAACATATCCTTAAGTACCTTAAGGGATTTGTGTGCTTTGGTTTTGGTATCCTTCAAGGGTTGAACCTAGTCTTTTAAGGTCTTATGATACTGATTATGAAGGTTATAAGATAGATAGAAAGAGCACTAGTGGTACATGCCATTCCTTAGTATCCTAATATTCTAAGAAACAAGCCTGTGTAGCCCTTTCCACCACTAAGGTTGAGTATATTGTTGCAGGTAACTATGATGCACAAATTTTATGGATGAAACAACAATTAGAGGATTTTTTATATATACCTTGACCATATTCCTCTTAATTGTGATAATACCAGTGCCATCAATCTTACTAGAAATCCCATAATGCACATTGGAACCAAACATATAGAGATTATGTACCACTTTCTTAGAGATCATGTTCAAAAGGGAGACTGTGAGATAGAATATGTACATACCAAGCATCAATTAGTAGACATTTTCACCAAAACATTTATTAAGACTCCGACAAGTGTACCGAATCGTATCAAGTAATATAATTGGTAAGAGCAAGTATCGTTTCCCTAGAGACTCACGGCCTAGACAATCATGTTATTTGTTGATTATTTAAGACTTGAGAATGAAAACATTCGGTTTGTAATGCAGAAAATAAACATGAATGCAAGTGTTGATCAATTGACTAAAAGAATGCATAGGTGAATGATTGATAAAATATGAGATGATTATGTTGTTGTGGGTTTCGACTTATCCTATCCACTCTCATGTATTTATGAATTCTTCTTCTTCATTAATGTTAATGCCACTTTCTAATTTACTTTTAACCCGATGTCTCGGTAAAAAAAGCCTACTCTTAATTACTAGTTCACAATGTCTTGTATCCCTAGCAACTAATTATGCATTAAATTCGCATAGAAGCTTGAAGGCAACCAACCCTCACATCCCTGTGTCTAGGTAATATTGCTTTTGGGAGAATTTTCCCAGTTCTAGATTTCCCCGTATGTGTCCATATCGACAAAATCAACAATCATGCAATTGAATGAGTTAAACAAAGCATGCATAGAGTGTAGAGGAAAAACCCTAACAATTAATCAAGTAAAGCATTTATAATGTAAATTAATTCAATACATGAGAGTTTCAAAGGATTACATCGTTTCCCCAACAACAATGAAGGTTTAGTTCACCATAGACATGGGGAAACTAGATGAAATATGGAAAAGAATGAAAGATAAAACCCTAAAAGTTGAAGATCGGAGCTTCCGCATCCAAAATCCATCTCCGAGGGGTGAAATGAGTGTTTCTGCGCCTCTTTCTGTCAAAAGATACCTCTCTAGGTTGTCCAAATCCTTACATAGTTCATAAAAATAACAGAAAACAGGTCCAAGCCCACATTGTCCGCACTCAGCGCCCCACTTAGGGTGCCCAGGCGCGAAACAGGAGAAACTGGCGCTCAACGCCCCAAAAGGGCGCTCAACGTCATCTGCGACTCTTCTTTGTGCTACTTTTCCAACTTTTCCTGACTCCAACTCCTTGCTACTTCAACTTCTTCTTCCAAATCTCCTTAATTCCTGTCAAAACAAGGAAAACCAAGCATAAAACCAATAATTCCACCTTCAACTCTCTTATTCTCATAACTGAAGCAAAAACATGATTTCAAGCTAGTTTCTTAGTCATAAAAGGGTGTTTTTAGTATCAAAATTAAGTATAAAAATAACGGTATTTCAACCGTTATCACAACCCCAAACTTAGAACTTTGCTTGTCCTCAAGAAAATAAGATGTAACCCAGTCTTCCACCAATCAATACAATGGTTCAACACATTCAAAAATTCTTTCTTCCCAGGACAAGTAATTACTCAAATCAGCTCATCAAACAGAATTCAGTCAAGATGTACACATGCCTTGATTAAAATGACTCATCATGATGTATACATAATCACATAATATCCAACAGATGTTATTCTCATGAATGATCAATTAACTAAGCATAAATGTAATCATGCATTCATGGAACTACTCCTCACCAAACAACGTATTTCACTCAATCACACAGGTGTATATGGAAGTCACTCCAACACTATACTATCCCAATGTCACATAGAACAAAATTGCCTTTCATTTACCATAATCAAACACACTCACAGACAAGTATCATCACAAGGACTTTCCATAGTTTGTAACGTGGCTGTGCTAAGAAGAAAATTGGTTTTTTTGGATCACAAAATCCTTGAGTTAAGAAAGTCATTCAAAAATTTATCATTCAAGTACAATCTCTCTTCAAACCAATATCTCTCATTCCCAACTTTTCCCCCTTTTGCATTGAGCTTTTCTTCCTTTGCATTCTATTTTCTTTTCTTTTTCTTTTTACACTTGCTCAACATTTAGCTCAATGCTTATCATTACTTTCCTTTTTCAACTTTCCCAACAACCCCAAACTTGAACCTTTATCAATACCACGCAATGATTCTCAACTTAACTCAAGCTAGAGATTTTCACAAAGGGTTTTTATAATCTGTTTAAGGCTTAAGGTTAAAAAAGGGTAGAACACTTTGAACTCTTTTTCATTTAGGCAAAAATCATGCATTGGCTAAGAAAGGGGTAATAAAATATGGCCTTGATCATATGACACAAGCAAGCAAGTAACTCAATCATAGAAACCTAGGCAAAATCATTCATGCTTTCAAAAGAATAACAATCATTCACAACAAAAACTCTGGAGCTCAAAACCTCACATATAGGCTAATTCAACGTTCCACATACTTTAGATACACATCCTGCTTAGCATCATAATCACAATCATAACATCATGCATATGTCCACACAACTTGTGAACAACCACTTGTACGTCAGCATCTTGTGCATCATCTCAACATCAATCAATATCAAAGCATCATCAAGCAATACTCATCACACACAAATCAATATCAATCCATCGCATCAGATATAGGTCTCAAACTGAGTACATCACAACCTATTATAAAAACAGAATCAAATAACAGAAACAAAGTTCAACAAGACAAAGATAAAAAAAATCATGTTCTACTGCCGATAGCATTCATCAATAAATGTTATCCTCAACTTCGACTATCATCTGAGTCCTCCTCCTCTTCTTCCTTAGCATCTTCATCATCATCATCTTCATCATCATCCTCCATGGCTGAAGCTTCAGCTACTCCAGCTCCACTAGCCTGTGCCTAATCCTCTGGCCATCCCACCACAGTATTAAACTCGTCCATCGTCCACTACCGTCTAGGGGGTATATCATACAACCCTATAATCATCTCTGCAGTGGCCACCTGCCCTCTATGCAATGCCTGCATTCTAGACTCCATCAGGGAAAGATACATGTCCCTTATCTGAAAAGGCTTTGCATCCTAAGGCTGCGCCTGTGCTGATGGTGGTCCCCTCCTATGAACTCTAGGAGCATGTGGTGGTGGCACTGGCTGGGCCGCCTCATCCAGCACGCAATATTGGGTGTAGTAGGAAGAATTAATCTCCTTCCTTGGTCGCTCCATCGGCGGTGTGTAAATGTTTACCCCTAATTAACTCACAAAGATGTGTGATCAAAGATGGGTGCCTTAGAGGCGCTTTGTTGTTCCCAGAACTAGCACAAGTCTGAAACTCATTTACTATGACCTGCCCAATATTAATATTTAACCCTCTAAGCACACAATAAAGGAAGATGGCCCTACTGACAGTGATATCAAACACATGAGAACATGGCTAAATGTTGGCATGCGTGAATGTCATCCAGTACTTCGCCAGAGGAGTCAAATGAGATATCCTAATATGAATGGGCGCATCATTTTTGTTCCTCTGGAAGCGTCCTCCAGGTACACATAATGTCCTCTCTATATCATCAAAATTTGCTCCCTCCTCCATATTCAGTGCAAACTGACACTATTCACCAGCCCATTCAGTATGCAGAAACCTTTTAATAGTATTAGGATCATACCAAATAATCTTTCCTCTCACATAGCTCATGTAGTCCTCTTTATATGTGTTGCCAAATGTCCTTGCATTGGTGTAGAATTCCTTAACTACTGCTATGTTTGCTGGTGTAGGGTACGCAGCTGCATTCTCCCATGCTCTTCTTTTTAATTCCTCTCCAAATTGTGGGGCCAAGGATGGTATCCACCCCAATTTTCGCTCCATTATTTGGAAGTGTTGCTCATGCTTATGAGAAAGGAACTTGTTTTGGCTCCTTTCTCTTGTTTTCCACGCTTTTGATTCTCTTCCCTGATGAGGAGGTCATCCCTGCATCAAAACAATTCACAAAACCACAAGAAGCATTATGAAGCATTAGTTCGTGAGCATCAAAAGCAATCCAAACCCACTTTTCTTATCACTGCTGAGGGCAAAACAGGGGCCCTCAACGTCACTTGCAATAAGACACATCCAATCAGACAGCATACAAATGGCCAGCAACCAGAAAAACCACAATTTGCAGAACTCGTGCTGAGCGCCCCTTAGAGGGCCCTCAACATCAATCAATTCAAATCAAAATATCCCTAGCTGGCCTTAAACGCTTCTCACATGCATTTTTCATAGTTTTAATCCTCAATCAAGCAATTTAATCGATCCAAACAGTGATTATTTCAACAAATTATGCATAAACATCAAAGTTCCTCAAGAATCATGCTTAGACAACCACATTCATTCAAAATCATGCTTTCAAATGCCCTAAAATGTAAAATGCATGTACTTACTTGGTTGAAGATGTTCAATGTGTGAAGAATGCCAAATGAAATTAGGGAGACCAAACCTTAACAACAATGCTCATAAGAAACCCCAAACTTGGATGGAAAAATGGAGCAAAATGGGTAGAGAAAGGGTATTGTGAAGGAGGATGAAGGAGAAAGGGGAGAGAAAACCTTTGGAGAGTGCTTTTAAGTGGCTAGAAAGAGTGAAGAGTGAATGGGGAGGCTAGGGCGAGACCTAGGGTAAGGAAAGTATCTAATGGGCCAACTCACGCTGAGCCCAATTTTAACCTAAAACCCAATTCTGCAGGACGCGCTCAGTGCCCCAAACGGGCGCTAAGCGGTGGGCGCAGTTCAATCTTTCCTCTTTTCTTGCTCGCCCAAAGCGTACTTAACCAAATTCACTTAGCTTTAACTCTCAATTCTTCGAATTTCATGCATTTTCCACTCACTTCACACACTTTCACTCCATCAATACATTTAATCTCTCACACCACTCAAACATTCATCAATTAAGATCCTATAATGCAACTAGAACAGAAATAAATCAACACAAACAAAGATAAATTCAAACAACTAGGTTGCCTCCCAGGTAGCGCTTGTTTAACCTCACGAGCCTGACCCATGAATCCTCCAGCATCCTTCAGTAGACGCATATGTTCTCACCAACACCCATTAGTAGGTGAGTAAAGGCATAGTATCCTTTAGTAGATACTCAATCATCTAGCATCCATCAGTAGATGCTGCGCCGTAGCAGGCTCATAACAAAATAAAACAATATACCAAAGTTTTAAATTACATCACCAAAATAATAAATAATTCAAAGAGATCAATGTTTTTAAATCACTGGGTGCCTCCTAGTAAGCGCTCTTTTAACATCATTAGCTTGACCCAATAAAGCTCAAGTTCCATCTTCAATGTTGGTGTTCCTCTTACTTTCATCACACTAACTCATTAATTGCTTTCGGTCCACCTTTTTTACTCTTCTTGTGTATGGAGCTTCAATCTCTATCACTCCATTCTCTTTAAAATCTTTCAAAACCCACAACTTGTTCTTGAATCTTACAGGGGTGCCAATTTTGAGTTGTTCATCTTCCAAGTCATAATGAACCATCCTTCCTTCGTCCTCTTTTTCTTCCTCCCTAACCTGTGACAAGAAATAATTTTTACCTTTGATGTCCGTCTTGGCAGCTTTAGAGCTAATCACTGGTGCATCCTCACATGTAGCTTTATGACTAGTCTTTTTTTCTTGACTCTACTGTTCAACTCTGAAGACATTAAAGATCGCCTTTTCCTCTTGATCTTGAAGCACTATCAACCCATCATCCATATTGATGATTACCTTTGTCGTTTTCATGAATGGCCTTCCAAGAATAATCGGGATCTTCTCATCTTCATTCATCTCCATCACCACAAAATCCACCAGGAATTTAAGTTTCTCTATACAAACCACAACATCTTTCGCTACACCATAGGGTTTCTTGGAATTTCCATCCATCATAAGCAAAGTCACCTTTGTTGGCTTGACTTCAAGACCACCAATCCTTTCAAGCATTGATAAGGGCATCAAATAATGCTTGACCCTAAATCAATTAAGCCTTTCCTTATATTCACCTTTCCAATGATGCAAGGAATAGTAAAACTTCCTGAATCTTTCACTTTTGGAGGAAGTGGTTTCTCCAAAATAACACTGCAATTACCCTGTTCATCCATAACTTCCTCATCAAAATATCTCTTCTTTTTTAGGAACTGCTTCACGTGCTTCGCATAAGCAGGAAATTGTTGTAGTGCTTCAGTCAAAGGTATAGTAATCTCTAATTGCCTGAAGATCTCCTTAAAACGCTCATATTGTCTCTCTTAGGATAAGGAAGGACTTTTTCAATTTTCTCAATTTTTTTCTCTCCCCTCTTCTTCTCTTTCTCTTTCGTCTCAACCTCACATATTCTCCCTTCTCTTTCTTCTATCTTCTTTAACTCAACTTCTTCTTTGCTTTCTTCCACCCTCTCATCATCTATACTCATAATAGCTTTACACTCTTCCTTAGGGTTAACCTCAGTGTTAGCCCCAAATTGCTTTTCTGCTTTATCTTCCATCTTCTTGGTCAGTTGGCCAACCTGTATCTCCAAATTTCTTATAGCAGCTTCAGTGCTCTTATGATTGGAGATAGTCACTTGCATAAATTGTTAAAGCAACTACTTGTTGCCATAGTGATGCTTGCTGCTATGGTCTATTGAATTGTCTTGCTTGTCCAGCTTGTCCATTCTGACCTTGACCCATGCTTAGGTGAGGTTTCCACCCTTGGTTGAAGTTACCTTGGCAGTATTGGAATTGATTGCCCATATAATTGACTTCTTCTTGGGCCTCCACTGGAAAAGCACATTGACCATTGATATGATCACCACCACATAATTCACAGAGTTGTTGTTGAACCTGTGAAACGTTCTTAAGCTCCTTTGGCAACTTAGCGAGTGTCTTCGTCAAATTCTCCAATTGTTGAGTAATAATTTTATTCTATGCAAGCAAGGCATCTTGAGATTGTAATTGTAAAACTCCCTTCTGTTGAGTTGCAGCTCCTATTTCATTATGCATCTCATTATCATTAGAAGCCATGTTGTCAATCAATTCAAAAGCTTCCTCTGGAGTCTTACACTTGATATTACCTTCAGCTGAGGCATTTAGCATCCAAAATATGCCTTCGAGGGGTGAAATGAGTGTTTATGCGCCTCTTTCTGTCAAAAGATACCTCTCTAGGTCATCCAAATAACAAAAAACAGATCCAAGCCCACGCTTTAGGCGCTCAACGCCTCAAAAAAGGTGCCCGGGAGTGGTTTGCGGCACTAAAAATGGTGCTCAGCGGTGGCGCTCAAGCGTGAGACAGAAGAAACTGGCGCTCAGCGCCCCAAAAGGGCGCTCAACACCATCTGCGACTCTTCTTTGTTCTACTTTTCCAGCTTTTCTTGACTCCAACTCCTTGCTACTTCAACTTCTTCTTCAAAATCACCTTAATTCCTGTCAAAACAAGGAAAACCAAGCATAAAACCAATAATTCCACCTTCAACTCTCTTATTCTCATAACTGAAGCAAAAGCATGATTTCAAGCTAGTTTCTAAGTCATAAAGGGTGTTTTTAGTATCAAAATTAAGTATAAAAATAACAGTATTTCAACCGTTATCAACATTAGCCAATGATAGATTTTCTAAGCTTAGAAGGGATTTAAGGATCATAGAAATCTCTTAGAAGTGTTGTTTATTGCATTTTCATGTTTTCAAAAATCCTCGTGCAATAATCTCTTATCCCAATGGTTGGGTCTCTGATGAAGTAAAGCATAGAGAGTTTACCACTTTTGGAAGGAGAGGAAGTTAATTTCTTCAAAGTATGTGGATCTAAACTGGTTCCACATTTATGGGTTTCAATTTTCACTATAGATCTTCCACCAGGGTATCTAGTCTATTTTTGAAAAGCAAGGTAAATTCTATCCTGATCTGGTTGGGGTGTTTTATTTCAGTATGAAGGTACGTGGCGGGATCTACTCTCCAAGAGTAAAATGAGTAGATATTGTTTTGGATGATGATATCTGGACAACCGTGGTCAAGATGTAGTCACATGAGGACGCTGTTATGCTATCTCAAGACCTTGAAGGCTTCAACAAGATTATGACTTTCTGATCTTTTCTGAAGGATCCTAAGACGCTTATAAAAATAAGAAGTTGCTTGTTGGGGGGCTCAAGAAGGATGAAAGTGGGAGAACTATGTTTAAAGGTTTTAATATATTTATCTATTATATACTAATGTCATTTCCTTAAGTTGTGTATAAGTTACAGGTTATGAGTAGAAAAAGCTTTAAATCAAAGGAGTATTGATCATCATAAAAAAGGGGGAAATTGTTAGCAAAATCATGAAGATATAAGTTTTAAATAAACTAAATCAAATAACTATAGAGAAAGTTATAGACCAAACAAGCAGCAAAACTCAAATTTGTTAGCATTTAAACCAAAAATTAACTCTACAAGTTGTATGGGAATTTTGAAATAGAACTGCAACCATAAAAGAATTCCAAAATTTAAGTTCTTACATTCAAATTAAAGATAATTGAATCATAAATGCAATGCAAAGAAATATCAACTCAATTGGATAACTATAGAGAAAGTTATAGACCAAATAAGCAACATAGGTCAAATATGACAACATCTAATCTTAAACTGAACTCTACAAACTGTATGGGATTTTCGAAATCAAACTACAACCACAATAAAAGTCCAAAATTTAAGTTCTTGCATTTTTTATTAGAGATAATTGAATCAGGAATGCAATGAAAAAAAATCAACTAAATTGGATAACTATAAAGAATGTTATAGACCAAACAAGAAACAAAGGTCAAATATATCAAAGTTTAAACCAAAATTGAAGTCTACAAACTGTGTAGGACTTTCGAAATCAAAATGCAACCACAATAGAAGTCCAAAATTTAAGTTCTTGCATCCAAATTAAAGATAATTCAATAAGGAATGCAATGCAAAAAAAAATCAACTCAATTGAATAACTATAGAAAAAGTTATCGACCAAACAATTAACAAAGGTCAAATCTATCTGTATTTAAACCATAATTGAACTCTACAAACTGTGTGGGATTTTTGAAATCAAAATGCAACCACAAAAGAAGTCTAAAATTTAAGTTCCTGCATTCATATTAAAGATAATTGAATTAGGAATGCAATGCAAAAAAGGAAAAAAAAAATAACCAATAAAGGCAACATGACCACCTCAACTACTGACCCATTGATTTTAGGTTGTATCCACTCTCATAATTATCTTACAAAACAATTTTTTTTATTTTTTTATGAGTGTTAGCATCTCAACCACCACATTCCAACCAACATATATACATAACATGTGCCTATGATATTCAATGTAATATGTGTTCATAATAAGTTCATACAATAAAATCAATAAATTGATATCAAAACAAAATAATGAAGAAAACTAGTTTGACATAAAATAACTTTAGCATTTACTTTTAACGTTAAAACCTTTTAAAATAAAATTTTGTATAAATCCTCTACTAGGGAAAAATGGTTCATGCTTAAACATAGAAGTGTGTAAAAGCAATACAATGAAACTACTATAAGCTATATATATCTCACAAATTATGAAGTACTGTAAAAAGAGTAAGAAGTTTTAGAGTAAAATTTCGAAGAATCCTCACGGCGCCTTACATTATATCTTGTCCTGCCCATTAGAGCAAAGCACAAACACCTACTATTGGTATTAACACTGCAATGGGATGCAAATGAAATAGAGAAGGAGAAGAAAAATTAAATAAATAAATTCATTCATTTACAAGTGCTAATTTCTCATAACTACATTCAAAGAACTACAACAAACAAGGTTACAGAGTAGAGAGGAAAGGAAATCAAGAGGAGAAATTCGTACGAGAAATGAACTACAACTTCTAAAAAACTTAAATCTCATCTTTTATTTGCTTCATTCATCTTCTCCTTCAACATAACACAAACCAATACCTACACATTATCACAATTTTATTTCTAACTAAAGCAAAGAAATAAGAGAAAAGAGAAAAATCAGTTTGAGAGTCAATCATTAGAAATTTAAAATAATTAGTGCTTTTGAAGAACAAATTTGTTGTCGGTGAAACAACTGCTCACGCTCTTTGTCTCTGACAAAGTACCGACGGTGTTGCAAGGAAGACCCCAAGCAAAGTTAGCAAGAATGACTCCTGATCTCGCGAGTGAAAGATGGCATCAGTGGCCACGTCAATGAACGGAAGTGGCTCAAGTGATCTCCTACTTACGGTGATGGAAGAAAATGTAGCGACGATGGGAAAAGACTAGAGATGGCAAAAAAATCTGCGGGTACGGGTATCCGCAAGTAAAATTTGTAGCGGGTAGTTACTATCCATAGATATTTACTACCCGTGGATAACGGGTAGCGAGTATTTTAATATCCGCTTCTAAACGGGTCGGGTACGGGTAATATACTACCCGATCCGTGGGTACTCGTTATCCGCAAAAAATAAAAAAAAATTTAATTTATATATTTTTAAATTAAATTTAGTTAAAAATAAAATAAAATAATATTTTATTAGGTTAAATTTAATTAAAATTAAAATTTAATTTATATTTAATTTAATTTATATTATATATATTATAATTTTATTTAAATTTTATTTTAAAAATGTATTAAATGTTTTTATTTTTATTTTTTGCTAATACTTGGAGGTTTAAAAATATCCACATATATTTTCAAGACATGTATCAACACGGATAACGAATCCGATAATAAATATAGTTTCATCCGATGAATTAGATTATAGATAGAGACTATTCATATTCGACTCACCTTCGTTAGTATCTCTATAAAGCACCTAATCCTTATTACAGGGGGAGAAGAGCACCATATTGGTGAGCGCTCCGAGACAACGTCGTTGCAAGGAGGAATATTTATGAAAAAGATAGATTCAGGACCCAAAGAGAGGAAGATTTTAGAATGTAAAGGTTCCAAAAATTAGGTTTCGAGAGAAAAGCTTTAGAAGAACGAAGTTCCAATCTCTTACGTTATTATCTATTATTCCACGTCAGCAAAAATTAATTAAAAAATTATAACTGAACTGGTCCTAACTTGACAGATATTGAAATTAAAAAGTTGTAAAAAAGTAGAGTAAAAATATCCTTATCCATTTGTTATTTGTATGTTTGTAAACGTCCTAAATAGTAAAATTATTATTTAAATAATTACTAGAATTTATGTGAATTTGTTTTTAAACATTAGGTTATATGATATTATTTAAAGTTAGTATGTATATGTGAAATAAATTTGATGGGTTTGAAAAGTTACATGAATCTAGAAACATAATAATAATAATGAAAGTTGGATGATGATAAAGAATAAGCTTCAAAGTAGTAATGTTGAATAAAAAATAGTAAAAGGAGAAAAAGTCCAAAAAATCCCAACACTAGAAAGAAAAGTCACGGAAAACACAAGAAGTAGAGCTGCATGTATGTATGTATCGATCCTTTGCAATCACGAAGGGACCTTTCCCTCTCTCTTCTCAACCCGCCATCGAACTCAACCACCGTCATAGAATCATAAATTTTCTTCCCCCTTAAACCATAGCGCATCCAAATATCGATCAAATTCCGCATTTCAAGGTTAAGCAAAACATACGAATAGTTTTGGAAGAATTAGAAAGAAATTGAGAAAGGAAGAGAGAGTGTTACAGTGGAGGAAGTAGTGGTGAGAAAGAAATGCCAAGTGTGGCCGTCAAGCTCTACAGCGTGTTCTTCAAGTTCCTCTTGAAGCACCGTTTGCAGAACCGGATCCAAACCTCTTCCCAACACTCCGACTCGTTCGGTATTACCACCCGACCCGAAGAACTTGTAGCCGCCGCTAATCCCTCCTTCACCGACGGCGTCGCCACAAAAGACATCCACATCGACCCCTTAGCCTCTCTCTCCATCCGAATCTTTCTCCCCGAATCGGCCCTCAATGCTCCTGAGTCTCGTTCCAAACCTAGGACTCGCTCCATTCCCGAGCCTCAGCCTCGATCCGCGCACCTCGATTCAATCACACGGAGGAAAAGCTACGGTCCGCCTCTCCTGGAGGAGCGCCGGAGCAACAGCTTCGGAGGGGGCTCCGGCGTGGAGTGTTTGAACCTGATGACGGAAGGAGCGTACCTGGGCTACTCGCCGCCGTCGGTGGCGCAGGGGGAGCGGCGGAGGCTACCTGTGGTCCTCCAGTTCCACGGAGGGGGGTGGGTTAGCGGAGGTAGCGATTCGGTGGCGAACGATATTTTCTGCCGGCGGATTGCCGAGTTATGTGATGTGATAGTGATTGCAGTGGGGTACCGGCTGGCGCCGGAAAACCGGTACCCGGCGGCGTTTGAGGACGGCGTGAAGGTGCTGAATTGGCTGGCGAAGCAGGCAAATTTGGCCGAATGTAGCAGGTCGATGAGTGGTGGGCATGGTGGTGGTAGTGTTGGTGGGGAGTTCAAGAAATCGGATGCTCATAAGCATATTGTTGGTTCCTTTGGGGCTTCTGTGGTTGAGCCTTGGCTGGCTGCTCATGGTGATCCTTCAAGGTTGTTACTATTTCATGATAATTGTGTTTTATTTATTTGTTACTGTTATGTAGAGTTCATGGTTGTCTGATTAATGATTTATGAATTCAGGTTGGAATTTTATCTTTAATGGTCGTTTTTCTTGACTTGTTATTGAACTTCATTTTGTTGTGTTGTTGTTTAGTGTGGGTGTCTGTAAACATTTTCCATTGCTTCTTTGATATAGAGATAGTGATTAGCTAAAGAATGAAGGTCAAGGATCCTTCCTGAATTGGGGAGGGAGAGTTTGTAATGAAAGTAGGTTGGGACTAGTTTAAGTTGAACACCAAAGTTTATGTTAATTACTCAGAGGCAATGGATTTGATTCATCTGAATTTTGAATTGTATATGGTTGGTTAAATCTAGGACTCAAGATGAGAGTTTTCTTGTGACAATGTTTGATATATTTTACAAGGTCACATTTTATGGACGTTTTAGATTTAGGACAAGTAGTTGTTAACTTTTTTGACTGATTCAATAATTCCCGAATTTCTATCTTAAATGAGGTCTATGTCTAACCTTAGTTGTGCGTAAATCACATTTTGGTGCACATTCTGGTTACAAACATATAGATCTGGTTGGCTGAAAGATACTACTGGGAATGGATTTCTCTAATATTGTTTATATGTTTATATTAGCATTATGTGTCCATATGTCACTTATAAAGTACTATGAAAAGTACAAATACATTGAAAGAGAGGTGATAAAGTGATGACTGATGATGACATGCCAATTATTCATATTCTGGAGAGGTTACTTGTTGGCCGAAACAAGTCATTCTTCATAACTGTTGAAGGAATTAAAGGGAGCCATGTAGCTTAAGCAACACTTTTGTGGATGTCTTTATCCTCAAATTTCTTTTGTTCTTTCTTGTTGTCTGATGATATGATTTGTTATTCTCAGTATTGAATTTCTGTTTTCCTTCAATGATGGAAGACTCGTGCACTAAGACACTCTTCTAAACTAATCTTTCAGTTGTTGGCCACCCCATCTCAACTATATCTTCTACACTAAATGATTATGTATCTTCCTTTGATAAAACCCAATATTAAATTGATGAAGCTTGGTTATAGAATCATTGACAATATTTATAATTAAATATCTTAATTTTTTTCTCCAAAATAGTTCTTTTCAAATAATAATCAATAATAATGGGAAGGCATTGGCTATGATGATACGGTGAATTGAGAAGATGATTGTTTGACTAAGTCTCTAGCTATTAACTCCTCTAGCATGTCGAACATACTGGGATACGTTGCCTTTTCAAAAGGGAAGATTTCTAATATTCTCTCTATGTAGAGGTAGCTTTATAATCATTCGTATATAATTTGGTAATATTTTAGTTTTATTGTATGGTTATATGGTTCCATCACCTCTAGTAGGGCACTTGTATGTGTGCCTTGGGAGTTAACAATTTCCTAAATATTCTTTTGTATTGTTGGTCACACTAATTTCTTTCCGATATGCTTCCTTTGGATCTAGCTTTCAGATAGTCCTCATAGTATTTTCCTTCTTTAGGGCTTAACATTTTATTTTTCTTTTAATGTTGAAACAGATGTGTTCTTCTTGGAGCAAGTTGTGGTGCCAATATTGCAGACTATGTAGCTCGTAAAGCTGTGGAAGGAGGCAAACTTCTGGACCCTGTCAAGGTGGTAGCACAGGTTCTAATGTATCCATTTTTCATAGGAAGTGTTCCCACACGGTCTGAAATAAAGTTGGCAAACTCTTACTTTTATGACAAGGCCATGTGTATGCTTGCATGGAAACTTTTCCTACCTGAGGGGGAATTTAGTTTGGACCATCCATCTGCTAATCCCCTTGTCCCGGGTCGGGGTCCTCCTTTAAAGTTGATGCCTCCGACATTGACAGTTGTGGCCGAACATGACTGGATGAGGGATCGTGCCATTGCATACTCAGAGGAGCTCCGAAAGGTGAACGTGGATGCACCTGTTCTTGAGTATAAGGATGCGGTACATGAATTTGCAACACTTGATGTCCTTCTCAAAAGCCCTCAGGCCCAGGTTTGTGCTGAAGACATAGCCATATGGATGAAGAAACATATTTCTCTTCGGGGTCATGAATTCTCATATTGAGTAGGATATAGCGGATTCAGATGATGATTAAGCTGGAAGATATTTACCCCACATGGGATCTGAGATATATTATTTGATTGGTTTTGATTCTTGATAAGGTGTTTGATTCTAATTGGTTCCATGTTCACCTGGCCAGTTTATTATTTTTTGGTTTGTAAAATAGAGTTGGCTGAGTAGGATTAGTTGAGCCACCAAGATGTATTGACTCGTACATACTGCACTTGACCAATCTTGTGCCATTTTTTCTGTCTATTATGATGTCTTTTTTCTCTAAAAAAATTATAGAACCATATTAAGGGTGAGTATATGGTATCCAATTCATCACCCAATCTAAGATCCTCCAAATGGTGTAAGGTACGTTCACTACAAAAATGAATTTTGATGTCTATTATTTTCGACTTTTAATGTCAGTCCAAACTCTAACATCTTAGTCATCGACGTTTAAGGACCTCGACATTGGGTGAAACCGATGTACATTGACGGTGAACAGAAAAGAAACCGACGTCCGAGGGTACTAAGCGATAGGATCTCCACCACTAAGCATGAATTTTTGCAAATGTTTTGATGTTGAGCAGAAGTGAACACCATTGAGCGCTATCTTTACATTGAAAACGGGGAACAATTGATGTGAGTTGTGGTATTAACCAATGTTAATTGATGTTAAGCATTTTTTAAAAATTTATTTATTTGTTTTTACAAATGTTCCAAACATAAAAAATAGAAAACGTATATTACAAATTTGTATTAAAGTTTCCAAATTCAAGATTAAAAGTATAAAAGTATAAATACAATAGACTTCAGCAAAAACAATCCCCTCTTGTAGTCACCCCTTTGAGAATCTTCTCAAAGTCAAGAACCACACGTTTTTCTTCCTAGCATCACGCATAGGGAAACAACAACACTCACGTTTGCGAAACTCTTGATCACACAGTAAGCACCTCAATTGTGCAGAAAGATCAGACTCTTCATATCAATCAACCTTGTCTCTCAAGAAATCTTCAAGACTTGAACATCATAGTAATTTCTTGTTTCTTGGAGCGTTTGATAACTTATGTAAGACTTTGTAACTCAATCTGAATCAGATATGAAAATGTTAAACTCAATTCTCTTACAGAAATCCAAACAATGCGTCTATATATATAGAGTAGTCAAATCTGACGCATTTTAATCGATTACGCTATTAATCTAATCGGTTACATTAAACTCTTATAACAGATTAACAACAGTCAAAGCAATTAATTGAATGCTCAATTAATGTAATCGATTTGCATTCAATGCTTAGTCAACATATTTAAAAATTTGACCGTTAAAACAATTATGACAAGCATGAAACAATTTTCAAATCTTTAACAGACTTAATTGAATACATTATGCATGTAATCTATTAAGCTTGAACACTTAGCATATTTTTGAAAACTTTTCTTTTCAAAATCCATCATAGCACACTTGAAAAATATTTGTGCAAACACATGAGTTTTAATCGATTTAGCAACTAATGTAATTGATTCAAAACTTGTTGTTTTGCCACAGTTTAAAAGGTAAAGTTGTCTGATGACCTTAATTGATTAAGACAACATTGTAATTGATTAAGACAACATTGTAATTGATTAAGTCATGCAAATATGCTTGGTGCATGTGGTTTTTCCATTTCCAAAACACATATTATGCATACACATATATGATCACATTATAAACATAGTATATGCATTAACCAACACAATATATCCACACATATGCTTGTTTACAAATCACACAATAAGCATAAGCATATATAACATAGTACACAGTACGTACACGTGTTTTTATTAACTATGTGTTGTCATAATCAAAAACATATCAGGGAGTGGGTTTAGCTAACATGTGCTCCCTCTATCAACAATCTCCTCCATTTTTGATGATGCACAACCATGATTAATAAAACCATGTTGTACAATCCACAATCAAACACATTTTCAATTATCTCAGTTACATAGTTCAATTACATCAAATACTTCTCCCCCTTTGGGCATTAGCAAAAAAGGCATTTTTTAACACAGTAATTGAAACAGAGATAATGAAGCAAATAGAGATGCATCAATCAGTATAACAGAATAATTTTGATGCCCCCTTGTCAATAATCTTCACATGATTTTATCATATTCTCCCCTCTTATAACATGTGAAACATTAATACAACCAAATCATACTCCCTCTGTCATTATGCATATTAAAATATCAAATCACAGATGCATAATAGAGATATTCCAAAGTATGTATCACTCAAGTATTGTTCAAACAATGTATCAGAAAGTTTTACAAAAGTCATATCAGAGAAAATTTGATACATTTTGAATCAATCAAATCAGTTTAATCACTTATAATCTCATATCAAATTCATAGCAGATCAACACAAAGAGATATAAGATGAATAAACATATAACAGATAAAAAATCATGGTTTAAAGTATCAGAAATCAGAAGTATAAAAACTTCAAACCAAATGAAAAATCTTAATGGATTTGGATTTCCTCTTAATCGATTTCTTGCTGTAGAGTAATGTTGAATTCTCATCTCAGCTCAGTCAGCAATCAATGTCCTTGCATAACTTTTCAACCTTATCTAGATCAAGCATTTTAGTATTTATGTAGTATAATAATCATTAACACAGTTTAAGTATGAATATGCAATGATAAGATGTAACAACGAACTGTTCAAATTGCATACATACAAGCTGATTAATCGATTATAGCTACTTTATAATACTATCATCCAGAATCCCTAATTCATTTCTAATTGTGTAAAATCTTTCCTTATTCAAAGGTTTAGTGAAAATGTCAGCCCATTGATGCAAGGTATCTACATATTCAACCTTAATCTCACCCTTAAGGATGTGGTCTCTTATGAAATGATGCCTTACTTCAATTTGAAGACATGATCTAGATACTCATAGTCTTGAAAGCCTGGTGGCTGTTCCAAATGGACTTCTTCCTTAATATACCCGTTTAGAAATGCACTCTTAACATCCATCTGGTAGAATCTCAATTTCATTACAGAAGCAATGGCTACTAGAATCCTTATTGCTTCCAATCTGGCACTGGAGCATAAGTTTCATCATAATTGATTCCCTCTTCTTGACTGTAGCCATTTGCAACTAATCTGGCCTTATTTTTTATTATTTCTCTTGAGTCATCCATTTTGTTCCTGAATACCCACTTTGTGTCTATCACTTGCTGAGTTCCTATTCTCGAGACTAATTCACACAAATTGTTTCTCTTTAACTAATTCAACTCTTCTTGCATAGCCATCATCCAATTTTCATCAACAAGTGCGGCCTCAATATCCTTGGGTTCAATCTTGGACACATATGCTACATTGATACAAAATTGATTAAGCTGCCGCCTAATGGAAACTCCTCTTGTTATATCTCCAATGATATTACTAGTTGAGACATTTTTTGGTGTTTTCCACTCCTTAATCGATTATGCTCTTAGAGGATTAGCTGTGTTTTCAGAAGTTTCTTCTTCCTGAATTTCTTCAGTTTTCTCTTCCTCTCTAGCATAATCACTTGCATCTATATACTTTTTGGAGTGCATTTGATTAGTGGTAGTATCAATATATTCATCAAACGCTACATGTACAGACTCTTTAACACACATAGTCCTTTTTTTATATACTTTGTAAGCTTTACTTGTAAGAGAATAACCAATAAAGATAACCTCATCGGCTTTGGAATCGAACTTACCAAGGCTTTCCTTACCATTATTGAGAACAAAACACTTACATCCAAAGATCCTCAAGTGTGTGATATTAGGCTTCCTTCCCTTGAACAACTCATAGGGAGTCAGTTTCAACATTGATCTTATCACTGTTTTGCTTAGTACATAGCAAGTCGTGCTTATAGCATCCGCCTAGAAGTATTTTAGTAAGTTTCTCTCGTTGAGCATAGTTCTTGCAAGATCTTCAAATGCTCTATTCTTCCTTTCTACAACTCCATTCGGCTGAGGGGTTCTTGGTGCAGAAAAGTTGTGAGAGATTCCCATTTCCGCAGAGTAGTCATCAAACACTTCATTCTGAAATTCTTTGCCATGATCACTCCTTATGGATTTTATCCTGAGTTCCTTTTCGTTTTGTATCATAGCAACAAATTTCTTAAACACCCTGAAAGTTTCACTTTTGGTAGAAATGAAGAAAGTCCAAGTATAACGAGAATAATCATCAACAATCACCAAACCATACAGATTACCTCCAAGACTCCTGACCCTTGAGGGACCAAACAAGTCCATATGTAATAATTCAAGAGGTCAAGTAGTAGACATCTCTCTTTTATTTTTAAAAGATTTTGTTGTTTGTTTCCCTTTTTGACAAACGTCACATAATCTTTCAAAATGTTTGGAAGACCAATAACAAGATCCTTAGACACAAGTTTATTTAATTGACCCATATTAATGTGAGCTAATCTCTTGTGCCATAACCAAGCATTTCTTTAGACATAAGACATACAACAGATTCAAATGATTTTTTTCTAAAGTCAATTATGCATATGTTGTTGTATCTCTTTCCTATTAAAAACAATTCATCTGTTGAACCATTGCTTATTAAACAGTAGTTTGGTTCAAACGTTATCTTCAGACCTTTGTCACACAATTGCTAATACTAAGCAGATTATGCTTCAAACCTTCAACAAGCAGTGCATTATCAATTTCATATGCATAAGGTGTTTGAATTTTACCAATGTCGATGATTTTACCATTGTTATTATCACCGTAAGTAACACGGCCAGTAGTCCTGTGAGAGATGCATATAAGTTTTGTTGGATCTCTTGTCATGTGCCTTGAATATCCGCTATCCAGATACCACATGGATCCTTTAGCTTCTTGTTCCATACAAGCTTTCATTGTTTCAGACTTGGCCATCATGATGAGATCAGTCCCTGACAGATTTTCTTTCTTGATCTTCTTTTTATCATCATTTTGATGCTCATTAACTTTCTTCTTGTTGAGAAATCTAGTGAATTTTTCAGCTTGCAAGTTCACCCTTTCAACTTTGGATTCCAGTTTATTTATACCATTTTTTCTATTTCGCAATAAACCTGCTTCAAAAGAATCATATAAACCACTAGTGATTGAATTACACTTATCATTATAAGTAACATGCACAAACTCAAAAATAGATTCACTTTTCCTCATTGTTTGAGAAACATATGCCATTTTCAGGAACGAAAAATCGATTAGGCAAAAACTTAATCGATTTGTTTTTCAAATAATTTTTGAAAACCGGCTCTGGTGTCAATTGTTAAAAAAGATGTGCTTTGAAATCTTTTTGCAAATACTTTAAGTCTTTAAACTTTCTTGAACCGCAAGCAAAAGTGTATGCAATGTAACAGTTTGCGTATTCAATTAAAGATAGTAAGTAATTGATTAATGCAAAGAGATAAGGAGAAGAAAATTCAAACTTTGAGTTTTATACTGGTTCGACCAATATTGCCTACATCCAGTGTCCTTTCAATCAACCCGAGATTGAAAGCCAATTGTACTATAAAGATCAGAGTTTTTACAACAAGGGCTTTATAGCGACCACAAAGTCAAAATGTAAATCACCTCTCTAACTCACTAATCTAATATAGCCAAAATACAACAAACTTGCAGCAAGAACAATCCTCTCCTACAGTCACCCCTTTGAGAACCTCCTCAAAGTCAAGAACCACACGTTCTTCTTCCTGGCACCACGCACAGGGAAACAACAACACTCAATTCTCTTATAAAAATTCAAACAATGCGTCTATATATATAGAGTTAGTCAAATCTGACGCATTTTAATTGATTACGCTATTAATCTAATCGGTTACATTAAATTTTTATAACAGATTAACAACAGTCAAAACAATTAATTGAATGCTCAATTAATGTAATCGATTTGCATTCAATGCTTAGTCAACATATTTAAAAATTTGACCGTTAAAACATTTATGACAAACATGAAATAGTTTTCAAATCTTTAACGAACTTAAAAGCTAAAGTTTGTGCAAACACACTTGAAAAATATTTGTGCAAACACACGAGGTTTAATCGATTTATCAACTAACGTAATTGATTCAAGAACTTGTTGTTTTGCCACAGTTTAAAAGCTAAAGTTGTCTGATGACCTTAATTGATTAACACAACATTGTAATCGATTAACTCATGCAAATATGCTTGGTGCATGTGGTTTTCCATTTCCAAAACACATATTATGCATACACATATATGATCACATTATAATCACAGTATATGAATTAACCAACACAATATATCTACACATATGCTTGTTTAAAAATCACACAGTAAGCATAAGCATATATAACATAGTACACAATACGTACACATGTGTTTTTATTAACTATGTGTTGTCATCATCAAAAACACATCAGGGAGTGGGTTTAGCTAACATGTGCTCCCCCTATCAACATAATTTGTAATATGTGAAAGGTATATATTCAATACCTTCTTCTTGACTATAACCTTGTACAACAAGCCTAGCTTTGTTTATGGTGATATTTCCATCTTCATCCAGTTTGTTTCTGAACACTCATTTGGTTCCTATTACTTGATGAGTGCTTTTTCTAGGGATTAATTCCTACACTTGATTTCTTTCAAATTGGTTAAGTTGTTATTGCATTGCTATATATCATTGACCTTCTTGAAGAGCTTCCTTTATGTTCTTAGGATTTAACTATGAAACAAAAGACAAAATCATATAATAATTAACTAAGTTTCTTCGAGTATTTACCTATTTTTTGATATCTCCAATAATATTGTTTAATGATAATCCTTAGGGTTATTGCCATGTTTTAGCTAAAACTTCATGATGAGGATTATTATTCTTCTCTTCATTTATTGTCTCTTTCAAGTCTTCTTCTTCACCCGCATCTGATTCATCTTACTCAAGTATTTTTTCCTCAAGGTCCACAATTTCATCAAACACAACATGCATGAATTCTTCTATTTCAAACGTTCTTCGATTAAAAACTCTATAAGCTTTACTTGTTAGAGAATAACCAAGAAATATAACTTCATTGGATTTAGAATGTAATTTTTCCAAATTTTGTTTTCCATTGTTTAAATCAAAACATTTGCATCCAAATATTTTTAAATAAGAAACATTAGGCTTTCATCCTTTAAACAATTCATAAGGAGTACATTTTAAAATAGGTTTAATAAGCAATCTATTTAAAATACAACAAGTAATACTCAAAACATCAGTCCAAAAATGTCTTGGAATTTTTTATTCATTTAATAAAGTTATTGCAAGTTCTTCTAAAGATCTATTCTTTCTTTCCACTTCTATTTTGTTGTGGAGTTCTAGGCAAAAAAAAGTTATGAGAAATTCCCAATTTTTCACAAAAATTTTCAAATAATTCATTTTGAAATTCCCCTCCATTATCACTTCAAATATATTTAATTTTCAAATTTTTTATTTTGAACTTGTTTTGCAAACTTTTTAAATACTTTGAAAGTTTCACTTTTTAGAGTAATAAAAAACATCCATGTATATCTTGAATAGTCATTAACTATAACTAAAGCATAATCATTTTCCCAAAACATTTTATCCTTAAAGGACCAAATAAATCCATGTGCAAGAGTTCTAAGGATTTTTCACTTGAAACAATATTTTTCAAATTAAAAGATGATTTAATTTTTTCACCCTTTTGACATGCATCACATAATTTCTCCTTGACAAATTTTAGTTTTGGTAGAGCAATTACTATGTCTTTAGATATAAGTCTATTCAATTGTTGCATATGAATATGAGAAACTTTCTTATGCCACAACCATGGATTTTCTTCTTTTACTATTAACCATGAAATATTTTTACTGTAGAGCGCGATGAGTGGATTGAGAGAGTTGGGGAATTTATGGTTTTCTAAATAAACTATTTTATGTGGAGTTTTATTTTATAATTAAATTGAAATTTTGGTTTATTTTTCTTGAATTGTAAAGACTTATTTAATTTGGATTCCGCAATAGTTTTATGATTTTAAAAATTTTAAATTTTCACTCGTAATTGTGGCATCCCAAAATTGGGGTGTTACATTTTGGCATTGGAGACAAGTTTTCGAAAAAACTTTGGGATCTTAGGGAGTGAGCTCGTTTAGCTTTTGTTGTGTGATTGAAATGCATGCATATGTGTATGATTGTGTGGATAACATGCATATATATGAATTTGCGGATTGTTGTTGAGTGTTTTGTGAAAGAGTCTAATGTTTCTATTTGTGTAGGGTTTGGTAATCTATGTGTAAATTGTTCTAGAATTAATTTAGTTAATTGTGAATTTTTTTTAGCATGATGAGAATATATGTAAAGTCTTTCTTGCTATCTATAGTTGTGAATAAATTGTGGTTTTTGTTTTATAAGATACATTGAACAGTTTGTTGTGATACTCTTTTGATCTGTTCAGAAATTATTGTTGTTATTATATTATGAAAATTTATGTAATTTTTTTGGGAAAGTATATGAAGTTATGCCTAGTGTATGCTTCTATATGAGTGCAATTTTCGAGGTAGAAAATTCTTTTAAGGGTAAATGTAAGATCCGGGAAAATGTGGGCCTTAGAAATAAGGTAGTCTTGTGATTTTGGTGTTTTTGTGTGGAAATTAGTGATATTGAGTGTACACTTTTGTTAGAACATAATTGTTATGTTATTTTATTTTTGGATCAGGGGCAAAAATGGTCTTTTACCTTTTATTAATTAGGTGTAAGAAATTAAAATAAGGGGGTGTAGAAAGGAAAAACATGCAAATTAAATAATGTGAGAATTTAGTAAAAAATATTATATAAATCTTTTTGAAGATTTAGTTGTTGTTATTTTAAAAAGTAGTTGAAAGAAAATAGGAGATATAATCTTGATATTAAAAGAGATCTTATTATTAGAAAAGGATATTATTAGTTATTGTTAGCAATTCTAAAATATATTCTTGGATAGTTTTATATAGTTAATTAAAGGATATATTGAGGTGTTATTATATATAATTATATATTATGGCTAGATAATAATAATATTTATTATTGATAGACTCATTATAATAAATTAAAATAAAAATATTAAGATAGAATATACGACCTATGGATTTATCAGGATTAATTAAGTTAAAGATAAATTTATTTTATCTTATCTTTATCTTTTATCTTAGTTGGTTGTTATTACTCCTTAAGGGTTTTTATTATAAATAGGGTACCCTATGTGTATATTCAACACAAGGAAAATTAATCCCACACATAGTTATAACTATATTAAACACCTATTTATATAAAAACTTTGGCCATTAGGAAAATAAAAAGAGAGAGAGAAAGAGAGATAGAGAGAGAAACGTTCTTGGAGAGAAGAAAAAGATTAGTTATAGAAACATTAGTGCAAAGGGAGATTTATTGTGATCATTGGGTATAGATAAAACCTTAGTATTGGCCAATGTAAGGGGAGCTTAAATTCTTGATTTGTTACGTTCTTGATTTGTTACATTCTTGATTTTTTAATTCTTTATTCTTGATTTTCTTGAGGGGTATGGGGAAACTTACCTTTGTTTTTCTTGTTTGATTGTATGATGAATGTGGGTTTATTATTGATTTTCTTGAGGGGTATGAGGAAGTTTACCATTGTTTTCTGTATGCTATATATTCTTGATTTACTTGCATGAAAATACTTGTTTGATATATGTTTATATGATTACGATAATGATGCTTGAGGTTTTCCATGCAAATATAGGTTGTAAGGGTGTGATGATAACTATAGAATGGGTTTAGGGGTTATGTTAAGGTCAAGGTTGACTTGTGGTTGAGATTGAAGCATGAGTGAGTGTTGGGGTGTACCTGAGTATGTGTGGTTGATGAGCATAAGAGTGAAGGATATGTCTACTTGTTATACCTAGTGAATCTTGGTTTTTATCTACGGATAGGTATCAATTGTTTGGGTATTGAACCTTCCTTGTCTGTTGGTGAAGGTGATTTCCTTGTCCTTGTATGACAAGAAGGCATGTTCCTTAGCTGGATTGCGGGACTACACTAGTGCAGAAAGGGCTTTAGACGTCTGTTATGTTGGGCTTTTAACGTCAGCTCCAGAACCGACATCTTTATCGGTGACGTTAATGGGACGTCGAAATTATAAAACCCGACGTCAATATAGACGTCGGACATGGCACAAACCGACGTCTAAGGGCACTATATAGACGTCGGTTATTGCCATGTGCGACGTCTAAGGGCATTATAAAGACGTCGCACATTGCACTAACCGACATCTAAGGGTACTATAGACGTCGGACTTGGCACTAACCGACGTCTAAGAGAGTCATTGTGTTTTAGTTCAGTCTTGCTCGTGTCTTTGGATAGCCTGGTAGCACACTTTCCCTTTCCTAGCTTCCTCACAAGAAAAGCTTGCATCTTTTGCATCTCTTATGGCATTTCAACCCAAAACCGAACTTGGGTCTTTTCCTAGTTCCATTCCAACCGCCAATGGAAAAAATACGGTGACACGAGAACTAGGCAACAAAGACCCAAGTTCGATTTTGGGTTGAAATTCCATAAGAGATCCAAAAGGCGCCGCTTTTCTTATAAAGAAGCTAGCAAAGGGAGAATGTGGTACTACATTACCCAAAGACAGGAGCAAAATTGCACTAAAACACAACGAAAACACATTTTAATCGGTTCAATTAGAAGATAACCCATCAAAACACTAATTTAATCGGAGTAAAAGAAATTTTAAACGGTTTAAATGAGAAAAGACGCACCTGGAATGCAATTCCGCGAAAGAGAAAAGGTGAGGAGGAAGACGATGATGTGCGCGTAACTACGGGTTCGTGGTTTATGATTTAACATGAATCTAGGCGTCGGTTACCCAAGTGACCGACGTCTATTGTCGACTAGACGTCGGTTACCTCACTAATGTGACGCCCATTCGTATTAAAAATTAATATTCGCTGTGTATATAAACATCGGGTCTAGGGGGCCCGACGTCCAAGAGAACTTTTCACCTGCCCTTTTCAGGCCATTTAGACGTCGAACATAAGGGGCGTCGACGTCCAAAACACTTATAGACGTCGGTTATGGTGGGCCTGACGTCTATATACAAATATAGACGTCGGAGTGGCGGGAACGGACGTCTAAATGGCGGAAAAAAAATGACTTTTCACCTACTGGTCAGGCCAGTAGAGGACGGTGAGTGGGGCCCCGACGTCTATAAGATTATAGACGTCGGGGTCCCTACTACATGACGCCTATTTGCTTGCTAGGTAGGTGAATAACTATTAATTTCCGTCATATCGAAGTCGGTTATGAGGGGGCCCGAGATCTATAATATTATAGATGTCGGGCCCCCTCATAACCGACGTCGATATGACCGACTTATTTATGAAAATGCCACCGGTCATTAATATACGTCGTGTCACCCTCTAACCGACGTCTAAGGGGTGACGTTAAAGAGCGATTCTACACTAGTGCTACTCAAACTTATCTGTAGGGAAGGCTATGGATTGGGTTGTTGGAGCAGCTATAGTTAGTGAGGTAGGGTACAAGAGTGAGACTGATTCTTTCCACTATGGTGTTTGTGGTATTGTGGATGCTTATGGTGGTGATCATGATGGGGTTAATTATGACGGAGGTACACATGTTGATGATCATAGTGATGGTGAAGCTTTAGGGGAATGCTATTAATGAGTGCATATTTATGTTCACATTTATGCTTTAAAATTCAAAATTTTAGTGAGATTTTTGTGTTTAAATAGTTGATTTAAAGTGAACTTGTGACAATTGGCATTGTCAAATTTGGGAATTAAAGAGACATATAAAAAGTGAGTTTTAGTGCATAAATTATTCTTGGATGTTCTAATGTTTATTTGTGCAGCTGAAGTTAATGTTTTATTGGTCCAAAGTTACAAAAATGATGCCCAAAATCAGAATTTTGAGGAGGGAATTACAAACAGCTAAAAACACTCTTGGTGTTTAATTAATACACTCATATTTCTAAAACAGGCCCAATAATAGCCCAACAAAAAGTCCTTTTCTGTTACACCTCTTAATTCCCTATACACAGCCCTCCTACCATTGCTAAGTCAAATTGCCTAAGATGGTGTCATGTGGTAGTCCACTAATAACACAGATAGCCAATCAGATAAGGCCATGTCATCCATAGTTGCACTAATCAGTGAACCAACAAGATTATGCCACATCTTCAGCCCTTAGACATCAGTCCTGCCATGTCAGCATCTCCTTCAACCCTTCTCCAAGCAGAAACCCTAATCCTTCTCCACCATCTTCTCCTTAGTGTCATCGGTATCCACTACCATCAACCTCACCGTCGAACCACCCAAACCGCCCAATCTTCACCGTAGAACCGTCCACCACAACGCCAGCACCATGGGCAGCCTCAGGCCACCACGCTTCTCGCGCACCACCATGCTACCACCAAGCCGCCGCCAACTCCAATCCGTGCAACATTGTAGTGCCACCATCCTCACAGAACCACCACGAGTTCGCACAAGCCACCATCTTGCTCCGCCACCAATCGTGATTCGATCTCCATTGTCTTTGCAACTTGAAATGCAAAAAAACCAGAAACAACAAAGGAACCCTAAAACGCAGAAAAAAAAACCCCAAATCTGGCCACAACAGAAACCTTCAAACAACATCTAGAGCACCACCGTGAATCTCTATCCACCTCCTCCAAGCCAAAAACGCAGAAACAATGTTCGCCCCAACATTGTGCCTCCACTCATCGCGCATGAAGCCATGTTCTCACACCTGCAAGAGAAAACCCAATCGCAATTGAGTGTGAGTTCGTTATTCAGAATGGGAGGACCTTTGCAAGCCAAGTTCGCTTCATGCTTGACATCTTCATTCTTCCCAGTTCGCCCAAACATGGCGCCTCCATCAGAGAGCAACCCTTTTATGTCCAGTAGCAAGCCCTTTCCCCAATCTGCAGAAACCCTAATTTTTGGGTAAGAAAGGGCCGCCACGTGTCAGACCCCTATTGGCCACACCATTCCTTAAGTCAAAGCTGGTCAAACAGGGTCTTTTATCCAATTTGAGTGAATTCAGAAGGGGTTAAAGTCCAATTAGAGAAACTTCCAGGAGCTTTTCTGGAATTTTGGGAAATTAAGAAGGACATAAAAGAAATTTCAAGGACAATTCAGTTGATAATTAATTTAAATATCTATCAAATATTCTTAACAACTAACTAAATCTGATGAATATTTGAAAGATATAAGATATAAGAAAAAAGATTTTATCAATAGAATATTAAGAGTTCAAGCCCAATCAAGCCCTATATAAAGAGATCTAGGGGAGGCAGAAATCACACTTCATTCATCCACCATTCCTCTCACTTTTATTTTTCCATGTATTCAACTTCATTCATGGACGGCTAAGTGTTGAGATTGTTGATAAGGGGAGCACTAGTTTAGCTGAACCCACAATCTCAGAGTTTCTGGTTTTCTATGATGACAATACATAATTAATAACACATGTGTATTATGTGTTACCTGTTCGTTGCTTTCATGTTATATGATTATATGGGAACATGTTTATGATGTTGCTATGTTGTTTGCATTTCACTGAGATATATGTGATTTCATACTTAAATGCATAACACATATTTTTGGAAAAGAAAAACCACATGCATTATTGTTGAACTTAATTTGTGTGGCAAAACAACAGTTTTAAGTCGACTTCATTACAAGGTGAGTCGATTAAAACTCGTGTCTTTGCACAGACTTTTTCAAAGTGTGTTGTGAGATTTTTTCAAAGAGATAGTTTTTCAAAACTATGTTTTATACTGTTACTTAGTCGACTATATGCGTACTGCATTCGACTAAGTCTGTTATGTTTTGAAATTTTGTTAATGCTTGACACAAACTGTCTAACAATCATATTTTGATTTTGGTTGACCAAGCATTAAATGTAAATCGATTGCATTAATTACGAATCCAATTAATTGCATTGACTGCTGCTAACTGCCATAACTGTATTGTTATATTCGACTGCATTAGTACCTAAGTCGACTAATGTGCGTCAAAATTGTGAAAAACTATAAATTGACGCGAGTTTGATTTCCGTAACAACTTTGGTAAATCTAACATTGTTTGTGATATCTTTCAGATTAGTGTTGTGTTATAGAAAGAGGAGAACACTCCAAGAATCAAAGAAGAAGACCGTGGTGATCATCTCTTGTGATTTCTTGAAGAGCAAGATTGTTGTGCGATGAAAGTCTGATCTATCTACACTTTGAGGTGTCTACTGCGAGATCAGGATTATCAATCTATTGAAGATTGGCTTGTTTCCCTGTTGTGATTACAGGAAGAAGAGTGTGTTGCGTTCTTGACTTTGAGGGGTTTCTCAAAGGATGTAGACAACAAAAGAGGTGATTCTTGTTGTTGGTCTTGTGTTTGTATGCCTATATTTTGATTAAAGGGTTAGAGAGGTGTTTTATATTTTTGACGTGTGGTCTCTATAAAAGCCTTGTTGTAAAAACCTTGATCATTATAGTGCATTTGCTTCCTGTGATTGGAAGGACACTTGATGTAGGTAGCTTGGCTGAACCAGTATAAAAACCAATGTTTGATTTCTTTGATCCCTATACTTTTATTTTTAGCTGACTTCATTCTGTACTTAATCGACTTTATTTTCGCTGCATTTGAAAATCTATTTCCTTGCGTTTCAAGAAAGTTTTCAAGGCATCACCTTTTGCGAAAAGGATTTTGAAAAGACTCTGATTTTGAGTTTCACCAATTCACGTACCCCTCTTGGTGTGAGAAACTAAGTCATACTATTTTAACAATTGGCACCAGAGCAGGTTTTCATAAGATATTTAAAAAACTAGTCGATTACCATTTTCGTTCAGTCGACTAATCCTGGAAAATGACTATATTTTCTCAAACAGAAAGGACAAGTGAATCTGCATTTGAACTAATATCTGCTACTTACAATGCCAAATTAAATTATGTTACTAATGACTTCTATGAATCTTTTGAAACAGGGCTATTACGAAATGAAGAAACTTGTGTCGACAAGTCTAATTCCATATTAGAAAGAATGAATCTGCAGGCTGAAAGATTTATGAGATTTCTCAATAAGAAGAAAAGTCATAAGATTCAAAATGAAAAAAAAAAAGAGAGAGAATGTATCTGAAAGGGATCTCATCATGATGGCAAAATCTGAGACAGCAGAAGAATGTTTGAAACAAGGAACAAAAACTTCTATGTGGTACCTGGACAGTGGATGCTCAAGACACATGACAGGAGATCCAACAAAGTTCATAAGCATCTCTTACAAGACTTCTGGTCATGTCACATACGGTGAGAACAACAAAGGAAAGATCATCGGTATAGGTAAAATCCAAACTCCCTCTTCTTATGAAATTAAGAATGTGCTTCTTGTTGAAGGTTTAAAACACAATTTACTCAGTATTAGTCGGTTGTGTGATAGAGGGCTGAAAATTACATTTTAACCTAAGTATTGTCTGATCAGCAGTGGTTCAACCGATGAGTTGTTACTTGTGGGGAAAAGATATAATAATATCTACATAATCGACTTTAAAGAAACTTCATTCAAATAGGTTGTTTGCTTGATGACTAAAGAAGATTATGCATGGCTTTGGCACAAGAGACTAGCTCACATTAACATGGGTCAACTAAATAAGCTAGTATCCAAGGATCTTGTCATAGGTTTTCTGAATAATCGTTATGCTTCTGAGAGACTCTGTGATGCATGCCAAAAGGGAAAACAAACAAGGCAATCCTTTAAGAGTAAAAGGGAAATGTCAATCACCAGACCTCTGCAACTCCTACACATGGATTTATTTGGTCCATCAAAGGTAAAAAGTCTTGGAGGAAATTCATATGGCCTAGTAATTGTGGATGATTATTCTCGCTTCACTTGGACTTTCTTTATCTCTGCCAAGAGTGATACACTCAAAGTGTTCAAAAGGTTTGCTACTGTAATTCAAAATGAGAAGGAACTCAGGATAAAGTCGATTAGAAGTTACCACGGTAAAGAATTTCAAAATGAAGCTTTTCATGAATATTGTGATGAGATGGGAATATCTCACAACTTTTCTGCTCCAAGAACATCTCAACAAAATGGAGTGGTTGAAAAAGAACAGGGCATTGGAAGAATTAGCAAGAATCATGCTAAATGAGAGGGACTTGCCTAAGTATTACTGGGTAGATGCAATAAGTACAACATGCTATGTGATGAACAAAACTGTGATAAGATCAATACTGAAATTAACTCCATATGAGCTATTTAAGGGAAGAAATTCAAACATCTCACATCTAAGGATCTTCGGATGCAAATGTTTTGTGCTAAAAAATGGCAAGAATAACCTTGGTAAGTTTGACTCTAAGGCTGATGAAGAAATTTTTATAGGGCACTCACTTACAAGCAAAGCTTATCGGGTATACAACAAGAGAACAATGTGTGTTGAAGAGTTAGTTCATGTAGCATTTGATGAGCATATTGAAACTTTCGTTAATCCTAGACAGACTAGAAAATCTATAGAAGTTGATGACTCTACTGGAGAGGAAGAAGAGAATGAAAAGATTCCTAAAGAAGAAAACTCTGAAAATGTAATTGATTCACCCTGAGCCGAATCAATTAAGGAATGGAGAGCACCATAAAATGTCTCAACAAGCAACATAATTGGTGATATCACTAGAGGGGTTTCAACTAGAAGACAACTTAATCAGTTTTGCATGAATGTTGCTTATGTTTCCAAAATTTTGCCATAAAGGGTTGAAGATGCAATTGCAGATGAAAACTAGATGATGGCAATGTAAGAGGAACTAAATCAGTTTAAAAAGAACAATGTGTGAGAACTGGTTCCAAGAACTGAAAACTTACAGGTTATAGGTACTAAATGGTTTTCAGAAACAAGATGGATGATTCCGGGGAAATCATAAAGAACAAAGCAAGACTAGTTGCTAAAGGCTACAACCAAGAGGAAGGAATCGATTATGATGAAACATATGCACCAGTGGCCAGATTAGAAGCAATAAGAATTCTTGAATGGCTATATTAAGGAAGAAGTTTATGTGGAATAGCCACCAGGATTTCAGGACTTTGAACATCCAGATTATGTCTTCAAGCTCAAAAATGCTCTATATGGATTGAAGCAAGCTCCAAGGTCATGGTATGAGCGTTTAAGTGAATTCCTGGAAAAGAAGGAATTCTCTAGGGGTAAAGTTGATTCAATTCTCTCTATTAAGAACTCAAATAAATATAGATTGTATGTTCAAATTTATGTTGATGACATTATTTTTTTATCAACTAATTCTACTTTGTGCAAAGAATTTTCTAAGACCATGCAGGATGAGTTTGAGATGTCCATGATGGGAGAACTCACTTACTTCCTAGGTCTTCAAGTCAAGCAAACTAAGGAAGGAATTTTTATTCATCAATCCAAATATTGCATTGATCTATTAAAGAAATTTAAGATGTTGGACTGCAAAGAGGTTGCAACTTCAATGGCAACAAATTGCTATCTAGATCTTGATGAAGAAGGCAAATTTGTTGATCAAAACTTGTACAAAGGTATGATTGGATCACTGTATTTAACTGCCAGTAGACCTAACATCATGCATAATATATGTCTTTGGGCTAGGTTTCAATCTTTACCAAAAGAATCACACGTAATTATTGTAAAAAGGATTTTGAAATATATTAAGGGAACCAAAAGTCTAGAACTATGGTATCCAAATGGTACAAATATTTTTCTTGAAGGTTATAGTGATTCTGATTTTGGTGGCTGTAAGCTAGACAGAAAGAGCACTAGTGGCACTTGTCATCTACTTGGATCTTCTCTAGTCTCTTGGCATTCAAAGAAACAGGCTTGTGTGTCATTATCTACCACAGAAGTTGAATACATAGCAGCTGGAAGTTGTTGTGCTCAGTCTCTTTGGATCAAGAGTCAATTAGAAGATTATGGAATATCATTAAATCATATTCCTCTGAAATGTGATAACACGAGTGCAATAAATCTGACTAAAAATCTTGTTCTTCATTTGAAAACAAAGCATATTGAAATAAGGCATCATTTCATACGAGACCATATCCTCAAGGGTGAAATTAAGGTTGATTATGTAGATTTTATACTATTCGAAATGAATTGGGAATTCTAAGTGATAGTAGCATAAAATAGATTAAAATCGATTATGTTGTATCTGTAGTTGAATGTATTATTGCATTACTGTTACATTCACACATTTGCAAATTCATATTATACCTTTGAAAATTCCTATATCATTTTGATTCTAAAATGCTTGATCTAGAAGGATCTTGAAAGGCTTTGCAGGAACATTGCTTTCTAGATGGATAAAACTAGAGATTCAACTCACAGGAAGAGCAATGAAGTCGATTATGACTCAGGGAAAATAGACTGTGTTTTTACAGGGGTTAAAGATTCCATTATTTGGATTTCTGATATCTTTAATTATTGTTATATGCGTTTTTAAATGTTTGTTATTCAATATATCTCTTTGCTATGGTTTAGTTGAGATGATTAAGAGATTATATTGTTTTTGCTGAATGATATTGTATTATTGTTACTGTGATATGTTTATACTATTTCTGATCTGATACAATATTTTTATACGTTGTTATATGCTCTGTTATCTACCATAACACTGCATTGTGCATCTGGGTTTTAAGATTAAAACATGCATAATGTCAGGGGGAGCATTGCATATTCATTGAGATAATTTCACATGCCTACATTTAAGGGGGAAAGTATATCTTTTTCATGTGATTATCTGTGACAGGGGGAGCATCATTGTTTGTTTTTTATGATTATCTGATGCATCTCTGTATAATTGATTATCTGTATATCAATACCATTGTGATTACCTTTTTTGCTAATGCCCAAAGGGGGAGAATTATGTTGACTAGTTATTGAATGATAATCTGTTTGATATGTGCAACATGGTTGATTATTAATCATAGTTGTTCATCATCAAAAAAGGGGGAGATTGTTGAGATTGTTGATAGGGGGAGCACTGGTTTAGCTGAACCCACAATCTCAGAGTTTCTGGTTTTTGACGATGACAACACATAATTAATAACACATGTGTATTATGTGTTACATGTTCGTGCTTTCATGTTATATGATTATATGGGAACATGTTTATGATGTTGCTATGTTGTTTGCATTTCACTGAGATATATGTGATTTCATACTTAAATGCATAACACATATTTTTGGAAAAGAAAAATCACATGCACTTTTGTTGAACTTAATTTGTGTGGGAAAACAAGAGTTTTAAGTCGACTTCATTATGGGGTGAGTCGATTAAAACTCGTGTCTTTGCACATACTTTTTCAAAGTGTGTTGTGAGATTTTTTCAAAGAGATAGTTTTTCAAAACTATGTTTTATATTTTTACATAGTCGACTATATGCGTACTGCATTCGACTAAGTCTCTTATGTTTTGAAATTTTTTTAATGCTTGACACAAACTGTCTAACAATCATATTTTTAATTTGGTTGACCAAGTATTAAATTTAAATCGACTGCATTAATTGTGAATCCAATTAATTGCATTGACTGTTGTTAACTGCCATAATTGTATAGTTATATTCGACTGCATTAGTAGTTAAGTCGACTAAAGTGCGTCAGAATTGTGAAAAACTATAAATTGACACGAGTTTGATTTCTGTAACAACTTTGGTGAATCTAACATTGTTTGTGATATCTTTCAGTTTAGTGGTGTGTTACAAAAAGAGGAGAACGCTCCAAGAATCAAAGAAGAACACTATGGTGATCATCTCTTGTGATTTCTTGAAGAGCAAGATTGTTGTGCATTGAAAGTCTGATCTATCTACACGTTGAGGTGTCTGCTGCGAGATCAGGATTATCAATCTGTTGAAGACTGGCTTGTTTCCTTGTTATGATTATAGGAAGAAGAGTGTGTTGCGTTCTTGACTTTGAGGGGTTTCTTAAAGGGTGTAGACAGCAGAAGAGGGGATTCGTGCTGCTGGTCTTGTGTTTGTATGCCTATATTTTTATTAGAGGGTTAGAGAGGTGTTTTATATTTTTGACGTGTGGTCTCTATAAAAGCCTTGTTGTAAAAACCTTGATCATTATAGTGCATTTGCTTCCTGTGATTGGAAGGAGACTTGATGTAGACAGGTTGGCCGAACCAGTATAAAAACCAATGTTTGATTTCTCTAATCCCTATAATTTTATTTTTAGTCGACTTCATTTTGTACTTAATCGACTTTATTTCTACTGCATCTGAAAATATTTTTCCTTGTGTTTCAAGAAAGTTTTCAAGGCATCACCTTTTGCAAAAAAGATTTTAAAAGGACTCTGATTTTGAGTTTCACCAATTCAACCCCCCCCCCTCTTGGTGTGTGAGAAACTAAGCCATGTTATTTTAACACTAAGCTTCTAGGGCTATTCCATTGTAATTTCATTATGGATTCTGAGGTTAAGTTGAATCAATGTATTTGTTTCTTTTGATTATTGATTTCATTTATTCTTCTTTTATGTCTTTCATCTCTCAATCACATTAAAAGCAATGATTTTTGCATCATAAGATGTTTGAATCTACATGCATAATGATCATATGAGTTCAAGGGTTTCTAGGTTTAATTGAGAATTTACTTTGATTAAATTTAGGAACTTTCATATGATTAAACAGGTTTTTATTATCAATTGATAATGTACTTTGGTTGGTGGTAATAATTTCAACTATAATTAATTGAGAATTTACTTTGATTAATTAGCTTTTAATTTGGTTTGGAGATTTAAGAATAAATATGATTAAACACAATAGGATTTAATTGAGAATGTACTTTGGTTGAATTCATTGTGAATAATCTAGAAAGGTCTTGCATTTGATTGAGAATCTACTTTAGTTAACTGCATTATCGCCCTCAAATTAATTGAGAATGTACTTCAATTAATTTGAAACCCGAACAATAATCAATTGAACAATAATATGTGGATAACCGATGATGAATCTTTCTTGGAAAAGCAGTGGAATTAGCCTAAGTTTCTAAGTTTCCTACTTGTGTTCAAACATTAACTTCATTAGAATAATTTCTCGCTTTCATTCTTAAGCATTGCATAACATTCATAAGAGTCAAATATTGAAAAGCAATTCTGTATTCATTGGGAGACGACTTAGGGTTACTTTAACCCTATCTACTTTCTTGAATACTACTTGGCAATATAGAAGTTGCCTTGAAAAGTAGTATTAATTTGATATCTTCAACGACAGCGTATCAGCTATGTTGATAGTCATGGTATTAGGTGATCTAGTTATCATAGGTGTTGATGAACGGGTAGACTGCAGTCTAGGTGGGTGATGTTCGAGGATGGAGGATCGAGGATCGAGGATCGAGCTATTTAAAATGATTGATTTTTTATGTTTAGAGGATTAGGAATCCTATTGTTATTACTTCTATGTATGGGGTGTTTGATTATGGTTAATATAATCAGTAGGTATGTATCTTGTTATGTGTTTGATTATGGTTGATATAATTAATATGTATGTTTATATGACTTGTTTCTGTTAGATCACCCATGCATATTGTGGTTGTGGTTTCCACTTGCGATGATCGTTTTTATATGGGAGCATATGATTATGTAGTTAGTGCAAATGTTGTAGAGCACGATGAGTGGATTGAGAGAGTTGGGGAATTTATGGTTTTCTGAATAAACCATTTTATGTTTTATTTTATAATTAAATTGAAATTTTTGTTTATTTTTCTTGAATTGTAAAGACTTGTTGAATTTGGATTTCGCAATGGTATTATGATTTTAAAAATTTTAAATTTTCACTCGTAATCGTGGCATCCCAAAATTGGGTTGTTACAATAGTTGTTAAATGTGTTAGACGCCATCTATAAATATGACTAAACGATATAAGAATGTCTTATATCACAAGGCATCTAACATATACATAAAAAGCGTTAAACGTTGTAAAACTCCTAACAGATCTAATTTCCTTAGCGTCTTAACACAAGTTATGCTAAAACTAAACATCTTTACTCAAACTTGCTAGCATCAAATGGCTAGGTCCTCTAGTAGTTTGAGTGCATGTACATTCAAGTACTTTTTGTCTATTATGTTGTGCTCTGTTTTTCTGTGAAAATTACCAACTTTATTCAAAAGTCTACTTAGAATCAGAAGAATATTTAGAGACATAAGGATATTCAAAGAATGTTTCATACATTCTTTTTTGTCTATCTCATCCATACACAACATAGTTGCTCTGCAAGGAAGCAACATATCTTCTAACTCTATCATAAAGGTTACATACCTAGACGAAAGTAAAAGCTTTGAGTAACGAATCTTTTTCAAAGATGCCTATATAAAGAGAAGTGTTGAAGTGAAGAAACAAAAATTTTTCTATGAAGATCATTATACGCTCATTGTCCTTCTCTAAGCTAATTACTTTGTAAATCATCTATGAAAAGATATTTTACAAGTCTTGAGAAGTTCATTGTATTATTCACATATCCTCTCTATGAGAGTTGTCTTTTGTCTTCTAAGAAACTAAAACCATTTGTTGTGTTACATTCATAAGTGAATTCAAACACTTGTATTGTTTAACTCAGTGGAATTAAACGTTCTAGACAGGTTGTCTAGTGTGGATACCAAGAGTGGTTAAACTCAATGTAGTCAGTTTGACTAGGGTTGAAACCATAAGTGGGTCATAATACTTGTATACCACGAGTGGTTTGTACTCATTGTAATTTGTAAGAGATTAGTGGAACCTCTTAAAAAGTTGTCAAGGGAGAACTCGACATAACTCAAATTGAGTGAACCAGTATAAAACTAAAGTGTGATTTATAGCATTTGTCTACAAACAAGGTACTCCATTCAAAAGGTCTCTTCATCTAAGTGGTTAAACTACTGTGCAGACTATCTGGACACCTCCAAGAAACTTATCACTATTTTCGAAAAAGCTTTCTAAACACTATTCAAACCCCTTCTTTCTAGTGTTTTCCTATATTTCAGTTGGTATCAAAGCTAACCGTAATGGTTATTATTTAACAGATCGTGAGGAAAAGATCATGTTTGCACGATGGAAAACAAAGGGTACATTGCTAACCGCCCTCCTCTATTTAACGGAGAAAATTTTGATTTTTGGAAACAAAGAATGATTGCATTCTGAGTCATACCACAATGATATGTGGGATGTTGTGGAAAATGGAAACTATATGCCTTTAAACGAGAAGGGTGGGCCACGAGAAAGAAACAAATGGTCTAATGACAAAAAAGAAGGTATCTTCTAAACTCCAAAGTTAGAAACTCTCTAATGTGTGCTCTTTCTAAAGAGGAGTACAAAAAGGTTCACGCCTTCAAAAGGTGAAGGAGATGTGGGATGCTTTGGTCATCACCTATGAAGGATCGAGTGAAGTAAAAAGAAATAAGCCTAGCCTGTTAACCATACATTATGGGCTCTTCTCGATGCTAGACAATGAGAGTATACAAGCAATTTTTAGTAGATTTCAAATGATCTTAAATGAGCTAAGATCGCTAAGTAAGATATATGATAACTTTTATAATATTGATAAAATTCTTCACAGCCTTCCCAGGCAAAGGAGACCACAAGTTACAACTCTAAGAATTTCAAAAAATATTAATGGGATGAGCTTAGAGGAACTTGTTAGAGCTTTAACAAGATGATATGCTAAAGAAAGAAAGAAGCAAAGCTCTCAAATATAAGAAGCCTACCAGAAGGACACCAACAAAACCTTTCAAGAGTGAAGAACTCACAGAATAGTTGTTAAGATGTCAGCAAGTGTACCAAATCGTATCAAGTAATATAAAATGGTAAGACTAAGTATCGTTTCCCAAGAGACTAACGACACTAAACAATTGCGCTTTTGCTTAACCAATTAAGACTTTAAGAACCATATTTTGGGGTTTTTGAATGCAAAGTGCGTAAAAATAAACATCAATGCAATTTGATCAATTGAGGCTTAATCACAAATATGAATAGATGATGTTGAAAATATGAGATGATAATGTTGTTGGGGTTTAGATTTCACCTAATCACTCTCATGCATAACAGAATTCTTCTTCTTCATTAATGTTAATATCACTTTCTAAATTACTTAAAACCTGATGTCTCGGCGAAGAAAGCATACCCTTATTTACTAGTTTACAATGTTTTGTCTCCCTAGCAATTAATTTTGCATTACATACGCACAGAAGCTTAAGATAACCAAGTGTTCTATCCTATGTCTAGGCAATAGTTCCCTTGGGAGCAGTTCCCCAGATCTAGATTCCTCTGTATGTGTCCATATCACAGAAACCAATAATCATGCCATGAATGAGTTAAACATAACAATGCATAGAGAATAAAGGAAAAACCCTAACAATTAATGAAAGAAGCATATAGCAATAAGAAGAATCAATTCAAATACAAGAGAGTTTAGAGTTTACGTCTTCCCTAATAACAAATCAGATTAGTTCTCCATCATCATGAAGAAACTAGGTGTACAATGGAATGGAATGAAGATAAAACCCTAGAAAGAGAAGAGGAGAGTTGTCACATCCCCAAATCTGCCCCCCAAGGGGTGAAAAACATGTTTTTGTGCTCAAGCCATCAAAAGATATCAACCCTAGGACGTCCAAGTTCTTAAATAGATCAAATAAAAAGTCCAAGCCCACGTCGTCGGCACTCAGCGCCCCAACTTAGGGCACCTAGGCGTGAGCCAATGGGTATTGGCACTCAGCGCCCTTAAAGGGTGCCCAAGCGTGTTGTGGCACCTGAAGTCTGGTGCTCAACACCCCTGGAATGGTGCTCAACGCCCCTGGAATGGTGCTCAGCGGTACAAACTGGCGCTCAACAACAGCGAGAACATTCTAGCACTTTTTTTTTCTGTTTTGTTTGTCCCTCTTGAGTTCCAACTTCTCAATACTTTTGTTCTTCTTCCAAATCATACCAATAACCTACAAAATTAAGGAAATTTAGTGATAAAATCATTAAGTATAACCTCAATTCTCTTATTAATAAAACTAAAGCAAAAACATGAGTTAAAGCAAGTTTCTAAGTCAAAAAGGGTGCATTTAGTATCAAAATTGAATCACAGATAATGGTATATTCAACCGTTATCACAACCCCAAACTTGAAACTTTGCTTGTCCTCAAGCAAAACTATAACTTGGCTTACATAAAATAGATATACTACAACGGTCTAGCGCATCAAAAAGAATTTTTCTCTAAGACAAGTAAATCACTCATGTATGCTCATCATAGAAAGATCAGTCAAGAAATAATGAAGTCTTAGCCAATTAAGCTTCAATTATGGTGCTTACACAACCAAAGAACATACAACAGATGCAAAAACATGATAAGTGATCAACAACCAAGCAGAATGTTAACTTGTAATGCATGGAACCATTCCTCACCAAGGAAAGTGTTTCACTCAAGCTCAAAGATTTATAGTGAGGTGTCAGTGTCTCTTTCACTCTACTATCACAATGTAACATAAATTAACTTTGTCGTTCATTTAAACACATCAAAACACATTCACAAGCAAGTTATCATCACAAGGACTTTCTAAGGCTTGTAATGTGGTTGGACTAAGAAGAAAATTGGTTTTTCTAGACAACAAAAGCCTTGAGTTAAGAGAGTGAACAATTCATAATTTCATCATTTAACATCAATCTTTCTTTCTCTTTTTCATTTGAGAAAGCATTCTCAACTTAATCCCAACTTTTCATTCATTGAGCTCTTCCTTCTTTTTCTTTCTTTTCTTCTATTTTCTTTTCTTTTTTTTTCTTTTTTTTGTTCAATACTTAGCTCAATTTTTTTTCTTATTATTTTAACAATCCCTTCAAATTTCCTAACAACCCCAAACTTGAACCTTTCTCCATACCATACATACATACTCAACTTAACTCAAGGCAAGGATTCCAAAAGGGCTTTTTCAAATTTAGGCTCAAGGTTCAAAGGGTAGAACAACCATTGTTCTTTTTGGGTTAACATATTGGCATTGGCTTATATGGGAGAAGAACAAATGGCCTTGATTATATGACACATGCAAGCAAATAGTTCAATATAAAAACTTAGGCAAAATCAATTATGATTCCAAAGCAAATAACATTTAATCAACAATAAACTCTAGAGCCCAACCTCTCACAGGTTAACTCAAGTTCCACAATTTAATATACATCCTACCAAGCACATCAATCACAGCTGAAACCATACATTTGTTTTAAACAATTATAAGCAACCACTATCTGTGCTTAATAGCTAATTCAATCGTTAACTCAACCATGCATTTCAAAACCATAGAGCAACACAAGACAATATTACTCATCACAAAACAATTTATTATATAACCATAGCAGAACTATTCATTCAACCAAGTACATAGCTTACTAAAACAAAAACAAAAATAAACAAAATTCAAACATGCATAAAAATAAATAAAATAAAAAACAAAAACATAAAAAGTCTTAATATAGCAGCATAGCATCCTTCAGTAGATGTTGTCAATAACATCCATCAGTAGATGTCTAGTAGCATAGAATCCATTAGTAGATGCGAATCTTTCTCATCTTTATTGGCATCCATCAGTAGATACCAATCTTTCTCATTTTCATCAGCATTCATCAGTAGATGCTTAATCACATAACATCCATCAGTAGATGCTCTCAGTAGCATCCATCAGTAGATGCTCTCAGTAGCATCCATCAGTAGATGCTCTCATCTGAATCTTCCTCATCATAGCATCCATCAGTAGATGCTTTAGTAGCATCCATCAGTAGATGCTACCATCTAAATCTTCATCACAGCAGCATCCATTAGTAGATGTTATCATCAAAATCTTCATCATAGCAACATCCAGCAGTAGATGTTGTCATCTGAATCTTTCTAGCATCCCTCAGTAGATGTTGTCCAGCATCTATCAGTAGATGTTGTCATTACCGCAAACAAAATCAAATCCACACCACACAACTAAATCAAATAATAATAAAAAAAACAAATTCAGAAATTGGGTTGCCTCCTAGTAAGCGCTTGTTTAATGTCATTAGCTTGACACCATTATGCTCAATCTGGATCTTTAATGTTGGCGTTCTTCCTTCCTTCACGACACCAACAAAATATCGGCAATTTTCTTGTCACCAACTTCACTCTTCTAGAATAAGGAGCCTCAATCTTAAGAACTCTGTTTGCCTTTATAGTCTTGACAACCCATAACCTATTCTTGAATTTCACTGGTGTGTCAAATTTGGGTTCATCATTTTTCACATCAAGGTGTTGGTGAACCAATTCTCCTTTCTTATCTACCTTCTTCATTATTTGTCTTCTTTGTCTACTATTGGCAGTCTTCTCTACTTCCAAACCTAAAAAGAGAGGTCATGATGATCTTGTGCTCATAGTACGAATTTTATCCTGCATACACTAAAGAACACTGCATTAGAGCACCCAATTAGCCCAAAAAAATAAAAACAGTAAATTTTTTTTTAAAGAAAGATAAAGTCTAACCGGTTAAGAATCACACAAATAGAATAGTTAAACCACGAGTCCCCGGCAACGATGCCAAAAACTTGTTAAGATGTCGGTAAGTGTACCAAATCGTATCAAGTAATATAAAATGGTAAGACCAAGTATCGTTTCCCAAGATACTCACGGCACTAAACAGTTGTGCTTTTGCTTAACCGATTAAGACTTTAAGAACAATATTTTGGGGTTTTTGAATGCAAAGTGCATAAAAATAAACATGAATGTAATTTGATCAATTGAGGCTTGATCACAAATATGAATGAATAATGTTGAAAATATGAGATGATAATGTTGTTGGGATTTAGATTTCACTTAATCACTCGCATGCATAAAATAATTCTTCTTCTTCATTAGTGTTAATATCACTTTCTAAATTACTTATAACACAATGTTTCGGCGAAGAAAGTCTATCCTTAATTACTAGTTTACAATGTCTTATCTCCCTAGCAATTCATTCTGCATTACATACACACAGAAGCTTAAGATAACCAAGCGTTCTATCCCTATGTCTAGGTAATAGTTCCCTTGGGAGCAATTCCTTAGATCTAGATTCCTCCGTATATGTCCATATCACAAAAACCAATAATCATGCCATGAATGAGTTCAGCATAACAATGCATAGAGAATAGAGGAAAAACCCTAACAATTAATGAAAGAAGCATATAACAATAAGAAGAATTAATTCAAATACAAGAGAGTTTAGAGGTTACATCTTCCCTAATAACAAATCAGATTAGTTCTCCATCATCATGAAGAAACTAGGTGTACAATGGAATGAAATGAACATAAAACCCTAGAAACAGAAGAGGAGAGTTATCACATCCCCAAATCTGCCCCCAAAGGGTGAAAAACGTGTTTTTGTGCTCAAGTCATCAAAAGATACCAACCCTAGGGCGTCCAAGTCCTTAAATAGATCAAATAAAAAGTCTAAGCCCACGTCGCTGGCACTCAGCACTACTTTTTCTGCGTTCCACCGCTCAACGGTACAAACTGGCACTCAGCGACAGCGGCAGCATTCCAGCACTTTTTTTTTCAGTTTTGTTTGTCTCTCTTGAGTTCCAACTCCTCAATACTTTTGCTCTTCTTCCAAATCATACCAATAACCTACAAAATTAAGGAAATTTAGTGATAAAATCATTAAGTATAACCTTAATTCTCTTATTCATAAAACTAAAGCAAAAACATGAGTTAAAGCAAGTTTCTAATTCAAAAAGAGTGCATTTAGTATCAAAATTGAATCACAAATAACGGTATATTCAACCGTTATCTAGTCTAACAAGGAAGTAGAATCTAATGACAAAGATGAGGATGATGAACTATCGTTCATCTCAAGGGGAATCTGCTCTATGTGGAACAAGAAGAGAAATACCTTCTTCAGATGGAGACGTACCAAATCAATCTCGAGAAAATCCAAAAGAACAAAAGAAAAGAAGGATCAATAGTCTACAATGATTGCAAGAAACCGTGATATTTCAAGTCAGAATGTCTATGTTGAGATTGTTGACAACACAATATCTATATCACTCTGGTTTTTTATGATGACAACACATTTTTAATAACACACATATGTTGTTGTTATGTTACATGTTCGTATGCTTATTGTTTGATATATTGTTGAACATGTTTATGTGTTTTACTGTTATGTGAATGCATACTTATTAAGCTTGTACATGTTACATCATATCTGGTTGCATTACACATGTTTTAAAGGATGAAAACCACATGCACTCTTGTTAACTTAAAAGTTTTGTGACAAAGTTGCAGTAAAGTCTACTCCAGTACTAATTGATTCGACTTAACTAAAGTCTTTGTACAGATTTTCGGAAACAGTGCTATGCCAGATTTTGTGAAGGATAGAATTTCAAAATGCTCTGACATGTCGATGTTGACTGTGTGCGCCACGCATTCGACTGTATTAGTTGTTTGTTTTGAAATTTTGTTATGCTCATGAACAGTAACGACTATATTTTTAAAAGTTAGTTGAGCATTGAATATAAGTCAATTGTATTGAATGGGAATTTATTTTTTTTGACTGCATGCTACTGGTTTGACTAAAATTTTATAAATGTCATAACCTAATCGACTGAATTAGTAGCATCTTTGACTAAGAGAGCGTATGATTAACAGAAATTTTTAAATAGATGTAATCTAAAGTTATTCAGTGACTTTTTGACATTTGTTGATCTAACATTTTCAGATTGTTTCTCAGAGATTATAGAGCTCCAAGAATTCTCCAAGATGACGGTGGTGATCTTTCTTGAAGGAGATTCAAAGGGAGACTGACTGTGCACTCATTGCTTGATCACATTTCTGCACATTGGGGTATTTTCTGGTTGATCAAGATTGTTGTTGGCATCCATTAGTGATTGTTGTTGTGACCTGTTGTGATTACAGGGGATAGACTCGTGGAGTCTGGTTCACTTTGAGAATTGTTCAAAGTGGTTGGCAGATTGCAGGAGAGGGGACATCTTGCTACAAGTCTTGCTGTGTGTGTTTACCTATATTTTGGTTAGAGGGTTAGAGAGGTGTTTTATATTTTTGACATGGAGGTCTTCTATAAAAGCCTTGTTGTAAAAACCTTGACCATTATAGTGCATTTTCTTCCGGGTACAGGAAGGACACTTGATGTAGGCATTGAGGCCAAACTAGTATAAAAACCAGTGTTTGATTTCCTCTATCCCTGCTCTTTTAATTACAGTTGACTTTATTATCTGCGCAGTCAACTACGTTTTTCCGTTGCACACGAATTTTCATTACTTGCAATTCAAGAAAGTTTGTAAAGTTTTATACTTTGATTTAAAGATTGCGAAAAGACTCTAAATTTTAAAACCAATCAATTCACCCCCCCCCCTCTTGGTGTAAAAATAAGCCTACCTATTTTCCAACAATGGGCACCAGAGCTGGTTTTCATAAGATATTTGAAAAACTAGTCGACTCTGTTTTTCATTGATTCAACTATAAACCTAGGGATGGCTTCTTGTTTTCAAACTTTTGGTAAAGGTGCTTCAACAAACTGACCACCACTATTTGTTGGTGAAAATTATCCTTTTTGGAAAATCAGAATGCAAATCTTTCTTCAATCTGTGGATAAAGGAATTTGGGATGCAACCTTGAATGGTCCTTTTGTGCCTACTAAAACTGTTGATGAGAAAACTATTATAAAACCTTTTACTAAATGAACTGCTGATGAAAATAGAAAAGCTCAGTATGATATTAAGGCTAGAAATATTATTGCCTTTGCACTAACAGTTGATGAATTTTTCAGGATATCTCAATGCAAATCTGCAAAGGAAATATGGGATGTCTTAGAGGTGACACATGAAGGCACAGATGAAGTAAAGAGAGCAAGAAAGGATTCTTTGATACAAGAGTATGAACTTTTCAGGATGAAGGTTGGTGAGACTATCTATGATGTCCAGAAAAGATTCACACACATTGTAAATCATCTTATGGCTCTCGGGAAAGTGTTTGATAAAGAAGAGATCAATATCAAGATCTTGAAAAGCCTGAACAGAAATTGGCAACAAAAAGTCACTGCAATCTCAGAATCCAAAGTCCTTACAAGCATGAACATGGCTACCTTGTTCGGCAAGCTACGTGAACATGAATTGGAACTCGGTAGATTAAAGGATGAGGAAGAGATTGAAGAAAAGAAATACATTGCTCTGAAGGCTGTAAGAAACATTAACTCTAAAACTGAGAACTCAGATGCAGAGATGGATGAAAAGGAACTGATGACCTTGATGGTAAGAAAGTTTAGTCGACTTATGCAAAATAATAGTCAAATTAAATTACTAACCATGCAGGTCACAGCAAAAAGAGAAGCTTCAGAACAAATGTTGTCCAATGTTACGAATGTGGAAAGGAAGGACATATCAAACCAGAATGTCCAGAATTAAAGCCTAAGCAGAAAGGAAAGAAAAGATTCCCTCAAGATAGAAGCATGAAGCAAAAAGGTGCATACATTGCTTGGGAGAATACAGATTCTGAAAGCTCAAGTGATGAAGATGTTGATCATGAGGAAGAATCCAACATTTGCAACATGGCTGGAACATCACAAGATGACTATGACAGCGATGCTGAATTCGAGAATCAACCAATAGAAGTAAAATATTAGCAACTATTGAAAGTATACAGAGAGTTACATGTTCAAGCGATGCGATTGGAGTACAAGGTTAATCGACTAAACTCTAAAAGGAAAGACTATGAGTATAGAATTAATAACCTTGTTTCTCAAAATGAGAAATTAGAAAAAGAATTGAATAATGCATTGTTATCTGCTAAGGAAGTTAATATTGAAACTGTTACAGTAGAAAAACCTTGTGAAAAAGGTCCTACACACATTGAGAAAATAGATTACTTGACTAACACGCTAGCCAAATTCACTCAAGGTAGAGACAATCTAAATGTTGTACTGAAATCTTCTGGCAGAGCTATATACAGACAAGGAATAGGCTATAGAGCTCAATCTAACAGAACCAATGCAAAGAGATTTATTGACTTGAGTAAACTTGTTAAACATGCTTGATTCTATTGCAATTGTATTGGTCATAATGTTAGAAACTGTTATTATAGAAATGTTGTTGTTCCAAAAGGTCTATATGTGTGGAAACCAAAGGAACAACTGACAAGAACTGACAGTCAAGGACCCAAAGTAAAATGGGTACCTGCAACCAAAGCTTAAACTGTATTGCAAGATATATAGCAGATGCAGTTTGAACTCAAGGATGAATCACTTTGGAAAATCAAAATCTTGAGTATCTACAACGGGTAAATTGTATCATTCTGTTGCATTATGCTTGAGCTGATTGGTTGTTGTCTGATTGCATGAATGTTTGTTTCTATGCTTGATAGATTGAACATGTTTGAAAAATTGTTTTCACGATTATTAGTCGACTGTATTATTAATTCATTCGACTATGTTCCCTGTATGTGTTAAACTCTGTTTTAGAATTTCTCATGACATACATTAGTAAACTGTGTGTTAAATGCATTTGACTAGAGTCTCTATTTTTAGAACGTTAGGATTTGATTTTTTTGTATCTGGGGTTTTCATGCTAAATCTTTGGCGGGTCATCTCTATATATGTTTGTGTTAGACTCCTAAACTAGTCACTATGTGCAACGAAACCCTTATTCTGACTCAAGAGTGCTCTGTCTCTCTACGATATGGTATCATCTTCCTCAAATCGTCAAAAGATCATTCCATCTTCTGAAAGAAATGTGAATCCCTTTGGATGGATCAGTGATGATGATACTAGAGAAAGGTTTTTGAGACCGAGAATGCTCAAGAAGGTTGTTAGACATGAAATGGCTGAATTGGCTCTATTCAAACAAGAAAAATTTGTCTTTCCTGAGAAACTTTGGTTTCAAGGCCTAGACAAGTTCATTCAAATGAAGGACGACTGCTATCATGAATTAGTGGAAGTTTTCTACAACAATGTTAAAGAAGTAGATGGAAATGTTCACTCTCGCGTAAAAGGTGTAGACATCATTATCAACGATGACATGTGGTGGAAGATCGCTGGCCTGAAAGATGCTGGAAATTTGTCTCATTGATTTGATTGTCCACAAAACAAGCAGATAAGGAAAACTGAAATGTTCAAGAATTTCATGAGATATCGAGGAAGATATAAAAAGGAAAAAGAGTTTTTGTTCAAATGGCTTGACAAAGAAAAAGTTATCGCATTCATCATAAGACATATTCTCTTAACAGGAAGATACAATCTTATTAAGCTAACCCCTATGGATGTTTGTCTACTACATGCCATTGTACAAAAGATATCAACAAATTGGGTAGTTGTCTTTAAAAGACATATCCTAGAAGTAGGAACAAATGACTGGCACAGGCTTCCATATGGTGTGTTCATAAGTAAAGTACTGGAAGAATGTGGTGTCAACTTCACTGGAGAAAACAAACTCATATGCGGTAAAGAAAATTTTGTTGGGAAAGCCAGTCTGACTTGCATTGGATTGAAGAGGACAGCTAATGGGTGTCGCACCCCATGCAAATTTAATGTGCATAAAGAATGCAGTATAGTCCTAGGAAGTGACTCCTAGGTCGTCTCTCAAGGACCAAATGTGTTCGAGACTTAGGTCAAACACGTAGTGGGGGATTTTGAAAGTGTTTTTGCAAGGAGAATTAAACTAAATTAAAACTGAAAATTAATTACGACCAAACATAATTGAAAACATTTAAAATAAATGAACAAGCAGGAAGACTGAACGGTCCTACAGATGACCGAACGGTTCTACATTGAGACCGAACAATCTCTAAAGCAAGTAAGAAAATTGGAAATGCAGAAAGATAAAGCAGCCAAACAGAATAAACAACATAGTGAAAAGAAAAAGTAAATTGAACGGTCCTAAAATAAGATGTGTGAACTAATTAACATACAACGGATAATAAAGAAACACTTAACTAAAAATGAAATGCACAACGGAAACGAATAAAATGCCAATTTGCTTGACCAATTGAAATGCAAGGAAAATACAATTAATAATAAAATGCACGTGCAGCTAAAAATGGCAATTGCATTGAACCAATTAAAATTTCTTGAACGGTCTATGTCCGAGCGTAACAACTGAAAGGTTTATATGAGCAAATGCATCTAACGCATTGAAACACTGTGCAGAAAAAAACGCATTCCAGCAGCAGGAATAAACAAAAGTAGCACTTAAGCATATAAATGGAACGCAACATTGTAGCTTGGTAGCACCGTTCAGCTGAATGAATAAACTTCAATGCCAAAAAAAATGTGTGACAACGAAAATAAAATAAACGAGCAGCTTGCAATCCAACCTTCAAAGCAAAAGTGAACTTCCGTAATGTTGAACATAAAGAAAACGCAAATGAGGAATCAGCAAAAATCAAATAAGAAAGTGCTTCTAAGCGTGCACAAATTAAATGAACCCGTGAGTTGTTTTTAAGAAACCAACACCGTGCACCTCTTCTAAATAATCAAGTACCACTTCTACAAGAAATGAAAACTAATGCTACTGGACATGGACATGACCGTCCATGTTTCTTGCTCTTCTCCAAGGGATATCCGTGATAAAAGTCCCCCTTGCATGTGGCGGCTGGACTCTTAAATTAAGGGTGAATAACCTACTTTTGTGTTGCTCCTCCAAGTTTGCTATGGACTGCCTTGTTGCCAGCGTGTTTTCCTTTCCAAGCTGCTGGACCAAGCCCTTCCGTGTGCACCTCCAAAGCTGCTGGACGCGTGTTGCTGCAGCTCCATGCTTACTTGTTGGACGCTCCACTTCTTCCAAGCTTTGGGTCGTGACGTGTTGCAGTGTTAGGACCAAGCCGTTTGCTGCTGCCAATGTGCTCATGGGCGTGCTGCTTGCTGGATGGGTGCTGGATGTGAGCAGGCCGAGAATATGGAGCGCAACAGATTGTTGGACGTCACCCCTTCCTGCTCCAGCTTCAAAGACGTGGCAGCCACCTTGCTTGCTGGATGCACCTCTCCTTTAGGCATTAACACGTGCCTTGCTGGACCTGCTCCTCCGTGGCAGCTACTACCTTTAGCAAGCAAAAAAGCAAATGCAATGTCTTTTTTAAAAGAAAAGAAATGGGATGAATCCCTCAAATGCACGTGCTGCAGCCCCCAAATAAATGAGGCACCGATTGCTTCTTCAAGGAATAGAAAAAATTGAATTCTCCTCCCAGCAGCCGTGTCACTACTAATCTTCATTTTATCCGATTACAGCCCAAGTTCAGTGGAATTTCAACGTGTTGCAACTTCTTCTCCTAAGTTCAAAGAGTAAAATTACCGTAGTACCCTCCAAATGTCTCCAAATTATATTTCCAAAATTTCTCCTGTAATTAATAATGTAATTAATTAGTTCAGATAATTCAAATTAATTAAAATTAGAATTTTTGGTCAAATTAAGCATAATTAGCAAAATCGGAAAAATACTGAACATTTTAGCATAATTTCTTGATTAATTCTAGCACAATAAACTAAGTGAAATCAAGAAAATATTGACTCATCAATGGCTCTCGGATGGATTTTCAGTGATGAAGTAAATCCCTCAAAAGGAAAGAAGACTTTAGTGGATTGTGGCAGTGATCAAGAGTTTGCTCCATCCAACTCTTAGTTTGAAAATCGTGTGGAAGACAGATTTAAGAAGACTTCCAAAAGAGTAAATGACTTAAACAAGTTTCTGACGACTTTGAATGAGAAAATGGATGAAATATTCAAACACTATATTGAAATCTCATCATCATAAGAAGAATCTGAAAGGGAAGACTTCATCAAGTGTATTGAATTGTATCAAGTAATAATAATGGTAAGACCAAGTATCGTTTCTCAAGAGACTTACGGCACTAAGAATTTGCATAATTATTTAACTAACCAAGACTTGAAAAGAACATTTTAAGGGTTTTTGAATACAAATACATGAAAAGTAAATATGAATGCAATTTGATCAATTGAACAGAAACGAAAAGATGAACAGATGATACAGACAATATGAGATGAATATGTTGTTGGGGTTGTGATTTCACCTAATTTAATCTCATGCATATAAGAATTTTTCTTCTTCATTAATGTTAATGTCATTATCTAAATTACTTAAAACCCGATCCCTCGGCGAAGAAATCCTATCCTTAATTACTAGACCACAATCCCTTGCATCCCTAATAATTAATTTTGCATTACGATTAGTAGCTTAAGACAACCAAACCTCATATCCCCGTCCCTGGGCAATATTGCTTTTGGGAGAATTTCTCTAAAACCTAATTTGTACAATATCTCCCGATACTCATGCAAATCATACATCATGCCATGAATGAGTTAAACAAAGCAAGCATTGAGCAAAGGAGAAAAACTCTAACAATTAATGAAAGAAGCATATATCAATAATAAGAATCAATTCAATATATGAGAGTTCACAAGGTTACATCATCCCCCAACAACAAATAGAATTTAGTTCCCCATTGTCATGGTGAAACTAGATGTACAATGGAAATAAAATGAAAGATAAACCCTAAATATCGAAGAGGGGTGCTCCCGCATCCAATCCTGCCTCCAAAGAGTCAAAAAGTGTGAATTTGCGCTTCTTCTGTCAAAAGATACACTCTGTAGGGCGTCTAGGTCTTAAATAGATCAGAAAATAACATAAAAGAGGTCCAAGCCCACATCGCTAGCGCTCAGCGCTCAAATGAGGGCGCTCAGGCGTTGGTGCGAGAGTAGTTGCGCTCAGTGTTCCTGGAAGGGAGCCCAAGTGTGGAGCGGCTTAGGAAACTAGCGCTCAGCGCCCCAAAAAGGACGCCCAGGCGTGACTACGAGGCTTCAACGCTGAGGGCCTTCAGAAAGGGGCACTCAGGTGTCAATGTGAGCCTCTAGCGCTAAGGGCCCCTGAAAAGGATGCTCAGGCGTCCTGTGATCTCTCTTTTTGATGCTTTTTCAGTCCTTTCTGAGTTCCAACTCCTTGGTACTCCAACTCCTCTTCCAAATCATCCAAATTTCCTACAAAATCAAGAGAATTAGTGATAAAATCATAAAGTATAACCTTAGTTTAAACTGAAGCAAAAACCTGAGTTTAAACAAATTTCTAAGTCAAAAAGGATTTATTTAGTATCAAAATTAAGTCACAGATAACAGTGAAATCATCTGTTATCACTATGACACTTGTATGTTTCTTTGGAACTTGATTGAATCTAAAGTCATTTTTCCAAAATTGCAAGACTTCTCTTATTGAGTTCTCACCTAATAAATTTTATTCTCTTAGACTTCTTCATACTTTCTCCTTCAAGGTTGGCCTATCCTCCTAAAGGAACTTCTATCCATAATTTACAAGCCACCAACATCATCATTTCTTCATCTCAATGCATCCGCTCATTCATCTTTGCTCATGGAGTCCACCTCTTTGAAGAAGTTTCCTCAACCTATTTGGAAGAACATTATTGAAGGAGTCTCCTCAAAATAATCTTGATCATTTGGTATCTAGAGCTTTGGTCATTATCTTAGAAGTTTAAAAAAGATAAGTGTCTAAGTTCTTAGCCATTTTCTTACCCACTTTTGTTCTTGTCATTTCCTTTTTGTCTCATATTTTTCACCAAGTCTAGTATGTTGTTTGATCCATGAATATGTGTTGTATGTCTTTAAATTTTGATTATAAATATTTGTTCTTCTTGAATCATTATATGTTTTGTGCTTAGAATTTCCATTTTTTTGTTTGAATATGTACAGAGTTTTGGGTATTATGTCATGGGTTTGGGTCATGTTTTGATGGAAGATGATCTGGCTAATTCTTATGGATGAAACATTCAATCGAAACTTCTTCTTTGGACAAGACATCATCAACCTTTGCTTCTAGATTCAAAATTGGAATGGAGGATGAACGAACTTTGGACGCAGCAAAGTGGAAATAATTTTGAAAATGAAGATAGAAGGAAGCAAAACGAATTGAAGTACCACTTCAAGAGTTGTTCACTGGTTGGAAAAAAATGGAACATGAAAGAAGAGGAAGATGTGAGAAATTATGGTGTGTATGGTGAAGATGATGCTAAGAATGGATGCTTAGCTAGGGAAAAAGGCCAGAAGAAGCTCTGAAGCTCTCTCGTGGTGACCTTCAAGAAGGGAAGAAAGCTTTGGAAATTTCAGCAAAGTTTAACTTCATTTATCTCAAAGTTGCTATTACAAGCAAAGAGCAAGCTATTTAAAGAAAACTAAAGCAACAGTCAAAGCCTCTACTTGGTTGATGTTCAACCATGATACAAGGAGCAAGTGACAGTTGTGCAGAGTATGAAAAACATAAGCAACCACGTGGGTAACAATCCAGAAGTTTGGTGTAGATCTAGCCATTAGGTGCAAGCCTTTTTCTACTAGGCACTAAGTTTGGCAGCATCCAGTCATTGGGCGCAAGCCCTCTTCCACTAGGCGCCATATTTGGCAACTTAAAGCAAATAACTCTCTTTCCATGTGCCTCTCATTAGGCTTCCACAAATAGGTCGTTGGGCGACCATGGCTTTCCTAAATCACTTGTTTTGGTCCCTCTGTAATTCCTTAGTGATAGGCTTTGTCTTCCAAGCTTCTTATGGATGAATTTTGTAACCTCTGATAAGTTATTCTCCTTTAGTTAGAATTATTGCTTAGTCTTATTCATCATTCTCTCCCTCTTAAGAATGATTTGTCCTCAAATCTGGTATATCGCCTTTATTAAGAGATATCTTAATTTATTGTGTAACAAGCTCCTCAAAGTCTTGGGAGCTGGCCACTTGCGAATGACCTTCTTTCTTTATTTTCTTTGAGATCCACATGGATTCCTTCTATATCAAATTTATAAAACATATTTATAATTAGTATTAATCCAACAAAGAATTTTTTTTATGAAAGTAACTTTAGAATGAGGACTTCTCTTGATTTTTTTTATAATTTTAAGAAAATTTGGAAATCTAAATTCATAAGTAACTTTGCTTATGTCTTGACTTACTTTTATCCACAAGGGTAACTCTAACTCAAGATTTGAATTGCCATATTTTGAAAAGTATATCATAGTAAAGAACGGTATGTGATAACGGTTTAAAATACCGTTATCTGTGATGTAATTTTGATACTAAATGCACCCTTTTTGACTTAGAAACTTGCTTTAACTCATGTTCTTGCTTTAGTTTTGTGAATAAGAGACTTGAGGTTATACTTGATGATTTTATCACTAAATTCCCTTGATTTTGTAGGCTATTGGAAGGATTTGAAGGAAGAGTTAAAGTACCAAATAGTTGGAATGCAGAAAAGTCAACCAGAGTGTAGAAAAGTCAACCAGAATGCAGTCTGCGAGGCTTGGGCACCCTTAGGGGGGCTTGAGCGCCAGAAAGTCGACGTCCACCGCCCGGGTCTTGAGCGCCCGGTCTCAAAGCTTGGCGCCCAATTGAAGGCTCAAGCCCTACATGAGGTTCGTTGATGGGTTGTCGCAACCCACACAAATTTGATGTGCAATTTAGAAATGCAGTATAGCTAGGAAATGACTCCTAGGTCGTCTCTCAAGGACCAATTTTGCGGTTCAAGAATTAAGTCACACACGAAGGGGGGGTTTGTGAAAACATTGTGGTGAATACGGGTGAATAAAATCAAATCACTGACGCAAACAGAAACACAGACACAGAGCTAAAAAAAACGGTTTCAAAGACAGACTAAAAACAGTTGGTCATTAACTTAATTACAATGCTTCCTATCACAGATCAACAAAATAAAACCAACTCAAACCTCTAATCCAACACAATTAATCAACTAAGCGCAGTCTAATTATGTTTTCATAAAAGCGGACTAAGTGAACGCAATGTTAACGTCAAATCTAATTTACACCATGCAGTTTCATCGACTAAGAGACGACTCAACACCAACTGGGCAACTAAGTGTATACCCAATTGCAGGTGCAAATACGGATTTGATATTAACCAAGTCAGAGTCACAATTACAAATATAGTCCAGAAATCTCAAAGAAGCAATGCAATATCGCTAATGACCAACACAGTTAATTTAAGCTATCATGACAATTAAATTGACAAGATCAAACATATTAGGCAACATTAAAACAAAATAAAATACTAGACCCCAACAATGTGTCAAACAACTACCCAACTAAGTTAAATTAAATTACATGCAAAACTAAATTGGAGAAACTAAAAAGCAATTAATCCTATTATGCAAATTAATTCAAAACAAAGGAACAATCAACATGCTTTTTCATCTATCAATTATGTGACAATACATGCACCAATTAAAGTAATTCAATTCTTGGAATGGCCTAAATAACCTCCATGGCCGTGACCTCCCATGCCCAAAAGTTCCATTTCATTCTCTTCCTTCAACAAGCCAATTAATGTGTTGCTCCCTTTTGTGCCATGTGCTTCATTCTCCAAGACAAACCTTGCTTTCCACACTTTTTAACCATGAAAACCGTGCCCTTCTCTCTCCCAAAAGTCCAAGTTCGGAAATCACACACCAAAACCCAAAATTGCCGAGCTATACTCCTCCTTTGTTGCAAAAGTGATTCCAAAACCAAAATGCCAAATGAAGATGCTTTGAATGCTTCTCCCAAGGTGCCACATAAGCAAAGTCAAAGGGAATAAAAACAATCACAATACATTCTCTTCATCAAGCCATTCTCGGCCAAATGCAAGGAGTCCACACCAAAATGGAAAGATTCCTTCTATGGTAAATGTTCTTCATATTGTGCTTGTCCAAAAGAGGTAAAAATTAAATGTGCTATTTCTCTCTCCTTACTACACATCCTCGGTTTTCTCCACCAACACAAACATTCAAATGTTTTCTCCACTTCTCACCACCGAGAATGCACCCAAGAACCAAAGGTTCCAATTGTAAAATAATACAAGAGCAACAACCCCAAAGTCTAACTTCTTCAAACCAACTTCAACACTACCATTTCTTCAAGTTTCTTTGCAAAAACGAAAATAATACTTAAGCCATCACTCCAGCTCTGTCCAGCCACCATAACAACACAAAAATCTGGTCCCATCCTTGCTTCAAACATCAAAACCGAAAATCAAGAAGAAAGAGCCCCAACCACAACACCCACACATCAAGTTAAGCTCTATTCAACCCAAAACTCTCATAGAACTCCATTTTTATCATCCAATCCAAGAAAACCAAAGTAAATACGAAAATATGGCAGCAAAGAAGGAGAAAAACGAAATAGCTCTTCATTCAAACCAAAGACCCACCATGAAAATGCAAGAAGAAACACTTCAAACTCATGCTTCCAACTTCAAAGAACAAGAAATAAGATGGGGAATGGAAAGGTTTTTCACCACCACCAAGCAAAGACAACCAAGATTTAAGTAAGAGAAGAAGAAAATTGCATCTTTGTTCATTCAAATGGCCAAAACCGTGGGCACCCCAAGCTCTCCATGAGAGTTCATACAAAACCTAGAAAGTGAAGTGTAAAGTCTCCCTCCCCATGAAGTGACGGCTCCAAGTCCTAAATGCCGAGAATTTCACATTTTTGGTGGGTTCCACACACTACAAGTCAGCCCTAAAGAGATGCCACATGGCCCCCACAATTGGTTTTTTACATAAATGCCCCTAAAAGGGTCCAAAACACCTAGTTCTAATCAAGGGCTTCTAGAAAACGAAATTACAACTTTAATTAAAATCTAAATGACTAATTATTGAGTCTTGAATGTGTCACACCATATCCTAATGCTCCAGATGATATTTCCACAATTTCCCTGTAACCAAAAATACGCTTAATCAGCTCAAAATATCCAAATTAGCGAAAATACGAATTTCCGACCAAATTAAGCAGAATTCGGAAAACGGGGAAATAACAGACAATTAAACACAATTCCCTGGTTTATTTAAGTGCAGTAAACTGAATATGGTTCAAGAAATAACGACTCATCATTCGTACACCACCAGGGCGCCCTAAGTGGGCGCCTGAGCGTCGGGTTTCATGGATCAGGCCTAGTTTTTTCTCTGTTTCGACTCTTTTGGACCGAGCCCTGTTTTTACTCTTTTCCGACCCTATTTAAATGACCTTGGTGGTCTAGGTTTTGTATCTCTGGCAGAGAGAAGCGCAGCAGCACACTCTTTCTCTAATTCTTAGGATCTCTCTATCTCATTATCTTCCATTGTTCATATAGTTTCCTCATGTCTATGGGGAACTAAACCCTATTTGTTGTTGGGGGATAATGCAACCTTGTGAACTCTTATATGTTTTTTCATTAATTGTTAGAGCAATTCATCTTTTTCAATTCTTCTGTGTTTAACTCATTCATTAGCATGATTTATGAATTGCATGAGTGTCGGAAGGTTCCTTACGATTCAGGTTCTTGTTGAATTACTCCCAAGAGTAATATTGCTTAGGGATGAGGGTATGAGTCTTGGTCATCTTAAGCTCTTGATCTTCACATCTTTTTACCAGGAATGCTAGGAATTACATGAACTGGTAATTTGGGACAGACTTATTCGCCAAGGGATCGGGTTTAGGTAATTTAGTGAGTGACGTTAGCATTAATGCATAAAGAAGAATTCTTATATACATGAGAGGAAACTTGGTGAAATCTAACTCCAACAACATATTCATCTCATATTAAACAACATTTTTTCATCTTTGGCTACTCTACTATTGATTCAATTGCATTCATATTTAATTTTCTGTTCTTGCATTTGAAACCAATGATCTCTTTTTAAGTTTTAATTAATCTTGTTATCACACGACTGTGTAGCGCCGAGAGTCTTCTGGGATATGATAATTGGTCTTACCATTTTATATTACCTGTACGACTCGGTACACTTCTCAACCGGTCCCAACAGTATGAAAATTTGTTTAAAAGAGAAGTTAAAATTTGAAGACTTAAAGGATGAAAAACCTTTCCTTTTGGGTTCTATAAGAAAAATAGAAGTTTCCCTCTGTAGCATTTCCTCATTTTCTTCCTTGATAGAAATTTGTGTTCTTTCTTTATCTTTCCTTTCAAATTCTTCTCTTTCTCGCTTTTTTTCCTTTCCTTTTCTCTATTTCTCTTCTCTTTTCTCTTTTTCTTCTCTCTCTCTTTTCTCTCAATTCTCTTCTCTTCTTCGAATATCTCTTTTTCTTTTCTCATCCATGAGTTTTTCGAGCTTTTCTCCAAATTCAGTTTCCTTATGGAAGAAACCATTTATACTTTTAATGAAAGTATTTTCCTCTTGAATGAGATCTCTCATTAGCTCTAGGTTTCTCTGAATTAAAGGAGGTACAAACTTTCTTCTCATGAAAGCTTCTAATTCATTCTAAACACGAATGAAGGATTTTCTACCTTTCTTGACACTAGATTGCCTTTGGTTCCACCACTCACTTATATGTTCTTCAAATCTAGAAATGTATATAGTAAGGACATAGGATTCACTATCTTTAGAAAAAAAATGGAGGTATCTCGTCAATTTTCCTCTCCCAAGCTAAGTATGACAAAGCATTGATGTTTTTACCAAAGAATGGAATTTCTCTCTTAGCTTGGTAACACACTACACACTTCCTTCTATGTGAGAATTCTCTTTTTTGTTTGCCCTTGTTTTGATTCTTCATGAATTGGGCAAACATGTCCTTAAGTTTAGTTATTTCCTTATAATTTTGTTTCAAAATAATGCGTTCCGTAGACATCTTTTAATTCAAAAGTGTATTCCTAATTTGAAAAAAAGTTTAAGATTTCACCAAAGGACAGTTCCCAAGTAAGAGAGGTGATCCAAGGGCTTCTTAAATACCAAGTCTTACCTAGCCAGAATGCCTAAGGCTACTTACTTGACAAATTTTCAAAAGAATATTCACTAAGATAATCAATTATCTTAAGTGGTAATCGATTACCACAATGTATTTTGTGTAAATGTGAACCTCTCAAGAATAATTGATTATTACTTATGGTAATCAGTTATCCCAAAGTGTATTTTTAATGGAAAAGTATGTTTTGATGAAGAATGGACGTGGACCAAGCTTGAGGAGCGGTAGAACATGATGATAATAAGAGAATGAGATTAGTGGTTATGTTTAGGGTCAGGTTGACTTGTGGTTGAGGTTGGAGCACGAGTGAGTGTTGGGGTGTACCTAAGTATGTGGTTGATGAGCATTAGAGTGGTGGATAGGTCTACTAGTTGTACCTAGTAAATCCTGGTTCTATCTATGGATAAGTGTTTCCTTTTTCCTTATGCGTATAGGAAAGGTTGTTCGAATTAACTCCCCTTGTATGGGGGATGATGGTGCTTTCATTGTCCTTGTGTGGTAAGATTACATATTTCTTAGTTGGATTGTGGGACCACTCGAGCATATCTATAGGGGAAGCTATAGATTGGTCTGTAGGAGCGACTACAACCAGGTAAGGTAAGGTACAGGAGGGAGACTGACTCTTTCCACTATGGTATTCATGGTACGATGATGCTCATGGTGTTGTTCATGGCTGGGATAGTCATGATGATGATGTATCTATGATGATGATCATGGTATTGGAGATGCTCAAGGTGATGTTATGTTGATAGTGGTGTTACTATAATGGTTATAGTAAGGAGTTAGCGTAAGTGTTAATGAGTGGATAGACTAGGGTCTATGTGTGAGATGTTAGTAGTGAAATCAAGGGTCAAGGAATCAAGGATCGGGGATCGAGAATTGAGTAATTCATTGCGATTAAGTTTTCATGCTAGAGTATTAAGAATATTATTGTTATTACCATTGGGTATGAAGTGGTTCATGGTTGATATATATTGAGTGTAATTATATCTTATTATTATTATGATTGTTTTATCGGTAACTTACCCCATATGTGTTTGTGTTTGTGTGTTGTGAATGAAATTATCGGCGATGATCGTATGTGTTATACATGAGCAGATGATGTTGCAGATGGTGCTAAGACATGATATATTCAAGAGATGACGAGGAACAAACTTGCGATTTTAATGAAAGCTATTTTTGATAAATTTAAGACAATGTAGTTGGAGTTATTTGAATTCATTCATTATTTCCATTATTTGAATAATGTATTTGGAGAAGTCTTTTGGAACTCATCTATTTCGAATAAATTATGCATGTTTAAATGTTATGGTTTTGAAAAATACGTTTTCGCACTATAAGAAAGTTGAAAATTTACGGTTTTTGAATAACCCGTGACACCCAAGAAATTGGGGCATTATAGCATCGCAAATAACACATAATTTGGTAAAATAATTAGTGACATAAAGGTCGTCTTGAGAAAGAGTAGCAAATTCCATTAGTAGGTCTGATGTATGAGCAAGATCACCTTGAGAAAAACGATTATTTAAATCCATCTAAATGTCAATGGCTTAATCCATCCAAATCATGCTTTCTCTAATGAAAGGAGAGACTGAGTGGACAAGCCATGAGACCACCATACTATTGCACTTGTACCAAGCTTGAAAAGAAGAATGAATCTTGACAGGCTGTGGTGTTAACTCGAGAACAAATTCTACTTTATTCTTGGCTAGAAGTGTAAACGACTCCAAAAATGGTAATTGGTAGCATCTAAAACTGTAGAGACGAGAGCAATAACGAGGTTTTCATTCAGGTGTGCAGGTAAAGATAGTTTTGAGTAGGATCCTCACTTGGTTGACCAGAAGCTTTGGTAGTTATGGTGATAAAGAACGAAGCAAACAAAGGCAGCAAAACACATGCAATAAAAGTCTTCAAAAGAAGAGTTCTGATACAATCATAAGACATGAATAATGTAAGAAGAGAAACAAGCATGCAATAAAGGTCTTCAAGAGAAGAGTTTTGATACCATCATAAGACATTAATAATGTAAGAAGAGGAACAAACAAAGAGAGTACAAACAAGTAAAAACAAAGAACACTTTTATGTAAAGAGCAGTGTACAATTTATGATTCTATATGGATGAAGAAAAGAAAGGAAAAACTTAGATTTAAAAAGAAGGCAAAACAAAAACGTAAGAACATAGATAATGACTATAATGACTCTGAATCATATATTAATTGTCAAGCTCTATTACGAAACTTATCATTCTCCGTTAAGTATTTTTTTTTTTCAAAAGTCACTTTTTATTTAATTAAATTTCTTTCAACCAGTTATTACTTACTCAAGTCAAATATTCTTTCAATAAAATACTTTTGATTTAAATAAGAGTATTTTTTTTTTAAGAAGTCACTCACATATAAATTAACATAATAGTTAACATAATACTTATTTCGTTGTTTGTATTCCGAGTTTTTGTCGACTCTAATAATATACAGATCTTAGTGATTTACTTCCAAAGCTGAGTGCTAATGACTAGTCTAATAGTTTTGCATTTAAGTGTCTTAGTTAACGTATGCATTCAATTTGAAAACCTAAACATAATAAAAATATTACTATATATTGAAATTAAATTACTAATAAAAAAAACTGTTTAGAAAACCTATATCTCACCTACATCCTGGTAGAAAACCTATACACAGTTTTTGTGATAGATTGATAGGGAGATATTTGGTTAGAATGGTGGAGGTCATTTATCCTTTTTGGCCATGAAAAAGGCAGAAAAGGAAACAGGGGAATCCATCCATGAGATGCATCACTGTCATTAAAAGCAGACACAACTGCATGTACCTTTTCTAATGCAACAGTACCTTCAAATTATGAAAGTTAAAGCTGCATCTCACATGTGTGATTCCAACTTTCAAGACCAATCACTGGTTGGTTGGTCCTCATTTTCAAGCTAAGCACCTAACCATATATAACCCCTCACCAAAATCTTTACCTCTACCCTTTGCTTTCCTTTGCTTAGCAAGCATTGATTATGAACTAAGCAAAGCTTCTTCTTTCAGATGCATTAGCGGTAGGAATGAACCCACGTGAGTGAGCCCGTCATGCTCAAGTGGGTACCGTAGAAGTTCTTTTTCATTTTTCTCTTATGTACGAAAAGAATACAAAAAATATATATATATTTCTTATTAAGAAAACATTATAAATATAAAAATAAAATTTTCGTGACGTGGAACTTAGATTAAGTACAGTTTCTCACGAACACGATGTTCATCATATGTAATTAATCCATGTTCTAAAGGGAATATTCAGAAAGTTAAGTGGTTACTTTAGTAGTCAATTCTCCCGTCTTCTTCAGTCATTCTCTAAATTTGTGGCCTGTGATCTTTTGCTCCCCTTTTACACTCTTCCATACTTGGTTGTCGATTATCATATTTCCCTCCCACAGATCCAGCTTCTTCTTTTGAGAAAATCTCATGTAAATTAGTATCATTGTATTCGCCTTCACTGTGAGATTCAGCTGATTGCATTTGTTCTTCCCAGATACTTTTTGTTCAGGTTGTTAATTGTGAGCAGTGCTTCAAATTTCCACAATGGCAACTACATATTTCCCACTGAGGTGGGAGAGCACTGGGGATCAGTGGTGGTATGCATCCCCAATAGATTGTGCTGCCGCAAATGGACATTATGACTTGGTTCGTGAGCTGCTTAAAATCGACAACAACCACCTCTTCAAGCTCACTTCATTGCGCAGAATTCGCCGCCTTGAAGTTGTGTGGGACGATGAAGAACAGTTCAGTGATGTTGCAAAGTGCCGTTCACAGGTTGCACATAAGTTGCTTCTTGAGTGTGAGTCAAAGAGAGGGAAGAACAAGAACTCTCTCATCCGTGCTGGGTATGGAGGGTGGTTAATGTACACCGCTGCATCTGCTGGGGACTTGACTTTTGTGCAACAACTTCTTGAGAGGAACCCTTTGTTGGTGTTCGGAGAGGGGGAGTATAATGTCACTGATATCTTTTATGCTGCTTCCAGGGGCAAGAATTGTGAGGTTTTTAGGCAGATTTTTGATTTTGCAGTTTCTCCAAGGTTTGTCACAGGTAAAGGTGGGGTTTTGGAGGAGCATGTTGGGGATATTCCTCCTGTTTACAAGTGGGAGATGAGCAATAGGGCTGTCCATGCCGCTGCTAGAGGGGGTAGTGTGGATATTTTGGAGGAGTTTCTTGCTAATTGCTCTGATGTGTTGGGTTATAGAGATGCTCAGGGCTCTACTATATTGCATTCTGCTGCAGGCAGAGGGCAGGTTGAGGTGAGATTTTGCTGATTTTGTTCTCTTTAAAGTTGAGATTTTTAAATAATGCTCCATTTCTATGCATCAAAACGGTGCTACTTGTTGTGTGCTGTTTTCTTTAACTTATTTCTCATGGGCCTCTTCAGGAGTAGTACTAGTAAGAGACACTTCAAGAATCACAGTATAGTTTTGTTTGCCAAAGAGGGAAGGATAGAGCAAACCCTTGTTTTAGTCCCTAATATTGTATATGCGGTTAGAAAATGACACTCACTTAAATATTTTTGAATATGTGTTTTCCACACTTTTTTGTCAATTAGACACTTACAATCTATGGACTCATAAGCTTTTCACCTACAAAAGTCATAAACTCTACCATTAAGCCACCATTTATTCTCTATTATTGTCTAATAACTAAAGCATTAATGGTCCCACACTTAAAACATTCAACATCAGACTTACTTGATCAACCTCCTCGGTCTCCACTTTGTCCATGACCTTGCCAGTTCCGCTGATCGGTTTGCTCCTTGTCATCTTCATAATCACTTCCATCATCATTTTGGCCATGACCTCCTCGGTTTGCTCCTTATCATCTTCATAATCACTTCCATCATCATTTTGGCCATGACCTCCTCGTCCACGGCCTCTTCCTCTAGGACCACCTCGACCTCGAGTGTTCTGAGCACCTCCCTTCAAGTTAAGTTTTGCTTGAAGTACCTGATCGAGTGGCTTAAACATCATTCTCCTTCGCTGCTCGTGTGCCTCCAAAGACCCAACAAGCTCTTTAACCGAGAGCATGGTCAAGTCTTTGGACTCCTCAATTGCACACACAATATTCTTGAATTCCTTAGTCAGTGACCTTAGGATCTTCTCTACAATACGGTTGACAGGCAACACCTCTTCATTTCTTCCAAGTTGATTCGCTACCATCTCCACTCGAGATACATACTCGTCCACTCGTTCTCTACTCTCCATTCTTAGACTCTCAAACTCGCCTATGAGAGTTTGAAATCTAACTTTCTTTACACGGTTATCGTCTCTATAAACTTTCCCAAGAATCTGCTACTTTTCTCTTGAAGATTTAGCATTCACTATCTTCTCAAAGTTAGATTCATCAACACCTCGATACAGTATGTACAAGGTTGATTGATCCTTCACCCGTGATTTTCTTAATGAGGCAAGTTGGGCCACAGTCTGGTCTACATCTTCTGCGGGCTCTTCGTAGCCATTCGCTACAACATCCCAAATGTCTTAGGATCCAAGAAGAGCTCTCATCTGCACACTCCAATTGTCAAAGTTGACTTTCTTTGTCAACTGTGGCAGGAACACACTGTTTGCTAAGCTGGTCATCTCTCTCTCACTTTCTCTTTCTCACTTGGACACGCAGGCTCTCTCGGCTCTGATGCTAATTTATTAGAAAATGGCACTAACTTAGATATTTCTGAATATGCTTATGGTGTTTTCCACACTTTGTGTCAACTAGACACTTACAATTTATAGACTCGTATATTGGCTTGTCACCTACAAAGCCATAAACTCTACCATTAAGCCACAATTTATTCTATATTATTATCTAATAACTATAACATTAAACTAATGACCCTTGCACTCTAAAACTGACAAACCTCTTAAACAAAATAAATAACCCAAATAAATCTATCACATCTAAGTTTACCTTAAGATATTCAGTAATTGTTTTATTCCCTATCATTTGTCAGTAGTCACTTCAATGACTTTGTCATTTGTGTCATTTGTTAATACTTTTCTTCCCCTTTTTTATTGATGTCAAGGATCATTGAATTTTTAATGAAGAGATGGTTTAATATGAGGGTTCAAAGTGAGGACTGACTGTAAAAAAGTATAGGATGTTTCTTTGGTTGTTGATTGACTGAAAGATGCTTTGGGTGGATGCTATTACAGAAACTTGGAGTAGAATACTCAGATTACTTATTGAATTAAGTCAAAGTAGAACAAAGATCATATCTAAACCATTAGCATATGGAGGTGCACTTGGAGGAACATAATGTCCACTCCACTTAATTGTATCATTACATTTTTATCGTATCATTTGTTGTGGTGGTTTTATATTGTATCAAACTCTTCATGGGACTTATGCAGGTGGTTAAGTATCTCACATCATCCTTTGAGATAATAAACTCCACAGACCATCAGGGAAACTCTGCTTTGAATGTGGCTGCTTACAGGGGCCAATTAGCTGCAGTTGAGGCTCTAGTTTCTGCATGTCCTGCATTGGTTTCTACGAGAAACAATGGGGGAGACACTTTCCTCCATAAAGCTGTGTCTGGTTTTCAGTCTACCTCATTCAGAAGGTTGGACAGACAGGTTGAACTTTTGAGGCAGTTAGTAAGTTGCAAAAAATTTCACATAGAGGAAGTCATCAATGTAAAGAACACTGATGGAAGAACTGCACTCCACATTGGCACAATGGGTAAAATTCACATCGATCTTGTTAAGCTCCTGATGACTGCTCCATCAATCAATGTGAATGTGAGTGATTGTAATGGCATGACCCCACTTGATTACCTTAAGCAAAGTCCAAACACAGCAGCATCAAATATACTGATCAGGAAGTTGGTTGCAGCTGGGGGAACGTTCCACAATCAAGGCTATAATTCAAGAAAAGCCGCAGCTTCACACATGAAAATGCATAGTATTGGAGGCAGTCCTGGAACATCTTTTAGAATCTCTGACACTCAAATGTTCTTGTACACAGGAATTGAGAATGCATCAGATGCTAGTACGGATCAGGGAAGTGTAGGAATGAGTTCATCTTCATCAGACCATACTGCATATGACTCAGCAGTAGAAAACAGACCTTCAACAACAAGCATAAGGCCATCGGTGGCTGCCGGGTTGAAACGAGTCCTTCAGTGGCCACTGGTGAAGGATAAGAAAGATGAGGGGATAAGGAAATCAATGGATGAGGGTTCAGTGGACTCATGCAGGAAATGGGACACCACAGATGAAATTCCAACTCCACTAAGACAAAAGTTCTTCAGGCATTCAACACTTCAGAACAACAAAAGGAACCTATCTGTAAGGAGCTACCAGTCAAGTCCAAATGCTAAGAAGAGATTTGCTTCAGGACTGGTACATGTGAAGGTTTCAAGAAGATCAAGCTCTAGCTCATTTTCTATATCATCATTGTCATCCCCTAGATCCATAGATAAGCAAAAGGGTTTTTGTCTTGACAATGATGTTGCTGGACCGTCTTGCACAAGTCACCAAAATGATAAATCAACAATTTCAGGGAAGAGAGCTTCTGTCAGAAAAAAGCTAAGGGGCCATTATTTCTGTTTTTCAAAAGCCTCAGTAGTCAGGGAGCAAGAAAGCCATTGTTACAAGGACCATGATGTTTTTGTGAGTGGCCTAATTGGATGAAATAAGCTTATTTCTGAACTGGTTATCATCAATTACAGAAGATGAAAACGTCCTTCTTAAAGATACCAGGGCTTCTAATGCAATAATTGTTTGCAGGTTTTATAGACAGTAGTATGTGATGAATTAAGTTTTATTCATCCTCAGTACTACTTGTTATCGAATTACTCCATAGTTAAAATATGCTTCATGGGATCAAATCAACAAAGTTTGGTGTGTACAGTGAGAATTTGTATTTCACATAAAATGTGCTTATTTTGCATGTTCAAAAACAAGGTGAAGGTTTATGAGAATAACTATTGAATCACGTCAGTGCTTCACCGGTGTGAGTGAGACTACACATATAATACTTGTCTAGCTTCTGTCCTTCATGATACGATATAAGTTTCATTTATTTCCTATTTTGTGATTCTTTTTATTCTGACATAGAAATGGAAAAAGTAATATGATTATTTAGTATGTTCGTATGACGTGTAAATTGAACTCCATAAAATGTTAATATTTGAATATGTTTATTTTTCTTGTTCTAATTCAATATCATGCCATATGTTTACAGATAAATTTTGTCTGAATATCCTGTACAAAAAAAAAAACCATGTTTTGTTTTTATGAGTAAGGAATAGTTGTTTAATCAATTTAAGGTTAGGTTTTCTGTTAAATATGTAAACTCATGAATACACTATGCAAACATCTAAATATGTGTAGTAACACTAGTCTTAAGGTGAATATTCATTCTCTTCCTTAAGCAAGTTTGTTAAAAACTGTTAGAATTATGTTTTTTGTAACTGTTTTAATTTATTTTAATTTATTAGATAAGACTGAGTAAATAAGTGGTTGTTACACTTTAGGAGAAAATCCCGTAATTTATCCACTTGAAAACTGTTAAGTGGATGTTTTAGTTTATTTTTGAATTTTTTTGAATCATTATATATGTAGTGATGGTATATTGAATAAATAATCATTTTCCTGAATTCAGAAATTATCCACCGTCTTCTATCTTTATTTCCCAGTTGCTTCATTTTTCTTCTAAAAACCAACAATTGGTATCAGAGCTTTTTTCTTACGGGACCTGTGAAAATGAATGTTGAATCAAATTTCTCACAAGTTGCAGCTTCAATCTTTGATGGAGAAAGCTACGATCTTTGGGCTGTCAAAATGAAAACTTACCTGGAGGCTCTAGATCTTTGGGAAGCTGTAGAAACAGATTATGAAGTTCTTTCGCTGCCGGATAATCCTACTATGGCCCAGATCAAAATTCACAAGGAGAGAAAAACTAGAAAAGCAAAGGCAAAATCATGTCTATTTGCTGGTGTTTCTCAAACCATCTTCACAAGAATTATGACTCTTAAATCAGCCAAAGGAATTTGGGATTATTTAAAGGAAGAGTACGCTGGGGATGAAAGAATAAGAAGCATGCAAGTGCTTAATGTAATGAGGGAATTTGAATTGGAAAGGATGAAAGAGTCTGAAAAAATCAAAGAATACTCAGACAAATTGTTGGGTATTGCCAACAAGATAAGGTTGCTGGGCAGCAATTTTCCTGATTCCAGAATTGTTGAGAAAATTCTGGTAACAGTGCCAGAAAAGCATGAAGCATTTATTGCTTCTTTGGAGAACACAAGAGATTTGTCTAAAATCACATTTGCAGAAGTGCTACATGCATTCCAAGCCCAAGAGCAACGAAGGTTGATGAGGGAAGATCATGTTGTTGATGGTGCTCTTCTAGTCAAAAGCCAACAAGCCAGAAACTACAAGAAGAATCATCCAGCCAGTAGTCAGAGCAATACAAATAATTACGATAAAGGAAAGGGTGGAAAGAAAAGTTACCCACCTTGTCAACATTGTGGTAAAATGGGTCACCCTCCATTCAGATGCTGGCAAAGACCTGACGCTAAATGCACCAAGTGCAATCAACTTGGGCATGAAGCTGTCATATGCAAAAACCAAAATCAACAACAAGAGGAAGAAGCTAAAGCTGCTGATCAGGAGGAGGAGGAAGACCTGCTATTTGTAGCTACTTGTTTCTTGAACAGTGAATCATGTGAGAGTTGGTTGATAGATAGCGGTTGTACCAACCACATGACCTTCAACAAGGCTCTTTTCAGATATTTGAGGCCAACTGATGTCACCAAAGTCAGAATAGGTAATGGTGATTATATCTCAGTCAAAGGCAAGGGGACAGTTACAATTACAAGCTGTGCAGGCACAAAGCTTATTCCAGACGTTCTTTTCGTTCCTGAAATTGACCAAAATTTGTTAAGTGTTGGTCAACTGATTGAAAGAGGATTTAGAGTTATTTTTGAAGACAAAAATTGCTTGATTAAAGATGCAGCTGGTCAAGACATGTTCAAGGTGAAAATGAAAGGTAAAAGTTTTGCTCTAAAACCATTGGAGGAGGAGCAAACTATTTTTTCATTCAAGGAAAATGTGACAGAAATCTGGCACAAGAAGCTAAGTCATCCTCATCATATTTTGGGTGCAAAAAGTTTCTTTTATTTTGCAGCAATGGCTGCAACATTAATGTTGATCTTTTTCAATGTGGTTGTAGTTTGCCATAGAGGCAAAACAAATTCTTTCATTAGAAATGTCGATAGGGTTAAGGACATGCCCCTTTAAAGTGATGTATTTGTTGCCCCTTCTAGCTACAATGCTATGGTCATGATCGTATCATGTTTGACCATGGACAAACTAGGAAACAGTTTAATACGTTATTGGAATGAGGAGGAGCTTCTTGACTATGAAGACGAAGAAAAAAAGGAGCCTGAAGGTGTTAATAAAATCAACGGTAAATCTGTCAAGAAGAGTTATGTTGGAATTCACATTTCAGGAGTAAGATATGTTTTTCTGAAGCCAGATTGATCTTTCATGGACTTTCGCAGTTCAAAAAGCAAGGAGGAGTGTTAGAATTATGTTTTTTGTAACTGCTTTAATTTATTTTAATTTATTAGATAAGACTGAGTAAATAAGTGGTTGCTACACTTTAGGAGAAAATCCCGTAATTTATCCACCTGAAAACTGTTAAGTGGATGTTTTAGTTTATTTTTGAATTTTTTTGAATCATTATATATGTTGTGATGGTATATTGAATAAATAATCCTTTTCCTGAATTCAGAAATTCTCCACCGTCTACTATCTTTATTTCCCAGTTGCTTCATTTTTCTTCTAAAAACCAACAAAAACAGAAGGCTGGAACAATATATTATTTTTATTTGCTCCTAAAAATGTTATCTTTATCATTGGGGATTTCATATATATGATGCAACATCCCATACTATCAAAGGAACTGTGAAAGATACTGTCAGAAGAAAATTTAGTAGGAATACAGAGAAAAGTAGAGAATTTTCAGAGAGGAAAGTAATTTCTGCATAAAAATCTTCCCATCCCCATTCATTAACATTGTGCTATATAACCTGCACTTTTTGCATAACCGTTTTACTGGGAAAAAAACAAAAGAGCAATTAAGTAAGATTCTCATCATGTCCTCATAACAGAATTTTCCTTTGTGCTAGGACCAGGACACGTCACTACAAAACCAGAAAAACGTTGAGGCACATGTGATGCTCTCTATGGCCTTCCTTCATGTGTTGTGGCCTCAACTGAGTCTTGTGGGGACCCCTCAACTGTCTCAGTGACTACACCAATAGAGTCCATAGTATTAGTGAGAGGTATTGGGTTATTAATCCTAACATCTCCCCCGGTTTGAGTAACACCTTGTCCTCAAGGTGGAATTGGTCTTTGAACTGTGACCATGGTTCCCAACTGGCTTCTTCTAGGGGCATGCCTTGCCACTGGACTAAGACCAGAATACGCGAGTCCGCAGAAGATGAATCCCGTTTCCAATCAATAATGGCAGTAGGTTCTAAAACTGGTTGCTTATCATGAATCTTTGATGGTAATTGGAGAGGAGAAGAAGGAAGAGGTCCCTTATGAGGGCGTAATAAACAGACATGGAATACATTATGTATTTTTGTTGTTGCGGGAAATGCTAACTCATAAGCTACTTCGCCGATCTTGTAGGTAATTTGGAATGGCCCAAAATATCGCTTCTACGGTTTACTCGAATATGGGCCAATGACAGAGACTTGACGGCGAGGTCGTAAACGAACATAGACCCATTCACCAACATTGAAATGGAGATCACGCCTAGAGGAGTCAGCCCAATGCTTTATTGATTCTTGGGCTTTCTTTAAGTTGGAACTGAGCTTGCGTAATATTTCTTCACAAGAAGAGAGTTCATATTGTACTACAGCGTTAGAAGTGTCCGTAGTGATTATTTTAGGCACTGTTGGTGGTGGAAAGCCAAACATAATCTCAAAAGGAGTGAATCCCGTTGAGGAGTTGACAGAGGTATTGAAGTTCCACTCTGCCCAAGCTAGGTATTTGCCCTCATTGAGATGGTTTGTCATGAACGAAGCAACGTAAGTACTATTGCAACACTTTGTTTGCCACCTCAGTTTGCCCATCAGTTTGAGGGTGGTAAGCGGTTGACATTTGAAGCTTAGTGTCACTCAAACGAAAGAGCTCCCGCCAAAATTGGCTGAGAAAGATCGGATCGTGATCCAAAATGAGGCTATGAGGGATGCCATGATGTTTACAGACAATATTAATGAACGGTTCAGCAGCTGATAAGGCTGTGAAGGATCAGGGAAGCAGACCAAAATGAGCCCCCTTTGAGAAACGGTCAACCACCACTAAGATTGTTGTGAAACCTTTATATGATGGAAGACCTACAATAAAATCCAAAGAAAGGTCCTCCCAGCAATGAGAATGTGGTGGTATTAGTTGCAAAAGGCCCGGAGTTCGCTGAGTAGGAATCTTTGTCTTTTGGCAAATTGAGCACTTGGCTATAAAATCCTAAACATCCTTACAAATAGTCTTCCAATAGAATTGAGCTAACAACCTACTAAGTGTGCGAGCAACACAAGTATGCCCAGCCATTGGTGTTGAGTGGAATTCATAGAGGAGTAAGGGAATAAAAGGATTGTAGGAAGGTAGCCATATCTTGTCCTTGAAGGTGATGAAATCCCGGTGAACTGTGTAGTGAGGAAAATCACTTGGTGCAGTAGAGATTTTTTCCTTAAGATCCTGAAATTCATCATTAGTAGTAAGGGAAGATTTAAGGGCATCCAAAAAGTCAAGCTAAGGGATGGTCATGACCAACAAGGAACTCTCGGTAACATTAGTATGTTAGAGGGCATCAACAGCAATGTTAGATTTTCCAGCACAATACTGGATTTCGAAGTCATAGCCGATCAATTTAAAAAGGTATTTATGTTGCTATGGGGTGAGGATAGTCTGATGCATAAGCTCCTTGATGGAACGTTGATTTGTTTGGATTATGAAATGGCGGCCAAGCAGGTATTGACGCCACTTATGTATAGCAAATGTGATTGCGCATAATTCTCTTACATAAGTGGATGAGTTGCACAATTAGGGGCAAAACTACTTGCTGAAATAAGCGACCAGGTGACCCTGCTGAGATAAAATTGCACCCATTCCCACACCTGAAGCATCAGTTTGAACGGCAAATGTGGATTCAAAATTAGGAATCACCGGTACAAGTTCTTGTAAGAGTATCTGCTTGAGCTTTTCGAAAGCAGATTGGGCCACATCGTTTCAAAGGAAAGCATCTTTTTTTTAACAACTCGGTCAAAGGATGAGCGATGGAGGCATATCCCTGCATAAATTTTCTGTAGAATCCAATAAGGCACAAGAAGCCTCACATTGATTTGATCGTAGAAGGTTTAGGCCAATTACAAACTGCTTCGAGTTTATCAAGGTCTGGCTGTACCTGCTGATGAGAAACGATATGCCCCAAATACTGAATAGAATGGCGTCCAATCAAACACTTGCTACCTTTCAACTTAAAATGATTTGAATGCAGTAGATCAAATGTGATGTCAAGATGTGTAATATGAGAATCCATAGAGGGACTATACACCAGAATATCATCGAAAAAAATGATGATGAACTTACGTAAGTGAGGTCGAAAGAGATCATTCATTGTTGCCTGGAAGGTGGGGGGGGCATTATAGAGCCCAAAAGGCATAACTCAGAACTCAAAGGGACCATTATGAGTACGAAAAGCAGTCTTCCTTGAGTCCTCGGGCACCATAAAAATCTGATGGAACCCCGAAAGGAGATCTAATTTCGAGAACCAACAGGCATTACCCAACTCATCAAGAAGCTCATCAACAGTAGTAATTGGGAATTTATCTTTTATGGTGATGGAGTTTAATGCTTTGTAATCAACGCAGAAGCGCCAAGTTCCATCCTTCTTTTTAACAAGGAGGACTGGGAAGAGAAAGGACTATTACTAGGCATAATAAAACCAGAATCTAGCATCTTTTGAACCTGAGATTCGATTTCATGCTTCTGAAATTGAGGGTATTGATATGGTCGAACAGAGATGGGGGATGAATTTGGGGTGAGGTTAATAGAATGGTCAGTGGGGTGTGAAGGGGGGAGAGCTGTAGGAATGGTGAACAATGAGGAATATTTGGAAATGAGGCCTTGTAATTGAGGTTCAGAGGCGTTGGGAAGCATTCAGGGTGTAAGGGTTGGTTCAGAATTAAGGGTAGTGTCATGGGGGTAGGATAAAGGTGTTGGGGGAGAGGTTGTAGGGAAAGTTGGAATAGAGCCTCTACTCTATTGGTGGTTTGCAATCTCTTGAGTTGATGGGCCAAGATAGGTATGGGATTTGGGTCTTGGTTGCCTTAACTCCACCAAGGAATTTTTCCACATAAAACGCATAAATGGACCATTGTAGTCCATATGGAAAGGGCTGATCAATTGTAGTCAGTGTACCCCCAATACAACATTTGTGCCTGATAGGTCTAAAGGGTAAAGATCAATGGGGAATTGGTGTTGGGCTAAGTGAAGGGTGACATTGGAACATAAAGTCGAACAAGGTAAGAAATCACTATTTCCAACCATTACTCGTAATGGGCTTGGTGTCGGTTCTCTAGGCAATTGTAAAAATTAGGCCACTCGATTTTGAATAAAATTGTGGGTAGCCCCACTAACCACCAAAGTCTAAACACTATACCCATTTATGGATCCTAAGATCCGAAAAGTGTGAGGGCTCCACTGGCTTAAGAATGCATGAAGGCTAATGAGGCTTGCCTCTGGTTCGTGTGGCACAGTAACACTTTCATCGATGGTTAGTTCCGCCGGTGGGTCGTCAGTGTCGAAACAAATAAATAAGAGGAACTGAGGTTTGCAACGATGACCTCGAGTATATCGCTCATAGCAATTGAAACTGAGGTTTTTGTCCCTCTGAACCTGCATCTCTGCTTCAGTGAGTCTCCGAATGGGTAGTTTTATGGGTGGTATAAGGAGAAGAGGTGGAAGTGGTTGGGGTATGGGCAAGGTAGATGAGGTGGGTGACGTGGGTGGAGGGCGGAAGAATTTGGTGGGTGTTCTGGTGTGGGTTTGGATTTTTCATCCTGAAGTTTGGCTAAAGCAATGGCTTGGGGAAGATATGTCGATTTAAGGGTTGTGACCTCATGACGGATATGTGGTTTGAGGCTCGAAATAAAACACCTGAGGTAAAAGGAAGGAGGAAAATCGGAGATACGATTGGCAAGAGTCTCAAACTCAAAGAGATAGTCATGGAGTCCCTGGGTTTGGGAAAGCTTACATATAGCGGCTATGGGGTCTTCATACTTGGATGGTGTAAATCGCAGTTACAATGTGCGCAAGAAAGCCTCCCATGAAGTGAGGAGACCATTGTTAAACATCCACTAGAATCATGCCAAGGCTGGGCCTTCAAGATAGAATGAGGAGACCTGTATACGCTGTCTCAGTAATTACACCAAAAGAGTCTATAGTATTAGTGAGAGGTATTGAGTTATTAATCCTAACAAACTCCATTCTCTTTTTCCAATTTATGCTAAAATTCACGGGGTTTGCAATATTTTTTATGATTAAGATGACTTTCATTGTATAATCTGAAATTATAAATTTGATAAGATAATAAAAAATAAATATGATACATCTGATCTTGTGTTTTGTAAGATTTGGTATTAGTTTTTCCGTTTTAGAAATTAACTCTCTAGCCAGGTTCTGGAGGAACTTGTCTTTCATGTTTCCCAATTCGTGATTTTTTTCAATGTACATTTAATTAAATTTTGTCTTTTCTGAACTGGAGGTATGTAAAGGGAGTTTTCATTGCATTGGGTACAAAAATTTGGAAATATAGCTACGTCTTTACGACATAGATATTTTTGATAGTAGGTTTGTGACTTTCTTTTTGCTTCCTTAATCATTTTGTTGGTGTGTGTTGATTTTATAATTCCTTAAAATATTCTTGTTGATGTGTGTTGATTTTTACTACACTCAGAAAATATTGATTTCTTGATCTGTCGAAATTATGTGTTTGTGTTTTTTATTTAATTAAATCTTTCTTCTAATCATCTATAGGAATGTTAGTCGAGCGGATATAGACCTGGGGTTTCTTAAGTATAATTTTATCTTTGTTCCTTAAAATCTTTCTTCTAATCATCTATAGTAAAAAAAATTTATCTTTGTTTCTATCTATAAATACTAGAAAAAAATATATATATTTAGTGTTGATTAAAAGTTGATACCGATAAATAGAAATTGAAGCTAATTATGTAATAGTGTAATATTTGTATTTCTTGTACAAATTTTAAAAGTATAGACATTAATTTATTAGTGTTGATCACATAGCATACTCTAAAGAACGTAGGCTAAATCTACGCTAATTCATTAAAAATATTTAAATTGACTTCTTTTTTTATTAAATTGTTTAGCATGAGTTAAATTGATGTTAATTGTTTTTTATTTCAAAATATGATTCAACTAAATAAAATATATTTTTAATATTAATTTAATTTGTTTTGGTTTAGTCAATGCTAATTTAGAAAAGTAATTTCTTATAAAATGTCTTCATTTTCAATCAAATAAAATAATTGAAACAATTGTATTGGATGAAGAATAAGAGTGAGTGTTTGTGAGTGAATTTCATTCTTTACATACTTAATTATAGACTTTTAAATTAAAAATAATATATTGTTCTATTCATTGTCAAAATCCACAAATTAATAGTATATAAATTAGCGTCCATTTAATTGATATTAAAAAATAAATATTAAAAATATATTATATTAGTTTCAAATTAAGCCATACTAATTTAAATCAATAATAAGATATATAAAATTATAATAATATCAATGATACTAATTCAACAAATATAATTGCTAAAAATAAATAAGATTAGCTTAAGTTAAATATTTTCCTAAGAATTTTGCCAACCGTAAAAAATGTATTTATCAGTTTTGGTAATGAAAAAAAAAAAAAAAACCTTTCATCAAATTTTTTTATTTTTGTAGTTAATTGACATTAATTTTATTTACTTTTAATGGATTTTATTAGTACAAGTTGAGCTAGCGCTCGCAAATATTTATACATTAAAAAAGTAGTTAGTGTTAAATTAGATTTGGCTCGAATTATAAAATTGACTTAACAGTAAAAGTTAGAAGAGAAGGTAAAAAAAACTATGAATTCAATTCTTGATAGAGAAAATGAAATAAGTTGTGAATTCAACTCTAAAAAAAGCTTAGATTTGGATATGTCAACCTGTGTCAATAGCTAAATATTTTAAAACATTCTTACGTTTTTTTACTTTTTTAAAACAAATTAAATTTGTGTTGCATTAAATTTTTAAAACAAATTTAATAACATGTGTCGCATTACAGTCAACTTAGTGAAATATAATAACATCACAATTTGATAGAGAATTTGAAAGCTAATTTGATGTTTTTTTGTAGTGAAAAATTGTATCCTATTTTGGTCGGATAGTAGGCATATTTATGCCCATAGTACTCGGTCTTTTGTACCATCCCAAATATTTATGAACTAATTTTTCTATAAAAAATAAAAATCAATATAGAGAAAATATAATATTATCAAGATTTAAATGTCAAATAATGAGAACGAAATTTGGATAAATCTTTAAACAAAGTATCAAATAAAAATTACAAAAAAATGTTGGATAATTATAGAAAAACAGTAAACAGTTATACAAAATTAAAATTTCATTACAAATACAACATTTATTATTTTTATAATGAAAGAAAAAGTACTTTGGGAATGAGTAAACTTGGTGAATAATGTGTTGGTGTTACTATTGTGTGAGAATTGATGAATCAAGTTATCAAGATTTGAACATCTGGCTTTAAATATTGTTGATAATTGAACACTTGTACGTTTAAAGAGTTTGTTATGTTGATTTAGATGGTATGTAATTGAATTCTATGAACGAATTTCTTTATAACTCTTGTTGGATTTCTGTGCAACAACCTAAGTATACCAATAAATATATGAAATGCAAGAAAACATTACAAAAAGTAGGAAGTGTGATTGAATAATGTTTCAAATTCTTTTGCAAATCAACACTTATTAACTATTGCAAGGGTTAGATGATATGTAATAGTTGATAAACGTGTTCATTTTTAATAAAGCGATTTAGGAAAAGGTTTTAAACTAGGGAAGCAATAAATCATGTATTTTTATATTAGTTCACTTAATCTGAGCTACGTCTAGTCTCCCTTAAGACCTCTTAAGGGGTTCTATTAATCTTTTTCAAAGATTACAAACGGGTATAAACCATTCCTGGTATACACTGAGTATTATCAATCACTCCTGGTTCTCCTAGTCAAGCTCACTAGTCCAAGTTTAATCACTCCTAATATACAAGTACTATCAACCACTTTGGTTCCCCTAAACAATTATCTAGAAAGTTTAATTCAACTAAGTTAAACAATACAAGTGTTTTAATTCATTTCTAAATATACAAACACAACACATATTTTGATAACTCTCAAAGAAAGGATAAATACAATACAATGAAATCTGAGAATTTCTAGTGTTCTTTCTCTTAGAATAAAGAGTCACTAGTGTAGAAAATACATATTATGACAGGTAAAATGGACCTTCTATGACAGGTGTTCTAATGATATAATTGTAGTAGTCATAGAAAGTTTACGCTTTCTATGACATTGCAAAAAATACGTCATAATAGGAGCTACCTAGTATAACGTACTTTATGTCACCTGTCATAATATGTCAATCTACTATGACATACTTTATGTTACTAGTCATAATATATCCACTTTACTATGACATAGTTCTATTTACTTGTCATAATATCCTCAACTTCTATGACTTAATTCTCTTCACTTATAATAATATCTCTGTGTTCTATGATAGGCATTCGTTCACCTATCATAATACGTGTTATTTACATTTAAGTTATTATGACAGACATTGACATGTACATCATAGAAAGCATGCTTTTTTAAAGTTATTCCATGTTTTACCATCTCATTCATTCAATTTACTTGGAAATTAAAAAATTCAACAAAACAAATAATTTATGGAAATCATTTCATTCATTAAATTGCCCAATAATATTTAAAACATTATTTGTACATAAAAATATATATTGAATCCAAATATTGTTCAAAAGATTGTAAAATGACATTACATTGTACATTAACCTACATATACAATACTAAATTGTAGTAAAGTTTCTACAAGTTACAAACTAATGGAAGCTCCTCCAAGCTTTACAGCATGACAAGTTAACCGCATAAAGAAGCAATAAAGTGAACATTGGATGTAGCGAAATTGATGTGGAAAGTGTTTAATGAAGGCTTGACTGGAGTGGATGGAAAGTATTTGGAACCTCTAAGCTCAAACAACCTTCCTACCAAGGAAGGAAGCTATAGGAGAGTGAGAGAATGTGAAAACAGAGTCTGACCAAAGAGTATAAGAAGCTAAAAATTTTTTGCAGCATTTCATTACACTTCAAAGTGAACATTTACATTTCATAGGCTCTCTTATTTATAGGTGAAGAGGAGCCTTTCATCTAATACAAATTCCCTCCAATTTTAAAATATTTCCTACTAGAGAAGTCAGTTGTCCCCAGGCACATAACCCACGTTAGCTCTCAAGATCAATAAAGTGCACATGTAAAATGCCACTCTGTAGGCACTAGGTGCACCAGGTTTTGGGTTGGGCACGATTTGATTTTGTAAGCCAAAATCCTTCACAAATTATGATAGCTACCGTGACCAATAAGGGCTGGCGGCGACGACTGGCACCCTCGGAGACGCCTCTAGCGGGGCATAAACTGGTACGGCATTTGGTTTTGTTGAAGCAAGGTTCGCACAAGAGAAGGAATGATTGGTCGTTGAACGCCTTCAGAGTTGATCGGCGGCGACGCCACCGGGGGCATCGGGAGCGGTGATGATGTCTCGCCATGGCGACGTCTTTGTCCCACGCGTAAAAGAGAGCGCGCGAAAAGGGAAAGGGCCCCGACAGGCAGTGGCGTAGGCGACGCCGCCGGCGATACCCATGGCCGACCAAATGGAGGTGTGTGGCGGCGAGAAGTCAGTTGAAGAGGGTATAGAAACAATTGTCGAAAGCAAGTTCTCAGTTCAAGCGATGAGGGGCAACTGTCGGAGTTAGGTTGATGGCAGTGTCGTGCGAAAATGAAGCGGAAAGGGTTTCACGCTGAGAAAGTCGAGGGTGACGCCGCCTTTGTCGCTCCTAATCACCTTTGGCAGTGGAGAAAATTATGATAGCTACCGTGACCAATAAGGGTTGGCGGCGACGACTGGCACCCTCGGAGACGCCTCTAGCGGGGCATAAACTGGTACGATGTTTGGTTCTGTTGAAGCAAGGTTCGCACAAGAGGAGGAATGATTGATCGTTGAACGCCTTCAGAGTTGATCGGCGGCAACGCCACCGGGGGCATCGGGAGCGGTGATGATGTCTCGCCATGGTGACGTCTTTGTCCCACGCGTAAAAGAGAGCGCGCGAAAAGGGAAAGGGCCCCGACAGGCAGTGGCGTAGGCGATGCCGCCGGCGATACCCATGGCCGACCAAATGGGTGCACCAGGTTTTGGGTTTGGCACGATTTGATTTTGTAAGCCAAAATCCTTCACAAATTTAATTCGGAAACCAGGCACCCAATTTGGAAGTCAAATAGAAGCTCTCGAAAGCTTTGCTCTCTTGCTTCCTTTATCTAAAGAGGCTTTTGGCTGGTTGGTGAAGTGACGGGAAAACACTAGAAGGAGGGTTGAATAGTGTTTTCATAACATTTTTCTCGGCTAAACGGCTAAGCATGATATACATAACACTGAGTTAGTTGTGCTTTAACTGTAAACCCAATTTCTTGAAGATCGTTTACAAAAGTAGCTCAATACTTTCCAATAAATGTTTAAGCAACAACAAGTTAAAGGAGAAAACGCCAACTAAAATCTTGATGCTAAATTTGAGTGTCTAGAGTGATTGTCTTCATCAATAGACATTCGCTTACAAAGAGAACTACAACACACACAATTTTTATATTGGTTCACTTGTTAGAGCTACATCTAGTTCTCCTTTATGTTAACTTAGAGGGTTTCATTAAATATTCAACGAAGTACAATTGTGTGTTTTAAACCACTCGTGATGTTCCTAGTCTTATTAAGTAACCATTGTTACTTCTGACTAGTTGAGTCTGTCTCACTCCTGATTACGTAGTATTATTCACCACTTTTGGTATCCCTAAACGATTCTTATATCATTGTGATAGATCGTCTAGTTGAGTATCACTCACTCTTGGTTGTGTAACCTCTAGTTATCCTAAACTAATTAAGTATTCACACACAAGAGAGAGAGAAAAAGAGAAAGTAATTAAATGATATTCTTAGTAATTTAAATGGACTTTATGTGAAATAAATATTAGCTTATATAGTTTAAATTCTTAATAAATGAATAAACATAAATTAGACATAAAATTAAATTATAATTTATAGGTGAAAAAAATTATTTTACAAATCAATTATTGAATTAAACTTGAATTCTATTTTTTAAAATAATTTTTTTAATTATGATTAAACTTCGTATGTAAATTATACTCTTAATAAGTGTCTATTTCTTAAAATCGATAATTCGTGTTTATATACTTAAACAAGAGAGAAGGAAGAAATAGGTACCTAACTAGATCAAGGTAAGGTAATTGTGAAAGTAACACTATTTTAAAAAAATAAAAACCATGTAAGATATACTTTTTAAAAGAGAAAATAAAATCTAAATGAAAGTACGAAAAGTCCAAAAATTTCAATCACCAAATTAAATATTAAAAGCCATAATACCGAAAAAGAAATATCAATGAGTGATATATTAACCCTCTTCCCTATCAACAGTGATATATTACAATTATATGAAGTCAGCTTCCTTCATGCAACCATCCCTCTTAAGAATAAAGAATTTCTAACTCTTGCAAATATGAAACATAAGCTTATTTTAACCAACTGCTACTAAATAGCACTAATCAAACACCACTGGCATACACGAAACAGAATATCAAACAAACAAACGAGAAAACAATCTATCTTCCTATGTCCATGGTTCTTAAATAACGACCGACATGAATCCCAATGTCAGGGAAGTTCGTTCCATAAAATTCAATAGTTAAATAGAAAGATCTCTCGTAAAATGAAACAATACACGGGTCCGAGATGGATGAGAAAAGGTAAACGCATCTCGTGCATGGAACACTTTTATCTCAAACAAAATTACAACACTTCCGGTTGTCGTTACACTAAACCATTAACTTAGCTGAACGAATTTGAAATGATGAAAAACCTTAATCATCTGTCTGACAAATTATTGCCAACAGTATACTTTGCTTAAGAGAAAATCAAACATGGGGCAGCTAGTTGACAACATCAAGAACCAGCTTGCGAGACTTTAGAACTGACCACCTCAAGCGACGGTAATAGGCAGCCTGAAGTAGTGCCAGAGACAGTACAAATATCCATTTAAATCCCATCTGCATATACAAAACTATAGTCAGAAACATATGATATAGTTATTATGGTCCCTATTGATCTGGTGGAAACATGATATTAAAGGAACAAACCAGTTTCCTCTCTTCCATCTCGGGTTCGGCAGCCCAACTTAGGAATGACACAACATCTTTCCCCATCTGCAACAAAACATTAGAAAAAGCTGAGTTCTTTCTTTCTAATGTCCACAAACCAGTTTGTAAGATTTATTAGACCATTCTACACAAATAAATTTGCTACCTGAGCTTCTGTAGCAGGGGTACCATCTTCATATTCCACAGCACCATCATTAAGCATTTTAGGCATGGCAATTGCTCCACCCGGAAAGTAAGGATTATAATGAAGTCCTTCCCTTATCTACATTATTATTTTATATATAGCCATGAATAAAATTTAAGAATACAATATTAGAACATTACTACAGGAACAAAATTATAAATGTTGATTTCACGAGAATTATAAATTACAGGAAGTATATAAAAGCTCATCACTAGATGGGTATGTATGTACGACCCAAGAGTAGTTTAATGGGCGTTAGATAATGGAAAATATCCACAATTCAAAAATCCACTGCAGAAATAAATGGAAGCCATAACAGGATATGGAATAAGATTGCGGATTCAAAAATCAATTACAGAAATAATTGGAAGTCATAACAGGTTATGGAAGAAACACTGCAGACAAATAAATACAATATATACATGTACATAAATAAATAAAATGCAGAAATATAATTAAAATACAGAAATAATGAAAGACAACCGTACAGTCAATAACAGTTATAAGTCTAAAAATTTAAATAATAAAATCAAAGCAAAACACCACCAAGGTCAAGTTCAAAACTTAAAATGATAACAAAAGACGATAAAAGTGTCCTAAATTTCTTAGTTTGATTGCGATTGTGGTGCTAGAAAGTAGACATTCAGGTGTTTCAGACTTCTAAAGAATTCATATTGGATAGAAAAGAAGGAAAAAAGAATAAAAAGAGAGGGTGGCGCTGAAGAACAAAAGAGGAAAGAGGAAATAGAAAAATGAAAAACGTGAAGACCTTGCAAGTTTGGGTCAGGTTGCATCATGAGAATGGGGCAGGGGGTGGCACTGCAATTGGCGATGACGATGACAACAGAATAGGCCACAGGCAATGGTGAAACAAGTCGAAAGCAGGGTCACACCAGTGGCCAACAGCAGCTGCTATAGTAGCTGGTCCTAAAAAGAGGAGGACTGGGTTTTGGTTTACAGCAAAGGTAGGTTAGATTTTTTTAATTTTGGGTCCGGTCGTATGCAGGGATGAAGAAAAATTCATACGTAACTCCATAATGCATTGTACAAGAAATAAGCAAGAACACATTCTTCCAAGAAGAATCACAAGAAACAACTTATTTGAATTTATTTTGTTTTGTTTGCTTAATTATTTTCATCTCTTGGAACCAAACTGTCACATTTATATGATCCTCTTTAAATTTGTGTTTAGTGCTAAGTTTCCTAGGTTCTTATTCTTGTTATTCATCCATAAAAAATTAAATAAAACTTAATAATCATTACCTTTTCAAGCTAAATCCTATCAAGATCCTTATTAATTATACTCTTTATTTTCATTTATATTTAAATGAATAGCTATTAAATAATTTTATTTAAATTTTACCAAAAGAATAAAATTTAAAAATATGTGAGTTCCCACGTATAAATAATCAATGGGTAATTTTTAAATGGACATCCACCAAGTGAGGACTATTTTAGACAGGACTCGGTGGATAGCTACTACTTAGTTGACTGACCCAACCATGTTTTTTGAGAAAGTCTATTTAACTTGGGTTGGATATAAGACCTAAAACAGCTTAAAAAGCCAGATTAGGGTTCGTTGGTCTGGGGTTGGATCACACTGACCTGAGGCTTCTTCCTTGCAACAATACAAGGGCAGAATGATTTACACTACGGCTCAAGCCAGTGGTGATGTGCCTCCAGATTAAACCCAAGTCACCACCACCATGCTGGACAGCTGACAAGAATTCTTCTTTCCATCATGACACCACCGTGGTCATTTTTTGATACCATTGCTTACAAATGGTGTCTCGTGAGCACACACATTGAGAGGAGTATTTATGGTGAGGAGAGGAAAATCCATCTTGACTGTTAGATTTATTTGGATGGTAAAAATCATATTTTATTCTGTGGCCACATTATCGCGTGAACAAGTCGTTTGCATTTATGTCCAAACTTTGACAATCTACCATAAATCTAAAGGATAAAATTCTCTCCTCTTACTATAAGAACTTCTTGTTTTACGTATGTACATGTTTGTGCGTGTCTGTTTGTGCTTTACCATTTATGCAATGGATTGAACCTGAAAATGGCATATATGATATGTAAGGGACATCAAAAGGTGTGGTACAAACTTTCCGTGAAACACTACACAAAATAAATCATAAGATAGATCCAAGGGCTCTTCAACTCTTCCCTGCCCACCACTACACCAGTCATACAAATATGTTCTCATTAGCGTGCAAGAAAAAAGGGAAAGAAAAAGAATACATATTTAACAGTTGTTAAGCATGCATTTGTTTCAAAAACACTATATCAGATTCGCAACACATTTTATTTTGGTTCAGAACTAATTATTACGGGCAAAGCATTTCAATCATTCAACTTGCAAAATGTATAAAAATACTTTACTAAATATAATAGAACATTTAAGAAAGCTAAGAAAAAAGAACTTACCGAGACACCAGCTGGAGGGTCACGATAACCAGTTAGAAGGGCAAAAACATAGTTCTGACCATTGTGGCGGGCCTGAAAAATCCAAAAGAAGATATATTTCTGGTAGACTTACATACAAAAGTTCCAAAGGCATTACTGTTAAATAAATAACATTACTTTGGTAATAAGACTTAGATCAGGAGGATAAGCTCCTCCATTAGCAAACCTAGCAGCTGCTTCATTCGCGTATGGCTGAGGAAAACGGTCACTAAGTTTACCAGGGCGAGTAAACATCTCACCCTCATCATTTGGGCCATCAACCACCTCAATCTCAGCTGCCATAGCCTTTACCTCTTCTTCTGTATACGCAACACCAACCAAATCACGGTATGATATCAAAGACATAGAATGGCATGAAGCACAGACTTCTGTATATACTTGATGACCACGACGGATCCTGCCCATGTAAAATTAATTGAAAACATTAAGAATTTAAGCCATTAACTATATTAAATTATGGATGTTAATATAGTCTTAAGCTGGATTAGATATGTGACAGCAGCTGAAAATGTATACACCAGAATGAACCCTGTCACAACTAATATACTTAAATCAGGAAATTAAATCTTTGGCAAAATTAAATCAATGTATAATAAATAGAACAAACCACCATGTTGGTACTTCACATATACAAGTGTCATCACATTGGTCCTTACTACGTAATGCAAAAATTATGATGATAACACACATCATATAGCAGACAGTAATATATTCCTCAAATATCATGGGCATTTGAATGAATGTGATATCATTTATGTTCATTGAAAGACTTAATTGATGTTGAATATGAATGGAGGACCAATGTACTGCAGAGCCCATTGCAAGATTCAAACCATGTTATATATCACATAAGAAAGAAATGAAATAACAAGGGAAAAGAAAGATGAACTGCTGATCTAAGAATTCGATAAAGATAAAACGAAGGACCAATGAAAATCAGAGCCACATACAAGATTCAAACCCTGTTACATCACATCAAACAAAATGAAATAACAAGAGAAAAGACAGATGAACTGCTGATCTAAGGATTGGATAAAAATGAAATACAATTATCAGTTAGAGAGGGGAAAATATTAAACTTCATTACATGTTACTCATGAGGGATAAGATTGAGTATCTTCGGTAAACATTATTGCTGCACAAAAGATAACAAAATATAGGGAAAATTGAAGCCAAACGTACGAAGCATGGTCATATGAACTAAGAATTCCCTTGTGAGGCCATGGATAGCTAGGACATGCCAGGCCATGCTCAGCTTCATCAGCTACTGCCACTGTAGAAAAACTGAAAAAGCCTGACACACCAGCTCCAATTAATGCAAGTACTTTCAAGGACCTACTGCCAGAGCCAGCACCATCTTTCTTTGCTATAATGGGTGACAACAAGGAAGAGTTCTGCAGTAAGTATACAGCAATTATTAGTAATAGCAGCAGAACTTGTTCCATGCGAAGCAAAAAAAAAACACTCATAAAATCCAACTTATGCACCCTCTAGCATTTTTTTACTACTGATTGTTTGGGAAAATAGTCACTTTCTCTAGAAACATTTTCAAAAAGATGGCAAAGAAATCAATCTCAAAATAAGCTAATCCAAAGACATACTTGACAAGGTAAAGAAAACACCTAGCACATGGACTAATCCATATAAATATTTCAAGAAAACTGTGAAGAAAATGTCTGAGATTGGCATTTCATATTTAGCCAACTCCTCCCCCTCCTCATGCTAATTGTATTCTAAAGATCCCCACTATATATAGGGACCCAAAAATTAATTGCACTAGCATCCAATCAACACGATGGGAGGGTCAGTGGCTTACAGTAAATTGAGGGTGGAGTTTCCTCCTCAGTAGCTGAAAAACACCCCCCGTCATCTCGGTCACGCTGTTGATGATTCCCCAAAATATGCAAATAGATAATAAATAAGTAACATCATCAAACTAAGTAATGGACATAAAGTTACAGAAATAAGCATACAAGTGAAGTTTACAGAGTTCATCAAATTTGATATGCAACAGAACAATCATGAAGAATAGTGATGTGCAGTACCAGAGGAAACGCTAACATAATTATAAATGTTTGCAAGATTAAGATATAATGACCTAACATTCCAAAAAGCTTTAAACACTTCATAAGAAAGTGCAAAGCTTTAAAAAAATGTAAATTGGTAGCTGAAAAAAATTCAAATTCAATCACAAAAATATGTTCATTATAAAATATATATCAACAAAGAGAATCCCTGACAAAGGAAAATGGGATGAGATGTTAAATGCCGAAGAGCCATGGCTTTAATGGTATCTTCATAATCACTACGAATGCAAGCAATCATAGATCTAAAACTAATCCTGTATCCGAACAATATCAACAACAAAAATAATGATAATACAACAACAGCAACAACAATATCCATCACGCAACACAATGGGAATCATGTAGCTCCACAAGCACATCAACTACATACACACCACAGCTAAAGTACAGACAATAATCCAATCGATGACACAACACTGGATAACCTCTACTATATAATTCAAAACAGCATATTTCCCGAATCAAGATCATGCTATCACCAATAAGTGCCTCTCACAATCTCCTGATAACCCAAATGAAAAATTATCGTTTGCTTTAAATCGTATTTTATAATAACACACTCCAAACTTGGTTTATCTTACATATTCACAAACAAAGATAAGACGGAAAGCCGATAAGATAAAACGCAATTGCGAGGGATTAAACGGAAAAGGAAAAAGAAACCTGGAATCGAAGAAGAGTCTGGAACAATAGATGCGGGAAAATGTAAAAGATGGGACTTACGAAATCGAAGCAAAGGAAAAGGTTGAATGGTCAAAGGGAAGTGAGGTGAGGGTGCTCTGTTCTGTTCTGCCGCAGATTCAGTTGAAGCCAACACAACGAAATTGACAAAAAAACCAAGAAGCAGCGGCAACAATCGTGTTTCCACCACACGTTCCGTTCTCCTGAACACAGTTGCTCTACATTTTGGGCTTTTATTTTACGGCCCACATCCATCTTTTTTTAGGGAAATTTGTTTTTGCACATCCGAAGTTCTTTCTTCACCCCATATATTTAAGAAAATGTTCACTTTACCCTTATTTTATTAAATGAAAATGGAGGTTTTGTAAACACACTAACTATGAGTTTTTGCTTGGATAAATAGTGTTCAATACAAGTATTGACATGTCATTTTCAGTAAAAAAAAATTACAACATTAATATAACTTTAATTTTATTAGTTTTGTTTGAACTCTACTAATAATTAACACAATTGAGCATATATTTGATTTTTAATAACGGTTAATTATGTTTATTAAAGAAAAAAGTAACGTTAACATGTAACTAACTTTGAAGGAATCATTAAGAATTTTACATTTACAAAGAAGGATAAAGGGTTTTATTTAAGGTTAATTGCATATTAACAAGGTTTCCTTTTAATAAACACGTATGATAATTATTAAAGACTAAACATGTCTTTAATTACCTCTAACTAATAATGAAATTCAACAAAATTAATGAAATTAAATTTTTTTATACTAAGACTATTTTTTTTTCTTATTTTTCTAAAAGAAAAATATGATAATACTTGTTATACAAACCAACTGTTTATATTTTTTTTTCTTGAAAATTTATAAAGGACATGGAGGTGTTAAGTAGATTTTAACATATTATTTGAATTTAGGTGAAGATCTTTAAGATAGTTAGTTTTTCCATTTTTACATTTAAATTTTTGTTTCAAGTACTTATGAGTTTCTCAATTGTTTGATCAAACCCGAATTTATCTCATATAACAGACACAACAAAAGCATAAATACCTTTCTACATATGTTCAAACCGTCTTTCACTTGCCCTTAAAATTCAGACTCATTGAAATCATCTATTTCATATGAGAACCATACAAAAATCAAATCAACAAATAACCTTGCATATAATTAGCATGTCCTCCTCGTTCACAATCTGAGATAATATCTTTAGAATCTTTCTAATCAGATGAAATAGATACATAATCTTTATTTTATTTTATTTTTCCTAGATTTCCTAGTTTCCCTATTTCCCTCTTTTAGGAGAACTAGATTATTACAAATAGAAGGTTTGAGAATGTATTTTTCACGATTGAGAATAATAAGTCTTATTTTCAACTTGGTGTCAGAGCTCCTGATCTTAGGGGCTAAATTCCGCTGCAACAAGCCGCACTGCCGCCGCTGTCCGACCACCGCCGTTGCCACCGTCGCCGGTTGGGGTCGTTGATAGGGCAGAAAGGTGCACCCAACACCGGCGATCACAGAGCCGGAAGTCGCTCCGTGAACGGAGCTTCCACGCGCCGCCACCGTCGCCGGCGCATGTAGCCCACGCGCCCATCTCCGGCGAGACCCACTCGCCGCCGCCGCCACAGACAGGGTCGCCGGAGACCCCTGAGTCCATTCCTAGGGTCGGTGACAACTCGTTTGGGCTGTATTTAAGCAGATCTGACTTTTACGTTTTGCTCCTTTTTTTCGGTGAAACCCACTCGCCGTCGCCGCCACAGAAGAGTCGCCGGAGCCTCCTGATTTTGTTCCTAGGGTTGGTGACGACCTGTTTGGCCTTTATTTGAGTATATCTGAGTTTGAAGCTTTTGCCCTTTTCTTGGGTACGAGATGTCTGAAGAAAAAAGTATTCCTTTGGGGGTACCCAATGACCTACCAAATATAGGAAATACCTCGTGGTTGGATGGTCAAAATTACTTACAATGGAGTCAATTTATTTTAAGGATTCTCAAGAATCGTTCAAAACTTGATCACATACCAACACCAGACGACAAACATTTTTCAATTTGGGACAAGGAAGATTCATTAATTATGACTTGGATGTGGCAATCCATGACTCCTGAGATAAGAAAAAATTATATGTTTCATTCTTCTGCAAAAGAAATATGGGATGATTTACAGAGTACTTTTTCTTTAAAGAAGAATCTTTCTGCTACTTATGACATCAAGAACAGGATATTTAATACAAAACAGGGCTCCCTTTCCATAACAGAATATCACGGGATCCTGAATGGTCTTTGGATGGATCTCGATCAGATCCAAAGTATAAAGATGTGTAAAACAGACGTTGCCGCTCTTGCTGAATTCATTGAAGGGGAAAAAATATTTAAATTTCTCCAGGGCCTTAATCATGAGTACGACCCAATCCGGGTTCAAATTTTTAGAAGAGAAAAATTATCACCCCTGTTAGAAGTTTTTTATATGGTAAGAGGAGAAGAAACTCGGAGATCTGTCATGCTTCATTAAGGGATCTCCAACACAGGCTCTGCCATGATTGGAAAGGGAGTCCACAAGGGAACAAATGCTGGGGGAAAAACATTTGAAAGAGGTACTCATGGGGACTATTGTTCATACTGTAAAAGATTTGGACATACCAAGGAAATATGCTTCAAACTCCATGGAAAAAAGAATGTTCTCGAGCGCATGGGAAACAACAAAGGGCCTACTCAAAAATGGGTAAATCATACTACCTCAGAACGGGAAGCCACCAATCAATCTAGTCCGTCCTAGTCTAATCCACCACCACCACCAGATCTTGATATGAAAGCCTATAAGGAGAAACTCGAACGCTTGGAAGCAATGATTGAATCAATGAGTAAGCCCTCTGGATCATGTACTCTGTCCATAAAAGGTAAGATTTGTCTCAATATTGTTGGTTATGTGTCTCAAGGTATTTGGATCCTTGATTCGGGTGCAACTGATCATATGACACCTTTTAGTGGGTATTTCGACTCATATGGCAAGAGCAATAAAGAACAACTTATTACAGTTGCAAATGGCCAGGGTATACCTGTATGCGGCTTTGGGAATATATTTTTGGACTCATCTATTATATTGAAGGATGTTTTACATGTTCCTCAATTAGCTAATAGTTTTATCTCTGTGCAAAAACTCACAAAGGATTTAAATTGTTCAGTAATATTTTTTCCAACTTATTGTGTTTTTCAGGACCTTGCCACGGAGAAGACGATTTTAACTGCTAAGGAGCAAAGTGGGTTGTATTTTTTAGAGTTTGATGACCAAAACAACACATAGATCATGAATCAACAAGCTACATCTGAGACGTGGGCAAAATCTCAAATATGGTTACATCATCAAAGGCTTGGGCATCCGTCATTTAGTCTTATCAAGTCCTTGTTTCCCCATTTGTTTACCAAAGAGTCCGTTGAGTCTTTTAATTGTGATATTTGTCAATTGTCAAAACACCATCGTGCATCTTATCCTATTAGTAATAAAAAGAGTATTTCTCCATTTGATTTAATTCACTCTGATGTTTGGGGTCCTGTCATAGATTCTATTTCCGGAGCCAAATGGTTCGTTACCTTTATTGATGATTGTACTCGTGTCACGTGGACATACCTTATGAAAAATAAATCTGAAGTTTTTCAAATTTTTGTTAATTTTTTTTGTCTTGTCCAAACTCAATTTGGAAAAAATATCAAAAGAATTAGATCTGATAATGGTACTGAATATGTGAATCATGAATTTCTCAATTTTTTGTCTCATAATGGTATTGTTCACGAACTAACATGTGTTAACACCCCTCAACAAAATGGGGTTGCAGAAAGAAATAATCGTCATCTTCCAGAGGTAACTAGAGCTCTTCTTTTTCAAATGTCTGTTCCAAAAAATTACTGGGGAGAAGCTGTGTTAACTGCCACATATCTCATCAACAGGTTACCCACTTGTATCTTAAATGGCATTAGTCCTATAGAGTCTCTATTGTCTTTTGTTCCTTCTTCTTCCCTGATAACGAGTCTACCTAGTCGAGTCTTTGGATGTGTTGTTTTTGTTCACTCTCATCCTCCTAACCGTGGTAAATTAGATCCCAGAGCTCTTAAATGTGTCTTTATTGGGTATCCTTCTAATAAAAAAGGGTACAAATGTTATCATCCTCAAAGTAGTCGCGTCTTTATCACCATGGATGTCACCTTTCATGAAACAAAATCCTTTTATGTCAGTTCATCACTTCAGGGGGAGAAAGCACTTGAAGTGGATGAACTCTCCTTCTTGTCATCACCATGTTTGTCTTTGCAAGATGCCCAAGACCTGAGCAATGAAGCTACCATAGTCCACAATGAGGAAGAAGAGGAAGACAGATTTTTTGGCAAAAAATATCAAAGAAGAGAACAACCCACTTCGACTCTAGAGCAAGAAAAATTGTTTGATCCGGAGGTGAGGATCCCTGAAGATATCAATGAGGAGGAGGTAAGTATTACTGAAGATTTACCCATTGCATTGAGAAAGGGAAGAAGATCATGTGCTAAATATCCTATTTCTCAGTATGTTTGCACTAACAATCTTTCTGATAAGCACAAAAGTTTTATTGCTACCATTGATGCCACAGAAATTCCTACCTCAATCCAGGAGGCCATGAAACTTGAACATTGGAATCAAGCCATGAAAGAAGAGATGAATACATTAGAAAGAAATTCAACTTGGGAGATTGTTGATAAGCCAAGAGACAAGAAGGCAGTAGGGTGTAGATGGATATTCACAGTGAAACATAAGGTAGATGGGACAATAGAAAGATATAAAGCTAGATTGGTGGCAAAAGGATATACCCAAACATATGGGATTGATTATGAGGAGACATTTGCCCCAGTGGCAAAGATGAATACTGTTCGAGTTATTCTCGCTTTGGCTGCCCATTTTGGATGGGACTTACACCAGTTGGATGTGAAGAATGTCTTTCTTCATGGAGATCTAGATGAGGAAGTGTACATGGAGATTCCCCCAGGTTTTGAAGTGAAAATGAAAGAAACAAGGTATGTCTCCTAAAGAAAGCATTGTATGGTCTTAAGCAATCCCCTAGAGCATGGTTTGGGAGATTTACAAAAGCAATGGTTTCCTTGGGATACAAACAAAGCCAAGGAGATCATACTCTCTTCATAAAGCACTCTTCTATAGGTAAACTCACTCTATTGCTTGTCTATGTGATGATATGATTATTGTAGGAGATGATGAAACAGAAAAATTGGCATTAAAAGAAAAATTGGCAGCTCAATTTGAAATGAAAGACCTAGGAAAACTTAAATATTTTCTTGGAATAGAGGTTGCCTACTCCAAGAACGGAATTTTCATCTCCCAAAGGAAATATGTACTTGATCTCCTCAAAGAAACAGGAAAGTTGGGATGTAGAACCTCAATTGTTCCTATAGAATAGAATCACAGAATTGGAAGTGAAGAAAGTGCTCCTGTAGAGAAGGCTCAATATCAGAGATTGGTGGGAAAATTGATTTATCTATCACACACAAGACCAGACATTGCTTATGCAGTTAGTGTAGTGAGCCAATTTATGCATGATCCAAGAGAGAGACACATGCAAGCAATTGACAAAATTCTCCAATACTTGAAGTCAAGTCCAGGAAAGGGGCTATTATTCAAAAGGGAAGACATATTGAATATGAAGATATATACTGATGCTGACTATGCAGGTTCTATTACTGACAGAAAATCTACCTCTGGGTATTGTGTATTTCTTGGAGATAGTTTGGTAACATGGAGAAGCAAAAAGCAAGATAGAGTATCCCGTTCTAGTGCAGAAGCTGAATTTCGAGTTCTTGCTCAAGGAATGTGTGAAGGACTCTGGATGAAAATCATCTTGGATGATCTTAAAGTCAAAGTGGAGCACCCGGTGCAACTACACTGTGACAACAAGTCTGCTATGAGCATAGCCCATAATCCAGTACAACATGACATAACCAAACACATTGAAATTGATAGACATTTCATCAAAGATAATCTTGACAGAGGCTTCGTGATTACAACTCATATTCCTACAGAACTTCAAATAGCAGATATTTTCACAAAAAGGGCTTCCTCCGGGTAGATTTCAAGATCTTGTAGGCAAGTTGGGAATGACTGATATTCATTTACCAACTGGAGGGGAGTGTTGTAATCTGAGATAATATCTTTAGAATCTTCCTAATTAGAGAAAATAGATACATAATCTTTATTTTATTTTATTTTTCCTAGATTTCCTAGTTTCCCTATTTCCTTTTTTAGGAGAACTAGATTATTACAAATAGAAGGTTTGAGAATGTATTTTTCACGATTGAGAATAATAAGTCTTATTTTCAACTACAGCACATCAATTTAACATTAGAAATTCATACTTTAATATTGATGGTTCAACTAGGAATTGTCTTGGTTTGATTACTTGAGGAGAATACGTTAGTAATTATTTTTCTTTTAAAGGATGCATACTTCTCTTTATGTTGAGTTTCTGGGGATCATTTATGTTTTGAAACATGTTTGGAGGAGAGAGGCTTTTAAGCATCTTTGGTTGGAGACAAACTCTACTTTAGTTTGTTAAGGTTTTATATAGATCAACAATTAGTTTCTTGGGCTCTCAAAGAAAGATGACACATGTTTGTCTTTTATTCAGCATACACAGTTTAAATGTTCTCATGTTTTTCGTTAGGCTAATCATTGTAATGATAAATTAGCTTTGTTGGCTTTTACGCGAAAGGAGGAGTATAAGTGGTTTAATATCTATAGATTTTTTTTATAATAGGTATAGTTTGCCTATATTTTGTGTTATGTAATTTCTTATAATAGGTTTGGTGTAGTTTTCCATGAATTTTTATTTTCTTCTATCCTTATTCCTATTTTTTCATGTGATAACAAATGATAAATAGACTTTGGGATGTCAGCATAAATAAGATATCAAAGTTTATAGTGATATATATATTTAAGAATGAAAATTATAATTATTAAAATAAAGGAATGAATTAAAATATGACATTATTGGTAAGTAAAATATGTATGTAAAATTAAGTTATCTACAAATTAAAATTAGTAGATAAATATTTGTATGTAATATTAAATTTATCTACGAATCGAAATCAATAGATAAATATTTGTATGTAATATTCAACTTACTTACATATTACGTTTTATAAGTAATATTTGTATGTAATGATTAATTTATCTACAAAATTGTATCAATATGTAATAATTGATAAATAAATATAATGAATATAGAATACCTTAATATGATCATCTTATTATTAATTAGAACTAGTTGTTGAAGATGTTGTAAATGATTACTCACTACCTTTATAAGCTTGTCTACAATAAATATATTGATGTCTAAAACTTAACACAGATAAATATTTAATTTTATCTAAGCTTTGGGATTTCATGAAAAAAAAATGTATAAAAGGTCATATATTAAGCAAATTGGGAACAACAATAACCTATAACTACCAAAATTAAAAAATAATGCCATGTAGTAGATTAATTATTTACAAAATTATATAACCAACAATACTATTTTATTTACGATCATGATTATGATCAAAACAAGACTTGTGAATAATAAGATGTCAGAGATGATAATCATTTTAATATTTCTATTTGTAATTAAAAGAAATATTAATAGTGAATCAAAATTGTTTAATTTTCAAAATATAAAAGATAATATAAAATTATTTTTTTGTATAAATGAAAATCACATATTAGATTCAACTCTTGTTTTGTGTTTACATTCTTTCAAATCACAAACCAGCGAATTGATTCCAAAATTCTATCATGTACTTGTGTAATTTCTAATTATCTTGGCTCGTGGGGCGTTGAAATGAGCATGTTAGTGTGGTGATGTTGATAAAAGAGTTAGAAAGTTCAAAATTTGTTGATGCACAATCCCCGCATCGAATACCTTCATTTGGCTTCTTTTTCTTTGACTTTCGCAATACTTAGCTATGTTTATTCTTTTATTTTCATATCTCCACGTTTTCAATTCAGGTTTTAAATAAAATGTTTTATTTGGGTATAACAAATTACAAAATATTTCTTTATGACCACTTTTCTTTACAAACTAAAAATATAGAAACTTTTGTACCCAATAAACCTTGTTTTCTGTCAAAATTAAAATAAATAATGTACTTAAAAATTTTATATTTGGTTAAAATATAGGTCACTGCTATACAATTTTCCTTCAAATAAAATGGAATAGCAATGGAACAAAATAACTCAACTTTCTGGGAAATTCCATTATTATCAAGGGACAAGGAGGAATAGGTAATTATATTATGTTTGTATTAATAACATAGAATAACTAAAGCAAAAAAGAAAAAAGAAAATAAAAGTTAAATAAACACAAAATAAATTTGTGAGATAAATATTTTTTTTCTTTTCTCGTCAAATTAGAAATAAAAATTATGAATGATAAACTAGCTCATGGTCAACAGTATGTCAATAGCAGTATTGTTATTATTTTTATTATTATTATTATGATTATGTTTGTTGTTATAAATACAGTTTTTTCCAAGTTAAGAGAAAGAATGATAATAAAAGTGAATGAGATTCATCTTGTATATAAAAAATCTTGAATTAGATGATAAAGAAGTTTGAATTAATTCATAATAAACGGTGTATGAAGTGTGTGTATATTACGGAAAGTATAAAAAGGAATGGGAAGATTTTTTGTGGCGGTGCGCGTGGTGTAGCTGTGAACGGAGAACCAAAAAATAAACGTTGCTTTTTATAATGAGTGAAACGAAGAGCCAAAACCATTGGCGCCAACCAACCGCTGTTTGTTTCCTCTGCCATCCAAATTTCTCTTTTTTTCTTCTCTCTGTCTCTCCCAACACGCAAATAAATAAATGCCTTTCTTTCGATGATTCTGTCGCAAATCACATAATGGCTACGCCAACCAGGTTCCACCACCCCAACAACCACCCAAACCCCCACTCCGCCTCCAAAATCATCATCATCTTCTGTCTTTCTTCCTTTCTCGGCCTCGCCCTCGTCGCCAACCTCTTCCGCACCTCCCTTTCCTCCCACTATCTCTCCATCGCCACCAACTGGGTCGACAGCAACGCCCCCATCCTCCTCATCCCCAATTCCACCGCCACACCCCACACCAAAGACAAAGACCATGTGAGCCTTTTCTTTCTTCAAATTACCTCATTCTCTTCTATTCACGCACTCCATTTTTGTTTTTTTCCTCCTCAAGGTTGGATCTTCTTTCAATACTCGTCAAGTCAACCTTCTTTCAACATCTCTTATTTTGTTATTTTTCTTGTTGCAGGGAAAAGCTGGGAAGAGTGGAAAAAGGAGGGGTCCTGATAGATTCCTTTCATCTACATTTGCAGACTTGCCTGCTCCCGAATGGCATTGGGAGCAGATGCCTTCGGCTCCGGTGCCTCGGCTAGATGGGTACTCTGTACAGATTAATAATATGTTTTATGTGTTTGGAGGATATGAACATCTTGACCATGTGAGTGTTTCTTCTTCTTTAATCATTTCACAAATAAACTAGTTTTTTATTAATGAGCTTCGCGAGTTATTTTTGTTTCTTTAGGTGCACTCCCATGTTGATGTGTTCGATTTCAACGCCAACAACTGGGTAGATGAGATTAAAATGCCAAAGGAAATGGCTAATTCCCATTTGGGTGTGGCCACAGATGGGAGGTATATATACATTGTCTCAGGACAATATGGCACCCAATGCCGAGGGCCTACGACAGCTTCCTTTACGCTAGACACTGTCACAAAGAAATGGAAATCTTTGCCACCATTACCCGAACCTAGGTACAACTTGGAACATATGCATCAACTTCACTCCCTCTACTCATTTTTCTTTTTGAAACTGTGAATTGCATGTTATTTTTTGAATTCTGGAAATTATAGATAAATGCAATTGTGGCCATGATGTTGTTGTGGTAGCAAACTGCGATTTAACATTGTGAAATGGACGATTTTAACATGAGACTTTCCTCTACCAGGTATGCTCCTGCTACTCAATTGTGGAAAGGAAGACTCCATGTCATGGGTGGTAGCAAAGAGAATCGCCATACACCTGGACTTGAACATTGGAGTTTGGCTGTGAAGGATGGAGAAGCATTGGAACAACAATGGCGAGAAGAAGTTCCCGTTCCACGCGGTGGACCGCATAGGTTACAAAATAACTCATATTCTACTACTAGGCTGCAATACCTGTTCAATAGTTAACTATATATGATGTTCTCACTTAACCTTTTGGAGTGTAGGAATACTGTGTTTCTATAGTGTCATATTCATTGTTGTCAAACTATAGTTATTTGGTGCAGGGCTTGCGTTGCAGTCGGTGATCGACTTTTTGTTATTGGTGGACAAGAGGGTGATTTTATGGCCAAACCTGGTTCACCCATATTCAAATGTTCACGCAGGGTCGAGGTATGATTTTCTCTGTTTGTCAACATCAAAATTGATTTAAAGAGGAAATCGATCGTATGATTTAGTAGTTGTTTTTCTGAAGATGAATGACATAGGAATTAGACTTTACCAGTATGCTTAAATTGTCTTTTGACAATCACATACTTATGCTAAGAGCAAAACATTTATTGGGTATATGATCATTTCAAGTGAACTGGTTTGACTTAAATTTGTAACATTTCAGGTGGTCTACGGAGATGTTTACATGCTGGAAGCAGACATGAAATGGAAAATTTTGCCAGCTATGCCAAAGGCAAATTCACACATAGAATGTGCATGGATTATTGTGAACAATTCCATTGTCATCACTGGAGGTACCACAGAAAAGCACCCAGTAACAAAAAGGATGATGCTGGTTGGGGAGGTTTTCCGGTTTGATTTAAACACCATGGTACACTTTTCAGTCTTTTACTCATGAGAAATGGATTGTGCATCTCTCTTTATCCATTAATACCTCCAACTCTCTCACATTGCTTATTGGTCATTGTAATTTTATGAATACTGATCAAACAAATGTAATCAACCAGTCAATTGTCCACAGACTCTTGATTTTCAGAAGCAACAATAAACTTCATGAAGCCATTGAATAAAAATGTGTCCCCTAGATTAAAGAGTTCATTGAAGTGATGAAGTGTCACTTAGTAACATGACTCATTATTGTTTCTTAATACTGATTGCAGACATGGTCAGTGATTGGAAAGCTTCCTTACAGAATAAAAACAACATTAGCTGGTTTTTGGAATGGGTGGTTGTACTTCACATCAGGACAGAGGGACAGAGGACCAGATAACCCTCAGCCAAAACAGGTCGTTGGAGAAATGTGGAGAACGAAATTGCATTTGTCTTAGTTTGAGATAAGAAAGCAGCATTTTGGAAAAAGCTTTGTTTCTACTCTTCTTTTTGTTTTGTTTTTTTCTTTCTTTCCTATTGTTGCAACACTCTTATTCAAATTATTTATCTTTTCCTTTTCAATTAATTCAATGCCCTATTTGGGAAATACATATGCAAAATTTGTCTACTTTGTACATAGTACAAATCTAAAATATTATGGAAAGAATAATGCTATGATGACACTGTTACAATGACTAGGAATGACAACAGGTCGGGTCGGACACGGATAGTATCTACCTGCAACTCGATCCGACAAAAAAAAATTCATCCGTCACCCGTACGGATACTCATTTAAAAAATATCCGCAGATATTTTAAAACTCCCGGATATTTGTGGATATCCACGGATACCCGCAAATATTTAAAAAAAATATATATTTTTATAAATTATTAAAATAAAATTTAAATAGAATTAAAAAAAATATATATATATAATATAATATAAATCAAATTAAATATAAATTAAAATTCAATTTTAATTAAATTTAACCTTGTAAAATATAAATTAATGTTAATTTTAATTAAATTTAACTTAATAAAATATAAATTAAATTTTTTATTTTATTTTTTGCGGATAGCAGATATCTACGGCAATATAATACCCGTATCCGACCCGTTTATAAGCAAGTATTAAAATATCCGCTACCCGCGGATTGTGGGTAGTAAGTATTTGCGAGTATCAACTATCCATCACAAATTTTATCCGTGAATATCCATAGGTGTGGATTTTTTTGTCATCCCTACATTTGACACATACTATAAGAATAAAATAATCATAAAAGAGTAAATTTATGTATTTTTTCAAAAAATAATAAAAAATAAAAAATAATAATATCAAATAAATGTAAAAAAATTATAATTGTCAAAGTATAGTCTCTATTATGAATTTTGTCACTATTATGTTGTCTCTCACTCTTTTGGTTTTCTCAAAGTTGATTTCTACATGCAAAATACCACAAAAACAGCTGTCATATTTTGCTTTAGATCTATGAAGCCCATATACTTAGTGAGGAACGTGTAGGATTGGATACAACACCTTTACAAAATTTAAATTTAGCAATCCATTAGTTATGAATGTTAAAAAATATTATAAAATATTTTATATAGATGTAGAATATTAACATATAAAGAAACATTCGTAATTACCATAAAGAAAATTTTTAGTTTTTCTATTCTTACAATATTAAAATAATCCTATAAGACCGTTATTTTACTTTCTCTTTTGGGTCGTAACTAGTTCTCTTTCGGTTAATGATTTCGGTTCAATTCTTCCTCCACTTGGTTTTTGGCACAAAAGTTGTTCGTAGAAAACATTTTGACACTCAAATCAATATTATGTCATGTTCTCAAAGGTAGTACGGTACAAGTAGGGTTGGATACAACACATATTTTTCAATTTAGCATATCATTCGTAATTAGTCCATTTTCAAGCTATTTTTTATGTGCATGCTTGGATAGGAATCTATGGAGGAATGGTTGTGTGGAAGTGATACGTTGTCGTTGAAACTATCAAATTAATACTACTTTACAAAGCGACTTCATTATTGCCAAGTTAGTAGTCAAGAGAGTAGATATGGTTAAAGTAACCCTGAGTCGTTTCCTAACGAACACAGAATTGCTTTTCAATATTTGACTCTTATGAATGATGTGCAATGCTCAAGAATAAAAGTGAGAAATTATGCTAGTGAAATTAATGTTTGAAGAATGTTCGAGTCTAAGTGAAGAACAAGTAGAAAACTTAGAAACAATTATAATGAAATAGGCTAATTCCACTACTTTTCCAAGATAGATTCATCATCGGTTATCCACAGATCATTGTTCAATTAATTATTGTTCAATTAATTATTGTTCGAGTTTCAAATGAATTAAAGTACACTCTCAATTAACTAAAGGGCGATTATACAATTAACCAAAGTAGATTATCAATCAAATGCAAGACCGTTCTAGATTATTCACAATGAATTCAACCAAAGTACATTCTCAATTAAATCCTATTGTGTTTAATTATGTCTATTCTTGAATCTCCTAACCAAATTAAAAGCTAATGAACCAAAGTAAATTCTCAATTAATTATAGTTGAAATTTTTACCATCAATCAAAGTACATTCTCAATTAGTAAAGAAAAATCATTTAATCGTATGAAAGTTCTTAAATTCAATCAAAGTAAATTCTCAATCAAACCTAGAAACTCTTGAACTCATATGATTAATATGCATGTAGATTCAAACACCTTATGATGTAGAAGTCATTGCTTTTAATATGGTTAAGAAATGAAAGACATAGAAGAAGAATAACTCAAATCAATAATCAAAAGAAACAAATTCATTAATTCAACTTAACCTCAAAAGCCATAATGAAATTACAGTGGAATACCCTATAAGCTTAGCCCTCCATGAATGGAGTGAAACAAATGGTAAAATAAAAGTGAGAGGAGTGGTGGATGATTGCTTTCAATGGAAGGGTCTGAATGAATGAATGAGTTCTAATTTTTGCCTCCCTTGGATCTTTTTATATAAGCTTGATTGGGCATGGACTTTGAGTATTCTGTTGATAAGATATTTCCTGTTGATATATTTTCAGATTAAATCAATTATCTTAAAAATAGCAACTAAATTATCTCTTAAATTTCTTAATTTTAAAAAATTGCAGAAAAGTCCAAAAATTTCCTCTAATTACACTTCACCCTCCTTTGTTTCTTTAAAAATTGCATACAAGTCTTTGTTTGATCAGGGGAGACTTGTTTGACCCACTTTGACTAAGGGGGGACGCGGCCAATGAGGGGATGCCATGTGGCACACCCCTTTTCACCTAAAATTAGGGTTTCACAAATTAGGCAGAAGGGATGTAACATTTTCATATATTCATTCAAGTGATAGTTTTAAGGGTGGATATGTAACCTATTAATGTGAGTCGCGAGCTAAATGAGAGAGAAGAACCTTATTTAATGCAGGTGTATTTCTCCTTTCTCCATTTTAAACCACGAGTAAGTATATGGGGGAATGGGTACTGTTGTTCGAGTTGTTCGTGTTGATAGATGTTACGTGATGTATTGTTATATAACTTTTAAGTTGCATTGTTGTATATTGTAAACCGTGAAAGTGAAAGGATATAAAATGGTTGTGGCAATGTGAGGTTGCATGCGTCAGTGTAAGGTCAAGAGTTCTAAAGTTTAAGGAATGTTGAGTTCACTGTTCTGATGTAGATAAATGTTAGCAAGTATTAATGATGATGTTGTTTCTCCGTAAGAGATTAGGTTAATACAAGTTATTGAAAATATTAGGGAATTGTGTTTAAATCTTGTGAGTGTTGTATAATACATGTTATTGAAAATGTGTGTTGATATGTGATGTGGGCAGATAAGGGATTCAAGCGTGGATGACTCTTTCGGCTGTGTGATGCGGGAAATAGATTCTTTTCGGCCTTGTGATGTAGGAAGAGGATGGTTCGGGTACTGATGACTCTTTTGGCTGTGTGATGCGGGAAAAAGATTATCTTCAGCCATGTGATGCAGGAAGATAATGATTTGGTAGTGATGACTCTTTTGACCATGTGATGCAAAAAAAAAGGTTCTCTTTGGCCGTGTGATATGGGAAGAGGTTGTCGTATGGCTCGTAATGAATTGGTTATGATGATTTAGGCAATGTGGTAGTGTATAGGAAATAAACCACTAAGTTGTAATGTTAATGTGGTGATGTTAATGCTGTGATGATATATGTTTATGATTTAGTTATTATGTGTTTAAAATGTTATTGTATATTGTGTGTTATGATATTTCTGGTTGCTCACCCTTGCATGTTGTGGTTGTGGTTTCCTCCTACGATGATTGTATTTGTACGGGAGTAGATGGCGTTGCAGATAAGACTGGATCGAAGTAGCTGACGCGAGAGTTGTGATCTTTTATTTCGAGAATGATTATTTATTCTATTTAAAAGTTTTTCAGACTTGGTATTTTTATTGTAAAAGAGATTATTTGATATTTTCATTTTGAACAGACAACGTTTAGAATTATGTCTTCCGCATTTTAATCAAAGAATGTTTGATTGTCTTAAAGGATTGTTTTATGAAAATGTTTTGCAAAATTTTTTTACATCGTACAAACAAAAAGGCTCATAAGAGGGAGAGACTCTCCCTAAACCTAGGCTCCCTCTTAACAAAACAAAGATGCAATCAAAGACAATAAAATGTAGATTGATAATGTCAAAGACTATTACACCATAATTGAGAAAATATAAGGAAACATAGCTCTATTTTGATTTTCAGTGGTGAGAGGAGTGTGATTGAGGGTTGTCATTGTATTCTTGTATACTCAATCATTATAGTGGATTCCTTTCAACTAAGGTTGTTGAAGGAGGACTGGATGTAGGCTTGTGATAGTCGAACAAGTATAGATTGTTGTGTCTTGATCTTTCTCTCTTTATCTTTATCTTTATTGATTCATTTGCCCTTGACTATTGATTTCAAGTTCAAGAATTCATAAAGATTTCAAAAAGGGTTAAAACCAATTCATCCCCTCTTGGTTTGAGATATAAGGCTTTACTTTTCTAACATGTTTTGTTTGAGTGTTGCATACCCATGTCTGGTTTGTTGTTTTGACTGATGGAGTTTGAAAGTGGATATGGGTGTAGTTTTTCTTCTCTGTCACTTAACCAAAGCATTATAGCATGGGCTTGTAGGGAAAATGTTTTTGAAACCTAAGATCTCCTAGAATTGTACCCATAAGCGTGAGTATTTTGGAATAAGATGGATTCAAGCGTTGATGACTCTTTCAGTCGTGCGATGCGAGAAATGGGTTCTCTTCGGCCATGTGATGTGGGAAGATGATGTTTTAGTAGTGATGACTCTTTTGGTTGTGTGATGCAGGAAAGAGGTTCTCCTTGGCTGTGTGATACAGGAAGGGGATGCAGTGTGATTCATACTGAATTGGTTATGATGATTAGGTGGTGTGGTAGTATAGGGGAAATAGACCACTAAGTTGTGATGATGATGAGTGATTGTATTTAAGTTGTTGTTTTGTTGTGGATGTGTTATTATTGCCATGAATGTGTAGCATTTGTTAGTTATATTATTATGTTTATTATGATTGATCTTCAGTTAGCTCATCCTTATGTTTGTGATTGTGGTTTCTACTTGCAATGATCATTACACGAGAGCAGATGATCATGTAGATAACTCAGATTCGGTATAACATGATGAGCGAATTGAGAGAATTAAAAAATTTATGGATTTATTTTAAATAAAATATTTTATTGAAAAATTTATTTTATAATCCATTAGAATTATGGTTTAATTTTAATTAATTGTAAAAACTTGTTGAATTTGAGTTTCCACGACGATAATATATTTTAAAAATTTAAATTTTTGGTCATAACCATCACATCTTAAAAATTTTGGGTGTAACTTATATGAGATTCGTCTTTTTTATCTTTAGTTTATTTTTTAATTTTATCTTTTAAATACTTTTTCAAAATTAAAATAAATATTTATTAATATTATTTTTTAAGTACTTGTTTATTTAAATTTAATATTTTTTTAATTTGATCATTTGTTTTAAATTCAATCATTTTTAGGGTGTGTTCACTTCAACCGATTTCACTCTTTATAGAGATTTGCGAACGAGGAATTAAATCAATTTCGTGTTCGCTTGTGCTGAAATGCAGCGATGGAAAAGCGCTGATTTGTGGGATTGTACTGTTCAAACGATCATTGCTATTTCGAGAGGATTTGCAGTGATTTATGTATTAATGACTGAAATGCCCTGCACTATTATTAAAATTACAAGACAATCTTCAGCCTTGCATAACTGTTGAAGATGAAGAATGGTGGTGTGTTTTGAAGGGAAGCAAATGGCTGGGTGAAGATGAAGCATGTGGCTGAAGAGGAAGAAGGAAGCCCGATGTAATCTGTTACGGTGTGGAGTATTCGAATAGTGAAGAAAAATGGTGGTGTATTGGGTTACAAGACATTGTAACCGGATACGTGAAGCAGCTAAAAAGAAGAAGAATGTTGTAACCGGTTACGCCGATCTTATTTGGTTACGCATATTCCATTCACGGCAACTTCTTCTTCTTCTTCTTCTTTTCACTAAATTATAATTTAATTAAATTTTTAAATTTATTTTTAATAATTATTCTAAATTTTTTACTCTTACTAAACATTTTTACAATTAAATATAACATTAACAAATATCATTTTATATTACTTTAATATCTAGGGGCATTTTGGTAATCTTTATTTTCTAACAATTAAACAATTTTTTTAACTGTCACATCAATCAAATCCTATACTAATTCTCACAAACTTTACCTCACCTCTAAATCCACTCTCAATTACTTTCAAATCTACTCAAATAAGCACAAAAAAAAACCACCCTTAAATTTTTTCAAATCCACTTAATCACTCTCCTCCAATTCATCTCCCCCAATTCATCTTATGTGAACACACCCTTAATCAAAAATTACATACAAAATAAATAAAAATTATTTATATTTAATTTTATAATTACAATAATAATACATAAAAAATAAATACAAATGCGCGTGAGTTCACTAATAATATTAATAATAATAATAATAATAGTATACATAAATAGATATAAATATAGATTATCAATACTTAAACAAATATTTATTTTTATGTAACGGTTAGGTTTTTTATAAAAATAAATATTAAATTAATTATTAGGTCTCTAAGTTATTTAACTTTTAATTAAACTTCTAAAAAAAATGTAATTTAGTGATGTTTTAAATTTTATTTAATGAAATATTTCATTTTTAATACTATTTTAATAACGACCTAATTAACTTCTAGAAAATTTTGACAAGATCACTGAATCAATATAATCTGTGTAGTTCATATACATAGGCAAAATCTTACAAACAGTAAAAATACACGCAGCTAAGTGAATATTTTTTTTCTTACTATAATAACAAAATATTAAAATAAAAATTATTATTAAAATTATAAAATGCAGTTCTAAAAAAATAATTATAAAAATAATTAAATTTTATTATTTTTATAATTTTATCACATTTTCATAAACTAAAATAATAAAATAAAGTTAATTAAGTTTATATATATATATATATATATATATATATATATGTATATAAATAAATAAATATAAAAGACAAAATTACAAGATATTGTGTATACTAAAAAATTTATTTATTAATGGTAGGCATTAATCATTATCATTATAAAATCCAGTCTCAAATCAAATCTCAATCACAAGTCTTAACCTGGGACGCATCGTATCCGTCAACTGTACTTGAATCCTATGGCTAAGATGCTTCATCAAGATATGCAAATTGCAGTGCAAGGGATTGACGAAAGAGAGGGGCGGCATTGTTATTTTACTATTTAAAGGAGACGAGAGCTTTACTCTGAACAATAAAGAAACTGCTCTTCGCCTCACTCTCGTCTCCTCCTGGCCAATAACCTTTCTCTCATCATCTCTTTTTTCTTCCTCTTGCAACGACGTCTTTCTCTTCTTCTTTGCTCATCCCACCGTGCTTATTGCTTCTGGTGAAACGCGTACAAGTTTTGTCGTTTTTCTCAGCTAGGGTTCACTCCTACGTCGATCTCTCACCCTAGCTCGTTTAGTGCGCCTCTTCCAGTTTGAATTGCCACCATTTTGAAGCTAGGGTTCCTCTGAATATTAGGAACTCCTTCGAGTTTCATTCAGCAAGCTGCTGCTTTCAGTTAGTAGCTGGTAATTTGATTTGGGGTTTGAGCCCATTTGGAATTAGCCTCTGTAGTGGAAGCTTTGTAACTACCTTCTTGTTACATGTTACTGTTGTTGTTTTTATGGTTTTAATGGTTAGACTTATTAAGAAGGTGCTTTGGATTTCTCTTACTGATTGAGTTTGTTTCGTTAGTTTTGGGTTCCCTTTTCCTTTTGTACTATTAGGGGTTCAAGTAGTGAAGATTACCGTGTTGGATTTTAGTTTGTTTCGTTAATTACTACTGTGTGATTTTCAACAGTATTCGTGAACTGCACTGGGCTGTTAGGTTTGGTTGAGGAACTGGGGATTTTGGTTAGTTGAATAATTGAACATGGTGATGGCGAAGAATAGGTTAGCTGGGGGTTATTTTGGGAATGGACTAGATACTGCTGGTGAATCTGAGGGGTCTGGTAGTTCTGGTCGGATAGACACTGAAATTACAGTTTCTGAGAATTCGAGTATCCCTGCGAGGAAATGCATTAGTTTGAATTCGAGTCGCCGTGATGCTTTTGGTGGCGCCATGCAAATTGTTCCCTTGTCCAATATGTCACATTCTCAGAGGAAAGATCTAGTGCAAAGATTGAGGTCTGAGCTTGAGCAGATTCGGATTCTTCAGAAGAAAATTGAAGTGCAGAGGGCGAATGGTGTTGCCATGTCCTCCTCCAGTGATATTCTTAGTTGTAGTAATGGAAATAATGGGCATGGAGTGGAAAGGGATAAAAAACCATCAATGTCTAGTTCTGCACCGGGGAATAAGATGAAACCGTCAGCTAATAAGATCCAGAAGCAGCGTGGATGGAACCGTGGATCTTCTGGGAAGTTTGAGCCTGCGGTGCGAACTGCTTCACCAACCACTGCACATGCTATGCTGATGAAAGATTGTGAGGTGCTGTTGAAAAGGTTGATGACTCACCAGTATGGTTGGGTTTTCAACACCCCTGTGGACGTTGTGAAGTTGAATCTTCCGGATTATTTCAGTATTATTAAGCGTCCAATGGATTTGGGAACAGTAAAAAGTAAGATAGGGGCAGGAGCATATGCTGGTCCACTGGAATTTGCTGATGATGTGAGGCTTACATTTTCAAACGCAATGACGTACAATCCACCCGGGAATGATGTCCATGTCATGGCTGATACTCTCAGTAAATTTTTTGAGTTGAGATGGAAAACAATTGAGAAGAAACTGCCAAGAAATGATGCTCTGCCATTACCTGCAAAGCCAAACAATAGTGAAGGTGTGAAAACTAAAAAACCAGCGCCTCCTTCAAAGAAGAGGAAAATTGCCTCTTTGCCCCCTCAACCTGAAATAATGCCACCTGCAAAGAAGGTCATGTCAGATCAAGAGAAGCATGATCTAGGTCGAGAATTGGAGTCTCTACTGGGAGAAATGCCTATGCATATAATTGATTTCTTAAAAGAGCATAGTTCAAATGGTAGAGAATGTGGAGAGGATGAGATTGAGATTGACATTGATGATCTCAGTGATGATACCCTGTTCACATTAAGGAAGCTTTTGGATGACTTTTTACAAGAGAATGAAAAGAACAAAACAAAAGTTGAAGCTTGTGAAATAGAGGTACATGCTTTCTACCTGATCCTTTAATAAATTTTAGCTAGTATCATGTTGTGTGTGAATTATGCACATCTCCATGATGAGATGCCAGTCTTACACCTGATTTGACTTCTGGACATCTGTTTTCTGTTGCAGGTGCTGAATGATTCTGGACCAAGCAATTCCTCACTACAACCATTTAAAGGTGGAGTCTGTGTGGCGTGCACAAGAGTCTGAGCATATGCTGTATTTGCTTTTGCATTTAAACTTAATTTCGTTCTACTTGTATAGGTAATGAGCCAGCTGATGAAGAAGTGGATATTGGTGGAAATGAGCCTCCTGTGTCTAGTTATCCTCATGTGGAGATTTTGAAGGATACAACTTACCGAATGAACAAATCCCTAAGCCCAGGCAGCTTCAATGGTAAGTAAGACTAAATTTCCCTATGACGATCTTGAATAATTTGAGTAATTTGTGACTTTGATTCCTTTTTCTGTGAATATTGTTAATTAAGATAGATCTGGTACATATGGGAACCATTTTATTATTTAATTAAGTTTTCACCCTAAATCTTGCTTTCAATTTCCCGTAAGGGTTTTATTTTAAACCACAGATAAATAGAGAAAGTATATTTTAGAGAGCTTTTCCAAGTCTCTCTTAGGTTCTCATATTTATATAGAAACTGTAGATTAATATGAGATAATATGGAAGAGAGAAAAGAGTAGAAAACAAGTAAAGACACCTCTTGGACCCTAGGTACAAGTAGGTACAACTCAAACTACTTTTAATAAGCCTATTTTAAGCCCCTATTCGAAACCTATTCTAACACTCTCCTTCAAGTTAGCCCATACAAATTGTAGTACCAAGCTTGGAACAAATAAATGAAGTCTAAAGCCATCTTAAGGATTTTGTTAATTCATCTGCAAGTTGATAATTTGATTTGTATAACTCAGTACAAATTTTATAGGACAACAACTTTTCTTGAATAAAATGATGGTCGATCTCTTTGTGTTTTTGGTTCTCTTGTGGAACACAAGATTGGAAGTAATGTGGAGAGCTTCTTGATTATTACAATATGTTTTCTTTTGTTCTATGTCATCAAATTTTAGTTCTTGGTGGAATTGTTCTACCATCACAAGTTAGCAATTGAGAGACACCATTTCCCTATATTCAACTTTAGTAGTTCGCATGCAACTGCATTTTTTTTTCTTGTTTTGCTTGGAAATAATATTTCCTCCAATGAAAAACAAAATATCATGTAGTAGAGCATCTGTTCATAGGAGATACTACCCAATCAACATCACAATGCCTAGAGATCTGGATATTTCCTTTATCTTCATATAACAAACCTTTTCTAGGAGTGTTTTTAGGTATCTTAGAATACAAATGACAACATTCCGATAATCAATACAAGGAGTTTGCATGAATTGAACAACAACGCTAACTGCAAAAGATAGATCAGGTAAATAGTAGCAAGATAAATAAGATTTTTATCAAGCTTTCTATTTCCGACTAGGTTAGAGAAAGATTTATTTGTTTCATTATTGGGTCCAATTATAATGGCATAAACCTAACAACATCCAATTGTCTATTTCCTAAATTGAAGATCAACTAACTTCTGTGTTATTATGTTCAAGAGTACTTCAAAAGTCATTACTTTTTGAATAGAATACATGAGAGATAAAAGAAAAATAGGGAGGAGACAACCTGTGATAGCTGGGAAATTTTTAAATAAGATGTAGGTTACAAGTAGAACAAGTGCCTTTTTGGATAGTAATGAGCCAGCTCGAATCATCATTATTATGGATTTTGGTATTGAGTGATGGTTGAGAAGGACTTGATGAAGAGGACTTACCTTAGAGCACTAGACTTGCATGGGTGGGTACTAAGAAGTGGTGATGATGGTTTGGCTGGATTTTGGATGGGATTTAGGTGGGCTGGAATAGGAGGTCCTTTAGGTAGGACCTATTGGATTCGATAAGCACACAATATGGGAGTGACGAAAGGAGTCTGGGACAAACATATAGAAGTATCTCTTGGTTTTAAGAGAGTAACATTGATAACCTTTTTGAATGGGGAGAATATCCCAAGAAGACACTTGATGGCTTTGGCTGAGAGCTTATCTAAACCTAGAGACATATTATGAACGAAACATATACAACCAAAAGCATGTGGAGAAATATGAAAGAGGGTCCATTTGGAAATAAAATGGAACTAGGAACTTTATTGTCAAGAGAAGAAGAATTCTATTGATAAGAAGGCAAGTAGTGAGGATAGCATCGTCCCAATGATGGTAAGTATATTGACTTCAAACAATAAGGTATGAACATTTTCAACCATGTGTCTACTATACCATTTTGCTGAGGTGTGTGAGGACAACTTGTTTGATGTAAAATGCCATGTGAGCTTAAAAGAGCAAAGAAATAAGAGGAAAATATTCTTTGGATTCATGTCAACAAGACCCAAATAAACTAGTTCTAAAGTAGTATAAGCCTTTGGATGCATGTCTTTCGTTGATCACTTGACTTGTACCCCATTCTTGTGTAATTAAAGAATTGACATAAAAGGTTACTTAACAATTTAATTACTTGGCTTGACTTCAGGAAATTAGATTGAAGGGACATGGTTGAACAAGGAGAGCATATTTTAAGTTTAAGGGTCATGACAATATATAACTTGTCCAACTGAATTTCTTCTAGTGTATCAGCTTCTAAGAACATCTTCAATTCTTCAAAATGAAATTGACTTTCAACAATAAAAGACATTATATCATGATTTGTATGTTTGATATGTGCTAGCTTGTGGGCAGAATAATAGACTTGCTGAATGTCTTTTGCAAGAAATACTGTACCTTTTTCAAAAAGGTTGTGCATGTTTTGAAAGTTCTGAGGGCTCCCAGTAAATTGGTTGCACGTATGGTCAAAATAGAATATCAAGTTGAAAGTCCAACTTTTGCCATTGTGCAGTATTTTCTTATGAGATCTCATAATGCATTTTTCCAAGTGATTGTGAAACCATTGACTAAGAAGCCAAAGTTCAACAGATATTTCATTCACGTTTAAAAGGTAAAACGAGTCTATACAAAATAAATCAATATGCCCAAAATTGGGGCGTCTACTAGTGGTTTTGCATAATTAAGAATTAAAGTTTACTTATTCAGCCATAAGTCACCAATTATTCAAATGAAACACTTACCAATGTAAATTTAAACCAAGTAAATACTGAGTCTTCAAGTCTCCTCCTCAATGAAATCATCCCATTCCCTGAAACGATACTGTTAACAATAGGCATAAAACAAGTTTCAAAAAAGGAGTTTAGAAACAGCCTTTGTTCTCTGTTGTGCAGTAGTTGTAGAACACAAGGGTATCTGCAAAATATAATCACGTATGAACTATCCACTTCATTACAATAAAAGAAAATAAGCAATTTTATAATCCAACATCTATATTCAAACATTTAATTGTAGAGACAACCCAATTATTCTCAGAATCACTTGAGTTGACTCTTTGGTTCGTGGAACTGCTGAGTCTTTGATTCAATAAGGTCCATAAACTCATTTTCATATTTTGGCGTAGACATGTTTAAAATCACGTCTGCCTTCCACAACCTGGATGAAGGTATCTTGTGTCCCATCCTAGATGTTATGCTCCTTTCTCATGCCAGATAGTGGTATCTTTTATTGCATTCTATTTCCAAAATAGAATGTATAAAATCGTTCTTTCTAGGAGGTACCAACTTACACAACAATCATAAACTTCTGTGGTGATCACCATTTGGGCTTTCAAATAGAAAATAAACCTTCAAGAATATTATAAATAGACGCTTGGGTCACCGTAAAAGTCCCTAGATTTGTTGTCAAAAACTGAAACTACATCACATCCCCAAGAAATCATTTAATCAATATGTTGGACATCCCATATTGTCCAGGAACATGGCCAAATAGCTAAATAGTATGAAACTGGGGTGAAAACTCTATTACAAACTGTTTTTTTGTTTTTTGTTTTTTTTTTTCTTTTTAAAGTTGAGTTAGGTCTGAAATAACGTTCTTAAATCGAATGAGAGTGTCTCCTAGATCTATTAATGGGGGCCACCCACCATGTTATCTATATGTACATAGCCTAATAGTGTTGGACATGAGGGGCATATTGGGAAAAATCCAAGTTTCACATTGGCTAGAGATGGAGCCTGAAAAAGTATTTGTGGGGTGGGGATAGTTCATACCTTATAGTGGTGCTGATTTAGGCCTAAATGTACATTTTAAGATGATATCAAAGCTAATTCTAGTGATTTTTATTGGGTTTATCGTTTCACCCATTGTAGGACCATGATCTACAAATATCTAGTCACACTCAAAATGAAGTTCTTGAAATGAGAAAATGTGTTGAAGATCTCACATCGCTTACAAATATGGACCAACTTAGTTTGGAAGTTAAGTGCAAATTTCATCTTATAAGTTAATTTTGTGAGTTCATACCGTCTTAACCCATATTTTAAAACAAACATAACAATTAGGTTACTCATCCCCAAAGTTTCTTAACTGATCACATCCTCATAAAATGCTTACCATGGAAGTTTAGAAAAGAGGTTGTTATACTCTAAGTTAACTAAGTTGCTCTTGATGGAGATATCTCATTTGCTGAGAATTTTTGTTTTAAACAAGGATATGCTTCTCACACAAGGATATGCTTCTTTTGATGGAGATATCTCATGTCTTATTTTCACTTTTGATGTTTAATTGAAATTTTTTTATGTTAATATACTGTGTGCATTGCAGATACAGACTCTGACAGTTCTTCTGACAGTGAATCTGATGATGAAAAGTCAAGTCCAGCAAATCCAGCAAAGGTCTAGTTTGATTATTAAATGAAAGAATTTATTTTATTTAGTTATCTCTGTTTTTATTGTTTTATTGCTACTGTTAGCAAAGATCTTGTGTATGGTTTTTTATTTATACATGAAATAGTTATTCATTTTAAGCTGTTCTTCAGGCACCAGAAAATATGGGTTCAGAATCTCAGTTGTCTGAAAAGACCACGACTGCTGCTACTCTTGAAAGAAATCGTGAGTAATTGTGTTTATTATTTTTTGCAATTTTGATATATAGCATGAACCACAATATGAAGAAGAGGAACTTGGTTCTTATCTCATTGTCTCATGCTTGTGTTGTATGGTTTGCTTATTCCACAATATTGTTTTCTATATATTCTTAGTTGGATACTTTTGTAGTCGGTGTCATACATACTGTACTGATAAGTAAAATGTTCCTCTTACTTTATCATATATAGTAATTGTTATGATTTATGGTCTTATTTTCATGCACCAATGATTTGATTTGAAACCATCTATTTTCCTATTGATACATGTCAGACTTGGACCGGGGACTTGGTTTCCTTGAATTGTTTTAGATTACCTTTAATATTATTATTGATTAATTTTTGTCCATATAGACTCTGACCTTTTATTTCTTACACAGAATCTGTCAGTGGGCTAGACCAGCTTGAGGATAATTCTCAGTTTAAGCCAAGTTCTTTTGATTCTGATTGCCATCAAGATGGTAAGTGTGAGTAGATTTTTGAAGATATTGTTTTATTGTTATGCAGGACAGTTATACTGATAATCTTGTCGTTGTTATAGGGGACAGTGCTCCAACTGAGAGACAGGTCTCCCCTGATAAACTTTACCGAGCTGCTGTAATGAAGAACCGATTTCTTGATACCATCTTGAAAGCTCGAGAAAAGACACTGACACAAGTAAGATAAATCACATTGTTGAGGTCCAAGCATCTTAGTTTTCCTTTTGATCATTGTTGAATTTGTATGTGATTTGCTTTAATTGGGTCAGGGTGAAAAGGGAGACCCTGAGAAATTGCGCCAGGAAAGGGAGAAACTTGAGATGGAGCAAAGAAAAGGTGATTTGGGTGTCATGCTTGTGTAAACAAGATTTACGTGCCTAAACTGGCTGTTTAATAACTAACCCTCTCTATCCAACTCATTATCGAGCAGAAAAGGCTAGGCTGCAAGCAGAAGCAAAGGCAGCCGAAGATGCTAGAAAGCAAGCAGAAGCAGAAGCTGCTGCAGAAGCCAGACGAAAAAGGGAGCTTGAGAGAGAAGCTGCTCGACAAGCACTGCTCCAGGTAAATAGCATAGTCTCTCACCAAAGTCATGTCTTTCTGCTTGTTTTGTCTTGATTTTATGGGAGCATGTACGGGCATCTGCGCAGATGGAAAAGACTGTTGAAATCAATGAGAATTCTCGGCTTCTTGAAGATTTGGAAATGCTTAGAGCTGTACCCGCTGAGCAATTGCCGAGTTCTGTAGATGAAACGAGTCCTGATCACTCTCAGGATGGTCTGGGTAGTTTCAAGTTTGGGAGTAGTAATCCCTTGGAACAACTAGGATTATACATCAAAGCTGACGATGAAGATGACGAAGGTGAGCCACCAAGTGTTCCAAATCCTGTACATGATGTAGAAGAGGGAGAAATTGATTAAAAGTTGTGCACATATCCTAATGAGTTGAGGATCACAGTATACTTAATCTTGATCCGAAAAAAGTTCCCAAATTATTTAAGTTCTAGTAAGCATTTATATCATAAGTGGGACAGCATATTTTCTTATGGAAGCATTGTGCTTCTAGAAGGGGCAAATATGAATTCAGTTTTGGGCTGTGATGGCAGTAGAGGAACAGTTTGAGCCGAAACTAAGCTATGTTTGCAATGAAAATAGAGGGTAGAGCATGACGTCTTTTGGTATAGTAGGTTATGTTGTACAGAAGGTAGGTCTTCGAATATGTGAACATAAATTGTTGTAGCTCCATCTTTTTAGTATTTCCTGCTTGTATTTGCGTATGGCTATTCCTTTATTACAATAGTTTTGGTTAAAATTTTAAAGGCAATTTCATCTTCACAACATAAATGTTTTGGTCATCTTACTGCGTGTTCCATTTTTTTCCCCGTTTATAACGGTGGAAACGTTTTTGTCTATAATTGCAAAACTATGTTGTTTCCTGTTAATCTGATTTATATATAAAATGTGAAAGCAAAAATCTCATTTTCTGAAAGTCCTCCTATATCAAGGATGCGGACAGTTAAAAAATTCAGCTAAATTTAAAGTTGTCAATATGGATTCCAATTATCTTCAACAAATTTTACAAAATAAATGGTGGCTGTTTGTTTATTTTTCATTTGTGATGTTCTTCTAGCATCTAATGGCCGTTACTTCCTGTACTCCATTTCTGTACATTCTGGATTTTGTTTTCAAGAACTTTAAATCACTTCCAGAAAGATTTTTTCGAAAGACTCATTTTTCCGAAGACACTCATCCTGGAAATTTTTTTCCAGAAGCTTTGGTGGATTGTAGGAAGAAAATTGCTAGGTTACAGGAAGTAGCATCCGCATCCTATTAAGTGTTATCAGCCCAATTATCATGAGGTTTTTTACTCGGGTGTTGGCTAACAGTGGTTCTATATAATTTCAGATTGTACAATCTGAAAATTAGATTTTTGACTTTTGAATTATATTATTAGGAAAAATCAAAAATAAGATTTTTTTTATAAGATTCAGGAAGAAACTCCATAGTTTGTTTTATGTTGGAATTTCACTTTTGATTTCTTTTAATACACTTGTCATATCCCTCAAATGTGGTATTGGCGGCAAAACAATCAATAGCTGGGCGGAGTGTATAGTTCAAAATCGCTATTATGTCACGTTCTTTAATCTCTAGTATTACCATAAATTTCTTTATGTATTTTCTTTGCATTTTAAATTGTATAATTTAAAATGTAAATTTTATATTTTAAAATACATAATTGTAATTTTTATTTTATATTTTAAATTATATAATTTAGAATATAATCTTTTATATTTAGAAAAGTTTTTATTTTATATTTTTAAAATAGTGTATTTTAGATTGTACCTGGAAATGCAGGTTGAAATTAAGAAAATATAGAAAAAAAAGATTGATATTATTACTATTTAACTAAGACCATTTCAGTATTGTTAATAATAGTTAAAAAGTTATATAGGTTAAATTAATTTTGAGTTGTGTATTAATAAATACGAAATTGATTTCTAATAAATTAGTTTTTGTAAGAATTATATAAAAAATTTAGTAAAATAAAATAATAAAGATACTAATACAAGTAAATAAATTAGATAATAAATTTAAATAAAGGAAAAGATAAAAAAGATATAAAAATATAATAAAGAAAATATCTGGATTTTCATACTTTTTCAAAATAAAATTTATTTTTAATTATTTAAAATTATTGTTCAACTAATTATTATCTTAGATTTTCAAATTAATCAATGTAAATTTTTAATTAATTTAACAGTGTTCTGTTAATCAAAGTTCACTCTTAATTAAAAAGAAAAAATTTGTAGATTAATTATAATAAATTTAAGTAAATTTTAAATTAAATATTAGTATGTCTAATTATGTCTATTTGTATTAAGTAAAAAATTAATTAATCAAAGTACATTCTTAATTAATTCTTCTTAACTTTTTACTGTGAATCAAAATAAATTCTCAATTATTGACAAAAACTCATTCAATTAACTTTAACTAAAGTAGATTCTCAATTAAAATTAAAAATTTTTGGACTCATAATTGATATGTTATATGCAGCATCCTCATTTTTATAGTATTCAACTACCATGAGATTTGTCACATCTTCAATATTACAAAACAATCAACTCAAAGAAAACCTACAAGTTGCTATTACAAATATCCATAAATAACTTAAAATAGCAGAAGGCATACTAGATCCTAGACAACTATAAGATATTACACTGAACCAAAAGTGTAATAGGTCTTCCAAAAACAGATGAAGCTAAAACACTACATCCTACTTTATGCCTCAACTCCATCTCTTCTCAGCACTTGCTCACTAAAGACAAACTCCTAAGCTCACACCATTGAGGTGATCCTTACAAAAGAGAAGAAACAAAACAAACAAACAAATATAGAAGTAAGGGTAAGGTAATATCCAAAAGGATAAAACATGGAATTTCCAAACCATCATTTAACATTTTCATTTCAACTAATTACAACACCTAAACATATTAGACATCTAGACTCAACATCTAGATATATTATTTAATATTAGAGCCTAGTAGGTTGTGCACTTGTGGTGATCTTATATGCTCTATAGAGCCGTTACCAAATTGGTTTTATATTATCACCACAAGGTTAATCTTTAAACGCCTTAGGTCACCAAACCTTAAGATTAGAAACTCCTACTACTCTCATGACATAATCCACTCGTCTCTACTTGAGTATGAATGGTTATTAGAGTGTCAGAATAATCTCTCACTGGATTCCTACATCAATAATTACATTATTGAAACTGCCACCATAAAATCCCCCAAAAGAGTTCTATGGAATTACGCCATAAATATACATAAACATATCTCAAGCATAAAATCATTTATAACATTTTGGAGAGCAATTATCATTTAGAATCATTTACAAGGTCGAACATTTAAGTATTCATTTGATAAATCCAAAACTTGACAAACATGCTATATCAGAAGGGTTACGAAAATAATTTTTTCATTAACACTACTCAACCCTCCCTTCTAGTGTTTTTCAAGTACTTTAATTAGTATCAGAGTTAACCTCGCGAGGTTAGTTCTTAACAGGACTTGAGGAAATGATCTTGAAGAATGGAAAACGAAGGATACGTCGTCAACCGTCCTCCCCTATTCAAAGTTGAAAAGTTTGACTACTGGAAGCAAAGAATTATTGCATTCTTTGAATCATGTCATATTGACATGTGGGACGTTGTGGAGAACGACAACTACATTCCCGAAGATGAAAAAGGAGAGCCATTCTCAAGAAGTAAGTGGATTGACGAGCAGAAGCAGCGATACCTGTTAAACTCCAAAGCTCACAACTCTCTAATGTGAGCTTTGATACGCTGTCATTGAAGCTATCAAATTCATACTACTTTACAAGACAACTTCAATATTGTCAATTTAGTAGTTAACAAACTAGATATGGTTAAAGTAACCTCGAGTCATTTCCCAACGAATGCAAAATTGCTTTTCAATACTTGACTCTTATGGAGACTCTGAAAGGTAAGTAAATGTTATGCAATGGTAATGAAATTAATTTTTGCAGAATGTTGTGAGTTTAATTGAACAACAAATAGGAAAATTAGAAAGAATTATAATGAAATAGGCTAATTCCTATACTTTTCCAAGATAGATTCATCATCGGTTATTCATAAATTATTGTTCAATTGATTATTGTTCTGGTTTCAAATTAATTAAAGTACATTCTTAATTAACTTGAGGACGATCTTACAATCAATCAAAATAGATTCTTAATAAAAAATAAGAAATTTCTAGATTATTCACAATAAATTTAACCAAAGTACATTCTTAATTAAATCCTATTGTGTTTAATCATGTTTATTCTTAAATCTCGTAACCAAATTAAAAGTTAATTAATCAAAGTAAATTCTCAATTAATTATAGTTGAAATTCTTACCACCAATAAAAGTACATTCTCAATTAGTAGCAAAAACACGTTTAATCATATGAAAGTTTCTAAATTCAATCAAAGTACATTCTCAATCAAACCTAGAAACACTTGAACTCATATGACCAATATGCATGTAGATTTAAATACCTTATGATGCAAAATCATTACTTTTAATGTGATTGAGAGATGAAAGATATAGAAAAAGGATAACTCAAATCAATAATCAAAAGAAAACAATACATTAATTCAACTTAACCTCAGAACCATAATGAAATTACAGTGGAATAGTCCTAGAAGCTTAGCCCTCCATGAATGAAGTGGAATACATGGAAAAATAAAATGAGAGGAGTAATGGATGATTGCAAAATAATTTATGCAACTAAAAATCACATTTTAAGCCTCTTTACTTCCCAAATCCGATAAATCCAATCATCACAATTCTTATTCAACTCAACCATTTAAGCCCAATTATTCCACTAAAAACTTGAAATTAAATCTAAAATGTAGGCATAAATATGCACTCATCAGTGCCACCTTTTTGAAAAAGGTTTGGTGTTGAATCTTTCTCAAAAGTTTTGTCATTGAGTAACCTTTGAGCGCTAGTGTGTATGATGTGATTTTCTTATGTTATGACTTGTTTGAGATATATTTATTATGGTTTTTATGTAATTTAAGATGTATTATGGTGTTTTATGGATTGATAACATTGTGTTAAGTATGTGTGGTAAATGTTATGGAAGAAATTTCAAGAAGTTTCTTGTGGTTATTTTTAATAGTGTATGATTGATATATGGATCCGTATTAAGAGTTATCATGTCACTCTAATAACCATTCAATCTCAAGTAGAGAAGGGTGAGGTATGTGGTAAGAGGAGTATGGAGTTTTAGTCTAGGGGCTTTATCTTGGTCAAAGATGTCAACAAACTAACCTTGTGTGTGGTAGGGTGAAGCTCATTTGCAATGACTTTGCAAGTAGTAGAAAACACCACAAGTGCATAACTCGTCAGAATATGATACCGATACATTTATCCGAATGGTCGAGTCTAGTATGAATAATTGTATGTGTTAGGATTGTTTATATGAATGATTTATATGTGTTAATATCTCTATGACTATTGTATGATTGTTCTTTTTGCACATTAATTTACCCTTTCCTGTATGTTTTTTTGTCTACGTGTTCTTTCGTTTGCAATGATCACCTTAATAATGTGAATAGATGAAGAAGTAGTAATGGATTCAGAGTAGGATGAGAGTAATGTAGCTGTGTAGTATTAGGATAATATGGTAATGTTTATGTTCTATTTTGAAAATTTATTATGTTCTTTAATCATTGTAATAATATCTCTAGCTTTATAAAACCTTTATATATATATATATATATATATATATTTATTTATTTTGGTATTAGTTATATTTCATACATACTAGTTGTATATCATGAAAATGAGATATTAGATATTATGCTTTTTAAAGTTTAATTTTATTTTAATTTTTGTTTATATATTTCATATAAAGTAGGACATTTTAATTGAGTATACAACCTACTTTAAAAGAGTAAAAGAAAATGGTTTCATGAAATTAAAAAATCAAGTAAAACTTTTCTTTCAGCGTTCTTAATAGATATTTCTATCAATAATCTTTTGAAATGTTTCAGAATAATATAACTTAATAATTTTTGAAAACTAAAAAATTAAAAATATTATAAATTTAAATAAAATTATTAAGTCAAAAATTAAAAAATTATAAATTTATAAAACTATAAATTTTTAAAACAATAAAATAACATGTAATGAAAATTCAGTAAAATGTCAATCACATTATTTACTTAATAAAAAAAATTAAATATAAGAACTCAAATAAAATATATAAATTTATTTGGACAATAAAGTTTTTTTTATTAAAAACTTAGTTGAAATTTCTTAAATTTATAAAAGAATTGAAATTCAAATAAATCTAAAAATTAAAATGTCAAACTATAATTTTTATCCTTATATTTTGTCAAATTTGAAAGTTTTGTCCCTATATTTTGTAAAATTTTCAAATTTTGTCCCTAATTTCGCCTCGCAACTATTATCCCTTCATTTCTAATTTTCGTAGTGTTGGTGCTTGAATTTCTTTCAATGCAATTTTAATCTCTAAATTTTTAATTGTCTATAACTTTGTTCAATTTTAATTTAATTTTTAATTGTTATAACTTAATAATATTTTAATCTCTTATTAAAGACAAAAAAAATGATATTGTTTTTTTATTTTGAAAAACTTACGCAATTTTTTTTTAATAAATAACTAATAATATAATCAAGCAACTTTCATTATTTAATATCCAATTTGCATTGGTAAGAGTTGTTTGCAAGAAAAAATTATTTGTCATGCATCACATACTTTGTAGTTGTTTAAAATTAGAAACAGTTGCTTGTATCTGTAACTACTCCTTCCTATGTGTTTTACATTCAGATTAATGAGTTAGGCATGCTGTCATAACATTATTTAAGATTAAATAGAAAGCTTATTATTTTATTTAACAGTTATTCTTTTACATATATTTATAGACTATACACAACAAAAAAAAAAGACACTTTTTATGAACTTACTTTTTCTTTTCAGTCTTTAGATATGATTTTAGTTTCCAAATTTTGACACAAAATTAAAATTTATTTCATTTAAAATTTTAATATACTTTGAATTTTAATATTTAATATATATATATATATATATATATATTAAATTTTAACTTTTTAAAATTTGAAAACTAAAATATATCAAAATTTAATATTAAATAAAATTTAATTTCGTGTTAAACATCAGGAAAAACAACATATTTAATTTTCCAAAATTTTCATAAACATATTTAACTTTCCAAAATGTTCAATTTTTTTCATTTTACCCTAAAGAAAGTTGTGTATCCATGAGTATGTAATAGATTACTAAATTGAGGATGTTTGGCAACGGGAGCATGCAATCCAGAGAATAATTTTTGAGAGGGTATGGTTACAAGAATGACCAATTGGGAGTATATATACGAATTGGAGATATACTATCAGGAATGAGGAATCCAGAGTGTGTTTCATAGATCTAGTCACATATTCCGATACATTCTGGTTCTTACACCTCCCGGATTCAGTAATTCAGTATTCACTTTTTTCAAATAATCATTCCGGTCAAAAAATATGTTTACTGAATTAACTGATACCAAAAATATTACGGAGAGGGTAAAATGGAAAAAGAAAAACACGTGGGGTGCAAGAAGAAACTCTCCAATAGGTGAGTCATTTAAGAGCCCAAGAAGAAGCCACAACCAGTCCAGTTTTTGTTCATCAAACTCCTTTCTCACATTGATGGATTCCATTCCCCAGTTCATCATATCTCCATTTTTCTCGATTCCTCTAACTTCACCAAAACCATAAACACACCACAGCATCAGAATAAAAACCCAGAATATTCTGTTTTTCCATTCCAACAAAAACACGAAACACACAACGTAGGTTAAAAAAAAAAACTAAAAAATAATGGGAACCTCGTTAGCGTCCTTGCAAAGCTGGGTTCTTTTGCCATTCTTCCTCATGTTCCTCGCCATCTACCTCGTCGGCTACTTCATCGTTTTCCGCAAACAGTCCACCAAGATCCGACAAGAATTCTCCAGCTGCCTGATCTCGATCTTCCACGGCACCCCTGCCGCGCTCCTTGGCAGTGCCGCCCTTCTCGCCGACGACCACCGGGGCTTCGCAGCGCCGAACACCGCCTTCCAGAAGCTGGTCCTCGATTTCAGCGCCGCCTACTTCCTAACGGATCTGCTCCACTATGTCGCCTTCTACCCGAGCGACGTGCTCTTCATCGCGCACCACGTGGCTACACTCTTCGTTGTCCTCACGTGCCGGCACGCCGTATCGCACGGGGCCTTCTCCGTCCTCGTGCTCCTCGTACTCGCCGAGGTCACCAGCGCGTGCCAGAACGCGTGGACCCTGGCCGGCGCGCGCCGTCGTGAGGATCCCTTTGCTGCGAGGTTCTACGACGCGCTCTCGCCGCCGTTTTTTGCGGTTTACTCTGTTGTGAGGGGCTTCATTGGGCCCTACTTCATGTACCGGATGGTGACGTTCTACGCGAGTGGGGGCGCGTATGGGCTTGTTCCCGCTTGGGCCTGGGTCTCGTGGGTTTTGGTGGTGGTCATGGCCATTGGGGTTAGTATCATGTGGATTTCTAATCTTTGGATTCAGTTTTTTAGGGAAAGAAGAGGCAAATTGTTAGAACAGAAAATTAGATAGGTATTCTTATTTTGTTTGCATCTACAAATATCAGTATTAGGATTGTTTTCTCTTTTATTTTAATATTATTTATTATGATTCTTATAATACTTATCATTTTCAGAACTTTGAGATTTTCGTTCGGTTTCATATGCTTTCATGTCATTTATTATACCTCCATGCATCACAATTAATGGGTGTTGGAAAATTAATAACCTCTGATTATCACGGATTTGACATGGTTTTATAAGATATTTTGAATAATTGTGGGCATAATTAATATGCATTTGCGGGAACTAAAATGGATCTTGAAAATTACAGATTGGCCTTATTAAACCCATGGAAAATGAATGTTTTGGGAAAATGATTGATATTATACGTCATTTCTCTGAATTTTTCATTGTTATTTTAATTTTGTGTTTCTATACTTTTAATTGAAAATAATTTGAACCAATAAATTTATTCATACAATAATAAATGTCAAAATTTAATAATAGTTATACTTTTAAATATATCAACATCACAAAAATCAATATATGAAATCTATTTTGCTTACTTATACTATTTTTTTTTCTTAATTATCATGTTCAATGATTTATCATTATCAAATCTTATACGAAAGATAAAATCAATTATCTAAAAGAATATAATTTGATATGAAATACTAAAAATATAATTGATCATGCTTTATCTATTAAAATAAGACTTAATTAAGTTTTGATTTTAGTTCCTAATAAAATTTTTTTGTAGTATATTACATTCTTAAAATTTTAAAATTTTTAATTTAATATTTTGTCATAAGACATCATGATAACAAAAATCTATTAAGAATTTGATGCATTTAATGAAATTTAATTTTAAAGCTATACATAAAAAATATAAATTAGAGAATTAGATAATTACAAACTATAAAATTACAAATTATAAAAAATTTATAATATTATAAAATTTTAAAATTACAAAATAAGAAAACTATAAAATTTTAAAACTATAAAATTCTTGAAGTTATAAAATTATATAGTTAGAAAATACTAAATTTATAAAATAATAAAATAAAATTATAAAATTATGAAAAATATTTTAGCATCATAATTTTGTGAATCATAGAAAGTATACACATTCTATAACACAACAAAAAGCAAGTCACAATAAATACAACCTACTACAACGTACTTTTTATGAGATGGTATAATATATTCCGTTTACTATAACATATTTTTAATTTCTCGTCATAATATCCAACTTACTATAACCTAGTAATTTACTTGAAAATCAACAAATTCAACCAAACAAACAATATATGGAATCCATTTCTTACGTTAAAATATCCAATATTATTTAAAACATTATTTAAAACATTATCTGTATATAAAATTATATATTCAATCCAAATATTACAATAATCTACGTATACAATATTAAATTGTAGTAAGTTTTTACAAGTTACTAACATTTAAAATAAAATAAGCTTACTTAGTTCTAATATCTTCCATGTTCCATTAATCATTAAAAATCTACAAATAAAATAATAGAGTTAAAACAATATTGTAATGATCAATTAGATATGAATGCATCAAATGTGTCAAACAAATGATATTAAACCTATTCTAAACTTTAAAATTAGCTAAACTGATGTAGAGATGTGAAAACGAAAACTGTTTGTTAAAATTTCTAAGAGAAAATAATATGCATGTAAGGTGTTCGACAAAATGCACATCAGAACTGAAAATGTGATTTTTACATATGTGAATGCTAGAACAGATCTAGATATGATGCAATCATAATTGAGAAAAATTTAATTTCTATTCCTAAAAATATGATGCAATCATAATTGTGATTGAACAAACAAAAGATTTGGCTATATTGTTAGTAATACAATTAATGGTCTCTCTTGAAGCTTATGAACAAAGATTGAAAAGGCATGGAGAAGACTCGGTCGAAAATACCTTTCAATCAAAACTAAAATTACGGTCTCAAAATAAAGAATACGAAGGAAATAAAAGTAGAGGAGAAATTTCTAGAATCTTCTTTATGACTCGTCAAGGAAAATATCCTCAATGTGACATTTGTAAAAAGACAAGTCACTTGGAAAAACATTGTTGGCATCATGGAAAATCTCAATGTCAATACTGTAAGAAATTTGGTCACGTAGAGAAGTATTGTCGTAATAAAAATAAGAATCAAGCACACTTTGCAGAAGAACATAATCAGGAGAAGCTCTTATTTTATGCCAATCAAGAATCTTCTAGTGGAGAAGGAAGTTAGTACTTGGATAGTGGATGCAACAATCACATGGCGAAAGATCAAAGCTTCTTCAAAGATATTAATAAATTTGTCAATGTCAAAGTTCGGCTAGGAAATGGCACCACAGTGGAGTCTCGAGGCAGAGGAACTATCATGGGAGAGACAAAGAAATGTACGAAATTCACAAAGGATGATTTACTAGTTCCCAATCTTAAACAGAACCATTTAAGTATTGGGCAAATGATGGAGAATGGATATTTTCTTCATTTTGAGAAAGATACATGCAAAATTTATGACAATAAAATGATAGAAATTGGCCTAGTAAAAATGGAGAAAAGTATAGAAGCTTTCCTATAAGCTTCAAACCTGGAAGTAATATTGCCATAAAGGTAAAAGTTGATGACTCATGGCTTTGACATAGGAGATTTGGCCACTTCAACACACATGCCTTAAAGCTTCTATATTAGAAAAACATGATGAGATATCTTCCATGCTTGAAGGAGAATAATGAATCATGCAAAGGATGTCTCCTTGACAAACAACACTGATTACCATTCCCGACAGACAAAGCATGGAAAGAAAAAGAATTATTGGAGTTTATTCACACCGATGTTTGTGGACTGATGATAACGTCTTCACATCACAACAACATGTATTTCATCCCCTTCATTGATCACTTCTGTAGAATGACATGAGTCTATTTCTTAAAAGCAAAGTCAGAAGTCTTCGAAGTATTCAAGAAATTCAAGGCCCTTGTTGAGTGAGAAGCAAAGTGGAAAACAGATAAAAGTACTTAGAAGTGATCGTGGTAAGGAGTACACATCTCATGAGTTTGACAAATTTTGCGAAGATGAAGGCATAGAGAGACAACTTACAGTCGCATGTACTCCACAACAAAATGGCGTGTCAGAGAGAAAGAATCACATAGTTATGAAGATGGCAAGATCAAGCTAAAAGAGAAAAATATGCCCTAAAAATTTTTAGGTTGAAGCAGTCTACACTACAGATTACATTCTAAAGAGATGTCCAATTAAGGTAGTTCAAGACAAGACTCCTATTGAAGCATGGAGTGGAAGAAATCCACCGAGTAAATACCTACGATATTTGGGTCTATTTGCTACATACATGTTCCTGATCAAAGGAGGCATAAGCTTGAAGACAAGACTATACGGAGAATATTCTTGGGATATAACACACAGTCAAAAGGTATGATTGAGCCTAATTGTTATGAAGAAGCATCAAAGCAAGAAGTATGGGTCAAGGCTATGAAAGAAAATATTAAATGATTGAGAAGAATAAAACTTGTGAGCTTGTAAATTGCTCTCATGGAAAAAACAACATTGGAGTGAAATGAATATATAAAACAAAGCTCAATCCTGATGGAACTATACAAAAGCACAAGCCAAGATTGGTCGCTAAACTCTACTTATAACCACCATGAATCGACTATGATGAGACATTTGCTTCAATTGCTCGCTTAGATTCAATTAGAGTTTTAATAGCTCTTGTGATGGAATCCAGCCTAATAGTCCTCTTTTTCGTATTTTTTTTATACATTTTATTGTATACGTGTATTAGCTTGTAAGGAGTATGAGTTACTATAAATACCTAACTCCTCTCTTGTATTGTCACTTTTGAGATAAATGAGAATATAATTTTCTGATTCAGAAATTATTATCTCTTGAGAGTCACATGCTAGAGAGTCCAAAAACTTCCTCTAGCCGCCTTCCAAGCACACTCTCCCACTTTAATTTTCAATTCCACGGTGATTTTCTCTAACCTCCACGACGTTACTTCCATAGGCATCAGCCTCGACATTTTCATTCTCGCCTCATTCCACTACGAAACAGAAGTTCATTTCTCACATTTTCTACTTTGAAGAAACCTCATCTGCTAGGGTTTCTCCCTCTCAAGCGCATCATCAACACAGTAAGCTTCTACTCCATTTCTCTTTCACAGATTCACCTTCTCATCATCTGTAAGCCTCATTCTCCTCACGGATCTTCATCCTTTTCACCATTTGCCATCGTTTTGACCGATTAAAACCTTGTTTTAACCATTTTCCACCGTTTAATCCTTCATTCCAACCGTTCAATCTTGAGTTTGAACCGATTAATCGGTTCATTTTGCGTTTCTCACCCTTTTTAGTGTTCCTTCTTCAACCTAGGTTTTGGTTCTCTGAGTCCTCCTCAGATTTGCTCGTTCTCTTTTGATTTCTCTCTTCCGTTTTGCCTAGGGTTTATGCGAAGGTTATCACACTTCTGTTTTCAAAGTTTCTCTCTCGATCTAAAGTCGTCTTCAATTCCGATGCGTGCATCTCTGGAGGAAGCCTCGAGGACTCCAAATCGAGTTCATACCGCTCTAATAGGTGTTCTCCTCAAGGTGTCTTCCATCATCTTGTAACAAAAAAAGGATGGAACATCTATCAATTGGATGTCAAATCAACCTTTCTATATGGAGTGCTCGAAAAAGAGATTTATGTTGAACAACCACAAGGCTTCATCAACAAAGGCAATGAAGTCATAATACTAAGACTAAAAAAAAGTCTTAAACGGCCTAAAGCAAGCTCCTAGAGCATTTTATAGCAAGATTGGTCAATACTTCATCGATCAAGGATTTAGGAGGAGCAAAAGCGAGCCAACACTATATATTAAAACACAAGGTCAGTATCATCTCATTATCTCCTTATATGTCGATGATCTTATCTATACAGGAGATGATGAAGGAATTTAAAGAAGACATACTAAAGACATTTGAGATGACCGACCTTGGCTTGAAGAACTATTTCCTCGGTATAAAGTTGAAACAAAAAAAAGAAGAAGGTATATTTAGCTCTCAAAAGAAATATATTGAAGCTCTACTAAAGAAGTTCAAGATGAATGCTTGTAAACCTGTTACTACCCCATTGGTGGTAAACGAGAAGCTACAAAAAGATGATGGAGCACAAGAGGCAGATGCATAACGCTACAAGAGTTTGAATGGAAGTCTCATATATCTCACAACCACACGACCAAACATTATGTATGCTACAAGTATTTTATCAAGATGCATGAAAAAGACAAGTTAGATTCATTATGGAGTAGGAAAAAGAATTTTAAGATATTTAATAGGCACAAAGGAGTTTGGTATATGGTACAACCATGACTAACTTAAGGATGGTTGCATACATAGACAGTGATTGGGCAAGATCAATGGATGACATGAAGAGTACGTCAGGATATGGTTTCTCACTAGGATCGGGTATTTTATCTTGGGCGTCAAAGAAGCAAGAAATTGTGGCATAGTCAACAACAGAGCAGAGTATGTAGCATCTACTGAAACCATGAGTCAAGCAATATGACTACGAAGAATAATTGAAGAAATGGGTGAACCATAAGATGGACCAACTATTATGTATTGCGATAACAAATCGATAATAGCAATAGCAAAAAATTTCAGTCAATCATCAAAGAACAAAACACATAGCCATTAAATATCACTTCATTTGAGATGAAGAGACAACTAAACAAATTCGACTCGAGTACTGTCCAACAGAAGATCAAATTGCAAATATTTGTACGAAGGCATTACCACGACCAAGATTTGAACTACTATGCGCTATGCTTGGAGTTATCGAATTTGCATTAAGGAGGAATATTAAATTGTAATGCAAATTCTAAAAGAATGTAAAAGCTCCTAAGATAGAAGAATTGAAATGTAATACAAATTTTAAAATATTGTAGAAAAACCTAAGATAGAAAAAAGAAAATCAAGAATATTCTACATAGGTAAAAGTATAGAACATTCCACATAAGTTGTGACTAGCATGTTCTAGAATAATCTATGGGTTTATAAATATTCATGTACTCTATCATTTGATTGAAGATAACATGTATCACAACTAAAACAACTACAATATTTCTTTCAACTACTATTTCCACATTCCACTATCTTCACATTTTCTCTACATTTCATTATCTCTACATTTTATCTATCTCATCAACTATTCATTTCACAACCTCAAGATACTAACATGAAGAAAAAAGAAAACGTTTTTATTTTATTTTCCTTTTATGACTACTTTAAGAAAAAAGTTACGAGGGAGGAAACTGTGTTGTGACAGACCTGGTAGCTTCCTATGACATGGATGACGACAAACATGTTAGCAGTTACTATGAGCCAAGTGGGTTTGTTGAGGGAGATGAGGATGTTGTCTTCAACAGAGTTGCCAAAGACCCAATAGCCAATGAGAGCAACAGGGAAGTAGCACAAGGCGACGACTGAGTAGGCCACCAAAACTCCCCACCACATAGGACCCTTTGAAGGCTTCTCTGGGGTTGAAGGGATGGTTGCTTGAATCTCCAACACCACATTGTGTCCAGCATAGGCAAAAGCCACATCACCCAAGGCATTCAGAAAGTTAAAAAATGTTCCTGCTGAAGTGCTTGCCTTGTACCCATATTCCACCTCTTTGTGAGGATTTGCAACATGCTTCTCCACCGAAGCCACCCATGCAATCGTTGAGTAGCTGCACCACTCATAATTTCAATAACAAAAAACATTTATCAATACTTCCATAAATAACAAATTTATAAAATATATAATGTAATAAAAAAAGAGATAAAAAGAAAAAGGTACATTCGGTAAACCAATTCTAAAGAATATTACATAAAACCTAAATATAATAAAAAATAGGGGCTAATTACAAAATAAGAACAATTTATTATCTAAGAAACTCATTACACAAAAAGAAAAACATAAAACCCATCATATTTATTCTTAGTATTTTTTTAAATGTTTGTCGGTTTATAATAAATTTTGGACAGAGTGGATACAACTGAAACAATTTCAAGTCTGAATTTATCAAGTTAATCGAATCCGGTTATATTATCCCTAACAAAATTTAGTAGAAAAAATTGAGTTTATACATACGTTGTTGTGTAAAAATTGAACATTTTCTATCGATCATAAAATAGTTAAAAATGCTACCCTTAATGAGAATAAATAAATAAACAAAAGAGAAAATATATTTTGACACTTCTACACTTTTAGCACATTATTTCTATTTTTTTATTATAAAAATCATGTTAATTAAATATAAGTGTGTGAACCTACCATTGTTCTAAATAAAATAAACATAAATGTTATGTTAAATCATAATGAATTTAAATAAAAAATTACATATTTTTAAATAAATGAAATTACAGATAATTAAAACTTAAATTGAGGATTTATTTAGGGAAACAAAAATTACAATTCAATATTAAATATTTACTTATGTTCTCATAAAGCTGATAAAAATACTTATCTTGTCATAAAAAGGAAAGTATAATAATACGTGGTGAATACGTAAACAAGGCTTTTGGAAGTATTATTGGAAAATAAATGAAAAAGAAAGAAATTAATATGAGAGAGAGGGTTGGTTGAGTTGACTTATTGACTTGAGGTGTTGACTAACTGGCATGAGAAAGAAAATGCATGTTTACCTGAGAGACATGATTGCGGCAGCCAAAGATATGCCGGAGATGGCATTGAAGTTGGGAAGGTGAGAGAGAACAAAATGAACAGAGCCGAAGATGATGATGAAGTAAGTGGTCTTCATGTTATTGCAGTTATTTTTGCAGACAAGGTCATGAATTTTCTGCAGTGATTTTCCTCCAGTGACCATGTATACAATGTCCACACTAATCTCACATATCAGTTGCTGAGGCACCACAATCCACAGTCCCAGCTTTTCCCCAAACGCATGCTGCCCCAGTTCATGGTATCTGTCAAACCTTTTCCCAGGCACCATCTCATGCATCTCAACCATTTGCCACAGTGTGTACAGAGTGATAATCCATGACAGCACAAGAATAACCACACCAGGACCCCTGTCACACCAGATTCAAAATTAACACTCACACTATTTCAACACTTTCTCCATAACCAGTCACTTTTTCTTGCTTCTTTTATTTTACTATACGTACGTATAGAGCGAAAGAGATTCACTTTTTCCAACCCTTTTGAATCATTCTTAACTGATAACTTGTAAAATCATAAAACACAAGAAAAAAAAAAAAAACCCTTTTGCATCTGGTCTATGGGAAACATTACAACATATACCATCCAAGATTTGCCATGGCAGAAGGAAGGCTGAGAACTCCAGCTCCTACCATGGCAGTGACGTTGTGAAAAGCTGAGTACCACCATTTTGCGTTCCTTGAAGAAGTTATGGGAAGCCAATCATCGATTGCTTTCTGCTCCGCAGTTCTCTTATCAATCTATTTAACAAACCGGAAGCATCACACACAAGAAAAATTCAAGAATTAAAACTTCCAAGTTACGGTCATAACACATGTTTTCGTGACTTTTACCTCAGGTTCTGAGAAATCAAACTTTTGAGTAGTTGGAGTCTCGGTTCCCATGGTGGTGATGTTAGGAAGAGGTAATTAGCGGAGGTTGTGAAGTTTAGTTGAATGGCCTAGCATAATAGCGAGTGCTTGTGAAAGAGACTCTCAGATAAGTCCGTCCTAGTGTTGACAGAAGGAGAACAACACAGGCTGGCAATTTGTTTCACACAATAATTACAAACGCGTTTTGTAGAATCCACACACCTCACTTCGATGGTCCATCATTGACAATTCTTCACGCAAGAAGAAGCAGTGGTTATGTTTATATGGATAATTAATAAGACGTTAACTACACGTAAAACAAATATAGAATTGGTTTAATAGCATATATACTCCTTATTTTCGGTGATTTTTCGGATTTTTATTTTAAAAAAATTGAAGAAATTAGGTTTTTTTAGTAGTTATGTACTAACATTATTAAAGAGATGTCATGTGTTAAATAGTGATTTTTTTGAATTTTTTAATTATTTTTATTTTTTAATTTTTGTTTAAAAATAAAAAATTTGTCATGTGTCAATCTGACATAATGCAACGTAGCAATAATAATGTGACTTGATACTAATAGTGTCATATGTCGCTGTAATTCAGTGTCATTACATTAGTTTCAATTTTGTTATTGTATTTTTATTTTATTTTAATTTGGTCATTGTATTTTTATTTTGTCTCAATTTAATCTTAATTTTTTAAAAATTAAACAATTTTGTCCATTTTCAAATTCAAATAAAATTTAATTTGAATATAAATCTTTACAAAAATTTGTATACAAATTGATATTTTTTTATTGAAAAATAAAATAGTTTCAAATTAACTAACATATGACACATTTTTATTTATGTAGTACTAACAAAAATAATTTAATTGCATTAAAATTTTCAAAACAAAAACTAAATTGAGACAAATAAAAATAAAGAAACTCATTTAAAATTTTTCTACAAAATTAAACAAAAAATGAAATAATTTAAAATAATATGAATGAGCTAACTATAAAAGTTAACATTTTAATAATAAATATTCTAAATTTTGTGAAGGTGATGTACAAAAAAATAATATCATTATCTCCTCAACACTACATATAAAGTTTTTGGAGTTAAACATTAAGACTTGGAATTATAAAAGGTTAAATATGATTTTAGTTCCTATACTTTTAAGCGGTTTTGGTTTTAGTCTCTATTTCAAAAAGTAAGGTACATTTTAATCCTCCTTTTTAAGGAAATCTTAATTTTAGTCCTAACACCGTTAAGAAAAAGCGAACATGGTTAACAATAGTGTGGCATGTCATTTTGTTTTTTAAGCTGATCAATCTTTCCCAGCTTCTTTCCCTCCCTCTCCCTCCCACCCTACTATAGTGGCCACCACCATCAACCATGAAACCCCACCCCCATGCACAACCACCCTCCACCACGCTCACCTCCATGGTCAACCTAAAACCTCCACCTCCACTACCTAAAAACCCCTGCCACAGCTACGATTTTCACTCCCAAGCTCAGTCTCAAATAAGGGGAATTGCATTTGCAGGTTTTCCATAACAACAAAAAGCTCCATCGACACCGACATCACTCTCACTCAAACAAACATTTCGGAAGCTCAAAGGTAAACAATGAATTAACAATCAAAAACACCAGAATTTGTTGAAACGATGAGCAATGAAAGGAGAATTGGAGTGGCTTTGGATTTCTCTAAGGGAAGTAAGATCGCTCTCAAATGGGCTATTGATAGTCTTCTCCGCAACGGCGACACACTCTTCATCGTCCACATCAAGCACGCCCAAGGCAGTGAATCCCAAAATCTTCTATGGTCCACCATTAGGTCACATAAGCTCCTATTTTGATTTTACCCTTATAATAAATTCAAATAATTTTTCTAGAATTTTGATCTTTGAATTCTGATTGTGGTGTGGTGTGATGTGGGTGAAGCACTGATTCCGTTGTCGGAGTTTCGTGATAAGGATGTGATGCATCATTATGAGGTGGATTCTGATGCCGAGGTGTTGGACCTGCTTGACACCGCTTCTAAGCAGAAACAGGTTTTTGCTGTTTAACTTTACTAATTAATTTCTCTGCTAGTGTACTGCCTTATCGTGTGTTTTTGGATTGAGTTCTTAGGTTTTGATTTGACTTTGTTAGGGTTGTTCTAGTCATACGGTGATTATTGAGTGTGTTTGAATTTTCCTTGGATACAGGTGGCTATGGTGGCAAAGCTGTACTGGGGCGATGGAAAACCTGCAAATAAAAAACAATGTTTGTGGAGCTTCTTGCTGTTATGGAAAACCTGCAAATGCAATTCCCCTTATTTGAGACTGAGCTTGGGAGTGAGAATCGTAGCTGTGGCAGGGGTTTTTCAGGCCGTCGAAATGGAGGTTTTAGGTTGGCCATGGAGGTGAGCGTGGTGGAGGGTCGTTGCGCATGGGGTGGGGGTGGGGGTGGGGGTTTTACGGTTGATGGTGGTGGCCAATGTGGTAGGGTCGGAGGGAGAGGGAGAGGGAGAGGGAGAGGGAGGGAAAGAAGCTGGAAAAGATTGACCAAAGTAAAAAACAAAATGACATGGCACACTACGGTTAGTCACGTCAGCTTTTTTTTTTAAGGTGTTAGTTTTGGAGGACGAAAATCAAAGTTTTCTTAAGAAGGAGGACTAAAATGTACCTTACTTTGAAAAAGAGACTAAAACCAAAACTGCTTAAAAAAAGTATAAGGACTAAAAACATATTTAATCCAATTATAAATGTCTATAGGGTTTTGAAACACAGGTTAAATCATCATCACGATATAAAGGTTGATTCACAAGATTTTAATACATCATCACTAAAGATTCACTTAACAGAAACAAATTTAAAGACATAAATTTAGAAAACGTATATACCATTATTTCAATTAGTTAAGTCTTCTAAAATTATTCATGTGTTAACTTTCTAACCCTTTTGAACAAAAAACTATATTTAATTTAATCTTTTAATCATTTAATTTTTAAGGCAACACAATATTTCATACATCAACAATGTAAAAACGTAAACAATCCAATAGTACTTATAGAATAATATTTAAATTTCCTAATTAAAATCAAGTTAGAATAATACTTTATAAGGTAAACTATCGTTGTAGTCACATTTATGACCATTTTATCATAAAACACAATAGTATTAGTCATTTAGTTAGTTATTTCTTTACAAATTCCACATTAATTTAGATTTTCACATAATTTTTTTTCCAATTTTTTATTTTAAAAAAGTGAAATTTCACGTCATTAATTTGTTTATTGTTTTTTTCTTTAATTCTTATAGGTATATTTAAAAAAATATAATTAATACTTATATAATTAACTAAATGTAAATATAATAAATAAAGTTAATCTTGTTAAAAATATTTAATAAAAATATCAATTTTAATAAAAATATTTGTATATATTTATATATTGTTTGAATTTGGAGAGGAACAAAATTGTTTAATTTTTAAAAAATTAGGACTAAATTGAAACAAAATAAAATTTCAGGAATCACATTGAATCAAAATAAAAATACAGAGACCAAATTGAGACTTATGCAATGACACATGGCCTAATAGTGACATGTGGCATTGTTAGTGTCACGTCATACTGTCAATGTCACGTGGCACAATTTCAACTTGACACGTGACAAATTTTTTTATTTTTTAAACAAAAATAAAAATTAAAAAAATAAAAATATTTAAAAAAAAACACGAGTTGACACATGACACTCTCTTTAACATTGTGAGTGTGAAACTAACGACAAAGACCTAATTGCTTCAATTTTTCAAAAATAAGAACCGAATTGAGACAAAAAAAAGGTGAAGAACTTATTTAAGAAAAGTCACAAAAAATAGAGACTATCTGAATGATTAAACCTATAATATTTAAGTGATGCAAACTTTCATCTTTCAAATACATTTTTCAAAGTTAATTTTGTAGAATTCAATATTAAATTTAAAATATTCTTTATAAGTCATCCAAACCTATCTTAACAAAATATTATAATGAAATTTATAAAATTAACTTAGACATAAAATTTTCTTTTTAGGAATAAATTTCTTGACATAAATAAGTTAAAAGATAAAATTAATTATTTAATTCTATATGTATTTGCTCTTACACTTTTGGACTTTATACTTCTTAAACATTGTGTTTTGATATTTATTTCTAAAACCAATGTGTTTTGGCATGAAAAAATATTTTTTATGTTGTAGTTTGTCCTATTTAAGTTATTTCTATTTTATCAAATGTAGATTGTTTTGGAAAAATAAAAAATCATAAGAATTTTTTTTGACTTTAGTAAAATATTTACAAATTTTCTAATTTTTTTTATTTTATATGTATGTAAGTTAATTAAAAATTAGATTAGTAGTAACATTATAAATTTAAAAGTATAATTAATATAATTTTAAACTTTGAAATAAACAATTGAATAGAAAAATATGTCATACTTTAAAAGAATCGTAACACATTGTTTACACATTTGTTTGTGATCGGAAAAAGCTGTCATGAATTTTAAAATGAATATGTTTTTAACACGCACCATCTCCAAAGTACACGATATATATAACCATGTTTTTGTTTTTTTCTTTTTGTCCATTTAATAATAATAATAATCAGAACATCTCTAAATATTGTTTTCTTCATTGTGATTCCATTAAATTGTCTAAATTGGGACATATTTGAAAACTTGTAACAAAACTTAATACATAAAAATTTACTTATTTGAGGATTAAAACACAATTTCTTGACAAAACCACATAATTTTTAGATAAGAGAACTAAAATATAGTTTTGAAAAATACAAGAACGAAAGAGAAAAAAAAATTACTTTCAAAAGGACAAGTATAGAGAACTTTTATGTGAATGTATAAATAGAGATTAAATTATTAATTAAATAAATTGTAATGGATGACTTGTTGAATTAAAAAATATTTATAGGTAATTTTGGATATTCAAGTTTTAAAAAAAATTAATGGATAATTTTTTACAAATATAAGACAAGTAATAGAATGAATGAGATTGATTTTTTAGATAGGAAATAGTAATATATAGACGTTACCTACACCTATCCCGTCTCGTTGTCGATGTCATCTCTAGTTTTGATTAATTGAAAATTTTGAAACATATTATATTTATAGTTATTATGTTGTCTATATGATATTATGATTTTTTATATTTTTTCTTTTATTGATTTTGTATATGCTACTTTAGTTAGGTTGGTGAGGGATAGTAGTTCAAGTGAAGATGTTTTGTTGATGATTAAAGAATGAAGATTTAAAGATATGTTTTAGATTTCTAACTTTCTTTGAATATTAAGTGTCCTTCATATAGAGTATTCAAAAGCTCTTTTTAATTTAGCTCACAACTTATAATAACTAGTGCAGCGAAGTAAATGACATTGATTGTTTTTGATTTTTCGAACCTAGACATATACGGGCAATGTAAAAAAGTGGGAATTTTTGGTCTCGGTTTCCACCGAGGTAATATCCTAAGGCTACTGCCTCGGTTCTTCAACAACCGAAGTAATAAAGAAGAGAAAGAGGAGGGGGGGGGGTTATTACCTCGGTTGAACCGAGGTAATAAGGTGGGGATATGACAGCGGTTCTAGCTTGAACCGTTGCCAAAACCCTTTTTTTTTTAATTCTCAGGTAACCTTTGGCATCGGTTGTGGCTGAACCGATGCCATAGGCAGGATTTCTACCTCGATTTTGGTCACAACCGAGGGCTATTCTCCTGTAATTTTTTTAATAGCAGGTTTGTTTTTGTGATATCCACTATCATAAAAACAGACCTGCATATCAAACAATATCATAACAACACCGATTCAACACAAAAGTCAATATTTACATCACATAATGTACAAAGTTTAATAACTATAAATCAACATGTTCTAATGTATTTTACATCTAATAACGATGAACTATTATATAATCTAACTAAATGTTTTGCTAGGGCCTTTCTTAGGAATGTAAGTGGCTTCTCAGGAAGTGAAGTAGAAGTCTTGAATCTCTGCACAATACAATTGATATTAATTAGTGTATATGAATTCCAAACACATTAATGAATTGATATTAATTCATAAAATTTAAATATTACCGTTTTCCAACCTGTTGTGATATGGGCACGAATAATGTGGGTCATCCAATACATTACGTAGTATCCACACTCATATGACCCACTCTGTCTATTACACTACAATATATCATCACAGTTGTAAATAGTTAGTAAAAATCATTAAAACAAAACAATTATAAGAAAGTATGGCTTTAGCATGTATCAAACCTTGAAAGAAATCCATGCAAGTTTTCTACTATTAGTAGTTGATCTCCTAACCAACATCATACGTGTTGCAATAGAACTATAAAAAAAAGGCTTTAGCATTCATTTATATAACAAAGAAAGTCCAAACATTGAGGGTTTTACCAATCAACTGCTTGTCTCAGATGTTTGGGAGGAAACTTGTGCAATGAGTAAAACCATTGAGCATAACTTTCCGGTACGGAAACAATAAGTAGTTGCCAATGGTGTCTGAAATTGATAATAACTTAATTGTTATATATTAAAATCACATATGGAACTTTGAAGTTAACAAACTTCACTTACCTAGATACATAAGGAATAAAATATATGTCCTTCCCCCTTGCAAAGCTATTGGTGAGATATGTTGTGATGTCATCAAAATTATTTCCTTCATGAATGACTTGGGGATCAATTAACCCATAGACATCATTGTAACCCAAGTTGTTATTGACACCAAACATATACCTGAAATCAAAAATTACATTTGATATAAGTATACTTGATATATAAATCAATTTTAGATAAATAATTGCTCATAGACTTACATCATCCATAGTTGAATTAAGGTAATATTCAACTCTTCATATACTGATGCAAGCTCCTTGACATCTTGGCTGTGCAGGTATATTGGGACTTCAGAGGGTCTCCCAAATACATTAGCATCATATTCAACCTTCATAGGTTCATCTGCAATGATGTCACAAAGTAGCTGCAATGCACTAAGAGGATCGTCCTCAGATAAACGAATTTTCTCCTGTCTATCAGTCTGTTGTTACATGAAAAAATAGAATAAGTTTCGACATTAATAACATGTAAACTTTAAAATTGAGAAGTGTAAAGTAGAAGTCTATACCGGGGAGGGGGGGGGGGTGTCAGAAACTAAACCAACAAAGTGTTTAGGCCAAGCAATAAAAGAGTGGAATGCCTGTTCCACAGTGAAAGTCTCATCTGTGGGCAGAGGAACTGAGGCGTTTGGTATGATAATGTCGTCTACTGAGACCTTCACCTCATCCTCTAATAGCTTACGATGAACAATAGTCGCTTCCTGAAACATTGTTCCACGAGCTACCAGTATCGTCCCGTACCATCTACAACGACATGGACTACCGTCGTCCATGTCATCCCTTGGGACGGCTGGTGCTGAACAACTTCCTTTCCTGCTTCTCCCTGTCAGTGTAAATGTTAGATTATACAAATAACAAATTATTGAACATAAATGTTTATTAATTTTACTTGTGGGAGGCACAACATGTTCCTGTACAGGAGATGGTTGCGGGTGCATACCATAACTCTCAAACTGCTGCTGGAACTGGCACATAACTTTGTCAGTCACTTCTGCAGTGACCTCATCATACAATTCCACCCTAAGCTCCTCCCTAAGCTCCGTCCTACGCTCTGTCCTAAGCTCTGCCCTAAGCTTTTTTGAGATTTCTTATGTCAGCCTTTGTTCTTATGCTTCGCTGTATGCATATGAAGTCTGACGCGAAGAACTCCCAAAATAATCTCGAATGCCTACTCTAGTTCCAACAGCACGCACACGTCCAGAGTGCTTAGGTTGTCCAATTGCAGTGGTAAGAATATCCTAGCGACCCTCTGGAGTGAATTGACCTTGGGAGCTCTGCTCAACCAAGGAATCCGGTAACATAACAAAACACCATTATTCTTAAGAAAGTTCAAGGTAGTATGTATAATGAAACTATTATTATTTTAGGAACAGTGATAACATACAATTCTTTCAGATATTTACCGTGCAGTGTCAGAAGAGTAGGCGCCCAATGATCTTAAATGAGTTGGGGAAGGAGGCTGGGGGCTACCACCCTTAGATGATGGTCTACCTTCTGCCTTTTGCTTGAGGATTTTCTCCTCAAGCTTCCTATACCCACCACGAGATAATAGGTGGGGGTTTTTATTTTGAACACTTATTCCTTGTGCTTTCCTTCTTTTTTACTGTCACATATATTGAATTAATTAGTTCATATGATATATTTTTGTTAATAAGGAATAGAATAATATCAACTATACTAATCTGCCATTCCTCTAATGTCCAACTTTGTACAAAGAGGCGCCAAGTCTCCTCATCAATGGCCTTATATGTTTTACATGGAGTCTCATTTTTTTTTGCCTCCAAATATATATCTCGAGGTCAACTTACTCTTAAAACCTCGGAAGTTTTCAGCAATAGTTGATAAACACTTATTTCTAAGTGTTGTGACATTTGAAATATCAAATGTCATATGCAATAAACATAATAAAGTTGTATCAATACAAAATTATCAATATAAACAAACTGTAATTCAAATGATATTAATTAACTTACCAATATATCGTTCCATATAATGTTCCGATCAACCTTGGACACATGGTCAAAATATGGAGTAAGAATACTAATCCTATCACGCGCCACTACTCCAAGGTATGGTCGAAACTCATCTACATTTGGGCCAGATGCCACACACGTGATCACATTAACACCCATGGGTGTTCTTTCACCACTATTTTTTCTGACCAAAAGTTGTTTCATTCTGGTGGGTCCTCTAGTAGGTTTGGATGAGGGAGCCTTATCCCCTGATGAATGTGGGTGGTCAACCATATATTTGTCAAAATAAATAACAACATGTAATATTAATAAAAGACTTGTGTAATATCATATAATTTAACAACACATGTAATAGTAGTCATATGAAATATTAATAAAAGACTTATGTAATATTAATAAAAAAACTTATACACAAATTTGAAGAGCGATATGCCAATGGTCAGACGTAGGATCTTTGACATAAAAAACCTGAGATGCTTGATGTACCATGATAAACGATTCGTCTCGATAACCCACCTTTTGAAAGTCAACTAGTGTCATACCCGATTCATCTATTTTCACACCACTCTTATTGTCAAATCACTTACATTTGAACAATGGAACAAAAAACTTGGTGTAATCAACCTCTCATATCTCTTCTATTATACCATAATATCTCATTGATCCAAGTATAGGAGTTTGATTTCTTGATGTGGAAAATTAATGTGACTCAGCTTCTAAACTGACTCTACTATTTTGTACTGTGCTTTTATCATCCAAAGTCTTCGTATAAAATGTGCAATTATTGACTTCATAACTTGTACAACATACAACATCAAACTTTAAACCATTTGCAAACCACGAAAAAGTTTGAGAAGAATGTGGCTCTTTGTCAATTTCAGATTTGAACCAAGACATAAATGTTCAGTTATGCTCTATCAACTACCATTTCTCTGATTGTCTTGAATTTTTATTCTTCACAATGGCTTTGTGTGCTTGCAAAAAAGGGATCACCTCATTTGTGTTTTTCAATATATAAATATTTGCTTGCAACAATTCTTCGTGATCTTTTGTCACCACATCCACACCTCAGATGCTTTTACTTGTAGAACATTTATTCAACCATGATGTGCGAGGAACTCCTATTGGATTTGTTGATGTCATGTAATCTGAACAAAACTCGATATTTTCTTCAACAATATACCTTTCAATCATTGAACCTTCGGGACGATATTGATTTTTAATGTACCCTTTCAAAATCTTCATATAACGCTCAATAGGATACATCCATCTTAAGTATACCGGTCCGTAAAACTTGATTTCTCTAACCAAATGAACAAGTAAATGTACCATGATGTCAAAAAACGATGGAGGGAAAAACATCTCTAGTTGACATATGATGATAACAATCTCTCTTTGAAGTTCATCTAACTTTGTAGGATCAATGACTTTACTACAAATTGATGAGAAAAATGAACACAACCTGTTTATGGTCTGCCTAACATTTTTGGGCAAAATTCTACGAATAGCCACCGGTACCAATTGTTGCATTAAGACGTGACAATAGTGAGACTTCATACCAACAAGCTTTAAGTACTGCATTGATACTAAACTCTTCATATTTGAAGAGTATCCTTGTGGTACCTTGATACTTTTTAAACAAAGGAAAAAACTTATCTTCTCTTGTCTGAACATTGTGTTACATGCAGGGGGCAAATAAGTACGTTTACCAATCTCCCTGGATGCCAACTCTTCTCGGATATCCATTTCAACCAAATCCAAACGAGCATTCACTCCATATTTTGTCTTTCCTTGAATGTTGAGTAGTGTACCAATCAAGCTATCATACACATTTTTCTCTACATGCATCACATCTATGCAATGTCCAACATCTAAATTTGACCAATATGGAAGATCAAAGAATATTGATTTCTTCTTCCAAGGGGTCGTTATGGATGACTTCTTGGATGTTTTCCCAAATACATGATGTATTTTATTAACTTTTTCAAGAATTTGAAGGCCAGTAAGTGGATTTGGTGCTTCGTCCCTCTCTTGATATCTATTGAATGCTTTTTCTAACCTTCGATATGGATGATTACATTTTAGAAATCTCCGATGACGCAAATACACCTTCTTTCTTCTATGTTTCAATTGATGAGATGCAATGTTTTCTTCACATATAGGACATGTTTTATGACCCTTGACATTGTATCCTAACAAATTACTGTAAGCTGGAAAGTCATTAATGGTGCAAAATAACATTGCACGCATCACAAAAGTTTCAGAAGTGAATGCATCAAATATTTCAACCCACAACAACTTCAAGTCTTCAACTAGTGGGCTTAGATAAACATCTATGTCATTTCCAGGCTGCTTTGGACCAAATATCATCATAGACAACATCATGTACTTCCTCTTCATGCACAACGTAGGAGATAAGTTGTAAATTATCAATATAATTGGCGAACAACTGTGATTGGTACTTAGATTACCAAATGGGTTCATTTCATCAGTGGCTAAACCAAGCCTAAGATTTCTACATTCTTGACCAAATTGGGGAAATTGTTGATCAATATTTTTCCATTGCTTTGAATCTACTGGATGACGAAGCAGCTCGTCGATTTTTCTCTCATCTGCATGCCATCTAAGGTTTTTAGCATCTTTTGGATTCATAAACAAACGCTTAAGTCTGGGCACAATTGGAAGGTACCAAACTACTTTCAAAGCAAATCCATTTTTTTTCTATCTGACCATTGTCTTCACTATTATCTTTTGACTTGTACTGTGATAACCCACATTTTGGACATTTTTTCAAAAATTCAAACTCTTTCCTATATAAAATGCAGTCATTGGGACAAACATGTATCCTTTTATACTCTATACCCATCGGACAAAGAATTTTCTTCGTATCATAATTACGAGTAGGTAGTGTATTTCCATTTGGCAGCATTTCATTCAACAATTTCAACAATTCTGTGAAACTCTTATCAGTCCATCCATTGGTCGCCTTCAAATTCATGAGTTTTAACACTGCTGAAAATCGTGTGAAATTAGTTGAACCGACATACAAAGGTGTTTCCGCATCAGTCGACATTGTCTCATACACATGAGCTTTGAAAAAAATTTCTGCGCCAACATCGCAAATCATGTCCTCTAATTTGTCTTCATCTGGTCGATCATCTTCCATGGTGGAATCAATAACATTTTCAGTTTGGGAGACAGTCGGAAAATGTAGTTTTTCATCGAGCCATATCCATGTTGTGTAGCATCGTAAGAAACCACCACAGATAAGATGTTCCCTAATTTGGGTTGCGTTCAACTTTCTCCCATTCAAACAGTTCACACAAGGACATCTAAACTTCACTTCATCATCACTTCTACCCTTATTATGTTGTGCAAATTGCATAAATTCCTCTACCCCTCTCTCGTACTCAACACTAATGCGTGATAAATTAATCAAATTTCGATCCATTCCTAAATATTCTTAAATGTTCTACAAAACTAGAATCATACAATTTTACATATTCAACATTAAATCAATTCAACCATACAATCAATTCAATCATACAATTAATAAGCATTCAAATGATCAATTCAAACATTCAATCACACATAATTACATATATTCAACATACATAAAATTAAAAATAAAAAAAAAACTAATAAACACAATAATAGGAACCTGGAGCATGAAAAAAAAGACAATAACGGAGAAGATTCGACTACCCGCGTTTTGGAACCTAGCAAAATCACAATACCTACAAACAAATACAACAAAATGTAAGTCTCATAATCCAAAATAATAAAAAATGCAACAAAATAATCGAAAAACGTATATAAACAATCAAAAAATGCAAAAAAAAAAAATGAATATACCACGACGACGGAGACGCCGACGACACAGGAATGCTTCAAAACTGATTTTGATCGGTGCAAATGCTTCTAAAATGATCACGAAGGCCACGATGACAATAAAAATCAAAGATGATCGGTGAAAATGCAAAGAAATCGACGAACAAGCGCAACAGAGGAGGAGAGCTTCGAGAGTTAGAACAGTTTCGCGAATAAAACGAAATTGTTCACTCTCTGTAATTTTTTTTAACCTACTCAAATGTTACTGCCTCAGTTCATTAAAAAATCGAGGTAATAAATCGGATATGACCTCAGTTCCTCACTTAACTGAGGCCTATTCTCTTAAAAAAAATTTAAAATTCATCTGAAATAACAATTTTGATTTTTTTTCAAACTTTATGCCTTGGTTCACCGCCAAACCGAGGCCAAATCCTTTGTTAAAAATTATATTTCTCTTAAATATTTAAAATTTGTTCAAATTAGGGTCTATGGCCTCAGTTTCTCTCTGAACCGAGGCCTATTTCCTGACGATCTAACTGCATAATTATTGTAGGACTACGACATGGGGAGAATGTAAGAATTTGCATGGACTTATGGGCTCGGTTCTGAGGGGAACCGATGCTTATTCCCTGACATTTATGATGTTCAGACTACATTTTGGAGAGAATGTTAGAATTTGCAGGGACTTATGGCCTCGGGAACCGAGGCCTATTCCCTGACCTTTATTATGTTTAAACTGCATTTTGGAGAATGTCAGAATTTGCAAGGACTTATGGCCTCGGTTGTCAGCATAATATCTGCTCGTTTCATTTTCCACCTTTCTGTCATGATTTTTTGCCTCGGTATTCTACAAAACCGAGGCCAAAAGACATATACTATCTCGGTTCTTTAGCAACTGAGGCCTATATTGTCGATAAAATTTCAAAAATGCCACCGCGCCATATTATACTTTGGTTTCTGGTAAACTGATGCATAATATGTGCAGTAATTAATCAATTTTTTACTAGTGAATAAATGAAACTTAGAAAATGTTTTTATAGAGTTAAAATTAGGTATAAAATATTTTTTTAGAATTTTTAATCAATTATATTAATTTGTAATCGATTGAATTGTTCCTAACAGGTTTTTAAGAGGTTTCAAAAGTATAATTGATTCTCTCTTGTTAATCAATTAAAACAAGTGTTTTCAAAGTTTTTATAAATATAACCTTTTATCATTTTTCATAAAGGGTTGAATGAAATGATTACATTGAATAACGTATTTAATCAATTAAACATGTTTCTTAATCAATTATAATAGACAGACGTTATAATTTCTTTTCTAAATTCTGTTAGGAAAATCGTTTAAAAGTGCAAATTCTTATTTTAAATCATTGGTTTCAAAATTCTAAAATTAGAGGCTCAATCTCAAATTTTAAAATAATTTTTGCAATCAATTGTGATGAATCATACTATGACTAACAAAGTCATTTTGTAATTTGTAAGGTGCTTTCAAGCTTTTAAAAATTTGAAGGTTATATTTAGTTCTACAACCTTGTAATTTTTTATGTTGTGTGATAATGTTAATTATTATTATTATTATTATTATTATTATTATTATTTTATTTTATTATTTTATTATTGTTGTTATTTATTTTTATTATTGTTTTTATTATTATTATTATTATCATTTCTTTTACACTACAAAAAAATCAAATCTTCTTTAACTTAGTCTTCATTTTGATCCTTTTTGTAAGTAGTTGAATATTGTTACTTTGATCTAATTATAACACTAATTCCTATTATTATTTTCTAATAATTGAACATGAAGCTATTCAAGCAAAGAAAGATTGGAATTCAAAGAATTATATAGAGAAGGTTCAAAAATTGAAATTCCAAATGGTTACATGTGATGGGCACCACTTGAATAAAGTCAAGTGACTGAAAATTTGTCATACAATTGAGTTCCACTAACCTAAGTTGAGCGTCACCTTCTAATTGTGAATTTTGTTGAGTTATTTCACTCGTGCTAATCACTACATGGATGAATATTTCATTTCTTAACTTTGAGTGGATGTCCCCAGCGTGAAGTGTGTGACATTGGGCGCTACTTTTTCTTATGTGACACTTTTGAATTATTTATTCTTGCTTCTTTTATACATGAGTCTTTTTTGTCATTTTGAAGTGGATAATGTGATTCGGAAGATCTTTGGAACTATTAGAGTTTCCTTGGACTCCTTTCATTCTCTTATTGGGTATCATCATTTATTCTTCATATTTTCATTTTGGTTTCTTGATGAAAATGCAAGAGGGTTGTCTTCTTTCTGTATTTCATTTGATGAGCTGTAGTGTTTTCTTCACATAAATAGGACATGCTTTATGCCCCTTGATCGTATACACTGACAAATTACTGTAAGCTGCAAAGTCATTAATGGTGCAAAATAACATTACATGCATCACGAAAGTTTTAGAAGCAAAAGCATAAATATCTCAACCCCATCAACCCACAACAAGTTCAATTCTTCATCTAATGGATTGAGATAAACATTTATGTCATTTTCAGGCTGCCTTGGACCAAATATCATCATAGACAACATCATGTACTTTCTCTTCATGCATAGTTTAGGAGATAAGTTGTAAATGAATAATATAACAGGCTAGTAATTATGGTTGGTACTTAAATTACCAAATGGATTCATTCCATCGGTAACTAATCCAAACTGAAGATTTCTGTACATTCTTGACTGAACTAGAGGAATTCATGATCAGTTGAATGAGAAAGTAGTATATAACATTTTCTCTCATCTCCATGCCATATAAGGATTTTAGCGTCTTTTAGATTCACAAACAAATGCTTAAGTCTAGGTACGATATGAAGGTACCAAACTACTTTCAATGAGGAACCATCCTTTTCTATTTGACCACTATCTTAATTATTGTTCTTCCTTTTGTACCGTCATAACCCACACTTCAAACATTCTTTCAAACCTTTAATTTTTTTACACAATCATTAGGACATGCATGTATCCTTTTATACTCCATACCCATCAAACAAGATTTTTCTTGGACACATAATTACGAGTAGGTAGTGTATTTCCATCTGAAAGCATTTCATTCAACAACACTAGCAATTATGTGAAACTCTTATCAGTCTACCCATTGGTCACCTTCAAATTCATCAACCTTAACATCGTTAACAACCTTGTGAACTTAGTTGAACCAATGATAAGTGCCTAATATGAGTTACTTTGGATATTAATTTGACACTTATCTTGTTTTGACTCTATTATATATTTGTGTAAAGCACCCAAATTTTACTTGTTTTGTAGGTTTTGATGAACTTAGAGAGTTAAAGAAGAAATATGAAGAAAATAGATGAATTCTAAGTAAAATATGGAAAGTGACTTAAGCGCAGATGCATTGTTAAATTTAAGACCTGAGCCATATGAAGAAACCCACCATAGAGAAAATCCCTAAGCTCTAACTTGAGGCTGAAGCCATGAAGAATCCTTCTCCTAGAAGTTAACTAAAGGGCTCCAGTGTAACACCCCTGGTGGAATGCCACGTGTACAAAAAAATTCTCAACACCAATTGTATAAAACATTCTCTTCATATATTCAAAATCTTTATTTAAATATATCAAGGAAGAAAGTACCACAAAAATTAAACGATGTTCTTACAAAATGTGGAAACTCCAAACATAACTTTAACAAATATCACTAAGTTTGAAAATTAAAATTAAATACAAATATAGCAATTCCTCATAGTAATTATTTCCCCTTTTCTCGTCAAGCTGCTGCAAACCAACTTCATTTGCAATACCATCTACTCCCGTACAAGTACAATCATCTCAGGTGGAAACCACAATCACGAACATGCAAGGGTGAGAACCAGAATTATCATATCATATAACACAGTGTTATCACATTAAACACAGACTATATCAAACTATAGTATCATATCTCAATGCAAAATTAATATCACGACCAAACCATTCATAAACCAATGTCATTTCCTTGCACTTTGTCTCCCCACTTGTTTTGCAAAAGAGGATGATTTGAGTCATCCCCCATTGCAACTTCAGACCTATCTCTCCAACTCCTCAAGGACTAACGCGTGAAAACACCGATACTACGCGCACTGATGCATTATACTCAGCACAAGCCGAAGCCTTTGGGCGAGACACACAACCCTTTCTTTCCTTGTGAAGGAGGAAGGGTGACAATCGAATCTCTATCTCCACGCGAGACCCAACTTCCATCAATCAAAGTATATTCTCTATTAGTAGCAAGAACACATTTAATCATATGAAAGTTCCTAAATTTAATCAAAGTAAATTCTCAATTAAACCTAGAAACCCTTGAACTCATATGATTAATATGCATGTAGATTTAAACATTTTATGATGCAAAAATCATTTCTTTTAATATTATTGAAAGATGAAATACATAGAAGAAGAATAACTCAACATAACCTCAGAATCCATAATGATGTTATAGTGAAATAGCCCTAAAAGCTTATCCCTCTATTAATGGAGTAGAATACATAGTAAAGTAAAAGTGAGATGAGTGGCAAATGCTTGCTTCCAGTAGAAGAGTCTGAATGAATTAGTTATGAATTCTTCCTCCCCTAGGTCTCTTTATAGAGGCTTTATTTGGCTTGGACTCTGAGTATTCCGTTGATAAGATATTTCTTGTTGATATATTTTCAGATTAAATCAATTATCTTAAAAATATCAACCAAATTATCTATTCAATTAGTGTCCCTCATAAGTTTTCAAATATTACAGAAAACCCCCTAAAAGTTTCTCTATTTACACTTAAACCCCTTTATTTCTTTAAATATTTCACAAAATCCCCTTAGTTGACCAGACATTAACCAGAGAATACTTGTTGACCTGATTTGACCTAAGGCATGACACAGCCAATGAGGGGCTGCCACGAGGAGGCCCCTCTCTTACCCAAATTAGGGTTTCAGATGGGGAGACTAAGAAGCTTCTATGTTGTGAGAGCATGGATACGCCTTCAAAGGAAGTTTTCTTCTCCCTTGCGGTGGACGCTAGTGTTTTGGGTTTTCTGTTATGTTCTTGTGCAGGTTCTCGAAGGAAATTCTTATTGGTAATGGTTCTTCTGGTCGTGAATCACAATTTGTGTTCTCTAGGTTAGGGTACTACGATTCTTGTGTTTCTTTGGGTTTCCCATTGTAGGTGCGAGGACGAAGGTTGATGGAGGAAGGTTACATGAATTAGAGTTTGTGTGGTTTGGTAAGGCGCGAGAATGTGGAGGTTGTCACAGTGGTGATTTTGCCCTGGTTATTGGCGACACAGTTTAGGGTTTCTATTGGGAGAAGAGTTAAAGGAGATGCTGATGTGGTAGGGCTGATGTGGTACAATATGGTTGGTTCATTAATGAGTGCAAGAATCGATGAGATGACCTTACCTGGTTGGCTATTTGTGTTAGTGGTGGACTGCCACGTGACACCATCTTAGACAATCTGATTTAGGAGTGGCAAGAGGGGTGTGTATTCGGAAGTTAGTGGTGTAGGAGAAAATGGTTACTGTTGGGCTCGCTATTGGACTTTTTTAGGAAACACGAGTGTATTACTTAAACACCAGGAGTGTTTTTAGCTGTTTGTAATTTCCTCTTCAGAATTTTGATTTTAGGCCTTCTCTTTGCAACTTTGGGCCAATAAAACTTTAATTTCTGCTATACAAATAAACATTATAACATCCAAGAATAATTTAAGCGCTAAAATTCACTTTTGTGTCTCTTTCATTCCCAAATGCAATAAATCCAATAGTCACATATTCACTTTAAATCCATCATTTAAGCACAAGAATATCATCAAAATTTTAAGTTTTCAAGCATAAATGTGGGCATAAATATGCACTCATCACACCCCCACACTTAACCTTTTGCACTCCTAGGAAAAATTGATTAATTCCAAGACTTTGTTCTAGGTAATTTCAATCCATATTTGCATTTGAATCAAAAGAATGAACAACACCGAACATAGATCAGTAATCTAGACATCAGTTTGTCATGAAATCTCTTTATTCTTCACACATGAGTTGACCTTTTGAATTCACAAGAAAATCAAATATGAAAGATAACACTCAAGTGAAAATGTATCTATTTCTCCCCAACTCTCTTAAGTATTTTTGGCTTATGTAAATAGACATGGTAAAGGTCCCTAATTTTTGGGAGGAAGAGGGTTGCTATGTGGCAGTCCCTCAGTTAACAGTTTCATTTGATCAAACAGTCATGGTCAAGGTTTTTAATATGGTTAAACTATGGGATAAAGTGTAATTATTGAAACTTTCTGGGCTTTTGTGCAATTTTAGGCATAATTGAGTGTGGAAAATCTATTAGATATTTTAAAAGATAATTAAATTTGGAAATATCAACAGAAAATATCTCCCAAATATTTTTATAATTATCTAACTCTGTTAATTATTTGAAAGATATTACAGTACCAGAAAAAAGATTTTATCAAGAGAACATTCAGAATCTAAACCCAATCATTTCCTGTATAAAGAGACTCACGGGAAACATAAGGGACTCATTCAATCAGACTCCTCCACTGGGAAGCAATCATCCACCACTCCTCTCACTTTTACTTTGATCATGTGTTTCACTCCATGCATTGAGGGCTAAGCTTCTAGGGCTATTCCACTATAATTTCATTATGGATTCTGAGGTTAAGTTGAATTGAATGTCTTTGTTTCTTTTGATTATTGATTTAGGTTATCCTTCTTTTATGTTTTTCATTTCTCAATTACGCCAAAAGTAATGGTTTTTACATCATAAGGTATTTGAATCTACATGCATAGGAGTTCAAGGGTTTCTAAGTTTGATTGAGAATGTATTTCATATGATTGAATGGGTTTTTGCTACCAATTGAGAATGTACTTTGATTAGTGGTAAGAACTTTAACAATAATTAATTAAGAATTTACTTTGATTAATTAACTTTTAATTTGGTTAGAAGATTAAATAATAGACATGATTAAACACAATAGGATTTAATTACAATGTACTTTGGTTGAATTTATTGTAAATAATCTTGAAAGTTCTTGCTTCTGATTGCCTTGTAAAGTAGTATTAATTTGATAGCGTTAACGACATCGTATCAATTAGTTTAAAAAAATTTATTTTACTGTTACATTAATCTTCTGTACAATTTTCTACACAATTTTTCTATAAAATCTGCGTTGTTCACCATTGTTTAAACTGTTGTGTATGCAAAGGAAGAGACAAAAACAACTTTTATTATTTGACCCTAAGATTGAATGCACAATAAGGAGGCTTAACAAAAAAAACAAAGACAAAAAAAGCAACTTATGAAACAACAACTACAACAACAAATAGGGCAACAACTTCGTACGTTGATATAGACAATCACTCTTTCATTAAAATGGCCGCAGGAAACAACCAACGAAGGTTGTTAGGAGATTACATACAATAGCAGGGGCTACACAATTTCTCAAGCATTGTCAGACTTACTAAAGGCATGGAGATGAAGACTAGATTGCTCTCTGTAATAAAATCAAACCAATTTTCTAGATTAGATCAAGATGATCCTTTCAACCGTTTGGCCATGTTTTATAAGTTGTGTGTTACTTTTGGAGTATATTTTGATGATAAGGATATTGTTTATCTTAGATTGTTTCCTTTTTAACTCACAGGCAAAGTGAGATGTTATCATTGATGCTATTAAATTACTACTACTTAACATGGCAACTTCAGCATTTCCAAGTTAGTAGTTAAAAAACTAGATAATGTTAAGTTAACACTGAGTCATATCCCAACGAATGCAAAATTGCTCTTCAATGATTGATTCTTATGAAATCCTACTCAAAAGGTTAGTAAAACACAATGAAAATACTAAAAGATAAAAGTAAAAGTCTATCCTAATGGAATTAATATTGAAGATTGATATAAAAGTGAATTTAATGAAATCAGAAATAAAAGACTTTAAAGAAATTATAGTAAAATAGGCTAATTCAACTACATTTCCATAATATATTCATCATCGATCAACCACAAATTATTGCTTTTGAGTTCAAATTAATTAAAGTACATTCTTAATTAATTTGATGGTTTTTACTATTAACCAAAGTAGATTCTTAATTAAAAGCAAGACCTTTCTAGATTATTCATAATAAATTCAACTAAAGTGCATTCTCAATTAAATCCTATTATGTATAATCATATCTATTATTTTATCTCCTAACCAAGTTAAAAGTTAATTATTCAAAATATATTCTTTACTAATTATTGTTAAAGTTCTTACCACTAATCAATGTTAAGACAAGATCGTCTATAAGAGAGGATCGTCTAACACTTTCATGTTTTGAAGTTTAACAAACAACGGTAAACGAAATGAGCATTTGAAAACGTATAAACCCTATAAAAATAATATCGTTGAATGAAAGACATCATATGAAACAACATTACAATATCTAAAAGAACAAAGAAAAAGTTTTAGTAAATGCGCAAGGACCAAACAATCCTATTGATAGTAGACGCACTATTAAACGATGTTTTACTATGAAAAGGTCAATGCATGATAATTCAGCAAATGCGCTATAAAATGATGTTTTAATAAACGCATTATCATGACATTGTTAGTAAAACGATGAAGTTTAGAATTTTTGGTGATGTCTCAAGTCAAGTCTCAAGTGCTCAAGTTGTAAGAAGACTTTCATGAAGACTTGTTATGTGTTATAGCTTTTGTAATTTCATAGTTTTATGTATAGGGTGTTATTCATCCTTGATTCCATGTGTTGTATGCTTTAAAATTCATTTTGAAGTCAGAAAAACTTTACAATAATCGATTAACACTTAAGATAATCGATTATCACAAGAGGGTTTTGAAAGTAGCTAAAAACTCATTTTGTCTCTGGAATAATTGATTACCAACTAATGATAATCAATTATCCATAATCAATTATGACTTTCCATAATTGATTATCACGACTAGTCGTTGGAGTTTTTAGGCATGCTTTTGGCCGTTGTGCATTCATTAAATGCATAATCGATTACCATAAGTGGATAATCGATTATCACGCGTTAAATAACTGACAAGGAATTTTTAGAGGTGTCCTTGAGTGAGGTCCTTATGAAGATGTTTTAAACTCTCATTCTAACACACACAACTACACTTATTAAACTGAGTAAAGTGTGATCTAGGGTTTGTGTAACCCTTGTGTTGTTACTTTGAGAACTTGGTGTTGGTATAGAGAGAGAACTTTCACTAGGAATGTGATCTAGTGTTGTTGTTGTTGTTGAGTGAAGCCCGTCATCCTTTGTGAAGATTCAAAGGAAGTGTTCATCCTTCGTGAAGCATTCAGAGGAGGTGTTCATCCCTTGTGGTTTTCAGGGGAAGTGAGTATCATCTCTTAGGGTAATAAGAGAGGTGTTTCTAAACCCTTAAACTTGTCTTTCTGTGTGATTGTAATAGTTTATTATTTTCGTGATAGTGGATAGTTAATCTCTATTTGGGATTAGCAACTAGATGTAGATCCTTGTGATCTAAACTAGTATAAAATTCCTTATGCATATCTCTCTTTTCCTACACTCTTTTTTGTTATTGATATTATTTGTTAAGTAAATTTTATAAAGAAAGAAGAAAAACTATTTGCAAAGCACAAGAAATCAATTCACCCCGTCATCTTGATTTTTGTTTAAACACGTTAACGATTCTGTTGGTATCAGAGCTTGCTTTGATAGTTATTTAACAAAAAATTTAAATGTCTGGACAATATCAAAAGTTTGCACAAGGTGCTTCAATTGACAGACCCCCTCTTTTGGTATTTAGGATGTTGTTGAAAATGGTCCTTTTGTTCCTACTATTACTGTTAATAACATGTTGGAACCTAAGCCTTATGCCCAATGGACTGTCGATGAGAAAAAGAGGGTTCAATATGATGTTAGGGCCAAAAATATTATTTCATCTATTTTAACCCTTGATGAGTTTTACATGATTTCTATTTGTAAAAATGCTTAGAAAATGTGGAAAATTTTAAGAGTAACTCATGAAGGCACAAATGAAGTTAAGCATGCTCGAAAGAACTCTTTAATCAAAGAATATGAGATTTTCTAGATGAAACACTTAGAAATATTCCACAATGTGCAAAATTGTTTTACACACATCGTCAATCAACTATCTGGTTTAGTTAAGAATTTTGATATTGAAGAGTTAAATATTAAAATTCTAAAATCTTTTAACAAGACTTGGAAGCCAAAAGTCATGACCATCATAGAGTCATAAAATCTTGCAACTATGTATATGGCTGCTTTGTTTGGTAAATTAAGATAGCATGAGATTGAGCTTAACAGGTTGAAAGAAGAAGATGATCGAGGAATAAAAGGAAATATTGCTTTTAAATCTAAGGATGTCAATAGAAAAAGTGTCAAAGACAATGATAATTATGATTGCGAAGATCCAACCAATTGATAAAATTGCTCACAAATTTCATGGAGAATAAAGGAAGATATAAAGATCATAAAACGAAGAATCAAGGATCCTCCTCAAAATTTAGGTGTTACGGTTGTGGAAAATTATGACATATCAGAACAAATTGTCCACATAAAGAAAGAAAATTCTCCAAAATAAAGGAGTGGGAAAAGTATAATTCAAGCTCTTCATCAAGCATTAACAATTTTAATGAACAAAAAAATATTTGTTTAATAGACAACGATATAACTGGAAACCAAGTAAGTACCTCTAGCGATTCTGGTAATTCTGATGATATAGATCTTGACGAAGATGAATTGCATGATACATATAAGTAATTATTGCTAGAATTAGAAAAACTAGATCTTGCTCATAAGAAATTAAAAATTGATTTTAATGAATTAAAATTAAAATTTGAAAATATTCTTGAAGAAAATGAAAATTTGAAAAAAAAATCTTATTTAGAAAAAGGAAAGTTTGTTAGTAGTGATGAATGTACATCTTGCATAAATTTGAAGAAATTACAAGAAACAACCAAAGGAGAATGTAGTAAAAGCTTTGTAGAAAAGAAAAAGGTTGTTAAAAATATGTATCTTCCTCAATATAAAAATAGAACTAAAAGAACATGTAGAGTTAGGACAAAATTGGTCTTCTTTGATAACTGTGCCATGATCATTCTGTTAACAACTTTTTCTGTCTCTCTCACTCTTTTTTCTCAAAGAGTATAGACAAAGTTCTCCAATATTGCATTTCTGTCATTGCACTACTTCTATATTAGTTTTAGGTCTAACTCGTATAGAAAAAATGACTTTCTGTACTTATTATGAGTGTAACTGTATAAAAATATTTGTCATTTATTATAGTTTTGTCACCACACCATTTTCTATACCTGTTCTAAGTATAATCGACATAAAAGAACTTATTTTATTTATGATACTTTGACCGCACTACTTACTATACCTGATGGATTTCAACTGGTGTAAAAAGTCATTATAAAAAGTATATTATGCATTAGTGTAATTGGTTTTTTTAAAACAACCATTTTTATTATTTATAATTTCGTTATGTTTATTAAAAAAAAATCAAGTTATTGAGCTACCTTGTGTTGTTCAAATTAGGAAAGAATTGGAGAAAAAAATATAGTCGTCGATTTAAAAATAGTAAAAAGAAAAATACACAAACAAAAACTGACCAAGAAAGTAAATTTAAAACTCCTTTAAATTTTCTTTATGATTTTGTTTCCCACTAAGGACCAAGGTGCAGATGCTCCTAAACCAAATTGTTCTAGAATGAAAGATCACCCTACAACCTATAAGATAAACCAGATTCTGTTTCATATTTGACATTATTGAGCTTTCGTTCCTTTCTTGAATTTGCATGCTTTAGACAAACGCATTGATTCAGCGAGGAATGATTTTATGAGAAAAACTTGTAGCTCTTGGCACTGATTATGATGGACCTCAATCCTCCAATTGGAGATAGAATCATCAAGAAAACGCCAAACACAATGCATATCTGTAATTAGCTAAGCAACATTAATCATAGTTTAAAATGGAATGAATCAAAGGAGAATAACTAAAACACACATCAAAATTATAATCAAACGTACCCAGTTGCTCCACCAAGACAAGCCGAATCTCTTTGGTTTGTAGATTGCAAGCCACATGACACAAGGGAGCTGAAAAATTACACAAGAAAATCAACATTTAAGATTTTTGTATCTTTAACGAATCTTGTTCGATTAAATTAATTAATGTAGTTGGCTCACAAAATATGTTGTTGGTGCAAAAGCAAATCCTCCAAAAAATCCTAAAAGACCACCAAAGAATGGGAAGATAATACCAACGAACATTGTGAATGCTGAAATCAAAGAGAACGATGATATATCAGTTGTAATGAGCCACAAACCAAATTAAAGGTGAAGCATTTTCTTATAGCCGAAACATTAATCATTACGAAGTTCTTACTTACCCACATATGAATTGCGTACAATAAAACGAAGCATTCGACTGGGTTTGAAGTTCAACTTCTTCACCAACACTGTTTCGATCATGTCAAACACTGGCATTGCATAAATCTAACCAACAAAAGAATAAGTTACCCTTGGTGACTTTAATTTCAATGGACTTTAAGTCAAAACAATTAATGAAACTGAATTTCACCTGATAACTTCCAATAACATGTATGACAACAAACATGTTGGCCATTGCAATAAGCCATTTTGGTTTCTCTAGACTGATGAGAATGTTGTCTTGAACACCATTTCCAAACATCCAGTAACCAACAAGGGCAACTGGGAAGTAGCACAGAGCCACAACAATGTAAGCAATAATCACTCCTTTCCACATAGGACCCTTGGATGGTTTCTCTGGAGTAGATGGAATTGTTGCTTGGATTTCCAACACCACATTGTGTCCAGCATAGGCAAAAGCAACATCTCCAAGGGCACTAAAGAAGTTAAACACTGCTTCTGATGTACTTGTAGCTTTGTAACCATATTGTACATCTTCTTGAACACCCTTGTGAGCAGAAGCTGCCCAAGCAATGGTAGAGTAACTGTATGTAATGCAAATATCAAATTTGAAGTTAGTATGTTCTCCTCGTCTTTTCATATGAAACAATTCAAGAATAAATACACAAGGATGATAAAAAAAAGTTATATCAAAGCAATGAACTAACTATAAGATGGTACAAAGTGGACAAGGATAATAAACAAAATAGTAGAATTAAACTGCAAAATAAAAATAAATAAGTTATGTTACCTCAAGGACATAACTGCTGCTGCCAAAGATACACCAGAAATGGAGTTGAAGTTAGGCAGGTGAGACAATACAAAGTGAACAGATGCAAAGATCATAATGAAAAAGGTCAACTTGATCTTTTTGCAGTCATCACACACAGTGTCATGGAATTTCTGCAAGGATTTTCCCCCAGTGACCATATAGACAATGTTCACCCCAATTTCAACCACAAGCTGTTGAGGCACCACAATATAAAGTCCTAGCTTTTCCCCAAAGGCATACTGCCCTAGTTCATGGTATCTGTCAAAACGTTTGCCAGGAACCATTTCATGCATCTCAACCATTTGCCATAGAGTGTAAAGGGTGATGATCCATGACAGAACAAGTACAATTACACCAGGACCCCTAAAGAAATCAAAGTCATTCTTATATTAAAAAGCACAAAATGTATTATAATTAAAAAATAATTTAGTAAAAATGTGATAAAAGTTGGGTTTGAAGGGTATACCATCCTAGCTCAGACATGGCATAGGGGAGACTAAGAACACCAGCCCCAACCATGGCAGTGACATTGTGGAAGGCAGAGTACCACCATTTTGCATTCCTTGAAGAAGTAATTGGAAGCCAATCATCAATTGCCTTCTGCCTCTGCAATTCTTCTTCAGTCTGTTCACCAGCAATCACAAACAAATTACAATAAGTAAGCCTAATAAAAATAAATAAAATTTTCAACGAATGAAGAAAAAAATATAACAGGGATTATAAGGATGATTTAGTGATAAAATTAAAAAAGAGAATAGAAGAAGTTATAGGTTCAATTTCTTCCCCTAACAATTTAAATTAACAATTTGAATATATAAGATTTGGGGGTAACAATCAAATACAGACAATAAAAAAAATGCTTGGTTTGCAACGTTGATATATATGATGACTTTGAAGGCCACCATTGGTATTATTTCGAAATTTTAACTCGATTGTGGAAATTTCTTTTGGCTTTAAATGTAAAATCCTATTTGGTTATTGCCTAATTTTGTAAATAACAATATTTTAATGACAATTAAACTTAAATAATAACATTAATATAATAAATTAAATGTAAAATCCTATTTGACATTTATGTAAAATTTCAAGAACTTAAATAATAACATTAATATAATAAATTTGAAAATCATTACTGAAGTATATAAAGCTGCACCAAAAAGTCTCTGGAAAAATTATATTGCCCAATAAATTAAAAAGTAAACCTTGTTTTTGTGAAGAACAGAACAAGCATTATTTTCAGAAAAAAAAAAAAAAACTGAGAACATCATAAAAAAAAATCGTTATGAAATATTCATCACGAACAAACAGATTTTAATTTGTACACATGTTTTTAACCAAAAATAATTATTTATTATGGAAGACATTTTATATATATGGCCGAAGAGATGTGATAGAAATAAATGAATGTCCAACCATATAGGTAAACATTTCTTGACTACTTTTTTCTGTTTGAAAAGTCTTACGAATTATAAAGGTCACAATAATGCAACGATATATTGCAAAATAAATCTCAATCAAGGGGCAAATTTCTACACTTTTTACACTCAAAATAGCCCTCAAGAAAATATATTCTCTTTAAAAATCAATTAATGGAAAAATTACAAGTTTGCTTTAAAAAAATTAAACAACTCCAATGTGTTGTTTCAAAGAAATAATTATCCAAACATGAATAAATTGCTAAAGAGTGATTATTTTATTCATAAGAAAAGTAAACAAACAAATCTGTGTGAATGGGTAAATTTATGAAATAAAAATTAATTTAACAACCCAATTAGATTTTTTGATGCCATAGAAACAAAAGAAAAAAGAAAATCTAAGGCAGACGCAGATTTAAAAGGAATGACAAAAAAAAATTGGGTATGAAAGAGACTTACAGTGTTTTTGAGATAATTATTTTCAACTGGTGACTGATTTTCCATGATAATAAATACAAAAGCAGAGACTAATGAAAAATCTAACTAACAGGACGCACTTTCTGAGCTTTCTCCTTTTGAAAACCCAGAAGCACGTTTCCGCTTCGTAAAATTATCGTGTCGCAATGTTTCAAAAGCGAGAAACCCAGAGTTACTGAAGAACCAAGTAACAGGAACACTTATATATAGCGCTAACTTTTTCTTCTTTTTTTCTGCTTGCTTGGTTATTCTTTTCCAAAGAAAAGACGTTTTATTTATGGGAAAAAAAAGGTATTTATTAATTACTATTATTGAGAAATTGGTCAGAGGAGACTTTTATTTTCATGAACACCAGTCATGAACATTGAAAATTATGATTCATATAGATAATGATACTTAGAATTCTTACTTTAATGTTGAGAATCATGAATCTTGATGAGTGTGATATTTGTAAAGGACTGAATCTTACGGTAGTTTACAAATAGAGTTGAAAATATTTTTATAAGTTTTTTGTTTTTTAGAAATCAAAAGAACTATTATTTTACTAAACAATTTAATTCATTACGATATTAAATAATTTAATAAAAATAACTTCTTTTAAGTAAAACTTTTATTCTGATTCAGAAAATATAGTTTTCCCATCTTTCAGAATAAATAATTCAATTAATTTTGTTGAATGTTAATGTTGATTTTTATAGGGTAAATCAAACTACCTCTGAAAAACAAAAAATTGTAATCTTACCCTTAAGGAATGGCAATCGTATTAATATCAGGAGTTTTTAAATGGTGTTCCTTAGTTTTTAAATGTTTAGTTCGTAAAATGATATTTTTTAATATTTTTATTTTTAATGTACTAATATTTATTAGTTAGAATAATTTTATTGTTTTAAAAATTATAAAAATAGTATTTTCTTTTTTTTTTATCTTGACTAGGGTTTTCTCGTACTCTTACTTATCTCCAAATGAAAAGAGGAAAATCACAGTTACGAAATTTTTAAGAGAAATTTTGTAGTTTGATGAACTTTAATTGAAATATTGTTACGAATATATGAAAGTCGGATTGCTAAGCTATAAAATTTTAATCATTTTTCAAAACATGGTTATGTTTTCCCAAGAATGAAATAAAAAATATGAGCTTGTTGATTCAGACGTTTCTCATACACAAGTTGAAAGTAAAACTAAATAGGAAGAAAGTGAATCCTTTTTATGCATGAATAGGAAAAGAATATTGATTAATTATGACTTTCTACCAATGTTACAATATATTTAATAATATATTTAATAGTTATTCTAACATGATAACTATTACATTTTTATGTCAGTAAATAACATTAAAATTTATTTGACTTTTTATTATGTGTTATCTAAAATTTTAACGTCGTATAGAAATTACTTAAATTTTATCAATAGTTCAACCTAATTTATAAATAATGTATTATAATATTTACAAAAAATATTATTTAAATTTTAATAATATTGAAGACAATATATGGTTACAATACTATTAAGGTTTTTAAATGCTTTTTTTACATATATGTGTGACTCACAAATCTTAGTTCTTTCTACATTGAAATGCTTTTTTTTTTTATATATATATAGGAACACTATTCAATTCTCTTCTAATATTTTTCAGGTGCTTCATTTAATTAATATAAATCAGTTTAACTAATTAATTGAACTGATTAATTGTTCAAACTTTGATATAATCTTTGTATAACATGGTTTTGAGATTGTTTGGTTGTTTGAATATATAGTTTGATTTGTTTTATTCTTTTGGAATTTTTCTTTTAATATCTAATTTTGTTTTCCAATTATACCGTTTTTGGTTTCCTAATCCCTAAACTCTTAATTTTAATTTATGCGAAAAAATAGAAAAGAATAAATACAGTTCAATATGTACCATTTAATAATGGACCTAAGCTGAGTTTCATATTACAAAATTTAGAGAAACCTTAGTATTTTTTGTTTCACAATAATGGTAGAAATCAATATGGCATCCCAAGCATGAATTCAGGGCTAAGCATCTTCAATGTATGTCTATTATTCATGACTTAAGTGATTTATTATTAGGCACTTATAACAAAGTAGCTTGTTCTTAGTTTTCTTAATAGAATTGTATACTCTTGGTTTTGAGCATCTAATGCCATATATGATTGTTGTTTTAAAGTTATCTATGTTTCATCTTCATCTTTCACTTTCATCCATTAATCAAAATACTACATTGACGGTTATTAAAGAAGTTCAAGATGGATGGTTGCAAAGAATCTTGAATTCCAATGGTCACAAACTACTACTTAGATAAAGATGAAGATGGTAAAGATGTAGATCAAACAATGTACTGAGATATGATTGGATCACTATTATAACTAACTCCTAGTTTCCTGATATAATGCATAATATGTGTTTATGCAAGATTTTAGTCATGTTCAAAAGAATCACACCTTACTATTGTAAAAAGAATAATGAAGTACTTAAAAGCAACTAAAACATTTGGCCTATGGTATCGAAGAGGTGCAAACATATGACTTGTGGGGTATAGTGATTCATATTTTGGAGGTTGTAAAGTTGACAAAAAGAGCACTAGTGGCACATGTCACTTGCTTGGTTGTTCAATATTCTCATGGCATTCTAACAAACAAGCATGTGTAGCACTATCCACTATTGAAGCTAAGTATATTACAACTGGTAGTTGTTGTGCTTAATCAATATGGATAAAAAGTCAAATAGAAGACTATGACATCAATCTAGAACAAATTCCCCTTAAGTGTGATAATACTAGTGCCATAAACTTAACAAAAAGATCTAATTCTGCACTCCAAAACTAAGCACATAGAAATAAGACATCATTTCATAAGAGATCATGTAGCAAAAGGCGAATGTAAAATTGAATATGTGTATACAATCCATGAACTAGCAGACATTTTGACTAAACCACTACTTGAGGATGGATTCTTCACCATTAGAAATGAATTAGGCATCTTAGATGTTGAATGTGCATCCTAAAAGGTAGAAATAATATTTCTTTGTATATATTAATTGATTCCCTAATCGATTAATGTCTTAACATTTGTCATAATATTTCTAAGAAATGTACTATGTTTTAATCGATTTGATAACTCATTTAATTGATTAAAAACCTCTCGAGCACTAAAGTGCATTTATTCCTTTTTATTTTAATCGATTATGGTCATATTTGTCTTACATTTTTTAAACTTTAACAAAGGGGGAAAGATAGTTATACAAATTTAAAATTTAATTGTCCTAACATTTAATAACCCTAACCTATCTTACATCATCTCTAACATCCATTCAAACCCTAATCCTCTCTATCTCTCTCAAGCACTGACATCAATGGCTTTTTCATCCTCAAAATAAAAAAAAAAGGTTTAAATGTGCTGCAAAGAAGGGTAGAGAAGCAAACATTGATGGATGGATAAGTAATGATGAAGTTTAAACCAATTTTGTTTGCTATTGGCTTGAAAGTGATGACGTACCCCTTAGCCATACAAAAATGAAGTCATCTATGAAAATGCACTAGTGCAGAATTGGCTTTTAACGTCACCCCTTAGACGTCAGTTAAGGGAGCCCGACGTAAATTAATGACTGGTGGCATTTTCGTAAATAAGTTACCAATATAGACGTCACTTAAGAGGGGCCTCGACGTCTATAATATTATAGACGTCGGGGTCCTCATAACCGATGTCTATAGGCCCTCATATACGTCGGCTCCCCTGAATAGACGCCAAAACTAAACGAAAACGTTAATAAAAAATAATTTTTTATTCTATTTAGACGCTGTTATGGGGGAATCGACGTCTAAACCCTAAATCCAAAAATTTTAAAAGTCACTTTTTGACTCCATATAGACGTCTGATCCCGCCACTCCGACTTCTAAAGCACTTTAGATGTCAGTTATTTGGGAAACCGACGTCTAAACCCTAAATTCAAAAATTTAAAAAGTCACTTTTTGACTCCATATAGACGTCTGATCCCGCCACTCTGACTTCTAAAGCTCTTTAGACGTCAGTTATTTGGGGAACTGATGTCTAAACCCTAAATCCAAAAATTTAAAAAGTCACTTTTTGACTCCATATAGACGTTTGATCCCGCCACTCAAACTTCTAAAGCACTTTAGACGTCAGTTATTTGGGGAACCGACGTCTAAATGTCGGCATTAAAACACCGTGATCGCAAGACAGCCGTTACGCGCAATCATTGTTCATCGTATTCGTCGCGTTTTCTCTCTACGGGTTATGCTTTCCAGGTTCGTTTTCTCACTTTTGCACCATTTTAAATTACTTTTACTCCGATTACATCACTCTTTGATGCAGTATCTTTCATTTGAACCGATTAAAATGCGTGTTCATTGGGTTTTGGTGCAGTTATTCTCGTGTCCTTGGGTGTTCTTTGGCGGCAATTTCTTGCGTTTTGCACTCTCCAATTCCTTCGTTGCGTTTTCTCTCTACGGGTTACGCTTTTCAGGTTTGTTTTCTCACTTTTGCACAGTTTTAAATTAGTTTTACTCCGATTACATCACTCTTTGATGCATTATCTTTCATTTGAACCGATTAAAATGCGTTTTCATTGGGTTTTGGTGCAGTTATTCTCATGTCCTTGGGCGGCGTTCTTTGGCGGCGATTTCTTGCGTTTTGCACTCTTCAATTCCCTCCACTACATTTTTAAAACCATCCAATAAAAAAAATATACAATACATTCTCTTCAACTAAAATATAAAGTTGTAAACTCGAATCACCATCAGTCAGGAGCAACCTCAAAGACGTTTGACCTGTATGGATCAGACATCTATATAGACGTCTGACCTATATACGCCCGACGTCTATATAGACGTCTGACCTATATAGGTCCAACGTCTATAGAGATGTCTGACCTAAAGGGTCTGACGTATCATGAACGTCACCCGTATAGACGTCGAATAAATATCAGATGTTAAAAGCCCAAAATAACAAATGTCTAAAGTCCTTTCTACACTAGTGATGTTCTAAACTCAACCTTTTGGATCATGTATTTCAGCCAAGTAATGTAGGTTTGCTTAAGGCTTGTATTAAGGTTTCATTATTAAAGGGTTTTTCCTTAAGCTACACATCCAAACCATGTGGAAAGTTGTACCATGTGCCGTACTTCCATTGGAGAGGATTTAGCTTTAGTAGTGGTCACATGACACTCTAGGAATGGAAAGGATTTTGCTTTATGACTGGCCACATATCCTGCCCTCATTGGAGAGGATTTGTGTACACTTTTCCACTCCTTAAAAAGCCTCATTTTTTGCCAATGAGTGCAAAGGTGAGAGATCATGCTTTTAGAGTTTTCTGGAGTGGAGACACTGTTACCTATATATAGAGGTTTTTCCTCTCTTGTAATAATCTTTGATATTGAGTAATGTTATTGATACGATCCTATCTAGGAAAGAGTACAATCTTTTTTAAATTTGAATCCTCAAGGGCATAATAAAAATAAATCAGAGAAGAACGCGGAATAGGACATAGATGGAGACGCCACAATCTAGCAGATTGATAAGTCAAGGAAGATTCGCCACAAAGATGTTAATCTTTGATAAGAATCAGAGTTCTAAACCAAGAACCAAGAGAATCCTCTCTTAAAAATGTAATTGCATATATTATGACTCAAAATGTCTACATATGTATTTGGTGCCCCTATATATAGGTATAAATGTTTAAGGTACCTAAGAAACCCTAAAAGAAAGTCCAATGACATTGGGTCCAAAAATAACTTGAAAAATAGAAACAAATTGTTTGCAATTAAAATAAATAAATGCAATTTATTTAATTTCCTAAATTATTCTTGAATTTTTCTCATGATCTTCACGTTCTTTAATTTCAATCTTCATAGAGCATCATGAGCCTAAAGGAGATTTGTTCTTCCAACTGTTTGCTCCTTGACCTTGTCATAGGTCCTTTGAATTGTAAAGGTTCTTCCTCAAGTACGTCTTTTATAGGATCAAGGGATATAGTCCTCTATCATTCCCTCCTTCTTAAAGGAAATTTGTCCCTAAAAATTAGTACCTACATCAAATGGAGAGAAATCATTAATGTTGAAACTAGAACTTACTCCATAATCATTAGGTAGATCAACAATGTAAGCATTATCATTAATTTTCTTAAGAACTTGAAAAGGTCCATCTCCTCTAGGTAGGAACTTAGATTTCCTTTTGGAAGGAAACCTTTCCTGCCTAAGGTTTACCCACACCCAATCTCCGAGCTCAAACTTTATCTTCTTCTTCCCTTGGTTAGCCTTAGAAGCTAGTTTCTCCATCTTGTTTTCAATTTGTGCCTTCACTTCCTTATGCAAGTTCCTAACAAAAGTAGCTTTGGCAAGACCATCTTCGTTAGTCATAGAATCAATATTAGGCAAAGACAACAAATCTAAGTGAGTTAGAGGGTTAAAACCATAGACAACCTCAAATAGAGACATACAAGTAGTAGAACAAACTACCCTATTATAAGAAAATTCCACATGAGGTATCTGTTCTTCCCAAGTTCTCAAATTTTTCTTTACAAAGCATCTAAGGAGTTGAGAAATAGTTCGATTTACCACTTTGGTTTGGCCATCCGTTTAGGGATGACACATTGTAGAGAAGAGAAGCTTTGTACCTAACTTACCCCACAATGCCTTCCAAAAATGGCTAACAAATTTTACATCTCTATCTGACACAATGCTCCTTGAAATACCATGTAGTCTCACCACTTCCTTGAAAAATAAATTGGCCACATAGTTGGCGTCATCAATTTTATGACAAGGAATAAAGTGAGCCATCTTTGAGAATCTGTCTACCATAACAAAAACAAAATCTTTTCCTCCTTTGGACCGTAGAAGTCCCAAAACAAAATCCATAGAAATATCGATCCAAGGAGATTCAGGAATAGGTAAGGGCATAAACATTCCATGATCCAGAGATTTAGATTTAGCACGCTTACAAGTAATGCATCTATTACAAAAGGAAAACACATCATGTTTCATGTGAGGCCAAAAGAAATGATCATGTAATATATCCAATGTCTTTTGAATTCCAAAGTGTCACATTAACCCCTCTTCATGAGCTTCTTTGACAAATAATTCTCTCATTGATCCTTTAGGCACACACAACTTAGTTCCCTTAAAAAGAAAGTCATCTTGCCTATAAAAATCATTAAAAGCTCCTTTTTCACAATCTTTATAAATTTTCCCAAAATCTTGATCATCATCATACAACTCCTTAAACATTTCAAAACCAAGCACTTTAGTTTCAACCATGGACAATAAGGCATGCCTCCTAGACAAGGCATCAACTACAACATTTGTTTTTCTTTGTTTATGTTTGATAACATAAGGAAATTGTTCAATAAATTCTATCCATTTGGCATGCCTCTTATTGAGTTTGCCTTGACTTTTAATGTATTTAAGGGACTCATGATCACTATGAATTACAAATTCCTTAGGAAGCAAATAATGTTGCCAAGTGTGCAAGGCTCTCACTAAGGCATATAACTCTTTGTCATAAGTGGAATAGTTTCCCACCGCCCCTTTCAACTTTTCACTAAAATAGGCTATAAGATGTCCTTCTTGCAAGAGAACACATCTTATGCCAACATTGGAAGCATCACACTCGATCCCAAAAGATTTTTCCAAAATTTGGTAAAGCTAAAACAAGTGCATGTGTGAGTTTGTGTTTAAGGCTATCAAAAGCCTCTTATTGTTCCTTTCCCCACTTAAACCCCACATCTTTCTTAATAACTTCATTTAATGGGGATGCTATGGTGCTAAAATCCTTGACAAACCTCCTATAGAAATTAGTCAGACCATGAAAACTTCTCACCTCACTTGCATTTTTAGGAGTGGGCCAATCCCTAATGGCCTTGACGTTTTCTTCATCAACTTGCACTCCTTTAGAGCTAACTACAAACCTTAGGAAAAAAACTTCATTTGTACAAAAAATGCATTTGTCCATATTGACATATAATTTCTCCTTCCTAAGCACTTCTAAAACTTCTCTTAAGTGCCCCAAGTGTGAATCAAGTGTTTTACTATATATCAAGATGTCATCAAAATACACAACAACAAACTTACCAATAAAATTCCTCAACACATGATTCATCAATATCATAAAGGTACTAGGTGCATTAGTTAACCCAAAAGACATAACCATCCATTCATACAAACCAAATTTAGTTTTGAAAGCGATTTTCCATTCATCTCCCTCTCTCACCCTAATTTGGTGATAACCACTTTTCAAATCTATTTTTGAAAAATAACAAGCACCATGCATTTCATTAAGCAAGTCATTAAGTCTAGGAATAGGATGTCTATACCTGATGGTGATGTTATTGATGGCCCGACATTCAACACACATTCTCCATGATCCATCTTTCTTAGGAATAAGGATGATTGGCATGACACATGGGCTCAAGCTCTCCCTAACCCATCCTTTCTCCATGAATTGTTCCACTTCTTTTGTATTTCTCTAGTCTCTTCCGGATTGCTCCTATAGGCTGGCCTATTAGGAAGGGATGCACTCTGAATAAGGTCCATATTGTGTTCAATACCCCTTTTAGGAGGTAAGTTATGAGGAATGTCCTTAGGGAAGACATTTGCATACTCCTTGAGAAGTTGCTTCATACCTAAAGACAAAGAAACTTGCATAGAAGACAAACAAATATTGTTAGGCATAAGCAAATATAAAGGTTGTTTCTTAACCAACGCTCTATGTACCTCTTTTTCTCTTAAGAAAAGGCTTTTACCACTCTTTATATTTTTACTTTCCCTTTTCTTTCCTTTTTTTGAAATTTTCTCTCTTTCCTCTTTTCTCTCTTGCTCTCTTTTCACTTTCATCTTAATTTGATCCTCATAAACCTCTCTAGGAGATAAAGGTGTTAGAGACACCTTTTGCCCTTTAAACAAGAAAGAATACTTATTGGTTAGACCATCATGAGTTACTTTTCTATCATATTGCTAAGGTCTTCCCAACAAAAGGTGACTCGCCTCCATAGGTACCACATCACATACTACCTCATCAACATACTTACCTATAGAGAAAGTAATATTCACCTGCTTATCCACCACCAATTCTCCATCCTCACTCAACCATTACAGAGCATAAGGACTAGGGTGTATAGATGTCACCAAACCAAGCTTCTCCACTAGTCGTTTACTTGCTACATTCGTACAACTTCCTCCATCAATGATGAGTGAACACACCTTTCCCATAATCATACATCTAGAATGAAAAATATTTCTTCTTTAGGTCTCATCCTCCTCCTTATTCATACTACCCAACAACGTTCTAACCATAAGATCTCCCTCCAAAGGTGGTACTTCAAACTCCATGTTCTCCTTATCACTACTAGATGATTCTCCAGCGGAACACTCACTAATGTACTCCCCATTCTCCAACAACATCATAGTCCTCCTGTTGGGACATTCAACTGCTATATGTCCCCTACCCAAACATTTAAAACATTTTTTTGAACTATAATGTGAAGAATAATCCTTATTAAATTGAGAAGTTACTTTACCACTTGAAGACTCTGTTTCCTTAGATTTAGAATTGGTAGAAGTAGATCCCTCCTTCTTAGATTTCTCCTTATCCCTCCATGAGATAGATGACTTCCTGTAGGAGCTTCTTCTCTTGAGTTGTTGTTCCACTTTGGTGGCTTGGTGAATAAGACCCTCCAAAGTCTCATAATGGTACATTTCCACCACATCTTGAATCTCCCTATTTAATCCATTCAAGAATCTAGCCATTGTAGCCATAGGTGTTTCTTCTACATCAGCTTTCATTAAGGTAACCTTCATCTCTTGGACATACTCTTCAACACTCCTATTTCCTTGTGTAAGTCTTTATAATTTATTGAAGATCTCCTTTTTACAATAGGGTGGCACAAATCTTTCTTTCATGGCTACCTTTAATTGCTCCCATGTAGAGATTGACAACCTTTTTCTTCTAGCTATGTCCATGGTAATTTGATTCCACCAATTCATAGCATAGCCTTCAAACTCTAAGGATGCCATAAGAACCTTATCATCATCCTCATAATCATAAGAGCTAAAGATTTGGTTAAGCTTCATTTCCCATGCTAGGTAGGCTTTCGGGTCATTAGCTCCACTAAATTTAGGGATAACAATCTTCTTCCACCTTTTATCTCTTCTAAGTGTGTGGTTTCCAAACTATTCTCGTCTTTGACCTCGTCTTGGTCGAAAACCCTGCTCCTCTTCATCATCATCCCTCCCAAGCATGTGGTTCTCAAACTCCTCTCGTCTTTGGCCCATCCTTGGTCTAAAAACATGCTCTTCTTCATCATTATAATAACGGTCTGAATCATATTGTCTCCTTTCCTTATTTCCAATCCCTCCAATCTCACACTCACATCTTCATTAGACTTTTGGAGCCTTTCAAACTACAGTTGAGTGTGTTGTTGAATTTGAGTCATTTGTAAGTTCAGCTTCTCGAGTGCAACCATAATATTCGCAGACTTAGGTGATGAAGGATCACTATTTTGGGAAGAAGTCATGTCCTGCAAGAAAATGTTAGTAATAATAATAAATTTAGGACCTCACCACACCTCTAAGTGTCTCACTCAAATTTCACTCGTGTATCACACAAATAGGCTTTTTTTTAAGTACTATCTTGCCTTTTTTTTCACTCAAATTACCTTTAGTGCTTGGCAAAAAACTTCAATAGCTTAAGCAAAGATTGAACAAACAATGTGATAAACATTATGAGATCTAAGTCTTGACTTAAGAGGTCAAAGAAAATAGAAAACTCTAGACAAAATTTCAAGGAATTTTTAAAAGACACAAAAAATAAAATTAGAAAATCACAGGACTACCAAAAAGAATTAAATGAGACAACACGGAGACTCTAAAAAAAGACGGAATATAATTTAATAGATGAACATTCATAAACAATAGTGCAACATAATTTGTGTTGAACTTTATAATTTTTTTTAACTCTTGGATCCGTACTTTCTCTTCTTTTTTACTTGGATCCAATATATATATATATATATATATATATAATTGTCATTCAAACAAAAACTCATGCAAGATAAAAATAAGATTTAATTTGGACTACAATTAACATAAAACACAAAAAAAAACATATAATTTCCACGAATCAAATTTAGAAATACACAAATTAGTAGAAGAACATAACAAAAAAATAAGGAAATTAAAAACTCAAAGGAATTGGGTTTTGAGTTTTTTTTTTATATGACAGAAAAATAAGATAAAAGAGGATATTCAAACCAAAACCTTGCTCTAGATATCATATGATACGATCCTGTCCAGGAAAGAGTACGATCTTTTCTGAATTTGAATCCTCAAGGGCACAATAAAAATAAATAAAAGAAGAATGCATAATAAGATAGAGATGGAGACGCCACAATCTAGCATATTGATAAGTCAAGGAGATGTTAAATCTTTGATAAGAATCAAAGTTCTAAACCAAGAACCAAGAGAATCCTCTCTCAAAAATGAAATTGCATATATGATGACTCAAAAGTGTCTACATATGTATTTGGTGTCCCTATATATAGGTATAAATGTTTAAGGCACCTAAGAAACCCTAAAAGAAAGCCCAATGACATTGGGTCCAAAAATAACTTGAAAAATAGAAACAAATTGTTTGCAATTAAAATAAATAAATGCAATTTATTTAATTTCCTAAATTATTGTTCAATTTTGCTCATGATCTTCAGGTTCTTTAATTCCAATTTTCATGGAGCATCATGAGCCTAAAGGAGATTTGTTCTTCCAAGTGTTTGCTCCTTGACCTTGTCATAGGTCCTTTCAATTGTAAAGGTTCTTCCTCAAGTATGTCTTTTATAAGATCAAGGAACTTAACCTCTTTGGAGTCACCAAACACTACACCACCACCACCATATCTCATAGCTTCTACCTCATCCACACCTTAGCTCATCATCCTTAACCATTTACCACCACATTTTTGCACCATCCATCCAAGAAAACACCCCTCTATACACATCTTCTAGCTTTGGCCCAACCTAGCATAAGGATTTTGCTATTAGAAAATTTTTAGAAAATTATGGTAATGCCAATAACATATTTTTATTTTTAAAAAAGTTATATTTTTAGTCAATATACTTTATATTAACTAAATCCAATAAATGTTTTTGGTACATTAAATTTTTTAACTTTTTTTTAAATTAACATTTAACAAAAATATTACCAAACAAAAAACCAAGTCACTAGGTGTTCTTATATGAATTCATCGTAACCAAATAAAAAGCAAACAAATTTTAAAAATTGAGGAACGATTTACATTCATGAAGTAAAAACTAACAAAGAAAATACATACAAAATTCCCTTTTTGATTTCACTCGTGAATATCTTTCCACCAATACACAGGTGTGGATGCTCCACAACCAAAATATTCAAGATATAAAGATCACAACAACCTAAGATAAACTAGATTCTAATACCCAATTCACCTTTCATTCCTTTCTTGTGATTTCAAGCTTCATAATCCAATCATTAATTAAACGAGGAATGTGTTTATGAGTAGAAGTGGTAGTTCTTGGCATCAATTATAATTGACCTCAATCCTCCAATTGGTGATAAAATCATCAACATTAGGCCAAGCACAATGCAGATCTGTTATGAATGGAGCAAGATTAATCTTAGCTTAAAATGAAATAGTTTTAAGGAGAATAATTGAAACAAAATTGAAAATCAAACATACCCAGTTGGTGCACCAAGACAAGCTGAATCTCTTTGGCTTGTAGATTGCAAGCCACATGATACAAGGGAGCTGAAAAATAAGCAACAAAATGAAGAATTAATATTTTGTTTATCTCTAATGACTCTTGGTGGATTAAATTAACTAAGGCTTACGAAGTATGTTGTAGGTGCAAAAGCAAATCCTCCGAAAAATCCTAGGAGACCACCAAAGAATGGGAAGGTAATAGCAACGAACATTGTGAATGCTGAAAATATAGAGAATCATACGTCAATTGCACTGAACCAAAATCAAATTAGAAGTGAAATATTTGCTTATACCAAAACATTAATAAGTAGAAAGTATTTACTTACCCACGTACAAATTGCGTACAATAAAGCGAAGCACTCTACTAGGTTTGAAGTTCAACTTCTTCACCAACACAGTTTCGATCATGTCAAACACTGGCATTGCATAAATCTAACCAACAAAAGCATTAGTTACCCTCGGTGACTTTAATTTTTGAACCAAAAAGAAAGGTGATTTTATAAAGAAAGAGATTTAGACAAGAATAAGAGAAACTCAATCTCACCTGATAACTTCCAATAACATGTATGACAACAAACATGTTAGCCATTGCAATAAGCCATTTTGGTTTCTCTAGACTGATGAGAATGTTGTCTTGAACCCCATTGCCAAACATCCAGTAACCAATAAGGGCAACTGGGAAGTAGCACAGAGCCACAACAATGTAAGCAACAATCACTCCTTTCCACATAGGACCCTTGGATGGTTTCTCTGGAGTAGATGGAATTGTTGCTTGGATTTCCAACACCACATTGTGTCCAGCGTAGGCAAAAGCAACATCTCCAAGGGCACTAAAGAAGTTAAACACTGTTCCCGCTGTACTCTTAGCTTTGTAACCATATTGTACATCTTCTTGAACACCCTTGTGAGCAGAAGCTGCCCAAGCAATGGTAGAGTAACTGTATGTAATGCAAATATCAAATTTGAAGTTAGTATGTTCTCCTCGTCTTTTCATATGAAACAATTCAGGAATAAATACACAAGGATGATAAAAATAGTTATATCAATGCAATGAACTAACTATAAGATGGTACGAAGTGGACAAGGATAATAAACAAAATAGTAGAATTAAACTGAAAAATAAAAATAAATAAGTTATGTTACCTCAAGGACATAACTGCTGCTGCCAAAGATACACCAGAAATGGAGTTGAAGTTAGGCAGGTGAGACAATACAAAGTGAACAGATGCAAAGATCATAATGAAAAAGGTCAACTTGATCTTTTTGCAGTCATCACACACAGTGTCATGGAATTTCTGCAAGGATTTTCCCCCAGTGACCATATAGACAATGTTCACCCCAATTTCAACCACAAGCTGTTGAGGCACCACAATATAAAGTCCTAGCTTTTCCCCAAAGGCATACTGCCCTAGTTCATGGTATCTGTCAAAACGTTTGCCAGGAACCATTTCATGCATCTCAACCATTTGCCATAGAGTGTAAAGGGTGATGATCCATGACAGAACAAGTACAGTTACACCAGGACCCCTAAAGAAATCAAAGTCATTCTTATATTAAAAAGCACAAAATGTATTATAATTAAAAAATAATTTAGTAAAAATGTGATAAAAGTTGGGTTTGAAGGGTATACCATCCTAGCTCAGACATGGCATAGGGGAGACTAAGAACACCAGCCCCAACCATGGCAGTGACATTGTGGAAGGCAGAGTACCACCATTTTGCATTCCTTGAAGAAGTAATTGGAAGCCAATCATCAATTGCCTTCTGCCTCTGCAATTCTTCTTCAGTCTGGTCACCAGCAATCACAAACAAATTACAATAAGTAAGCCTAATAAAAATAAATAAAATTTTTACAACGAATGAAGAAGAAAATCTAACACAGGGATTATAAGGATGATTTAGTGATAAAATTAAAAAAGAGAATAGAAGAAGTTATTGGTTAATTTCCTCCTCTAACAATTTAAATAGGTAAAATTGGTTTATTAAATTTAAATAAAATGATGAAAGAAATCATGAACAAAAACCAACCACTGTAACATTGCCTATAAAAAAACTTGGTTTGGAATGTTCTGATGCGTGAGGGGCCATTTTGATTTTGATGGGCCAATGAGTTATGGCCCAATACAACTGTGGAATAAATTGTCCTAATTTCTTGGAAAATGTGGTTTAACGGTTGTCATTGTACAATCCCGAAGCGGTGGTCATTATCTTATGGTAACTTGTGGGCACCAAATATCATATGACTTTGACTGTAACCATTGGTATGATTGTGAATTTTTAACTAGATTGTGGATATTTGTTTTGCCTTTTTTAATTGTGAAATCCTATTTGGGTATTGCCTAATTACGTATTAATATGCAAGTAAGAATATTTTAATGACAATTAAACTAATATATTTGACAGGTATGAAGCTTTCGAAATAATAATAATAATAATAATAATAAATAAATAATTTAAAAATATATGTGAAGTATGAAGTTGCAGCTAGGAGTCCCTCAAAATTTATTTTAAAATAAATAGAGAAAAAACTCGTTTTAAAACATTCATCACGAACAAACAAATTGCAATTTTCACACAGATACCTTTCACCCAATAGCTTTCGGGAGAACTGTAAAAAGAACTAAGGTGAATAAGCAATTTTATGAATACATTAAAATTAAAAATAAAAAATATTTACTTTTTAATTTGTAAACATATTATATAAATGTTTATATATTTTTGTTTTTTTTTACTTATAAAAACTTAATTTCTAAAAAACTATTATTTTTTCTATTAATTTATTAATAGATATACTTAGTATAGATAAGCTCAAACTAAGTCAGTAAATCAAATGAGTTGACTATATCTCCTTAATAAAATGAAAAAATAAAAATAAAGTGAACATTCTTATTTTCTGTGATTGGTAATTCTGTTCAAGACCCGTTGACAATTAAATCTCAAATAAAATATATTTGTTTTCTTAAGCTGTCATCATACTGTAAACATCAAACAAGTAAAAAAAAATAAAATAAAAAGATTGCACCAATCAAGCTCAACGTAAGTAACACGCAGCTTCAGTGAGTTGGATCTTATCATCTTGCAAGATGTTATTTTGAATAAATTGGGGGGTTTTAAGTATAGTAAAAGTTAAGTGAGAACAACCCATTATTCTACGTGAGAAACGGAAAATATTTCAAAAAAATGCCAATAATATTTTTATAACATTTTTCGTGGTGCACTCTTTTATTTAAAAATAATATTAAATTTAATAATATTTAAAAAATTTGCCACAAGATTATTTTAAAATATTAGTCAATTTATGTATCTCGGGAGGCCCTTTATTCAATTCATTAAATGCATTCTCTGAAGAAAATTATTTGTTCGACCTGTTGGCAGACCTAAAGACAGTAGATTTGAAGAGGGACTTTGAGTTGACTTGAGATAATAAGAGCATGAAGAATTGGATCGACACAATTAGTTTTATATAAACTTATTTACAGCGTCAAATATGTCAATATATATTGTTTAAATATAAGTTTTTTTTATAGAGTAAGAAAACACTGAAACATAATCCTGATTAAAATGAAGTGATAGAAATGATACGTTACAGTGAAATCTCGGTACGGAGATTTGTCTTTATTAAAGGAAATTGAGTACCGAAACCACGTGCAGCCATAACACCCAGCCACAATTAAATTGCAATAAAAGATAGTAATTTTGTTTCAAACTTGTTACGAAATAGTAGAGATTAATTCTGACATGAATGGGTGAACGTTATGGTCAAATGTACTATTCACGCGTTTCTCGAAGGAAGCATAGAAAAAGGGTTTTTCTTCATTATTATTTAAAGGATAACGATGTAACATTTCAACATAATATACATGTTATTTTGACATTGATTTAAAATTATTTTATAATGATGTTTATGATTATTATTATTAATTATAAAATAATTTTAGACTAATCATAAAATAACACGTAAACAATATTTAAATGTTATAAAAAAATATTGTTTAAATATCGTTATCTTTCTCTTTTTCTAAAAAAGTTCAAGCGAACAACAGTAAATTTCAATCAAGGACAAATTTCTACACTCTTTAAATCCAAAAATAAACTCTTCATCTTCATGATTACGTTTATTCTCTTTTAGAAAGTATATGTATTCACAATTTTCTAAAAAACCTATCGTACTTTAAAAATATGCATAAAAATCGACAATATAAACATGACGGTTGATTTTCTCATCATCAACTCTGTTTAAAAAGAAAAAGTTTAAAATAAGTTATATATCTTTGAGATTCAGGATTTCAAATAGCAGTCAGAATAGAATTTCAGAGTGATTTTCTATAAACCTCTCGCAACTCAATTATATTTTTTCGCGTAATAGTAGCAACAAAAAACGAAAATCTTAATGTTTATTAAGAGTTTTTATAGATTTTGTAGTAACTTTATGTTAAGAAAAAGTAACAGAACAGAGTATGCAATGAAAGAAAGATTACAAAATTTATATTGAATCGACAGAGAGAGTGAGAAAGAGACTTACAGCGTTTTTGAGATAATTGTTTTCAACTGGTGTTTGAGTTGCCATGGTAATAAACACAAAAGCAGAGACTAATGAAGCAGAATCTGATCAACAGGACGCACTTTCTGAACTTTCGCCTGCGGAAAACGCAGAATAACGTTTCAGCTTTGCATAATTATCGTGTGGCAATGTTTCAAATGAAGAGAGAAACTCAGAGTTCTTGAAGAACCAAGATAAATTCCTAAACACTCACACAAGTGTGTATATATATAGAGAGAGCGCAAGGGGGAAGAGAGAGAGAGAGAAAGGAAGTCAACGTAACAAAGTTCTGTTTTCTCTTCCGAACTTTCTCCGTTCCGGCGCTTGCCTTTTTCATTGCTGAATTAATTATTTTTAATAAAACTGTATATTTTATAAACAATTTTTTATTTTAATTATATTTCTTAAAAGAAATATTTTTATGCCTATTTATTTATTATTTTTGAGAAAAGTATTAAATATATATTTTTGAGACATTTATTTAAATGTATTTTCATTTACTACCCAAAAAAAAAACTTTTGAAATGGCTTCATGTGTATGGGTTTAAAAAAAAATATTTTTTTAAATTATATATTTTTTATCTCATTTAAATATATTTCAGTTAAAGTGTTAAAACATAATCTCCAAAATAACTAGTAAAAGAAATCCTACATGCACTAGTAATTATATTTTAATGTTATAATAATTATATTTATAATATGAACGAAGTTTTAATGAATAATTTTGTACAAAAGAATCCATTTTTTAACATTATTTGATTATAGATTAATTATTTGGAAAATATTTTTTTAATAATTTTTTTAACAATTTTTTTACAATCATTTACGTGATAGTTTATGATTCGTCTGTTTTAAATATACCAATCAATAAAATAATAATACATAATCTATTATTAAAAAATTATTAAAAAAATTATTAACATTTCATCATCCTAATTCTTTTTCCCACGTATCTATTGCAAGATCCTCTTAGGTAAACACAAGATAGGAAAAAAAGTTATATTCTTTTATAACTAATAAAACTATCATATAATTTAATTTTAAAAGAAAAAAAAAACTAAAATGAATTGAATTTGGTAAGTCATGGACAGAAGTTTCCCTCATCTCTATTAAGATCCGGCAGGATATATATAATAACTCTAAAATCAAATAGAGTGGTGCTTTATTAAATTAATACTAATTAAATATTGTATTATGTTATATTATTTTAAGAATGGCCCATGCCAGCTTTTGATTTTAAAATATTAACTTTAATCCTCGTAATTAATAAATTGCAGATTTCGTAATTTTGTTTCATATAAAATTACGTTTCATATGTTATTGTTCTTGCAATTGTGAAACAAGCTATCGCCGTATTGTCCGTATTGACTTGAGTGTGGAAATGAAATGGAACCTGCAAATGGCAAATTAGTCTTCGGAAGTAAAGTAAGTTACAAATTAAATAGAAAATAAAGAGTTTTCAACTTTCAATTTGGTCAAAAACAAAAAATAAAATAAATTCAACTTTGAAGGTATCACACACCTTCATATAAGTTTCGTCTTCAATTGCGGAAATGTCGTAAAATCAATATACGTATTCACACCTTTCACTCACTCAAATGTGTTCACAAGCCTTTTAAAAGAATATTACGGAAAATATTGATATGTTTGACTTTCTTTTCATGTTATAAACCAATTTTGAATTTTATTAATGTAACTAGATTAACAAGGTTTTTTTTAATTTAAATCCTTTTATTATTCAAGTACATTTTCATTTTGTAAAGACTAAATTTTTGTCGTATTTTTTTTCTAATTTTGCAAGTTGTTTAGTGTTGTAATTTTGGTTTTTTGAGAAAGGAATTATTGATAATAATTTTTTTCTAATTTTATAGATTTATATATTTATTTATGATAAATTACTTTATTAAAAATTTATTTTCTTTTATAAAATCATGTGAATATAAATTTTAAAAATATATTTAATTTCATATTTATAAATTAATTGAGAATAATTTTTTTAAGAATAATTATAATAAATAAGATAATTTAAATATATTATAATTATGGTGATAGAATTTTTTTTTTATAATAAAATATTGTAATTCTGGCTGTTGTTTTAAAAATTAATTTTGATAAATTTATATCTATTTGGTTCAAATAATTTATGTAATAAACGTTTTTTTGTGTAATAAGTTAGAAAAATAAAGTAAAATTGTACTATGATTGTAGGTGGAAATATATGAAAAGAAATTTAATGTAAAGTTCAGAAACATGTAAAACATTTAGATTTATTTATAAAAAAAAGTTATTTAAAGAAAATAATAAAATATTATAGAATTAAAAAAAATTGAAAATATATAAATTTAAAATATAGTAAAATATACCAATACTTATAGAATTTTATAAAAAAAAATAAATTACAAAAAGTATAAAATTCAAAATTTCCAATTTAAATTCAAATTCAAATTAAATAATTATTTTTTTAAGTTAATAGTTATTTATATTAAAGTTAATAATTAGAAAAAGTAAAATACACTAAGGGTGTGTTTGTTTCAAAGGATTGATTTGGGAGAGAGTGAGTAGATAGATTTAAGGTTAAATTGATTAGTGTTTTTTTAGTGGATTTGCAGGTGAAAGTGAGATTGGATTTGGATCTGAGTGAGAGTGAATTTGAAAATAAAATTTATAAAAATTAGTATATAATTTGACTAATATGACAGATAAAAAAATTATTTAATTGGTAGAAATTTAAGATTATGAAAATTTTCCTAGTTATAAAAGTAATATAAAATGATAATTGTTAATATTATATATAATTATTATATATAATAAGGAGAAAAAAAATAAAATTTAATTTTTAAAATGTAAAAAAATGGAAATTTAGTAAATTGAAATAATTATTTTTAAAATATAATATTTTTTTAATATAATTTACTACCAAGTGGTTTGATTTTTTTTGTTATTGAAGTAAAATTTAATATTTATGGTGAAACAAATAATTAACCGAAGTTACAATATTACATGACATAAAAAAAGTGTGAACATAATAAGATACAAATATATTTCTCATAGTTTATGATGTAGTTGCTTCGGTTAGGTATTTAAGCAACCTATTCAAACGATATTGTATTGTCATCCTTATTATGTGTATTGTATGGGATGGATGTGACAATAGAAACTCGAAACACGGTCTAAATAAGTTATCATCTTTAATGTTCATAGTCCTTGATAAGTTATCAATTTCTTCTGAAGTATGATTAGATGAATGAGTTATAGAAAAATATTTGAATGAATTGATTTGATCATTGGATTACAATAGTATAAATATACAAATTGATAACGTAATTGGAAAGAGTTAAAAGGGAATAAACTCCACCAATTTAATATCAATTATTATAATATCAATTATAATAATTGATATTTAACACTAACAATTAAACTAAATAAAGGGAAAATAAATATACAAAAATTAGCTAATAAAGACTAATTATTACAATTTAAAACTAATTATTATAATTGATATCCTCCCGTAAGTTTGACGATCTGGAAGAGAGATGCAACTTGGACAGTAATGAGTCAAACCGAGGATGAAGGAGAGGCTTTGTGAGTATGTTAGCAAGTTGATCATCAGTAGACGCAAAGGACACCCGAAACTTGCCTTTTTGAACATTTTCACAAATAAAATGATAGGCTAAGGCTATATGTTTCATCCGAGAGTGAAAAACAGGATTAGCACTCAGAGTTGTGGCACCAAGATTGTCACGATAAATAACCGGATTGGTTGTGGGCATGTGACCAAGTTCAGTGAACAAGGATATGACCCATAAAAGTTCATTGGCCGTGTCAGCCAAGGCTTTGTATTCTGCTTCAATTGAGGAACGAGCAACAAAGCGTTGTTTTCGGGAGCTCCAAGAGATGGGAGTGCTACCAAGATACAACAAATAACCAGTGGTAGAGATATAATCCTCCTTATCACCCGCCCAATCTGCATCTGAGTAAGCATAAAAAGTTAGCGAAGTAGTTGTCGAGATGAAGATACCTTTGTTGCAAGTGCCTGCCAAATAATGGAGCACCCGTTTAGGGTAGACCAATGCGTCGTTCTGGGGTGTTGCATGAATTGCGCAAGTTTGTTGGTGCTGAAGGCGATGTTTGGGCGAGTAAGACTTAAGTATTGAAGACTTCCCACGAGTGCGCGATACTCAGTTGGGCAAGGTAGGAGATCACCAGAATCCTTGAGTAATTGAGCACTAGCGGACAAGGGAGTGGATGCTGGTTTTGTGTTAGCCATGCCTAATTTATGGAGAAGATCAGTGATGTATTTCCTTTGTGAAAGAAATAGTCCTGTAACGGAAGGAATTACATCAACGCCCAAGAAATAGTTAAGACAACTAAGGTCTTTCAGCGAAAATCGAGCAGCAAGGGTGGAAATAAGGTTGGACAATTCTGTAGAGGAACTCCCAGTGACAATGATATCATCAACATATACTAATAAATATAGTGTGGAACCTGATTTTTGGTAGATGAAGAGAGATGCATCTACAGTTGAATTGACAAAGCCAAGAGAGAGTAGAAACACTCGAAGCTCTGTATACAAGGCGCAAGGTGCTTGCTTTAGCCCATAGAGTGCCTTTTTAAGGCGACAAACATGATCAGGGAAACTTTTTTGACAAAACCAGGGGGCTGGAGAATGAAAACTTCCTCTTTGAGCATCCCTTGAAGAAATGCATTATTGACATCAAGTTGGCAAATGGACCATCCTTGACGAACTGCAAGTGTGAGGACAATGCGAATGGTGACCGGTTTAACAACCAGACTGAATGTCTTTATATAGTCCCAACCAGGACGTTGGAGAAAACCTTTGATGACTAGGCGAGCCTTGTATCGATCAATCGAGCCATCCGTGTGTCTTTTGATTTGAAAAACCCATTTGCAGCCAACCAACTTTTAAGTCTAGGACCGACTGACAAGTTCCCAAGTGTTGTTGCGGTGTAAGGCGTCAAACTCAGCTTGCATAGTGTTAGCAAAATGATGAAGAAAAAGTTTTGATGATGCCCAAATCAAGTCAAGATATATCAAGATTCATGAAGATCCTTTGAAGACTTGTTTTTGTTATGGAAAGCTTTTATAATAATTGTCGTTTATGTTTTAGGACTTAGATTTGTAGTAGGTTTTGATTCTTGTACCTTCATACTTTATATTTGTTGTTCAAAATAAAAAACGCACGGTTTTAATCGATTAAATCAAGTATTAATCGATTAAAACGTTACAGATGCTGAAAACTCAACTGACAAGGGAATATTCAATTAATACCTTTTTTAATCGATTAGTTAATCAATTAATCCTTAGAATAATCGATTAAAACTAGCTGTTGGAGCTTTCTGGTTTTTGAAAACTAGCCGTTGCACTTAATTTAATCGATTAACAGTAATATTAATCGATTAAAAGCGTTAAATGGCCAATTTCGAAGAATGGAAGAGCTTTTGCTTGAGTTTATAAATAGGCTCTCTTTATCCATCATCAACAACTCTTCCCTTGTGCTTTAGAACTCAGAAATCATTGTTAATTGTGTGTTCTTGTTCGGCATGAGAAACTCCCGTCTGTGGAGCTGGTGAAGTGCTACTACGGTGACGGAGGAATAGCCGGTTCATCCTTGGTGCGTCTGAGGAGGTGTGTCGAAGAGGATCATCGTGAAGTATTCAGAGGAGGTGTTTCATCCTTCGTGAAGTATTCGGAGGAGGTGTCTCATCCTTTGTGAAGACTCAAAGGAGGTGCAGGTTCATCTCTTGTGGTATCAAGAGAAGTGGTTTCTAAACTCTTACAAATTGTTTCTTTGTGATTGTAATTTGTAATTGTTTTGTGATTAGTGAACTGTTTATCTTGGTTTGAGATAAGCGACTGGATGTAGGATTGGTAAGATCCGAACCAGTATAAAATTTATCTGTGCAAATTTCTCTCAACCTTACTCTTTTATTTATATTTATTATTTGCATAGTAAGATAAATTGAGAAGAAATTAAAAGGCACACGTTTGAATTAAAAACCCTCTTAGTTTGTTATTCCACACTAGCCATTCTGCTGCAGCCGCTCTAACAATTTGTATCAGAGCTTGATTTGATAGTTATTCAAATGGCAGGATCATCTCAAGCATTTGCAGAGGGTGCTTCTATCAATAGACCACCCTTATTCAGAGGTGAAAATTATGCATTCTGGAAGGTTAGAATGCAAATATTTATTGAGTCTATTGATTGTGAGATTTGGGATGTTATTGCATTGGGTTCGCCTATTCCTACTGACGATTTGCAGGAACCAAAAACTCGTACTAAGTGGACTACTGAAGAGAAGAAAAGATTTCAAAATGATGTGAAAGCCCAAAACATAATTGCATCTGCTCTAACTGTTGACGAGTTTTACAGGGTCTCTGTTTGTAAAACTGCTCAAGAGATGTGGGAAGTACTAAGAGTAACTCACGAAGGAACAAATGATATGAAGAGGGCAAGAAAGAATACCTTGATCCAGGAATACGAAATGTTCAGGATGAAGCAAGGAGAAACAATATCAGACGTTCAGAAACGCTTCACCAACATTGTTAATCATCTTATTGGACTAGGTAAGTCTTTTGAAAATGATGAACTTAATATTAAAATCTTGAAATCTTTAGAAAGGTCGTGGCAACCAAAAGTGACTGCAATTTCTGAGTCACAAAACCTCAACACAATGATTATGGCAGCATTATTCGGAAAGTTGAGAGAGCATGAACTTGATCTTTGAAGACTAGATGAAGAAGAAGCCAGAGAAAAAACAAAGAAAAAGAGTCTAGCCTTAAAATCTGAGGTAGAAAAGAACAAAAGCAAAGTAGAAGATGAAGACTCAGAAGATGAAGAAAATTTGAGACTTATGATAAAAAGGCTCAACAAGTTCATGAAATCAAAAGACAAAGGAAGAGTCAAATACAAAAAGAGAGAAAATCAAGAATCTTCCTCACTCTATAAATGTTATGGTTGCGGAGAAAGGGGACACTTAAAAGCGGACTGCCCAAATAAAAAGAAGAGTGAAGAAATAAAAGAAAAGAAATTCTTCAAGAAAAAGATAGTCTACATCGCATGGGACGGTGACAACGAAACAATTTCTGATTTGAGCGAATCTGATGAAGAGACAAACATCTGTTTAATGGCAGACGACGCCGCTGAAAGCCAAGTAAGTACATCTAGCGATTCTGATAATTATAGTCAATATAGTGAAAGTGAATTGCATGAAACTTATGCTACTTTAATTTTAGAATCAGAAAAATTAGATAAAGCTCATAAGAAATTGAAAAAGGATTTCAAAAATTTAAAATTAAATTTTGAAAATATTTCTGAAGAAAATAAAAATTTAAAATCAGAACTTGAAAATATTCTTGAAGAAAATAAAATTTTAAAATAAAATTTTGAAAATATTTTTGAAGAAAATAAAGATTTGAAAAATAAAGTTTTATTTTTTGAAAAGGGTAAATTTACTAGTAGTGATGAATGTGCTTCTTGTGAAGATTTTAAGAAACTGTTAGAACATACAACCTTAGGAGAATGCAATAAAAATAATGAAAATAAGGTTGTTAAAAATAAGTATGTTCCTAAAATTAAAAATAAGCATAATAATAGAACCTGTAGAACATGGGTAAAAAAAGGAACAACTTATAGGAACACAAACTTTATATCATGCTTTTATTGTATGAAAAAGGGTCATACCTCAAATAAATGTAAAATTAAGCATTTTGGTGTTCCAAGTGGTAGATATGTTTGATTTGTAAAATGATTCCAATTTTTTTATATAACCCAAAGGACAATGTTTTTTTCAAGATTTTTTTAAAATATTTTAAATTTTTTTGAAAAAATAAATGAGAAAATTTTATTCCTAGCATGTTGTCTTTGATAAAATTGTAGACCTTGAGGCAAAACCTCTTGAGTGAGTTAAATCAGATGCAGGTAATGATGAGGACTTGGAGAAGACAACAAATGAGGCAAAGAATGATGGCAATCCCCAAAACGAAGATCTCAACAAAATATCATTACACAACGAATTTGGAGATATACCAAAAGGGGTAAACATTAAAAGAGATCTAAGATTTTTTTTTTTTTAAAAAAAATCTCTTAGGATTGCACTTTTTTATTTTGTGCATTTTTGTGCTTTTTTTTTTAAATTTAACCATATTTTTGTATGCTTTAAAATTTCTATCTTATATGGTTCAATGTATGATTTTTTAAAGTTCTTTATCCTAAAATTATATGTTTTAAATCTCCTATTATGTATGTTTGAATAAATCCTTAATTTTGAAATATATTTAGCTCATATGCATACATGATTTTATCAAGGGGGAGAATTTTCTTAGGGGAGAACATGAAACATAGCTTTTTAATTATGATAAAAAAAGGGGGAGAAAATGTTAAAAGCTTATTATTATTCTCTAATGCTTTTTTCTTCCATAAGTTGTGTTTTTATCTAGATTATTACTAAAAGCTTTAATTCAAAGGAGTTTTTGATCATTATAAAAAATGGGGAGAATGTTAGCAAAATGATGAAGATAAAGTTTTGATGATGCCCAAATCAAATCAAGATATATCAAGATTCATGAAGATCCTTTGAAGACTTCTTTTTGTTATGGAAAGCTTTGGTAATAATTGTAGTTTATTGTTTAGGACTTAGATTTGTAGTAGGTTTTGATTCTTGTACCTTCGTACTTTATATTTGTTGTTCAGAATAAAAAACACACGGTTTTAATTGATTAAATCAAGTATTAATCGATTAAAACGTTACAGGTGCTGAAAACTCAATTAGCAAGGGAATAATCGATTAATACCTTTTTTTAATCGATTAGTTAATCGATTACTCCTTAAAATAATCGATTAAAACTAGCCGTTGGAGCTTTCTGGTTTTTGAAAACTAGCCGTTGCACTTAATTTAATCGATTAACAGTAATATTAATCGATTAAAAGCATTAAATGGCCAGTTTCGAAGAATGTAAGAGTTTTTGCTTGAGTCTATAAATAGACTCTCTTTATCCATCATCAACAACTCTTCCCTTGTTCTTTAGAACTCAGAAATCATTGTTAATTGTGTGTTCTTGTTCGGCTTGAGAAACTCTCGTCTGTGGAGCTGGTGAAGTGCTACTACGGTGACGGAGGAATAGCCGATTCATCCTTGGTGCATCTGAGGAGGTGTGTGGAAGAGGATCATCCTTCGTGAAGTATTCGGAGGAGGTGTTTCATCCTTCGTGAAGTATTTGGTAGAGGTGTCTCATCCTTTGTGAAGACTCAAAGGAGGTGCAAGTTCATCTCTTGTGGTATCAAAAGAGGTGGTTTCTAAACTCTTACAAATTGTTTCTTTGTGATTGTAATTTGTAATTGTTTTGTGATTAGTGAACTTTTTATCTTGGTTTGAGATAAGCGACTGGATGTAGGATTGGTAAGATCCCAACCAGTATAAAATTCATCTGTGCAAATTTCTCTTAACCTTACTCTTTTATTTATATTTATTATTTGCATAGTAAGAGAAATTGAGAAGAAATTAAAAGGCACACGTTTGAATTAAAAACCCTCTTGATTTGTTATTCCACGCTAACCATTCCGCTGCAGCCGCTCTGACACATAGCTGAGCGCCAATCAGGGTCACGAAGAGCTTGGGTAGTGGTGTTGGGCTCAAGTGGAGAAGAGGGTTGGACAAGGAGGTTAAGCTTCTTGAGGGGTTTGGCAATGTTGTTTTTGGACCGGGTGATGATGCCACCTCCATCGATTTGGGGTATCCTGTTAGGGTTGACATTGGGTTAGGATGGTGGCATGGAACATTGTGAGGATGGAGGTGATGGGGGGATTTAGAGTGTTTAGTGAAGGGTTGGGCCGAAGTAGAGTTGGGGAAAGATGAAGATGAAGGGGCAACCGACCATGTGTTGTTTTATGGGATGGAGTATGGAAAGCTGAAGTGGGCCTTGTTGTTGCTCTACACTCGGATTGGCTTGAGGTGCTAGGGAGCTATACGGGAATTCAGATTCAACGAACTTGACATGGCGGGAGGTGTAGATCCTTCCTGTGGTTGGATCGAGACACAAGTATGCATGTTGATTCGCCGAGTAACCTACAAAAACACACTTAGCAGACTTTGGTGCAAGTTTATGGTTAACATATGGTTTAATCCAGGGAAAACACAAACAACCAAAACACTTTAACTTATGATAATCCGGGCTAATTTTGAGTAATTTGGAATAGGGTGACTGGTATCCAAGAATTGGTGTTGGGAGACGATTTATGAGATAGACGGCTATTGTCATGGCGTGAGGCCAATATGTGAGGGGCAAACCTGAGTGGTGGAGAAGAGAGAGACCAGTTTCGGAAATGTGTCGAATCCGGCGTTCGGAAATTCCATTGTGTTCAGGTGTATGAGGTGGGGTGGCGTGATGACTTATTCCATGAGTGCTTAAAAACGGACAAAGACGAATATAGTCACCAGCATTATCCGTGTAAAGAATTTTGATGTTGCGATGAAATAAATTTTCAACAAGCGACTTAAATTTGGGAAACAGAGTTTGCACATCAGATTTACGTTTTATCGGATATAGCCAAATATAACAAGTAAAATTATCAACAAACATGCAATAGTAGCGAAGAACATCAATGGATAAAACAGGGGAAGTCCATACATCAAAGAAAATTATTTCCAAAGGATAAGATGATTTAAGAGTGGATTCATTGAAAGGAAGTTTATGACTTTTATTAATTTGATATAACTTGCAATCTGATTGCTGGAATTTATTTGAACCTAAAGAAAAATTCTACTGAATAAATGTGAAGATAGAAGAGGAGAGATGCCCAAGTCTATGGTGCCATGAAGTAGAGGAGTCTGTGCGGACAGAGTGGACTGACAGAGAGTTGGCTGGCCAGAGATAGAGCCCATCCACACATGAGCGATTATGGATTATTTGACCTATTTGCAAGTTCTTAACATAAAAAGAGTTTGGCAAGAAAACAACAACAGAGTTAATTTGTTTGGTAAGCTGAGAGACAGAAAGGACTTTCTGTTGCATGGAAGGAACACATAAAGTGTGAGAGAGGGATAAATCATTAAGTAAAAGTGTTCCAGAATGAGTGATGTTTAAACCTAAATCGTTGCCCATAAACAATGAGTCTGGACCCGTGTACCGATGATGAAGCGCTAGATTGTCAAGATCATTGGTGACGTGATGCATCGCTCCATTGTCAACTAGAAAATTATTTTGAGAAGTGCCAGCAGTTGCAGTATGAACCTGAACCTGTCTAGGGTTAGCAGAAGAGGAACGAGGAGGCATCGGGACACCAGGGTGTTGCTGCTTGAAGGTGTGACACTGAGACATGACATGGCCCTTGACATTGCACCACTAACAACGACCAAGAAATGGTTTGCGATTGCTAGGGCGTGAAGTTGATGATGCAAAAAATTGCCCAGATCGAGTTTTATCATAATGGTTGGGTCGAGTTTGTGCATTCAAGGCTGTCATGGGAGCAGGAACCTGTCGTTGAGCATAAAAAATGGAGAGTTCTTGAATGAGAAGCTTCTCGAGGAGGTCATAAAAAAGAATGAGAGTGTCCCTTGCATTGACGCCGTCAATGACAACTCTATAACCATCATTGAGGCCATGCAAGACATGGTCTGTCATGTCTTCAACGGAGACAGGAGAGCCAAGTGAGGCAAGGAGATCTACAGTTTGCTTTAGAGAATGCATGTAGGAGGTGATGGATTGGGTACCTTTGGACATTGTGTGAAGACGCTCCTTTAACTGCTTGAGTTGGTTGCGAGATGCCTTGGCATAGGTGCGCTGGAGAAGAGTCCAGAGATCACGTTATGTCGTTGTTTGAGACACCAGGGACGCCACTTCAGGGGAGAGAGTGGTGAGGAGAGCACCGTATATAAGACAGTCCTATCGACGCCAGGTTTGATAAGCAGGATTCAGAGTTAGAGGTACAACGGTGGTGGAGATCGTCATCAGCAGCGTAGTAAAGGATCCATCCAGATATTTGAGAAGATCATAGCCATCAAGAAGAGCTTCAACTTGAAGTTTCCAGGTGAGGTAATTTGAGGGTAGAACCTTGGTGACACTGCTAAGGGTGATGCAAGTGAATGGTTTTCATGGCTCTTGAGGGTTGCTAAAAGATGAAGAGTTGTCGTTGGCCATGGGAGGCAAAAAGAAAGGAAGGAGCGACGTCCTGTGTTGAAGAAGATAAAAAAAATGAAGAGGATCGTGTTAGGCTGATACCATATAGAAAAGTATTTGAATGAATTGATTTGATCATTGGATTACAATAGTATAAATATAAAATTGATAACGTAATTGGAAAGAGTTAAAAGGGAATAAACTCCACCAATTTAATATCAATTATTATAATATCAATTATAATAATTGATATTTAACACTAACAATTAAACTAAATGAAAGGAAAGTAAATATACAAAAATTAGCTAATAAAGACTAATTATTACAATTTAAAACTAATTATTATAATTGATATGAGTCGTGGTTGTTAACAGCGCATTTCTACGGTCCATGACTTGTAGTTGTCATTGAACAATTGCATATAGTCTTCTTGTTTCAGTATTTCCCTTTTCCAATTTATTAATTATTCGAGAATCCATCTGATTTGTTGTTTATTAATGTAACATTCACAATATATAAAACTATGATAACTGTTGTGAAAACAAGTACAATTGAAATATAGCTAATGTAAGAAATCAAAAACATAAGTTAATGTAATATAATAAGTCATGTAATACAGTCATCGAATAGTAAAGAACTTAATGATTTAAATAATGAAAAATTAAGTTAACATTATGGTTGAGGTTAGCGAATTGTAGGTTCATGTCGAGGGATAAGTTGACCAAGTTGTATTCAATATGTTGAACCCACCCCTACATTTCTTCCATATCTTTCATTCTATGTTGCAAGTCTTATACCCCATCCCACATTTGAGTCATCTTATTAGGATTTGAAGGATAAGGAGGAAGTTGCATAGGGTCGTCATGTTGAGGACTATGATGTTGTGGTTGATCTTCGACTTCATCATCACCGATGTCGTGCTGCCAAACGCCATTGACGTTTACAATGTTCAACCTCTTCAAATAATTAGTTGAAAAATGTTGGATGGTCCAACAATGCATAACATTGTTAGTGCTGCCATTCAGGTGGTTATTTGTAATTTTTGATGTAGCATTGTGACTATATTGAAGTCTACACCAACCACATCATCATCTATATCTTCACCATCCAAATAAAAGGGATCTAATTCTTCTTCCATCTATATTTACTTAAAGAAATATAAACATTATTACCAACATCACAATACCATAATGAAGTCCAATTAACATTTTAATACTTCATATGTTTAACTAACATAAATATTATAATTTAAGTAATATATAATACATTCATAATTCATATTATATTAAACTTAAAATTATTTAAATTAAATAAAAAATATTTATATCAATGCATACTATATTTAATAAACATAAAATCCTTAATATGCTAAGTAAACATCCAATTAAGATACATGCATTTAAAACACATACAACTAAACATGTAGTTCTTCATTTACTACAATTAAAACACATACCTCTTGAAGACTTTTGGAGGAGGAATATAACACCAAGGATGTTTCAAAAGACAAGCATTACAGATTCAAAGGCCAAAATGCAAAGAACTCTAATTCGCAAAATATGAGCCAAAGAAAAGGAAGAACCTCCAATTCATAATATATGAGTACAACAAAACCAACAAATCCTCCAATTTGCAAAATAAGTTTTAAACAAGGATGTAAGGAAACAAATAAACTAGCTTCTTGGAACCAATGACCAACTCCAATCACAATAAACCAACAATGTAAACAAAGCACTAACTCCAATCACCAGTGAACAATTAATGCATCAAACTAAACTCAATCTCCAAGCAAGGTCCAAACAACCACAACAACTACCACAACACAAGGAGCCAAGAATAATCCTCCTACACTATTCGCACCTCAATGACCAACCACTCCAAGTGCTTGTAAATATACAGAGAACACCACAAAAGTCATACAAAACCACATCAAAACAAAAATATAGAACACCAACAACCACCTTTTCCACCTTACCATGACCAAAATCACAACCAAAACAAAAAACACATATTCCTTGGACTAACACACATCCAACTTCTCCATGTTCACAGTAGTTGTGCCTTGCTCATGTCCACCATGCAACCAAAAACGAGAGTGACCAAGAAACATGTATACCTTCTCCTTCTAACTTGGGAACTCCTTCTTTCACCTGCAAAACCAAAGAAAGAAATGAGAAAGCCATGAAAACTAGGTACTCAATGGTTGGAATCAAGTACCAAATCCATTAGAATCTAATATCAACTGCTGTATTCAGTTACAACGAGCCTCACAACTGAATACGAGGTCTTTATCCATTTGTAAAGGTACTGGAATTGAATCCCCTAGCCTGGAAACGAATATGGTGTTGTGTTCACTTTACACACAAAGTTGGAATCAAATCTATTCTCCTTGGAACCGAATACCAGCCTTCAACACCTTGAACACATAGTTAGAACCAAATTCACTCACTGGAACCGAATACGAGCCTTCAACATTTTGCACACACAAGTGGAACCGAACCCACTCTCCCTAGAACCGAATACAACTCTCCCTAGAACTGAATCCCCCTCTCCATGTATTCAGATACACACTATTCTTCTTCAACTCATCTTCTTCGTTGATGAACTTCCATTGCTACACCTTCTTCCATGATCTTCTTCCTCAACGTCCACTCCCTCACACAACCATGGAGGGCGTGAGAAACCCTGAACCTACATCATGAAACAACATTCTCCATCAATCACCACTCACCGCAAACAATGCGAGCACCACCTCCTTCTCCACCATAGTTGCAAGCACAACAACACAACCATGAAATGGGAGAACCACCACGAAAGCATAAAAGCTACAAGCACCAACACGAGCTGTGAGCAACATTATTATGCACCAACCCCTAACTACATTTTTAATGGCTCATGCATCCAGTCAAAGTGGAGTTCAAATGATAGAATCTTCACTCTTGGCTGCCCTTTGTTGCTCAGGAAGGAATCTCTGGCTTTGGCAGTCATAAACTATGACCAATCTTTTCAATACATGTGACCAAACAACAAGTCTACTATTTTTTCATTCACATTGGAATTTATTCCTTGCCTCCCTAGATTTGATTCCATATTATATGCATTTCAATTAATTATAATATCTTTCTCAATAAAATGAAAAGAGGGAAAATGAGGTATTTCACATCAAATCCACACAAATCACATGATTTCAATGAAGATATAATAAATCTTTCATTATGCAAATCCATCTTCATCTATCACTTTTTATTCGTTAAAACGAACACGGTTTAAAATCGTCATCAATCCTTTTAATCACCATAAACAGTGTAATCCATTCGAACACATGATATTGGATTTAATTTATTTTCCATTCATATTTGTGCATTTATGTTCATATATTATATTCCATTTTTATATTGCTTTAAAGAGCTATATATATGAATTGTACTATCTCCTTATTATTGAATAAGATACACAATTTTCATCCTTTTTTTCTTATAACATGGTATCAGAAGATAATTATTTCTTGATCACGTTCTTCCGCAACCAATTTTATAAGTGAGGGTTTTCAATGAGAAACAATTGGGTGCTTTAATCACTCGTAGCCCTGGATTGATTTTTGAGGAATCTGGAGGAATTTCCGGAGATTTGATTGTGAAATTCAATGGCTTCTACCATTGTTTCTTCTAATAATTCTTTGGCGCAGTCACATTCCTCAATTCTGGGACTTTCTCAAGAGAAAATTCAAGGTCTATTGGCACTTCTTCCTCAATCTAATCCCACAGTCACACATTCTACCAGTCTAGTGAGTTCTCATAATGTTTCCACTTCTTCTCAGGATCAAGGTAATATTTATTCCCAATGGATTCTAGACATAGGTGCTACTGATCATATATCCAGTTCTTTGTCTCATTTTATTTCTTATCATAGAATCTCACCAATTACAATTTCTCTACCCAACAAGAATTCTTCCTTTGCTCATTTTTCTGGCATAGTTTCTCTTGGCCCACACCTTACTTTACATAATGTCCTGTTTGTTCCTAATTTTTCAGTCAATCTTATTTCGGTCACAAAGTTAACTAAATCTCTATCTTGTAAAATTACCATTTCTGAATTTTCATGTGAGATACAGGACAAGTCAACCCTGCAGATGATTGGGAAAGTTGAAGAAAGAGATGACTTATATGTCATGATAGTTCCTGCATCCACACCCCTTGGTTCACCAACTTCTATTATTCCTAAGAATTCTATTGCTTGTTCTACAATAAGACCTAAGTCTATAGATATTTGGCACTCTAGACTAGGACATCCTTCTTCTTCTTGTTATACCAAATTACGCACCATGTATTCCACTTTACCTGATACAAAATACACTCATTGTGATACTTGTCACTATTCTAAGCAAAGAAAATTGCCTTTTCAATTAAGTACTACTGTTTCAAAAGCTCTTTTTGATTTAATCCGTGTTGATATTTGGGGGCCTATTGTACTTCTTTTGTTGATGGTTTCAAATATTTCTTAACTATAATGGATGATATGTCTAGATTCACATGGATTAAATTGATGGCAAGTAAGTCTGATACAAGATCACAACTTATTGGCTTTGTTTCTTATATCAAAACTCAGTTTGGCATTGATGTAAAAGCTGTTAGATCAGATAATGGTAATGAGTTTGCAATGACAAATTTTTATAGACAAAAAGGGATACAACATCAATTATTTTGTGTTGAAACTCCTCAACAAAATGGAGTTGTTAAGAGAAAACATCAACACATTCTCAATGTTGCTAGATCTTTAATGTTTCAATCCCATTTGCCCATAACTTTCTGGTCTTTTGCTGTTCGTTATGTTGTGCAACTCATTAATATTTTTCTCCATCTCAGCTTTTACACAATGTTAAACCTAACATTACTTACTTACGAGTTTTTGGCTCACTTTGCTATGCTTCAACTCTTCAAGCTCATAGAACAAAATTTCAGGCTCGTGCAAGAAAATGTGTTTTACTTGGTTTTAAAAAAGGAGTAAAAGGCTACCTTTTGTTAGATTTCAACTCAAGGGAAATTTTTCTATCAAGGAATGTAGTATTTTATGAAAACATATTTCCTTTTCTTACTAGTGACAAGCACTCACCTACTGATACACAAAATTCAAATTCCTTAGATTTTGTCACCAAAATCATTTCCTCTCCATCACCTATTTTCTCAGAAGCTACTGATCAACCCTCTTTACCACCTACATCTCCTCCTGTTATTGTTCCAGACCCTGTTACTTTTTATTCTCAACATGTTTCTGTTGAACCTGTCACTGCTACTCCACAAAGGAAATCAACCAGGCCAAAACATAAACCATCTTATTTGCAGGACTATCATTGCAACATGTTATCTACTTCTTTCGCCACTCAGTCATCCATAGGTACCAAATATCCTATCTCTTCATATCTCTCATATGATGCATTATCATCTCTTCATAAATCATATGTCCTTAATCTTTCCCAAGTTATTGAACCTAAAACCTATAACCAAGCCATCAAACATGATTGTTGGAGAAATGTCATGGATCAAGAAATTGCAGCTTTAGAAAATACCAAAACTTGGGTTTTGACTGATCTACCTTATGGAAAACAACCTATTGGATGTAAATGGGTATACAAAATAAAGAGGCATGTTGATGGGAATACTGAAAGATACAAGGCAAGGTTAGTAGCCAAAGGCTACACACAACAACAAGGCTTAGATTACTTTGAGACTTTTTCATCTGTTGTCAAACTCACAACAGTAAGATTGGTTCTGGCTTTACCAGCTTCCAAAAATTGGTATTTACATCAACTAGATTTAAATAATGCTTTTTTACATGAGGATATAGATGAAGAGGTATACATGTCTCTTCCTCTTGGCTACAAAACAGAAAAACCAGGACAAGTTTGCAAGTTGTTGAAGTCTTTATATGGACTCAAGTAGGCCTCTAGATAATGGAATTACAAGTTGACAACTACTTTACTTTCTTTGGGCTACATACAATCAAAATCAGATTATTCATTTTTTGTCAAAAGTGATTCTTCTCATATCACCATCTTGTTTATTAGATGATATAGTTTTGACAGGTGATGACATCCAAGAAATCCAAACTGTGAAGGCTCTATTGAATGCAAAATTCAAAATTAAAGACCTAGGCCAACTCAAGTATTTTTTGGGCTTAGAAATTGCAAGATCTCAACAGGGCATTAATTTGTCACAAAGGAAGTATGCTTTAGAGTTACTAGAAGATGCAGGATTGTTGGGATGTCAACCTATTTGTACTCCCATACAGCCAGGCACAAAATTCTCCAAGACAGAAGGGAAACCCTATTCAGATGTGCAAGCCTATAGAAGACTTCTTGGCAGGTTATTATATCTAACCAACACAAGACCAAATTTATGTTTTGTTGTTAGTACTCTTAGTCAATTTCTTTCCAATCCTTTGGAAGATCACTATGCAATAGCAATAAGGATCTTGAGATATATCAAGAACAATCCAAGACAAGGATTATTCTTTCCTTCCAACACAGAACATACTCTCAAGGCTTTTAGTGATTCTGATTGGGCTGCTTGCCCTGACACTAGAAGGTCTGTAACTGATTTTAATGTGTTTTATGGTGCATCCTTAATCAGCTGGAAATCCAAGAAGCAAGGTACTATATCTAGATCATGAACCGAAGCAGAATATAGAGCCTTAGCTTCCACAACATGTGAAATTCAATGGCTTTTGTATTTGCTCCATGATTTGAAACAACCTCTACCACAACCAGTTCCTCTGTTTTGTGACAATCAATCTGCTATACAAATTGCACAGAATCCAGTCATGCATGAGAGGACAAAGCATATTGAAATTGATTGTTATCTCATAAGGGATAAAGTTCAAGCTGGTGTAATTAAGCTCCTGCCCATTTCTACTTCAACTCAACTTGCAGACATTCATACTAAAGTTTTGCATCCCGCACAATTTCAGTATTTGTTGTCCAAGCTGAGCATTAAAGATATATATGTTGCAGCTTGAGGGGGATATTGGATTTAATTTATTTTCCATTCATATCTGTACATTTATGTTCATATATTTATATTCCGTTTTTATATTGCTTTAAAGAGCTATATATATGAATTGTACTATCTCCTTATTATTAAATAAGATACACAATTTTCATCCATTCTTTTCTTATAACACGATTTGTCATTTCTGGATGTGTTCCGTGAATGTCACATAAACTATTAAAGACTATAAAATGAAAATTTAATGCATGCAATTATCGTTACGAAAACTTCAACTCACAAATTGGTTTATATATTTAATAACATAAACAAAGAAGCTATTGCACGGTACACATATTTTAATTATTTATAAATTATTTAAATTTTAAAAGTAATAATTAAAAGAATAAAATTAAAAAAAATAAAAATATATAATTATAAATATAACTATAGATAAAATAAACTTTAATTATTAAAATAAAACATATTATGTGTAATATTGTATATATAAAAATATCAGTAATAATTTAAATTTAAAAAATAATTACTAAATAAAAGAGTAAATAATTATTTTATAATGAGTAGTTATTTGAGTTCAAAAAATAATTATTAAAATGATAAAATTGAAAAAAAAATGATCTTTTATTGTGAATAATTAACTAAATTTAAAAAATAATAATTAAAAAGGTAAAATGGAAAAACAAAAAGGAACACCAAATATGTATATCGTGTTATAAGTTAAAATAGAAAAGAGGGCCTATCTATGTGCCATAAAAACTTTGAATATAAAGCTTCTATTTATATTCGTTTTCATGAGTCATGTGAAAGGCTAAGTTTGCTTTATTTGTTTTGCATGGCTCATGTGAAGGACTTAGTACAACATATACGGCAATGAAAACGAATGTTGCCTTTATTTTTATTTTTCTTTTCATTGCTTTAGGATTATTGGGCACATCACATTCAGATGAGAACAAAGGAAAACCTAGCTTTTGGGAAAAAAGTTATTGTGAATCTCATGTCCATCATCAAAAGAAAGAGCTTGTAAATAGAAATAAATCATTCTTTATTACTCTAGGAAAAAAAAAGAAATTTTTGTATCCAGGATGTTTTTACAATTATGCATCTTTTTTATGTTTCGTTGAATAATTCTGTAATTAAAATATAATTTTGTTTCGGGTATGGTATAAGTTGAGGTAAGTGATCTAAACTGAGATGAGTCATCTAAGGTTTGACAATTGTTTGAGAATCCAAGTTTTCGGTTAATGTGATTGTTCAAACTATTTGGAGCATTAATGTAGAAGAAACTTTGATATTAAAGTCAATTCAACATTGATACTTAAGAATTATTGACTAATTTTAAACCTATATTTATAACTTTTAGGATGGGATTTTAATTAGTGTTGGTGATGAGTGAATATTTATGTTTTCATTTAATTTTTAATTTTGTATTTTTAATTGGTGTTTTGTATTTTAAAAGAACACTTTAATTAGGATTTTTTAAATTGAGTTTATTCAATATAAAATACAAAAACATGTTAAATATAATTTTTTAATTGTATAAATGTTTTTTTGGATATTTTGAGGTGTGTTAGTGCAACTGCAACTAAATTGAGCTTATGAAGATGTAAAAATAAATTAGTAAAAATTTCATGACACCTTAAAGATAAATCCTAGAATAACAAATAATCAAAACCATATGAAGTCAAACCAAGTATTACATGAAGAAAGAAAAAAAAGCATGAAAAATGAAGAAATTTGGTTAACCCAAAAGAAGGGAAGGGCAACAAAAATTGAACCTTGCAGTTTTCTCTATTTTTTCTACAAAAAGATTTGATAATTGATAAATATTTATGATAAAAGATAATTTACAAAAAATATATCTTTAGAAATTTTATTTGATATTTTTAAATAATTACCTTATTTAACTATATGAGTAAATATGAAAGGATAATATTTATCAAATCTTTTTTAATCTAACAAAGTTCTTCTCAAATATTTTTAGATCTACACAACAATGAAATATATTTTGTAGATATTAAATTATTTAGAAAATAATTAGAAGATATTACATTATCAGAAAGAAGATTAAAATAACAGAAAAACCAAACAAAGCCTAGTCCAAATTTTCTATATAAAGAGATATAAGGAAACACATTAGAAGAGCTTAGGAACCCTTAGGGGGACCTAATTTCATTCACTTCATTATCTTTCATGTTGTCCACCATTTCTTCTTTTGTTTTTATATTATTTTTAGATTTCATGGACTGCTAAGCCACTAGGTTGATTTTGCTTTAGTTTTTTAACAGAATTTTTAGGTTAGAAAAATAAATTTATTTGTTCTTTTGATTCTTATCGTGATTTATTTTTATCTATGTCTTTTGCTTCTTAATCAAGTAAAAATAATGATTTTTAATAATCACATATACTATATCAGATTTAATAAGAAAGCCAATACAATTCCGAAAAAGCAACCATTTGAGTTGTCATGACTACAACATCACAAGTCACAACCAACAATTTTAGTACATCTCTAAGACACAAAAACGCTTTTGAATCCACATATGCTCTATCTACACTTAGGAACAACACATAAACGATTAGGTCATATCGAGAGGATCACTGTTCAACAAAGAATCATATGGATGATTCAAAGAACACATGAATGAAAGTGAAAAATATACACATGGCGGATAAAGCAAAAAACTCAGCTTACATGATTAAAGAAACTAATCGATCCAAATTGAATAGTTCGTTGTGAGGATGACTAATCGATCCTATGGAGAACTTAAAGTACTAAAAAAAACGTATTCTAGAGAGATAATGTATTTTAAAATGATGAAATTCGTTTATAAACTTCCTATTTATATAAATTCTTCTTAATATTAAAATAATTGAGTCCTATTATTTTTAAAACCACAATCAATTTTCAAATACAATTTTTAAGGTCATTACATTATGTGTCTTTATTTTTGAAGTATTAATTATAATTTTAAAAATTGAAAGATAATATTATTTTATTAAAATGTATGTATATTTATATACATGAAATAATTTAAAAGTTTTAACATATTTAAATTTTAAATTAATTTAATCTGCTTAAGTTAAATTCACAACTATTATTTTCTATTTTTCAAAGTTAGGTTTTGAATTCTTTTTTAAAATTGAAATAAAATGATTCTTATAGTACTAGATTCATTCTTTTAAGCCATTTCTAATTTAATGAAGACACAAATGAGAATGTTTTTTGTCCATCAAGTCAAGTGAGACTATTGTACTCACTCGTGTAGTGTGAATAAAAAAAAGTTAAACCATTTATGCAGTCCCTATTTCTGTTAAGTTTTTTCAAATAGGTCACTTTCTTATTTTTTTTTTCCCAATTGGATTTCTAAAAGTGAAAAATTGAAGTCATTGGCTCCCTACCGTTAAATTGGGTTAACGAGGTTAACTTTCAAGTGATGTGTAAATGTAAGGTGGAATCATGAAATGACGTGACACATTTAGAGTAGGTTACATGGAATATATAATTAAAAAATAAAAAAAAAGTTTCTGAGAATTGAAACCCAAATTAAGCTTAATCATCTTCAACCTTACCTTTCATCATCTTCAACCCTAACTATTGATGCTCAAGGTTCATCAGGAAATTAGGGTTCATGAAACCCAAAAGGTTTATGAAATATGAAATTAAACACCACCAAATTAGGGTTTATCAAAATCAAATTGGGTTCGAGATTAAAGAGGCAACAAGTTTGCCAAATCGTAAACTCCCAAGTTCTTGCAGGATTGAACTAGAAAATCGATTAAATGACAAGTTCAACTCTGTCATGTCGTTCCAAAGGGCAGTGTTACTGGGTATTTTGCCAATGGACATGTTCTCTTGCATCTTAAGTTTCATTAACTTTTTCAACCTAGTTATGCACATGGGAACTTCACCGGTGAAGTGGTTCTTGCTGACATCAATCTCCAGAAGGTGAGAGAGTTAGCAGATTCACGTTAGGAATTTGCAAGAAAATTCGTTAAAAGACAAAATGAGTTTGGTGAATGTCGTAGAGATGGAGGAAGAGACAGAACCTTCAAACCTATTGTTGGACATTTCAAGAATCTGAAGCTCAGTAAGGGTCCAAAAAGCTAGAGGCACCTGGCCTAATAACTAGTTGTTCTAGATCCCTCGACGGCGTTGTCATTGCCCTAGTAGTCGTCCTCACCATCGGCGCCAGGGAGGACCCACCTTCGCTACAACAACAAAAGGAAGAAAATGAAAACAAAGTCAGGGTTCGTCGGAGGTTACGGGTTTTGTCCATCGTTCCATTCTTCTTCATCCCAAATTCTACAACAATAATAAATTTAGGAAGATCTGATGTCTCATTTTCCCTCACCGTGACGACATATGATTGAACCCCATTAAATAAAGTTTCCTCTTTGGAGTTTTAGGTACTTCAATTCTTCATCCCCACTGATTTTTTGAACCAAGTGACTTTCCTTGTCCTCTTTCCTTCACTGTTCTCTGGTGGGTTCTTTATCCAATGCAGAATTTGTAGAATTTGTGATTTTGATCAATTATCACCTTTGAGTCATAATTTTGATGTGTTTTGAGTCATTCTGCATCTGAGATTTCACCATATTGTGTATTGAATTTCACCATCTTGTGAGTATACTAGATTCGACATATTATGTATTGAATTTCACCATCTTCTTATGATGTTCTTTTCAATTCTCATATGTTTGGCATTTTGATGTTAGACATATTGAATATGATGAACCCTAATTTGATTTCAATTCTCAATGTTTTTTTTTTATGTTTTAATTATATATTCTACCAATCTGTTCTACATATATCACATAATCTAATACAATGACCACGTATTTAAAATATTCAACGGCAATTCACAAGAAATTTAACTCATTAATCCAATTTAACGACAGAGACCATTTTTTCAATTTTTTACTTTTAGAATCCAATTGAAAAAAAAAATAAAAAAATAACCTATTTAAAAAAAGCTAACAAAAATAGAGACTGGTCGGAAGTGGTTTAAAAAAATCCATAGTTTTCTCAAGAGAATCCAAACCAGTGAAATTCACGGAATGCGAATCTATTTTGTAAAATAATACAGTTCTACTAGATTTAGTATCTTTTAAAATATTGTTTTTTGCACACTATGCTTCACCAGCTTTGGAACCACAAATCAAATAAGAAGAAATGACTAGGAAGCACCCACGGAAAAATTAAAATAATGTGGAATAACGAATTAAATTTTTTATTCTGTTTATCTTAAGATTTCGTTTAATACCTAATAAGCATTGTTCAAGAGGTTAGATGAATCCAGTATAAACTAAATTCAGCAACTTAATTTAAAAACAAAATAAAGAATTCAAGTTAAATAAACTTAGTGGGTGAAAAATATAATTTTAAGCAATTCTTCTTGAGAAAAACACTACGCATTGATAATCTAAAGCAATCTTCTACGATCACACAAAGTTTTCAAAGAATTTTATTAAGATAGCAAAACTTATTTCTAATTCAACATAATTGACTTTCTCTGAGGTGTTTATATTAAAATAAGTGATTGATGTGATTGACATACTTTGATTGTGTAATATTATATTAAAAGAATAAATTTAAATTTAATTCAATTTTTCTAAACTTTGATTTATTAGAATAAGAGTCTATTTTTTATTTATATATTATGAATTATGAAGTTTTAACATATTTTCTCACACACAATCCTGAATAAGCATAAAAATTAAGAGTATAATTCTTATATCAAATTTGGACAGAATTTAATTTTTAAAATAAATAGATATAAGTTTTTTAATTTAATTATAAATTTTTTTATGTGTCAAATATTGTTGACACATTTCAATTTACCCAACCACCCACTAGATATTGCAGCCTAGTCATGACTTGGATCAAACTCAGAAATTGTGGTGCAACTTGTGATTCTACTTTGTGTAAACTCTAAGCTAAGTCATGCATGAGTGTTCCTTGTGATTACTTGGATCAAAATGCGAAATTATACAGAAACTTTTGTGATGTGAAAACTCTTAGCTACATAATGTTAAGAGTGTTCTTAGTCCACACATAACAAACACGACTTTGACTTTTTCTCCCTCATTTTCAAGTAAACTCTAACACAACGCATTGCCAACTATAGTTGACCAGAATTCAGCTACTTGCCGGTTCTACCTGCTTTCGCGCCTTATTTTTATAATCTTTAAAATATTAAACCTTTATAAGTTTGAAACATGCAACTGAATGACTTTTCTAACAATAAATAATAAATTTAATGTTACAGGTTCTACATGAATTGCTTTTTAAGCAATAAAAGATAAATTATTGTCTATCTCTTATCAATCCGAGAAGGAATTTGAGTACGTTGTTACTCTCCAAGTTAATGAGGATTTAATATTCTAAAAAACTGATCCTTTTTCTCATTCTCGCTATTTAAAAAATAATCACATAAAACCATCATCATAGTCAAATGGACTCGGCCCAATTTCGCTCTGCTCTCCCTAATTCAAACCTTTGCTATGTGTATCTCTCTTTATTATAAGATCGACCAAAAATTGTACACCTCCAGCAACCGAGGCCTCAACCTATCGAACCAAAACCCTCTAGCCTTGAGTCTCGTTCTTCCAATTGTGGTGCTAAGTTTGAAGCTTTACTTCTCCAACTCAATGATTTCCTTTCCCTTGTTTAGTTGACGCTCTGCACACTGGACCAAAGTCGTCCAACCTTGAGCCTTGTTCTTCTCACTGAGGTGGTGTAAGGAGTAACTCTCCTTAGGCATTAAGGCTTTCATCCTTTGCTTCCTTAGACAAAACGATTCAACTGCTTTTCGAAATTTTAACTGTTACGACAACAAAACTTCCTCCACATGGCATGGTGTGATTGGTACACATTTCCAACGACTTCTCTTTTTTTTTCTTTTTCTCAACTTCTCCATATTTATCACAAACTTCTTTCTCTCCAACTTTCCATTTCCTCATTTGAGTTGTGCTCCTCACTCCATCTTCTTCCTTCTTTATGCTTCTTTCTCTACACAGATGTTACTATAGTGGTTTCTCTATCTTCGTTGTTCTATGTCATCATTAGCGCACTGCTATTGTCTATTTGAATTTTAACTCGCATCTTACCCATTCCACTCTATCTGCTTTCTTCTAGGTAGACATAATCAATGTCCTCTCTTGTTCATTACTTCCTTAGAATATTAATGTGCACTTACGATCAAAATTGTCTGTTTCGGTATAGATTTGTAGGACCGAGAGACTAACATGTTTTGATGTAGCTTTACCGCTTTCCGATGCTTGAACTGGGTTCTCTGATTATCTTCTTTCCGCCTGGGCCGCTCGATCACCTGCAATCTTGGCCGTTTGGTGATCTTTAAGCTTTGACCGCTCGGTCGCCTTCCTGGTAAAGAGGGGGAGGTACCTGCAAAAGGCACTCTGACGCCCAAGTTAGGCGTGTATTAAAGAGTCTTGACTCTTGATTGAATGTTTAGTGAATGATTATCACTATTTGAGTATTTGAGAGTATGACCTGAATGGGAGTAGACCTTAAATGGAACGTGATTAGAAAGTACCTGGCTGATGGCCCTGACCTTGTATTTATAAGTTGTCTCATGGACCTTAAACTGACATAAGTCCAATAAAATATAAACAGAATAAAATGTAAACAGACTTACCTAAAAATCTGGTTAGTTGCTAAATATTTTTAATTAGATATTCTTGATTATCCTTAGATTATTTTATTTTCTGCTGATCAATATCTTTAATCAAATATTCATTCAGATATTCTTGGTTATATACCATACCATACATTGTCCCTAGCTATAATAGAGTAGTTAAGAGAAACCTTTGGTTTTACTACCGAAATGGATTGGAAAGTTTCGAAATGATCAAGCACTTAGTATCAATAGAAAAGATGTTATAGTTCAAGTGTGTGAGTAAGACGAACTTGCTTATAAGAAAAAAAAAGATCAAGAGTGAAAGTTTTTCTTTCTTTTATATCATTGTTTTCAATAAATTAGGGTTAAGACATGGAAAAACATTATTCTATATGATGGCAAACCATCTAAGATGCACATAGGACCTCTTATAAGAGTCATGTCAAAGAAGATTCAAGAAGAAGAAGGATCACCCAACACATTACTCCTATGGAGAATTACTTACTAAAAATCCTTCTTCTTTTTGCTAAATACGTTTGTACTATTTTCTAGGCCTTAAATAAAGGTTGGAGACCATGCATAATCAACCTAGGAAGCTTGGCAAGCTAAAGGAAGCAAAGGAATCAAAAGTTGGAGTGAAAAGAATGATATACGAGTTTAAGTGCATAGCTTCCGAATTAAGTTTTCAAAGACAAAGTGACTTCCGGATCAACTGTCACGCCCAGCCGCAACCCTCCAACACGCAGTCAATGTAAACTAGTTTTAAACATTTAACACGTTTTTAATGTGTCCTTGGCTGAAACGTGCGCTCCAAGCTCCTTAGCTTCTCCAACACACTTCCTTTTTTATATGTAGACGAAATGCAACTCAGAAATAGAGGTCTTTCTTCACCTATAAAAGAGATTACCTCTCCTTTGTAAAAATTATCTTTGAAGTATAAATGAAATGTTGTTGAGTTTACTCGAAACCTCTATACTCTTGGATCACTTGTTGTGTGACAATTCATCACACTCTCCTCTAGCTTTCTTCCTTGTTGGAAGCCCTTCTGAGCTTAGAACCCTCAAACACTCACCGTACACCCACTGAACAATTTCACAAACACCTGGCGTGCACCATCCTTTCATGCATCCAATCCATTCTGTTTCCTTCTTCTAAGTCGTGGAGTTGTTCTAGCATGGAGCTTGGACTTGCTTCCATTACTATAACGACTTATTATGTATGACAAATGAAATCAACCTATCATAATAAGTTGTGACATTTTTGTAATAAAAGTTAGAGTTATTATGACGTATTTTAAGAGATCTGTCATAATAGGTGAACGCGATGAAAAATTTAAATTATGTTTAAAATGTATTATGACAGGTTTATAGACCTATCATAGTATACTTTTACTATGACGGTTAATTAACCACTTGTCATAATAAGTTAGACGCGAGAGCATTTTCGTAAGCAATTTCTAAGCATTTAAAACATTTAATATGACTTGGTCTAGAAGGGGATTTAGGTTTGGAAGAAGGAAGGTTAGAAGAAGAATGAGGACAAGATTTTTTAGTGGACTCTTTAGAAACATCCATGGCTTTATCATTTGATGATGAGGATTTGTAGAAAGCATTTGTTAGAGTTTGAATTTTTTTTTTTATAATGGAATTCTCATTATAAAAAAAGGAATTCAATTATATCTTGGATGTTGTTATTAAGTTCACTAATAAACCTTGCTTTTTTTTTGTTTCATTTTCTTTAATGTTAATGTGATGCACAAGAGCTCACGAGCATACTCTTCCATACTTCGTCTACCTTGATTAAGTCGTTGGAGCTCAACTAAGAGGTCCCTAAAGTAGTGGGTGAAGTACCTTGAAAACACTAGAATGGGTGGGGGTGGGGGGTTGAATAATGTTAATGGAAAAATTCCTTTCGTAACCCTTCTGATATAGCACACTCGTCGAGTTTTGAATTTATCAAATGAGTGCTTAAACGTTCGATCTTATAAATGATTATAAACGATAGTTTCCTTTAACGTGTTATTTAGAATGTATACTGCAGTGTTTGTAGGAAATTTCTCAATTGAATGAGAATTGTTTGGAGCAGAAGGTTCTTATGTTTAGAAATAAAAATGCAACTACAAGTTTTATAAGAGAAGCATTTAAACAAGAGATAGATAAAAAAGGAACAAATATTTTTATACTGATTCACTCTAACCGAGCTATGTCTAGTCTCCTCCGTAGACGGTTCTACTATAATCTTCAACAAGATTACAACTATGTTTTCGCACCACTCCTAGTCCACAAATAACCTCTTGTTACCCTAAACTGGATGAGTTTCTTACAACTCCTAGTCTTCTCAATCATTGAATACCCTCCTGTTATCCTAGACATGATGAGTATTCGCACCACTCCTGGTTCTAGACAACCTTGCCTAGATTTCCTTAACTCAACTGAGTTCAACAAGTGTTTTAATTCTCTTTAGAATTGCAATCAACGATTGCTTACAAGTCATTCAGACTATTACTCTCACAAAGAGGGTGTGAATACAACCCAATTAAAATCTTTCATTTTGTTTTTATTTTTGCATCAGATTTTTTGTTTTGGGTTAGAGCTAGAAACCCATAAGCTGAGAAGGGTAATTAGAGTCAAGAGGCTCATTTCCTACTCTTTTCTTTTTCTATTTTTTTTCTCCTTTCCTCTCTCTTCTTTTTCTTTTTCTTAGCAAACCCTAGGTTTTGGGGTAAACAAGGGCATGAACAACACAAGGAATCTAATGCCCAATGGAAGTAACGAAAAGGAGAATTTAAGAGGAAGAGAGGTGCGATTTCGGAAAGAGTTTTGGAGAAGAAGAATCCGAGGTTGGAGAATTAAATTTTAGGGTTCTAGTTCTTCAAAGGGGTTTTTGAGAAGAGCTTACCAAAGCAAGTGTTATAGAACTTGAGAGAGAGAGATAGAGAGAGAAAGCTCTTATAAGGCATGGGTTGCAAGCTTCATATATGGGGAGTTATTCTAGCTTTGTTTGGTTGCTTGTGTGTGATTCAATTGTATGCTTGGGGGAAAGAAAATTAAAGTGGTGATATTGGTTCAGTTCATCGAAAAAAATGGTTATTTTGTTCTTGTTTGAAGCAATTAGAATTATCTCAGAAGTTGGTATTCTTTTTTTGGGGATTTTGCTTTGTCATTTTTGGATGGTCATAGAATTACGCACAGTTTCAATTATGACGTGGGATGCTTTTGGGTTAGCATATATTAGTCTATTTATTATTTTTGAGTTTGGAAAATTAATTGGTTGGGGAATTGAATTGGAATTCTTCTCAAATTGTAAAACTGGGAGAAATTCATTGGATACCTATATTGGACTTGATAATTGATGAATGTTCTGTTATATAATGTGTAAACTAAAATGAATTTTATTAGCCTAGAATGTTGTGGTTTACGGAAGGTTAGTATGTTAGTTTTTGAATTTCTATAATGTGGAACAATATGTTTTTCTTGGTTCTTGATTGTTTTGGGTGTAATGACATATGGTATAAGGGTACCTATTAAGATGGCAACCATCTAACCAAAGGTCCCATCACAAGAAGCATGACCAAACAAATACAACAAGAGTCAAACAAAGAAGGTGAAGTCAAAGTCAAACTCTTCTTTTCATGGGCCATCATTGAATAAGTTTTTGGTTTTGTATTTGGTCCTAGTAGTTAGGATTTTAATTAGGCCTTGTATTTTGGGCCTAGTAGTGTAGGTTTTTAATTGGGCCGTGTATTTTGGGTCAAGTAGAATAGAATTTTGGCCAACCAAGTTAACAAAAGGCCAAGGCCAAATGTTGACCATATTTGGATGTCTAAATGAGGGTGTAGACCAAGAGATCAACATTTTGGCTAAGCTTGGAGGACAAGGGAGCTAATTTTCATCTAAGGAATATGGAGGCTTCCCATTAGAGATAATTGATTTTCCCAAGTGATAATCGATTATCACATAGCCTTTTATGAAAAATAAAACTTTTTCTGAGTGCTCTGCTACTTGGGTTCTACCTATTGACTCTTGAACTACTAAATTGATTACAATACACATTTTACAAGTCTTTAACAACTAAATTATTGAGTCTTCAAAGTCCAAACACTTCTTTAATTCTTCAACATTTCTCCACGAAAAATCATCATTAAAATCCTTTATTGAAGTAATATGACCATTTTCTTCTTTTTGCTAACACAACAATTATGTGAAACTTTTATTAGTCCATCAATTCCTTGCTTTTCAAATAAAAAATTTCAAAGTTACCCATTCATAATGTTGTCATTGACACAATCAAATCTTTACTAGTAAACAATGACAACTTTTGTATTGCTAAGATTGTAGCCAACAAAACATAAAGGGTAAATTCAAGCATAAGTCATCTCCCAACAAACACGGGATTAATTTTTAAAAAAATAGTTCTTATAAAAACTATACAAAAGCGTTATTAACATAAAAATAATAAAGAACATAAAGATAAATAAAAAATATGATTGATATGTTATGTAGATTTAACACCATGCTTACTTGCTATAATGTAAAACAATTTACTTTTACTTGATTAAAAAGCAAAAGACAGATAAAAATAAATCATAATAAGAATCAAAAGAACAAACAAATTTATTCATTTAACCTTAGAATCCAGTTAAGAAAATACAGTTGAATCAACCCTAAAGGCTTAACACTCTATGGAATGTGGAAATAACATAAAAACAAAATAAGATATGGTATATTTTTTTAAAATTAGAATCCCTAAAGGGTTCTTAAGCTTCCAGAATGTGTTTCCCTAAGTCTATTTATACATAAATTGGATTGTGCTTTGTTTTATGATTTTTTGTTGTTGTAAGCTTTTTTTTTTTATAATGTAATATCTTCCAATTATCTTCTAAATAATCCAATATCTTCAAGATATATTTGATAGTTGTGGAGATCTAAAATTATTTAAGATCTTTGCTAGATTAAAAAAAATTAACAAATATTATCTTTTTATATTTACTGATATAGTTAAATAAGGTAAGTATTTAACAATATCAAATAAAATATCTTAAGATTATCTTTTATCATAAACATTTATCAATTATCAAAGCCCCTTTAGTAGAAAAATAGAGAAACCCGCAAGATCCAATTTTTGTTGCTTGTTCCCTCTTTTTGGCTTAGCCAAATTTCTTCACTTTTTTTCATGCTTTTCTTGCGTTCTTCAGGCAATGTATGGCTTGACTTCTTATGATTTTGATTATTTTCTTCTTAGATTTATCTATAAGTTTTCATGAAACTCTAACCAATTTATTTTCACACCTCAAGAAGCTCCACTTAGATGTCGCAACACTAACACACCTCAAAATATCAAAAGAATATTTATGCAACTAAAAATCTATTTTTATCGTGTTTTTGTATCTCATGCTCAATAAACCCAATTATTACAAATCTTAATTAAAATATTCTTTTAAAGTACAAAAACTATTTAAAAATCCAATATTAAAGGCTAAGTGAGAGCATCCTAGATAAAACTCTTCTATTGAATTATTCTTAAGATAATCATATAAGTTAACTCTTCCAAAATTTTCTTCACCAACGTCACATACCATGTCCTCTAAATGATCATTCGTCCACATAAATTGTTCCTCATGATGTTGTAGGCTTTTGTAGTACTTTTCCTTGTCAAGTCCAAACTGTATAACTCCTCATTATACTGAAGATGAGTAAATGATCACACATGTTGCCCAAGTCCTGACGTATTTGATTAAGACAGCAAACACATGGACAAAAATATGTCTAGTTCACAGAGTTGGCATGTTCTTGGACATATTGCAAGAACTCAAAAACCCTTTTTTCATACTCTTCATTAATGTGATGTTCATTCATCCAACTTCGATCCATACTATATTTATAAGAAACTCCATCAATCTCAAATTATTTAACTTTCACAATTTGCTAACATGTATACAAAGAAGTTTAGCATGATAAATTTGTTAAAATTTTGGTAGTATTTAGCTTTATTCTCCAAAATAGACCACATGAAAGTGATCACTCATGACCACAATAAAGTATGCATCCAGAGAACCATACAAATTGATCTCAATCAAAATTTTATCAAATTTATCCATAAACTTCAACTTACAAGTTATAGCAAATTATGAAAAAAAAAATCACAATGTCTAATCGGACAATTTGAGATTTAATACAAATGATTAAAAGTTTAATTATTTATGTTAAATCTCAAATGGGAACTAATTTTCACTCAATGCTTAACTATCATTACATACTACAAATATTTTAAAAATTTATTGAAAAATAAAATGCCAAAAATCATATTAAAAAATTGTTTAATATAAAAACCATAATGAAGAACACAAACATAACCAATGACACATACAAGACACAAGACACAAAGTACAATAGGAAAACTAAAAATTATCTCCAATAACCAATTAGTACATTAAAATGTATGAAATCCAATAAACTAACCTTCTTTGAGGGACTACAAATCATGGTCATCGTTGGAGAGTGAAGGGGAGTCGTTTTCAGCAATGAAGGGAAGAGGACTCATCACTGTCACCAATGGTTAGTGTGAACTCCTCGTCACTGGTGTTAGAAGTGGTGGAGCTTACTCGCCGCCATTGTTTGAAGTGGTGGAGCTTACTCGTCATCGTTCTTGGAAGTGGTGAAGCTTCAACTCACCTTTAAAAAGTCGCTGCTTCACAAAAACCCAAAATCAATCCATCAAAACTAAAATAAAAATTCAAAATTCAACCAAGGTAGCGGATACACATACATTTGAGGTAAATGAACCAAACTGAAGTTTGTTCTTCCTTGCACATGACAACGAAACTATTGGTTCACGTGGAAGAGAAAATGCAAATAAACAGTGCGGCTCGTGCTAGTTTTCTATTTTTTTTAAGATAATATGACATCAAAGCAAATAATGTTTGATGTCTTATACCCATTACACGTCTATTCTTCAAGCATTTGACACCTAATGCGTTTAGATTTTCACTTCAGTGCTCAATATTTTACTAAAATTAACACATTTAGATATCGGTCCACTGGCCCATGTCTAAAGTGGAACTTTAGCAGCTGGAACTTTTTTTTCGATTCAGTTTTTAATGGTTATTGCAAAGAATATGATGTCGATGAGTGAGATATTTGACGTCTAATCTGATGTCTAAAAGGAGATCACGTCAGTGGAAAAGGTAACTAACATGTAAGAGATGATTTTATTTACAAAAATGTCATTTATCATTTTTAACATTAATTGTTTTGCTATCCGACGTTGAATATGTGACGTTGAGACAAATTTTGCATTAATAATGTTTTTTTAATGTTTTTTTATTTGTGTTTTATAATAAAGAAGTGCTCAATTCATTTCTACATTTCCTCCGTTTTGTATGTAAAATATATTAAAAAAACAAAATTTTGTAGTTATATTATAGATAGTATGAAGGAAATAAATGATTTAAAGGTTATTTTTCACATATATAGATATTGAATTATATATGGAAATTATTTTTAAATTCTTATAAAAGAAATTAAATCTAACTTAATTTTATATATTAACTGATTTGTAAATGAAGTTGGAACTTATTTTATTATAAATTAGTTTTATCTTATATAAATTCGATATAAATTTTATATTAATTAAAAATAAAATAAAATTAATTTGGTTTTAAATATAATTTTGTAAGCTTATTAAGATGTAATCTAACAAATATTCTAAAAAAAGTGTTTCATCTCTGCCAAATTACCACCATCATCTTTTTCTCTTCTTTTTTCCATCCAATGCGAGACGGCTCTTGTGTAGGAAATGGGAAAAGCTAAGAAAATATATTTGGCATTTCATTGGATATCATATATGAACTCGATTTTAATGTATACTAATTGTTTGGAAATCAGTTCCCCGGGTTTGAAATTTGAAGATATGGTGTCATTTTTCTGAATGTTTCAATATGGGAAATTAAACTTCCAGAGTTAAAAGATCCCTTTCTTGAGCTGCATAAGCACCCATTGACTTTTCTTCGAGGCATATTCTTACAGTTATTTTATTGTGTGGTACCGTTTTGACGGATAATGTAAACTTGGAAGAACTGACTAGAAAAGGAAAAAAAAAACGATGATGATGAAATATTCTCGAATGAGAAGTATGAAGAAGTCAAGGAAAGGAAATCACGAAATGAAGGTGGAACATAATAGTATTTCTTTTATTAAGAGTTTGTTCCTTGATATTTTTTCCATGGAAAAGAGCTCTCGAGTGTCTCACTATGTGGTTCTTTGTCCTTGAATCTTTAACATGGTCAAGGGTGCTTCCATGTAGATAACAACTTCTAACTTGATTAAGAGTTATTTAAAAACATACATGCATATCAAAAAAAAAAATTACTATTGTAAAAAGCTTATTTAATTTTATTCAATGTCTCGGTTTTAAAAAATTTGAAACCTATTAAAATACAGTGTATTTTTGAAGTTATTGAGAATGTTTAGGCTTCAGTTCTAATAAAAATCGAAACATTTATACATTTTGGCTTTAATTGTCTAAGAATTTGATAGAAATATCCTTGTTTAGGTTAGGGCAAAGTTAGAGGGATGCAATGAAGATAGTCCCTTGAAGATGTGTGCAAATGGGGAAGGAACATCAAGGACAAGGGCTGAAAAATGTGGAAGCTATAGTGTTGTAAGGCTAGAAGCTCAAGGTCATATGTGGTGGAGAAGTGGTGGTATGATGTTCGAAGGCTCAAAGAGATATTAGGCCAACGCTAAGACGAAGGTGACTAGAGGGATGTCATGGGTTTCTCTAGTCTTGATCTTAAGATGAGTAGTATGGCCAAAAATAGCAACATAACTTTACTCAACATCAAAGATCATTACAAAAGAATCCACATAACATATCAATCATACGAGTCTAAGTTTTTAATTTTAATTGAGAATTTACTTTAATTAAAGTTATAAATTTTCATGTGATTAAATGAGTTTTTATCAATGAAAATGTATCTTGATTAAAGCTAAAAACTTTAACAAGAATTAATCAAGAATTTACTTTGGTTAATTAGTTTTTTACTTGATATAAGAGGTAAAAAAATAGACATGATTAGTCATAGTAATATTTAATTGAGAAGGCACTTTGATTAATTTAATATGATTAATCTACAATTTTTCTTTCTTTTAATTGAGAATGTACTTTAGTTAATAGTTAGAACGACAATAAATTAATTGATAATTTACAATGATTAATTTGAAAATCTAAGACGATAATTAATTGAACAATAATTTTTAGATAACCAATGATGAATCTTATTTTGAAATAGCAATGAAATCAACCTATTTTTTTTATCATTCTTTTTATCTTTAAATCTTTTTATAAATTTCTTTGTTTCTATCTTCTTTTACATTATTACTAACATTTCATTTATCTTTATCTTCTTAATATTTTTACTAACCTTTTGTATAGTTTTTATAAGAACTAATTTGTTAAGAATCAATTTTGTGTTCATTGAGAGACGACTTAAAGTTGAATTACCCTTTCTATTTTGTTGGTTACTATCTTAGCAATATTGAAGTTGTTATAGTTTATTAGTGTTAATTTGAACAATGATGAAATCGTTGTCGAGGTTTTTACAAAATAATGTAGTGTTTACTTTAATCCTTGAAAAGACATTTTGTGTTAAGAAAGAACTTAAGCTCTAGGAGCTTGTTTCAAATCATACAACACTTATTTAGTTTAAAAACGTGTTTAGGGTTAGTAGAACACCCAATGTTTGGGATTACTCCACGTAAACTTTTTCTTTGATATCACCATTGAGAAAGACACTTTTAATGTCCATTTGAAATAGTTTAATTTTACTATAAGTAGCAAAAGATAATAGAATTCTAATTACTTCTAACCTGGCAACAAGAGCATAGGTTTCTGTATAGTCTATGTCTTCCTGTTATAAGTATCCCTTTGCTACAAGCCTTGCCTTGTTTCTTATAACTTTACCATCCTTATCTAGCTTGTTCTTGAAGACCCACTTGGCTCCAATGACATGCTTTGCTTGTGGCAGCTCAATAAGCTTCCAAACATCGTTCTTCTAGAATTGATCCAAATCTTCCTCATAGCCTTTACACATAAATCATCCTCCAACGCTTCATTAACATCGGTGGTTTGATATGAGAAATGAGGATTGTTGGTCTTTTCTTGTAAAATGCTTTGGTCTTAATATCTTCCTTAAGATCTGCAATGATATTTTCAGGAGGATGATTTTCACTAAGAGATTCATCTACTTGATTTGATGCTTCCGGTTTAGATGACTAGTTGGTTGTCTTTGACGCTTTAATGTTGAGTTGTAAATCTAAGGCTTCGTTTAGCTATAATATTTTATTATTAGGCTTAAAAATCGTTAAACGTAACATGAATAAATTCTTCCACCTTGCAAGTTATAGAGTTATAAACTCTAAAGGCTTTAGAGGTTTTAAGATAGCCAAGCATTATTCCTTTATCACTCTTGGAGTAAAAAATTTCTAAACTATCTTTGATATTTACAATGTAGCATTGACATCCAAAACGTGAAAGTAGGAAATGTTGGGCTTTCTGTTCTTCCATAATTCTTATGTCGTTTTCCTTAGGATTTCCCTTAGATAAATCTTGTTTTGGAGATAGTAGGTTGTATTACTTCAGCCAAGAAGTGTTTAGGAGAGTTAAAATCATTTAAGATAGTTATGGCCATTTCTTATTTCGAACGATTTTTCATCTCAACGACCTCATTTTGTTATGGAGTTCTTGGAGTTGAGAAATTATGGTTATGCCAGAGATTTTGAATTTTTTTTGAAAATGTTCATTTTTGAATTCTCTTCCTAATCACTTCTAATTTAGACAATCTTATAGTCTTTTTTCGTTTTATATCTTCTTGCGGAGTTTATAGAAGGTGTCGAAAGCATCATCCTTATGGGATAGGAACTTTACCCATGTCCATCTAGTATAGTCGTAGACTACAACTAGTCCATAGAGTTTACAACTCACAAACACAGTTTTTGTTGGACTAAATAGATCTAAAAGAAGTAGTTCAAGAGGTCTTTCAATAGAAATTACATTTTTAATTTTAAAAGACTTTTTGACCAGTTTGTCTTCCACACAAGTATCACAAAAGACTTTGTTATTGAATGACAATTTAGACAACCTCTCATGAGGTCGTGGCATTGCAACTTTGAGATTAATCACATATTTTCATGTCCACATTTATTGTGCCATATCATATCCTCATCTTTTATAGATACAAGAAATGAAATGCTTTGTGCATGCAACTCATTTGAGTCTATTGTGTACAAGTTTTCTTATTTGTCAGCAGAAAATACTAATAGACCTTTGTTGTCTAAGACTTTACATTGACTTTTCTCAAAGAAAACATTATATTCATTGTCTATTAATTGACTTATGCTAAGAAGATTATGTTTAAGGCCATCTACTAATGAAACTTTATCAGGGATAAGAGTTTATACCTATCCTTTCAATGCCTATGATTCTTCCTTTTTTGTTTCCTCTGAAGGTCATCATTCCTTCCTTCTTCTTCTTTAGGCTTTGGAACATACATTTTTCTTCTATCATATGACATGAGCACCCACTATCCAACTACCATGACAAAGGTTTCTTTTCTGCTATCAATGCAAGATAAATGATTTTATCTTTAGGTACCCATCTTGCATTGGTTCCTATCTTGTTAGCTTTAGGCATATTTTTCTTTTCAGAAGAAGATGCAAAAGAATTGTTTTTCTCATTAGCTTTAAAAAAATAAGCATATTTGTTTTTAGGCGTATAATGAGTGTTATTGCCTTTAAAGCCTAATCCTCATTTATCAAAAGGGTGTTTGTAACCCTTGATTAGGAGCCCTAAACACTCGTTGCCTTCACGTTTTAAGTAAGATATCATTCTCACGTTGAAGCAATTTGACACGTTTAGCATCCTCAACAATGGTTGAGTTTTTTTCTCAAATTTATCATTTCTTGAAGTAAGATTTTCAACTTATCTTTTAAACTTACCTAGCTTCCTTTCCAGGTCACTATTGCTTTGTTTCAAAAATTTGTTTCATCTTTAGATGATGTTAATTTATTTTTCAAAAGTTCATTTTCTTTTGAAAATTTCTTACTTTTCTTTCTTTGTTGTTTGAAAGCTTCTAATAATTTAGAGGAATAAGACAAGAGTTCATTATACGTTAGAACAACTGAATGCAAATCTGAAAAAATATACCTCATCATCTGAGTTGTCTTATGAGTATTCGACGTTATCTACCTTGAGGCATAAATTTACTTCCTCCTCTTGTTCTTCTTGTACTCTGAGGATTCCAAGTCTTCCTAGATACTCCTAAGTACCTTCTTCTTATCCTTTTATGGAAACATTGTCTTCTTCTTTGATTTTTCCTCATCATTGGATTCCTATGACGTTTTTTTTTTTGCTTTAAAGGCTTTTATGGGAGTCCTTCTCAACAGTCTTTAAGCTTTAAGAGCAATGCTCTTTTCTTTTCTCGTCATCGTGTCTTGTTGCAGTTATAACTCATGAACCTTCAGAATTTCTACTAACTCCTCGAGACTCAATTTATCAAGGTTTCTGGATGTTATGAAAGTTATCACGTGTGGTCTCCATTGTCTTGGGAGGCGGTGTAGAATTTTGTGATTGTGATCAAAATAACTATAAGACTTACAAAGAGATTTTAGTTCATTTAATATCTTCTAGAAATGGGTTCATAGAGTTTTTAAAACTTTCTACAAGTAAGTGTCTAAACTCTTTTGTAGGAGTTAGAAGGTCTACAATAAGTGTTAAACACTTAATTAATTTGAACAACATTTAAGAAAGGCTTTGAAAATGAAAGCAGCAAGACAAGCTTATTTTTATACTAGTTCACTCACAACTTAAGCTACGTCCAGTTCTCATTTAAGCACTCTTAAGGAGTTCCACTAATCTTAAAATATCATACACGAGTTTAAGCACTCATGGTATTACAACTAACCCAAGTGGTCAGGACGAGTGATGATACAAGATATTTGAATTCACTTCTGAGTATGAAAACAACAAATTGCTTTTCAAGATACAAGATCATAAAATAACTCTCGTAGAGAGAATATGAAATGATATAGAGAGATTTTGAAAACTAGTAAAGAAATCTTTTTTTTTTTCAAAGAACAAGCGTTAGACAATGTAAGCTTAGAGAAAACAATAGCGTGAGAGAATGCAAAGAAAAATTCTTGATTATCTTCTCTTCATGCAGTCCTCTTTATGAAGGCTTCTTAAAAAAAATCGTTATTAAGAGCTTTTGACCTTCACTTAAGGATATAGTATTTTGTACAAGGTCAAAAGCTATGTTATGTCTTGTAAAGGCAATTGTGTTGTGTGTGCGAAGGAGACAAACATTGGGTATGAAGGAAACATTCCTAAAACATCTTTCTATCTCTAAATGTTCTTTTGATTCGTATGCAGGCTTTTGTATAATCGTATTGTATTGAGATTATCTACATAGTAAATGAGAGCATAACACAATAGACAAAAGAGTACTACTATTTACATGGATTAAAGCATTAGGTGATCCTAAGCATTTAGGCATAATACGATAGTAAGCAGTTAGGTATTATCTTAGGATAAGTTTTAATGTATAGCGTTTAATGCTTTATGATTTTATCCTAGACAGTTTACATTGTTAAACGTTATTTCACTACGCTTTGTTAAACTTTAAAACAAGGTTTTCTTAGATGATCTTGTTTTAATTTACTTCTAATTTCGTGTAACATTTCTCTTGTATATCTTCCTTCACAGTCTTGAAATTGTATTTCGAGCTCATTCTCTTTCCTTTTTTGAGACTTTGTAATCACTCTTCCTATTTGTAACATAGGTTCTCTTGAAATGAGATCACATATATCTAGTCTCTAATTTCACTGGTAGTTGGATCAAAGCCTTCATCTCTTCTATTTTCATATTTCATCCAAGTGGGATATTAACCTTCATATGAATGCATTGCAACCATTTTAGGAGAAATTAAATCAAGAAAGGTGTAAACTTCTTCCAGATCCTCCTACTTATCTTTTTTATCACCCACAATTTATTTCTATAATTGAATTTCCCCTTTGGCCTATATTATTAGGGCAACTTCCATACTTTCTTCCATTTTGAGAGATCACTATGCTTGGTGGCTTGTAGAGCATTCACTAGTTTTTGTTGGGAATGCAAGTGCGAGTCCAAGTCCCACATTGGATAAAAATGAGAAAATAGAACATTATATAAAGATGAAAGACCTATTAACCCATTGCCTTAAGATTTAGGGTAGAGAGTGGTGACAATCTTTTATATGGTTGGGCTTATATATCATTGGTGTTTCTATCTCCCTGGTGAACCTCCTCCTTTATAGACCCAACAGTGGTATCAAAGCCCATGTTTCGGGTCTGGTGACCGGGCTCAGACGAGTAGGCCAATGGCGGATCACCAGATGAAACATGAGAGGCGGGGAGAGCAAGAGAAATGCTCAATGTGACCATGGATCGTGAAAGAGGGCAAAAGAGAAATGCTCCATGCTGACCATGGTATACTCGGGGATGAAAAGACTTCCGCAACGGGGGAGGAAGGAGACCATCGTCCTTTGTTTGAGGGAGGATGTTGGAGTGCAAACAAAATCCCACATCGAGTAAAAGAAGGACTGGTCATGGGTTTATATACACATAGATACCTCCAATGGTAAGAGGCCTTTTGGAGTGGTACCAAAAGCAAATCCGTGAGGGCTGGGCCTAAACCGGACAATATCTTACCATGTGTGGAGATCTATGTGTGTGTCGAACCTCCCCAACAATGGTATCAGAGCCGATGGTTAGTCTTGGTGACCGGCTCAGACGAGTATAATGATCCCTATATCGAAAGTCTTCATGGCAAAGGGTTCTAGGTAAGCGTGTCCCGTTAAGATGAACAGCGATATGAAGGGCTACTCGTGGTTGTGGTTAGATGGGAATGCTTCCGCTGGAGGGGAAGTGTACCAATGTGGAAGGGACTCACCCTTAAGGGGGAGATTGTTGGGAATGCAAGTGCGAGTCCAAGCCCCACATTGGATAAAAATGAGAAAATAGAGCACTATATAGAGATGAAAGACCCGTTAACCCATTGCCTTAAGGTTTTGGGTAGAGAGTGGTGTCAATCCTTTATATGGTTGGGTTTATATCTCATTGGTGTTTGTATCTCGCCGGTGAACCTACTCCTTGATAGACCGAGCCGATGGTTAGTCTTGGTGACCGGCTCAGAAAAGTATAATGATCCCTATATCGAAAGTCTTCCTAGCAAAGGGTTCCAAGTAAGCGTGTCCCATTAAGATGAACGACGGTATGAAGGGCTACTCGTGGTTGTGGTTAGATGGGAATGCTTCCGCTGGAGGGGGAGTGTACCAATGTGGAAGGGACTCACCCTTGAGGGGGAGATTGTTGGGAATGCAAGTGTGAGTCAAAGTCCCACATTGGATAAAAATGAGAAAATAGAGCACTATATAAGGATGAAAGACCTGTTAACCCATTGCCTTACGGTTTTAGGTAGAGAGTGGTGTCAATCCTTATATGGTTGGGCTTATATCTCATTGGTGTTTGTATCTCCCCGGTGAACCTCCTCCTTGATATACCCAACAGTGGTATCAAAGTCGATGGTTAATCTCCCCCTCACAACTATGTGGAGATTTCCGTCAAACTGGCGATCTCACAACAAACTTCAAACTTTCCTCTTGGCAATGGTCATCATATCAACACCATTATCATCTGTATGAACTTTAGCCAATTCCAACAACTTAGCATCCAAAACATCACGTATCCAATGATACCTCACATCAATATGTTTGGATTTAGAATGAAAAGTTGGATTCTTACCAAGATGAATAGAACTTTGACTGTCACACTACAACAAGTATTTACCTTGCACAAAACCAAGCTCCTGCAAGAATTTCTCTACCCATAACAACTCCTTATATGCTTCAGTAAGTGCAATAAATTTTGCCTCAATAGTAGACAACGCCACACACTTTTGCAACTTTTATTGCCAAGCCAAGGCTCTCCCTGCAAACTGAATCAAATAACCTGAAGTGGACTTTCTAGAATCAATGTCTCCAGCCATATCTAAATTTGAGTAACCCACCAAAGTAGGCTTATCACCCCCAAAACAAAGCCTCAAACCACTAGTACCACGAAGGTACCTCAAAATCTATCTTACAACATTCCAATGCTCTCTACCTAGATTTGACAAAAATTTGCTAGCTATACCAAGAGTGTGTGCAATATCAAGCCTTGTACATACCATTGCATACATCAAACTACCCACCGCAGAAGTATAATGAATTTTACTCATATCTATCTTCTCAACTTCATTTGAAGGACTTTGTTTAACACTCAACTTAAAATGAGTAGCAAGAGGAGTACTTACAACTTTAGCATTCTCCATTGGGAATCTTTGCAACACCTCTGAATATAATGCTCCTGTGATAGCCAAAGTTTCTTCTCTTTTCTATCACGAGTGATACTTATACCAAGAATCTTCTTAGCAGCTCCCATGTCTTTCATGGCAAATGACTCGCCCAATTGCTTCTTCAACCTGCCAATTTTGGATACATCTTTTCCAATAATAAGCATGTCATCAACATATAACAACAATATAATGAAATCATTCGTAGAAATTTCCTGACAAAAACACAATGGTCATAAGTAGTCTTCTTGTAGCCTTTCTCACACATAACAGACTCAAACTTCTTATACCACTGCCTCAGAGCCTGCTTCAAACCATATAGGCTTTTTCGTAGCCTACACACATAGTCTTCCTTGCCTTCAACAAGAAAACCATCTGGTTGCTTCATGTAAATCTGTTCCTCCAAATCACCATGAAGGAAAGTTGTCTTCACATCCATCTGCTCAACCTCCAAATCAAGAGTAGCAGCTAAACTTAACACAGTTCTGATAGATGTCATCCTATCCACAGGTGAGAAAATCTCATTGAAGTCAACACCCTTTCTTTGTATGAGGCCTTTCACCACTAATCTGGCTTTATATCTGGTAGATGTAGAATTGCTCTCTTGCTTCACCCTGAAGATCCACCTGTTCTCTAAGGCTCTCTTACCCTTAGGCAACTTCACCAAGTCATAAGTGTGATTATTATGCAGAGATTTCATCTCATCCTGCATTGCATCCAACCACTTTTGCTTTTCTTCACTTTCAACGGCCTCCTCATAACATTCAGGTTCTCCCTCATCAGTCAACATCACATACTCATTGGTAGAGTACTTCTTAGAAGGTTGTTTTGGTCTGTCAGATCTTCTGGGTTGAGCTTCAGGTAGCTCAGGTACATCACCAAGACTCTCCTCATGTTCCTCTTCATCAACATTATCAATAGCAACATCCAAGTTGTCTCCAACCTGTTGATTATCAATATCACCATGTTGTTCATCATCATGAACATCAATATCCAAATCATTAACAGACAAACGAATTGGATCAACATCAGCCACATTACCATCTTTCTTAGGTGTAGACTTCTCCACTTTATCAATATCTTCAATGGTTTGATCTTCCATGAATTGCACATCACGACTTCTAACAACTTTCTTTTCAACAGGGTCATACAACTTGTAGCCAAATTCATCCTGACCAAAACCAATGAAGATGCACTGCCTTGTCTTCACATCCAACTTGGATCTTTCATCCTTTGGAACATGAACAAATGCTTTACAACCGAAGACACGTAGATAATCATAAGTAACATTCTTGCCAAACCAAATCTTGTCTAGCACCTCAGAGTTCAAAGCAATTGTAAGACTTAGATTAATAACATGCATTGCTGTAAACAATGCCTCACCCCAGAAATGCTTAGGCAATTTTGCTTCAGAAAGCATACACCTAACTCTTTCAATCAATTTCCTGTTCATCCTCTCCGCTAAACCATTTAGCTGAGGAGTTTTTGGAGGAGTCTTCTCATGTGCAATACCATATTGTCTACAATAAGCATCAAACAACCCACAATATTCACCACCATTTTCAGTACGAATGCGCTTCAACTTCTTGCCTGACTGCCTCTCAACCAAAGCATAGAATTCTTTAAACTTGTCCAACACTTGGTCCTTTCTCTGTAATGCATAAACCCAAAGCTTCCTGGAACAATCATCAATAAAAGTAACAAAGTAAAGTGCACCACTAAAAGACTTTACCTTCAACGGGCCACAAACATCAGAATGCACCAATTCAAGCAACTGTGACTTCCTAGAGGGAGGATGCTTCTTGAAAGATACTCTGGTTTGTTTATCAGCCATGCAATGAGAACATTTCTCCAAATCTACATTCTTCAATCTTGTGAGAACATCCTTTTTAGCTAAGCAGTTAAGTCCCTTTTCACTGATATGCCCAAGCCTCTTGTGCCACAAAGATGACTCCATATACATAGCATTCACACAATCTTTAGCAACCAAAGCTTTTGTCCAATAAAGCTTAGAGTTTTTCTCCCCTTTAGCCACAATCAAGTTACCTCTGGTGAGCTTCCACTTTCCAGAACCAAAGTGGTTATCATATCCACCTTCATCAAGTACCTACATAGAAATCAAGTTAAAGCGAACATCTGGAGCATGTTTAACTCCTCTAAGCAGCAACTGCATCCCCATGTTGGTTTGCAAGTGAATGTCACCAACACTAATAACCTTAGACTCCCCATCATTACCCATCTTTAATACTCCAAAATCACCAGGTGTATAAGATGTGAAGAATTCCTTCCTGGATGTAACATGCAGTGTAGCACCACTATCAATTATCCACATGCTCTCATCAGATACAAAATTAATAGTGTCATAATCACGAAGACAAACAAGGTCACCACATGTAGTAGTAGTACCACGATCACCATCATCATTATCTCTTTCTCTTTGCTTACCATTTTTGTCTTTGCTCTCTTTCTTCCACAAAAAACAGTTCTTCTTTATATGCCCTGTTTTGTGACAATAGTGACACTCCATATTCTTGTATCGAGACCTAGACTTGCTCCTGCTTTTATGTCTACCATTGTTTTGTTCTTTCTTCTGGCTTCTCCCCCTATTCTCTATAATAAGAACTTCTGAATGAGATGAAGTACCCTGTGTCTTCCTTCTCATCTCCTCATTAAGAGCACCACTCTTTGCCATTTGCAAAGAAATATCACCGTTAGGGGTAGCGCTTATCATGGAAACCCGAAATGTCTCCCACGAATCCGGTAAAGAGTTTAATAGGAACAAACCCAATAGATCATCATCAAATTTTATACCCACTCCTGCTAGTTGATCATAGCGTCCTTGAAATTCACTCAAGTGATTTGAAACAGGAGTTCCTTCCTTGAACTTGAACTCCACAAAATTTTTCAGCAAGTACAATTTATTAGTCCCAAACTTAGAAGCATACAAGGACTCAAGCTTATCCCATAGGCTTCTCGCATGTGTCTCATTACCAACAAAATTATAAACATTATCATCAACAAACTGTCTGATAAATCCACATACCTGTTGATGTTCAAAATCTCATTCTTCATCTGACTTGGATTCTGGCTTATTGGAAGCAAAAACAGGAAGATGCAAATTTTTCACAAATAGTAAGTCCTTCATTTTGCCTTTCCATAAGTGATAATTTTCTCCATTCAACGGAATTAATTTTGTATGTGCCTCCATCATTCACGCAAATTAAATAATCATTTAACCAAAGAGCTATGATACCACTCTGATGGGGAAAGGGCCAAAACAAATATAACAACTTGGCAAAGAGTAATAACACAGCGGAAATTCAATCCCCCTTCTTGCAAGAATCTGCGAGGAGCACCAAACAAATAGAACAAAAATAGAATCCAAAGCACAAAGAGACACCAACAATTTTTAACGTGGAAAACCCCTCAATGCAAGGGTAAAAACCACGAGTCGTCCAGACCAAAGAAAAATTCACTGTGATCAATAATAGGATACAAAAGATTCTCCAATAATAATACCAAAAGGTATTTTCAATAAGCCAATTTAACTAAGCACAAATGCTTACAAATGAGAACAAAGAAGATGAAACTTCTCCAAAACAGGGCTGCGGGTGCGGGATAGATTTCTCCCAATCTAGACCTCTGATTGACGATCCGAACGGTCAGAATGAAAAACCATATGTCTGGAACCTACTGTCCAAAAATCAGCTCGATCGAATGGTGAACGACTTCACAGCGATGAAAACACCAGTGTAGGTTTAGGGTTATGCGGGAATGACTTTCTCTCTTTCTTTTTCTTTCAATTGGTTTTTGTCTCTCTTCAAATGACTCTTATGTGCTCTACTAATCTGACTCATCTCAATTTAACCTAATGAGACATAATGGACCACACTATTTGGGCCTATTCTCCACATAGGAAGGGAGCCCAATAACCCAACAATTTTGATACTATTATAAAGAATAAATTCATGTTCTTTTTTGTAGAGGACTTTTTTGTTAAAACCTTTTGGGTTGTTAGACTAAGATTTTCTCCACCATAAGTTAATCACTTAGTTCTTCATCAAACTACAGCTGTCATTTGAGTCCCTAGTCCATGGGTTGTCCCCTACCCCCTCTAAAACCAAGCCTTATTTGTTTAGCCCACTTAATACGGAGCTTTTTTAAAAGCCCTAGTTTTCAAAGCCCTATGCAAAGTGAGTTGGGGTAGAGCCTGTCATTTGAGTCCCTAGTCCATGGGGTGTCCCTTTCCCCCTCTAAAACCAAGCCTTATTTTTTCGGGGTTGCTCCCTCCACCTCCTCATTTCCACCCTCAACCTCCCTAACTTTTGGCCTCTTTTTCTATATTACAATAATATCCTTTTTATTTACTTTTTTACCCTTTTTACTCCCTCCACCTCCACCTTCCCACCCTTATACCTCTCCATTGTCTTTAACACAGGTCCTCCATTTTCATGGGTTACACAACAAAACACTCTCTTTATAAAACAACATCTCCTCTCTCTTTTTCTTTTCTTCACCGTGGCTTTCTTCTCCACGGTGGTTTCTCTCTTCACCGTAGCTTTCTTCTCCACGATGGTTCCTCTCTCTTTCCCACACACACTCCCACATATTTTTCTTTCACTTGACCACACCACTCTACATTTTTCTTTATCTTACGTGGTGGGTGGTGTCTTACAACCACTTCTTCTCTTCACTTTTATAAGTGATTTGCGCAAATAAAACAAAACTTCACTATCCAGCTTACACGGTTGCTTGCATGTCCATATGCATCAAAGTCTTTGCAACCAAAGACTTGCAACGTACTAAAGTTGTTGCCTTCCAGGACTTTGCACATCCAAACAAAACTACTTTTCTACTTTTGCAAAACATTAAAAAACGCGTGGGACCCATTACGTAGAAAAATCGAACGAGTAACTTTAGCTCATTTCTTCTCTATCTTTTTCTCTAGGAGCATTTCAATAATTGAGCGACACTCGCCGCCGTTGTAACGAACTAAAAAGTCGTTTGTTTATAAATACATAAGATGAAGATAATAGCAGAGACAAGCTTCTGATGTACATTAAAAGAATTCTGAATGGACCAAACCCCGCACCACCTAGGCAGCGCCGCCACTACGTCCGCCGATAACCCTGCCACGCAGCAAGGCGGTACGCGTCATCCGCTCTTCCGCGGCGTCCGCAAGCGCCATTGGGGAAAATGGCTGTCCGAAATTTGGGAGTCGCGCAAGAAGTCTCGCATATGGCTCAACTCTTTCCTGGCACCGAAGATGGTGGCGGAGGCCTACGGTGTCGCAGCCTACGAGGTCCACCGCCTCTCGCGCTCCTTCCGCCTGCACCGCCTGCGACATGCAAGCGGCCGCTGCCAAGGCCGCCCACATGATGATAGTCTAGGCTGCCACCGCCGCTCCCGACTCTTCGAAGTAGAACAACATTACCTCCGGCTGTGACCACGCAGCCGATGACTTCTGGCGTGAGATTGAGCTGCCGAAGCTCCTCCACAGCAAGTGGTGGACCTCTTCCGCCGACTCCTCACCATGGACGGAGGATGACCTCCCGCCACAACAACCCTTCACCACGGTGTGTTTATAGTTTGCAATAACAAATGTAAACTTCTGCATCTGGACAGATTATACATCCTCGATTCTTAAACGGATCTTAGCATCCATTTCTCCTCGAACGAATCTTAGCATCTGTTTCTCCTCGAACGGATGTGAATATCCGTACACGTATGAAAACATCTAATTCTTTTAAATTAGGATCTTCTTTAACGGATCTCAATATCCGTTAACGGATATTTACATTCTTTTATCTGTTGATATTCGTTTAAAAATGTGAGTATATTTATGTCCGTTTAAATATTATAAAAGGGTAAAAAAGAGATGGGGAGGTGGAGAACGCATTATGTAGGGGTAAAGGGAGTAACACCCTTATTTTTTTAGCCCACTTAATAAGAAACTTTTCTAAAAGCCCTAGTTTTCAAAGCCCTATGCAAAGTGAGTTGGGGTAGAGCTAAGGTGGGACTAGCCTCCCAAAATTAAATTAATTCATTTTTAATATACTTTAAGTTATTCTTTTCATTTGCTTTGCAATCCCTATCCAGCAATTTCGCATGATATTTTACTAATATTATTTTTCTTTTTGACTTCAAACATCTTTCTATAATGTTAAATTCCAAAAGAAAAAATATATTTTAAGAACTTTATTACACAAGGGTGTTTTTTTTTTATTTTCTGATAAAAAAAGGTAGTTTTAATAAAAATTAGTGTAATAATTATTTTGTAGAGAATAGGTAAAATGAAAGTTAATTTATATTTCCTTCTCATAAGAAAAAATTATTATTCCTAAAGAATATATAAATATTGATTTTATAAAAGCTATTCAAAATAATTTTTTAATTGTAATCATATTTTAAATACATATTAAAAATTTGAAAATATTATATATATATATATATATATATTTATTTATTTATTTATTTATTGAGTTTGTTTAAGCTTTAAAATAATGTAACTTTTTAAAGAATAAAGGTTCAAAATAAGCCATTTTTTATAATTTCAAAAATTAGTTATATTTGGATACAATCGTAAAAATACATTTTTCTTTTAGTTATAAAAGGTTGTATATAAATAAATTTTTAACTTATTTTTAGTTTTAACATCTAAAATATAATAAGCACAATTTAATTTAAAAACAAATGGTTTTTATTCAAAAGAATCATACATAAAAAAAATTCAAATAAGTGATTGTTTTTATAAAATAGTGCTAATATGACAGAAATATTTTTGTATATCAAAATTGAGAAAAATATACACAATTTCATAAAATAAAATATAAACTAGATGTTAATACAATTATATATTTTGATTTAGGAATGCGTAACTAGGGAATATAATTAAGTTCCAGATAGACCAATATGTTGTTTAATTATAGAACTTTTAAATATTATTAGAAATAAAATAGTCAACATGTTAAAAGAAAGTTCATAGATTAGTCCTGACCTATAGGATTTTATAGATATTTGATTTCTGGAATTTTTTAATAAAGGACTTTTTTGGTCCTATGAACTTTTTTAGCCCCAAACTTAGAATCAAGTATTATAAGATAAACTAATTTGACAAGTCCACAGCAAACAATCTTATATGTGTGAACACCTTTAAAATATGGTTAGTCTTGCCAATTTCATTATCCTTCCTTCTCATGAGTGCTTAAAACTCTTTTCTCAAAATATAGAACATGCATTCTCTCCATTATACTTTTGAAATCATCCTATAACTAACGTGACAATTTTCAATGTTACAATGTTGATGAAAATATCATAATGAAAAGTTGTTTATGTAATGATAAGTGATTTTTTCTTTCTTTGCTATTTATTCATTAAAGCTTTTGAGTTGTGATTAGAAATGACAATGGATCAGGTAAGATATGGATAATCCTTACTTGTTATCCAACCTACAACAAAAAATCTCACACATTACTTGCTAGATAATCATTTAAAAAATACCCTCGAATTTTTTAAAAGTTGTAGGTATCCATGGATATCCACCACCATTTAAAAAATACCCTCAAATTATACGGATCAGATTTCAACCCAGCTCATGGGGGTTGAACCCGTGATGGGTCGGGTTGGCCCATCAACCCACCTAACTAATTTTATTTTATTAAAATTTAATTTTAATTTTATAAAACAATATTTATTATTTTTTTATGCTTGAAAAAATTATTTAAGTTTCCTATTTTCAAAAATAATTAAACACCCATGTTGGGAGTGAAATTTGTTTAGATTTTTGAATTATAGAAAGTTTATAATTTTTTTTATTTAGAAAAAATTATAATTAAGTGAGCTAGTGAACTAACTTGTTTACCCACCAACCCGTGGTGGCTCGAGCCGGATTCAATTTTTTCTGGCTCACTAATAAATGATCCGGGTTGGGTTGACTTACTAAGTGACTAACCCGTGATGGGCCGGGTTGGATCGGACCGGATTGCCCGTTTTAACAGTTCTATATTAAATTATCTGTTACTCATTATCCATTTTAATTATCCACCTACTATCTATAGCAAATTTTATATTTGCAAACATAGATATTTTTGTCATTCCTAATAGTATAGATATTTTTGTCATTTATAATAGTAGATATTTTTATCATTCATAATAGTATTGGATTTAAGTACGGAGTTTGAATACTCCCATCTTCCATATCCAAGTAAGTCTTATACATCTTTGTTGTTTCCAATAAGAAAAAGATAAAATAAAATGACTAAGTGAAATTTGCAAATTGCTATTGCCAATATATGTGACTTATCAAGAAGTGAACATTAATTACCGGTTACGTAGAATTAAGATTCTTTAGATACATAGGGGGTGGCAATTTCCCCGAAGACAAGCTCAATCTGAAATCACTTTCATATGTGGCATCAACTAGCATAGCTACACTACTAATTCATGGTCTTCCGTTGACATTTCTCCAGCCATATTCTTAGTTAAAAATCTTATTTCATACGCATAATGTATTACAAAATATCTGTATTAACATAACATTTCTAATATAAAAACTTAAGAATAAACCTCTAACTAGAATTTTTCCCAACTTAAATCAGCTTATTTGTAAGTTAATTTATAATTCTTTTGTCCTTACATAATTTCTTTAATTATTATTTTATTTATAAACCAATTTAAATTCATAAAAAAAGTGCAGTTTAATTATTGTTCCCTTTCAAAAGAACGTATTCATGAAAGAACTTTTATAAACATATTATCAATATCTTTCAAATCTATCGTATATGATGGTTGATAGGATGAATGAAAAAATGCGAATCATAAACCAAAGGAAAAGAGAATAAGCAATAAAATATTAGTGGACCAGAAGATGGTAAAAGTCAGAGGTAGGACTTTTATTAGTACTATTGTTCAACATTTTCATGTTGAGAATTTTTCAATGGGAAGAAGCTCTCCAATGTCACTCATTACCTGCATCTGCATCTTTGTCCTGCAATGGTTAACATGGTCAAGGGTGCTTCTGGCTGATGAAAGAAGTCATTGCTCAAGTTCCATAATGAACATAGGTGCTGTGCTTGATTTGAGTTCACAAATTGGAAAACATCAGAAAATAGCCATGGAAATTGCTGTCCAAGACTTCAATCGGTTCAGTAGTTCCAAGCTGGATTTGAAGATAAGAAACTCCAATGGGAATTCAGCTCAAGCAGTTGCTAGTGGTAACATTAACTTTCACTTCCAATTCTGTCTTTCTCAAGTTACAATGAAAGAATATAGTGTAAGAAGATAAAATATTAAACTCACTTTTTGTCATCACCTAAGATAAAGTTGTCTGAAAACTTTCATATCTTCTCCAAAAGCTATTATATGAATAAATTGTTTTAACTAATGAAAAAAAAAATGTCTAGTTCATTATTTTTTTCTTATAACTGTTTAAGGAAACTTTGTCTAGTTCCTTTCTTTTACTTCGGCTTATTTTTCTTTCATTAAATTTGTTTTTATCACTTTCATTAACAAGTATTGTCTAGGTTGCTTAAACTCGTTTCTTTTTTCATAATTTCAAGACTATGTCTGGTAAAAGTAAAAACTGGTAGGCAATATATTTTCCTTGATTTCTTTCAATTAATTATAGTTTTTTTTTATGAAAATAATATGTTAAATTATTCTTATTAGTTTTTGGACATAACTTTTAAGTATTAGAATCTAAACTCTAGTTTTGATTATGATAATAACGGTTAAACTTTCTTATAGATGGAATTAGGGAAGAATATAACTACATTAATCTTTTAACTTTTAGAGGACTAAAGATTTTTGTGTCAAAGCTAATTCCTCAAGAATATAGGAATAATAATGTGTATTTAGTTTGGTTTGACGTTTAGAGTTTTGGATTCAAGTTTCGCGTACGTTAAAAGTAAATATTAAAAATAATTAGTTCAAATGTAGTAGACAAAATATAAGAGTTTTAAATTGATTTGATGCCAAACCAAATATGCATTTAAATGATCATACTTTAGTCATGTCATTTCATGAGTTGACCATGTAAATCACTATTTGTCATCATTACTACAAGTGTAACGTCAAGAACCGATAAAATAAAGATAATAATATTTAAATAACAATTTTTTTTTACAACATTTGAATATCATTTACGTGTCATTTTGTGATTAGTTTATGATAGTGTTTATGATTATTATTATTAATTGTGGAATAATTTTGGACCAATCACACATAAATGATGTTCAAATATTGTCAAAAAAATATTGTCTAATTATTATTATCCTAAAATAAAATAGGCTTAATACCTCCATTGGTCCTCTTATTTGTCTGTTAATCTCATTTTGGTCCTCAAGTTTTAAATTGTCTCAATTGGGTCATAATTTTTGTAAAAATGCACAAATTTTACACTAACAGTTAAGTTGTCTCAAACGGGATGCTGGGATGAATTTTTTATTTTAGGCTTAATCCCTTTTTTTGTCCTTATTTTTGTGTGAAAATCTCAGTTCGGTCCTCAAGTTTTTCCTTAAGTCCTTATGAAATGCAAACATTTTACAACATTTTACCCCAATTGTTAAGTGTATTGAGACAGCGTTAACTTTGAACTGAGCTGTAATTTTTTTTTTTTATGTTTTAAAATCATTAAATCCACGTGGCTATAGTTTTTCTTTTTTCTTCCAATCACTGATCACAGTTCACTCATTTCTCTACCCTCAAACCCCCCGACTCACACCTTTTCTCCCTCTCAAACTAAAAAATGTCGTCGTTTTCGACAGTTCAAAAATTATGACCCAATTGAGACAGTTCAAAACTTGAGGACCAAACTGAGATTTTCACACAAACATAAGGACCAAAAGAGGGATTAAGCCTAAAATAAAAAATTCATCCCAGCATCAATTAACGCCGTTTGAGACAACTTAACGGTTAGGGTAAAATGTGTACATTTTTACAAAAATTATGACCCAATTGAGACAATTTAAAACTTGAGGACCAAAATGAGATTAGCAGACAAATAAGAGGACCAATGGAGGTATTAAGCCAATAAAATATGATTGTGTAAAATTTATGTGTTTTGTTCTAGGAACTAATATTAAAAAATATGATACGATAACAAATTTTTTTTAATAATTAATATATTATATGTTTTTATTTTTATTTTTATTTATTTTTTTGAAACCAAGCAATTACAAACTTTGGTTGTAAAAAAATTATTAAAAAAAGTATTTTCCTACTTAAAATAGTGTCAATAGTCGTACTAAATGAATGGTTTAACTAAATTTGTACAAGTGAAGCATCCTAACACAATTTTCTTTTGATAAATATAGCTATGGATCTGGCCAAAAGCAAGCAAGTGGTAGCCATCATAGGTACAATAACAAACAATGAAGCAACTCTCGCAAGTGAATTTAATGACAAAATAAAAAATATTCCTATCTTGTCTCTAATTTCATCTGTAACCAGATTAGAGCAAGTATCACCTCTTTTGCCTCACTTCAACCAAGTGGGATATAATATTAACCTTCACATGCAATGCATTGCAGCCATTGTAGGAGAATTTAGATGGACAAAGGTGACAGCAATCTATGAACTTGATAACAGGTTTTCCTCTGATCCTGGGATCCTACTCAACCTCTCCTATTCTCTTAGACTTGTTGGTTCTGAGATTGACAATCATGTAGCTTTGCCTCCATTGTCCTCTCTATTAGACCCAAATTCTACCATTGAAAATGAGCTTAATAGGCTAAAAAGCAGGAGTAACAGAGTCTTCTTGATTGTGCAATCTTCTTTAGAGCTCGCTAACCTACTTTTTGAGAAAGCAAAGCAAATGGGTTTAATGGGAAAGGGTTCTGCGTGGATTATCCCAGATGGGATTGCAGGTCATCTTGATTCAGTTAACCCGTCTGTTATCTTTAACATGCAAGGAGTTATTGGATTTAAGACACCCTTCTTGGAAACAAGCAAGGCATTTAGACGGTTCAAGTTAAAATTTCGTAAAAGGTTTGTCTTCGAGTTCCCGGAAGAAGAGAACATTAACCCAAGTTCCTTTGCACTTCAATCGTATAATGCAACCTGGGAAGTTGCTCAAGCTGCAGAGGAATCACAAGGGAAGTTAACCCTTGAACAATTATTAAAAAGTAAAATCTCCATGAATGAAAAATTACAGCAATCACCAACCCTCAGCATAATTAACGTGGTAGGTAAAAGTTACAGAGAGTTGGCATCATGGTCTCCAGCATCAGGTTTCTCCAAAACCCTTGTTACTGAACAGATGACAGAGATGAACACAAACAGTGCTTCAAGTGAAGTTTTGAGTACAGTTTATTGGCCAGGATGCATACAATTTGTTCCTAAGGGATGGACTCACAACACCAAAGAGAGGACATTACAAATAGGAGTTCCTGCAAATGGTGCATTTACTGATTTCGTGAATGTGGAATATGATAGTAAAAGGAATAAAACTTCTTTTACCGGATTCTCAATTGATGTCTTTAAAGCAGCTGTTCAAAATTTGCCTTATAATTTGAATTTCTCGTTTGTTCCCTTCCATGGATCTTATGATGAAATGGTAGGCCAAGCCTACAATAAGGTATGGTAACAGTCAACTAGTTTTGAGAGTTGATGCTCTGATTATTGTATTATGGAATTATATAATTACTTTTATAAAGTATACTATATATAAATGGGAAAGTGAAAAACTCAGTCTCACTTTTCTTATTCTTTGAGATCGACATTCTCAAGATTCTCTGTTATATCTTCTTTGGATGGTGTTTTCACACAGTACCAATGCATCTAAACAATTTTTTTCTCCTAACAATCTTATTTTGTATTTTTTCTGTATACTTGATCTATACTCCTTTCAAAGTTTAAATTTTTATATGAATGTTTAACTATAATGAAATTTAATCATATTAAAATATTTATAATTTTAAATTTAATTGGATAAAAACAAGTAGTTATCCTATACAGTACGCAAGTTATTAAAATACTAGATCTTGTACAAACCCCATGTTGTTTTTTCCTTCAATTTTTATTGTCTTTTAATTTTGTTGCCTTTTCGTAATGCAAATCTAAACTTTTATTTCTAGCTTAGACATTGGATGCTGCTGTCGGAGATACATCAATAATGGCATACAGATATCATTTAGTTGACTTCTCACAACCGTATGTTGAATCTGGCATTGATATGGTGGTTACAGAGCAGTCAGCTAAATCAAAGGAAACATGGCTTTTTTTAGAAGTCTTCACAAAAGAGATGTGGTTAATGATGGTAGCATTACACATTTTTGTGGGACTCGTCATATGGTTGATCGAAAGGCAAGTTAATGCAGAACTAAGAGAATTCGGGTCCATGCTTTGGTTCTTAGTCACCATAATATTCTTTGCACAGGGTAAGTCCTCTAACCAAGCCTTTTAGTACGAGGTTGTAATGCTAGAAAAATTGAAAGATTTTATCTATCATAAACATTAATGCTAGAAAGAAAACATATTAAAGAAATATATGCAACACAACAATAATTCAACGTTTCAACTCATCACACAAGATAATCACATTAATAAAGTATTGCAATAAAGTGGTATTAAATAAGATTAAACTATATGAATGATCAAACCATGCATAAATTCATAAAAACATAACTTTCTAAAATGAAACATTTTAAAATAAAGTTGACTTTGAGTTAGTAAAACGCTAACATTATGTGGTCAGGGGGTAAATTTAAATTTGCTTTCAAATGCGCTAACTGGCCTCTTGATTTGACAGTTTACTGGAGCTTATGTAGTAAAGAGTTGAATTGCGAGATAATTAATTTTCACTGCTTAGATTCATACAACCTTATAGAAATATGTGATTTCATGTTTCTAATATTTAAAGCAAAGGGAAACACTGCTAATAGGCTTACAAGGTGTAAAAAAGAAAGATGTACTCACTGGTATCATGACATTCCAGATTTTCTTAAATATGATTTCATTAGGGAAGGTATTCTCAACCTAGGTTTTGGTATAGTCCTCCCACTCTTTTGTAGTTTTCTTTATTTCTATGCTATTTGGGTATGCTGCAAATGATTGACATAAAATAAAGTGTCAACCTAGTTGGGATCATACGTTATATAATGATACTTTTTCATACTCTATATTTGATTAAAAAAAATAAAGTTAACGTGACAACCTTGATCAACATCAGATAAAGACCACCAAAACTTCAGTTAGCACTAAGATACCGTCGCATATCTTTGTCCAACTTTTGTAATATTTTTCATACGAACATTTCCAAACTGTAAAACTAAGAGGCAAATGAAAATCCATGTAGAGATATCCCTATTTCGTCAGCAGTATTCACTATTGAATATGATACTGAACAAACCTTTTCAATCACACGTCTTTCTTCCTCCTCCTTATTCCTAATTCTGTGTACATTTGTAAATTCTATTAAGCAGGAGAACAAATTAGAAGCCCCTTGGCTCGAATTGTGCTGGCACCATGGTTATTTGTGATCCTCATTGCAACTAGTACTTTCACAGCAAGTTTGACATCTATGATGACTGTTTCACAACTAGAGCCATCTGTGTTAGATATCCAGACCCTTCTGAAAAGAAATTCTGTAGTTGGTTGTAATGGAAATTCGTTCATTTTGAAGTATTTGACTGAGGTACAAAAATTCAAGCCTGAGAACATTAGGAAATTTAACTCTATAAATGATTACCCTGATGCCTTTCGGAACAAAGATATCGAAGCTGCTTTCTTTATTGCACCTCACGCTAAGGTCTTTTTGGCAAAGTATTCATGCAGGGGTTTTATCAAAGCAGGGAACACTTTCAGACTCGGCGGCTTGGGTTTTGTGGGTATCTCTCCTTTTATTCTCACCATTTTATGACATGTTAGGCAGCATTAAAAATTAGGGTAATTGTAAGGAAAAGTTGAAATTGTAGGGTTATGAAAATTTTCTTATATATACCAATAGACAAGCACTCATCATATGCATTTCTCCAATTTTCTCTCATACCAAACTTAGCTTACGAGATACTGCCACATATTATTTTTCAAAACTGATTTCCCTATTTCTGAAGCTGTTTCTAATCAGCATGTTGATTTTGGTTGTTTAATTACTTAGGTATTTCCCAAGGGTTCAAATCTGGCTACTGACATATCCGAATCATTGCTGAAAATGATAGAGAGTGGACAGACCGAACAACTAGAAAAAGATATGCTAATGGTAGGAGGCAATCCCAGTTGTCCTCCTTTAGAGAGCGAGACAAAAGATAGGTCATCGACTGGTTTTCAACCTTTCCTTGGCCTATTTTGCATCTGTTCTATTGTTGCTATTCTGGCATCGTTATATAGTATGATTTGTTGGTTGATGAACCAGGTAGAGACCGTCAGTAGCTACATGCATGTAAGATTGACACAATTAGGGAGAATGTGGAGATGCACAAACACAGTTTTTTTTTCTGGGAGCTACTCAAGACTTCAATCAGGAAGTGTAAATCCGACACAGTAACAATAAATGCAGAGGACAGTCATTGATAGTCAGCATAGTACAGTGGTTATAGATGTAGTATTCGCTGCTATTGCTTCCTGACATACTAATTTTTCAAACTGCTGTAAAAAACATTTTACTGCAAAGCATTTAAAGGATGTAGACTCTCATTTTCTTTTGTTAATACTGTGAAAGTATGATGTTTTGAGGTATAAAGATGTTTTAATACAGAATTGCTAGAGTAATCCACGAATATAATGGAAGGAGATAATTCAATTTTTATAAATTTAAAAGAGTGGGTTTCAAATCCTATGTGTCTCTTTCTTGTTAGTTTGTGTTTTTTCTTTAATCTACCTCCCCCTGTCATCCACAAAATAAAATTATACAAATCACAGAAAAATATTTTGCCAATTACTAATTTACAAAATCCATTGAGCAAACAGTACATATTCTTTTGAAATTCACACTAATTCCATATCAATTCCTATAATCGCATGGCTTAACCTCTCTTCTCAAAGCCCAAAAGAATGTTAAATAAACTTAAATTAAAAAAAGAAATTTATTTGTTTTGTCCAACGTTGCAGCAAAATAGGTGGTATTTTATTTTTTTAGGTTTAGTTGAAGTAGCAACCGGGTAGCAGACTTATTCGTTTAAAAGTTCCATTATTAAGAAGATATTTTAGTTTTTCTGTTTAGGGGCTGGTTTTTAATTTTTATTTGACATTGTGTGTGGTTATTTAATAGTCTTTATCTCAATCAATGAAGTAGCACATATTTTACAGAGAAAATATGTTTTTGTGCGTGAGGTTATTTTAACAAAATGGTATCAGAACTTTATGTTCTGAGTATCGAGAAAGAAAAAGAGAGAGGAGTGAGTCAAACATCGTGAGGGAAAAAGTAAGTGCTTGTTTTTTTGTGAGAGATGACAAAGGTAGTCAATGGGATGAATGTGCCACAATCGTCGGAAAATACCAATTACGATAGTTGGTCTTTGCAAATGAAGGTTCTTCTTGGATCCTAAGATATATGGGACATAGTGGAGGACGGGTACAATGAACCTGTAGATGATGAGAATCAGACATTGAACCAGACTGCTGCATTGATAAAGACACGAGTGAAAGATAGATCAGCATTGTACTTTCTGTATAATGCAATGGATGAATATGGATTTGAGAAAATAGCCAATGCAAAGTCTGCAAAAGAAACATGGGAAATTTTGAAGGTGGCATACAAAGGAGATACCTACGTGAAGCAGGTTCGAGTTCAAGCCTGTAGAAGAGAGTTTGAACATATGGAGATGGATGAAAAGGAGGGAGTTGTCGAGTTTATAACTCAAGTGTAGAAGATGGCCAACCAACTCGGAATGAACGGAAAAGAGGTTCCTCCTAACCAGGTTGCGGAAAAGATATTGAGAAATCTGACGGATGATTTTGAAAGTGTCATGGTCACTATTGAAGAGACAAAATATTTGTCAACTTTCACTGTGGAGGAGTTAGTTGTGTCATTAAAGGGCCACGAATTGAGGAAGAAGAAGAAAAAGAAGGAACCAGATGATCAAGCACTACAAGCAAAGTTTGACTCGAATGGAGTTCGGAATACTCAGAGCGGAGGTCCTGGAGGCAGAGGACGTGGAGGCCAAGGACAAGGACGAGGTGGACGTGGTAGAGGCAATGAAGAGAGAATTGATCAGCAATATTGGCATGATCGAGAACAAAGGAAAGGCTGAGGAGATTGGTCAGAAGTGGAATGTTTTAAGTGTGGCAAGCATCGCCATTATGGATATGAATGTAAATCAATGAAGTGCTGCAATAGTGGTAAGCTCGGTCACATTGTTAAATATTGACGAGAAGAAAAGTGAGGGAAACCTTCTTAAAGAAGAAGATGACGAAGAAGAGATGGGGTTTTGTTGAGCGCCGAATTTTCAAAGAACTCGACAATGCTAATGAAGTGCTCAGAAACGAAGTTAGAGAACTCGAATATTGGACCATGCTTGAAATCAAAGTCTGAGGAGATTTCTACCAACTCGGTATGGTATATAGATACTGGAGCAACTAATCACATATGTGGAGATGAAACTCTTTTTTATGAACTCACCAAGGTGGAGGTCAGATTTGTGACTTTCGGAAATGTCTCCAAGGTGGTCGTGAAGGGGTGTGAAACAATCTGGCATATGCAGAAGGATGGGAGAGTTGGAGAGATTAGGGACGTTTACTATGTTCCTAAGCTGAAGAATAATATTTTAAGTGTGGGATAGTTGTTGGAAAAAAGTAATTCAATTTTAATAAAGGACCAGGTATTATATTTGAAGGAAAAGAATGGTCGTCTTGTAGCCAAGGTAAGAATGAAGAAAAATCGGATGTTTAAACTAGAGTTGCAGATTTTGCAGGAAAGGTGTTTGAAGGTGGACATGAAAGATGAAGCTATGATATGGCATTGTCGGTTTGGACACCTTAACTTTGGAAGCTTGGCTGAACTCTCAAGGAGAGAATTAGTACTCAGATTACCTGGTATAAAATTTGAGAAGAAGTTTTGTGAAGAATGTGTGCTCGAAAAACAATCAAGAACAAAGTTTCCAAGCTCGGCTATGTACAAGGCAAAAGAGCAACTTGAATTGGTACACACCGACCTATGTGGACCTATTCAAGTGGTAAAAGGTATTTCATCTCATTTATAAATGATTTCTCTAGAAAAGCCTGGGTGTATTTTTTACAGGAGAAGTCGGAAGCATTAGGAGCGTTTAAGATGTTCAGACTGATGGTGGAAAAGGAAACTAACAAGAAAATTAAAGCGTTAAGATCTAATAGAGGAGTTGAATTCACATCAGCAAAGTTTAAGGAGTATTGTGAAGAGCATGGGATAAGGCGTTTTCTTACAGTTCCATATTCACCACAACAGAATGGTGTGACAGAGAGGAAAAATAGGAATATTCTTGATATGGTTCGAACCTTGCTTAAAGGAAAAAATATGCCAAAAAAGTTTTAGGCGGAGGTTGTGTAGCGTGCTACATATGTGCAAAACAGGTGCCCACATTCGAAGTTGGATGGAATAATACCACAAGAAGCATGGAGTGGAAGAAAGCCAAGTGTCAAACATTTTAAAGTTTCGGAAGCATAGCTTACAAACACGTCCCAAGTTAACTCAGAACGAAACTTGATGACAAAAGTAAGAGGTATGTTTTTATTGGCTATGATGAACAGGAAAAAGCTTACAAGTTGTACAACCCGGTTTCAAGAAAAAATTTGGTAAGTCGAGATGTCCAGGTAAATGAAAATAGTGAATGGAACTGGGTTCACTTAAAGGAAAAGCCTTCAAAAAGCATGATTTTTGGGGGAGAGGACTCGAATGACAATACTAGATGTCCGGAGATCACAAAAAAGGTGAATGAACATGATGAAGAAGAAGACGATCATATAAGGCCAAAATTTCGGAGTCTAAATGACATTTATAACTCCATAAACGAGATACATGTAGTATGTTTGTTGACAGGTACAGAAGACAAAGAATTTAAAGCTGCTAGCGTCTAGGAAAGTTGATTGGGATGGAAAAAGAAAAAAAAAATAATTTTATGGAAAAGTTTTGTTAAATAAACTTAAATTAAAAAAGGAATTTATTTGTTTTCTCCAACGTTATAGCAAAATAGGTGGTATTTTATTTCTTTAGATTCAGTAGCAACCAGGTAGCAAATTTATTATTTTAAAAAATCGATTATTAAAAAGATATTTTAGCTTCTCTTTTTAGGGGTTGATTTTTAATTTTTATTTGACATTGTGTGAGTGACTATTTAATAGCATTTATCTCAATCAATACAATAACACATATTTTAGAGAGAAAATATATTATTATACGTGAGGTTATTTTAACAAAAGAGATGACAATCGCAAAACAGAGAACTATAGAAGTAGCATAAGCTAATACTTATGCAACATTCTGCTAAAAGTAAAAATCCACTCAATCCCTCAATTTTATTTTATTTTCACTTGATATCCTTCCTACGCTGTTACTAGTATTGCGTTGTTTATTAAATAATTTTATGCCGAAATACAAACCAAATAGCGTCAACGTAAATGATCATGATATATAAAACTCTTACGAGAACAAGTTAGAAACCAATAAAGCTATGCTAATCCAGAACCAAAAATACATCCAATCCAGTCCCTTGAAGAAAACAAACAAGCCAAGAACGACCCAAATTAAGATAAACCGAAAAAGAACGAGTGGTGGGTTTACTTGCAGGGGAGCCAGGACTGGAGACACTGGTGTAGGTGCAACAGCAATTCTTGAAAATGAGCTGGAATATTTGAAGTCTGCTAGATCATAATCCTGCACCAAAATTCAAAATTCATTCCTTAATTGATTTTTGGAGATAATATAGCACAAAATATTAGGAAGCCAATCCAAAATTATCCAAACGTGAGTAATTTACGCAAATTACATTTTCGCTCGTATCCCTTGTCTTTTCTCTTTGGCCTTGCTATATATGAACGAGTAATTGAACAAAGATTGTTTTGTCAAGTATTCAAATTATTAAGTATGATAAGTATGAGTTATCTAACAACTAATAAAAAAATAAAAAGTGAGCATAAGCATTTGAACAAACACCTTGTGTGCTAAACAAACTACCTTGCAAAAATATTTATTGTGAGCGAATTGGGGTTTTTTCAAGTTATTATTAGAGGTTAAAGAATAGGATTCGGACAAAGAGTTGCAAATGGCAACGATTTTGAGCAATTGGGGAAATGTACGGTTTCGCGGCACTGTAAATGGCAATGCTCTCCCACTTCGTCAACGCTCTTTCTTTTTGGGGATGATTTTTATATAATTTTTAAATGTTAAAATATGAATTGTATCAACGTAATTATTACTAAATATTAACACACCCAATTATTTAATTATATACAAAAATTTCATATAACTTAAAACTATGTCAAAACATAGAATATGTCACACCTTCTTACAAATATTATTATTTTAAAAAAAGAGCTTTTAACTTCTATCTATAGTATGCTTTTGTTTGTCAAAAGTTAATTGTCTTCTTACATATCAAAGTAAAATATTTTTAAAAGATTTATTTTATTTTTCAATTAATAGATTAAGTAATTTATTAACTTTTTAACAAATGCAAATAAATATTTCTTTTGTTAAAACTATGGGTTTTTATTTTATTTCTTAACTTTGTTTTTCTAAATGTGGTTAAATGCCTTTTCAAATCAAAATAAGCATTATCTAAAATTTTAACTATTTTTTTAATTTTAATTAAAGTTAAATTCAATAATTTGAAAAAAATTATTATATTACATATCCATAATCTAATTCATAACCTCATATTTCTACCTAAACCTTTAAGAAATAGAGTATTTTAAATAATAAAATTTAGTTATTTTAATTATAAGTTGAAAATATATAAAAAAAATTATACAAACGAGTTTTATTATTTAAAATTATATTATTTTTCTATAAGTATGTTATTAAAACTCTTTATTTTTTCTTTTATATTTTTTACTCTTTGTCTATATGTTTGAATATTGGAGACCGTTTTGTCTATATGTTTGAATATTAGAGACCGTTTGAGTGATATTTGAGACGAGTTCTTCTATTTTAACCTACTAGTTTCTGTAAAAGAGTATCTTAATTTATGCTTTTTTTTCTTAGTTTGAACGTTTTTTATGTATATGAGTTATCTAAGCTTGTATGTAACTTCTTAGTCTTCTACAAAACTCAATGCTAATTAGTAGTTCTAAGAGTTTGTTCTAATCATGTCTCTATTATTTGTGAGAACATATAAGACTTTTGGGTTTGTGAAGTTGTCTTAGAACTTCAGAAGTTTGTTGGTCATCTGTAAAGATAATCCATTATATAACTTTGTAATCAATTACAAATCATCTTTGATTATAAAAAAACCCAACTTTCTCCCTCCTCACATAAAAACCAAATTTTCTTCATCAACGACACCATCTTCACGGTTGCTCCTCAAATATTCCTCATTTCTCCACCAAATCACTTCCCACAAATTCCCTAAACGACTTGTCCAACAACCTACAAACACTAAGTATTCAATTTATATCTTAATTACTAACAAATATGGAAAATATAATCATTTCAATTATGTATCCACGTGTAAAAATTGTTACACTTTTTATTTAATTGATTACCACGTTCAAGGCGTATGATCTATGATCTACTACGTATTATCCATACTTTATTTTTCCTGGCAATAGATTATATTACTATTATCCTATTCCATTGAATGTTAAAATCCTTGGATAATGGATTACATCAACTATATAATATTGAATACAAAATAAAAGAGTTGTGCACCTCCCCACAAGACCTCCAATTTGAAATTGGATTTTGTTTTGCACCCTGTGACATTCACAAGGAAGTAGTTAGCCCCCTATGACTTCCTTTTGAAAGTCATTTTGTTCTCACTCCACTTCTAATACAACAAATCCAGATAATTTTGATGCATGAAAGTTGTTTTGGGGCATACGACTTAGTTATATAAAAATATTACCCGTCACACGCTTTGCCTATAACCCGTAGTGTTTTTGAAATTTGGCCAAATCCTTAGTTTGTATAGTATATCTGTCATTTTTTGAAAAAAAAAAAACTGCAAAATTATCTCCCATGCATGATAATCATGAGTATATCAATGCATTCACACACAAATAAATCATTTGCTTATGGAAAAATCATATTTTACATTAAACAATAAAAAGATTTGAATGTTAAGGTAGATTTTTGATATACTTTTATTTTAAATATTTTAAAAATAAAATTAGTTTTTTTTTTCATAAACTAAAATTAGATTATGCATCTAAGTATGAGAATTTGAAGAATTTATATAAATAATTTACTTCATATTAATTTGTTTATGTATAAAACAATATCTAATGAGTACATTGTTTTATATTTTTTCATTCTTTCCACACACTATCCTTCCATTTTTTTTTTCTTTTCTATTCTTCTCTCAACCCAATTGATATTAACTTATCTTCCAAAATTGAAGGAAGAGTTCAATACCTAGAATATTCAAAAGATACTATACATGTCTAAGAAAGAAGGAAAGGAAAGAAATAGAAATAACTTAAACAAGCAACAGCAAGAAATGTTCCCGTTAATAACCAATTCAAACTTCAATGTGACAGAGTGATTGGTCATTATTTTAGAAGCAAACATTGTTAAGTGGTATGATTTTTCTTTTTCTTCCATAGCTAATATTGGTATATAATATATACATCAAATTATGGAAAAAAAAAATTCATACCATTTAAAAGTTTTTATTTATATACGATCATATATATATATATATATATATATATATATATATATATATATATATATATTAAAAAAATAGTTTTTTTAAGCTTTTGAAAAAAAAGTTTCTAACTATTTTAAGAAATGAAGCACTATCTTTACTACTATCTTTAACATTATATAAAATTATATATAAAGAACATATAAATTTTTTAATCATACAATTTTATTCTTTAAGAAATTATAATATTTTTTATTTAATAAAATCAGTAATTATATATTTTTCATTTTTAAAATTAATTAATAACTTTTCTACTTAATATTTTTAAAATTATTCCTATAAAGTTATTTACTTTTTATTTTTTTTATTTTAATATAATAAAAACATGAATATAAATGCACAAAATATGTGTGCTTCCGCTAATGATAAGAAAATAAAATTTTGATATACTTTTGTCTTAAATAGAAATAAAATTAGATTTTTTTTCCATAAACTAAAATTAGATTATGAGAATTGGAAGAATTTATATAAATAATTTACTTCATATTGATTTGTTTATGTATAAAACAATTTCTAATGAGTGCATTGTTTTATATATTTTCATTCTTTCCACACACTTTCGTTTCATTTTTTTCTCTCTTTTCTACTCTCTCTCAACCCAATTGACTTTAACTTATCTCCCAAAATTGAAGGGAAGAGTTGAATACCTAGAATATTCAAAAGATACTATGCATAAGAAGGAAAGGAAAGAAATAGAAAGAACTCAAAGTAAGCAACAACAATAAATGTTCCAATTAGTGACCAATTCAAACTTCAATGTGATAAAATGATTGGTCCTTATTTTAGAAGCAAACACCTTTAAATGGTATGGATTTTCTTTTTCTTCCATGGCTAATCTTGGTATATATATATATATATATATATATATATATATATATATATATATAATAATAATAATAATAATAATAATAATGGTATGGATTAATTAAATTGTATTAGATTTAAATTTCTCTATTCTAATAATAATGAAGAGAAAACTATATAATAATAAAACATCTTCCAATAGAGGAAAATAGTAAGAAAAAAATCTTCCATTAAGTTTTTGAAACAAGATAAATATGAAGGTTTTGTATTATTGTAAAAATCAACCATCCCTTATAATATCTTTTCAAAGCTCGTACTGAACATGGGAATGTAGTTTTCTCAATTCCATTTCTTGAAATATGTGTTATAGCTTGAAGTAAATGTCTTATAAGTAGGGAAACAAAATAAAGTAGAATGAATTATTAGTTAAGGTGTGTTTATTGGAGTCAATTTATGAAGAAGTCAGGAAAAAAAATGTGGGGACTACTATATATTAATGGAAATGTTTAAAGTCAATTAATCTTTATTGTTCCAATGGAGGGAGTAGTCCCTTGTCACAATCTATCTTCTTCTTTGTCTTGCATTTGTTTGCATGGCCAGGGTTTCTACTGGCTAATGAAACAACACACCAGTGCCTAAGCACTCCTATTAAGAACATAGGTGTTGTTCTTGATTTGGATTCACTAATGGGTAAGCAACAGAAAGTAGCCATGGAAATTGCAGTCCAAGAGTTCAATAGCTTCAGTTGTTCAAAGCTGGAATTGAATATACAAAATTCCAAAGGGATTTCGGCTACAGCAATATCCAGTGGTAATAATGTCCCTTCCACCAATTTTTTATTTCTTTGGAACAAACTTCAACAACAGCATTTATGGTCACATTAATTTCTTCAGTTTTTTTTTTCTCGTGTTTTTCTTTGTAGTAAATGATCAATTTGATTCTCCAAATGGTTATTTGCTGTGATTTCTCCCATGTTTACAAAATTTTAAATATATATATAAATTACTAATTATATTTTAAATTAAATCATATATAAAAAAAATACAATAGAAAATTAAAATTTTAAATTAATCCAAATCATAAATTAAATCATATATAAAAAAAATACAATAGAAAATTAAAATTTTAAATTAATTCAAATCATATTATATATATATATATATATATATATATATATATATATATTAGTTAAATATATAGTTTTAAATTTTATAATTAACTGTTGAATTGATAAAGTTTTCTTTTGTAATTTTGGTAAGAAAAAAATAGATTGTGCAATAGTCTTTTAAACTTATATTATTAATAAACTTTATAATTTTTCTTAAACTAATTAAATCAGAAGATGAACTTTAATAAAAAAAAAAACTTTTTAAAAATTAAAGGTAATAAATGATTGTTTAGATAAAATTGTTACAACTAATTATTACATTTGATTTATTGTCCATTTTGGATCTTGAAGTTTGTTAAAGTTGTTTTTCCTGGAAGGCACCTCAAAAGATTGAAGGAGGAAAGTGCATAAATTGTTATTGATTACAATTTCTATACGATGTAGGATTATTGAGTGTATAAGAACAAATCTCCCAAAGGGATGATGGTTTGAGTTTGGAACCTTGTTTTCCTTTCCATAGACATGTTTTAGTAAGTCCTATAATCCAATATTGTTTAAAAGTCAAGGCTAAGAAAAAATTTAAAAATACTTTCCTCCTTCCAATACATCTTTTAAGGATAAAACCATAGTAAAGTTCCTAGTTCCAAATTGGACAATACTTTATATATGGTGATTGACTCTAACAATGTTATTTTAACGAACTTGAGATTGAAAGATAGAAAAAAATTTTTAGACCAATTGGAATTTGTCTGATTCTATACCTAATTACAATTATCTAAGATTGAGACAAATTGTTTCCACTATGTTGATAATTTATATTACAACCATATTTCACATGAAAACATGTAATCACATAAGATACAAAATAAACACTCTCAAAAAATATCACCTATTATAGAAATCAGCATAAAGACACTGGAATAGGTAGAAATATTCACAAAGTGTTTTGAAAAGAAGTCATCTAATGTGATGGATATAAAAGAAATTTAAGATCATAAAGAATGTGCAATAAAATCACCATGGTGATATGAAAACTTTCACAAAAGAAAAAATTATGTTTCTAAAGTTCTTGAAGTTTTCCTTGATGTATAGTAAAACTTTTAATAAAAATGTGTAATTAATTCAAAAAAAAGGCATGTGAATTCATTTTTAAACAAACATTTATAAGAAGAATTGATCGACTAAATTTATGATAACTAATTATATTGTTCTTTATTATGTTTGGAAACACAACTGGAACAACTTAATTGATTACTCCAACATGTAATAGATTAAATGCAAACCATATGATGAAATAAAATGTTAGATCTATAAAAGGAGGAGTTTGAATAAACCTATTAAAATAAATTTTGGAAAACATTTATAATAAGCCTATCAAATGCTATATGGGTCACCTGATGGTTTTGGAAGACACGTTTACAAGCTTTTTGAGTGTTATAGCAACACATTGTGAAACACGTGTAACAGAAGGATTAACAATAATAAAAATTTATATTAGTTCACCTCAACTTAGCTTATATTCAATTCTTCAATGCAATTTGTAGATAGTTTCACCATATAAATCAAATATCAAGTATTATCATTGCCACTATTAACTTATAATGAGTATACAAAGTCTCTCCATACTATCAGCTTATACTCCTCCTGATTTCAAGTATAAGTTCACAAGGTCTCTACATGAAAAGCACACAAAGTCTCTTCAATCTATACAATAATATAATGATGTTTGATTACAAGGTTTACTGTGGATATAAAAGATACACTCCTTCCTTTAAAGAATACCACTTCACAAGTGTGAGAGTTTGCAATTAAGACATCTTTCTATTTTATGTCATCTTGAAGGAAAACTATTATTGCAGCACTTGAATCATTGACACTTTTTCACATGTATGTGGGATTGTTGATTCCATATGAAAACCTTGATTATTTTTTGCATGGCTGTGCTTCTTTACATAAGTGTTCGAAAAGTACCATTGAAAGTTGCATGTTATAAATCTCAAGTTAGAGCTTTTTTATATGCTTATGATTAATTATTAGCATCTCCTAATTTGTGGTGTGATAAGATGATAAGAACACACTTTTATCTCTGATTTCTTTGTATAAGCAAAAATACCATAAGAAAAGGATTTCACATATTAATAATGATTAGTAGGGGTGGGCAAAGTGCACTATACTGCATTGCACTATAAAAATTTATGATTAACTATAAAACAATTTAAGAAAACTGAACTGAACTAAAAAATAGTTCACAATAACTGAACTGAACTATTTTTTAGTTCCTTTAGTACAGTGCAGTGTAGTAAACTGTTATAGTGCATTTTGAGTTCCTTTAGTACAATGCACATTCTTTCAGTTGGCTTGAGAGAAGTCACTGATGGCTTGCAGAATGTCAGCTGCACGTCTTTCAATTACATGAATTATAGTGATATCAGGAGTCAACAAAAGTTTCTGTTTTCTTAAATCTCCATAAACAGTAGGCGATCTCCTAGTGGAGAAAACTAGCAGAGAATCATGACAATAATAAGCTTCCCACAACGCATTGAACTTGAGAAGAGCAAGATTCTCTGGATCATCATGGTCTACCTGCAGTGAGATAAATAATTTTTACCAAATTTTATCCAAGCATTAATCCATAAACAGATCATTGTCAAAATTATAATGTCTACCATTGTAAAATCAAGATCTAACACTATCATTAGATTTGCAGTACCATTGAGTCGGCCATAAGTTTATATTCTCTTTTCTATAACTTGACATTCCCAAACTTTTAAGTATATTCAGAATAATGCACCTGCAATTTCTCCACTAACTTAGGTTCAACATATCGTAGTTCGACGACGACGAGCCGACAAGTCATCGACGGGCGGCGAGTCTGTGATACGACAGTAATTGAGAAAGAAATGTAACCCAGCGGTTAACAGTTATGAAACTGAGAAAGTAAAAGATATGAAAACCTAAAGTAGAGTTAATAGTTAACTGTACTAGAAAAAGAATAAGTTCAGTTTTTTTAAACTAAACTATTAAACAGTTTAACTAGATTTCAGTAAATATAGTTTAAGTTTTTTCAGTATAAAACGGTACAGATAAACTGCAGTTTAAGATATTTAAGTTACTTGTGCCCAGCCCTAATGATTAGTACTTGTGTCATTGTCCCCATAGAGAGTTTTCTTTAGTTAATTGTAAACATTAGATTATATGACATTCTAAGAATGCATTTAATATAAGGGTCTTTTTCAAGTTGTGTCTATTCTACTTCACTTTTGTTATCTAACAACTGACACTTTTGTAAGAGTACTCTATTGTTAACTTCTTCAACTAATATGTTTGCTCTTAGCTTTTAGTTTTTAGCATTACATTTGTTTGTTCAACCTAGGAATGCCTTTTTTTTATGGATTGAAGATTGTTTCATCAAATTTTTAAAACTTTTATTCTTATAGTCTTGTAAGTGTCTTGTAAGGTTTTCTAGTCTTTCTATTCTTTCTTGAAAAGATACCTCATAACTTGGTCAAAGATCAACCATTCAATCCATGTTAGGTGAATTTCAACAAAAGCTGTTGAATATAGTGAAAAACTATATTTGAGATTAATCTCCCTTGTGTCTTTGCATACACATAGGGTAATGTATTTATAATAATAAGAATGTGGGCTAAGCCCAAATACAAATGAATATGTAAGAATAACATAATAAGCATAGGGACTATGTTTCCCTAATTAACATAAACACAAAACCTAATATCTAACACTCCCCCTCAAGCTGGAGCATATAAATCATATGTTCCAAGCTTGTTACAAAGATAGTCAATTCTAGGTCCTCGCAAGGACTTAGTAAATATGTCTGCCAATTGGTTGCTTGAGTTAACGAACTCAGTCTTGATATCTCCGGATATGATTTTTTCTCTAATAAAATGACAATCAATTTCAATGTGCTTGGTTCTCTCATGGAAGACAGGGTTAGAGCTAATATGAAGAGCAACTTGATTATCACATATAAGTGTCATGTGAGTGACGTCTCCAAATTTTAATTCACTAAGTAATTGTTTAAGCCACACAAGCTCGCAAGTAGCAGATGCCATAGCTCTATATTCTGCTTCTGCGCTGGACCTTGCCACAACACTTTGCTTCTTACTTTTCCAAGATATCAGGTTGCCACCAATAGAGACACAATATCCAGAAGTAGACCTCCTATCAGAAGGGGAACTAGCCCAATCAGCATCTGAATAACAAACGATTTTTGTATCGTTGTTAGGACCATATAGCAAACCTTTTCCAGGTGATCCTTTAATATACTTCAATATGCGAACAACTGCATCCCAATGGTCTTCACATGGGGAGTTTAGAAATTGACTCACCACACTAACTAGGAAGGAAATGTCAGGACGCGTAATAGTAAGATAGTTTAATTTACCAACTAATCTGCTGTATCGTTCAGGATCTGAGAAAGGCTGCCCCTGATTTGGTAGGAGTTTGATGTTAGGATCCATAGGTGTCTCAACAGATTTACAGTTCATTGACCCTGTTTCCTCCAAGATGTCTAACGCATACTTTCTCTGAGATATGACAATACCATCATTGGATTGTGCTACTTCAATACCCAAAAAGTATCGGAGCTTGCCAAGATCTTTGGTTTGAAAATGGTGACAAAGGTGTTGTTTCATCTGAGAGATGCCAAGATAGTCGCTTCCTGTGAGAACAATGTCATCGACATACACTATTAAGTAGATACATCCAGCACTTGAGTGGCGATAGAACACTGAATGATCCGCTTCACTGCGAGACATACCAAATTGTTGAACAACACAACTGAATTTACCAAACCAGGCCCGAGGAGACTGTTTTAGGCCATATAAGGATTTGTGAAGACGACATACCAATCCAGATGACTCCCCCTGAGCAACAAAGCCGGGCGGTTGCTCCATATAAATTTCTTCATGTAAATCACCATTAAGGAAAGCATTTTTGACATCAAGTTGGTAAAGAGGCCATTGTCGAAGAGCAGCCATGGCAATGAATAGGCGAACAAAGGTCATTTTCGCCACTGGAGAAAAAGTATCACCATAATCCAAACCAAAAATCTGAGTGTATCCTTTGGAAACCAGTCGAGCCTTCAAACGATCAATTGTACCATCAGGGCCAACTTTGATAGCATACACCCACCTGCAACCAACAACAGACTTTCCAGATGGTAATTGGACAAGCTCCCAAGTTCCACTTTTCTGTAAAGCACTTAATTCATCCAGCATGGCTTGACGCCAACCAGGATGAGTTAAGGCATCACTCACAGACTTGGGAATGGACACAGAAGAAATGGATGAGAGACATGTGTAAAAAGATGGAGATAATCTATGGTAACTAAGAACAGTATAATGGGGGAAGGGTTACGAGTAGAGCGTATACCTTTATGGAGGGCAATAGGCAGGTCAGACTCATTTGCTGGAGCCGGAGGAGACACAAGAGGCGGTACAGGAGGTGAGTCATGAGGGAGACGAGTGCGGCGACTATAAACCTGAAGGGGTGGAGTTGAAGGACGATCTTGTGGGGAATGAGAGTCTAAAGGAGGAGAAGGATCACAGACAATAGGAATATCAACAGAAACAGGTGGAGGTACAGAACTAGAAGATAGATGTGAAAAATAAAACGAATATTCATCAAAAGTGACGTCAGCGGAGATAAAATGGCGATTGAGGGAAGGGGAAAAAGACTTATAGCCCTTTTGTCAGTATGGAAATCCTAAGAAGACACATTTGTGAGATCTAGGAGATAACTTATCAAGACCAGGACTAAAATCATGAACAAAACATGTAGACCCAAAAACTCTAAGAGGTAATGGATGTAAAGGGTCTTGAGGAAATAAGATAGAATGAGGGATTTTGTTATCTAGGACAGAAGACGACATGCGGTTTATGAGATAACATGCAGTGAGAACTGCATCACCCCAAAAACGCGATGGTACTTGACCATGGATTAGAAGTGTACGAGTTGTTTCAATAAGGTGTCTATTCTTGCGCTCAGCCACCCCATTTTGTTGAGGGGTATAGGCACATGAGGTTTGGTGAAGAATGCCATGAGAAGCCATAAAATGTTTAAATGGTTGAGAAAGGTATTCACGGCCATTATCACTAAGTAAAGTGCGAATAGAAACCCCAAACTGAGTTTTTATTTCATTGAAAAAAGTTTGGAAAATAGAAAACAACTCAGAACGATTCTTCATTAGAAACAACCAAGTACACCTGGAATAGTCATCAATAAATGTAACAAAATACTGAAACCCTAAAGTTGACTTAACACGACTAGGTCCCCAAATATCAAAATGAACCAATGAAAAAGGAGATGACGCTCGTTGTGAAACACTACGAGGAAAGGAACTACGAGTATGTTTATCTAACTGACAAGACTCACACGGCAAACTTGATAATTTTGACAAACTAGGAACAAGTTGCTGCAGTTTGGCAAGACTGGGATGACCTAATTGAGCATGAAGAAGGGATGGTGACTCCATGATTATGCCAGCATGTGGAGAAGGGCGGAGATGATATAGGCCATGAGACTCACATCCTGTGTCAATCATGTGTTTCGAACTCCGGTCCTGCAACCAAACAAAATCTTTGGTAAATGAAATAACACAATTAAGGGAACGAGTTAGACGACTTACGGACAATAAGTTAAAAGGAGACCCAGGGACATAAAGTATATGATCAATGGATATGGACGGAAAAATATGAACAATATCAATACCACGAGAGGAGACTCTAGACCCATCAGCCATTGTTACCAAGGGTAAATTATCCGGACATGACAAGGAAGAAAACAAGGACTTGTTACCAGTGATATGATCGGTGGCGCCTGAGTCAAGGACCCAAGATCCGAGAGAGTGAGTCAGACCAACAAAAGGAGTACCTGTGAGTGTAACAGAAGTAGATGTAGTGGAACTAGAGTGCTGACGGTCCTCATACCATCTGAGAAATTCCTGAAAGAGTGCAGGATTGTCTATGCTATTTGATGAAGTAGGATGGTCCGGCTGGCGAGACAGACTCCGATCATCACGTTGGGCAGCCATGGAGAGGGAGAAACCCTAAAAATTCAATGTGCTCCGATTGACGTAATGACCACAGATCCAGAATGAGGGCGAGGAGGCGATCACGGCGGTGCTGGTCGGCGGCAGAAAGCTCTGGCGACGCGAGTGAGTTTCACCGGGAAAAAAAAGGAGCAAACTGTAAAAGTCAGATCTGCTCAAATACAGTCCAAACGAGTCGTCACTGACCCTAGGAATGGACTCAGGGGGCTCCGGCGACCCTGTCTGTGGCGGCGCCAACGAGTGGGTCTTGCCGGAGGTGGGCGCGTGGGTTACACGCGCCGGTGACGGTGGCGGCGCGTGGCGGCGCGTGGATACTTCGATCGCGGAGATCTTTGGACCACGGTGGTCGCCCGGCCGAGACGCTTCGGATGGAGTGGTCGCCGGTCGATTCTGGAACTCCGGCGGCGGCGACGGCGACAGCGACGATTAGGCGACGATGGCGGTGATGCGAACCGGAGACTGTAGAACAGGCTAGAACAGAACCTAAGCTCTAGATACCATGTTGAATATAGTGAAAAACTATATTTGGGATTAATCTCCCTTGTGTCTTTGCATACACATAGGGTAATGTATTTATAATAATAAGAATGTGGGCTAAGCCCAAATACAAATGAATATGTAAGAATAACATAATAAGCATAGGGACTATGTTTCCCTAATTAACATAAACACAAAACCTAATATCTAACAAAAGCCTTTTCCCTTTTTAACAAGGTTGTCTTTGATTCACCCGGGTTAAAATAATGAGACCATGATGTGACAAAGAACAACAAGAAGCAAGCACAATAAACTAAAGAAATTTTAGAGTTCGAAGTAAAGAGAAGGATAGGCCCAATGTATGAACAAGTTGTTAAGAAATTGGATTGTAAGTCTAACTCAATCCTACAAAATCAGCTTGTAAGGTGAGATTTGCACCTATATATATACTCTAAATTGACTTTAACTCTAGCCAATATGGAACTTTCAACATAAACCCCTCATGCTGAGGTATATACATCTAAAGTATTAGACCCAACAAACATCAATTTTCGCTAGGATAGGCTCTAACGTTGTGTGGTGAGCATGAAACCCAAAAATTTTCCTGCTCCAACGCTGGACGTGCATTTAGAAGGGTTGAGACGCATCCTGTAGCATCGAATCTGACCAAAAACTTCCTTCAAGTCTTTAATGTGCTCTTCAACCGACCGACTTGTCACCATCATGTCATCTATAAAAACATCCATGCAGTCGTTGATCTACTAGTGGAAGACTTTGTCCATCAGGCGTTGGTAGGTGGCTCCAGCATTCTCCAGGCCAAATGACATCACGTCATAGCAGTAGTTGGTTCGTTCGATGATGAAGGCAGTCTTCTCCCGGTTGGAGGATACATTTGTATCTAGTTGTAGCTAGAATACACGTCCAAAAAGCTTAAGATTTAGTGGCCTGAAGCATTGTCAACCAAACCATCGATGCTTAGGAGGCATGTGTCCTTTGAGCATGCCTTGTTGAGATCAGTGAAGTATGTTCACATCCTGCACTAACCATTAGACTTTTTGACCATGACCACATTTTCCAACCATGTGGTGTATATAACCTCCCGAACGAAGCTCGCTTCTTAGAGCTTCTTTACTTCAGCCTCCATGGTCCTCCTCTTCTCCTTTCTCAACCTTCTATTCTTTTGCATCACCAGGCGCGCTTCTTTGAACAAGGCAAGCTTATGGGACATCATGCTCGGGTGAATTCCTGACATGTTCACTGTAGTCCATGTGAACAAGTCTCTATTGGCCTTTATCATTTTCTCCAAAGCTCTTTCATGCTCTCGGCTCAAGCAATTGACAATGCTCGTGACTTGCCCTACCTTTACCTAGCCCCAAGGGTTTAATTTCACCTTACGATTCCATTATGTCCTTTATGTTTGTGTGTGGGTCTAGGTCACTCATCGCCACCTCTGATCGTCTGATCTTTTTTGGAAGTATGTGGGGTTCAACTTTTAATCCTACTATGTAACACTCCTTAGTAGTCTTCTGGTCTACATGGATCATGTAGATGGTTCCCTTATTAGAAGGTAACTTCATCGCCAAGTGAAGTATGGAGACGATTGCACCGGAAGCATTTAAGTTTGGTTGCTAAATCAACACATTATACAAGATGTTCGCCTCCACCAGTAGGTAACTCACCCTTGACTTCTTCGCATCACGTCCAACCCCCAACCTGGTCCTCAAATCCACATAGTCGCGTGTACCCACTCATTCGCCTCGGAAACCCACTATCTGTTCATAATATGACATGATCAGATCTTCTGAAAGGTTAATCTCTTGGAAAGTTTTCCAATAGAGGATATTCACCGAGCTACCCTAATCTATCAAGACCTTGCTGACTCCGTACCGAGTGATCTCGACTGTAATGACCACGAGGTCATCCTGATTGGGATTGGGCGCTTTGAAGTCTTCATTCGTGAAGGTGATGGGCAACTTAGGGTTACCATCAACCAAATGGACGATCTTAAGGCTTTTTAGGTGCCTCTTTCGTGCGGACGAGGAGGATCTACCTCCTACAAATCCCCTTGAGATCGTATTTATGTAACCGTGTAAGGGGTGGTCATGGCTTCTACTTTTGCTTCGAGGCCTAATCTCCCTTTGGCACTCATTGTGGTGTGGGCGTCACTTTTGGCTTCGCCTTTGAGGGTGATTCCTCTCTGGATGGTTGATTTTGATGTATCTCTAGAGATGACCCACTCAGATCAAGTCTTCTATCTTGTTGCGGAGGGTTGAGCAGTCCTCTGTTGTATGCCCCAAATTCTAATGATATCGATAATTTTTTTATCGTCGACATTCCTTTAGGTGGGCTTCTTCTTCTTAGGGGTGAGAGGAGGTCTACATTAAACGCCTCCTCTAGAATCCTTATTCTTAGCACATTCAAGGGTGTGTATTGATGGAACTTCGGCCTAGAAGGAAGATCCTTTAGTCGTGAGTTGTTCCCCTTATCTCCTCCACCAATCAACTTTTTTCCCTCCTTCTTCTTGTCGCTTGCACTCGCAACCTCTTGTTGCTGCTTCTTACAAAATTTCCATATATTCTCCAAACGCCTATATTTCGCTGCCCGTTCCTACAACTCTTTCATAGTATTTGTTGGCCTCATGCAAAGACTATTGGTAAATGGTCCAGCTCCCAAGGCCGTCGAGATATGATGCAGGACGAATTCCTGACTCACATCCTTGATTTGTCACGCGATCTTGTTGTAACGATGCATGAAAGCTCTTAAGGACTCGTCCTTCTCTTGCTTGGAGATCACCAAGGCTAGGGGTTCAGGTTTTGGATCCTATTGACCATATACTACAACCGAACAAGGTGTAAATGAAGGAGAAGCTATCCATCGAGTTGGGTGGTAGGGTGTTAAACGACGCTAAAGCCTTCCTTTCATAGACAAGGAGAATGCCTTACACCACACGGGGTCACTCACCGTGTAAAAGGCCATCACATTGATGAACATTCTCAAATGCTCGTCTAGGGTAGTTGACTTGTCATACTTCTCAATCATCGGGAGCGTCCCCGCTCGGGCATGGATGTCTCCATGATTGCTGGGGTAAAAGGTAATAGATTAATAGCGTGAACCATTTATACTATGGGAGCTCCCTTACTTGATCTCGTGCTTCCCTCTTGGACCGTCTTGGCTGGTCCCTCCATCTTCTTATTTAGTTTCGAGGGACTAGGATTGTCTGACACTAAATGCTAGGTCATTTGCTCATGACACGCAGTTGCGTTCTCGACCCTTAGTGCCGTTAACTCTTCTTTGTGCACCTTTTCATTTCTTGTATCTATGCTGGATCTCCTTGATCAAATCCATGGGATCTTGTTGCTCACTTCACTCTCCTAGCGCAGTTGTGCTCATGTTCTTGGTGGTCACCATTGGGTTGTCTTCTATTTCATCCGGCCTCACAATGGGTGCCAAAATGTTTTGGTTATGTGATCGATGTTATATGTTTATTGCATTGTGGGTCTAAATGTCCAAATCTTTGTCTTCGTCACTATTTGTCTTGAATGTCTATTCGGTCAAACTAAGAGGTTATCTACATAAAGTACTCCTATGCTAAAGTTAGTGAACGTTTGACAATTATAGTAATTAATGCGTTTTAAATAACATATGTACTGATAAACAAAATAATTGATTATTCATTTAAGATAATACTATATATTTAAGATAATCAATTATTTATTGTAAGTTTTAATATATTAATGTACAAATAAATAAATAAATATATATATATATATATATATATATATATATATATATATGATAGTGATATATATATACTTACTGATTTATTGTAAGTTTTAATCAATTAGAAAAGGAAAAGAAAAGAAGAAGAGCATTACTATTAGAAACATGCATATAAAAAACATGATCAACACCAGTGCCAGAACCAGATAAAATTTTAGGAGTGTCAAAATAGATTTTTTTATATACAAATTATTATTTTAATTAAAAAAATCTTATTTTTTGTTTTCATTTTGTCTACTCAAAACAAGTAGAATAAAAAAATTATATGATTATTATTCACTATCATATTATAAATAATCATAAAAAACTATGTAGATGCATTATTTTCATCTTTATCACAAACCTTCTTGAAAAAATAATCAATTATTTTTGTCCTTATTATAATTTTTCTGATATAAATTTACCTCTCAGCTGTTTAGAAAAAGATGAATTTATCAACATCGGTTATATATAGTAAACATATTTATTACACCCAAAAGAAAAACAGATTGTTTAGAAAAAAAAGTAGAAAGATGAGAGATTGGTCTAAAATATTCTTTAACTCTTCAATTTCACTATAGTGTTATTTGATTTTGTAAAGGAAGTCAAATTGAGAGCAAAAATTGAGAAACAAAGGCAGAGATGAGAAAGAAATAGAGGTGCACGAAAGAAAGAAGAAAAAGACGTGAGGTGAGGTTGCGAGGTTTTAAAAAAAGTTTTAAAAAGTTAATATAAATAATATAATAATATATAAATATAATTTTAAAATACATATAAAATTAAATAAAAAACTTTGGGGAAACCGTGACTCTCGTGTCATATAGAAAGGTGTGCTACTTATCAACACTTGTGAACATAATAGATAACATCAAACAAATATCAAAGAACATTGCTTTCATAAAATATACTTAGTTTACTCTGTATTGACGAGCTATATGGTCTTTAATAATATAATGCCTAATTTGTTTATGTTTTTATCTTAGAATGCATGATGCAGTTCCTAGTATGATTGATGAAATTTGTACTATCATATTTGAATGAAATGTAACTAAGGAAAATATAGAAAGTCCTCAAACTTTTGTTTCATTTAAAGATCTATAAAAAATTATTTACTCTACTTTTGTGGCAAAAAAATCCACGCATTCTTCTTTCATTAATTGTTATAAAACTAACGAGTATTGATAATATTTTCAGGTTGTGAAAGGTAAATTGATAGGATAAAGAAAATTATGAAGATAGTAGAATATGAAAGTAGTATATTTTGAAATTGTGTGTAAATTGTTGATATACATCAAATGATAGTGCATATAAGAATTTATATACCTCATCTCACCTACATAATTATTTTAGAAAATTCTAGTTATAAACTATATAGAATGTTTTAGATTTTTATTTATGTAAAATATTATTAATTTTTACTCCTATCATAAATTTTTCGCATAAAACAAGTATACATAAAACTTAAAAAATAAACCTCTAAGACTTAGTTCTTTTATAATTTTTTAATATCCTTTTAATAACTACTAGATGAACTATGTAATGGTTACAAAAATAATAACACAACCATGCACTATGTTCATAAACCTTTAACCCTAATTTAATTATAAGTGTGAATTTATTTGAGCTTACAAAAGGTTGAGGTTTGTTCCATTACAGACCAACATAATTAGCGAAGTAAAATTTCAAGTTGGATATATAATGGTTAAATTATTTCATAATTCTATAAATTATTTGATCAATTTTAATTACTATTGCAAAAAATGGTTTTTTGGATTCTTTTTTATAAAAATTAGATCTTTGAATTTCATTTATTTTTTAGTTGAGTTCTTTTGTAGGAGAATTCAGATGGAGAAAGGTGACAACAATCTATGATGCTACTTGACCCCTCCTATTCTCTTAGACTTGTTGGCTCTGAGATTGATAATCATTTAGCGTTCCCTTCCTTGTCCTAGCTCTCAGACCCAAAATCTACCATTGAAAATGGGCTTAAAAAGTTTAAAAGAAAAAGTAACAGGGTCTTCTTGATTCTGCAATCTTCTTTGGAGATGGCTAACATACTATTTGAGAAAGCAAAACAAATGGGTTTGATGGAAAAAGATTCTGTTTGGGTTAGAGTTAACTGAAGAACATAATATTAGCCCGAGTTTTTTTGCACTACAATATGATGCAACTTGGGTTGTTGCTCAGGCTACAAGGAAATCACAATGGAAGTTTAACCTTGAACAATTATCTAGAACTAATCTCTCCAGCAATAAAAAATTACAACAATCACCAATCTTCAGCATAATTAATGTGATAGGTAAAAGTTACAGAGAGTTGGGATTATGGTCTCCAAAACTAGGTTTGACAAAAAACCTTGTTACAGAACAGCTACCAGAGATAATGAAGACACATGGTGCTTCAACTAAAGTTTTGAGTACAATTTATTGGCCTGGTGGCTTGCAGTTTGTTCCTAAGGGATGGACTCACAACACCGAGGAGAAGACATTGCAAATAGCAGTGCCTACAAATGGTGTCTTTCATCAATTTGTAAATGTGACATATGATCAAAACACAAATAACACTTCTATTACCGGTTTCTCAATTGATGTCTTCAAAGCAGCCATTAATACTTTGCCTTATGACTTGAAATACACGTTTGTTCCTTTCAATGGTTCTTATGATGAAATGGTAGAGAAAGTCTACAATAAGGTATGGTAGCAATTAACTAGTACCAACAATCCCATTTCTTCTTTCTTGTATTTTTTTTTCTTCTTTTGCAATTTTGTATTTCATAGTACAAATCTTAACTTTTATTTCTGGAGTAGACATTGGATGCTGCTGTCGGAGATACATCAATAATGGCATACAGATATCATTTAGTGGACTTCTCACAACCATATCTTGAATTTGGCCTGAATATGGTGGTTCCAGAGCAATCAAAAAAATCAAAGAAAGCATGGATGTTTTTGGATACCTTCACGAAAGAGATGTGATTGATGATGACAACATTGCACATTTTTGTTGGATTGGTCATTTGGTTGATTGAGAGACAAGTTAATGCAGAACTAAAAGATATTAATGGAAAACAAAAAAGAAAGGGGCTGAGTATTTTTTACTATAATTCACTCCTTAGTAGTGTATATAAATGTTCTTATTCAAAAAACAAAAAAAAAAAACAAGAAAAGAAAAGAAGAAAAAGAAGGAGTGAATAATGAATGAAAAAGAAACATTGGGTTTTGAGGTATGAGATGGGATGGATTGAGAGTAGAATTGGAAGTGGGTTTAAATTGTAGTTATGCTCTCTTTTCTAAAGTGGTGCTTTTGTTATCTTGAAAAACCATAATTCTTGGAAGCCCAGCCTCATTACAACCCTGGAAAGTCCTTGAGATTCATGCTGATTGTGTGTGGTTTGATTGAAAATGACTGGCAATTTTAATTTGTTCAATTTCAGTGGAAAATGAAAGAAACACATCCTTGTAAGATTCAAGAGAGAATTTCCTTGGTTAGAAACAATGGTTCTTACAATTGATTGTCTTGAAAAATTTGTTGCACTTTTATCTTGCTTTTATTTGATAATTGGATTCACCATTTTGAATCTGTAGTTTGGAATGCAGAAGTTGTTTTGTACTGACAATGAAATCGATTTCTCAAATAACCAATTTCAAAGTTTGAGTTTTGAAAAGCTGTTGGGATTTTATTACTTTGCTTGAGGACAAGCAAGATGCTAGGTTGGGGGGAGTTGATAAGTGCAAAAAAGTAGTAAATTTTCATATGAAATTTTGGCACTTATGTTTTGAATTGAGTACATTTGTATCAATTTTCCCCAATCTAAGAAAGATGAAATGTAATCACATGTTTCTGAGTTGTTGAGTAAAAGGAAATTATTTGATTCCTATTTTGTATATATTTCAGGAAAATTAAGAGAAGAGCAAATCCTGCAACATTTCGCCCAAGCTAGAATGATCTCGCTTAAGCTAGACTTGTCCAAGAAGCCATTACCTTAAAAGTCATTCTCGCTTAAGCGAGAATATTTTAGCTTAAGTGAGAATGACTATCTTCTCCAAGAAGTTTCTTCCCGCTTAAGCGAGAATAATTTAGCTTAGGCGAGAATTCGGGCAGTATATATACTTACGAGGAAGAAAGAAGGAGAGAGGGGAGGAGAGCTACGAAGAAACGAAGACACAAAGCTACCCAAAGAGGTTTTCGTCCACTTTAGCTGTAGGATCTTCTTCTTTATCTCTTAGAATGTCAATGACCACCATGAGTGGATGATCTCTTCTCTTGGGATTGAATGTAATCAATTCAAACTCGGATGTAATCTGGTGATTTTTATATATAGCATTTCTGTTTTTATTCAACATTGGTATTTTTGTTCTGCTTTTAATGCTTGATTCTACCTGATCAATAGTTTCATGAATGTGGATTTTAGACTTGATTGGAAAGTATTTCTAAAACCCTGATCTGAGCAAGAATACTTGCTATTCTGTGATGCTAGGGATAGATTTCAGTTTATCAATTGCTTATAACACTTGAATATAATGCTGGACAGTTTGTTGGATATGTGAGGAATCAATATTCAAGAAACTGATCTTACGAAGTTTATATGCGAGGAATCGATATAAATGACTTTTGTGTGTTGCATCAATGTTGGTAACTTCAATTGCTATATGTGTGTATTCATCCAGATTGCAGATGAGTGAGATAGATGAATTCAATTCCAACTTCTCATATTAATTTTCGTTAAGTTATTTGTTGTTATTATTTTACTTTCACGCAACGTAGTTTTAATTATCAGCATCCATCATGAATCAGATTGAAGATCCTTGTATATATGCTGTTTGAGATGAATTTATCTATTTAATTGAAATTTTTCCTCGTGGGATTGACACTCTTACTTAAAAATCATTATACTACAGTTGACTATTAGTACGCTTGCTAAAAGTCTAACAGCTACCAGTGGGAGATGTGGTGGATGAAGGAGCTATCGATGGGAGGGAGACTAGCTCAGACGACCTTCCATCCCTAGAAGGAAGCTAGGGGAGTGAAAAAGGAAGCTCAAGGAAGTGACTTTCGGGCAGAGTAAAGGCTGGTAAAGAGGCAACATAGTTTACTCATATATCATCCAAAAATGTTTTTACAATGTGAAGAAGTGATGATTTATAGCATTCCTAAGCTATGCACAGTGCCTATCATAAGCAGCTAATGATCAGTAGTCAACTACGGATCAAAAGCCACGTAGGGAGCAACACATGGGTCACGTTGAAGAATCTTTTGGAAGGCCAACAATTGGCTCGTGTGTGTTGTTGGCAAAAGCAGCTCTTTAGGCTCTGGGCGATGAAGGGATTGAGCTGATGATAACGGTTTAAAATACCATTATTTGTGATGTGATTTTGATAGAAAAAGCACCCTTTTTTCACTTAGAAACCAGCTTGGACTAATGCTTTTTCATTAAATTGAATGAATAAGAGAGTTGAGGTTGATTTCAATGATTTTATGACTAATTCCCCTTGTTTTGACATAGATTGAAGTAATACTGGAAGCAGAGATGAAGATCCAAGAAGATGGAGCTCAAAAGGGCCTGAAAAAGCACTAGAAGGAGGGACAACACGAAGCCCGGGCGCCCTGAATGGAAGCTTGAGCGAGGAAAATAGACGTCCACCGCCCGGGCGCCCTCCCTAGCTGCCTGAGCGGCGGTGTCTTGAAACCTGGGTGCCCTATCTAGAGGCTCGAGCCTTACATGAGCATCATTCACCACTCGGGCGCCCTAAGTGGGGCGCCTGAGCGTCGGGTTTCGTGGATCATGCCCAATTTCTGCTCTATTTCGACTCTATTGGGCCGGGCCCTGGATTTGCTCATTTTTGACTCTATTTAATGGACCTTAGGGCTCTAGGTTTTATATCTTTTGTAGAGAGCAACATAGCAACACACTTTTTCCCCAATTCTTAGGGATTGCTGTCTCATTCTCTTCCATTGTTCATATAGTTTCCCCATGTCTTTGGGGATTTAATTTCTATTTGTTGTTAGGGGATGATGTAACCTTGTAAACTATCATGTATTTGAATTGATTCTTAATTCCATATGCTTTTTCATTAATTGTTTGAGTAATCCATCTGTTTCAATGTTTGCTGTGTTCAACTCATTCATTAGCATGATTTATGAATTGCATGAATGTTGGGAGGTTCCTTACAATTCAAGTTCTTGTTGAATTACTCCCAAGGGTTATATTGCCCAGGGATGAGGGTATGAGTCTTGGTTGTCTTTAAGCTCTTGATCTTCACATCTTATTACTAGGAATGCTAGGAATTGCATGAACTGGTAATTTGGGACAGACTTATTCGCCGAGAGATCGAGTTTAGGTGATTTAGCGAGTAACGTTGGCATTAATGCATAAAAAAGAATTCTTATATACATGAGAAGGAACTTGGTGAAATCTAACCCCAACAACATATCCATCTCATATTAATTAACATCCGTTCATCTCTATGCTCCTTTGCTATTGATCAATTGTATTCATATTTAATATTTTGTTTTTGCATTCAAAACCAATGATCTCTTTTTATTTAAGTCTTAATTAATTTTGTTATCAACGACTGATTAGCGCCGAGAGTCTTTTGCGATACGATACTTGGTCTTACCATTTTATATTACTTGTGCGACTCGGTACACTTGCCGATTTGCCCCAACAAGTTTTTGGCGCCGTTGTTGGGGACTCACAGTTTAAGCTATTATTTTTCTGTGATTCTTTATTAACTTTGACTTTATTTTTTATTTATTTTATTTTATTTTTATTTTTCCTATTTTTAATTTTTAATTTTTATTTTTAATTTGTGTTCTATTCTTTTTATTTTTGTCCTAACAGTGTTTTCTAGGATTTTTTTTTGTGCAGGATGCAATTCTACCAAGGTAATCTCAACCACTAGTAGGAACCTCGCTCAAACATGAATCAAAGTCAATTTGGGCAAGCTGGTGGACTATTCACTAGACCACCAAAAGCTAACAGTAGTACAAAGCTTGAGGAGACTTTCCAATAGTTCATGAAAGAATCTCTCTTAATTCAGGAAAACACTCAAGCAACATCTAGAAGGATGGAGGCACAGTGCCGGCTCATAATTCAGAAGTTGGATTATCTCAAGGACAACATGAACCTTAGAGGGGAATGCAGGGCAGTTGTCACTAAAAGTGGCAGAGTGTTAGATGAGAGAAAAGTAGAGAGAGAAGAAGAGGAAAGTTTGAGCAAAAAAGAGAAAGAAGAAGAGAAAGGAGAAGAAGAGAGTGAGAGAAAAGAAGAGATAAAAAGTTAGGTTGAGAGAAAAGAAGAGGGGAAGAATGTGGAAGAAGAAAGGAAAGAAGAAGAAGAGGTCGAGAAAGAAAAGGAAAAAGTTGAAAAAAAAATCCTCTTTACGCTAAGGATTATTCTAAGGAGGAAAAAGAGAGGGAAGAAAAGAAAGAGGATGACAGAAAAATAGAGAGAAAGAAAGAAGAAAGTTTGAGTGAAAAAGAGAGATATAGAGAAAGAAAAGGAAGAAGATGAGAGAAAGGAAGAAGATGAGAGAAAGGAAGAAGAAAGGTTAAGTGAAAAAGAAAAAGACGAAGTAGAGAAAGAAAAGGGAGAAAGTGAGAGAAAAGAAGAGGAAAAAGATAAGGAAGAAAAGAACAAGGGAGAGAAGGAGGATGAAAGAAAAAAAGAAGAATCATATAAAAAACCACTTCCTCACTCAAAGAAGTATCATATGAAGGAGAAGGAAAAATAGTTTAAGCATTTCATGGAAATCTTTAAGAAATTGGAGATTAAAATTCCTATGATTAGGACACTGCAACAGGTTCCTGGTTATATTAAATTCCTGAATAAATTCAACAAAAAGAAAAAAATATCCAGAAAAGGGAACAATTGAGGTACCAGGCAACTATAGTGAGTCAAGTTAATGACGTTAAAGAAGCGCTTGCTGGGAGGCAACCCAGTTTCTGAATTTTTTTTTATCTTTTATTTTATTTTATTTTATTCTTTTTAATTTAGTTGTGTGGTTTGGATTTGATTTTCTATTTTTGTGCGTTTGAGTTCTTTTTTTTAGGTTATATGCTGCTTCTGATGGTAGTATGACAACATCTACTGATGGATGCTGCTATGAATGAGGACGTTGACCATACATCTAATGATGGATGTTAGATGATTAGGCATCTACTGATGGATGTCGGTGAAGATGAGAAAGATTGGTGTCTACTGAGAGATACCAATGAAGATAAGAAATATTAGCATCTACTAATGGATGTTATCGACAACATCTATTGAAGGATGCTATGATGAAGATTGGGTCAAGCTAGTGACGTTAAAGAAGCGCTTGCTGGGAGGCAACCCAGTTTTCTGAACTTTTCCTTTTAAATTCGTTATTTTTTTTATTTTTATTGTACTCTGCTTGAATGAATTAAACTGCTTTGATTCAACTGTGCTGTGTTTTGTGATGAGTATTGCTTTGTGAGATTCTGGTGTATTGATTGATGTTGAGATGATGCATGATGTAATAATATACAAGTGATTGCTCACAATGTATGAAACAGGTGCTTGAGGTAAAATTTGATTGAGATACTAAGCAGGGTGTTTTCCTGAATTCTAGGACTTATGAGTCTTCCTGTGTGAGAATTGGGCTTCAGAGTTTTCTTGTGAATAATTGCTATTACTTTGGAAGCATAAATGATTTTGCCCAAATTTTTTGTGATTGAATTACTTGCTTACAGGTTTCATATGATCAAGGTCATTTTTTGTTATCCTTTATTCTTTTGGCCTTCAAATGACTTTTGCCTACTCAAAAGAGAACAATTTGTTCTAACCTTTGAACCTTGAACCTTATGCATGTTTTGAAAACCCTTTTTGAAAATCTTTACCTTGAGTTAAGTTGAGAACATTTGATGAGGTATTGATAAAGGTTCATGTTTGGGGCTGTGGGAAAATTGAAAAAAAAAAAAGCATTGAGCTAAGCAGTGAGTACTTGAAAAGCAAAAGCAAAAGAAAAAGAAAAATGAAAAGAAAAGAAAAGCTCAATGGAAGGGAAAGCTGGGAAAAAGTAAGAGAGTTTGTTCTTGAATGATAAAATCATAAATGTCTCTCTTAACTCAAGGAATTTTTCTAACCAGAAAAACAAATTACCTTCTTAGCCCAGCCAACTTACAAGCCATGAAAAGCCCTTGTGATGATAACTTTCTTGTGAGTATGTTTGATTGTGGTTAAATCAAAGGCAAAATTAATTTGTGTGACATTGTGATAGCAGAGTGAAAAAGACACCAACACCTCACTATACACCTTTGAGTTGAGTAATACACTTTTGAGTGCTTGAGTGATACACTTTGAGTGCTTGAGTGAAACACTTTCCTTGGTGAGGAGTAGTTCTTTGAATTTCTGATTACATCTTTGCTTGGTTGATTGATCATTCTTAAGGATAACATCTGTTGAAAATGTATGAGCATCATATTGATTTTGATTGAATTAAAGCATCTGCACATCTTGACTGAGATCTTTATGCTGAATTGATAAAAGTGATTTCTTGTCTTGGAAAGAAAAGTTTTTGAAAAATGTTGTCATTGTAGTGATTGTTCTGAAAAGTTGAGTTACATTCTGTTTTGCTTGAGGACATGCAAAGTTCTAAGTTTGGGGTTGTGGTAACGGTTTAAAACACCATTATTTATGATGTGATTTTGATACTAAAAGTATCCTTTTTCACTTAGAAACTTGCTTGGACTAATGTTTTTTCACTAAATTGTGTGAATAAGAGAGTTGAGGTTGATTTCAATGATTTTATGACTAATTCCCCTTGTTTTATGCCCAAGTCATCCTTTATAGAGTTTGTTACAAACATAGTATGGATCGCAGCTTGATGAATGAACATCACATTAGTGAAGAGTATGAAAAGGGGATTTCTGAATTCTTGCAACATGTTGAAGAACACACAAACTCTTTGAACGAGACATATTCTTTGTTAAGACAAGACAAACTCGTCTATAGAATCCTTGGTTTTGAGGTTTAAAAAAAAACATTAAATGAAGTAGTCTTGGATATGCTCGTAGAATGAAAACAGTCAAAACACTAAATGATAGGATAGGAATACTAAGTCTGAAAGAACAAGCCTAATATTCAAGCTTTGTTCTTTGGTGGTTGGGCTTTGAGATTGAGCTTTGTTCTGAGGTGGTCGAGCTTCACGGTTAGGCTTTGTTGTCTTACACTCATGCCCTGAGATGGTGATCGTACTCTATCCTCCTCTTATGCTTGGATATATGCCTAGTTGATTTTTGCACACGGGTGTAGGAAGGCTGAGCTTCTTTTGTGTTCAGTTTTATGCTTTGAGTTATCTGTTGTAGCTCGGTATCTCCATTATTGTGTTGATTCCTTACCTTGGAGGTCCTCTAAATGAACATTGTTTTTGGAATTTTATTATTGTTCCAATCTAGTAAATTGGATCTTTGAGTGCCACATTCGTGGTCTTACATTACAATCTAGTAATGTGTCTTACATTACAATCTAGTAATGTGGTTGCCTCATTCAAGGTCTTTTGAGTGTCACATTCGTGGTCTTGTGTTGAAAGAAATAAATGAGTTGAAAAGGAGGATTAAAGTCTGCACATCTTTAAACCATAAAAGAAATAGGTACATTCAAGCGTTCAATCGTGATATTTGTGTGGTGTTCTGAGCTTCCTTTCGAGTTCCTCTATCTCTTAGGCTTCACTCTAGAGAGAATCTGTCATGCTGGGCTGGTTGGTGGGGCTACTTTCAAACTCGTAGCTTAGTAGGTTCTTACTTCTTTTCGATCTACCTTTAGAGTGATAATGGTCGAACTATCCTCGGTCAAGAATTTTATTGCCCCGTGTGAATCAACTCGATGGCTTATGAGATTTCAACACTTCCCAACACTTCTCAGGATGGCGCATTACCTGTAATGTTAGCATTTATTCAACATGTAGATAAATTTAGTTTATGCTTTGCAGTTTTATGCTTGCGGCATTTGTAGTAGCTTATTTCTATCTTGTGTCGTGGTAGGACTTGAATGTGATAATCTATTGATATTCCTCTATGGTTGAGACCAGCTTCGTGGTCGGGATCATGTTATGCAAGTTGAGCTTTGAGGTCGAGGTCATCCTCTATGGGCTGGGCTTTATGGCCAAGGTATATCGTCTCTTGACGATGCTACGCGATTGAGCTGTATCGTCAGTCGGTCGTGTTTAACGACCTAGCTGTATCATCTGTTGGCAGTTATCTATGGCTGACTGAGCTTTATCGTTTGCTTGCCGAGCTTTGAGGCCAAGTTTCTTCCTTTCTCTTTTCAGTAAGAACGGTTCCTTTCCTCTCCTTATGATATCTATACATGTCGGGCTCCTACTCGGATTGAAGGAAGGCGTTAAGGAGGTTGATCCCAACTTCTGCTGGATTCTTGTCGAGTTGCTGGACTAAGCAACTCGACTAATTAGGCCTTGCTGCTGAGGCTTAGGAGATGATTTCTTAAATTTTTTCAAAAATAATGGTGGCGATCACTTTCATTATCCTCTCGAATTGGGCTTGAACTTTCGTTGGGGCGGATAGGAGCATCTTCTTGGATATTGAGGCTTGGTTCTTTGTATTTGCACCATCAACAAGCAGTAAAAAATATAGGTCCATTTAACTTGCGAGGGACAACATGATGATGGCATCCACATTTTTAGTGTCGTTGCCAGCATAAAATGGGGAGGACGATGCTTTAGTTAGAAACTATATTTAATTATTAACACTTGTGCATTCGTTTCAAATGATGATGAGTGGTTGAGATCGAAGAGATGGTTCTTCCTTTTTTAGGTTGGTCAAAGCTCCTAGAGGTTGGTTTGTTGGACATATAGGATCTTGATCTCGATATGATATTGATTATGCTAGATTTTTTTCATAGTTTTGTATGAACATCTGCATTTGATGTTATGGACAGATAGCAAGGTCTTAATGGTGCATCCTAATTCAATTAACTTACATAAATTTTCTTTAATAATTTTATCTATATTTTTATTTTTAATTTAAATGTAAATTAATTTTAACCTATAAGCAAATATTTTTGGTTTGTTTATCTCGCTATAAATTAACTTATTCAAATAAATCATAATGTCTTTTAAAATATACGTAATATATTTCAAAGTTTTGGAACATTTACAAATTATTATAAATATATTCTAAGATTAGTTTTAAAAAACAATTAAAAAAAAAAACGTAGACGTTGTAAAATAAAATGCCACCCAGGTAAACAACAGAGACTTTACCATTTTGAAGTTTCAATGAAACATCTTTAAACCCTATAACCAGGTCCAACATTGAACCTTTCAGTTTCAGCTCAAAGCTCTGCGTTCACGGAAGCCCGGTGAAGAAAGTTTCGGGCTTTGAATTCCCACACCCTAATTAAGTTCTTTGGTTACGGTAAGTCTCCATTGATCTGATTTGCTTTAGTTCATCTTAGTTGGTTGCCATCGAAACCCGACACTGAGTCAGTGTCTTGAAATTAATCGCTTGATGAATATCATGACCCGCGAATGCTACTGTTGCCGCAAAAAATATATGATTCAACTCACATTCCACGTGGCCAGGAAGAATTAAAGTGGTTCGTAGCAATATCTGTGTTCTCGACGATTTTTATTCTTGTTGGCAAACTTTAGTGCTGTATTGTTATTTATATTTGCTTCCAATCTATGTTTGGGTAGAATGTGTGAACATGCTAGAGTTGGTCGGTGCTTTGTGTTAAGGGCGTTATATTTACTGTGGGGATTTAATGAACATGCTTACTCACATGCCATATATATGATGAAATGCTTGAACATTTCAGAAATAGACTATAAACTAAGGTTTCATGACGGGTTGATGGTTGAATTTGTGATGCTATAGTAACTATACCTGTTGGTTTTCATGTTTGCACCTGAAGTAACTTAACAAAAACAAGGTTCAAAAAATAAAAAACAAAAGCATGGAACTTTTTCTTGTTATTATTTACTGTCGATAATATTACCAGTGGACATCTGGTTTTGGGATACTGATTATATTTGTGTGCTGAATGTGTAAGGTTACCATATTTTGGGAACTGACAGGATATCAAACCAGTGAGGCATCAATGTTGTTGTTTGATTGGTTTGATTACGGGCTATCCAACTGTCTTTGGCTTATAGTTTGGTTCTTATAACATTAGTATTATGTGAAACTATATAGCACGGGAAGATCCATTGCTGTTGTTATTCTTAAGAATGTCCAACCAAAGCGTTTAGTTTTGAAGAGATGAGGTTTTTTTGTTTGAAACTGTCATATTGATAGTAATTTGTCGTTGGATGTTGACAGTGAGGAAAAAGGTGACTGTGTATCTGAATCCAAATCTGAATGGGTTATCTTCAATTTGGAAGACATGGTGTTAGGAAGATCATTAGATCTAGAGATATCAGTTATGATAATGTTGTGGTAAACCCACTCCTGTTTGCTTCCCAAGGGCTTCGTTACAAGAGGAAGCTCCAAGTCATCCTTACAACTGTAAATATTTATCTTTAGTTGTGATGCTTGTTTAATGGGATTGCATTTAATTCAATTTTCTGAAAGTTTATATTTCCAATTTACAGGACATAGATAAGCTGGGAAAGGCAGGTGATACTGTCAAAGTTGCCCCTGGATATTTCCGCAACCACCTAATGCCTAAGCTCCTTGCTTTCCCTAACATCGATAAGTTTGCTTATCTTCTCAACGAGCAGCGCAAGGTGTTTATTTTTTCTTAATCTGTTTTACTTACTTTTATGTGCTAATTCCTGGTCAATGCCATTCATCATTAGATAAATTGATTTCCACTTTCAATTTTATTTAGTTTAATATGTTCTGGAATAAACTTTTAAATTCATGATATGATAATGCTGTAGATATCTGATCCTTATAAGACAACTGTGTCCTTTACATTTCTTTCTCTGTTTATGTGAATGCGTGTGGTTCATGTTGTCAATATTCTAAGCTTTTCTTGGTGCATAGGCGGTCTATATAACTTTCTTCTCTGTATTCACCATTCGGAAGTTTTATGTTTTAAATGATTCAGATCTATCAACCAACTGAGGAAGAAAAACAAGAAGATCTTACTGTAGTTAAAGAATTAAAGGAAGATAAGATGAAAGAGTATGAAAGAGCTGCACTACGTCTTGATAAAGCTAAGCTGGTTTGTAGTCTACTCTTTAAAGCTTTTCATTGCTGTTTTAGACTATTTCTGCTATCCTTGGGGAAATTAACTTCATTTTCTATAATATTTGCTGAGAACATAGATTACTGCTCTTACATTTCTTTTATGTATTACTGATTAAAACCTCAATTTAGACTATGTTTTGTGATTATACTGAAGATTTTATTTGCTGAGTTTCAAAAATAGAAATGTATAGTTGATAATTTCATAGTATTTCATTTTAAAACTAGCAAGTTGATATTTAAGTTTTTAATATGGGCCTGGATGTGATGATCTAATAGGTCTTGCGGAGGTTAATTGATGTTCAAAAGGCCAAGTCACGTGAATCCAAAGCTGACCCCTTGGAATTACGTTTTGCTGTGACAAAAGACGATCTTGTGGCTGAGGTAATATTTGTTCTTTTTCTTTGTAGTTGAAATGTTTTGCTGATATTAGCTATAAGTAAAAAGTTAAAAATAAGAGTATCGTCTGTTAGAGTGTATACCCTTGTCAATATTCAGAAACAGAGAATCATTGTTAGATATCACTAGAGCTCTCAAAATGGATTACAACCCGCGGGTCAACTCGGCCCACCACGGGTTCCGGCCGGGTTGGGTTTGAAAAAATTGTATTTTTTTTATGTGGGTCAGATTTCAACCTGGCTTATTTAAACCCGGCTCATGCGAGTTGAACCCGTGGTGGGCCGGGTTGGTCCACCAACCCACCTACCTGATTTTATTTTATTAAAATTTAATTTTAATTTTATAAAAAGATATTTATTATTTTTTTTTGCTTGAAAAAATTATTTAAGTTTTCTATTTTTAAAATTAATTAAACACCCATGTTGGGAGTGAATTTTGGAAGTGAAATTTGTTTAGATTTGAATTATAGAAAGTTTGTAATTTTTTTTATTCAAAAAAAATTGTAATTAAGTGAGCCAGTGAGCCAACCCGTTTACCCACTAACCCGTGATGGGTCGAGCCGGGTTCGAATTTTTTTAACTCACTAATAAATGAGTCGGGTTGGGTTCCTCACTAAGTGACCAACCCGTGGTGGGCCGGGCCGGGTTATCCGTTTTGACAACTCTAGATATTGGGATAATATTTTATAATATTATTATTGTATCTTACAAATATTTTGGAATATCGGCCACTGATGAATGGTTTTCACTTTTCATGATGTGTTTCCTTATTGAATTAGGATTTGAAGTCTAATATCAGTGTAAACAGGAATTAATACTGTCTTTTATTTCATCAAATAGTTTTCTATTTTCTCTTTTCTTTCTTTGCCTTCACTTAATTTTAACAACTAACTTTTTTATATTGCAGTTTCTGTGATATTTTTAATGTTTACCCTACTACTTATCTTGCCATGTTACTAAAACTAGGGAGAGATCTACTTGTTCTTTTATCAATGATATAGGGTCGGTTTAAGTATACAGGAAAGAGTAATGTTAAAAAGAAAAGAAGGAAAAGTAATATGACAGTGTTGGAAATGACGAATTCCTCTAAAAATAATCTTTATTTGCCACATGAAGAATTTCTATGAAAATAATTCTCATTTGCGACTCAAATGTCTAATAGCTATGCACAGATCTTGCTGGTCGTTGTCTCTAACATCCTTCCTTATTCTCAAACTGATGGAATCCATGTTTGTCCTAGGTCTTATGTAACTGTGCTAAAGTTGAATGGAATTTTAATATGCTTTTGTATTAATAAGAAGAGAATAGGGTCTGAAACAGCAACCGAAAAAATATTTGACAGCAACAAAAAAAACAGAACAATGAAACAGTGGCTGCAGAGGTCATACGCTTTGGGATGTCAATTTGGGAGAGAGCCATTCCTGAAAAGGAATTTCCTGAAAGAGAGGTTAGGTCGGAGAAAAGGGGACAAAGAGAATGGTCAAAGAAAAAGATTGCAGAGAGAAGGGTCATACCACACACGTTCTCATTGAATGAATCCACACAATTTTATGCTCTCTCTTCCCATACGTGAACTTTTGTGCAAATCTTTATTTTCTGTACTGCTTGCCACATGGCTATCACCTTTAACCAATTCTCTCACTCTCTTTGGATCATTCTTCACGGGTGTTACATCTTTGTATTTCTTTTGCAAACTATATTTAATTTAATTAAACATTAGTGTCTTATCACCAAATTAGGATCTATTTCAAAGAAAATCATATTTAGATCAACTGTCTGAAAATACCAAAATGTATGCCAAATGTTTTCATTCCTAGAAGGGTACGCTTCTTTCTTCCTTTTACTTCTTTCTTCTTCATTCTTTCTATGCTACTGACTTTTATATATTATTCTAATTTAAGGTGGCGAGACAACTCTGCGTGAACATTGCAGCCGATAACCTGCATCTTCCATCACCTTTATCGACGTTGGGAGAATATGAGGTGCCACTGCGATTACCAAGATCCATCCCCCTGCCAGAGGGCAGGGTTAATTGGAGTTTGAAAGTTAAAATCAGGAGTAAATAAATAACTGTCTTGTGGAATTCCGTTCACAGGGGATGAAATTATTGTTTTGTGCTGATAGTCATCAAATTGAACCTGGGATTAAAAGAGTTTGACATGTTTTTATTTATAGAAAACATAAATGTTGACACATTTAACAATGTCTTTTCCATATTCTGTTATGACTGAGTGAAATCTCATGTTCTTTGACATTCCTTTACATAAACTTAGCTCGTTGTCAAATTGACTTTTTGTTTATCTACCACTTCCAATCTATGAACAGATCATTCAACTTCAAATTAGAGTCCTTAGGGGTTGGGGCTGGTTTGGAAGTGATAAATCTAATGTCTTGGAGACGTTACTGAGTATACATCCTTTGGCCCAGCGAATACCGTTGGAAGACATAGATATTTCCAACCCTAAAATGTACATCAAACTGAGTACTTTAAAAGTTAAAGCATTTTCGTAAGAGGGCTGGGCTTTGTGTATTTGACTCTTGCTAGGACAAGATATTGTTACGCTTTTTGGGTATTAGAAAAGCCAAATAATACTACATTGTTTAGTTTTGACACTTTCAAAAGGTTTACATATAATACCTCTTTATATACTCGAAGTGGGTAGGAAAAGTGATGGGTCTTGTACGCATAAAGTTGTGGTTCTCATTTCAGCTTTCTGTGGATTTTCTTGTTCTTTTTCCCGTGTGCATAAGGAGGTTCATGTCCTTTGTACCATTTGTTTTATTTATTTATTTTCTTTTTGTATTTGGATGATATACATATTTCGAGTCTTATCCATATTTTCTTGTTATTGGTCTTGTGAGCGTTTGACCCTTGATTTGTACGACGTTTTGCTTTTGCGTTACATGAAGGTTGACTTGTGGGACCCTTGGCTTTCATGTTGACATGAACCTTGCTTCTCCTTTCTCTATTACATTCATCCGTCTCTTCCGTTACCTAGTGAGTGTTCACTTTCCATAAATAGATATCTTCTATCTTTAATCATGACTCTTTTTCTCGTTAATTCTTGTGGTCTTTGGTTCCACTTTTGTATCCCAAGGAGTTTATGTAATATACTACAGAGGACAACGTTCATTCATGTCTTAGGAAACCACCTTGTCTATAATATCTTCTGACGTTTGCTATGATTTTAAGGACCTGGGACTAACAAGACAGACATCATGAACATTGACACTAACATTACACCACCGAAGCCTAACATTGTTGCTACAACTCAGATTCATTGTTTCATTGGTCAAAACTTTTTATGCTGGCATTAACGTATGTATGCTTTGTTGGACGTGTGGAATGGATTTCACTCTTACGACTTCCAAATGCTTTTGCAAAAGTATATTGTACACTAGTTACACGTGAATGTTGTACACTAGTTACACATGAATAAAGTATGTGATGACAATTTGTTTAGTGCATTATCTAACACTTTGTGCGATGTGAATTGCTCTTACAAGGAAGCCAAATGTATTTGGATCCTTTTATTTTTAAATACATTATTGATGATGTGGATGATTATTGCTCCTACAAGGAATCCATATGTATTTGGATCCATTTATTCTTAAATACACTATTAAAGATGTGGAAGATAATGATTTGTTATTAAAAACTATTATTGTTGGAAGATGCATGAAGATAAGAATATCAATACACAAATCAATGAATACCTTAAACTATTAAAAAATATTAAAGAGAAGAACACTGTCCTATTTGATGAATTTGTTTCAAAATTATTGATCTAAAAACTTACTCAATCTTTGATTAAATACAAACAACAACTTAAGCATATCCACAAACAAATGTCTCCACATAATCTTAATATTCATGTCATCATCATACATTCCGAGAGTAGAAATGAATGTGCCATAGGCCAATTATTTACTAAGACAAATATGATAGAAGACAAACCAAGTAAAAAGTGGTATGAGAAAAAACCCAATCAAACTAAAAATTATCGGTCTAAGCAATGTTACAATTGAATATCTCATATTTACTAAAAATAAGACAGATTTATAATTTATAATATATAATATATAAGTGGATAGAAATCTCATTTTATAAATCAGTTTTATAAAATTAAAGGTTTAATACCTCCATTGGTCCTCTTATTTGTCTGCTAATCTCATTTTGGTCCTCAAGTTTTAAATTGTCTCAATTGGGTCATAATTTTTGTAAAAATGCACACATTTTACCCTAATCGTTAAGTTGTCTCAAACGGCGTTAATTGATGCTGGGATGAATTTTTTATTTTAGGCTTAATTCCTCTTTTGGTCCTTATTTTTGTGTGAAAATCTCAGTTCGGTCCTCAAGTTTTTCCTCAAGTCCTTATGAAATGCAAACATTTTACAACATTTTACCCCAACCGTTAAGTGTATTGAGACGGCGTTAACTTTGAACTGAGCTGTAATTTTTTTTTATGTTTTAAAATCATTAAATCCACGTGGCTATAGTCTTTCTTTTTCCTTCCAATCACTGATCACAATTCACTCATTCCTCTACCCTCAAACCCCCCGACTCACACCTTTTCTCTCTCTCAAACTAAAAAATGTCGTCGTTGTCGACAGTTCAAAAATTATGACCCAATTGAGACAGTTCAAAACTTGAGGACCGAACTGAGATTTTCACACAAAAATAAGGACCAAAAGAGGAATTAAGCCTAAAATAAAAATTTCACCCCAACATCAATTAACGCCGTTTGAGACAACTTAACGGTTAGGGTAAAATGTGTGCATTTTTACAAAAATTATGACCCAATTGAGACAATTTAAAACTTGAGGATCAAAATGAGATTGGCAAACAAATAAGAGGACCAATTGAGGTATTAAACCAAAATTAAATTAGTTATTTAATTTATTCCTTAAGATGATATCAAGTTCTCCAAAATTTATACTAATAAAATTTATTATTTGTTGGTTGTTGAATTCTATGTCCGTATTAGGATTTAAACAAAAACTTGAATTTCCTACTAATATAATAGTGGATGACTCATAAATATGAGTGTTATGCTTGTATAAACTCAGTCCAAGAGATGGAAGAATATTATGCATATACAATGTATATGATTAATGCAATGTGGATGATAACAGGTAGAAAACACAGATGATTAACTAATTCTAATATGAATCTACAATGGAATGTACCTGGTTAATTACAAATGCAGGAAATAATATTCAGTACAGTACTTTTTAGAACTGTTTGATGAAAATTCTATAAATACTAAAAATGAGAACTTTGGAGAATCAATGCATGAAATAAGTCTCGCCTGTTCTAATAAAATAGAATATGCAATGCGAATGAAAGGAAGGATTTAAAAAACGAAGGTTATGCATGAAAACTAAAACTGGGATTCTTCGTTGCATCAGGAAGCAGTTCAGGGCAATTTCGTGTTTATGAATGAATGCTAATGCAGGTTTTATATAGGCTTAAACCCTCCATTGGTCCTCATATTTGTGTGCAAATCTCAGTTTGGTCCTCAAGTTTTGAACTGTCTCAATTGGGTCATAATTTTTGTAAAAATGCACACATTTTACCCTAACCGTTAAGTTGTCTCAAACGGCGTTAATTGATGATGAGATGAATTTTTTTATTTTAGGCTTAATCCCTCCCTTGGTCCTTATGTTTGTGTGAAAATCTCTGTTCGGTTCTCAAGTTTTGAACTGTCTCAATTGGGTCATAATTTTTGAATTGTCGACAACGGCGACATTTTTTAGTTTGAGAGGGAGAAAAGGTGTGAGTCGGGGGGTTGAGGGTTTGAGGGTGGAGGAATGAGTGAACTGTGATCAGCAGTGATTGAAAGGAAAAAGAAAGACCATAGCCACGTGGATTTAATGATTTTAAAACATAAAAAAAAAGTTACAGCTCTGTTCAATGTTAACGCCGTCTCAATACACTTAACAGTTGGGGTAAAATGTTGTAAAATGTTTGCATTTCATAAGGACTTGAGGAAAAACTTAAGGATCGAACTGAGATTTTCACACAAACATAAGGACCAAGGAAGGGATTAAGCCTAAAATAAAAAATTCATCCCAGCATCAATTAACGCCGTTTGAGACAACTTAACGGTTAGGGTAAAATGTGTGCATTTTTACAAAAATTATGATCCAATTGAGACAGTTCAAAACTTGAGGACCAAACTGAGATTTGCACACAAATATGAGGACCAATGGAGGGTTTAAACCTTTTATATAAGCAATGTAAAAACCAAAAAAAATAAATAATAAAATAAAGTATATAAAAAAATAAAGAATAATAAAATAAAATAAATTTGTTTTGGAGTTTTGTCTTAAAATTGTTGGTGGATAAATAAACCCATGACAGGTGTTAGTGCAGGGAATTGAAATTCAGAAAGTGGAAGACAGGTGTGAGCAGTAGAATGGATCGTTCGGTTTTGACGATGGTATTTAAAGAAAAAGTTTCAAATCACGCTCCACTTTCTGCATGCATCATTTCTTCTCCACCTTCCGAAAATCTAAATTCTCCTCCTTCTCTCTAGCTTCTCTCTAAATTCCTTAGTTTTCTTTCTAAAAATTTTCATCCTCTTTACATCTGATCATCAAACAAATCACTCCTGAGCTCTCCTGGTGCCAAACACTTTCATTTGCACCGATCAAATCTTTATTTCAAGTTGGTAAGGTTTTCTTCTTCGTGAGAAATCTGTTACGGGTACGTGCAAGTCAAAGTTCTGGTTGCATGCATTTTTTAACTTCATTCTGATCATGTTTTGGTCTTTCTTCTTGTTCGATGGGTTATAGGTGTTCTACAAAAAAGGTTGGTGTTTTGAGGAAAGGTATTCTACTGACTGAGTTAGCAACCGTCTGTCAAAGAGGTAAGGGAAGCTTGTATAATTTAATTATGATTCTCTGTTTTGAATGGTTGTATGTTTGATTTGAATGATGTTTTGCTTGGTTATTTGATGGATATGAAATGCTCGTATTACTGCATGTTAGTCTGAAGGTGTTGTTGATTGATCAATGGCGTGAACTGGGTAGGAATAGGACTTGATCATAATTCTGCAGTATTCTGCAGAATTATTACTTGCCACCGAGAGGTCATTCGGGATTGTTCGGTCTATTGTGTGTTCGGTCTTAACTGAGTTCTTCTTTAGTAGAACTTCAGTTAATGACCGATTGGTCTTGTATTATGTATAACAGAGTATAACGTTCGGTCTAAGTATAATTTTCTTCTTTTAGTTGGTAATCAGCCTAGTTAAGATAATCAATATAACTTAAGCATTAAATACTATATTTATTCTCAGATATAACCAAGTATTTTGTAGTTGTGTAGTCGAATCCATTTATCCACTTTTGTATAGGTCTTGGTAGTGCTTAGTCTTATACTAGCACTCTGTTCCTTAGGGTATTCGGTCTTGTACTAGCATGCAGTTTCTTAGTATGTTCGGCTAATATGAGTAAATATTTATTTATAAAACGTCCGGGTATATTACCAGTATTCGGTTTGAGTTAATAAAGTTTTGTTCAACTCATTAGTGTTCGACTTAATGTAATAGTATTCGGCCTAAGCCAATAGTGTTCGGTCTAAACTCTTATTATTCAGGTTAAGGCATTAGGGATCGGTCTAAGATAATGATATTCTTTATAGGTATTCAGTGTCGGTCAAATATTCAAGTGTTCGGCTTAGCCTTAAAAATCAGTTGTTTAGATGTTTGGTTTCAGGGGCCTTCGGCTCATGTCTGAGTTGTTACTCTTCACATGACCATTCCATCTTGTACACCTATAGGAATAGTATTTCCGTTTGGTCTTATTCTTAGTAAATGTTAAGCTTTTCTGTTCGGTTGTTTTAGTGATGATGATTGTTTTTAAGGTTTAGTTTAATTAACTTAAACGTATCCTGGATGAGGAAGTATGTTGATATTATATTTCAAGTTGGTATGGAAGAGAATTCCAAGGAGGAATGTCTCAGTGATTGGTTATTGAATTGGTAAAGTATGAATATGGATAGTGAAATTCACGGCGTTCATCCTTATTGGTTTTTTAGAATAAAGAAACGTAGCACAGTAACGTACTTGAAGCAAAAATACTTATGTATTCTTCATTGTGAAATAATGAGAAACCGTACAATATTTAAAACTTAAAAAAGGAACTACCCACTAACATTTTTATCCTAATTTTAATCCACTACTCTAACCCATAATTAAAAATTAACTAACTCCTAAAAATAAGGAACAAACTCTGACTCAATTAAAATTAAAAATAAAATATTCCTAAAGCATTTTCCTAACACTCCTCCTTGCTTTAGGAATTGCAAAAGTCCATGAAAGGTCAATCTGGCTTCAGAAAATAAAAAATCTTAATCCTGAAATGTGAATTCCAACAGAACTCTTCTTGACAGCTTCACCGTTGATTTTCTTAGCACCTTCAGGCTCCTTTTCTTCTTGGTCTTCATAGTCAAGAAGCTCCTCCTCGTTCCAATAACGTATTAAATTGTTTCCTGGTTTGTCCATGGTCACCCATGATACGATCATGGCCCTAGCATTGTAGCTAGAAGGGGCAACAAATACATCACTTTGAAGGGGCATGTCCTTAACCCTATCGAGCTTTCTAATGAAAGAATTTGTTTTGCCTCCATGGCAAACTACAATCACATTAAGAAGGATCAAAACCAATGTTGCAGCCATTGCTGCAAAATGAAAGAAACTTTTTTCACCCAAAATATGATGAGGATGTCTTAGCTTCTTGTGCCAGATTTCTGTCACATTTTCCTTGAGTGAAAAAATAGTTTGTTCTTCCTCCAATGGTTTTAGAGCAAAGCTTTTACCTTTCATTTTTACCTTGAACATATCTTGACCAACTGCATCTTTAATCAAGCAATTTTTGTTTTCAAAAATAACTTTAAATCCTCTTTCAATCAGTTGACTAACACTTAACAAATTTTTGTCAATTTCAGGAACGAAAAGAACGTCTGGAATAAACTTTGTGCCTGCAGAGCTTGTAATTGCAACTGTCCCCTTGCCTTTGACTGAGATATAATCACCATTACCTATTCTGACTTTGGTGACATCAGTTGGCCTCATATCTCTAAATAGTGCTTTGTCAAAGGTCATGAGGTTAGTACAACCACTATCAATTAGCCAAGATTCACTTGAAGCATTGGTTGAAAACAGGTTGCAACAAAAAGTTGATCTTCCTCCTCTTCATTTGCAATTTGAGCATCTTCTTCCTGCTACTGATTTTGGTTCTTGCATATGACAACTTCATGCCCAAGTTGATTGCACTTGGTGCATTTAGCGTCAGGCCTTCTCCAACACTTGAATGGAGGATGACCCATCTTGTTGCAATGCTTATAAGGAGGATACTTTCCCTTGCTGTTTAGTTGTTGGTTCCTTTTTTTTTGTTTTTCCAATTGTCTTCATGTTTAGCAGGCAAGGCTTCCTCAACAAAGCCTCCTTCTCTCATAGCCCTTTGTTGTTCTTGTGCCTGCAAGGAATTCAGCAACTCTGCCAAGGTGATCTTTGAAAAATCCTTAGTGTTTTCTAAGGTGGTTATGGTAGCTTCAAATCTTTCAGGTACGGTAACCAGAATTTTTTCAACAATACGAGAGTCCTTAAATTCAGAACCAAGTAATCTTACTCTGTTTCCTATATTCAGAAGCCTCTTAGAGTACTCTTTGATAGTTTCAGATTCCTTCATCTTCTGCAATTCAAAGTCTCTAATGAGATTCAACACCTTCATGCCTTTAATTCGATCATCTCCATCATATTCTTCGTTGAGATAATCCCATATGGCTTTGGCTGACTTTAGAGACATGATTCGAGTGAAAATGGTTGGTGAAACTGCAGCAAAGAGACATGCCTTTGTCTTACCTTTTTTGGTTTTTTCGTCCTTGTGATTCTTGATTTGAGCCATCGTTGGATTTCCAGGTAGAACAGGAATTTCATAATCCTCTTCAATTGCTTCCCATAGATCTAGAGCTTTTAGGTAGGCTTCCATTCGTACCGCCCAAATTTGATAATTTTCACCATCAAAGACTGATGGTGCTATTGTTGAAAATTTGAATCTCCTTCCATGCTTTCAGATTTTTCTCTCACAAGTCCTCAAGAAAAAAGGCTCTTGATACCAATTGTTGGTTTTTTAGAATAAAGAAACATAGCACAGTAATTTACTTAAAGCAAAAATACTTCTGTATTCTTCATTGTGAAATAATGAGAAACTGTACAATATTTAAAACTTAAAAAAGTAACTACCCACTAACATTTTTATCCTAATTTTAATCCACTACTCTAACCCATAATTAAAAATTAACTAACTCCTAAAAATAAGGAACAGACTTTGACTCAATTAAAATTAAAAATAAAATATTCCTAAAGCATTTTCCTAATAATTCCGAAATTCTAATGATTACCCGTTCTCAAGTAGAGATGGGTAAGTCATGTGATGAGAATGGCATGAGGCCCTAGTCTAAGGGGAGGGGTCCTTAGGTGAGGTATAACGGGCTAACCTTGGGTGGCAGCTAAGGGGTTTCCAGTTACTACACCACCCGGGTGCAAGAACGACCACAAGCTACATATTCATACAATCCGGATGGTCGAGTCAAGTAGTAGGTAATTGTATATATGTTGTGTTCGGTCTTTGTTGGAAAAGAATGTTTGATGATTATATGTTATAATAGTTTGATTATATTTATGATTAATTAAATTACACTAGCTTACCCTGCATTTTTTGTCTTGTTTTCTGTTGTTCGGTCATCCTTTCTCTTGCAATGATCATCCTTTGGATGTGAGCAGAAGTTGAAGAATGTTCGCTGGAGGAAGCCCTGGAAGGCGAGAACCCCCAAATTTAGTTTAAGACTATCCGGTTTATACATGTTAATTGTATAACCGTTCGGTATTATTTCATATGTTTTGTAACCGACTTATACTTCTTGTAAAGTTTTAAATTTTAAGTGTTTTAGGACTTCTGTAAATAGTATTTTAATTCCAATGATTGTCCTATAATATTATTACATGTTAACTCCTATTATAGTATTATGCTATAATTTTTGGGATGTTACACTTATATGTGAACATGTTGTTCATTGCATTTTATTGTGCTATATATGTGATTTTATTCATGAATGCATAACACATGTTTTTGAAAAGAAAAACCACAAGCACTAATGATGAATTTTAATTGTGTGGCAAAACAACAGTTTTAAGTCGACTTCATTATGGAGTGAGTCGATTAAAACTCGTGTCTTTGCACAAACCTTTTTCAAAGTGTGCTGTGGGATTTTTCAAAGAGAAAGTTTTTCAAAAATATGATTTACACTATTACATAGTCGATTATATGCGTGTTGCACTCGACTAAGTCTGTTGCTGTTTTGAAATTCTATTAATGCTTGATATAATTGTTTAACAGTCATATTTTTTAATATGTTGACCAAGCATTAAATGTTATTCGACTGCGTTAATTGAAACTCAATTGATTTCTTTGATTGTTGCTAAGTGCTATAACTGATTTGTTATATTCGACTACATTAGTAGCCTAGTCAACTAAAATGCGTCAGAGTTGTACAAATCTATAAATTGACGCGAAATTGATTTCTGTAAGAACCTCTATGAATCCAACAGCTTTTTGATATCTTTTCAGATAAGTGTTGTCTTACAGAAAGTGAAAAACGTTCCAAGAATCAAGAAGAGACCGTGATGATCATCTACTTGAGATTTCTTGAAGAGTAAGATTATTGTGCATTCAAAGTCTGATCTATCTACACATTTGGGTGTCTACTGCAAGATCATGTTCTACAATCTGTTGAAGATTGGGTTGTGTTCCCTGTTGTGACTACAAGAAGAAGAGCGTGTTGCGTTCTTGACTTTGAGGTGTTTCTCAAAGGGTTTAGACAACAGAAGAGTGGATTCTTGCTACTGATCTTGTTATTGTACTGGCTATATTTTGATTAGAGGGTTAGAGAGGTGTTTTATATTTTTGACGTGAGGTCTCTATAAAAGGTTTGTTGTAAAAACCTTGATCATTATAGTGTAGTTGCTTCCCGTGGTTGGAAGGACACTGGATGTAAGCAGGTTGGCCGAACTAGTATAAAAAATAGTGTTTAAATTTTGTTATCCCTACTCTTTTACATTTAATCGACTCTGTACTGTATTCAACCGACTTAATTTCTGCTACATTAGAAAGTCTTTTTCCTTGCGTTTCAAGAAAGCTTTAAAGGCCTCACCTTTTGCGAAAAAGATTTTCAAAAGACTTTATTTTTAAGTTTCACCAATTCACCCCCCTCTTGGTGTGACTAACTAAGCCATTCTATTTTAACAAGACCTTTGATGGATGATTTCAAGAATGTTGTTGTAGAAAAAAATAGGCCTTATTTCCCAACCAAGAAGGGGGGAGGGGGTGAATTGGTTCGTATTAAAAAAATTGTTCTTTTCTAAACCTTTGGAAAATCTTTAGCACTTTCTTGAAATACAAGCAAATAAAGAATGTAATGCAATAAAAATAGTGAATGCAACGACAACAAAGAAGGCCTAGGAAATTCTAAAGGTTACATATGAAGGAGACACCTACGTGAGGCAAGTTCGAGTACAATTTATCAAAAAAGAGTTTGAATGTATGAAGATGGATTAAAATAAGGGGGTTGCCAAGTTCATAACTCGAGTGCAGAAGGTGACCAACAAACTCAAAATGAAAAAAGAAGAAATACAACCTAACCGGGTTGCAGAAATGATCTTGAGACCTTTGATGAATGATTTCAAGAATGTTGTTGTAGAAAAAGATAGGCCTTATTTCCCAACCAAGAGGGGGGTGGGGTGAATTGGTTTGTATTAAAAAAAATTTCTTTTCTAAACCTTTGGAAAATGTTTAGCACTTTCTTGAAATACAAGCAAATAAAGAATGTAATGCAATAAAAGAAATAAGGGATAGAAAGACAAACACCAAGATTTTTATACTGGTTCGGTCTCAATGCCTACATCTAATATCTTTAAATCAACTTGAGATTGAAAGTCACTTTACTATAAAGATTGAGTTATACAATAAGAATTACAGAGACCTTCTCTCAATGCAATCTCCAACTCCAAATTTAATATAGGAAACAAACAACATAGAAAAAACAATCCTCTTTCTGTAGAAACCCTTTGAGACACCCCTCAAAGAAATCAGAACCTCATGTTCTCTTCCTCGACACTAGCAACAGGGAAACCACAATCCATAGATTGCAAAAATCAACACTAATCTGGTCCAGAACACCTAAGAGTATAGATGATGATCAACCAATGAAAGCACACAACAATTCCTTCAAGAATTCTTTAAATATTCAAAACTAAACCCCTGCAAATTCTTATCTCAACTCACTTTGTCAGATATTAAAGATGAAAGATCAAAAGTTCTTTACGCAAAGAATTATGCGTCAATATATAGTTTTCTCAAGTCTGACACATTTAATCGATTATAATATTAATGTAATCAGTTAAGCAATCAATACTGCTGTACAAGAATTAAATTAAAACACATTTAACAGATTATGCATTTAATGTAATCCATTGCACAATTAATGTAAGTCAAAAAAATTCAAAATATGACCGTTATGGTAGTTGAGACTTAACATGAAAACAATTTTCATAGTGCACATGATTTAACCGATTATGAAAACTGTGTAATCGATTAAGTGTAACACTTAAGCAATTTTGGAAACTTTTACAACTGAAAACACATCACTGTACTCAGTAATAAGGTATTAGAAAAGGCACGAGTTTTAATAGATTATGCATATAATGTAATCGGTTAAAACTTGCAGTTTACCACAGTTAAACATTTGTTAATATATGATGAATCTAATTGATTACATAAACATTGTAATCGATTAATTCATATAAATATGCATTGTGCAAAATGTTTAATCATTCAAAACTATGAATATGCATACCACAAATATAAACTCATGTATAACCACAGTAAGTATGCAAACCAAACAGTTCAAGCACAAACAAACATAAGTCGTTGTGCAATAAACTATTAAAACATTTCTATTGTTGTCATCATCAAAAACACACAAGGGTTTGGGTTTAGCTTTCACATAGCTCCCCTATCAACAGTTGTGGTCACCATTGAAGAAACAAAGGATATGACAACTCTTATAGTGGACAAGTTAGTTGAGTCATTAAAATTCCACAAATTGAGGAAGAAGAAGAAGAGAGACCCTTTTGACCAAGCACTACAGGCATAAATTGACTTGAATGGAACTCGAAACAATCAGAGGTGAGTAAAGTACCTTAAAAACACTAGAAGGGGGGAGGTTAAATAGAGTTATCGGAAACCTTTTTCCAAATAAATAGTTTAATAGCCTTGTCAAAGGTTAAAATATTTATATAAGTTGTTGAATGCTTGACTTGATTGTTCTGTTCAAACCACAATTTCTCAAATAAATATTTTCAATCATCTAAGCAAATCTGCTGCACAATTTTGATAAATATAACTCCTTGATAAAAGTAGTGTTTGAAGACAAAAACTGAAGTACCTGAAAAATACTAGAAGGGGGTTGAATAGTATTTTTAGAAAAAGTTTTTCGCAACCCTTCTGATGTAGCACATTGTCGAGTGTGTGAAATATTCTTTTAAAATCATAGACGCTCGACTTGAAATATATGCGTTGATAAGATCGTCGTGTTATTCAAAATATTTCTACAGTGTTCACAAGAACTTCCTTTAAGAGTAAAGGATCGTTTATCCTAGAAGTTCTTATATTTTCAAATGTAAAACTCAACTCCATGTTTTCTAAGAGGATTGTTTAGTAAAGAAAAGAAAGAATAACACAAGAGATTTTATGCTGGTTCACTCCAACCGAGCTACGTCCAGTCTCCTCTGCAAAGGGTTCCACTACTTCTCGTGCATATTCCTAATTGTTCAAATAGGTTCTAGACATCTACTTTACATATAATTCATTCTTACGTATCAAACCACAATTGCACTTTTGCTGAAAAGCTAATGAACTTTAACTGGTCAAGCTTTGCTAAATATGGTTTCAAGAGTGATTTTTAGCATTTAAGTGTTTTATTAGTTTTCCATGCATATCGTTGTTAGCATAAAGATGAAGCTTAGAAGTTTTGATGATGTCTCAAAGTCAAGTGTCAAGTGCTCATGTTGCAAGAAGATCTTCATGACGACTTGTTTTGTGTCAAAGCTTTTGTAATTTACTAGTTTTATGTATAGGGTGTTATTTAACCTTGATTCCATGTATTGCATGCTTTAAAATTCGTTTTGGAGAAAAACTCTGCAAAACTCTGCAATAATCGATTAACACTTAAGATAATCAATTATAATAGAGAGGTTTTTGAAAGTAGTTAAAAACGCATTTTGTATTTGGAATAATCGATTACCAACTAATGATAATCGATTATCCATAATCAATTATGTTGAGATTGATAGGAGGAGCACATGTTTTGCTTAACCTAATCTCACAATATTTGTGCTTTTGATGATGACAACACATAATTAATAACACATGTATATTCTATGTTACATGTTCTGTGTTTACATGTTATATGTTGTTCATTAGTGTGTTAAATCTATTTGAGCATATTTGAGAGCATGATTGTTTTGTTCATTGCATATCACTATGTCTACTATGTATTTTTATATGTGAATGCATGACTTATATTGTTGGAAAAGGAAAATCACAAGCACTTTGATTGAACTTTAAAAGTGTTTAATGCATGATTAGGATTTGGGTGTTTAACACACTAATCAATCTGCACATTTGGGTGTTTACTGCGCGATCAGGATTTGCAATCTTGAAGATTGTTCTGGGTTCCCTATTGTGACTACAGGAAGAAGAACGTGTGTGTTCTTGACTTTGAGGGTGCCTCAAAGGGTTAGACAGCAGAAGAGGGTGTTCTTGCTGCTGGTCTTGTTGTGTGTTTGCCTATATTTAGATTAGAGGGTTAGAGAGGTGTTTTACATTTTTGACGTAAGGTCTTCTGTAGAAACCTTGTTGTAAAACCCTTGATCTTTATAGTGCAATTGCTTCCCGTTGTTGGAAGAACACTAGATGTAGGCAGGTTGGCTGAACCAGTATAAAAACACAGCATTTGAATTTTCTTATCCCTACTATCTTTTATTCATTCGATTAAGTTCTTTAAATATTCGATTAAGTTTCCGCTACATTGCATATCTTTTAGCTTGTGATTCAAGAAAATTGTAAAGACCTTTTATTTTGTGAAAAAGATTTTAAAAGCTTGTATTTTTACACTTCACCAATTCACCCCCCTCTTGGTGTGAGAAATTGAGTCATTCTATGTTAATAGATTATGACTTATCATAATCAATTATCACTACTAGCCGTTGGAGTTTTAAGGCATATTTTTTTACCGTTGTGCATTCATTAAATGCATAATCGATTACATAAGTGGATAATTGATCGTAGGTAATGTTATATATGAATTTTTCCATACGTAATTACATATGGATTTTTTTCATATGTAATTACACACAGATATATCCGTACGTAATTTTGTACGAAAAAATTTGTATGTAATTATATATGAAAAGTCTGTATGTAATTATATATGAAAAAATTTTTGTATGCAATTACTTATTTTATTTTTAAAAGTATTAAACATTAATTATTAATAAAATATCATATAATTTGCACATTAGAAGCAATTTAAATAACTAATTTAATATAAATTATTATTTTTCTATAACTCAAATGATTGTACTAATTTTTTAAGAAGAAAATACATAAATCACGCTTAATAAATTTAAATATGTAACTAAAATGGAAAAATCAACAAAAAGTTTTTTAAAAAAATATACACAGTAATAATAAATACAAAAACTGTATATTTAGAAGAGTGACTTCAAATAACTAACCTAATTAAAGTGTATACATAAAAGTGCAATATATATTTATAGAAAGTCATCTTAAGGATGAAAAATGGAATAAAAGATTGAAATAGATGAGGCAAAATACTTGTTACAGTTTTCATGACAAGGGAGCAAAGAGCATCATGTCTAGCAGCATCTTGAAATTTAATACAAAAGTACAAGATGCCTAAGTTTATTACACCAATAAACTTGCTGGTAGATTCAGAGGACTCACAAGGACCACTAATTAGAAATTTAACGTATTAAGGTATACCTTTTGACTTTGTACTCCTTCCTGCATTTGTTTTGGTCTTAATTCAAAAAGATATATATACTATAAGAAAAATCACAGTTACATATGACCAAAATTTGTATATAAACTCAAAAATCCGTATATAAAATAATATTATATACGAATTACATATAGACTAAAATCCATATATATAAAATGGTTGTAGATAAGTTATATACAAATTTTTCCTATATGATTACATACGAAAAAATATGTATAAAAAATTCGTATATAATTACATACGGATAAATTTGTATATAATTATATACGGATAAATTCGTATATAAAATCTATATATAATTACATACAGATAAATTTGTATATAAAATCTGTATATAATAATGTACGTAATAACATAATAAAATATTAATCAAAATATTACTTGGATCAGCGGTAGACGTGGACTAAATTACATTACATGTAAATGAATATGTTTTTTAAACAAAATGGCTTGAGAAAAGAAGAAATAGAAAAGAAGAAATAGAGAAAGATCCACTTAAAGATAAAATGCGTATTAATATGAATGTCAAAACCAATGTAATTTATAAACAACTCATGTTGTCACACATTAATATTCCAGTAATTCAATTTATTTAAATGACAAAGCATCAAATTTTATATCACAAAACATGTAAACTTCTTAATTCAACTAGTTAATTTAATTAAACTATTGCCTTTGACTTCCACTTGGAACCACTTCACAGCGTCCTCTTAGTAACACGAATCCCAACACGAGACTTGCAACAACAATGGTGACCAACACAATAACCAGCTCCAAAAGAAATCCATCTCACACCTGAATAAGAGTACACAAAATTAATGGAACAACCTTTTTTAATTTAGCATAGTTAGAGTTACAAGTAAATTAATTACAAATAAATTAAATTAATCACAGTCTTATCTCAAATTTATTAAATTTCAAATGATTAGGATAACTTGTATCAAATTTATTAAATTTTGGAAAAATGTTGATATTATACAATCATTAAATATAAGATATTATATATTTTTTTTATCAGTAGATATTATATATATTTAAAAAAAAAAATTGTTCTGAAAAGATACTTTTTGGATTAAAAGAGAAAAATATTATAAGTTAGTGTCTATATCAATTGTTAAATAATATACAAATTTTTTTGTCTCAAAATAATATATAATTAACTAATAATTACAATATCAAGCGTAAATGGAAAATTGCCTCTGATTATGCAATAGAAAATTGCCTATGGATTTAAATCTGAGCTACTATAGCAAGGCAAAAACAGCTAACATCCATCTTGATTTTCTCTCAAACAATACAACCACATTTCCAACTACTATTTCTAACCAAACTACTGTCAGATCCTCCAACAACAAACTTCAACATTGAAAGTCAATTGCATAGGGGCAACAAACTTCTAAACGTTATTTAATGGATTTTAACTTTTTATTATAATGACATGGCTTGACTTCTTTAAAAGCATTGCAAATTACAATTAAAACGTTATAAGCTTTAAATTTCCAAATAAAAAAGAATCACCCACATTATTTTAAAAAAGGTCTTAATTATAGATCAGGCCAACCAATGAGTTAAAGATATGAAAGCCAAAGCTAGGCTTATTTATAAACCAACCAAGATTTTCAGCTCATTAAGCTGTTAATGAACCAAGGAAACCAGGAACCCGATAACTGACACTCACCCCAGCCTTATTTATAACGAACCAAGTTGCATGTTATCAAATCACTTTCCCTCAAAATGTACTTTCAATCAATAACTGAATTAAGGTCAAAACCTAAGATCATACAAAAATAACATTTACTTAGAGCTTCAGAATTTTCACTTACTTGAAAAGTTTGGCCGCAGTACCATAAAGTTGCATTTCACTCATTTCCCCAAGTTTGTTACTGTCATTGTCACAATTTTCTAAAATAGATGCTCCATGCAAAAACTTCAACCCAGCTTGAAAGTATGTCTCATTGCTTTCAAAGTCAAACCCAAAGCTCTATAAAACAATAGTATTTATACCAACAGTTAGAAAAGGAGAGGTGCTAGATCATACCAAACAAAATACATCAAGTAAAACCTCAAAATAATCAACTAACCTTATAATTATTATCTGCTCTATCTTTTAGTTTTGCGGCTTCTTCCAGAGTGTCAACAATAGTTTGGTTAAAATTTGTTCTTAGAGGACTTGAAACAGAATAATATATAAAAGTTTGCTTAGCGGTGGTTCTTGATTTCTATTAGGACCAAATGTACACTTCCCTCTAATCAGGAAATGGAACTCAACAAGTTCAGAAACAATGGTACATGAAGACCATTGTCAAAGAACAAGGATCTAGCAGTTGCAACAACTTCCAATCCAAATAAGCATGAAAAATACCTGATTACAAAAAATGCTAACAGGTTTAATCCTAAAAGGCCTTCAACACGAATGTTAGATACACAAAAAAAAATGCTCTTCATGAAAGGATTTATTTGAAAATTTAACTAGTTTGAAACTTAATCACTAACAGATAGTCAACTTTAATTGGCGAGGAATTCCCGGAAACTCATCCACCACTAGGTGAAAATGTAGGGTTTCGGCGAGCAATGAAAATTGCAGATGAGAAATGTGAACTACGAAGAAGAGCGTGTTCCTATTTTATATATGAAATTAGAAACAAAATTGAAATAAATGGAGCGAAACCAGAAAAGCTAAACCTAGCTTCTTCTCGAGCTAGCAAATCTCCTCACCTCATCACTCTCTCAGAGCCTTCATCTTCGTGATTCACATCACCGAATCACATCTTGTGACTTGATTCGTCCTCGTTACAGCCTTGTCCACCGAATCCACCCATTACATCCTCATTTTGGTACCATTTCACCGATTTTGCCGTTGAATCTTCCTTTTCTCACCGAACAATCTTCCTATTTTTTACTCTGCTTCGAATGCTTTCCGCACCTAGAGTATTATCAAGAACCTAGAGTTTTCCAAACATGTTCCTCTTCTTTCAATCGAAAAGGTTCTTTGTTGAGAGAACATAAGAAACGAAGAAGTTGGGGGAAGAAGGTTCTCACTAGTGCAAAAACAGCGTATAACGGCGTTTAACATCGAATCACTCAATAGCCAACGTTAAAAATGACCGGTGACATTTTTGTAAATAAATGCAATTATTAAACGTCGTTTAGAATTGTAATTCGACGTAAAAGAATATAAAACGTTAAATGTCCCAGGGTTAGACGTTAAAAGGTTAGTGAATTCAAAAAGAATTGAGCGGGAGATTGAAAATTCATTCACTTTATCTTAGCGTGCAGGATCTCTTCTCTGCTCAAACTTGTTTTGAACGAAGTTTGACGACCATCACATGTAATCTTTCTTTCTTTTGATACAAATGCATGTTAATTAACAACTTTGGGTATGATTTTCGTTTGTTTTCACCGATTATTTTCGTGTTCTTGTCCTTCATAGACGCATTATGCTTTCTCTCTCACTGGAGGCAACACTTTATTCCGATGAACTCAGGTTAGTTTTCGTTTTTGTTTTCATATTCGTTTTGAAGAACTTATTTGTTGATAACTTGTTTGTTATTTTTTTTGTTGAACTTGTTTGTTGCTGTTGTTGTTTGGTTGAACTTGTTTGTTGCTGTTGTTGTTTGGTTGAACTTCTTTGTTGTTATTGTTTGATTGAACTTCTTTGTTGTTTGTTATTGTTCTTTGATTGATCCTATATTATTGTTCATAGTTCATGCTTTATAAAATACCAAAAACTAAAAATTGTTTGTTTTTCCTGCTTTTCAGGTCTCGTAGAGCTGTAAAAAAGGATCACAATTAGTTAAAATAAAATATAAAAAATTGATTAACATCGTATATTGACAAAATTTGACGTTAAATTAACGTTGTATATTGACAAAATTTGACGTTAAATTAACGTTGAATTTAAAAAATTCGACATAAATTTAACGTCTCTCACTATAACGTCGTTCTCGAATTCGACGTGAAAGGCCAAAAATATTCGACGTTATAGGCTGTTTTTGTACTAGTGTCCATAAGACAAATACTTCATTATTTTTTCTTTTAATAAAATATTTTTTAGATCTGTATGTAATTTTGGTAGGAAAGATTCACTTTTAATTACGTACATATTGGAGTCCAGTATATACATATTCAATCCTTAGAAAACTTTTCCGCCACAAAACGCTTTACTTACATACAAATATTATATATGGATTATCGGTAGGTAAAAAGCCGTATATAAAATCCGTATATAATTTATTTTTCTAAATCTGTATATAAAATCCGTATGTAATATTCATATTACATATGGATTAAAATTCATATGTAACTATCAGTAGGTAATTCCAGTTTTTCTTGTAGTATGAAGCCACATTGACTTTCTTGGAGAACTCAAAAGATCTTTTTACTATTACTTTGGTAGAACATTTGACCGCACTTCAGGCTCCAGAACAAAGAAGACTCATGAGAGAAGAAGGTCATATTGAAGGGGCTTTGACAGCTAAATTGCTGAAAAAAAAGGGCAAGTCAAGAAGTTTCAACCACAAAAATGATAACAAATCCTCACATGTTTTTTCATCATGTCCTTTTTGTAAGAAAAACAATCATCCACAAACAAAGTGTTGGTGGAGGCCAGATTTGAAATGCCATAAATGTGGACAACTAAGACATATGGAGAAAATCTACAAGTCATCAAAGAAACAAAAGAATGTAAGAAGTTGTTGAAGAGGGTGAAGAAGAAGTACTTTTTGTGGTTTCTTGCTTTGCTACTGCAAGATCAACATAAAGATGGCTAATTGATAGTGGTTGCACGAACCACATGACTTGCGATGAAGAATTATTCAAAGATCTTGATGCAACCTACAACACAAAAGTCATAATCGAAAATGGAGCAAGAATAGCAGTGAAGGGCAAAGGAACCATCGCGATCGAAGGTTGCATATGTTTGAAATTATTTACTGATGTTCTATATGTTCTTGAAATTTACCAAAACATGTTGAGGGTTGTCCAACTTCTAGAGAAAGACTATAAATTTCTATTTCAAGATAAAATCTACATGATTAAATATTCAAATAATAAAGAATTATTCAGAGTTCAAGGCAATATGCAGGTAGAAGGGCTTGCCTTGAATTTGATTGATGAAGAGCAGTTTGTTCTGCACAAGGTTGAAGACAATATACAGGTACAGGGACTGCCCGAATTAGAAGAGAAATCACTCGTATGCGTAACTTTGCAATTTGAAAAACAAACGACGTTACCTTTTCCAAAAGACAAATCTTAGAAAACAACAAACAAACTACAATTAGTACATACGAATGTAGGAGGACCTAAACAAACCTCATCTCCGAATGGTAGGAAAGTTTAATGCTATAAGTATTCGAGACTAATAAACAAAATTGTTTATATATCATCAGATGTTTCCGTACAAGTTTATTACACCAATAAACTTGCTGGTACATTCACAGGAGGACCACAAATTAGAAATTTAACGTATTAAGATATACCTTTTGACTTTGTACTCCTTCCTTCCTGCATTTGTTTTGGTCTTAATTTAAAATGATTCCGTGTGGATATATAAATTTAATAGTTAACGCATATGATGAAGTCATACTTCACCGTGGATAACCAAAACAAAAAGGTGAGACATATCTAAAACAGTTTTGAATATGTATTATATATATTTTGGTTATTTCATCAATATTACAGCATTTAAAATGCAGTTTAAAGAGTAAAAATGATAACGAATATATTGTAAGTATTGAAATGAGAAAAACAGTGAAAATGTAAGAAATTCACTTTCAACTCAATCTAAATTTTATCTAAGAGCATATTTGCTTATTCAGGGTTTTAATTTTTTTATTAACATACGTTATCTTAATGTTAATATTATTATTATTATTATTTGGGAAAAATATTAATTTAAAATCCTTGAAAAAAATTATGATAATAAAAACTAATAATTAAAATTATTATAACTGAATATTCCTCCTTTAAACGATTTAAGGTGAATTTTTGGAGAAGAAATATATACTATTTTTCTTTGATAAAAGATTTTGATAAGAATCGAATATACATAGATAAAAGTTGACAGAAACTATGAGTAGAACTTGCAAGATAAGTGAATATATGTGTAAGTTTTCATTTTTAGGTTAAAAATAAAATGTAAGTATTTTAAATATATTCTGCATTACTGATGGATTAAACAAGTTTAATTTATAATCTTGATGGTTATCCATCATCTCCTATCTAAAAGAAATTGAGTGCAACCTAACATATTTGATTTATAGAATTATGTTAGGGTTATGTTAAAGTTATTTGATTGAAAATTTTATCTATAATGGTGACTCTGAATCTTTGTTATTACACTCTGATATACATTAAAGTTGCATGTTTTATAGTTGTCACTGCTTCTTCCACATCTTCTCCATCGCAAAGTAGGATGTTAATCTTATATAAGAAATTAAATTGAACTGGAAATACAGCAGAAAGAAGATACAAATAATTCTTAGTTTTAATCTTCAATTAGCATTGATTTACACTTGTTTATATTCATATCATGTTTACATTCATAAGATAGGATATAATCAATTCTACATAACATATTGCATAATAACCTTGCTCTCAATGTTTGTTGTCACACTTGTTTGAGACAAGCAAGTGTAAGGGAGTTTGCGACTAACCTAGGGCAACTGACTTTGTGGATGAACTAAGGCAATGGAGTTCAATAGAAGCCACAACCAGCTGACCTTAACATGGTGTACATCAATGGCGAAACAAGATACCTCAAAAAGCTGACAGAATCACGAACAAAATTTCCTGAGGCGTGTAGAGTCACTGTCCTTAACATAAATAAAAATTACTAGCTAGTAGTAGCAGTGTTATTTGCTTACATGAGTCTTCCAAGACCTTTCATCAACGCATTCAGTAGTTCCCTTCCGAGCATGAGTCTGTGCAAAGACTTCATCAAAATAGACCACCTAACCCAAAGCTTGTGCCTGTAACATAATTTAGAGTTAGAAGTGTACATGAAATAGAAAATACATAAGTAGTGTAATTTTAGGTCCTCAATACTCAAATCTTGTAATTCTTTGTATTTTCGAATTGTGCCCTTACTTTTATCTTTCTCTTATGCTTTAAAACTTGTGTAGATAGTTTTTTTACTGTTTTGGTTAATACTTTAATACACTATGCATTATGACCACTTTTAGCCTATTCTAGTAACTAGTTTTAGATTTAGGTTCTAGGGTGTCATATTTTGAGTTCTAGGTTGTTTTTGTAGTGTGAGTTTCTAATTAGCATTATTTTACCATTCTTTGAAGTTTCTTAGGCTAGTTTAGTGCAATTTGCCAAATTTGATCATTCTAGTGCATTTCTAGTAGACCTTTTGAGGTTTTAGTAGTGATTTCAAGAAATTGTGTTAGTAATCAATTCTTGAGTCCATTCTTAGTCCTTTCTAAGTGGTAACAACTTGTGTAGATACTTTTAGGTGTCTTTTACAGATTGCACATCTTCATTCTTATCACATTTACCATGTTGTAGAGTAATTTTAGGTCCAAAAATAGTCAAATCTTGTATTTCTTTGTATTTTCGAATTGTGCCCTCATTTTTACCTTTCTTTTATGTTTTAAAACTTGTGTACATAGTTGTTTTATATTTTTGGTTAGCACTTTAATACACTATGCATTATGACCACTTTTAGCCTATTCTAGTAACTAGTTTTAAGTTCTAGGGTGTCATATTTTGAGTTCTAGGTTGTTTTTGTAGTGTGAATTTCTAATTAGCTAGGTTTTACCATTCTAAACTTGTTAGGACAATTTCTTTGAAGTTTCTTAGGCTAGTTTAGTGCATTTTGAAAATTTTGACCATTTTAGTGCATTTTTAGTGGTGAAAGAAGAAGGTTGGTGCTTCAGAGTACCTCCTCTCGATGTTGTATAGTTTGCATCAAGTTGTATTGCACCGTACACTCGTCCCTTTTTCTTCCCACCAACGATGTCGACCCAGCACTGTGTCCTACGGATGTTGTCTTCTGCATTACTCGCATCATCCGGTGTAGGAGCTGACCCATGTTCAGATCTAGTCTGTAAAAGTCTCGTAGAAAATTCTTCCTGTTCAAACATTAAAAGCAATGTTAAGGAATGATAGAATAACATAAATGAAAAATTACTAATAATGATAGTGTTATTTGCTTACATGAGTCTCCCGAGATCTTTCATCAACAAATTCATTTGTGCCCTTCCGAAGATGAGTCTGTGTAAAGACCTTATCAACATGGACCGCCTGTCCCAAAGCTTATGCATGTAACATAATTTTGAGTTAGAAGTATACATATGAAATAGAAAATACATAAGTTATATGAAAGAAACAGAAAAGTGATGAAATTTTACCATACGAATGGCATGCTCATGAATCCTGATGGACCCACCAGTATGCAGGGTGCCACCCTTTTCAGAAGCTTTGTTCCTCTGGGCTTTGGCACACTTATTGTGAAACTCTACTGAATTCCAATGAGCCAGTAAAGAGTTCCAAATATGCTCGCCCAACCAGTAAGGGCACTCCTCTGCATTGCGGGCATCCCTAAATATCTCTAACAGCCGATGAGATGCTTTCATGTGGAAATTTCTTTGTATCTGTGTTTCATGTTCAGGTTTCCACTGCACCTTCATCTATAATAATAAACATAACAAACATTAATTAATGAACATACTAAAATAAGAATGACAATTAATTTAATGGGTTGTTCACCTGAAAACGCTGCCAGAATGGCTTTTTGTCGTCATCAGGTATTGCTCCCTAAATAGGCCATGGACCCAAAAATTGTTGCTTAATTGATCGTGTGATGGCCTAGGAGGCAAACCTGGATGGAATGAACCTGCATATAAATAAATAAAAGTAATTTGAATTAAGGCAATCTTTAAACATCAAAATGGTTAAAAAAGGGATTAAAATCATACCCTTTACCATATGGCTCTATCCATGGGCGATCATGGAGGGGCGGGTCAGCATCTTCACCATCACCAATTGAATCTAGATCAGCAGATGATGTGACAATCTCAGAAGGCGATATACAAGATGAGGAAAGTATAGAAGTAGGGTCAGGGGGAGGAGATGGGGTAATAAGCACAGGGGGAGGAGTGGGGGTTATAATCACAAGAGGAGGAAGATGGTCTGTTGCAGGGGTAGGAGAAGGGTGTACTGTAGGGGTAGGAGTAGGGTGTACTGTAGGGGTAGGAGTAGGGTGTACTGTACGGGTAGGAGGAGGGTGTACTGTAGGGGTAGGAGGAAAGTGTACTACAAGGGTAGGAGAAGGCCCCACGGATGATGGATTGGGGGCAGTAGTGGTAGGTAGTGTAACAGGCACCCTAAGTACATACTTTGGTGCCTGTCGTTGCCTTTTTTTAGGCCTTGCTACCCCCTTTCCTTTATCAGGACATTCTGAACCTTGTCCTGTCATTACTGCATTGAAATAGTTACAAATAAAGTGAAACAATACAAAAGAATAAGGAAGGATCAGTACAAATTAAAGTGAATGTAAAATAATTGCATACAACTTTGCTTATGGTTTTTTACATAACTCTATTGAAATGATAGTTCAACTTGCTACAATAGATGTCCAACATTCAATCATCGTCATCATGATCTTCTTCTTCTTCTTCTTCTTCTTCTAATTCATCTCCATCACCATGAGGGTCGTGCAATGCGGTTATACGTTCAACTTCAATAATTTATTGTGGTTGTGACATTTGGTGAATTTGGTAGGCAACATCTTCCTCAACCTCATTTGAGTCAATGCGACCTCTAGGCTTGGTGTGTATTGCTATAGCCCAACCACGCTTGTCAATATTGCAGAACATGGATATGGCACATAATAAACCTGTCTGATATTAGTTGGTAGAGTGAAAGGATCAAACGGTCCATGTCTGAATCTTAGGTTGAGTTCGACAATCATAAACCTAGGATCCACTCTAGTACTAGCTCTAGAAGGATCAAACCATTCACAATAAAAAAGTACTACTCTGTTTGTAGAAGTAGTGTTGTTGTACTCTAGCTCATATATTTTATGAATGATGTCGTAGAAATCATCATAACAACCCTCTGTTAGGCCCTTGATGTACACACCACAATTTGTTGTTTTCTTTCCTTTAGACCATTCATGTGTATGGAATTTGTAACCATTGGTGAAGTAAGTGTGCCATTCTTTCATACATCTCATTGGCCAATTGGAGAGATGTCTTAACTCTTGAATTGTGGGAGTTAATGCCTGGTTAAAAACCTATAATGATACCAAAAAAATTTTAAAAGCAAGAGTCAAATTAACCATGCTCTAAACATGGGAAAAAGTACGAACCTGATTTCTAAACCATTTGGGAAACTCTGAGTGTATTCTAGCAAAAGCATTTCCTTCTGCGACTTGCTCAGCCACAAGAAATGATCTGGTACAAATGAAATGAATTAGTGTATAACAATTTAACCATTGGAAAGGTAAGAGTTGGATGATGACATACTCATGGTACGACTTAACTTCACTACAATTGATTAAGACATGTACATGAGCATAGTTGAATTCAGCATCAGTTAACCAATGAGTGAATTCTTTCCCTGCATGACGGCCTGATTGTCGGAAAACTGATAATGCACCTTGACGTGGTTCAGCTTGCCATTGCATTTCATTTCTAACATTAGTGGGGGGCAACATGAAGTTTTTGAAATAATGTGAACAAAAATATGTTGTCTCTCTATGCAAGTAAGCTGCACAAATTGAGCCTTCTACTCTAGCCTTATTTTTAACTGAACGTTTGGATTCTCCCATAAACCTTTCAAAGGGATACATCCACCTGTATTGCACAGGTCCCCCAAGCCAAGCTTCATATGCAAGATGAATTGGAAGATGCTCCATTGAATCAAAGAATAATTGGGATATTTTTTTCCATCTTTCTAAGGGAATTTTCCTTTAGTGTCGTGCAACATAAATCTTTAAAGAAGTTACTGATTTCTATCAGTGGATTTAACACGTACATTGACAAACAACTGAACGCAAGAGGGATGAAAGTCTCCATGAATACATGACAATCATGACTCTTCAACCCTTGAATAGAATCGTTCTGAACATTGGCACATCTGGACAAGTTAGAAGAATATTCATCTGGCATTCTAAGCTCCTTGATCCATCCACACACTACTCTTGCCTCGTCTTTTGACATGGTGTATTTTGCTTTTGGTTTTAAGAATCGGTTGTTACCTTGCGCCTTCAACTCTAAGTCTTTTCGTCCAAAATACAAAGGTAAATCTTTTCTTGCTTTGTCATTATCTTTTGTCTTACCAATAATATTCATAATTGTGTTGAAGACATTGTCAAAGAAATTTTTTTCTATGTGCATGACATCGATGTTATGTCTTAGCAAGTTGTCTTTCCAATAGGGAAGATCCCAAAATATGTTTCTTTTAGTCCAATTATGTCATTATCCAAACCCTTCTATCATATTCTGACTAGATTTAGTGACTTTTGGATAGTCTTTCACTCTTCTCAAACGTGTGATCCAGTCAACTTCGGCGGGGGCATATCCATTTCAACTTGCCCTTTGCGAAATGCCTTTTTGTTTCTTCTAAAGGGGTGATCAATGGGCAAGAACCGTCGATGACAGTCAAACCAACTACTTTTCCGACCATAACTCAATTGGAATGACTTTGTATGTTCCATGCAATGTGGACAAGCTAATCGACCATGCGTGCTCCAACTAGATAACATGCCATACGCTGGAAAGTCATTAATAGTCCACATCAAAGTTGTCCTCATAAGGAAATTTTGCTTCCTTGAAACATCATACATCCAAACACCATTCCATAGCTTCTTCAAATCATCAATCAAAGGCTCCAAATAAACATCAATCGCTGATTTGGGATTAGATGGTCCTGGTATTATACACGTTAAAAACATGTAAGGCTTTGTCATACACATCTCAGGTGGTAGATTGTATGGGGTAACTATCACCGGCCAACATGAATATGGTGATGCAGACGCCTGAATGTATGGGGTAAACCCATCAGAGCATAGACCAAGTCTCACGTTACGCGGTTCACTAGCAAAGGATGGATGTTTACGATTGAAGTGCTTCCAAGCTTCACCATCATAAGGATGACGTAAAACTCCTTTAGTTTTGTTACCATCATGCCATGTCATGTGTTGTGATGTTTGCATTGAAGTAAACATTCTTTGTAATCTTGGAATTATAGGCAAGTAGAACATTAACTTTAAGGGAATTGTTTTTTTTTTGCCTCCGTCCTGCATGCATCGTATGATATCGAGGAGAGCCATAAATTTTGCATTCAACCAACAATGCATCATTTTTGCCACTGTCATTGTCATAGAATAACATACATCCATTAACACAACAATCAATCTTCTTGGCTTCCAATCCTAGCTTTGAAACACATCTTTTGGCTTGATAATAATTCTTCAGCATAGAATTGTTTGGTGGTGTCAAATCTAACATCAATTTTGTATAGAAGTTCACTGCTTCATTGGGAACGTTCCAATTAGATTTACCAGCCATGAGTCTAATGGACACTAACAATTTTGACTCAGATGAACCTTCAAATATAGGTAGATTTGCCTCTGTCAGTAATTTGTAAAACCTCTGCATGGTTTCATTTGGAGACTCTTCATCATGACTATCGTTTGCTTCCATTTCATCATGTCGACGAAGAGCACTGTCGACCATCTCTTGCATATAGGCAAATTGATCTATCTCAGATGTGTGTACAATAGTATTCGAACCTGATGCAAGCCGATTTTAAGCTGCATTGGAGGTCGATGGAATTTCTTCACCATGAAATGTCCAAATCTTGTAATTAGGCATGAACCCATTTTGGTATAGGTGAACTTTGACGTCTTCATTTTTCAAAATCCTTGTACATTCGCACTTGATGCATGGGCATCGAATCCCTCCGTCAATAGCATAATATTGATATCGTCGAGTCATCTCCACAAATTCTTCAACTCCGATGACAAAAGATTCCTTCAAACCTCTCCTTTCGTTATAACAACAGTCGTACATCCATCCACGGTGGTTGGGAAAATGGACCATGTTCTGTGACAAGCCAAACAAAGGCAAACTTAGCCAAAACAGTAACACTGCATGTGACATAAGTAATAAACCAATTACTACTCAAGTCGAACATGGAAGGAAATTTGAACACTACTGTCATAAGCATACAATGTATATGCAAAGAGAAGTCCTCAGTATTGAAATGCCTTAGACATCCTAAGGGGTTGTGTATTAAAGTTGGGGGAGAAAACTTATTATTACTTAAGTTCTATTTTACAGAGTACTTCCACATATTTTGTAGGTTCTAAGTGTTTATAGTATTTTCACCCTTCTCATTCCATTGAGAATGTGTGTAGTACCATAGGTTTTTAAATGACTACTTAACTTAATCAAGTTGTAACCTAATAAATGAAATACAATATACATGAACATACAATATAAACATCAACATAATTTAGGCAATCAAATATCTATAAAAGCATGGATATATAATACATATTAACATAATTTAGGCAATCAAATAGCTATAAAAATATCTAGTGACAAACCAAATTTAGTGAAGAAGCAACTACACAATCACAATCAGCAAACCAATCCCTGGTGGGTTGCAGGCTTGGTAACAAATTTCTGCAAGGAAATAAAATTGCAAGATGTTCAGCCATGGTCAAAATGCCAAACAAATTCAGAAATGGAAAAATTGGACTAATGCAATCAATAGAAAATTGGTGGTTTGAGATTCAAAATCACACAACAACAGCTATAGATCAAAACTAACCACCTTAGGAAATTTGTTTGATGAAAACAAACATGTTAAAACTAAAATTTAAGCCAACCAAACTGCTACTCAAAATAACCTGTCTACTTCCCAAAATTGACTCAAAATTTGTGGTTTTGGAAGTGATTTTGTGCCTAATCCATTCTGACACTTTGGTAATTATTTCAACAGTTTTAATCAATCAAAATACACTTGTTTGAACTCTAATTAGGCACAAAATAGAATTGCAACTCAGATTCACTTTACAAGTTCCGAATATGGCTAAAATATGATGGTTTGACATACTAAATTGCATACAGGTCATTCAAACTTCATATCAATGGTTCTAACAACTTTAATACATCAATTTGGACTTGTTTAAACTTCCAAACATGACAGAATCATAGCAGAACGAAAAATGACATTTAATGACTCAATTATGCAAAATTTTGATGAACCACACATTAGGTATTTGAGGTTTATGGAATTCATTGCTTTTGAATAGGTTCCTAGGTCCATTTCAGTACTTTAGACATGTTAGGATGTTCACATTAGTTAAAATAAGTGTACATTAGGTCTGGTTGCAAATTCTCACCTTTTAAGCATACTTTTTAGGTTCCAACTACTCAAATTTTGAGTTCTGCCTAATTCTTTGCTTTTGAATAGTTTTCTAGGTCCATTTCACTACTCTAGACATATTAGGATGTTCACATTAGTTAAAATATGTGTACCTTAGGTCTGCTAGCAAATTCTCACATGTTAAGCACACTTTTTAGGTTCCAACTACTCAAATTTTGAGTTCTACTTAATTCTTTGTTTTTGAATAGTTTCCTAGGTCCATTTCACTACTCTAGACATGTGAGGATGTTCACATTAGTTAAAATAAGTGTACATTAGGTCTGGTTGCAAATTCTCACTATTTAAGCACACTTTTTAGGTTTCAACTACTCAAATTTTGAGTTCTGCCTAATTCTTTGCTTTTGGAAAGTTTCCTAGGTCCATTTCACTACTCTAGACATGTTAGGATGTTCACATTAGTTAAAATAAGTGTACATTAGGTCTGGTTGCAAATTCTCTCCTTTTAAGCACACTTTTTAGGTTCCAACTACTGAAAATTTGAGTTCTGCATAATTCTTTTCTCTTGAATAGTTTCCTAGGTCCATGGCACTACTCAAGACATGTTAGGATGTTCACATTAGTTAAAATAAGTGTACATTAGGTCTGGCTGCAAATTCTCACCTTTTAAGTACAATTTTTAGGTTCCAACTACTCAAATTTTGAGTTCTGCCTAATTCTTTGCTTTTGAATAATTTCCTAGGTCCTTTTCACTACTCTAGACATGTTAGGATGTTCACATTAGTTAAAATAAGGGTACATTAGGTTTGGTTGCGAATTCTCACCTTTTAAGCACACTTTTTGAGTAGACATTTTAGGATGTTAGTACTTTAATAGACTTTGCATTCTAAGTTGTCATATTTTGAATTTTAGGTATTTTTTGTAGTGTGAGTTCTTAATTATATAGGTTTTACCATTCTAAACTTGTTAGGATTCTTTCTTTCTAGTTTATTTTCCTAGTTTAGTACAAATTGCAATTGTAGGACACCTTTTTTGAGGTTTGAGTAGTGATTTTTAGCTACTTCATCTACTTTTTTAGGTTTCAAGTAGGAAAACTTTGAGATTTAGCTACTTAATCTATTTTAACATGTTTCTTAGCTTCCTTTAACAACTTTAAACTTGTTAGGCCGTGTAGAATACACACTTTTGGGTTACTTTAGAACAATTCCCATTTTCTCACCTATTTAGTAAACTTTTAGGTTTAAGTAGCCAAATTTTGAGATTTAGCTTCTTGATCCAATTTGACATCTTTCTTAGCTTTATTTAAGTACTTTAAATTGTTAGGATAACAACATTACACATTCTTAGGTTTCTTTAGGTCAATTTCGAAATTGTCACCTATTTAGCACACTTTTTAGGTTTTAAGTAGTATAATATTAGGTCCTTAATAGTCAAATCTTGTATTTCTTTGTATTTTCGAATTGTTCCCTTATTTTTATCTTTCTTTTATGTTTTAAAACTTGTGTAGATAGTTTTTTTACTGTTTTGGTTAATACTTTAATACACCATGCATTATGACCACTTTTAGCCTATTCTAGTAACTAGCTTTAGGTTCTAGGGTGTCATATTTTGAGTTCTAAGTTGTTTTTGTAGTGTGAGTTTCTAATTAGCTAGGTTTTACCATTCTAAACTTGTTAGGATAGTTTCGTAGAAGTTTCATAAGCTAGTTTAGTGTAGTTTGCAAAGTTTAACCATCATTTACTCTAGCTCATTTTGAAGAAGAAAAAGCTGTAGTGGGTGCCAATTTTCCTACACAAGTCATTTTGTGCTATATCGCAGTTTAAAAAAGTCCTAAATGTTGTTTTAAATTTGTTAGAACATTCAAATTGAAGTCAGATTCATCTATGTGCAAAATAGCATATTCAAACCTCATTTTTTTGTGAAATTGGGAACTAGAAGGGTGAATTTGCTATACAGTTTGGTTTTGAACCCAATTAGAGTTCAAACAAGTTTAAATTGATGAATTAAAGTTGCTGAATGTATTACCACAGTGTTAGAATCATTTGTGGATGAATTAAAGTGCTGAAAATTCCATTTTGCCTAATCTGAGTGCATTAACAACAAATAGAACACTCATTTTTCTAAGCTTTGTGTGCCTAACTTGGCCTCATATCTTTGGAAATAAGAGAGATTATTATGTGGATAGTTTTTAAACACATAACAGTCATTTTTTATTTGAAAAGCCAAAACTGTTTACACTCATTTTGAGTGTTGAATTAACTTTGATAAGGTGGTCCAAAATTGTTACACTCATTATGACCAGTTTCAAGAAGTGTTGTTCTGGCTGTTTCAAATCAAACACATTAGTTGTTTCCATGTGGTAGGAACTCAGTGGAGCACTCATGATCAAAGGAAAGTGTTGGTGAGTAGTGCACATATGTTGTTGACTGATTCATTATGGTAGAAGAGGATACATTAAACTTGGATTGGATTTAAATGGGGTTTAAGTTGATTGTTGGAAATAACTTAAGAGGGAAAAGTAAAATGCAGAGTGGGATACCAGTAAAGAGAATTATGGAGGAGTTGCTCCAGGGTTGCCGCAAATGAGAGTAGAATGATTGGTGTGATATAGGTTGCATTTGTAAGTAAAGAAAGAGAACTTAGTATTAGGGGATGGTCTCACAACATAAAAGAAGTTGAAGATAAAAAGATGAGTGATGAAGTTAAGTATTTTACATGGTTTTCTTGAACCTTGTACAGGTTACATTGTAGGTGTTATCAAAGTAAGAAATAGAAAGGAATGAGATGAAGATGATGAAAGTTGAATTGGTGAAGAATGGGGAGAATGAGGCTATATGCGAGATGTTGATGTAGAGGGTTGGGTTTAATTGAAGTTAAGTGGGGGGAGAGAATGCTTTTGGCCTAGCTTCAGCCCTAAACACAATGAAGCTATACTTCGATATTTTTAAGGGTGTTGTGATGGTCTTCTTCCAAGAGGCCATTTCGGTGGAAGGGTGAAGAACAAGGTGTGGAAGGGTAAGGAGAATATGCAGCAGAGAGAACACAAGAGAGGAGAAAGAGAAAGAGAGATAAAAGGTTTTGATGATAATAAGCTCCCATAAACCTTTAGTGGATTAAGCATACATAACTTAATTTTATAACCATTCCAAGCAACTTAAATGAAATAAGACAAAAAAATAAATAAATTGATGACCATAATACTACTATAATTCCAATTAAGGTTTATACGTATTTAAGTGGACGTTTCATAATCATTAATCAAGGGTGCATGGTCCTTACTATTCAAGACTTCCACCAATAATACACAAGCAAGTCCAAAGTATAAGGTCATCAAATCAGATGTTATGAATTATAAACATATTACACAATGACAAAGCACTAAAGGTTATCATATCATTCATACCATCACTGACCAATTGTGTAAACAAAGAAATTACTTAATACAGACAAAGGGAAATATGCACACACCAATTACTCAAGTTGTAGTAAAGAATGATGTCTATGTTCACCTTCAATGTGCCTCACCAATGGCCTGGAAAACGCTGGACAGTCAGTGCCCACAATGAATTTGACAAATGAAAGACACATGACACAAACTTAGACTCTAGTATGGAACCAAGGGAACCAGACTCAGATGAACTCATTCACTTCTTCTCATCGTTAGAAAATGGAAGCAAATTGAATAGAAAACAGGGGCATCAATTTTCAATGTTACAACTTACCTCCACAGCAAGAACTCTCTACAACCTCCCTCGACGAATGCAGGATGGACTCCGGCAACCTTCGTTCACCACGGCAACAAAGGAAAAGTGAGCTCCAAACCTCGTAGCAACGTCCCTCAACCAATATAATCCAAGGATAGTGTCAATCGTTGACGACCAACCCTTGACCACTAGCCCTTGCCTCACGATAGCATCCTCCTAAACCACAATTTAGGGCAATGAATGTAGCGAACGACCTATGCCAATGAAGGTTGGGAAAAACAACAACAATGGTGAATACAAACACAAAAATCAATGGGGAAAGGGAACTGTGAAATTGCAAATGAGCGAGGGAATACCCAAAATTTGGGTTAAGTCATCGTTCACAATACCGAAGGCTGCTACTCGTCAATAAATTACGGCACCGCAAATTATCGAAGGACACTTGGCCATCGGTAATTAGTCGCCGATAATAAGCGTTTTTCCTGTAGTGTGCTTCATTCTCTAAAGCTTTTTGAGGTATCTTGTTTCGCCATTGATGTACACCATGTTAAGGTCAGCTGGTTGTGGCTTCTATTGAACTCCATTGCCTTAGTTCATCCACAAAGTCAGTTGCCCTAGGTTAGTCGCAAACTCCCTTACACTTGCTTGTCTCAAACAAGTGTGACAACAAACATTGAGAGCAAGGTTATTATGCAATATGTTATGTAGAATTGATTATATCCTATCTTATGAATGTAAACATGATATGAATATAAACAAGTGTAAATCAATGCTAATTGAAGATTAAAACTAAGAATTAACAAATATAACAAGTTCATAATTAAGTTCATAAAACTAGAAACTAGAAATATATTATGAGATTTTAGCTACTTTCAAAAACCTCTTTATTATAATCGATTATCTTAAGTGCTAATCAATTATTGCCGAGTGTAAGAATAGTTAGGCCTTATTTCTCCAACCAAGAGGGAGGGGGTGAATTGGTTCTTATTGAAAATATGTTCTTTTATTTATTTTTGGAAAATATTTAGCATTTTCTTGAACACACAAGACAATAAAGAATATAATGCAGTAAAAGAGTCAAGGGATAGAAAACAAACACAAAGTCGCTATCTCCGAAAGCTTCCAGAAACACGATTTTTGGCGACTCTGCATGGTGGCCGGCGTCGCCGCTATCTCTGCATTCAAAGCCGCAACAACTGCCATGTTGGTCTCCATGGAAGCAGCCTCTGATTTCTACATTGAAGCAAAGAGGGAGGTGCAGTGAATTTCAAAGAATAACAAGACAGAAAGAAATGGGAAGAGGAAGAAGAAAAGGGAAGGAAGAGAAGGGAAAGGTGAGAGTGGTCTGAATGCTTGATTGAACAACTGCATAGAGGCGAGCAAAGGCGTCGCCACCATAGGCATTTTGCTCACGCTACTTGTCGATGTCATAAACGAGAGTGAAGAAGAGAGGGTTCTCAAGGGAAGAGAAATTAGGGCTTGCAAAAACGAAAGTGAAAAAACATCGAGGGTTAGAGATATTGAGAATGAAATATTATGACAAGTTTTTTAAAACCAGTCATGATAAGTTATCAAAATTTTTGATCATGTTGTTTATTATAAGTATTGTCCATAATCCGTTATAATACATTTTGAACTTATTTAAAAGTTTGTCACCTTGTTGTGTATATTATGATTGATATTTATAACTCCATCACAATACGTTTTGAATTTATTTACAAGTTTGTTACCGTGTTGTATATTATGACTGATATCTATAACTGCGTCAAAATATGTCTTACATTTATTACAATATTATCACCGGTCAACCTATTATGATGGATGGTTTTTACCTGTCATAATAGGTCCTCATGTAATGCTAATTTTAAAATGTAATATGCTTATTAAAAGAATTGGGAACGCAGTCATTATAAATAAACAAAAGGCATGAGAAGCAGTAAACCTCCCACTTTTTTTATGCAACTAATACTTTTGAGAAACAATTTTTTTTAAAGATAATTTCAACTATATTTTTCATATACTAACGGTGCTTATAATTAATTTTCTGAGAATCCAAGAGATTGTGTTGTGATTTTCTTTTCGTGTGAATTGGTTCTAGATTCTTTGATTTTCTTTGTTAACGGGAAGTATTTCAGAGTATTTCCTATTATGAAATAAATAGTTGATTTGGTTTGTATTGTCTTGGAGTGTTTAAAAAATAGAAGATATTACCTTTAGTGCATTCAAAAGCATATATAAATATTAGAAAGGAATTAGTTTTTTAACTTTCTATAGTTATCCGTAGGTTTCTTTGATTAAATTTTGGTTACTTTTTATAAATGTAATGCTTATTAAAAGAATTGGGAACGCAGTCATTAGCCTTGCATTGCAGGATTGGAAGTAAAAGCAAAGAGAAGTTTCTCATGCTAGAAAATTGTTGATGAATAAAAAAATTATTGGCGCAGTGGGAAAAGATTTTATAATTATTATGAAGTCTGGTGAATTGATAGCAACTTTGACGAGGCTAATGCATTTTTGATTAAATTATAATTTAAGAATATTAGAGAAGAACAAGTACGTAGTCGGTAAAAGGGCGATTGGACGAGGTATTTAGTTTGACGTGGAACATGTTGCTAGTAATAAAGAATGGTTCTTCACCTAATAAAAAAGGTAAAGATGAATGATAAGGTAGACAAAGGGTTCATCCCTATAAATAGCAAAGCGCAAACAAGTAAATTCATAGAGAAATAGAGTGCAGAAGCAAAATGAAAGGTGTGTATTTCCTTATTGTGACCATCTTGGCTTTAACGTCGTCCATTGTCTCTGCCTATGATCCAAGCCCTCTGCAAGATTTTTGTGTGGCTTTGAATGACACCAAGAATAATGCTGGTACGTATATAGAAATAAATTATTTAGATGATGGGGTAAGATTATTAGTATTAGATGATATTGAAAAGTTTTTGTGGTGAATTTGCAGTATTTGTGAATGGAAAAGTTTGCAAAGACCCAAAAGCAGTGAAAGCAGAAGATTTCTTCAGACACGTGGAAGCTGGGAATACATCGAACCCACTTGGTGCACAAGTGAGTCAAGTGTTTGTTGATCAGCTAGCAGGATTGAACACACTTGGCATATCTATGGCTCGTATAGATTTTGCACCAAAGGGTTTAAACGCTCCCCACACTCACCCTCGGGCCACAGAGATCCTTTTTGTTGTTGAGGGAACTCTTTATGTTGGATTTGTGAGTTCCAATCAAGATGGAAACCGTCTCTTTACCAAAGTGTTGAACAAGGGTGATGTCTTTGTCTTCCCAATTGGTCTCATTCATTTCCAACTGAATGTGGGCTATGGCAATGCTGTTGCCATCGCTGCTCTCAGCAGTCAAAATCCAGGAACTATCACTATTGCCAACGCTTTGTTTAAGTCCAATCCATCTATTTCTTCTCAGGTTCTTACCAAAGCCTTCCAAGTCGATAAGAGCATAATTGATTACCTTCAAAAGCAATTCTGGACTGACAACAACCACTAGTTCATTATTCATTCACTATTCATTTCCTCTTTCTACCCATAATTTCTTTATGCAATAAATCAAAATTATTTGTATCTTCTTTCTGCTGTATTTCCAGTTCAATTTAATTTCTTATATAAGATTAACATCCTACTTTGCGATGGAGAAGATGTGGAAGAAGCAGTGACAACTATAAAACATGCAACTTTAATGTATATCAGAGTGTAATAACAAAGATTCAGAGTCACCATTATAGATAAAATTTTCAATCAAATAACTTTAACATAACCCTAACATAATTCTATAAATCAAATATGTTAGGTTGCACTCAATTTCTTTTAGATAGGAGATGATGGATAACCATCAAGATTATAAATTAAACTTGTTTAATCCATCAGTAATGCAGAATATATTTAAAATACTTACATTTTATTTTTAACCTAAAAATGAAAACTTACACATATATTCACTTATCTTGCAAGTTCTACTCATAGTTTCTGTCAACTTTTATCTATGTATATTCGATTCTTATCAAAATCTTTTATCAAAGAAAAATAGTATATATTTCTTCTCCAAAAATTCACCTTAAATCGTTTAAAGGAGGAATATTCAGTTATAATAATTTTAATTATTAGTTTTTATTATCATAATTTTTTTCAAGGATTTTAAATTAATATTTTTCCCAAATAATAATAATAATAATATTAACATTAAGATAACGTATGTTAATAAAAAAATTAAAACCCTGAATAAGCAAATATGCTCTTAGATAAAATTTAGATTGAGTTGAAAGTGAATTTCTTACATTTTCACTGTTTTTCTCATTTCAATACTTACAATATATTCGTTATCATTTTTACTCTTTAAACTGCATTTTAAATGCTGTAATATTGATGAAATAACCAAAATATATATAATACATATTCAAAACTGTTTTAGATATGTCTCACCTTTTTGTTTTGGTTATCCACGGTGAAGTATGACTTCATCATATGCGTTAACTATTAAATTTATATATCCACACGGAATCATTTTAAATTAAGACCAAAACAAATGCAGGAAGGAAGGAGTACAAAGTCAAAAGGTATATCTTAATACGTTAAATTTCTAATTTGTGGTCCTCCTGTGAATGTACCAGCAAGTTTATTGGTGTAATAAACTTGTACGGAAACATCTGATGATATATAAACAATTTTGTTTATTAGTCTCGAATACTTATAGCATTAAACTTTCCTACCATTCGGAGATGAGGTTTGTTTAGGTCCTCCTACATTCGTATGTACTAATTGTAGTTTGTTTGTTGTTTTCTAAGATTTGTCTTTTGGAAAAGGTAACGTCGTTTGTTTTTCAAATTGCAAAGTTACGCATACGAGTGATTTCTCTTCTAATTCGGGCAGTCCCTGTACCTGTATATTGTCTTCAACCTTGTGCAGAACAAACTGCTCTTCATCAATCAAATTCAAGGCAAGCCCTTCTACCTGCATATTGCCTTGAACTCTGAATAATTCTTTATTATTTGAATATTTAATCATGTAGATTTTATCTTGAAATAGAAATTTATAGTCTTTCTCTAGAAGTTGGACAACCCTCAACATGTTTTGGTAAATTTCAAGAACATATAGAACATCAGTAAATAATTTCAAACATATGCAACCTTCGATCGCGATGGTTCCTTTGCCCTTCACTGCTATTCTTGCTCCATTTTCGATTATGACTTTTGTGTTGTAGGTTGCATCAAGATCTTTGAATAATTCTTCATCGCAAGTCATGTGGTTCGTGCAACCACTATCAATTAGCCATCTTTATGTTGATCTTGCAGTAGCAAAGCAAGAAACCACAAAAAGTACTTCTTCTTCACCCTCTTCAACAACTTCTTACATTCTTTTGTTTCTTTGATGACTTGTAGATTTTCTCCATATGTCTTAGTTGTCCACATTTATGGCATTTCAAATCTGGCCTCCACCAACACTTTGTTTGTGGATGATTGTTTTTCTTACAAAAAGGACATGATGAAAAAACATGTGAGGATTTGTTATCATTTTTGTGGTTGAAACTTCTTGACTTGCCCTTTTTTTTCAGCAATTTAGCTGTCAAAGCCCCTTCAATATGACCTTCTTCTCTCATGAGTCTTCTTTGTTCTGGAGCCTGAAGTGCGGTCAAATGTTCTACCAAAGTAATAGTAAAAAGATCTTTTGAGTTCTCCAAGAAAGTCAATGTGGCTTCATACTACAAGAAAAACTGGAATTACCTACTGATAGTTACATACGGATTTTATATACAGATTTAGAAAAATAAATTATATACGGCTTTTTACCTACCGATAATCCATATATAATATTTGTTTGTAAGTAAAGCGTTTTGTGGCGGAAAAGTTTTCTAAGGATTGAATATGTATATACTGGACTCCAATATGTACGTAATTAAAAGTGAGTCTTTCCTACCAAAATTACATACAGATCTAAAAAAGATTTTATTAAAAGAAAAAATAATGAAGTATTTGTCTTCCGGACACTAGTACAAAAACAACCTATAACGTCGAATATTTTTGGCCTTTCACGTCGAATTCGAGAACGACGTTATAGCGGAGACGTTAAATTTATGTCGAATTTTTTAAATTCAACGTTAATTTAACGTCAAATTTTGTCAATATACGACGTTAATTTAACGTCAAATTTTGTTAATATACGACGTTAATCAATTTTTTATATTTTTTTTAACTAATTGTGATCCTTTTTTACAGCTCTACGAGACCTGAAAAGTAGGAAAAACAAACAATTTTCAGTTTTTGGTATTTTATAAAGCATGAACTATGAACAGTAATATATGATCAATCAAAGAACAATAACAAACAACAAAGAAGTTCAATCATACAACAAGTTCAATCAAACAATAACAACAAAGAAGTTCAACCAAACAACAACATCAACAAACAAGTTCAACCAAACAACAACAGCAACAAACAAGTTCAACAAAAAAATAACAAACAAGTTATCAACAAATAAGTTCTTCGAAACGAAAACGAAAACTAGCCTGAGTTCATCGTAATAAAGTGTTGCCTCCAGTGAGAGAGAAAGCATAATGTGTCTATGAAGGACAAGAACACAAAAATAATCAGTGAAAACAAATGAAAATCATACCCAAAGTAGTTAATTAACATGCATTTGTATCAAAAGAAAGAAAGATTACATGTGATGGTCGTCAAACTTCGTTCAAAAAAAGTTTGAGCAGAGAAAGAGGTCCTGCGCGCTAAGATAAAGTGAATGAATTTTCAATCTCCCGCTCAAATTTTTTTTGAATTCACTAACCTTTTAACGTCTAACGTTGGGACATTCAACGTTTTATATTCTTTTACGTCGAATTACAATTCTAAACGACGTTTAATAATTGCATTTATTTACAAAAACTTGGGCACCTTGTACTTTTGCACTGATCAATCTCTTTTTGAGAGAATTGGAATAGTATGGCCAGCCTAGACTTGGACTCTAAATTGTATTGTACGGAAATATTTGATGATATATAAACAATTTTGTTTATTATCCTTTTTCTAACCTCGTTTGTTTTTCAAATTGCAAAGTTGCGTATACAGGTGATTTCTCGTTCAATTCGGACAACACTTGTATCTACGCTTCAACCTTGTGTAGAGCAAACTTCTCTTCATCAATCAAATTCAAGGCAAGCCCTTGTACCTGAATATTGCCTTGAACTCAGAATAATTCTTTATTATTTGAATATTTAATCATGTAGGAATTATTTGAATATTTGATGACTTGCAGATTTTCTCCACATGTCCTAATTGTCCATATTTATGGCATTTCACATCTGGCCTCCACCAACACTTTGTTTGTGGATGATTTTTTTTCTTACAAAAAAGACATGATGAAAAAATATGCATTAGTGTAGTCAAGAGAAATGACAGCGGTTATTTTCGCCCATAGGTAGCGGTTCTGGAACTGAGGCATATATAGGGGAGGTAAAAAGTCTACCCCTTTTTACCTCGATTGTAGACCGAGACAAAAGGGGTAGGATTTTGCCTCGGTTCAAAAGTAACCGAGGCCATAGGATTTTGCCCCCCCCCCTTTTTTTAAAGGACTTTTCCCCTCGGTTCTCTTTTGAACCGAGGCAATATCTTGGAAAATTCAATAAAAAAATTCTAGCCAATAAAATAAATTTAATACTCAAATATCAAATCAAACTATTTATTATACCTAATGATTCCCCTGATGAATACTAACAGCTTTCTAATTCCAAGAACTACTAATAACTGAGGAGTGAGATAATAAGAGATAAGATCTTGACAATTGAAGGGACAAGAAGATTCAAAATTACAAGAAAAGTATTTAAAAAATTGCGAACTCAAGGATTTTCATGACAGTCTCTGCTGCCTCAGTAAAATGGCCACATTTGATATAGCGTCTTTACAACCATGATAGACTTTTCTTCTTCTACGACGAGCTCGCAAGGTCCAACCTTGCCATAGCCTTGCTGTGGCATTGCCTCTTTCTGTGAAGCACAAATGGCAAAAACAATGTCATAAAGATCTCCATCAGCTTCCTTACCCAGAAGCTTCATCTCCCAAAACTGTCTCTCTGCCTCAATTCCATGACCAGCACAAATGTACATAGCAAGAGCCTCTCATGAACTACTCCATATAGGGATGGGCTGCCATCTTGTATTACCCAATTGGACAATCGCACTCGCCAGAAGATTGGATTGATACTTTTCATCAAGCTCAACATCTTCTAGATCTAACTTGGTCACCAACCCGACCCTTGTGAAGCTTTTCAACTTGTGCAGAGCTTTGGCAAATTCATTCGGTTCTTTAACCACCGCAGTCATTGCAACAAGGTAACTATAGACCTCCGACCTCAAGCCAGATTCTCTAAACTGAATCACTAATCTAACTGCACTTCTATAGTCACCCCTGCCTTCAAAAGAAAACACTCAATATTAACACTTCCGAAGATAGTCCTGAAATGAAACCGTAACAAGTATCCCAAAACAGTGATAAACAGTGGGACAATACATTATCATCATCTTCATATTGTTCCACACTTCATATCAGACAAAGGCAACTAACACAACCGAGTGATGCAAACTAGAAAATGTGAATAACAAGCTATTTAACATCGTCTAAGTCAAGGGAACCAAATGATAAGTAACCATCAGAATGACTCGTCCAACTAAGGCTTTACTCAATACTATATTCAATGTTTCAAACAAGAGCTAACTAACTATCCAACAAAGTGAAAATAATCGAATAGCAACTACTTACTATCATCTTCCAAGCAAGATACCCGGTTAGCCCTCCTTTATGCCATTCTTTGTCCTCCGAAGCATAAGGGATTTCGCGCCTCAAAACCTCTTCCATAAGAAAGACAACTCCTTCCTTCTCCCCCATTTCCCAGTACAAGGAAATCACCTTTTCAATCATGCTAAAACCTAGCCTCAAACCAACGCAATCCATGTCCACGAGCAAGTCAACCACATCACCCACACCATGTTGTTCCTGAATCAATCTCTTCACCCAACCGCACTTTGGTTAGTCTTTGAAAATCGTCAAGGGCAACGACATCACATTCTCATCGACGTTGTCGTCCTCTGCCTCCGAATCGGAGCCAAACGGTCTTGCTGCAACTTCATCCATGGGGGTTGAGGGCTCGAGAGCAGGCTGGACCGGGTGCTAAATATCACACAATCATCACTAAACCATAACATCCATGCAAATACAAATATCCTCATCACGCCAAATGACTTACAACCAGTCATTCATTTAAAACATCAAACAAAATTCAATTCACTAGCCATAAACCTCTTTTGCACACCATCACAAATACCATAAACAAACAACATGGTTACGTAGAAACACATTATTAATGGTTGCTACATGGTGGTTGTTAATGAATCGACAAGTGTACCAAATCGTATCAAGTAATAAACATGGTAAGACCAAGTATCGTTTCCCAAGAGACTCACGCCTAGACATTTATGTGATTTCTTGATTAAATAAGACTTAAAAACAAACTCTTTTGGTTTAAAATGAAACTACAGGAAAATAAATATGCATGCAATTTGATCAATTGAATAGAAGCATAGAAATGAACGGATGAATTTAATATGAGATGGTTATGTTGTTGGGGTTAGATTTCACCTAGCTTACTCTCATGTATAAACAAATTCTACTTCTTCATTAATGTCAATGTCACTATATATCTAAAATACTTAAAACCCGATTTCTCGACGAAGAAAGTCTATCCTTAATTACTAGGTCACAATTTCTTGCATCCCTAATAATTAATTATGCATTACGATTAGTAGCTTAAGACAACCAAAACTCATATCTCCATTCTTGAGAAATATTGCTTTTGGGAGCAATTCTCCATAGCCTAAATTGTAAGATACCCTTTGGTATTCATGCAAATCATACATCATACTACGAATGAGTTAAACAAAACAAGCATTGAACAAAGAAGAATTACCCTAACAATTAATGAAAGAAGAATATATAATTAATAATCAATTCCAATACATGAGAGTTCACAAAGGTTTACAACATTCCCAACAACAAATGGAATTTAGTTCACTATTATCATGGTGAAACTAGATGAACAATGGAAAAGAATGAGATAGAAAAACCCTAAAAGTTGAAGATGGAAGCTCCCGCATCCAAATCTGCCTCCAAGGAGCGAAAAAGTGTGTTTATGTGCCTCTTATGCGAAAAGATACCAACCCTAGGATGTCCAAGTCCTTAAATAGATCGAAATAGAAAATAGAAACACAGCCCAAGCTCGTATCGCCAGCGCTCAGCGCCCCACTTAGGGCGCTTAGGTGTGAAACATCGAATACTGGCGCTCAACGCCCCTGAAAGGGCACCCGAGCGTGCTGCAACACTTTAAAATGGCGCTCAACGGTACTGGAGTGGCGCTCAACGCTACTTTTTTCTAGGTTCCACCGCTCAGCGGTACAAACTGGCGCTCAGCGCCAACGGCAACACTTTAGTACTCTCTTTTTTGTTGTTTTGTTGTCCTTTTGAGTTCCAACTCCTCGATACTTTTGCTCGTCTTCTAAATCATTCAATAACCTACAAAATTAAGGCAATTTAGTGATAAAATCATTATGTATAACCTTAATTCTCTTATTCATAAAACTAAAGCAAAAACATGAGTTAAAGCAAGTCTAAATCACAAAGGGTGCATTTAGTATCAAAATTGAATCATAGATAATTGTAATCTCAACCGTTATCAGTGGTATCCGAACAATTCATGCATCAATTTATACTCTTAAATCCTCTCAGTTGCTCTAAAAACCATGTATCCCATTTAAGATCTCAAACTAAAGTACTTGGAAAACACTAGAAGGGGGTTGAATATTGTTAATGAAAATTTTTTCGCAACTAATGTAATAGCACTTTAGTCGAGGATTGAAAGACTTTACACAAATAGTTATATGCTCGACTTTAGAAAACAAAATAATCTTTTCAAGTGCTTTTCAGTTGTTAAAATATTTATACGACAACATTTTAATAAAACTTCCTTTTTAATAACAATTTTTTTAACGGATGAAGCGTTTATATCAAAAGTAAGTATAATTGCGGATTTTGTAATAGTAGCGTTGAAGAGAATGAATAAGCACACAATCAGTTTTATACTAGTTCACTCCACCGAGCTACGTCCAGTCTCCTCTAATACCTTAGAGACTTCCACTATTATCTTCAACAAAAATACAAGTAAGGGTTTTCACCACTCCTGGTATCCCTAGTCAACGAATAACCTTAGTTACCCTAACTAGTTGAGTTCCACCCTTTATTGGTTGTGCAGTATTCTTCACCACTTCTGGTATCCCTAGACACTCCTGGTATCAACCTGATACACCATCTAGTTTAGTTTCACCCATTCCTCGTTTCCACTAGATAATCTTTGTATACCCGATACGCTACCTAGTAATCCTTTAACTCAATTGAGTTAATCAGCAAGTGTTTTAATTCTCTTTAGAATATGCAATCAAAAAAATTTCTTACAAGTTTTTATATGATTACTCTCCCAAAGAGGATATATGTTCAATAAATTCAATCTAACAAACTCGCTGAGTGGTTTTCTTTCTTCTCTCTTCTTAAAAAAGTACGATAATATTTACAGTGTTAAACGACTTGATTTCCTAGCATTAGATGAACTCATAGTAAACGACCTTTGTGATGATCGCTAGATAACTCAACATGCTTGCGTACTAAATTTTTATCCTCTTTTAAATTAGTCAAGTTCATCATGAAACTATGTGACACCTAGTCAGGGGTGTTACAAGTATTCTTTTCTAACTCACTCCTAACTCAACTAAGTATTTTTTTTTTCAAGGCACTCTTAGCTCTATTAAGTATTATTTCCTAGGTCACTCCTATCTCAACACGAGTATGATTGATCTTACTAATGTATTCTTTCTATAAGTATAACTTTTTACTTAACACAAATATTATTTCAATTCCTAGACACTCCTAGTTGACTTCATTCAAATATTCTTTTTACAAAACCATTTTGGTCTTAAGCAAGTATTATTTCACTAGTCACTCCTAACTAAGATGTAGAGGTTAAGAATTTTGTATTTACCAATCACACTCTAGCTTAGTAAGTGAACACAATCATGTACTAATGTGTGTGAGATTTAAACATTCTTCCTTCTAGCTTGCTGAATTGAACAATAACAATGTTCATCTATAAAGTTTTTGATCGCTTTGAACTTCTAGCAGTGTTTTTAAACTTTTGCATAATCTCTCTTCCTCTCCCTCTCTTGCTCTCTCTTGTTCTCTCTCTCGCTCTCTCTCGCTCTCTCTCGCTCTCTCTCTCACTCTCTCTCTCGCTCTCTCTCTATCTCGCTCTTTCACTTTCTCTTCCTCTTTCCCTCCTTCGCTCTCCTCCTCTCTATATATTTCCCTCTCTCTCGCTCTCTCGCTTTCTCACTTACTATTTCTCTCCTGCTCTCTCTCTTCATCTCTTTCTCCCTTTTGCTTTCTATCTCTCTCCATCTCACTCTTTCTCTCTAGCTTTATCTCTAACACCCTATCTCTCTCCCCATCTCTCTCCTTCTCTCTATATCTCTCACTCTCTCTATCTTTCTCTCCATCTCGCTTTCTCTCTCTCCATCTCGCTCTCTCTCACTCCCTTTCTCTTTCCTTCTCTCTTTCACCATGTTGCAATAAATATTTTTTCTTCATTTTTCTAAAGTCCTAATACTCCATGCTGCATATCTTCTTCTTAGACAATGTGTATTTTCTTAAATTAGGTTAAATTACAATGTTGTATGAAAGTGACAATTCTGTCAAAGTTGATAATGTTTTATCAAGGATTTGGTGAAGAAAAATAACTTTTAACTCTTAATTCGAGTGATCTAATGAAGTGTCATATTCTTTTACAAACATATCTTTAACAAAAATCATAAAATAAGTATATATTTTTCATGTGATGCTAGATTAGCTCACTTTCGTGTGCTTTTATAGTTTGAGTGTTTTGATGTTTATTAAACATTGTTGAAAATAAAATGACTTAGTTTCAACACCAAGAGGGGGTTGAATTGGTGAAACACAAAAATCAAAGTCTTTTAAAATCTTTTTCGTGAAAGGGATGAGCTTTCAAAAGTTTCTTGAATCGCAAAGAAAAAGATTTTTATAGTGCAGCGGAAATAGTTGACTACGTGAAAAGTAAAGTCGACTTTGAAATGTAAAAGTGCAGGGATAGAGAATTCAAACGCAGGTTTTTATATTAGTTCGGCCAAACTGCCTACATCCAGTGTCCTTCCAATCCCAAAAAGTAAATGCATTATAATGATCAGGGTTTTTACCACAAGGTTTCTATAGCGACCTCCACGTCAAAATATAAAACACCTCTCTAACCCTCTAACCAAAATATAGGCATATATATACAAAGAACAACAACAAGATATCCCCTCTCCTGTAGTCTTTAATCACTTTGATCAATCCTCAAAGTCCTAGAACGCAACACGTCTTCTTCCTGTAGTCACAACAGGGCAGCCACAATCTTCACAAGATTGAGAAAAGAAGTTGATCACGTATCAGACACCTCAATGTGCAGGTTGATCAATCAGTCCCTACGCACACAGATTCTTGTTCTTCAAACAACCCTCAAAGAATGATCACCTCAGTCTTCTTGACGAGTTCTTGGAACTTAGGCACGTTCTACAAAGATCACAAATCTGAAAAGGATCAATTAACTCGTTAGTATCACAAAAGTCTTTGCAGAAATCAAATTTGCGTTTATGTATAGTTTTTCACAAAATTGACGCTCCTAAGTCGACTATGCTACTAATGGAGTCAATTATGCACAGACAGTTATAACAGTTAGTAGTAGTCAAACCAACTTAATTAATTACGCATTTAATACAGTTGACTCACAATCAATGCTTGGTCAAAGATATAAAATATAGTTGTTAGACATCACAAGCATTAACAGATTTTCAAAACATAACTAACTAAGTCAAGTAGCTTGCACATACAGTCGACTTTGTAACATTTTAATGCAGTTTTGAAAAACTTTCTTTCCAAAAATATTCACAGCACACTTTGAAAAAGTTTGTGCAAAGCCACGAGTTTTAATCGACTAGCTTCATAATGAAATCGACTTAAAACTGTTGTTTTGCCACACATTATAAGTTCAACTAAAGTGCATGTGATTTTTCTTTTCTAAAACATATGTTGTGCAATCACAAGTAAGATCTCATGTAAAACGCAGTGAAATGCAACAATGACAGAATCAACATAAACATGTTCTCAAAATAATCATAAACATGAAAGTTATGAACATGTAAGACATATAACAACACATAACAACACATGTGTTATTAATTATGTTGTCATCATAAAAAACCAAAAATTATATGAGATTATAAGATTTAGCTAAACCAGTACTCCCTTTATTAATAGATAATTATGTGTTTTTATTGTTTAAGTGCCTTCATGCTTTATTAAACATAATTCAAAAATACACAATGTTAGATCATTTATTAAACAAAATACTTAAATTAAATATTGCATTATATATCATTTGTTAATTACATGATTTTTTTTTAGAGTGAAGTATGATCATGTTTTAGATTTGTCTATTTTTAATACTTAATTATAATCATAGAATTTTTAATATTTTCTCTAACAAACTTCAAATATTTTAATATTGATAACAAAATTAGTAATTTTAATATGATACTAAATTAGTTATTATTGATTTATACTATTAAAATCACAACTTGTCAAACTATTTTAATTCTTTTCTCAAAAAGCATTTTATTTAAATAATATAATCTAATTTAATTTGATAATTTATATGAATATTTTCAAATTAATTATTTTGAAAATATATTTGAATTTTTCTGAAAAGGATTTTGAAGAAAAAGAAAATTCAGTCAGATTACAATACTATAAATATATTACAATAATAATATAAATGAATGATTAACGAATTAAATAAAGTTATTTTCCAATTGTATAAAATTGCACACGAAAGCTGCCACAACTAGGCTCTGATTGCACGTGAAATCCAAAAACACAGCTGGGAAACATTGATTTCCACCGCATAATATGAACAATTGCCCGATAAAATTTCATGAACTTATCAATTATGTCACAGTATCATGTCAATTCCTACCCAATCAAGCTGCCAAGCTTGATGTCCCACTTAAAATTGCTGGATTTCAACTCCTAATTAAATTACAGTTGCAGTTTACCATCCCCTTTAATTAAAGCTAATCATTTACTTCCATTTTATGACGCATCACCAATATAACTGGGTCCTGGTTTTTAGACAAGTGGGCTACACAAATCCTTTCCAGTGAAGTCAAAAAAGTACAAATTGTGCAAATCCCACAAAATGGGATGAAAATTAAAAGTACACATACACTTACCAGAAATCACATTTCAAACAGATATACACTTTGACACTTGTTTTGCTTCTTTCAACCTCCACCAAGTTCGTAGATAATATAAGCAATAGTTTATTTTATTACAGAAACATGAATGCATAAATACATTGATCAGGGGTATGAAGTATACCTGTTTATTTAAAACTTCATAAATATACATTTCCATCTTTCACCTTCAATTTCCAATCACTCAACTTCAATAAACTTACTCGATGCCCACGTTTTCGCAGCATCAGAGAGCTTGCTGCCCTCAACTTCCATTTTCCTCAACCTAGAAGAATTCTTAACAAACAGCTCAATCGCCTCAGAGTCTACCCCGTAACAGTACATAATATCCACATTTTGAAGGTGCTTGCAGCTCCTAAGCATAGAAACCACAGCAACACTGGTAAGTTCCTTACACCCTCTCACTCTCAAATCAATCAAACGAATGCACGAAACCAACATCGAAACAAACTCCTTTTCAACCAACATTTCGTTATGCGACAAGTCCAGCTTCCTCAACTGCCTCAAATGCTGGCCCAGAGTGGCAAGCAGCCCAGGCTCCCTCTCAACCACGTCACAGTTCACCAGGGCCAATTCCTCAAGCCCGCCGCAAGCCCCGGCAAGAACCTTCAGGCCCTGCCCGGTAACAAGGCAACAGCTTTGAAGCCTGAGACTTGTGAGCTTATTGAAGTTCGCGGCCATCGCTAAGAGATGGTCGTTGTTGAGGTCCAGAGGGAGACGGAGGTCGAATTTGCAAACATTGGAGCGGCGCTGAGTTAAAAATTGCATCAGTCCCTCTCTGCTACCACCATCATGAACCAGGAGAAAATCTAGGGACTGACAATGTTCCACAAGCTCCAAAAGAACCGCGTAGACCACACTCCTGCAAGTTCTGAGCTCAATTTCATGAATTCCTTGCAAGCACTGGACGAAAGACGAGTAAGGCCCTCCAATACCCTGGCAACTCTGAAGCTTCAGTTTCTTAAGCTTGGTGCATCTCCTCCACAACCAGCCCAGGCCCCAATCATCGCTGCGAATCCCCACCACACAAAGACTCTCCAACCCCAATTCCGCGTCAAAGTCTTCGCTTTCTTCGTCGCTGTTGACCCCACCTGGATTTCCTTGGTCAGAGGACAGGGAAATGGACAATTGTTTGAGACAGGGGAAGGAGGGAACCCAGTTGAGAAATAGGGGCCTGGGGAGAGTGACGCAGAGGGATGTGAGACGGGGAAAGGAGGTGGAGAGAAAAAGGAGGGAGGAGAGAGAAAGAGGGGTGGGGTCGAGAGAAAGAGCGAGGAGGTTGGAGCAGGAGGAGGAGATGAGTGAGAGGATGTGTGGGGACAGAGAGAAGTGTGGAGAGAGGGAGAGAGAGAGGGATGAGAGGAAAGGGTGGTGAAAGAGGAAGGAGGAGAGAGAAGAGACGGTGAAAGAGGAGTGAGGGATGAGGCGGAGGGAGAGGGAGGTTGTGGAGGATCGGTAGAGGCGGAGCCAGCGCTTGCAGACGAGGGCGACGGAGGAGGAGGAAGAAGGAGGGAGTTTCTGGAAAATTTCTTGCAACAATTCATCGTAGAGGCTGTTCTCCATCTCACCAATCTCTTATCTCTTTGTTTGTGTTCTCTGTTTCTGTTGGTGTTGAGAAATAAACCAATTGTTCTGGGAAGGTCTGGTTTCTCTGGGACAGAGAGAGAAGCAAAGATGATTAGGTGAGAAGAAGAGAAGTGAGTTTCAAAGATGCACCTTGCTTTCACGCGGGAGCAGAGGACGTGCAAGTCACGTCCTTGACACTGGAACAAAAAATTGATTAGAAAGAAAGTAATAGGTTAAGTGCACCTTAAAATTTTAAAAGAAAATAATAATTATTTACATCCATTTAAAAAAGTTAAAGACAGCTTCATTTAAACTAAATGTATCTGATAAAGAAGTTGTTTTAAAATAACTCAAAAACTAACAGAAAAGAACGTGATATACTTATGCTTTTAACTTATCACCAAAAATCGCTATTAGAATTTTGATTTGTTAACTAATGATAGAACAAACAAAATGAATTTTGTTTTCTCTTCATTTTACTTTATCGATAAAGATTTTCATGGAATAGAAAACAATTTCCACTTTTCTTATTCGTTATTAACAAAATATAATAACACATTTAATAAAACTACGTTAATGAAAACTTAAGTTTAAGTACTGCTTTTTTATTTGTTTATTAACATGGGTTTGGTTTACTTCCTTATTTATGTTTATTTACTTTTTTTTTTAATTTTTTTTAAATTTTTATACGATGACAAAATCAATAAGTGTACATTTGGATCACTACCAAAATCAATTATGTTTTTAAAATTACATCCAAAAAAGTAAAAAATAGAAAATAAAAATTTTATTTTAAATTTAAAAATAAAATTAAAATAAGTCATAAGAATGGAATCACATTATTTTTTGTAGGATGTAAAAGTTGGTATTCCAACTTGGTGCTGCTTAGAATATTGAAGTTCTTGTATCTTAGTGGATGCGAGTGGCTCTTCATCCCACGCTCATTTGTTCGGTTCGGTTTGTGACACCTGTCACAACAATATTCAATATTCGAAATCATCATGCTAACTATTTCTCTCTTTCACTTCAATATAATAAAACATTATATTCTACATATTCATTATTTGTTATTCACAACCACAAGCTCCTGGAATTCATGTGTTATTCACAGCCACAGAAGCAAGATTCCTCGGTTTAAGGGTAAGAATTTATTGTTTTATTATATCATACCTTTAGTCACCTTCTTGGAGTATTGACCTTAAGGTGTTTTGTGTACAAAGTTAGGGAAAAAAATTACTATATATGCAATTGTGTTGGTATTACTAATAAATACAATTATTATTATTATTATTGCATATTTTACCAAATAAGTATATAAATAAATCAAAATGTCGAATACGTGCATTCTGGTTGGTTTCGATTTTTTGAAGGTATAAGGTTCGTTGTTCGATATAGGAAGTTATCATACCTAACTAAAATTTTTACTCAAGTAAAAATCAATTTCATGAAACCTTTACTAATTAAAAAACACTTTTACATCCACTATTTATATTAATTATTATTCATCATGTATAAAAATTAATGTGGTCGCATAACTATAAATAAAATAATATTTTTTATACTTAATAGGATAAAAAGTAAACACAGTAATATTTTTCTAATAAAGAAAAAAAAATTATATTGGTTATAGTTATAAATGGTATAGAAGGTAGATACAATAATATTTTTATAATAAAATTTTTATAATAAATAAGAAAACTTTATGTACTAGTTATAATTATAAACAGTATAAAAAGTTGACGTGGTAATATTTTTATAATAAACAAAAAAAAATTTATACTAATTTTAATTATAACTAGTATAGAAAGTGATTTCCTATCCTTTTCTTACAGTAATTTTCTATTTCTAGTACAAAATAGCCTAGGTTCAAAAATAAATTAAGACATTGGAAACCAAATCTATCATATCTGGCCATTGTTCACCCTTGTTGTCATCACAACTAATTGAATCATAAACTTTTCTAGTCTGTTTTTGCTTTTTTAGGTGACGCACACGGTGGTGCTCATGGTTGCTCGTGATTTCAGAACTACAATGGAGAGAGACACGATTTGCAGCTACATCTGGTTTTGCATCTTAGAAGTTCGATCTGTGTTGTGATAGAGATGCAATTTTGATGAACTCCTTCCAAGGCTGAACTGAGCAAATTCTTCAAGTTCAACAACTCAATAGAGGCCAAGAATGAATGAAGCAACTTTTAAAAGATGAATTAAGGTAAGGTGTTTAATGGAAACAAAGCTATGCTCTCGGTGATGTGATTTATGGAAGGTGGAATGGTGCAAATGAAGCCTCGAAGGATTTCCACTAGGGAAGTTGGATATAGGAGGTTGAAACCTCTCTTTGGTCGTGACTTTTGAAGGGGAAAATGTAACACCCTGATTTCTAATATGTCACAAGTTATTAGAAATCTGGTAAATTTCAAAACTTTACTATAACGCGAAAACGTATTTTTCAAAAACCTTAACCTTTCAACATGCATACTTTATTTAAAACATAATAGTTTCAAAAACCTTGTCCAATTACATTATTCCAAAAACAATTAAAATGACTAAGGAAATAAAATAACTACAATTACTTTTTTTCAAAAGTCTATACTAAAAGAACTTTTTAAAGAAACTCAAATCTTTCTTCCGTCATCTCATGAATCTATCATGCCTCTAGAACATCTGCAATATTATCTACTCACATATAACACATTATACGAGACGTTTAGACCACATGTTGATAGAGGTAGCAATATGAGTGTTGAACTCAATCCCTGATGTGTTTAGTTTTTTATGATGACAACACATTGATTTGTACAACACATAAATGTCATGACAAAACAGAAATGTGTATTTTTGATTGATACATATGTGGCTATGAAAATTATTATTGTTGATTACTACATATGTTGATGTATTGTTTAGTCTGCATACTACTGTGATCATGATGTGTTTAAATCTCTGCATGCATACTGAATGTTTTTGTGTGTTAAAACCACTAGCATAAAGCAACTCTGTATGAAATAATCGATTACAGTGATGTTGTAATAAATTAAGTTCATCAGACAACTTATGTTTTAAACTGTGGCAAAACAATAAGTTTTGAATCGATTACATTAAGTTTTAAATCGATTAAAACTTGTGTCTTTGCAAACATCTTGTTGAAATGTGCTATGATGAGTTCTAAAGAAAAAAAGTTTACAAAATTTGTTTAAGTAAAAAGCTTAATCGATTACATTGATAATGTAATCAATTAAGTCTATTATCATTTGAAAATTATTTTCAAGCTAAGTCAAAACAGCTATAACGGTCATATTTTTAAATATGTTTTACTATCATTTATTGCAAATCAATTACATTAATTGTGCATTCAATTAGAACTGTGTTAGTTGTAATTCTATTACATTTGGTTTGAATGTAACCGATTACATTACTAACGTAATCAATTATTTTACGTCTGTCATGATGAAATCTATAAATTGACGTGTTACATGCAACTATGTAGACTTTTGATCATTTGTAAACTGTCACATCTGATATCTTTGACTTGAGAAAAGTATTACAGGTTGCTGAGACGCTCCAAGAATCAAGATTTGAAGAATTGGAAGAAACTTGAAGGGTTCTTGAGAGAAACATTGTGGACGAACATACTGATATTTATCTACACTACTGAGGTGTTTCTACATTGATCAAAAACGTATACTCTGAAATCTTTGATTGTGCGGCACTGTTCGTGCGTGACACGAAGAAGAACGAGGAGTTCTTGGATTTTTAGAGGTGTTCTCAAAGGGCTTTGCAGTGAAGACGTGTAGTTCTTTGTGCAGGTGTTTTCTTTCTATATTTGATTATTGTGTGGGAAATGTGTTTACATTTGAGAGAGTCTCTGTAAAACCTTTGGTATAAAACTCAAATCAATATAGTGAAAGATCCTTCAATCTAAGGTTGATTGGAAGGGAAACTGGATGTAGGCATTGAGCCCGAACCAGTATAAATCGTCTGTTTGTATCTCTTTCATTATCTCTTTTACTTTCATTGCATACGCATTTTACTTACAATACAAGAGAGATTAAAGAACATTCTAAGTTTGCGAAAAGATTTGAAAAGCATTCATTTTTATTGTTCACCAAATCACCCCTTCTTAGTATTGAGAAACAAGGCGCTTTATTTCTAACACCACAGAAATAATAGGGTGCAAAAGAGTCTCCTAGAAAAACACTAAATAGGGTTTTCAATCAGCCAAACAAACTAAGCATAAATGCTTACAAATGAGAACTAAGAAGATGAAAATTCTCCAAAATAGAGCTGCTGATGCGAGGCTATTTTCTCCCAAACTAGACCTTCGATTGGCAATCGAAACAGTCAGAAGGAAGAACCATACGTCTAGAACCCACTATCCAAAAATCATCCTGATCCAACGGTGAACAATTTCACAACAACAAAAAAACCCAGTGCAGATTTTGTGTTATGCGAGAATTACTTATTCTTTTCCTTTCTCTCTCACTTGCATTTTTCCTCTCTTCAAACGATTCTAATGTGCCCTACCAATCTGATCGATCTCCACTAAAACAAAGTGAGACATAATGGTCCACATTATTTGGCCTATTCTCCACATAACTTGTACTGCATTATCTAATTGTGAGAATGTCACTCCCCAAAGGCAATTTAAGTTTTTTTTTTCTCAGATTTCTTCAATGGATGAGACTTCTTTTTAGTGTTTAAGTGTGAGTAAAGCTTGAAAACTAAGGTTTGGGCAGTCCATGGTGGAGGAAAGACCCAATGTTGGTGTGATGACCAAGTTAGGTGAAGTCCTCAAACAAGTGTAGGCCATACAGTTCCTTGTAATCGATTACAATGGACCTGTAAACGATTAAACTTACAAAAATTTGATTTTGTACAAAAACTTGTAGTGCAGTACCCAACTGTGAGAACATCATTTCCCAAAGGCAATTTAAGTATTTTTTTTCAAATTTCTGGATGAGACTTCTTTTTAGTGTTTAAGTGTGAGTAGAGCTTGAAAACTAAGGTTTGGGCAATTCATGGCAGACGAAAGACCCAATGTTGGTGTGATGATCAAGTTAGGTGAAGTCCTCAAATAAGTGTAGGCCATACAATCCTTTGTAATCGATTACAATGCCCTTGTAAATGATTACACATACAAAAATTTGGTTTTGTACAAAAACTTGTACTACAGTACCCAACTATGAGAACATCACTCCTGAAAGGAAATTTAAGTATTTTTTTTTTAGATTTCTTCAATGGATAAGACTTTTTTTTAGTGTTTAAGTGTGAGTAGAGATTGAAAACTGAGTTTTGGACAGTCCATGGTGGAGGAAAGACTCAATGTTGGTGTGATGACCAAGTTAGGTGAAGTCCTCAAAAAAGTGTAGGCTATACAATCCCTTGTAATCGATTACAATGGCCTTGTAAATGATTACACATACAAAAATTTGGTTTTGTACAAAAACTTGAACTGTAGTACCCAACTGTGAGAACGTCACTCCCTAAAGGCATTTTGTGTGAGATAACATGTTGTCAACTTTGACCTTTGTTGACTATTTTAATCATCACTTTTCCCAAAGACCTCCAAATGATGTGATTTTTTTTATTAAAAAATAGACTCAAAACTCTTTTCAATGACTAATAATTTGTGATTTTTGGACATCTGAGTAGGTGCAGTTAATTCCTTAAAGTTAACGTTTTATACATTCCTGCAACATCTGACCTTTGCTGGTTGTTTTGCTCATAACTTTCTTCATCGAACTCCAAATGATTTTATTCTTGTTTTGTTGGAATATAGACTCAAAGAGCTTTCAAATGACTACCAACCCATGATTTTTAGAGCACTGTACTAGATGCAGTTAATTTCCCAAAAACAACATTTTTATAAGCTTCCTAAATGAGTTTACTTTCAAGTTATTGTTTCATGTTTCTTATTTTAGATGGGAAAATTACAAATTAGTAGTCATTGGAAAGATTTTAGAGTCTATTTTGTAATAAAAAAATAATCAACTCATTTGGAGTTTGGTGGAGAAAGTTAAAGCAAAACAACCAACAAAGGTCAGAGGTGGTAGGAATATATAAAACGTTAACTTTAAGTAATTTATTGTACGTACTCAGATGTCCAAATACTACAAATTAGTAGTTATTGGAAAGCTTTTTGAGTCTATTTTCTAATAAAAAAAAGAATCACATCATTTGGAGATCTGTGGGAAATGTTATGATTAAAATAATCAGTAAAGGTCAAAACCCATATATGTTTTTGAACCAAGGTAAGTGAAGTCTATGACCATTTTTATCCAAGTTATGCCTTGCTAATCGATTATAGGGTCCCTATAATCGATTACTAGGGGTTAATTGCTGGTTTGTACAAAAATTAGTATGTGACTTGCTAGTTGTAAGAACTTGACTCCTCAAGGTCATTTTTTATGTCTTTTTGGATCATTTTGGGTGTGTTTTTACGTGATTTATTCCATTTTTTTAGATGAATGATTGATTTTATTTATCGATACTGTGAAAAACCTAAACCTTGGAGAAAGGAGACATCTCTTCTCGTTGCTAGAGAGCATGAAAGAGGTAGAGAGGCAAAATGCTACAATGCGGGTGGAGCAACATTGGGAGATGTCACTTTCGATGTCCTAATGGATGAGAAAACAAGAGAAAATCGTGAGAGGGAGACAACAAAAAAGTGAGAAAACAAAATGAGACAAGAGAGAGATGAAGAAGATAACCAATAAAGAAGAGAGATTTCGGTGGATGTCATGGTGGTCGGTGAGAATGACAAGCAACCAAGAGACAACAGTGAGAGAGAGACTTGAGATAGAGAGAGAGATTTCAAGTTGTTGAGAGACTTGAGATATAGAGAGGGATTTCATTTTCTTAACATTTTCTTCACTCAATTACACACCATAAATAAATATTTAATATTGTAAAAATATAATAATAAAATAAAAAGATATTTTTATTTTATAAAGGTCTTACAACCTGTGTGAGGTAGTGGAAGAGGATGAGTTTGAGTATCGTACCCTCTCGCTTGTTCGAGGCAATGGGGAGGGAAAATATGTTTCGCTCTATAGTTATGGCTTGTTGCTGAGTATAGTGTTCAATGTGTGATTCACTGAAGTTTTTACTTGTAAGTTCTTTAGGAATAAGAGAAGCAAGTCCTAGTACGATGGTGGGAACTCGACCACCCATGTTAGGAGTATTAGTGTGGGTTGAAAGAGTTAAGAGTTGACCACTAAGGGTAGAGTATCAAGAGTGAACTTGTGTTAGTCATTGATCGAGTAGACCACTAAGGGCAGGTGTTGGGAGTGATAGTGTCTAAGTCATTGATTGTTAATATGAGAGTTGTTGTTTTATTAATTAATTTGCATGATCTTATTTCAATATGCTATTACTGTCAATTCACCCCTTTTGTTTGTGTTTGTTGCGACAATCGTATAATGTTTAGTTTATATGGGAGCAGACGATGATGCAGATATTATAGACCTTATGTAGGAGCGATGAGAGGATAGGAACGATTAAAAGAAAAAAAATAGGGGATTTTATTAATTTCATTTTGAATAAGATTTTTTTAAGCAATGTAATGTTAATTTGAAAATTAGATTCATGTGAGGATTGTTTATTATATTATTTGATATTTTGTATTACCAGAAATAAGTATGCTTAGTAAATGTTTTCAATTTTTTTTTGAATTTATTACATTTCCGTGACACCTAAAATTGAGATGTTACAATAGTTCCCAACACAATAAAAAAAAAGGAAAATGATATGTGAACAACAGATTTTGACAACATTTAAACACGGGACACGTGTCTAAATGGTATTGGTCCACGTGGAAATTCGGTTTAAAATGATTAATGACGTGGCAAGGAGAGAAAAAGAAAGGGCAGATTTTTGAAATTGGGTTTCATATGCGAAATCTGAAGGAGAGAGTCGCCCATCTGAACGAGAGAGAAGCTCGCGAATGTGCCACCATCGTTGCCTAATTCTCGTGCTAACCAGCCACCACCGTCGTCGGAGAGCCACCGTCCATCGGAAGAGGTGTCTTCCCTCTAGCCAGCCACCCAGTCCCTGTTACCAATAAGGAATATTGGTAAATCTTGAAGACATTTATTTTGATGATGCTGCAAGAAGACTTAATTGAAGAAGAGTCTAAAATTATTTAAAAGCAACTTGTAGAAATTAAATGTAGTAGGAAAGTCTTATAAACTTTGTAAAATTCACATTTTGAACTGCAATAATCGATTATCAAGAGGCAATAATCGATTATCACAAGTCATTCAGGAATAATCGATTATCACCTCAGATAATCGATTATCACTTTTTGAAAAACCTGTAACGGACTTGAATAATCGATTATCACTTACAATAATCAATTATTCGTGGCAGTTGGGACTTGACCTTTGATATTCAGAGTAGATGGATATATGTAGGGATTCTGAGAAATTCAACATAACGTTGTTGAACAGAAGCTTTGCAGAATACTGTTTGTTAGAGGAAGTTCTCAAGAGCTATAGTTCAAGTTCCCTTGCTTGGTCTCGTGAATAGGAGAAGCTCGCGTTTCGTGTGTCGATAGTCGGAGCGGTTCTCTTCGAGTTGGCAAGGTGCTCTGCCTGGTCTCGTGAATAGGAGAAGCCCGCATTTCGTGTGTCGAAAGTCGGAGCATTTCGTGTGTCGAAAGTCGGAGCGGTTCTCTTCGAGTTGGCAAGGTGCTCTGCCTGGTCTCGTGAATAGGAGAAGCTCGCGTTTCGTGTGTCGAAAGTCGGAGCGGTTCTCTTCGAGTTGGCAGAGTGGTTGCTTCCAGTTCGTGTGTCGAAGGAAGCTCTTCCGGTTCGTTTGTCGAAGGAAGGTGTTTTCTATCCCTTACTCATTTCATTATCTTGTAATCTGTACAACTATATTTTTAATGAAAAACGTTAATCACTAAAAAGTGATTAACAACTGGACGTAGATTCTGTTGAATCGAACCAGTATAAAAATTACTCGTGTGATTTTCTATTCCCTACACTCTTTATCTTTTACGTATATCAACTGTTCGACAAATTTTTTGAAAGAAAATTGATTTTCTAAAAAGGACCAAAATGATTTTAAAAAGGTGACCGAACACGCTTTTCGCTTACTCTAAGTTTTATTCCGCTGCGTTTTACTCTTCAAACCATACCATTCCTGGTACCGACAGTCTCGCCGTAGTGCCGCCTCATTGCCGGCGTAAAAAGGGCAAACCCTAGACGTCGTTGGTCCGCCGTCGTGTTCTCTCCTCCCAGCCCACCGTGCCGCCGTCGTTCGAAGATAAAATATTCACATTGTCTTCAGTCCTCCCAACCACCCAGTACCGTCGGAGTGCCACCGGAGCTTCGTTGCAGTGCTGCCGGAGTACCTTGATAAAAAGGTATTTTCTTCCTTTTAACTACGATTTGCATGAGTATCTCCTTTCATTGATTGTGTTTTCAAGCATTGTTGTGGTTGTTGTATGGTTAGAAGCAAAGCTTAATCTGTTGCAATAAAAATAGTTTTTGTATCGTTTAACAATGAACTGATTGCAGGTGCTTGGCCTGTTTTAATAGATGATTTTGTCGAGCATATGTACAGGTTTGAATTCTTTACGACCAAATAAAGCATCTTAAATAGACGGGGAACTGAAGCTCTAATGGTTATGGGTATATGTATATGTGTTAATGTTTTCTACCGAAGGGTATTAAGAGTAATGCCTCAACCACACGGGTATCATAGATGATTTTAGGAATCATGCTCTTTTGTGAAACTCGATTACGAGAGTAATGCTCTACTATGGACCTGTATTCATAAAATCAGCTAAGTAAACTGACTTATGTGACTAATACTCCAATAATCTAGAATTGTACTTTAATTAAAATAACTTCTTGAAAACATCCTTAAGAATATTCTAATCGAAATATTATATTTGGACCTTGGAGAATTCTAAAGTACAGTTAAGCCAATAGATTCTTTCTCTCTTATCATACTCCAACAACACAAATATCAAATAAGTAATCATCCAGATCACTTACTTCTATAAGCCAAAGTCAAAAACCTGTCATAAACTTTAAACAATTTTCCCAGCTTCTTACGATGTTGGTATAAAATTAAACCATCTAAAGTGAAAGAGAAACCAAGGAAAAGTGCACTTAACTTGAATTACAACTATTTTCTTTATGATATAATTCAAAAATCAAATTTTACCCTTATTGTTGCACTTCTACTTGATTCACAACATTTGTTTATGAACTACTTTAAGGTAGGCATGGCAAGAGAGCAAACATGCATAACATAAAGCAAGAAGAGACTAATAATGAACATAACAGATAAGGATTTCAAAAGATGGCAGATATGGGGAATTAAAAGAAATATTATGTCAGAATCAATGGAAATAACCAACATCGGTGGCAAGAAGTTTTCTTAACCAAGTAAAGCCTAAATATTTTCAAAGCAAATCTTACTTCTCCTCACACTAATGGAAAAACGATGTTTAACGTCGGTTATTTTGGGCTTTTAACGTCACATATGGAACCGACATCTATTCGGGTGACGTTAATTACACATTGGTTAGGATATGATCGACGTCTATGTAGACGTCGGACTATATAGGTCAGACGTCTATATAGACGTCGGACTCTATAGGTCAGACGTCTAAAATGTCGTCGTATTTGATAGGATCTTTCTCTGCTTGAGTCCTCTCTAGTTGCTCCTGGCTTATGGTGATTCGAGTTTACAACTTTATATTTTAGTTGAAGAGAATGGATTGTACGTTTTTTTTATTGGATGATTTTAATGATGTAGTGGAGGGAATTAGAGGAGTGTAAAACGCAAGAAATCGCCGTCCAAGAACGCTGCCCAAGGACACGAGCAAAATTGGACAAAACTCAACGAAAACGCATTTTAATCGGTTGAAATGAAAGATAATTCATCAAAGAGTAATGTAATCAAAGTAAAATTAATTTTGAACGATGCAAAAGTGAGAAAACGAACCTGAAAAACGTAGCCCGTGGAGAGAAAATGCGAGGATGATGATGAACAATGAGTGCGCGTACGTACTGCCTCGCGTTTGTAGTGCTTTAATGCAGACATTTAGAAGTCGGTTTCCCCCATAAAAGACGTCTACAGATGTCGGTTCCCCCCACAACAGACGTCTAAAAGGCTTTAGAAGTCGGAGTGGCGGGATCAGACGTCTAAATGGAGTCAAAAAATGACTTTTTAAATTTCTGGACTGAGTATTTAGAAGTCGGTTCCCGCCATAACAGACTTCTATAGATGTCGGTTCCCTCCACAACAGACGTCTAAAGTGCTTTAGAAGTCAGAGTGGCGGGATCAGACATCTAAATGGAGTCAAAAAGTGACTTTTTAAATTTCTGGGTTTAAGGTTTAGACGTCGGTTCCCCCAATAACAGACGTCTAAAATATTATAGACGTCGGGGCACCTTCTAACTGACGTCTATATGGCCAACTTATTTACGAAAATGTCATCGATCATTAATATACGTCGTGCTTACTCTTAACCGACGTCTACGGGGTGAAGTTAAATAACGTTTTTGCACTAGTGCCAGTAGGTAATTGTGGTCCTTGCCTTAGCTTATAGGTCCTGCTTTCAAAAGAAAATATCAATAAGTATATGTATGAATAAAGAGCAAGAAAGATTAAGCATAAATATGACCATAAATTGCTTGGTAGAAGCAAAATTTGCTTCAAAATCTCACTTCTATCAGGAACACTCCTAACACAATGCTTTGCTGAAGACAACAATTGAAACAAAAAACTGAATTTTTAGAAATAGAAGACTGCATACTAAATATTATGGTTACTTAGAATGCACTCTTGTAGGAGTTGCATGCAAAATGGTACTTAGAATCCCAAGTATGGTCTGAGTCTTCCCAGTCCCTGGGCCCTGAAAGGAGTTGGTTAGGCTCGATTACAATTTTTTTTATTATAAAAAAAGACTACATTACATTGATAAAAACCCAGATGTCTCATAGGTATTTTGCAAGAGGATAGTTAAACAAATAAGATTGATAGAAAAACCATTAGGTTTCGGGATTAAAAGGAACCTAAAACGTTTAGTTCTACACCCAAAGACACCAGTGTTATCAACACCCAGCACTGGAAACGTATCTATTATTCCAACGCAAGCAGAGTACAAGAAAACAACCAAGGGAAAATGTTTCCCTTCACACAGGTTGCAACTAGTCCTGTCCAGCCTCTCAAACTAATAAAAAACGTCCCTTCTAAAAGACACAACCACACCTATATATAGTCTTCCCATTAAGAAGACTATAGCAGCCCAGGACAACCCAAACCACTTGTAACAAACTGTTTTGTTTTTAACAATTTTCCTCCTAACATGAACATTCATAATCCTATCATTACACGCTATGGCCTGAACAACTTGTCCTCAAGGTTAAAATCTGAAATCTGGAAAGTGATTCCATATGGTCGTCACATTCTCTCATGTTGCTATCTCTGGTCCCCTTCTTGCTATTCAATGAGAACTTATTATTTCAAATTGGCAGTTCTTTGAAATAAATTTCTCCAATTCCCGAATATAACAAACAAGTCTTTTCAGAAAAATAATTCAGCATAACTGATAAACATAACACCAAGCATAGCCTAACAGAAAAGGGAAATATGAAAAACCATTAAAAGAATTTTAGAAGAGAAAAAAGCCAAACAGAGACCTACCTGTATCAGGACAAAGGCTTTTGATGATAGACCAGCCTGGAACAGATATAAAATGTTAAAATGGAATGAATAAAGGTTACCAGAGCTTTACATCTTATTAAGGAATGAAAACGTCTAATCAATCTTCACATTCTTTTTTCTCCTCTTTGTTGTTTGACTTGTAACTTTATGATGGCATATGTTGCAGTGTAGATTTTTCTAACAATTGTGCATGCTTGAATATGTTTTAAACTAAAGGGATAGAATGGTTTTCTTTCCTAGCTAAACTATTATGCTTCACCTTACAAAAGCTAACTTTGGAAAGGAGAATTTGTTCAGACAGAATAAATGTAACATAGCTTTTAAATTTTTTAAATGATCTTTCAAAAGGGTTCATCAATAAAAGCACATTATCTTCCTAAAGAGTAATAAGAATTTTATTGGACAAAAGAAAATAATAAAGGAGAAAGAATTTATAAAGAGGGGGAGATAAATGCGTGATTTAAGTTTATTGTTTCAGTTCATTTGAAATTAGATATTAGGTAGTTTGTTTTGGATGCCTTTTGCTCTTACATTTCTTTTTCTGACTCCTATATCAAAACCAAAAGAAATTAAGATGAGATTGAAATTGGAAAAACCCAAGCCTTTAACAAGTACAGAAGAAAAGAAACGTGGAAAACAATGAGCATTTTCAAATTGAAAAAACTTGGTGACAAAAAAGTAAAATAGAACTCTGAATGATATGCATTGCATCATAATACGTTTGAGTAGTATATCCTTTAAATAAATTTGAAATCCAAAGTTGCAAATGTGCCCCCCTCTTGTCATAATCCAGCATTTATTCTTTCCAAACTATATATCACTAACAAAAAAAGAGAAAAAAGCAAATTATTGCTTAAAAGAAGAAGAAAGACAGAAAAACAAACTTGAGTTGATGAACAAGTTTTAGTTTTATTTACTTTATTGAACTTCTAAAATAAAAAAACTTACTGTAATGGCCTCACGCTGGTACTGATTAAAACTATTTTCAACATATTCCCTCAACGGTGTTGGGATTTTCCATCCATCGACTTCTGTGCCAAAATCTTCTCCAACTGCACTTAATATTAAATCCTTGTACGGGTAGATAACATGGGAGAGTTTTATATTGGAGACAAAGTTATTGGGTTTACTGAATTTGATGTATGTATGTCCCTAGGACTGTCTGTTGTTGGTGAAATGATAGACTTAAATAAAGTTGGGCATCGTTGTGTTTGTAGGGACTACTTCCCTGATGGGAAAGTAGATGTCAAAATGGTATATGAGTTTTTGTTAGGGGAACATGAAAATGTTTCAGTAGAACAATTTTGTAGTTTGTATATATTGGTTGGGATATTAGAGTTCTTGCTTCCCAATAGGAGTGGACTAGTATTTTCAGTTATTTTCGACCTTGTTTCGGAGTTGGGTTCTTTGGGTAAGTACAGTTGGGGCAATTTAGTTTTTGATTACTTTATTCAAAGTGTGTGTACTACTTCAACAACAATGAAGAATGAAACAACTAGAAGTAATTTCCATCTTGAAGGATGTGCTTACCTGTTGCAGGTAGATGTTTGTTTTGTAGTTGTTAATTAAAGACAATGATTTGTTATTGTTTACCATCATTTTAAATTTGGAGGTTGTTTGATTTATAATTTGCAGGTTTGGTTTTGTCACCATTTTGTTACATCAAAGTCAATGTACAGTACTCGGGTAACAAAATTCCCAAGGTTGTTGAACTGGATTGATATCAATATTGGGGAAAAGTTTATAGCAAGTGCATTGACAAAGGGATCGGTGAGTAGTCGTTGATTAAAGTAGTGTGTTGGTGCAATGTATTTAATATTTTATGTTTTATGAAATGAAATTTGTTAATGACATTGCAGGTTATTGTTGATGTTGGTGTGTCCAAAGAAGAGCTTTGTTATGGAGTGGTCAAAGACGCTATTCAAAAACATGGTTTTCCATATAACAAGCAAAATAGAGGAGATACGGAGAAATTAATTTCTGTTGTAGATGAACAAACAAGAGTTCTTGCCGACATGCGAAATAGTATTGATCAATTAAAGAAGTCGGTTGAGGCCAAGAATGAAGATAAGAGTGAAGATTTTGTGGAACAACCATTTTGTGGAAGTGAAGGTCATTTGCAAAGCACACTGGTTCAATATCATCACCAAACCCCGATGTTTGAAGATGGTATTGAAATGAAACAAAGCATGATGTATGATCGGATGAAAGTTGTTCCCCGAAAACGGATTAAGAGTGTGGCAACAAGAACTCCCTATACTGAACATATTAGAAGAAAAAATTGAGTGCTTGAATAACTTGTATTAGAATAGGAAATGTAGATTTAACTTAATATGATGATGTTTGGAAAGTTGTTGAAAATTGTTGTTGATTATGAAAAACATTGGAATCCTTTAACCATATTCATAATGTGAGTCATGCTTTTTGATCTTTTTGGAATGATTGATGGAATGAAGAGATTTTGAACGTGATGCTAAATATTAGAAGTTCAAAATCTGTATGAAAAAGGCAGTGGAGCCTTGTAAAATTTATATCAGGTGTGTGTGCAAAACTGATAACATAATATTGAATTGATACACAATTTTTGTGAGGTTGAAAGATGAATTTAGAAGCCAAGGAACCCCTGTGTGCAAAACTTATAACACAAGTACCCACTTATTCCAACTAAAGTCCCACTTAATTTTTTAAAGTTACTTATGATGTTTAACTTGATAAATTGGTGGCTTAGGTTGAATGTTACCATGAGGACAATGCATCTTTCTTCTAAGAAAATGTTATTGGACATGATAATAAATTTTTGTGAGGTTGAAAGATGAATTTAGAAGTCAAGGAACCCCTCTGTGCAAAACTTATTACAAAAGTACCCACTTATTCCAACTAAAGTCCCACTTAATATTTGAAAGTTACTTATGTTGTTTAACTTGATAAATTGGTGGCTTAGATTGAATTTTACCATGAGGAAAATGCATCCTTGTCTTAAGAAAATATTATTGGATATGATAATAATTTTTTTTGAGGTTGAAAGATGAATTTAGAAGCCAAGGAACCCCTGTGTGCAAAACTTATAACACAAGTACCCACTTATTCCAACTAAAGTCCCACTTAATATTTGAAAGTTACTTAAGCTGTTTAACTTTATAAATTGGTAGCTTAGGTTGAATGTTACCATGAGGACAATGCATCCTTGTCTTAAGAAAATGTTATTGGACATGATAATAAATTTTTTTGAGGTTGAAAGATAAATTTAGAAGCCAAGGAACCCTTGTGTGCAAAACTTATAACACAAGTACCCACTTATTCCAACTAAAATCCCACTTAAAAATATTAAACTTATATTTCATATTTTGAAGACAAATTTTAGACTTATATTTCATATTTTACACAAATTTCTTTACTTCTAAGTAATTATTTTTTATTAGTTTAAAAGAATAAATGAAATTACGAACATAATGATTAAATATTTATTTAAATTAAATTACCTAATTTTTTTCTATTACTGTTGTAAGTTTAATTTATTTAAAAGGTCAACAAAAATTTGCCATTTCATTTTATTCATATTTTCAATGTAGTTAGTAATAAACCTTTTATTTATTACAAGATTTTAATACATGTTCCAGATAAATTATTGTTCAATATTATAACAAATGTTATATTGGAAGACTTTTAATTATTTTATTTTATTTAAACACACCAAATGAAGTTAAGTTAAAAATAATTTAATTGAACTAAAACAATGGTATAAATACCTACGTAATTGAGACAAAGAAGTAATACTTTGATTTTCATTCAAACATAAATATTGAAATACATGAGCTTAAATTGATGATGTAGTTTGTGGTTTAGACTGAAATTGGATCTATAACATTACACGGACATCCATTAATATAAACTTCAACTATTAAATCATATTTTCAACCTCGAAAACGAGAACATCTCCCTCCTTCAGGCCATATTCGATGCAAAATTGCTTCCATCCTTTTTCAAACTTTGTTGAATTCCGAGTTTGCGAAACTAAAACTTTGCACATGATCCCATCCTTGTGTCCAAAGATGAAAACCTCCGTCAAGCCTTTGCTCCTGATCAAATTCCCAAAAGCACTTTGCAAGTCCTGTGCAATAACAAATATCAAGTAAATGACATTGTGAATTTTCTGATAAAGCAAGTTTTTTTTTCTAGGAGGAACTGAATAAAGCACTTTTTTTTTTCTAGGAGGAACTGAATAACATGGCAAAGAATAAACAGAACTAATTGTAATAATGAGTGATAATTAACCTTCATGAATTTAGTATTAACAGAAGAATGTGTAGAGTTGTGCAAGCTTTACAGTTGCAAAAGGACACACACAATTGGGTTGAATTGCATCTCTAATATGGGACAATTTTGACCATAAACAAACTAGTTTACTTGAAAAGAGTCTGGTGGGATCCATCTGAAACTGGGACTACTAGTTAGATTGAAAGAATAAAATTAAACTCTGATGGTTGTAATCTAAATCCAGTAAGTGTATGTGTTACGCTTTTGCACATATTATATTTTTTGTGTGTTATGTATGCATTTACCTCCATTGCACAATATTTATAACTACTACTGGAATTTGTAACTGTATAAGTTCTTTCCCTGTGAAATAATCAGGAGTTAAGAAAATTATTTGTAATATATTTACACTTACATTTGTGGTTAGTTCACTATTCATTTGTACTTGTAAAAGAATGGTGGAATATGTCACTAATGTATCTTTGTTTTTGGTAATTTTTTTCATTGGGGATGAATTTGCCTTCAGAGTTAAGCCCAACCTTTTTTACCATCTCTTCACCTTGTAAGAGTGAACTCCTCTGCTTAGTTTCTACATAAGTTTTCTCTTTTCAGGATTTGTTCATTAAGAAAAAAGCTTTCTTATATTTTGAGGAGCTTTACAAGATTGTATTTGCCCTAACTTCTCCTTTTAAGAAGAGAAACCCAAAATAGGTTGGGCCAAACTTTACCTTAGAGTATTCTTGTTGTCTATGATATGCCATCTCATTTGGACATGAAGTGTGGACAACAAGCACACACCGACAATTCATTTGCATTGACTTATTGTTAGTTTTATATTAACAAGGTGAGAAAGGGCTGAACTCTTGCTCAGTTGAGGGGGTTCCAGACCAACCAAATGTTTCAAAAGATTAGTTTTGTACTAACCTTTGAATGACTCTTGATTAGAGGTACAGTACATGGGTTGAATAGTAGAGTGGTTTAGTGTAGCAATTGTAGTGTATGACATAGTGGCCATAGCAGCACTATGGTGGTGCTATCTGCTCATTAAAAAAAAACAGCCTCGGAACAGATTCATTTAAGGCTTTTTAGGTGGGACTATGTTTGGGATTGTTTCCACAATGACATCTAAAGCTGTAATAACACTAGTGCAAAAACACTGTTTAACATCACCCACAAGATGTCGGTTCGAGGGTAGCCCGACGTATACTAATCAACGGTGGCATTACCGTAAATAAGTTGGTAAACACATCGTCGGTTATTAGGGCAAACGACGTCTATGATATAGTAGACGTCTCCTCTGCCCTAAACCGATGTCCAAGGGCCCGAGGTAGGCGAGAAGACAGTCTTTTCTGCCCCATTGACGTCGGTTGTGATGGGGGGTTGACGTCTATCTGCCTGTAATTAATGCTCTTCACCTGATTCCCAGGCGCTTAGACGTCCCGTAGTCAAAACCCGACGTCTATAATGTTAAAGACGTCTTTGCTCCCTTAACTTGACATCAATGGGCCTGTTCGGAAGGCGGGAAGACAGTCAATTTCTGCAATATAGACGTCGGATTTCCAGGTGACCGACGTCTATGCGCCTGCAATTAATGTTATTCACCAAACTCGCAGGCACTTCGACGTCTGGTACTAGGGCACCGACGTCTAAAATGTTATAGACATCGGCGCCCCAGGACAACCGTCGTCTACGTCCCTGACAGGAAATGAAACGTCAATCAGATCAGCGTTGTAGACGTCGGCGCCCTGTGTGTCCGACGTCTAATAGGCAGATTATTAAAAGTTATCTTGGACCTCATATTAGTGATATAACCAACATCTAGCTGACTATAGACGTCGGTTTCTGTAGCAACTGACGCCTCGTTTCATCCTAAACAGACTCGCAGTTTCGCGGCATTGCATTCCAGTTTCTGATAACATCGTTGTGTTCCTCCTCTCCTTTTTCTCTCTTGCGCCATTGCATTCCAGTTTCTAATAACATCATCGTCTTCCTCCTCTCCTTTTTCTCTCTTGCGGCATTGCATTCCAGGTGCGTATTTTTTTATTTAAACCGTTTAAACTTTGTTTAGTCTAATTATATTAGTCTTCTGATTCAACTGATTAAAATTTGTTTTCCTTGTGTTGTGTTTTAGTGCAGTTTTGTTCCTCTCTTGGGGTAACGTAGTACCACATTCTTCCTTTGCTAGCTGCCTCCCAGAAAAAGCAGCGTCTTTTGAATTTCTCGTGGCGTTTCGACCCAAAAATGACCCTGGGTCGTTGCCTAGTTATCGTTTCACCATAATTTTTCCCTCTTGTGGTTGAAAATGGAACTAAGCAAGGACCCAGGTTCGGTTTTGGGTTGAAATGTCATGACAAATTCAAAAGACGCAAGATTTTTTTCGGGGGAAACTAGCAAAGACAGAGTGTGCTACTGGGCTATCCAAAGACAGGAACAAAACTGCACTAAAACACAACGACTATGTTAGACGTCGGTTAATGCATACACCGACGTCTATAGTGACCTTAGACGGCGGTTAGTGACATGTTCGAAGTCTTTATGTGCTCTTAGATGTCGGTTAATGCTTACTCCGACGTCTATATATTGCCTTTAGACGTCGGGTTAGGTCTGCACCGACGTTTAGTGACGTTGGACATGGCACTAACTGACGTCTGTATAGACGTCTGTTATATGGATGTTCGATGTTCCATTAACGTCATCGGTATTGATGTCGGTTGTGAAGAAGACGTTAAAAGTCCAAAATAACCGACGTTAAACAACGTTTTCCCATTAGTGTAATAGTAGTAGAAGTGAAGACGGGGACTTAAAATTCCTACCTAGGAAGCTAGTATTTGACTTTTGTTTCTATTTACTTGTATGTTCTGTTTAAGAGACCTATGACATTATCTTAATCATGAATGTCATTGAGTATTTTTTTTATCATTTTTGAGAATTATGTACATAAATTATATAAATAGTTCAAGGTTGCGCATATTCTGCCATGCAATATCCCAATGTAGTGTTTTTGGTGCTGGATGCTATGCACTACTATTAGAGATTTAAATCCATGGGTTTAGGTGCAAAATCAAATTACTTTTTATATGATACATTTCTCTCTGTTGGCTTTTTGAAATTTTGTAATGCTAAAATCTTAGGCATATAACTATCAGCTGCATCTGTGCTATTTATGAAAAAAAGATCTGTAATGATGAACTTGTTCTGCTTGATGTTTTACCTTTATTTTAAGGTTGCAAGGCAAAACTCAAATTACAGTAAAGTGGAAGTTTCAAATACGGAGAATGTCATCAAGAATGATGTCAAGTAAGCAAGAAACAATTATTCATCATCTAATCTAGCTGAGGAAAAAAAAGTTAAGACTCACTTGGCTTTGGGTTTAGGGTTCTGCCGTCGAGCACATGAAACCGCGATTCTGGGTGGATGGAAGACAGCGGACAGGTGGCGGGCCTCTGGCTGCGGCACTGTGGCGGCAGTGGTGGCCGGTGGGCACGAGATGCTCACAGGCGATGGTGGCTGATTCTCGAACGCGTCGTCGAGCAAATGGAACCGCGATTCTGGGTTGATGGAAGACAACAGACGGGTGGCGGGTCTCTGGCGGCGACAGTGGTGGCCGGTGGGCGTGAGATGGTCACAAGCGGTGATGGTTGGTTCTCGAACGCGCTTCGCTTCTCCCTCTCTCTCTCAAACGTGTTGAATGCGAAATTTTCAGAATGCATTTCAGATTCAAAATTGTCCTTTTCTGTCCATGTCACATCAGCATTTCATTTTAAATTTAATTTTCATGTGGACCAATAACATTTGGACACGTGTCCCGTGTCCAAATGTTGTCAAAACTTGTTGTCTGAGTATATTTTCCAAAAAAAATTCTTTTTTTTTCATAGAAAGAGAGAATAAAGTAAGTAATAATATAACAGAGTTCTAATCCGCGACGCCGAACTGCAAGAAGAAAACGATGAAAAAAGTGTATACACCTACTTTTATATTATTTTCTAATTAAAAGTGAAGTTTTATATCAACATTTTCCATAATAAATGTTTACCTTAAAAATACACACCAATTTCTTAAATAAACATTAAATACGATTAGAAAATATTTAAAGAAAATAAATTTTGTCCTCTGCAAAAAGAAAAAGGATATTGATACATACTAACACCATTTGGTATGAAAATGTACATGTAATGGTTGAGAGTGTCACCACAACTGTGATTACAACTAATTGCTTCTTAAATAGCAATATTTTAATTCATGTCTTTTATCACAATCAATGAAATGAATGAGACGTCATTAAAAAATATTAATTAATATTGTCTTAAAATTTGTTAATAATAACAATATAAAATTAAAAACTTTCAAAAATGTAACATTTTAAAAAAACATAAAATTGTTTTTGTTCATTATGCTTGTGTTTCGGATAGAACATGCACACAACAAATGATTCATTGTTCTTCCATCAAATGGAACATTTTGGAACTCTTATAAAATTACATAACATAAAACCGTTTTTTATTTCTTCCAACACCCTCTGTTTTTTTCCTGCATCTCCTAACTTTTAAAATCTCACTTTTACCCTTAGAACATTATAAAAACCCCAATTTGATTTTCTCTCCCATCTTCTCGTTTTTTTTTTATTGACGCCACCGATGCCCCATCCTCCTGCATTTTAATACACACATAGAGCACCAAATCTATGTTCCGAATTGGTCAATGAAACACCCTCACACCCCCACCCCCTCCGCACAAAAGAATTGATAAATGGGGCAAATTTCCACTCCGAAGCAAAGAACCACCAATGTTAGTGTTGGGAGGGATACAAGGGGGCTACTTCTTCATGCTGCATGAGACTTCTTTATGGAAAATATTTTTTGACAATTTTTTTTCCATAATTTTTTTATAACATTTATGTTGTAATTTATTATTGGTCCGTTTCAAATATATGAGCCAATAAAATAATAACACATATATTATATAGTTTATTGTTAAAAAATTCTTAAAAAAAATTGTTAACATCCCTCCTTTATCGCCTTTCATGCATGGACACGGAGAAAATCGCATTATATACCAAATTGGAAAAAAAAAAGTTTCGGACGTGTTTTGGATTGGGTAATTCAAAATACATTTATGGATACATAAATGCATTTCAAATTCACCAATCCAAAAATCATACCTATGTTATGGATTTGCCAATCTAAGTATTCTCGCTATATAAGTTCAATTCTGGACATATTTTGTAATCTAAAAAAGAATGTTTGTGACATTTCTAACTATCTTTCTAGATCTTCCACATATGTTGACCAACTTGTCTATAGAAAAACTTTTGCCATTTCTCATTGTCTTCAATTACTCCATCAACTTTATTCATCACACTATTCACCTTCTACACTCATTCTCATCTCCTTCACACTCCAAAAACTCTATTAGCAAGTGTAGTGTGTCTATGCTAATGTCGCCTCCAAGCACCTCACTTCTATGCATGGGAAGGAGAATCATATAAGAAGATCCAGCTAATTCTAGTGAAAGAGGTAATCAACCGAACTTCTTCTTTATTTTGGATAGCAACCTAAGTTGCTTTTGGAATCTAAACTAGAATGGAGGATGAAAGACAATTGATGTTGCGAAATGAAATTATTATTGATGATGAATACCGAAGGAGCTAAAATGAAACAAGGAACTCATCAAGCAGTGGAGTTCGGTGGTTGGAATCTGAAGTTGAAAACAAAGGAAGATGAATTGAATAGTGGTGTTGTTGGTGAGGATGATGCTAGGAGTGGATGCCTAACTAGGGAGAGAGGTTAGAGGAAGCTCTCAAGCTCTCTCACGATTACCTTCAAGCAGGGAAGAAATCTCTGGAAATTTCAACACTGTAAATTCTTCGTTCATCTCAAAGGTAATATTACAAGCAAGGAGTAAGCTATTTAAAAGAAACCAAAGCTCCTAGTCAAAGCATTAACTTGGTTGATGTTCAACTATGATACAAGGAAAAGTGTCGGTTGTACAAAGTATGACAAAGTGAGAAACCACGTGGAATGGTGTCCCTAAAGTTTCTAGATGCTCCTTTGAATGTTGTTAGATGTTCTATGTTGGTGTTGGGTGCAAGCCCCCTTCCGTTGGGTTCAAGCTTTATTATGCTTCAAATAAGCTGTTGGAATGTTTCTCACGTTGGGCTTCTACCAACAGCTCACTAGGCAGTTCTAGAATGCATCCAAGTGAAGATTTGGCTTAGTTATCCATTCTTTATGTTTCCTTGTTTCTTTCCTTGGTTCTTCTTATCATTTTGAAAGTGTGTAATGCACGAAATTTTATTACGTATGAAAAAGCAACACTGTTACATTGATATGGTTCAACTGTAAATGCAATAAAAGAAATTCGATCGCCCAAATCTGCAATAAGCACCTGTAACAGAGAAATTGAGTGTATCAGGCAAGGAAGAATAGGGTCCAGAGAGGTAAGAGAGAAAGAGTGTCAGAACATAATGTACCAAAACGCATATTCTGCTCTCACAGCACGTAGTCTTTTAATGTCACATTTTTCTTCTTCTACCTCATGCTTTTTCTTTGTTGCTCATCTTGTGGATTGGTCTCCACGTGTCCCCTTGCTCTAACCAACTTTCTGTTTTTATCCAGCTCATTTGGTGCGCACGTTACAATACTCCCTCCATGGAAATCCACCTTGTCCTCAAGGTGAAAATCTGGGAAAGACTCCCTGATCTTTGTAGCATCTTCCCAAGTTGCTGATGACACATCCAAATTAGTCCATTGTATCAGTACTTGTTGAAATAAGTGACCATTGTGCATAATGGTACGTTGATCCAAAATTTGCAAAGGTTGAACCCAAGGGCCCACTTCAGTAGTTGTCAACGGTAAGGGAATAAATTGTTGTGAAGGATTCCCTATAAATTTCTTCAGTAATGAAATGTGGAAAACCAGATGAATCCTAGCAGTATCCGGTAATTTCAATTTATAAGCCACTTGTCCAATTTTTCCCAAAACCTCAAAAGGTCCAAAATAGCGCATGCTCAAATTTTGTGTTTTCCTTAAAGCAATTGAGTGTTGTCTATAAGGTTGTAGTTTGACCAACACCAAATCTCCAACTTCTAATTGTATGTCCCTTCTTCTTTTGTCAGCTTGTGTTTTCATATATTGTTGTGCCTTCATCAAATTCAATTTCAATTGTTGCAAAGTCGCATCACGTTCACATAGCAGTTCTTGAACGGAAACCAGATCTGTAGAACTGCTTTCATAAGGCATGACAGCAGGGGCATCCTTGCCATACAAAGCTTTAAATGGAGACATTCCAATGCTTTGATGAAGAGATGAATTATACCAATATTGAGCCCATGGCAATATGGCAAACCACCCTTTTGTGTTATCAAACACAAAACAACGTAAATACATCTCCAAGGTCTTGTTTAGGGCCTCTGTTTGTCCATCCGATTGTGGATGATATGAAGAACTCATGGCAAGTGTAGTTCCTTGAGCTTTGAACAAGTGTTGCCAAAAAGAGCTGATGAAAACTCTATCACGATCAGAAACAATGGATCGAGGAACACCATACAACTTTACAATATTATGAATAAAAGACCCAGTTACAATTTTGCTGGTATACTCAGCTTTTAAGGGAATAAAGTGCCCAAATTTTGATAATCTGTCCACTACTACCATGATAGTAGTATAACCATGTGAAGGTGGCAAGTTTGTGATAAAGTCCATGGAAATATCATCCCATACATGCTGCGGTATTGGTAATGGCTACAGTAAACCTACTGGTAAAGCTTGTTCCACCTTTGTTTGTTGACAAATTTGACATTCACGGACAAATCTCCGAATGCTTTGTTGCATATCTAGCCAGAAAAATTGAAAGGCTATTCGAGCCATAGTCTTGGATATTCCTGCATGCCCACCTACTTTGGAGGAATGAAACTCCTGTAGCACTTCATTGATAAGGTCTTCCTTAACTGGTACACAAACACGTCCTTTCCAGAACAACAGACCATCTTTAATACAAATTCCTGATATGTCCCTTTATTACTCATACACTGATCATATAATGCTTTAAGTTTCTCATCTGTTTGAATGCAAACAGCTACCTTTCGCAACCATTGATTACAAGCTTCTGACCATGCCAGCATGAGACTCCTAGACAATGCATCTGTTGGAATATTTCCTTTTCCTGGCTTGTATTGTATCGTGAAATCAAAGCCCATAAATTTAGGCAACCATTGTTGCTGTTCCTGGGGATTGCAACCTTTGTTCTAACAATTCTTTGAGACTTTTTTGATCAGTTTTAAGCACAAAGTGATGGCCAAGTAAATAATGTCGAAATTTTGCTAATGCCTCTGTTATGGCATATAACTCACGCATATAGGCTGATTATTGTTGCATGCGACTTGACAACTTCTTGGAGAAATAAGTAATAGGATGGTTCTTTTGACTTAAAACAGCTCCTATTCCGGAACCTGAAGCATCAGTTTCCAACACAAACGGCTCAGAAAAATTTGGAGTAGCTAGTACCAGAGCTGTCATCAAAGCTTGCTTCAATCTCTGAAATGCTCTTGTTGCTAAATCATTCCACTTAAAAGCATTTTTCTTCAGATAATCAGTCAAAGGTGCAACGATTTGCGCATAATCCTTCACAAAACGACGATAATACCCTGTCAAGCCGAGAAATCCTCTTAATTGCTTCAAATTACTCGGTTGAGGCCATTCTGTAACAGCTTGTAACTTGGCTGTATCCATAGCTACCCCACATCCTGATATGGTATGACCCAAGTACTCTATTTCTTTAACTCCAAAAGAGCACTTAGAATAACGAGCATACAATTGATGTTGTTGGAGAATGCTTAAGACTACCTCCAAATGACAAAGATGCTCATTCCATGAAGAGCTATAAATCAGAATGTCATCGAAAAATACAAGAACGAATTTGCACAAAATTTCCTTGAAAATATCGTTCATTAAACTCTGAAATGTAGCTGGAGCATTTGTTAAGCCAAAGGGCATAACAAGCCACTCAAAGTGTCCATGATGTGTACGAAAAGCTGTTTTATATCTATCCTCTGGTGCTACTAGGACTTGGTGATAACTGGACCGTAAATCCATTTTAGAGAAGAAACAAGCCCCAAATAATTCATCCATCAATTCATCCACCGTTGGAATTGGAAAACTATCCTTGATAGTTATTGTGTTAAGAGCTCTATAATCCGTACATACTCGCCACGAACCATCCTTCTTCTTTACAAGAATTATTGATGAAGAGAAAGGACTTTTGCTGGGTTGAATGATTCCTTCTTTCAACATATCTGCAACTAACTTTTCGATTTCCTCTTTTTGACTATGAGGATAACGATATGGTTTAACTTTAACCAGTTCTGAACCTTCCTTAAGTGGAATATAATGATCTTGTGCTCTAGTAGGTGGCAATGAAGTGGGTGTATCAAACACATCAGCATACGAACGCAATAACAGGGCCAACTCGGGCTCCATCTCAACAGATAATTCCAGTAATCTACACTTGGGCAAATGGGAATCTAGCAATGTCATACTGTATACTTCAGCAATGGAGTGTGTATGAACCATTCTGCGAATATGGTGGAGATGAGCTTGTGTAGGAACCTAATCCACATCACCCTGCAAGGTTACAAATTTTCCAGCATGCAAAAATTTCAAATTCAAGGATTCATAATTTTCCATATGCGATCCAATTGTTTTCAACCACCGAGCCCCTAAAATCAAATCTGCCCCAAAAATGGGAAGATGATACACTGGTAATTTAAATGTATGTCCTTGGGCCTGCACCACCAGATTTTGTACCAACCCCTCTGCTGCCATATAGTTGCCATTACCCACCATTACTTTAAACAATGGAGCTGGCTCAACTGGAAGTTTCAAAAACTTTGCGATACGCGGCTGTAAAAAATTATCGGAGCTACCTCCATTAACCAAAATAGTCACTGGTTATTTATCAACATAAGTTATAAATCGTATAGTTCCTATTCCTGTTACCCCTTTTAAAGCATTTAATGATAAATGATGATCATCGATAACTGGGTCATCACAGCACACTGGTGGATCCGGTTCTAGGGGTGGATTAGTAGCCGGGTCAATTAATGTCTCCTCCAATTGCAAGAACAAATATTTTCGATTAGGACAACGATGATTAAAACTGAATTTATCATCACAGAAGTAGCATAAACCCTTTTCTCTACGAATTTGCATCTCTGCTGGGCTAATTTTCTTTACATTCACCTCTTTCAATGGCTGCACATTTGGGGTAGGTAATAAAGGTGGTAAAGAATGTTTGGCAATACTCTTATTTTGGTTCTGATTAATAGGCAAAGATGATGACGAAAGTGGAGAATAACGCCTAACAGGTCCAGAACTAATTTTAGTCATAGGAAAATATCTTTCTTCATACAACTTAGCCAACGCAACAGCCCTCAATAATGAAGTAGGAGTTTGGACCACAACATCTCTTCTAATTTCAGTATGCAGACCACTTAAGAAACAATTTAATAGAGCATCATCTTGAAGACCAGAAGAGCGATTCGCGAGGGACATAAATTTGAGATAATAATCAGAAATTGTACCCGTTTGTTGCAATTTGAAGAGGTCCGCCATCGGACAATCGAAGGGAGATGGGCCGAATTGTGATTCCAATGCTCTGGTCAGATCTGTCCAAGAATGAATCGCGGACATCCTCTATAGCACTTGAAACCAAGGGACAACTTCCTTCTCAAAATGCATCGCCGCAATTTCAACTCTATCAATATCAGGTGTACGATGGTAGTTAAAAAACTTTTCAGCCTTGAAAATCCATTCGAGCACTGAAGCTTGCCCGTCAAAATGAGGAAATCCCAGGGCAATGTCTTAACCGGAAGAGCTGTAGACAACGGAATAACTCCACCAAAGGCCGAGTTCGATGCTGACCCACTATGGGAATGAGATTGCGCTTGGGAATTGAGCAAGAGATCCAAAGATTTTTGTATTTGATCCATCCGAATCTGAGCTTCATTTTGGACTGACTGTGTATGAGCCCTCTGTTCACGATCACGAAGCTCTATCAACTCCATCATCTTTTTTAAAGCATCTGCTTGTCCTTTAATCTCCGCTTGCAAATTCTTTAAACGTGTATTCTTAGCCATAGCGTCAATGAAAGCACCAATGTAATGCACGAAATTTTATTACGTATGAAAAAGCAACATTGTTACATTGATATGGTTCAACTGTAAATGCAATAAAAGAAATTCAATCGCCCAAATATGCAATAAGCACCTGTAGCAGAGAAATTGAGTGTATCAAACAAGGAAGAATAGGGTCCAGAGAGGTAAGCGAGAAAGAGTGTTAGAACAGAATGTACCAAAACGCATATCCTGCTCTCACAGCACGTAGTCTTTTAATGTCACATTTTTCTTCTTCTGCCTCATGTTTTTTCTTTGCTGCTCATCTTGTGGATTAGTCTCCACGTGTCCCCTTGCTCTAACCAACTTTCTGTTTTTCTCCAGCTCATTTGGTGCGCACGTTACAAAGTGTTGGATCTCTTGAGAAGGATTTTTCCTCAAATCAAATCCCCTTTTATTAAGATGACATCTTTATTGTCTAAGAAGCTCCTCACAGTCTTGGGAGCTGACCATTTTGGAGTAGCCTTATTTCTTTATTTCTTTGGGATCCACATGACTTCCTCCTAGATCAAATATTAATCTGCAATACGCATCAAACATATCTCCAATTAATATTGTTCTAATAAAAAATTCTTTTAAAAGAGTATCTTTAGAATAAGACTTCTTATATTTGGTTTTATAATTTTGAGAAAAATTTGAAGTCCTATTTCATAATACACTTTGTTTTTGTCTTGAGTTACTTGTTTCCACAAGGGTAACAATATCTCAAGATTTGAATAGCCATAATTTAAAAAATGTAGCATAGTAAAGAATGGTATGAAAATTTATTTAAAAGAGAAGCTAGAATTTAAAAACTCAAGGTATGCATAGAAAAGTTTAAGGATTGAGAACCTCCCCTTAAAAGTCTTGGGTCCATTGTAATTGTAGGATTAGAAGTTGTCCTTAGTAGCAATTTCTCCTTTTCTCTCTTTTCTTTTTCTTCCCTTTCTATTTTATCTTGCCCTTCTCTCATCTTTTCCTCTTCTCTTCTCTTTTCCTCTTCTCTTCTCTTTTCCTCTTCTTTTCTCTTTTGTTCTTCTCTTCTCTCTTTTTCTTCCTTTTCCTTCTTTTCTTCTCTTCTTTCTTTTCTTCTCTTTGTTTCTTTTCTCTTAATTCCTCTTCTCTCCTTCTAATCTCTCTCTTTCTTTTCTCATCCAAGAGTTTCTTAAGTTTTCTCCAAATTCAGTTTCCCAACGAAAGAAACCATCTAGTCTTTTAATAAATGTCTTTCCCTCTCGAATGAGATCTCTCATTAACTTTAGGTCTCTTTTTATTAAAGAAGGTACAAACTTTCTTCTCATGCAATATCTTAATTCATGTCAATCATGAATGAAGGATTTTCTACCTTTCTTGACACTAGATTGTCTTTGATTCCACCACTCACTTGCATATTCTTCTAATCTAGAAATGTATATACTAAGAACATAGAATTCACTATCTCTAGCAAAGAAGGGATGTATTGTATCAATTTTTCTTTCCCAAGCTAAGTATGTTAAAGCACCGATGTCTTTACCAAACAATGAAATATCTCTCCTAGCTTGGTTATACATCTCACTCTTCCTCCTACATGAGAATTCTTATGTCCTTAGGCTCACTCATTTATATTACTTAAAATTTCATCAAAAGATAATTCTCAGATAGGTGAGTCAAGAGCTGTTTAAATATAAAAGTTGTCAATTGTTCAATATTTGCTCCACTGGAACTGATTCTTGTCTGTTCTGTCATAGGTAGCGAGTTGGGTGGGAAGGGCATTGCAACAAGTGCGAGTGTTGCACAGTACGAGAAAGACTTGCTTTCAGGTTACAGATCCGGGCATAATCAATGTGTTGACTCATCATGTTTATAATTTGGGCCTAGGTTTGCTTTCAGTTACCTTACTATTTTTACTATAGTCATCCTTATAGAATATTTTACATTCTCAGCTACTGTTCTTAGAGAAATTTTTGAAATTGAAATGAAATGACTATATGATCACTGATATTAAAAGGTTAAATATCTACAATGCAATTATGTCTTGTTCAATAAATTAACACAGTTAAGTTTATTGGAGAAGTGAAATTTATTTGTAGCTTCATTTTGTTTACTGATGCAGATGGAAAATAGCCCTCTGTCCTGAGAAGAAAGGAGCTTTACACAAGAAAAAGATATACACTTAGCAGTAGCAAGTCATGCTTTTTGGTTACAGGTACTGTATTGTGTTTTATTTAAAAAATTTGGTCACAAAATTTCCTTACGATCTTAGGTTCTTGTTAAAATTCTTGAACATTCTTATGACAAATACCTCAATAGTCTGGATCCTTCTTTGAAATGGGGTGGATAGACTAAGGAAGTGTATTTAAAATTAGAAGATGCATGCATTCGAAGACAGCTCCATTCTTAATTGCTGCATCTAATTTTGGATTTAATTTCACTGTATAAGTTAATTTTTCATTGAATAGAAAAATAGGAAAATGGTTTTAAATTAATTTCACTGTATCAGATAAACTTAATTTATATATAATTTTAAAATGTTACTGTATGTAACTTCTTTAAATTTAGTTTATGAAAACATCAATTTCATAAAATGACCATCCCACTATTTGCTATCGTGTTATAGTACTTTTGGACAAGTTGCTTTCATACTATTTGGGACTTATTACTATAACACAAAATAGATTCAGATAAATTCTTTAATGTAAGTACACGTACTAAAACAAACCTTAATTCTAAACTATTGGTTGCTGGCAATATATGTTTCATGAAATCTTTTGAGATTGATCACGTCTTGTTTATATGTAGGTTTTGAAAGACTTTTAATTCAATATGCATGACTTTATACGCGTAAATTTTTTATTCAGAGAAAATTATTATTTAATCCTATACAAGAGAAATTTAAACTAACATGATGATGAGAAGCTAACAAGAAGTTTCCAATATGTCTCTGATTTGGTATATAGCTAACATGTCTTTTTTTATAATTATTTTAGAAATTATATTTCACTGAATCCTTTGTCTTTGGATTATAAACAAATTTTAAATAATGAGATAAGATCTATATTTGAGTATTTTTTTTTCTATATCTAGAGAATGGGATAAGGGTCACGGTGTTGAAATATAAATTGATTTTGTGTTATTGGCCTATAAGATAAAAATCCAAGATTAGAGAAGGCTCAAATAGAATTTTAAAAAATCCTATCTAGAATGATTCTAGAATGGTGTACAAAAATATCTATGGATGTTTATCCATAAGATGTATCTAGATAAGTTTAGAATTATAGGAATGTTTTAGAAAGTTGTAGAGAATAAATTATAGCCCTTAGATGAATGTTGTGGTGGCAAGATCCTAACCATTGGTTAAGGAGGTGTCACTAGTATAAATAAGGGATAGTTGTATCATTTGTAAGACAGTCAAATAAGATTAGAAGCATTCAATACAACAACCCTTTCCTTCTCTCAAAATATTCTAACCTCTCCCAATCTTAAACACTTCCTTCTAACCTTTAAAGTTTCCTCCCAACAAAGTGGTATCAAGAGCCGTAAGATCTTCATAGAAATGGAAAATACCAGAGTTCCCTTTCAAATCCTGATGCTCACTAAGAGCAACTATGACAATTGGAGCTTGAGGATGATTGCTCTCCTTGGTGCACATGATGTGTGGGAGGTAGTCGAGAAGGGCCACACTAAGCCAGAGAATGTAGAGAGTCTTTCTCAACAAGCTCAATAAGATAGCTTGAGAAACTCAAGGAAGAGAGACAAGAAAGCTCTTTGTCTAATCTATCAAGGATTAGATAATGATACTTTTGAGAAGACTTCTGGAGTCAAGTCAGCCAAGGAAGCATGGGAGAAGCTTAAGACCTCATACAAGGGAGCAGATTAAATAAAAAAGGTACGTCTTCAAACTTTGAGAAGAGAGTTTGAAGCGTTGCATATGAAGGAAGGAGAACTAGTCTCTGATTACTTTTCAAGAGTTTTAACGGTTACTAATAACCTAAAAAGAAATGCTGAGAAGCTAAATGATGTAAGAATTATGGAGAAAATTCTTAGATCATTAGATCCAAAGTTCGAACATATTGTCACCATTACCGAAGATACCAAAGACTTGGAGGCTATGACAATAGGGCAACTTCTTGGTTCGTTGCAAGCTTATGAAGAAAAGAAAAAGAAGAAGGAAGAGATTGTGGAGCAAGTCCTCAAGGCACACGTTGATTTAAGAAAAGAAGAAAATGCATACAACCAATCAAGGCGAAGTTATAGTCAAGAACAAGGACGGGGGCGTGCATATGGACGTGGATAAGGACGAAGGCCTAACAACAATAACCAAAAAGGTCGTGGGAGACGAAATCTGAATTCAAGGTATGACAAGTCACAAATCAAGTGTTACAACTGTGATAAATTTAGAGAATATGCTTCTAAATGTAGTCGAAGACAAAGTCGAAGAGAAAGCTAATTATGCTGAAGAAAGGTGTCAAGAAGATGGTACCTTGTTACTGACTTACAAGGGCCAAGATAAAGGCGAGGATAATCAATGGTACCTTGACAATGGAGCAGGTAACCATATGTGTGGAAAAAGAAGCATGTTCGTAGAGCTTGATGAATCAATAAAGGAAAACGTGGCTTTTGGAGATGAATCAAAGGTGGCAGTGAAAGGAAAAGGTAATTTCCTCATCCAAATAAAGAATAGAGAACATCAATTTATTTCCAATGTATATTATGTGCCAAGCATGAAGAGCAACATCTTGAGCTTTGGACAACTCTTAGAGAAAGGTTATGATATTCAACTTAAGAATAATAACCTTTGTGTAAGAGATAATACAAGTAGATTCATTGAAAATGTGCCAAATGTGCCAATGACAAGAAATAGAATGTTCATGCTCAACATTCAAAGTGATGGCCCACAATGTCTCAAGATGTGCTACAAAGACCAATCATGGCTTTGGCATATTCGATTTGGCCATCTTAATTTTAAAGGATTAGAGATGCTCTCTAAGAAGGCAATGATGAGAGGGTTTCCTTATATTACTCACCCCAACCAAGTTTGTGAAGGATGTCTACTTGGAAAAAAATTTCGATTGAGTTTTCCAAATGAGTCAGACTTAAGAGCTTAAAAGCCATTATAACTCATACACGCAGATGTGTGCGGACCAATCAAGCTAAGATCACTTGGTAAGAGTAAGTATTTCCTTCTCTTCATTGATGATTTTTCAAGAAAAACATGGGTATATTTCTTAAAAGAAAAATCAGAAGTATTCGAGAACTTCAAGAAGTTTAAATCCCGTGTTGAGAAGGAAAGTGGCCTTCTGATCAAAGCTTAGATCCGATCGTGGAGGAGAGTTCACATCAAAAAAGTTTCAGAAGTATTGTGAAGATAATGGAATCAGACGACAATTGACAATGCCAAGATCCCCTCAACAAAAGGGAGTGGCTAAAAGGAAGAATAGAACTATCCTGGAGATGGCAAGGATTATGCTTAAAAGCAAGAGACTTCCAAAGGAGTTTTGGGCTGAAGCCATTACATGTGCAATCTATCTAACCAAACACTCTCCAACAAGAAGCATTAGTGGAAAAACACCACAAGATGCGTGGAGCGGAAGAAAGCCAGGTATTTCTCATCTTAGAGTCTTTGGAAGCATAGCTCATGTGCATGTGCCAGATAAGAAATAAATTAAGCTCGATGACAAAAGTGAAAAATACATCTTCATTGGTTACGACGCCAACTCCAAAGGGTACAAACTCTACAATCCTTATTAAAGGAAAACAATCATCAGCTGGAATGTAGTGTTTGATGAAGAAGGAGAATGGGATTGACCGACAAATTGTGAGGATCATACCTTCTTCTTGTGCATTGAAGATGACGTGGAACGACAATAACAACTAGAAGAGGCACCTGCTACTCCACCTACTTCACCAAATACAACCCTTCAAGATGATGAAAGCTCAAGTGAAAGAACGCCATGTTTTCGATGTCTCCAAGAAATATATGAGGTAACTGACAATCTAGACAATGTTACCTTATTCTGTCTATTTGCAGACTGTGAGCCCATGAACTTCCAAGAATTAATTGTAAAGAAGAGTTGGAGAAATGTGATGGATGAAGAGATCGAGGCAATAAAGAAGAATGATACTTGGGAGCTAGTCTCGCTTCCAAAAGGACACAAAGAAATTGGTGTCAGGTGGGTCTACAAAGCAAAGAGGGACTCCAAAGGAGAAGTTCAGAGATACAAGGCAAGATTGGTGGCAAAAGGCTATAGTCAAAGGGTTGGCATCGACTATGACGAGGTATTTGCTCCAATTGCTCGATTAGAAACTATAAGACTTATTATATCATAACAGCTCAGAATAATTGGAAGATACATCAAATGGATGTCAAATCTGCCTTCTTAAATGGAGTTCTTGAAGAAGAAGTCTACATTGAGCAACCACAAGGATATGAAGTTAAAGGTGAAGAAGATAAAATATTGAAATTAAAGAAGGCTCTTTATGGGTTGAAACAAGCCCCGATAGCTTGGAATGTTCGGATTGACAAATACTTCAAAGAAGAAAATTTCATCAAGTGTCCATATAAGCATGCACTCTATATCAAAGCTCAAGGTAAAGATATTTTAATTGTATGCTTGTATGTCGATGACTTGATTTTTACAAGGAACAATCCAAGCATGTTTTAGGAATTCAAGAAGGATATGACAATGGAATTTGAAATGACTGACATGGGGCTTATGGCATATTATCTTGGAATTGAAGTAAAGCAAGGAAATGAAGGAATTTTTATTACTCAAGAAAGCTATGCTAAAGACCTCCTCAAGAAGTTCAAGATGGATGATGCTAATCTAGTTGGTACTCCTATGGAATGTAGCATCAAGTTAAGTGAGGATGAAGAGAGAGAAAAAGTGGATCCAACCCTCTATAAAAGTCTTGTTGGAAGTTTGTGCTATTTAACCTGTACAAGACCAGACATTCTCTATGTTGTTGGAGTCGTGAGTCGGTACATGAAAGCTCCAACAACTACTCACTTGAAGTCTGCGAAGAGGATTCTTTGATATATCAAAGGTACGACAAGTTGTGGCCTATATACTCTATTTCTAACGATTACAAGCTTGTTGGATATAGTGATAACGATTGGAGTGGAGATATGGATGACCGAAAGAGCACAAGCGGATTTGTGTTCTACATGGGAGACACAACCTTTACTTAGATGTCCAAGAAACAGCCTATTGTCACTTTCTCTACATGTGAAGCAAAGTATGTAGCTGCAACTTCATGTGTTTGCCATGTTTTTTTGGCAACGAAACCTATTGAAGGAGTTAAGCTTGCCACAAGTAGAGCCAACAAAGATTTTCGTGGACAACAAGTCAACAATAACATTAACAAAAAACCCAGTCTTCCATGATCGAAGTAAGCACATCCACACCATTACCATTACATTAGAGAATGCATCAAAAACAAGGATGTGCAAATGGAATACATGAAGACGCATGATCAAGTAGCAGATATCTTCACCAAACCGCTGAAGAAAGAAGTCTTTATGAATTTGAGAAGTTTGCTTGGAGTACAAAATCAAGTTTAAGAGGGGGTGTTGAAATATAAATAAATTTTGTGTTATTGGGCCTATAAGATAAAAGCCCAAGACTAGAGAAGGCCCAAATAGAATTCTAGAAAATCCTTTCTAGAAGGATTCTAGAATGGTGACAAAAATATCTATGGATGCTTATCCCTAAGATGTATCTAGATAAGTTTAGAATTATAGGAATGTTTTAGAAAGTTCTAGAGAATAAATTATAGCCCTTAGATGAATGTTGTGGTCGCAAGATCCTAACCATTGGTTAAGGAGGTGCCACTAGTATAAAAAGGGGACAATTGTATCATTTGTAAGAAAGCCAAAAAAGATTAAAAGCATTCAATACAACAATCCTTTCCTTCTCTCAAAATCTTTCAACCTCTCCCAATCTTAAACACTTCCTTCTAGCCTTTAAAGTTTCCTCCCAACAAGAGGTTTGTGAAACTTGTATTTTAAAATTGTAACTCTTTAGTTTAAAATAAAACACTCAACTAGCTTTGTTTAACCTGATTTAGAATAGGAAGTTTGAATTTAAGAGTGAAGAATTTCTTATGTCTGCATTTTGATATGAATTGATAAGGAACTGTCGTGATGTAACGGTAAACTAAATTTCTTTTCCATCCCACAGGTTAATGGGCTGGTGGCTTTAATGGAAGGTGAACACAAGGGACCTTTCATCCTAGGTAACCCAGGGGAGTTTACCATGTTAGAGCTTTCAGAGGTATATGAAGTTTTATTTTCTTCTCTAACTTTATTTCTTCCTTGTTACGTGTTTTCCTTATTTCTGTCAAAATTTGGTGTGGGGCATCTGCATTTTATTTTTATTCACTCCTTAATGAATAGCCTAACATATAGCAAATTAGTTGTGGTGTTCACCCTTTTGGTTAGTGAAGTTTGATTGAAATGGCTTTATTATGGATATTTTGTCATTGTCATGTTTTATAAACGTGCATATTATTAAGGAAACAATTCATTACAGTACTACGATAGAATACAAGCCAAACACTACTCATGATCCACATATGAGAAGACATATATTAGCAAAACACAGGAGCTACTGATTTGGGAGCCAAAAATCCCACTTAAAAAAGGTTTCCTCTCATGATTAATGATTTCTGAAATTTGATTTTGAATGAAGACGAAGATAAAGGGATGAAATTTTCTTTTAGAAAGGAGATTTATTCTGCTATTCCATTTCAGGCATATTTTAGGTGTTGGAGGAAGCTAATTAGCTTTTAAAAATGTTACCTTTAGTAGCTTAATTGTATATTTATTTAAAGTATAAAGATCAACTACGATACACATGATGGTCGATGGTCAGTTTGTTTAGATGTTCATACTTAACTTCATCCATGCTTGTACACAGTTTGATATTATTAAAACTAGAAAGATATTCAACTGTGTATGTTTATTTTGTTGTATTTTTAAAGTAGTTTATGATTGATTTATGTAACGCATCAACTATAAAAGGTATACTATTTGGCAATTTGGCATTGTGTTTGGAAATTTGACAATTGTGTTTAACTCTTATCAGTTATATGGAACTCCTAACTATTGAGTGTAAATGTTGAATCACCTAATTTTTTCTTATAAAGTCACAAAGTTACATACAGATTTTCTTCGTATGTAATTACATATGAATTCTTTCGTATGTGATTACATACAAATTTTTTTGCATGTAATTATATACAAATTTTTCCGTAAATAATTACATACAAATTTTTTCATAGGTAATTATATACGAATTTGTCTGTATCTATAGATAAATTCTTATGTAATTATTTACGAATATATTTGTATATAATTACATCTGGATAAATTCGTAGGTAATGTTAGTTATGAATTTTTATCCATATGTAATCCATACATACTATTGTATTATCTACATATTTTAAACCTTACATGCGGATTTTGTCCGTAGATAATAACATTTTTTCTTGTAGTGATTCTTTGAGATATAGAATCTATCTCTTAGTCAAATTTTGGGTTTTATCATGTGAATAATAAGTGGTGATTCTTCTTGGCAGTTATCTTGGATCCTTCCAAGTGGCATGGCTTCATTGTCCAAAGTTTCCTTTCCTTTCTCTCATTTTAGTCTTTTAATTCCATTTCTAATTGTTCTTCTTTAGTTCTTAGTTTTCTTATTTGTCTAGACATTTTATTCCATATCACTTATATAGGCAAATTTGATACATAAATTACGAAAATAGGCAAATTTGAAAAATATTACGAGAATATGCAAGTTGTGCAACTCCCACACGACTTCAAATGAAAAAGTCTTGTGTCCTCTCGTATGACTTTTAATCAAGTTGAAAAGTGAAATTCGTTAGCCACCCAAATAACTTTAGTGTTATGCAATCGATTATGATGAATAAATAATCAACTACATTACGTTGGTGTAGCTGCAACTAAGTTGAACTTATGGAGGTGTAAAAATAAATTGGTTAAAGTTTCATGACACCTTAAAGATAAATCTAAGAATAGAAAATAATTAAAATCAAAAGAAGTAAAGTAAAACATTGCATGAAGAAGGCAAGAAAAGTGTGAAAAAGAGACTTAGGGAAGCCCAAAACAAAAAAGAAGATTACAACAACAAAAAACTTCAAAACAAAGCCTAGTCCAATTTCTATATAAAGAGACTTAGGGACATTAAGGGAGCTTAGGAATCCTTAGGAGAACCTAACTTTTTCCTTTCCACCATCATTCATATTTTCTTCCTCTCTTCTTCTATTTTTATGTTAGTTCTACATTCCATGGACTATTAAGCCTCTGGGTTGATTCTGCTTTAATTTCTTAATAGATTATAAGGTTAGAATGCAATAATATGCTAGTTCTTTTTTATTATTGTTGTGATTTATATTTTTCTATGTATCTTATCTTTTAATCAAGTAAAAGTAATGATTTTTACATTGTAGCAAATTAACACAATAAATCTACATAACATATAAATCATATGAGTTCAAGGGTTTTTAATTTTAATTGAGAGTCTACTTTGATTAAATTTAGAAACTTTCATGTGATTGAATGAGTTTTTGTCAATAATTCAAATGTACTTTAATTAAAGGTAAAAAATTTAACAATAATTAATTAAGAATGTACATTAGTTAATTAACTTTTTACTTTATATAAGAGGTAAAAGAATAAACATGATAAGGCATAGTAATATTTAATTAAGAATGTACTTCGGTTAAATTTACTATGATTAACCTACAAAGTTCTTATTTTTAATTGAGAATGTACTTTGATTAATTTGGAAATCTAAGACAATAATTAATTGAACAATAACTTTAGAGAACAAATGATGAATCCTGTTTTGAAAAAGAAGTAAAATCAACCTATTTTATTTATCATTGTTTTCATCTTTTTAAATCTTTTTACATTGTTATTTATTTTTTTCTTATGCTATTTTTTATTAACCTGTTATTTTTTATTTTATTTATCTTTGTATTATTTATTGTTTTTATTTTACTAACCCTTTTTGTATAGTTTTTATAAGAAGTAATTTGTTAATAATCAATTTCGTATTCGTTTGGAGATGACTTTGGGGTGACCTAACCTTTACTAATCTTTTGGCTACTATTTAAGCAATTTTGAAGTTGTTATATATAAGTAGTATTAATTTGTACATCATCATTCCCCTATGATGACCTTCATTGATTCAATTATTCTTCCTCGTGCCACTAACCTTGCACAAGCAACTAGAGAAGACATAATTTTGATGTGGACATTCTTAATTGGAAATAAGATTAACTGAGCTCATCTAGAGAAGACATAATTTTGATGTGGACATTCTTAATTGGAAATAAGATTAACTGAGCTCATCTAATCAGACATCGCATGAAAAAGGCTTTACAAGATTTTTCAGGAAGGGTTTAAAAAATATTATTTTATTAATATTTTTAGAATATTTTTGTTTCAACACAAACAAGAAGGAATAGGAATCGGACTCTAGGAAAGGACAAAAAAAGAAAACACAAAGAGTTCCCCTTGGAGTAACTTTTCCATATTTGAATTTATTTACAATGCACCTCTATAATATCCCTACCTCATTACCACCATTTTCGATCATTTTGACATTCCTCTTGATGATGAGCCTTTTGTAAAAGTTAAAAGGTCTTTTCAAATTGGTATTGAAATTATAACATTATTTAGTTTTGTTAAAAGCATTGATGAATAGTGCATTCACAAATGTGATGATCTTTACCCAATTCATAATGAGCGCACACTTTCTCCACAGTCGTAGGATACTTCTTCTGCTCTCTTCCCAAATATTATGCATGAGATCAGGGATCTTCATGCTTGCATACAACTCGATTTGATAATCTTAATGCTCGAGTTGCTCACCTTGACGAAGGCATGGGTTGCCTCCGCCATCACTTTGGACCATCTAGGTCCTCTTAAATTTAAATTTACTAGGGGTTTATTTAAACTTCAAATTTTACTATTTGTACATGCTTATTTGTATTAAGACAAAATCGTCTATAAGACTAAAATGTCTAAACGCTCTCACATATTTTAAAGTTTAACAAAACAACATTAAACGAAATGAGTATATCCATATGTTATCATTAGAATTTCGAAATTGTTGAAACATAGGTGATAAGTTAAATACGTTGAAAATATAGTAACATAGGAAACTCATAGAAACATGCTTAGGTTTAACCTAGACATTATACCAAATGATTCCAAAAAACCTAAAGTGTCAATGAGAATTCTGTTAAACGCAGAACCTCTATTGTACCAAATGGTAATCAATCAAATCTCTCAAATAGACAAAAATTTTGAAACAATGTTTTTGGTAAGTAATTTGAAAGTCTCAATAAATATCCAAAAAACTTATCAAAGACAACTCGTTAAATGGTCTAGCTAAAGAAAGCATAATCCTAAAGCATTTAAAATAGACTAAACAATACCCCATGAGCTAAACCATTCACTTCGTCCAACGATGAAGCTCTAATTAATGCTTGGTATCTTAACAAAATTGTTTAAATGATATAATGTTACCCGAATAGTAGAAAATATAAAAAGCACTTTGTTGTTCTAAACAAGCATTAAATGTCATTACATGCTTAAGATTCAAAAATAACAAAAGTGATAAGAGAAAAGATATATCTGTTGCATGCATATTTACTCTACTTTCACCTTACTCTCTCTCATACACTTTTAGACAAGACATCTTTTAGTCAAGCATCTGGTTGTTCTAGCCTAAATGTTTTCCTATTTCCTAGGACCTAAGTGTTTTCCTATGTTTTCTATGTTTGGGTTCTAGTTCTAGTTTTGTTTGTTTTGGGTTTTTGGCTCTACGTTTTTATCCTAGGTTGCTTTCTGATCTTTTAACTCGTTTTAATGTTATTTGATTAAACTTCAAAACATGAGATTGTTTGTTCATATAGACGACTTTGTCTTTAACAAATTAGAATGGAATTTAAGGTACATTAAGTACCTTTAAAATGAGAAAAGGGTTGAGTATGATTAGGTGCTTTGTTTTATAACTTGGAAAGTAGCTTTGTATCTCTTTGCCTGCGTGAAGCAGTGGAAGAGTAGAGGTTTAGGTAGTTGTACTTTTCGTTTGTGTGAAGTAGTATAAATGGACAACATCTTCAACTATGTGAAGTAGTGGAAAAGAAGAGTTTGATTATTTCTCCTTTCGCTTGTGTGAAGCAGCGGAAATGGGATTTTCCCTCGCCTATGTGAAGTAGTGGAAGATTGGATGTCCAAGCATTATACCTTCTCGGCTGTGTGAAGCAATGGGGAAGTAAAGTATTTTGAATCGAACCACCTTACCTCACAATATGTAATTGTGTGGCGATATTTTATGAGAGAAGAATGGACGGGTTAATTTTACAAAGTAATGACAGTAATACGATAGAGATGATCATTGGAAATAAATTAAATAAATATATAACGTTAATATAAATAGTGTGGATGAGTGTTATGATATTTTATGCTTATTATTTGTTGTTCTGGTTAACTCACCCTACTTGTTTGTGTTTTTTTTTATTCGATGATTGTATAACTCGTGATGTTATACAAGAGCAGATGTTTTTACAGATGAAACAGGAGTTGCTTAGAGCGAGAATCGTGTTGGGAAATTTGCTGGGAATTTTAAAGTTGTATTAATAAATAAATGGTTATTCTGTATTGTATTTTAAACATACTTTTAGTTTATTTCAATATGAACGCCATATTGTATGGTTTTATTCGGTTCAACTTAGTGATGAGATAAGAAATAAATTTCTTTGTGAGTGAATATTTTGAAACAAAATTTCCAGTAACACTTTGAAAAAGGGGTGTTACAATGGTAGTGCAGGGGTAATTGGTAGTGGTTGGTCTGACAATGAGGCTCGAGAGTATTGCTTGACTTTCTTTTCTTTTATTTTCTTGAGCTTTTCTGTGCTTTTCTTTTGAACGTTTTTCTCAGGATGAATAATTTTGTTGTATGTTATCCTCTTGATTTTTCATCTGAATTATCTTCTATTTAAAGGCTCTTGGAGAAATGTCCGTTAGACTAAGCTCTTGGCCTTGATTCTTGTGTCTTCTTTTTCTTCGTATACAACGAGCTGTTTATTAAAGTCAACTGGTCAGATCAAGCTTTCTTTTTTAGTACTTTGCTTGAAGTAGGTTATACTTCCTTTTAGACATTATTTCTCAACTGAAGAACATTCCATGAATATCTTTTTTGTCTCTAACGTCCACTTTTGATTTTTAAATGAATCATGTGGATGCGTGTATAGTAGTCTATCTGCAAAGAATAAAGTACATTGTGCATGCAATAGATATGTCTGATCTCTTATCACTTTTGTTGTTTTTGAACGTTAAGCATTTAATGTCATTTAATGTTTGCCTAGAATAACAAATTGTTTTCCATTTTCTGTCGTTGAGGTAGTGTTTAACAGTTTTATCCAATGGTATCATTTAGGCTGATGTAAACTCTTTTTGTAATGTTTCCTTTCTAGAGCAATAGCGTTTAACATGTTAAGTTTTCTTGTGCGATTTAGGTTTAAGCTGTTAAAGTATTTTTGTTGAAGATACTATCTTGACACTTCTTCGTTTTCCTAAGAGTTCAGCTGAACACCCCCTGGGTATAGTAAGCTTACACGGTTAGCATAACTCTCTTAGACACTTTGACTTGTCACTCGTTTAGCATTGCGTCTAGGTGTTTTGATTCAACTGTTTTTTATGTTTTCTACAATCCTAAGAGTTTTCGTAAGGTTTTTCTATTTTGGGGATTTTATGTTTCATCCTATGGTATTTTTAGATTCTTATTTCGTTTAATGTTATTTGGTTAAACTTGAAAACATGAGAGCGTTTAGACATATAGATGATTTTGTCTTAACATGGTGTGCGTAGGGATTTTCCTACTGCTAACAAACTATTTTAGATACCTAACTTGTAGTAACTCTTCAATCTTATCTCTTAGAGTTGTGCATTCTTCCATGTTGTGTCTTAGATTATGGTGGTACTGGTAGTTATTCCTTTCGTCAATGTTTGGAAGATTTCTAGCTTTTCTGGGAGGAGGTAGGTGCTTAGCACTAAGCACTTCATCTAAAACACGCGATCAAGAAACATTGAGAGGGGTAAAGCTAGTAAACCGAGGACCCCTGTCTTGATCTCTTGACTATCGACCAGGGTAATGGGCTTTTACAGCAACATTCTTATCAGAATTTTCCTTGTTTGATCTCTCTTCCCTCCTCACCAGCTTTCTAAAATATTTTAATTCCTCTACTTGCATAAATTTTGTTGCACTCTACCTCAATTCATCCATATCTACAGCTGGTTGCATGCATAAGCTATCAGTGAAAGGCCCAAATCTCAATGTAGTGACCATGTGATGCATGGCCACTTTAGGACTCAAATTCTTAATTTGGAGTTCCACCTTCCTAAACCATTCCATAAAGGTCCAAAGCGATTCTTCCTTTCCCGCCTAATGTTGAGTCGCGTGATGGATGTCATCAAGTGTTGGCAGTTTGTAACAAAACAACGATAGAATTTGCAGGAAAACGGGTGAATGTTGTGTGACCGGCAAGTGTACCGGATCATAGCAAGTAATAATCCTGGTAAGACAGGGTATCATTTCCCACGAGACTCTCGACACTAAACAGTAGTGTGATAACTTGATTAATTAAGACTTAAAGGGAATGAAATCATTGGTTTAAAAATCCAATTACAGAAAATTAAATATGAATGCAGTCTTGATCAATTGAAGAGAAGCACAACGATGAACGGATGATGTTTGTACTATGAGATGAATATGTTGTTGGGGTTAGATTTCACCTAGTTTACTCTCATGTATATAAGAATTTTTCTTCTTCATCAATGTCAACGTCACTCGCTAAATTACTTAAAACCCGATCCCTCGGCGGAGAAAGTCTTGTCAGAGCGGCTGCAGCGAAATGGTTAGCGTGGAATAACAAACCAAGAGGACTTTTAATATAAACATGTGCCTTTTAATTTCTGCTCAATTTAACTTACTACGCAAATAATAAAGATAAATAACAAGAGTAAGGTTAAGAAAAATTTGCACAGATGAATTTTATACTGGTTCGGATCTTACCAATCCTACGTCCAGTCGCTTATCTCAAATCAAGAGAAACAGTTCACTAAGCACAAAACAATTGCAAACTACATTCACAAAGAAATAATTTGTAAAAGTTTAGAAACCACCTCTCTTGATACCACAAGAGATGAACCTGCACCTCCTTTGAATTTTCACAAAAGATGAAACACATCCTCTGAATACTTCACAAAGGATGAAACACCTCCTCCGAATACTTCACGAAGGATAATCCTCTTCCAAACACCTCCTCAGACGCACCAAGGATGAACTAGCTATTCCTTTGTCACCGTAGTAGCAAAGTACTAGCATCACAGACAAGAGTTTCCTTAGCTGAGCAAGAGCACACAATTCTCAAAGAGTTCTGAGTATTTGAGCACAAGAAAAGAGTTGTTGTTGATGGATAAGGAGAGCCTATTTATAGACTCAAGCAAATACTCTTCCATTATTCGTAACTGGCCATTTAACGCTTTTAATCGATTAATACAAGTGTAAATCGATTAAAATGAGTACAACGACTAGTTTTCAAAAACCAGAAAACTCCAAACGGCTAGCTTTAATTGATTATTCTTAGGATTAATCAATTAACTAATCGATTAAAATAGGTATTAATTGATTATTTCCGTGCCAGTTGAGTTTTCAGCACCTGCAACGTTTTAATCGATTAATACTTGGTTTAATCGATTAAAACCGTGCATTTTTTATTCTGAATAGAAAAAACAAAGTATGAAAGTACATGAATCAAAACCTACTACAAATCTAAGTCCTAAACATTAAACTACAATTATTACAAAAGCTTTTAATAGCAAAACAAGTCTTCAAAGGATCTTCTTGAATCTTGATATATCTTGACTTGATTTGGGCATCATCAAAACTTCATCTTTACCATTTTGCTAACATTCTCCCCCTCATCATTTTCGAATGACTTACCTAGTCCAATGAGGTGATTTACAATGTTGGTGAAGTGTTTCTGAACGTCTGAGATTGTTTCTCCTTGCTTCATCCTGAAAATTTCGTATTCTTGGATCAAGGTATTTTTTCTCGCTCTCTTCACGTCATATGTACCTTCGTGGGTTACTCTCAACACTTCCCACATCTCTTAAGCGATTTTACAAACAGAGATCCTGTAAAACTCGTCAATGGTTAGAGCAGATGCAATGATGTTTTGAGCTTTCACATCATTTTGAAATCTTCTCTTCTCTTTAGCAGTCCACTGAATACGGGGCTTTGGTTCCTGCAAATCTTTAGTAGAAATAGACGACCAAAAGAAATAACAACCCAAATTTCACAATCAATACACTCAATAAATATTTGCATTCTAACCTTCTAGAATGCATAATTTTCACCTATGAATAGGGGGTGGACTATTGATAGAAGCACCATCTGCAAAGGTTTGATATGATCCTACCGTTTGAATAACTATCAAATCGAGCTTTGATGCCAATTGTCAAAGCGGCTGCACTAGAATGGTTAGCATGGAATAACAAACCAAGAGGAGTTTTAATATAAACGTGTGCCTTTTAATTTCTACTCAATTTAACTTACTACGCAAATAATAAAGATAAATAACAAGAGTAAGGTTGAGAGAAATTTGCACAGATGACTGGTTCGGATCTTACCAATCCTAAGTCCAGTCACTTATCTCAAATCAAGATAAATAGTCACTAAGCACAAAACAATTACAAACTACATTCACACAGAAACAAATTGTAAAAGTTTAGAAACCACCTCTCTTGATACCACAAGAGAGGAACCTGCACCTCCTTTGAATCTTCACAAAGGATGAAACACCTCCTCTGAATACTTCACGAAGGATGAAACACCTCCTCTAAATACTTCACGAAGGATGATCCTCTTCCAAACACATCCTCAGATGCACCAAGGATGAACCAGTTATTCCTCCGTCATCGTAGTAGCAAAGTACCAGCACCACAGACAAGAGTTTCCTTAGCTGAGCAAGAGCACACAATTCTCAAAGATTTCTGAGTATTTGAGCACAAGAGAAGAGTTATTGTTGATGGATAAGGAGAGCCTATTTATAGACTCAAGCAAATACTCTTCCATTATTCGTAACTGGCCATTTAATGCTTTTAATTGATTAATACAAGTGTTAATCGTTAAAATGAGTACAACGGCTAGTTTTCAAAAACCAAAAAACACCAACGGCTAGCTTTAATCGATTATTCTTAGGATTAATTGGTTAACTAATCAATTAAAATAGGTATTAATCGATTATTTCTGTGCCAGTTGAGTTTTCAGGATCTGCAATGTTTTAATCGATTAATACTTGGTTTAATCGATTAAAATCGTTCGTTTTTTATTCTGAACAGAAGAAACAAAGTATGAAAGTACATGAATCAAAACCTACTACAAATCTAAGTCCTAAACATTAAACTACAATTATTACAAAAGCTTTTAATAGCAAAACAAGTCTTCAAAGGATCTTCTTGAATCTTGATATATCTTGACTTGATTTGGGCATCATCAAAACTTCATATTCACCATTTTGCTAACAAGCCTATCCTTAATTACTAGGTCATAATCCCTTGCATCCCTAATAATTAATTCTGCAATAAGATTAGGAGCTTAAGATGACCAAAACTCATACCCCCATCCCTGAGAAATACTGTTTTTGGGAATAATTCTCCAGAACCTGGATTGTAAGATACCTCTCAGTACTCATACAAATCATACATCATGCTATGAATGATTTAAACAAAGCAAACATTGATCACAAAAAAATTACCCTAACAATTAATGAAAGAAGCGTATACAAATAAGAATCAATTCTAATACATGAGAGTTCACAAGGTTACATCATCCCCCAACAACAAATAGAAGTTAGTTCACCATTTTCATGGTGAAACTAGATGTACAATGGAGAAGAATGAGATAAAAAAACCCTAAATGTTGAAGATGGAAGCTCCCGCATCCAAATCTTCCTCTAAAGAGTGAAAGTGTGTGTTGCTACGCCTCCTCTGACAAAAGATACAAAACCTAAGGTGTTCAGGTCTTTTAAATAGGGTGAATTGTGCCCAGCGCCCAAGCATGGTGCGATGCTAGAACTGGCGCTCTGCTTCACTCAAAGAGCAAGCAGGTGTGGTGCGTTTGGAAGAGTGGCGCTCAGCACCCCAAAAAGGGCGCCCAGGCGCCAGCCAGTAGGTCTTGGTGTTGAGGGCCCCTAAAAAGGCGCTTAGGCATCCTGTGTTTCTCCTTTCTAGTGCTTTTCCAGGTCCATCTCCTTGGCACTTCAACTCTGCTTCCATATTATCTCATTTCTTGCTAAAACAAGGGAATTCGGTCATAAAATCATTAAGGTCAACCTCAACTCTCTTATTCACACAACTTAATAAAAAAAACATGATTTCAAGCAAGTTTCTAAGTAAAAGAGGGTGCATTTAGTATCAAAATTATATCACAGATAACAGTATTTTCAACCATTATCAGTGAACCACCTTAATAGTGTTCCCTTTAAAGACATCAGAAACATCTTACACCAAATAGCATCGTTGGTCTTATAAAATTCCATGTGTGTCACAAACATGCTAATAAGCTCATATGGGTCCATCATTTTGTCATACTTACTGAACATGGGCATCCTCAAATGAAAGGGTGTACTCTAGCCGTGTCCACAGTGGTTGTAATGGATGGTCTCTACAGGCCTCCTTAGTTTCTCCTTGGACCATTCACCCATGCTTCACACGAATCTACTTAATTGGACCTAGTTGGGTTAGAGTTGATAGGGTGGACTTTTGTTATTCATATGTGGTCTTACCAAGGCATTCTCTTTCATGTAAAGGTTGCAACTCTTTTTGTTTTTCTTCATCTCTTCTATATCCCTACTTATTCTTTTGATATTTCCATAAGGTCTAGGTTCTAGAAGAGGGAGAGGGGGAGGGTTTGAATTGAGTTTAAAATTATTTTTGTAATTTAGTGTTAGATTCCATTTGCAGATGTTAGACGGTCTGCAAATAGTGTTGAACATTTAAGGAGTTTTAGAAGCATTTAGAAAATCTTTCAAAAGATAATAAGAAAGAAGACTTGTTTTTATATTGGTTCACTCTAATCTAAGCTACGTCGAATTTTCTCTTAAGCACTCTTAAAATGTTCTATTAATCTTTGAAAAGATTACAACGAATTTAATTATACCTGAATTACTACGAGTATAACCACTCTTGGTATTAAATAGTCTAAGTGACTATATTATTTAACTCTCGTGAATTAAACAAACAAGTATCTTAATGAAAAAACAAAACATTTTTATGATTCTCTTATAAAAAAAGAATATTTTCTTTTTTAAATGTATATATCTTTTAATAAGTTTTTACTTTAACGACGACTTAGGACATAAAACCGTCTGTCATGATTTAACGAGACTACATATCTCATATATAGGGAGATACAATGTCTTTGAAACTTATCTTCAGTTAAAGATAATAGTTCATTAAATACGACGTTTTTCCTGTTGGTTGTCATTTTGTACACTTTTTAATATTAAACTTTCATGGATTCCATAATTCTGAGGTCAGGCCCAAGATCACGAGATCGCTCAACATGCAATTTCATGAGTCGTTCAAGTACCAATTTCAAATAGTAGTCCCAAATTCTTGTACCAAAATATATACTAGTTGTTGGTCCCAAATTATTAAATGGGACTATTGCAAGACCTCACTATACACATTCCAAACTTAAGTTAGAGTAATGAGGAACCTATCCACATCACGAGTGACACATCTTGTCATAGAATCACAACTCTAGTTTATCCAAAAAGCAAACACATTTTGGGAAGAAACGCAACTCCTCTCTGTTTTGCAAGAATAATTAATTAATAGAGTAAATGCCCAAACCCACTTGTAATAACATTCCAACCTTTGACGTATGGGCGGCTAAGGATGTCCTAATAATTCAGCCTGTGGTCGGTCTGAAAATGATTGTTTCTTTTGGTGAGCAACTTTTTGTTTAATGTATGGGCATGCAAATCATCACAAAATGACAAAGAAACCACACTTTCCCATTTGCAGTTCTCTATGTTGGATAGCAGACAAGGAAATTCCTTAAAGTTTTTGTGGGAAAAACTTATCCAGCTTACACCTCATCTGTGGGACAGACAGATTGGTATTGCTACCGACCTCCACCGTCCACATCAGCCCTTACACAATAATCAAATCAAATCATACAGCTAAAAGATTCTCAATTCTAAAATATTTCGATCATTTTTTTCATACAAATTTCTAAACATAAGTTCCTTTATTATTTTTTCCCTTCATCAGTGTCTAAACATTATCATGTTATAGCGTGCTTCTTCTTTAACTATGGGGAAAGAGATTTGATGTCAAATTATGTATAGGAAAACAATTATTAGGACCACTCCGGTCTAAACAATTATTAGGGAAAACAATTTTTTCCCTTTATTAATTATTAGTTAAGAATAATTAATAAACATTGAATTTTACAAAAATTTGTAGTTAGTTATAATATTAAATAAATTCTGACCTTAATAATCATCTTACTTTATTCAGAGGACAAAGTTATCAATAAGTGTTATAGAACTAGAATTGATAATTTATTTGATATACATAAAAGAAAAATAATAAAATAATTTTAACGTTGTTTATCTTTTTCTTTCTTTTCAACCGTTTCTCTTTCATATTTTTAATGTTGTTAATGTTGTTAAGTGTTAAACTCCAGAAAATAGTATTATAAAAGTGATAATAGTTTAAAAATAGTAAGACTCGGTTATTTTAATATTAAATGGTTTATTTATAAATATTTTTGTTATAAACAAGTTTCATTATTTTAATACGTACCATCTTTTTAGAAACCACTTTTCTAGAGTTCTCTACCTTTTTTCTAAGATTTCTAACTCCTGAGTCATCTCTTTGACAATCAGGAGATGCCTAATTGACCACGATAACAAGGTTTACATTCCTATCGATCAGTTTCTGCAATAAAGCAAGTAAGTTTTAGCTCCTTTTTGCTCTTCGCTCTTTAATCGAGTCAATGCATGGAAGTTTCCGTTGCATGAGTGTCTTGTGTTTTTCTTTGAGCTTTTTGGTAAATCTAAGGTCCTAAGGACTCTTTCCTTTTTCAATTTGGTGATTCGTAGGTGTTTCTTAAAATTCCTTATGCGAGAAGTAATCGAGGTGTTGTTAGAGCTTTGTACCATCGGTGTAAGGTAAGGGAAGCTAGTTTTACTTTATTTGTTTGATAGACGAGTTCGAATTAATGCTTGTATGGTGAATTATTGGTTGAATTGTGAAATTGTATTGGATTGAGAAATTTAGTATGTTGAGTTGATTGTATATAATGTGTTGATGTCAAAACTGATTTAATTGTGAGGCGCAATGTGATTTTGATGTAAAGTTGTGTGTGGTGAATTTAAAGATGTTAAATTGGGTGAAATACGAGCTGTCAAATTTTATAAAGCTTTGCTTACATTCACAGCTAGGTTGTGGAACTCTCTAGTTTCAACCATGCGTCTTGGATATCAATTGTTTTATGTGTTCTATGACGATTTGTAGTTATTTGGAGTATGTTCAGTGTTTTCATATGTTGGTAAACATTGTAAAAGTAAAGTGATACTTATATGGTTTCAAAGTTATGAAAGGTAGTTCCAAGGTGGAACTTCGTGGTGTGGTTTCCAGTATCATTAGTCTGAATGTCGGGAGCTCAGTCTTGGGGGTTATTATGACACTCTAATGGTCATTCATTCTCAAATAGAGAGAATTGACACATGTGGTGAGAGTAGTAAGAGGTCGTAGTCTTGGGTGCTTCTAGTATGATCCAAGGCGTGGGAACAGACTAACCTTGTGAGTGTGGTAGAGTGAAACACATTGGCAATGACTTTGCAAAGTAGTAGAAGCCACCACAAGTGCACAACCCGCCATAGCTCGACATTCATTCTAAGTCTGGACAGTCTAGTCAAAGTATGGTCATGCATAGAGTGTTTAGTTTGTTGGTGTGATATATGTATCTTGTGTATAATATTTAAATGTTTATATATATCATTGATTGTTTGTATTCTAGCTTACCCTTGCTTTTTGTATTGTTTGTCTCTGTATATGTTTCTCTTTTATGATGATCACTTTAATGGGTGTGAGCTTAGGGATGACATATCTCGAATTATATCAGCGTGTTCAGGTGTAGATATTTCTTGTATAAGAAATCTCAAGTTTCTTTTATAAGTTATCATCTTTGTAGCTTTTATTTTAGTGGTTTATTCTACTAAATTTGGGATGTTACATTAAGAATAAAATATATCTAAACATAAATCTTAAATTAACGTAGAAAGCAACAAACAAAAATAATAAAAAATAAGTAACCCATATTATCAACTATAAAATAATAAAGTGTTCAATATCTAAAAAAACAATTAAAATATGAATTTGAGACTTCATTAAGATTTCTTTATTTGACTTCTCAATTCTCAAGTGTAAGGAGAAAATCATCTAAAACTATGTTTTGAAGTTTAACATACAATACTTAACGAAATATTTTTTATTGAGTAAAGCATCTAAGGAATGTGTTTGCTAAAAATAATGTTGAATGGAGTAAGCGTTTATTTATAAAAACCAATGTTGAATGAAAATAACATTTATAACATTTTATGAAAATAACGTTTTCAACATACATGGTTTAATAGACAATGTTTAAACAAACTGTGCCTAATAAAAGGAAATGTCTAACAAAAGTGTACGCCTTGTAAAAAAACTTAGACTTAAGATTTAATATCTAAACAATGTTGGACTTAAGATTTTATATCTAAACAATGTTTAACAAGACAAGTAACTAAAGAAAATAATCGTCTAGGAGAAGCTTGTTAAACGATATAATGAAACTTACAAATAGTCTTTTAGAATAAGTGTTTAACAATTATATCATTTAAAGATCATATATTAAACATTTTGCTTTCTAAATCATGCTTCCATTAAACGAGATGACATGTGCAAATATGTTTTAAACACGCAATATGCTTTAATGTTTAACAACGTTTAAAACATTTATCATGTACGAAAAAGTTCTTCTTTGCTTGTATGCTTTGATCTCTTTATCTGTGTAGATCATGATAGTATAGACCCTTACTCAAATTCTTACACAAGATGGATAAAGATGTTAAAAGATAGGAATACATTCTAAGAATGTATCCTTAAAGCTTTTAGCTCTAAAGAATTGTACAAGCTATTTTTTGTAAAAGCTCTAATAAAGCATAATAGCTCTACAATGTACACTTGAGTTTGACTACCCACCTAAACCTGCTACCAAGTCTAGATGGAAGTCAACTTTTAGTATAACGAATCTCCCTCAAGAAGGCTATATATATACATAGGTGATTGCATGAAGAGAACAAGAAGAAGTGCTTAAACTTGCTGCCACGTTGATTCTCTCTATTGTCTAATGCATTCATTTATAGAGAAAGATGTTTTACAAGTGTTCAAAAGTTCATTGTATTATTCATATATCCTCTCTACGAGAGTAATCTTCTATCTTGTAAGAATTCAAAAACTCTTACTGTGCTTAAATTCAGAAGTGAATTCAAACACTTGTATTGTTTAACTCAATGGAGTTAAACATTTTAGACAATTTGTCTAATGCTATATCAGGAGTGGTTAATGCAACACCTCAATTTCAGGTGTCACGAAAACTTAATAATTCAAAAAAAAAAATTAAAACTAGTAATATGCCAACTTAATTCTTATAATTCACATTATAAAATAATGAAGGAAAAAGGTACCACATGAATCCAATTTCAAAATTAATATTACATTATCATAAAAATGAAAGAAATTATTATTAACAACAAAACCATCCAAGATTCCCTTTTTTTTTTCTAATCTTCCTTATCCTCTCGCCGCTTCCACATAAGATTTGTAACATCTGCATTATCATATGCTTCCGTATAACAGAAACATTATATGATCATCGCAACAAGCACAAACAATAGGGGTAAGTTAACGACAATAACATAGAGAAATAAGATCATGCAAAAAAATTACAAAGCAATAACTCTTCCTTTAACCATCAGAGATAAACATAAGATCATTCCTGACCCATACCCTCAATAGCTCTACAAAAGTTTGTCAAACAAAGGCAACTCATTCCAATAGCCATTATCTTTACAAATGTATGTCATCTTCCATTCATTGCACCATTCATGTTCACCAAAACAAGTTGATTCAAGTCGTCCTACATCGTAGCTTCGGACATATCTCCCTTGCTCCTGAATAGGGATGACAAAAAAATCCGCGCCCGCAGATATACGCGGATAAAATTCGCAACGGATAGTTGGTACCCGCAGATATTTATTACCCACAACTCGTGGGTAGTGGATATTTTAATACCCACTTATAATCGGGTCGGGTTCGGGTACTACATTATCCGTACCCGCGGATACCCGCTACCCGCTAAAAAGATTGAAATTACAGTTTTACCCTTAGGGTTAAATGAGGTTTTCTTGTTTTGCATTTTTCTTCTTTACTTCTTTATGTTGTCAACAGTTTTACCCTTAGGCCAGCCTTTTTGTTTTTGCGGAAAGCTTGCGGTGGAGGTGCTAGAGCGTTTCCCTCTAACGCAGAAAGGGAGAGGAGGACCTTGACGCGGCGATTGGTGGCGCTCTGGCTTGCGGCTCGTGGCGGCCGGATTCGCTCAAGCGGCGGCCGGTGTCGTTCGTGAACAACCTCGCACGCGAAGAGGAGAAGGAAGGGAGAAGACCCGACGCCACGACTGGCGGTCCTCCTGACGGTGAGCAACGGTGTTGGTGGCGCCTTGCGCCGTAACTTGCGACGACCAGTTTCGGTGGAGGCGACGATAGTGAGGATGCGAGGTGGAGAGGCGAGAACAGTTCTCTCTCGTGCCTGAAGAGGAACATGAAAAGGAGCCCAAACGGCAGGGGTGGGAGGCTTTCGCCTCAGCCGGCGATGGCTTCCGACGACGATTCGGAAGAGGTGCGAGTGTGCAGCGGATGCCATTCTTCTTTGCTCTGGAGAAGAGACTCTGGATTTAGTTGAATGCAAATGGAGTAAAGAGGGGGAGACCCCTAATGCTTCTGAGTGAGGGAAAGAACCAAACCCTTGGGACAAGTTCTTGGGCCAACCTTTTTGTTTTTTTTTAAATATTCGCTTGTTGAAAACAAGTATCCAACGGATATCCGCGGGTTGAAAAAAATCCGCGGATTTTTTTATGCGAATATCCGCGTGGGTAGTGGGTCGGGTTGTGGGTACAATTTTATCCGTCGGGTCAGGTTGTGGGTAAGGACTATCCATGCCTGACCCGACCCGTTGTCATCCCTACTTCTGAAGGCTCATGAGAAAAACTCCAATGTTGCTCCCATCAGTATTATGCTCATATTAGCCAAAGCCCTACGCATGAGTCATTTATCCCTTTCTACCGCCTCGAAAGAGGAAATGGCAACACTCGAATCTCATTTTCTCCTATCACCCATCATGGACAAAGAGACTCATCTTTTCTACCACCTCTTAATGACAAAGAGATCCACCTTTCTATCTTCTCACAAGAAGAAAGGTGACAACCTTTCTACTTTCTCGAAAGAGAAAAGGTACGACCCCAAATTCACAAAGTATAACCAAAAGTCATATCTAAACCTTTCTACCCTCTCGCAAAAGGAAAAGTGATTACTTTTCTATGAGAAAGGTACAACCTCATGACACTCACACTAATAATAGATAATTGTCAAAAAAAATTACTACAACGTCTTATCTCTTGAATGTCTAGTAACTAACATTTGGCAATAAAATTTAAGCTTAATTTAATCTTGTTAAAATCACAATAAGAAACATTTGTTTTTATTTTAAATATTATAATTTATATTCATATCCTATCAATGTGATATCTAACTTAGTTTCTTAAATTGTGGATCCAATATAAAAGTAAAAGAAAATCTTATAGTGAATGATACAATAAAAATTGATTTAATAAGACTATATATTTATCTCATTATATATTATAAATTAATTTTATATAAAAAACATATAATATTCTATCGATTTTAATAAATAATGAGATAACGCATTACACTTTACCAAATAATAATTTAGTAAAATAAAAATAAATTTTGTTTACAATATGGCACCATTTATGAATAGCGTAAAACGGTTGGCATCAAGGTTTTAATGCCCAAAATACCAGCAGCCTTTGAGTTGAAATGCTTGATCAATGATCACAATTCATATTTAAGTCGCGACTAATGTGATAGATTTGGAGCCAATTATTCATATCCACTTGCTATAGCACTGAAACCATCTGTCATGATTAATGAATATGGATATTTTTGGAGGAATATACGCATAAAGATTTCTAATACGAAAAAAATCAAATGAGCTTTTTCGTAAATTAAAATTAGTTTATAAAAAAACTTATATCCCCAAATTAATTCATATAAACGTATTTAAATTTTTATTTTTAACATTGCTATAAATTAATTTTAGCATACAGAAGTCCACTGTATTTTCTTTCCCTTTTCTTTCTAGAATTTTTTATAAAAAGGAACTACGTAATCTTTGAGCATATTCCAAAGCAATCAATTAGAAAATTATTACTTAATTAGCATTATGTCTCCTAGTAATTACTTACGACAATTAATACAAGACATGACTTTCTTTAAACAGTTTATGCGAAATGGATTTAATGAAAAAGTATGAAAGATAAAATTAACTTTTTTCAAAGTTAAAATTAATTTATATACAAATTAAAATTAAAAATTTGAAAAATCAATAATTATGTTAAAAAAATTTCATTGTAACATCCCATTTTAATAGTATAAAACTACCAAAATAAAACATTACATAAATTCTAAAAGACCGACTAAATTAAACAAACCTCCTTCAAATAAAAGATCTACTTCGGTAGATCTACTAACAACTCATATGTTTCTCCCTTACCAGTAACTGGACCAACTGAAAAGGTGAATCTCTAAGCTCACACCATTAGGTGATCATCGCAAAGAAAAAACAACATACAAAGACAAGCAACAAAAAAGCAAGGGTAAAGTAGTTTATAATAGAGGAACGATATATATATATATATATACATATATATATATATATACATATATATATATATATATACATATATATATATACTCATTTAAAACATGTTACATACAACAAACGTATCACTACACAATCATCAAACACTTTATGCAGGACATTTATTATGTATGGACTGTCTGGACTTAGAATGATTGCCGAGCTTTGGCGAGTCGTGCACTCGTGGTGGCTTCTACTGCTTTGCAAAGCCATTACCAATGAGTTTCACCCTACCACACTCATGAGGTTAGTCTGTTCTGCGCCTTGGAGCATACTGGAAGTCTCCAAGACTAAGACCTCCTGCTACTCCTCACAACATGGATTAATCCTCTCTATGTGAGAATGAAAGATCGTTGGAGTTTCAGGATAACCCCCAAGACTGAGCTCCTGCACTTATTCTAAAATACACTTGAATCTCACCAAGATATTCTACTTTGGAACTTACTTTGAAACCACATACTTCCACTTTAAATCACAACACAGGGCACCACCATGTAACCTCTCTGCGGGAATCATGGAATTATGTCCATCAACCATATTTTCAATACATACATAACCTCAAGAATCAAACATTATGTATTTCAATTCGTATTACAATTCAATTCATACTCCACAATAAGTAGTAGAAAACAATCATTCAAACATTCACAATGAATAAAAATGTAACTCCACTCCATAAGAAAACAAGAATAGAAAGAAAAAAACACCCCTTGGACTAGTTGCTCAGCAACCCCATTCGTTGAGCGAATACCAAGACAGGGATCCCAGACCCTAACCCACTCGCTCAGCGACCCAGTCCGCTGAGCGAATAAAACTTCCAGTGTTCCCAGACTTCAACCTCTCACTCAGCTACTCCTCTCGTTGTGCGAGAGCAGAGACAGTAGCCCTGACCCCCGACTCACATTTTCACTAGTTCACTTCCTCCATTTGAGTTCTAAATCAAGTTGAACTCTTCACAAACACCTTCACTCACTCCTAACTGAATTCTATACCAATTAAAGTGTTGAACATGACTCAAACCAGTTCATGAACAACCCAAACTTCATCAAATCAATTCACTAATCATTCCTCATCATTTTACTACCTTAAACCTCCATTTTAGACCAATAACTTACAACCAAGACTAACCCTTTTTTTTCCAACAATTCAATTAACATAATTCACTTTATCAACATCAAATTCAACATTACCACCATGCATATCACAGATTCAACATGTTATACAACATCCATCATCATACAAAGCATCAATTTCATTTAGGTAATTCAATTATTACTAACACCAAACAATATTATTTATCCAAACAGATTAATCCTCATATAGTATCCAATTCACATCACATACTTCAATTAAAATAATTTTCTACCTTCCCTTACCTCAACTCAATAGCTCCAAAACCCCTAAACGCTCTACAGATTTCTTGTGGCACAAGGAACTTCTAGAAAATCTAAAAACCACCGATTGGTGATTGGAGACCAACCTTAGAACCATAAACGAACCAATAATCAAGGAAGAAGATGCAAAACAGTTCCTCTTTGCATGATCAAGGATCAAGAAAAGGAACAAGAAAAGGGATGAAAAACTTACTTGCTCTAAACACCAAATTGATAGGATAGAATGGTACACCTTGACGCCGTGATTGTCTATGCACCTCCTGATTGTCAAATAGATGACTTGAGATCAAGAATTGTTAGAAAGAAGGTAGAGAACTCTAGAAAAGTGATTTCTAGAGAGATGATACATTTTAAAATAATAAAACTCGTTTTTAACAAAACTATTTATAATAAAACCGTTTAATATTAAAATAACCGAGTCTCACTATTTTAGACTACCACCACTTCTAAAACACCAGGTGTTTTCCATCCGCCAATTAAAATAGTTACATAAATTTAATTTAATTTATTCATAAATTAATATAATTAAATTAAATTTTCATTTTTCTAATAGAGATCAATACTCTGAAACTCATTGTCCACCTTACCTTCAACAAAGACTAAAAGCATAAAAAATATCTTAGACTGTTCTTAATGGAAAATAAACTAATATCATATTTAGTATATCTTAAATATTACGTTTATATTAATTTATTTAAATAAATTACTAAATAACTTAATATTAATATAAAAATTTGTATTTATATCTAGGTAAATAAGACTTTAATCAGTCAACAAAATTTGACAAAAACTATTTGAAAATATTGAAAATTATTCTACAACATTAGGCACTGGTTTAATCTGACTTTACAAAACTAACGTATTTGGAGATCACAATCCCGTTCACTTGCCAACTTTTGTTCAAAAATTGATTCTGAGGAGCTATTGATTCTAAAAGTTACTTGGCTATTGCTTCCGGCACCATATCATAACAGTCATTCTGGAATTTATTTTCTGGAACATATTAAATCAAATCTGGAAAATTTTTTCACTAGATAATTATCCCACTTCTATTATAAAAATAATTTTTAGGAGGCTTTTTATGGGGTGCAGCCAGAAATTTGATAGGGTGCATGCCAAGTTACATTTTGCAGTTGAGAAATAATAGTATGATGACACTTTTATATTCATTTAACATACAGTACAAAGATAAAATGATATGTAAAGTTTTATACTTTTTCAAAAAAGAAAAAAATAAAAAATAAGAAAAGATAATATTAAATGAACTAAAAGATTTATAGGTGTCAAAAAATATTTTTCTATGCCCATATTGACTAAAGTACATAGCAGCTCCAAAAAAAATTACATTCTGTTAGAAATTCAGGTGTTCACATTGAGTAAGATCCTGAAGCTTCACTGACATATAAAACAACATCCATTAATTTATAATTTTTGAATTAGAAGTGGTGTTGACATTTATAATTCCATTACTTTTTATTTAGAAGTGTTCAAATTAATAATAACATATGTCTTATTATAAATAATAACCATAATATCAATTATCAAAATTAATTATAACATGGTATATTTTTTCTTGTTTAGGATGTAGGGTTGAGTAATTTTACAAAATATATCTTCACACTTTCACTCTTATGTTGTCGGATAGTTGTATTCGTCTTTAGTTCCAAAGTCTCCTTCGTTCGTGCTCCAAATCGATCGGGGATATCTGCCAAAGGTACTCCGATGCTTAAGTCAATAAATAATCTGGACGGGGTTAAAGCAAAGTCTTAAATTCACAATAAATGTGATCACTTACCTCTTACCTTTAATCTCTAATTATAATTTTTTAGATGACCTAAGATTAGTAGAATGTTAATCACAGTCCAATCTCAGCACATTATACTAATTGATACTTATTCTTAATCTTGATTGTTCATGTTTCTTAAGAAGTATTTTGTTGTCGAGATCGCCTAGCCTCTGCTAAGGCTTGGCCGAATGACCTTTGTATTTATTTTGCTCAGATTTAAGTGTTTAACATGCTAGACCATATGTTCCTTTTCATCTGTTGTGATCGTCCGTCCATATGGTACAGTTCGAATAATAAATTTAGATTGTTGCTGAAAGAAGAGCTTAATGAATTTTGTTGGATCATGGTATTTAATATATCTATTGAATCAACAAGAATCGCAACTCCACATAAGCCAGCTTCATAAAGATAAATGATGATGCTTGCTTTCGGTGTCTGACTAGAACTGTTCAAATACCACAGTCCCGATAATAAAAATTAGAAATTGATTAATTTTTCATGTGACTAATCTATCAGCAGGACCATTACATTTGTGGACTGCTCTTGATATGTTTTAGCATATTACAAGTGGCACTGTCACTGTTATGGCAATTAGTAATGCTGATATCCAAGTGTATTAATACACACATGCACACGCTTATGTACACCAAGTCTGAGTTTAGATTGGAATTTGACGAAGTTCTGACAGAGCATACAGAACTGTGCTAGAAATATAATGCTTTAGGATACGAAAGTGAAAGAACACTGTAGAAGATAGTTCGTGTTCAATTCATCAATACTCTTTATGCAACTGCAGCTTCTGCTGAGTTGGTCAGATCTGCAACATGGAAGCTGAAACTAATTCTCCAGAAGATGCATCTTCTCTGGTATGTCCTTCTATACAGGTTTCTAATCACTGAATTTTTGCAGACTTATCTTGCTTTATCTGAACCAAATACTTAGATTAGTTATCTTTGTCAAAAGTTGTGTTCTTCTGCTTGATGCTCCTGGTAAACTTGATTATGCAGTAATATTTCCTTTTGCCTTTGATTATGAGGTATTTTGACGAAACAGAGTTGAAACTGGTAAAAAGGAAACAAAATTACATTGGAGAGCTATAAGAAACTGAGTTCTTCCTCCATCTCATGTTACTGAGATAGTGTTTTACTTTCATATTTTTTTTTATCTAATGTGAAACTTAGACTCACACTTAAAATTAATTTTTAAGTGTTATTTGAACTCGAAATACTCAAATTACTTTAAGACACCCTTAAGGCAAGAATCGAGTACTTAAATACTTCACCAATCATCTCATAACACTCGATGTGAGACTCAAATTTCCCATATTAGATCATCTTCTCATCTAACATGACTAGGATCAATACCTAAGTATTATATCATACTTTGACACCAAAAAAACAAATGGTTGAAGATTATTTATGATAACAATTATCTCAATATATTAAAAGATGCATACCTTCTGCATGGTGAAGGAATACAAGTAACATCTTCTTAAGCACTAAATTTTGCAGTTATCTACAAAATATTCCACTTAGTAAAATAGATTTCAAATAAAAAATTATTAGTTTTTACATTTTGGATTGGTTTAATTAATTCAATGTCACAGCCAACTTGTGTGATAAGTGCTGTTCTCCACTTAATACATTATTGAAGCTTATTCCTAGATCTAGTCAATGTGGAACATGCGTTTTCTTAATACACCCTTTCACCACGTAGGCTTGACATATGACTGATACGCTAAGTAACAATTTTAATGAATTTAGGACAAATTCTAAGACTATTTATAGTTTCTAGTTAGACTTAATTGAGTTCCACAAATGTCAACAAATTTGATTCAATAACATAGTTAGGGTTGGAAAAAGTGAAGTTTCTACTAAGGGGATGGAACTATTGTTCTAGTCTTACTACTGAGTCAATAGTAAATGTCTAATTGTGTCAACTTTTATGCTCTAATAATGACCAGTTTTAGAGGTCTAAGGTTAGTATGTTAATACTCCATACGGATACGATAAATGTATTATGGTTAGACGTGTATACGTATTTAAAATGTATTATTACATCTCAAAACATAATAAATATGTAATAGTAATTGTACAAATCCAAATTAAAACAACATTTATCAAACATTTCTAAACTAAAAATTTATAAATCATTAATTAATTTCAATTATTTAGACATAGGAATAACATTATCAATATGATTGCTTCAAACGGCTATGTTTAAAGGGATGAAGTTCAAGTGGATATGTCAATATAAATGTGCAAGGATTGCAAGTGTTCGTTTACTCTGATTTCAGAGTGAATGAAGGCGTGGATTTTAGAGATGGGTGAGGTTTTGGAATCCTTTGAAATAGTTCAGATTTGTATGTAGAATTAAATGCAAACCTCTTCGTGAAGTTTTGTGATAGTCAACATGACTTATCAAACCTAGGTATAATATATCTTTTATCTAATTTTGAGTAAAGCTCAAGACTACACACAGAAGATGGTCAATGCACAAGTGTCAAATAGTTTTTTCAGAGGAGTTGTTGACATTTGACAACTTTAACACATTCTTCAAAAGATTTATTTTGAAATTTCTAACAATATCATCTTGATAATTAGATGGAAGAACATTCTTTACAAAACCATGATATAAAACATTTATAAGATAAATTGTGCTATATACTACTAAAGATTACATATTATAACTTGTCTAAGCACAGATTTATGAAAACGAAGACTTTGAAATTTATTTTGCATGTGATCAATGAGATGAAGAAATTGCATCTATCAAGATCTTATACTTTAAAACAAAGCTCTTTTTTTCATATTTGTTGTAAAGTACTTAATCAAAATCACTTGGAATAATGTTGGATTTGCTGAAATTTGATCCAATGCCTTTGATTCCCAATCTTATAAGGTAATAGACCTTCCCTGTTACTTATTTTAGTTTATCTTCAAATTCGTAAGGTTCCATAATGCAAGGCAACTTATTTAATGAACAACTCATTCATCATGATCAGTTTATTAGTCTCTTCACTCCGACCAATAGATTCAATTTTTACAGATATATCCTTACTCAGTAAGTATTTCTTAGATCATCCAAAATTTATCGAGAAGTAGAGTAAAACATATATAGTTTCGACTGACCAAGTTATAATGTCTGAATCATCATTGTTATAGAGTAAAACATATATAGTATCCCTACAATATGTCAATAGTCAATGATTAATAGTATCTCCTCGAAAGTCAATAACATATAACCCCGGAATAAAACATAACATAACATTCAAATGATAAAATTCATTATAACAATGACACGAATAAAGAAGACTATTACCATGACAACATTAGCAAAATCTTTTAAATATGGTGTTTATTAAACCATTCCTCTTACTTTACCTAATAGTTTAAGCTTTTAAGATAAGTTGGTTTAGGACACGATATTACATCCTGAGTAAATGGTCAAATATTAGATCCTTGTGAACTTCATTCTCCTAATGAAAAGTTGAATTTGGACACGATTAAGTGTGCCAATATGTTATCCATGCTTCAAATCCAAAGGGTTCTTGTGAGTGCGTGTTAGAGATATAATATAAAATCATTCGTGTGTCTTCATCCAATAGCTTGAGTTTTGGGGATTGCTGGTTCATGAAAGTGCATGTGCAGAAGAACCAAGAGTCAGTTCATGAAGGGGAGTCTTCCAAAGATTACAGTGTCAAGTACCTTAATCAACATCTTCAAGTAATCTGTAGTTAACATGCATCTATCGGAAAGCAGATGATGATCCCAGATAGTTGATAACACAAGGCCAATATGAGAAAAAGATGTTGATCTACAATGCAATCAACAAACCATGAGATTTTCCGATGAAATGTTACTGATCAATCAAGTATAAATTTTCAACCTTAGTTAGAAACTAAAAAGCTAGAAACAATGATGAAAGAATGCAAAGCTATGTGTGAAAGTGGAAAATACATGAACAACATGAATATAGTGACAGTCTGATCAATAAAGTTTAAATTCAACCCTTGACTTGGAAACCAAGAACCCAAGTTACGTATAAAAGATACGGAGACCACAGACAAGTGTAACTGTAAGTGTCACATGCAGAGGATGAGATTAAAGAAAATAAGAGGTCTCAATCCAGAAAGGAAAAACTCTGAAAGTTATCCGAAGCAGCGTAAAAGAAAATACCAGTTCCTGAAGATGATGGGAAGGACAAACAAAAATTCTGGTGGGGGTAAATATATGTGGAAGTGGAGGAAAATGAAGAGGAAAGAACTCAATAGGATTCAGATTATCGGAAAAAAAAAAGAAAAAAAAACTAATTCAGAAAAACATGAATAAACATGAAAAACATAGTGGACATGTAATTCCGACTCCATAAAGAGTGAAGTGGAAACTTCGAGAAAAAGAGCCGAAACAGTATTGAAGCCTAGAAAGGGATCCTGTGAAAAGAATGTAGAAAAATAAGAGAAAGTTGAATCAACTTGGAGGTCTAAGCAGTGAAAAATTATAGTTTTAGGAGATGTAATGAAAAAATATGGAAAACCTCAACTTTGCATGAGATCTTATTTAATTTAGATAAGCTTTTAGTATTTATGTTATACTTTAAATAATAAGAATGTTTTGTTTAAATTGAAAATCTTGAGCTGAATAACCTTTCTTTTTGCAGAGTGCCCCATTAATTAAGTCAATTAAAAATATTGGAAGTGAAGTGATAATATTTCCGCAAAAACATGGAAATGATGTAAATTCTAAATATCCATTGGTAGAAGAAAAGGGGAAAGCAGAGAGTAGCAAGATTGATGAAGTCTCCGAAACAAGTCCTCAAGAAATACAGCAAGAATCATGTAAAGTCTGTGTGGGAAGCGAGAAACAAGCTGAAGTGCAGTCAGGCTGGTCAAAGCAAAGAGATTCAGAAGGACTGGTTATGATGGAATCAATACCAAAATCAAGTACTAAAGAACAAGGAAAAGTTCCAGGTTTTGAGACAGGATACTATCAGATGTATTAGAAATTAAAAAATGACTTTAGGAAACTTTGAGGGGATGATATGTACAAACATCTAACATTGTATAATGACAGGTGAGCACGAGGATGAGCACATGTCAACAATACCTGAATTGGCAATTAACCCCACTGAGATGGCTGTAAAAATCAGTGAGGAAGAAACATACAAGGAGGAAGAAGAATTAACAGCAATAGATAATGACCAGAGCTGCATGCCAGAAAATGAACTTGAGCAAACGAGTAAAGCTCTCGAGGTTAGGCAGTAATGAAATAGAACAAACATGCAGATAACTTCATTCTAACATAATATACCCATGTTGCATCCATGCAAACAACCAATCATGCAACATGCAAACAGGTAATTGATTCTGATGCAAACATGCAAACAGGTAATTGATCAAACCCAATTCACGGGCAAAGATACAGCAGATAATGAACACGCTGACCACCAATTGGAAGAACCCAGCACGGAGAATGTGATTACAAAGCATTCCAACTCAGAACAGTTGCCAACGGAAAGCAGCATAAAATCAAAATGTGATGAGGAACCACTAGAAAAGATTCTTGAATTATACTCTGTTGATAATTCAGAGATTAAAAAAGATGAAAAAGTCATGTCAGAGGAAGAAATAGGTATTAACAAAGCCACTGAAGTGGAATTACAAATATCTAAAACAAAAAAGTAATTATGTTCTGAAAATTTACAACCTGCTCTTTTGTTTTACATCCTAGAAACAAACTGATTGTAGAACAAAATATTAAAATAGACAACACTGTGTCAATCATTGCATTGAATATCTATTTTGGATATGACAGGTGTGCCTGTAGATGGGACCCTGAAAACTTTATCAACTACAGCATGTGTTGGCACTGCAGAGTTAGAGAACAAGGATGAAGGAAATTTCACACTTGAGAAAGCAAAAGAGATGGAAGCAACAACAGATAGTATGTGATCAAAGTTTACCAACATTTTTTTACTTTAGTCAAATAAATATTGACCCTAGAAAATAAAATAAAAGAAATATTATGGTTCCAATTAAAAGCTGATTACTTTCATTTCACCCCAAAAATCGATTTTTCACTCAGAAATGGCCTCCAGAATTTTTGCCATTATTAAATTGAATAACTTGCATTAAAAGATCCCGACAAAAAGACTCGCATTAAAAGTAAATAATGTATGATATTATGTTTAAATTATTAACTTAACTTTGATCTTATCAGTAGCTTGAAATTCCAGTAAAAATTTTAGTTTTTCCAGACATGATGTTTATTGGAATGACTACTAAACAGCTACTTTAGCTAACTTTGCATGGCTGATATCAAAGAAATATCTCAATTGTTAATGATAGGTCCACCTGAGAATAAAGACCTGCCTGCAGTGTCCACTTCTGAATTTGTCAAAGGTCACACTGACGAAATCTCACAGCAACAAACACATAAAAATGATGAAACATCAGTTATTGACACTAAGAAGAACAGCACAGAACCTGAGGATGATGAGAAGTTATATAAAGAAGCGAAAGAAATTGAAGCAGCAATGAAAACACAGTTAGTAAACACTGAAACAGAAAGTATGTGCTCAAACTTCACTAATTTCTATTACTTTGTATTCAGTTTAATTTTAACCCAAGAAACTGTGGGCTTCTATCTCAAAATAATTTCTATTACTTTGTATTCAGTTTAATTTTAATGCTTTAGCTATTGAAACATCTCAAATGCATAATGACAGGTCTACCAAAGGAAGAAGTCCAGCCAAGATTGCTCACACCTGATATTGTCCAACAAAACAGTGATCAAATCATAAAGCAACAACCACTTAATCAAGATCAACCAGACGTGATTGACAATGCCCAGAGCTGCATAGCGGAAAAGGAACCTGACAGATTATCCACAGTTATTGAGGTTAGGCCATAGTGAAGTAGGCAAGTGTGTGTGTGTGTGTGTGTGTGTGTATATATATATATATATGTATGTGTGTATGTGTGTGTATGTTTGCAGTGAACATAAACAAACTATTTTATTAACTTGTTATACTAGTTTCATACTTTAAATATATTCAAGCAGGAACCTGTAGAACATGACACCAAACACAACATCAGCATATTAAAAGAACAAGCAAACCAACAATCAGAAGAAACTAGCATGCAGAATGTCACTACAAATTATATAATAGAAGGACATGTCACATCAGAAAGCAGCACAAAAGTAGCTGATGATGTCCACAAATCGGACTCAATAAAGAATTTAGAGAAGAAAGATGAAAATGAAATCAGAGAAGAGGAAGCAACGGATATCAAACAATCGACTAATGTGGAGATACCAAAAAGAGAAGCTAAAGGTAATTATGTTTTGAAGTTTGACAATGTACTCGAAAGCCAAAACCAAAAGGCAAACAAAATGATATTTAAACCAGGAAAAGAAAAATAAACACATGAATTTAGAATGAAAACAATTTTTTTTTTCACATAAAATAAAATAAATTGCTTCTTTAGATGACACAGTTTTATTCACTTCCATATGTGGATGATAACCATACATGGCAATTTTGTGGCCCCAAAAGCAACTTCTTGGGACACTTTGACCTTTTGAATTGTTAAGAGGAGATATGGAAGTGTTAAAATAGTAACAGCAGCCTCAGGTAAATGATTGCTTTCCATATAATCTTTCTTTAACAATAGGGAGGTGTGAAGATAAAGCCCTGCAGACATTACCCAGTGCAGAATTGGTCGGAACCAAAGCAAATGATGAGAGTTTTCAAGGAGACATAAAACCAGAAGCAGGACTTCCAGTAACATATGCAAATGAGAAGCAAGCACTGCAACATGAATTCGACACAAAAGAAGAAATTCCGGAGGTTCGGACCAAACAAACCAAACTAAATAACAACAAACAAATAATATACCTTTTATTTTAACACTTGAACATGTAAATCCACCAAATATTATTTATATCTTAGAATAAATTTTTTTAACACTGACAGTATTTTTTGAAACCGACATATGGGTGTAGGAAGAGGCATGCAAGCTCATTGCAGAAAGTGAAGCGAAATCAGAACCCCAGATTGTAGCACAGAACAATGAGACCACATGCATAAAGCATCCATATTTGGATGGAGAGACTTCAGAAATAAACCCCACTAATGATACTATAGACCAAGAGATTACAATGTCTCATGCGAAGGAGAAACTAGCAATTGAGGATGACAAGAACTTCAATCTAGAGGAAGAAAAAGGGACACAAAAAGAAACAAACATGCAGCTAGAACACACTACAGAAAGTATGTGCTTTTAAAAATCATGATATTCTACTACTATTTAGTTTCATTTTGACTAGAAAAATGATAGGCTTCTATTTCAAAAGCTTATTGTTTCCCAATAAAGAAACTTGGAGTGGAACTATTACAACTTTAATTTTCAAAAATAATATAAATGAATCAAAATAGTAAAACAAACAGCCTTTGTGCAAACGATTCCTTACAATATCTGATCTTTTATAACATCAGGAATGCCAACAGTTTAAGCTTTGCAACTCTCTAATATTAGGGTAGAATAAAACAATTTATTGCTAAGAGTACATCAGATACATATACAAGATTGGAAAACTAATTTGGGAAATATAACAACAGCACTTAATGTAATCAAATCCCTATGATTTAGGGATATAACCAAATCCCTATTATTAAAGGATGCAATCAGATCCCTATTATTCATGAATATAATTAGATACTATGATTTAGGAATATTTTCGTTATACACTTCTAATTATAATCAACGAAATATGGACTAATAAAATATGATTGTTGACATAAAAAAATACATAGTAACTCTTTAGGTCAATATGAGAGCATTTTGTGGCACTGTGACTATTTTAATTTTCAAGACAGCACAACTTGTATTGAAAAAGTAAGACATGCAATCTGTGTAAGTAATTGCTTTTCGAAATTCTTTTGCAACAACAGGTGAGCCAAAAGAGGAACCTATACAACCAATAGCTAGAGCAGAATTAGTCAGAACCAAAGCACATGATGAGAGTAGTCCAGAAGCAAATGTTACTGTGAAATCAAACAAAGAGGTGCAAACATCTAATGTCATAGAGAAAGAAGAGATTCAGGATACTGGAAAGGGCAGTCAAGTGGCAGAAAATACGATTAAAGAACCTACAAAATCACAGTTAAAGGAGGAAGAAGTCCAGACAAGATCACCCACTCCTCCCTCTGTACAAGGTGATACTAATCAAATTCGGCAGCAAGAAACACTGTACATTAACGAGTCAGAAATAAATGATAATGACAAGCAGGGCTGCATACCAAAAATTGCACAAGACATACAATTGACTATTGCTCAGGTTAGGCGAAACGTAAACAAGTTAAAATTTACAAATATATCATCATGTTATGAACAAATAAAATTCTTCTATTTTCCTAACCTCTTATACAAATTTTATAATTATATTGTATTTATTCAACCAGGAAACTGAAAAACCAGAAACCAAAGTCAATGTTGGAATAGTGACAGAGAAATTAGACAACAAGCATGCAAGTGAAATCAGATCAGAGGAAGGAACAGATGCCAAACAATTGACTGATGTGGAGATACCAAAGTCAGAAATAGAAGGTAATTAGTTCTGAAATTTTAGAATTGAATGTGACTCAAAAACCTAAACCAAGAAACAAACAAAAGTGTATATTCATGTTGAGAAAAAATAAACACCACTTTAAATGAAAAAAGAAAATCATTTAATCCACACAAAATTAAAAAATTTGCATCTCAAGATGACACAGTTTTACTCACCACTTTCTGTGAATGATAAGATATAAACAGTAATTCTTTGGGCCTACATGGGAATATTTTGTGGCCTGTGACTTCTAATTTTCAAGAGAGCATATAAATGTATTTAAATAGTAAGATATGCGACGTTAGTGATTGATTTCAATAACTCATTTTTATAACAATAGGTGTGCCAAAAGATGAAGCTCAACAACCAATAGCCAATACAGTATTGGTGGGAACCAGGGTATTTGATGAGGGTAGTCAAGAAGACATAGAGTCAGAAGAAGATGCTAAAGTACTATCTAACGATGAGGAGCAAAAACCAGAATATGTTACTGAGGGAACTGTAGGAATAAACGCCACTAATTATACAAATGAAAAAGAAGTGGTTCCAACATCTCCTGTCAGTGTGAAAGAAGGGATTGAGAATAATCCAAAATTCAGTAAAGAAGAGGAATCAAAAAGGGTAAAAGAAGAAACAAAAATGCAGTTACAGGACGAACAAGGCCAGACAAGATCACCCACTCCTGCCTTTGTCCAAGGTGACACTAATCAAATTCCTCAGCAAGAAACACTATGCATTGATGAATCAGAAGTATTTGATAATGCCAAGCAATGGTGCATACCAGCAATTGAACTTCAGAAAAACACCACTGTTGCACAGGTTAGGCATTGGTGAAGTAATATTTTACATGTATATCAGCTTCCTCCGAGCAAACAAATCACTTATTTTCCCAACTTGTTTCACAAATCTTATATTACATGTATTCAACCAGGAAACAAGAAATCCAGAAACCAAGGATAAAGTCAGCACAGTAGCAGAGAATTTAGGCCACAAGGATGCAACAGAAATCAAGGTAGAGGAAGGAACATATGCCCAACAATCGACTGAAGTGGAGATGCCAAAGTCAGAGAGAGATGGTAATTAGGTTTTGAAATTTTAGAATCAAATATGACTCAATCTTAATCCCAAAATGTTAGAATCTGTTTTATTAGCTGTATATTATTTCTGTCATGATTTGTGTTTTATTGTTTCCTTATTTAGCAGATTATATTTAAAGTATACGATGGGGATATTCTTGAATCATAGGGATCTGGTTGTCTAAGAGCTATTATTATACTTCCTAAAATAGCTTTCTAGCTTTGTATATATAGATTGTATTCTCAAGCATAATAAGATGAACCATTCTACCCTAAATTATAACATGGTATCAAAGCCAGGTTGAAAAGCATATTCTAGCGAGATTTGTGTTTGTTGGACATTATTTCATTAATGTCTAGTCCCATGCTCGAGATGTATATATCTCGGCATGAGGGGGGGTGTTGGAAGTCCCACATCGACTAGAGATAAGGCTAATTTATAGCATATAAGTGGGTGTAAAACCTCACCTTACAAGCCGGCTTTGTGGGACTGAATTAGGCTTAAAGTCCACTTCTTGTTGCAATCATCCCTTTCAGCCTTATTGTTGTCACACACCAAACCCTAGCCACTAGCCTTCATTGTTGTCAATCAGTTTTTTGGGTCGCCTTCATTCACTGCCTTAAGGTCATTGTACTATGTGGACATGGCTGACCAAATTCCTAAAGTGGTGAATACTGCATCATAGAACACTCAGGAACAACTGCAAAACCTCAACACTGGCTACCGATTGAATGGGAAGAATTATTTGAAATGGGCCTGGCTTGTTTGCAGAACTTTAAAAGGTAAAGGGAAAGCAAACCACTTGAATGAAGATGCTCTTATAGAAGAACCCAAATTTACAAAATGGGATGAAGAGGACTCTATGATCATGGCATAGCTATGGAACTCCATGATCCCAGAAATCACTCATACTTGCATATTTCTAAATTCTACAAAGGAGATTTGGAATGCCATGGAGCAGACATACTCTAAAGCTAAATATTCTACTTAAATATATGATGATCTGAAGGTAAAGATTGTCGTTGCAAAACACGGAAACAAAACTGTTACAGAGTATGCTAATCAACTCAAATCCCTATAGATGGAATTAGACCATTACCGAGTCATAAAAGCCAAGTGCTCAGATGATTCAACAATGCTCAAAGATTATATTGAGTGATAGGTATTGCAGATTTATCATAAAACAACCTTAAGAACTGTATATCTTTATTTCAACAACACACTAGAATTCCTCCAAATGGAGAAACTGAAACATACATATAACTTCTGGTTACTCGAGAGAACCAGACTCTCCACTTTCCTAAATTTACAGAACTTCCAAAACCACAGATAAAATTGCTACAAACTGCCATTCTGACTTTATAGAAGTTAGATTCAACTAACTACAGATAAATAACTTCCTAACAGACAGTTAAAACTGTCTAACACACAATAAACTAATTCATACAGTTTTTCTTCTGCTGTAAACTTTCCTTGTGTACCTATCAATACCTCCCGCATGAAGTTTCACCTTCTCCTCAAGGTGAAAAGCAGGAAACTCTGTATTGATGACTGTTGCAGATTCCCAACTGTTTTCAATGGATGGAAGGTGTTGCCATTTAAGTAAAACCTCCAAATCTCCCGTTGGAGATGTGCGAACATCGAGCAGCTCCTCCGGCCAGACATCTAACATCAAATCTTCTGTAAGTGTAGAGGGAAGAGGTTGAATTAGAGTGGTTGGCTGGACAACACGCTTGAGGAGGGAGACATGAATGACCGGGTGAATTCTACTGTGAGCAGGGAGGTCCAGCTTATAAGCAACAGGTCCTATGCGTTCCTAGACTACATAAGGACCATAAAATTTGGGTCGAAGCTTCTCATTAGGTCTATTGGCCAATGATTTCAGATGATAGGGTTGCAACTTAAGATACACCCAATCGCCCACTTGGACTCCACCTCTCTCCGATGTTTATTAGCCTGCACCTTGTTCCTCTCCTGGGCTTTGCATAAATTTTCCTTCAACTCCTTTAATATGTCATCCCGTTCTTGTTGTAATTGATTCACACTTTGCACTTTTGAGGAAATAGTAGAACCTTTAAGGAGCAAAGGAGGGTCACGACCATAAAGGGCCTTAAAAGGGGACATCTTATTAGAAATACTATAGTTAGTATTAAACCAGAATTCTGCCCAAGACAACCACTGGGGCCACCTCCTAGGATTTGTACCTGTCATGCATCGTAAATAAGTCTTGAGACAACGATTAACCACCTCTGTTTGACCATCGGATTGGGGATGATATGCAGTGCTGAACCTAAGTTTTGTACCAGCTTGTTTAAACAATTCTTTCCAAAAATTGCTTAAGAAAATATTGTCTCTATCGGAGACAATTGTAGAGGGAAATCCTTGAAGTCTTACTATTTCTTTAATGAACAATTGAGCTACTTCTACTGCTGTAAAAGGTTGAGCAAGTGCCAAAAAGTGAGCATACTTCGTGAGTCTATCCACCACCACAAGGATTGTGTCTTTCCCTTGGACTTTAGGCAGGCCCCAATGAAATCCATAAAGATGTCAGACCAGACTTGGGTGGGAATGGGTAGAGGCTGTAATAAGCCTGCTGGAGCTAGTGTTTCAGCTTTAGTCCGTTGGCAAACTACACACTGTTGGACCCACTCTTTAATATCTTTTTTCATACCCTTCCAATAAAGGACCCCTGCTATCCTTTTAAATGTTCGAAAATAACCACTATGGCCGCCTGTAGGAGATTCATGCAGCTCTTTAATTATAGAAGACAAACTGGAAGAATTTCTTGGTAACACCAATTTACCTTTGTAGAAGAATCTACTCTTCTGTAACTCATAACCCTCATGAGATGAAGGGTCCAGCAGTAAATCCTGAATTAGGACTACCAAATCAGCATCCTGTTGTGATTCTTCCTCCCAAGTGCTCCATTGCTCTGGCTGGAGGATAGAAATGGCTTATCTTAAACAGTCCCTGCGAGACAAAGCATCAGCCACCTGATTATCTTTTCCAGGTCTATACCTTATCTCAAAGTCTAACCCAAGAAGCTTGGAAGCCCACTTAAACTGCTCCTGGGTCAACAACCTTTGGTTTGTGAGAAACTTTAGGCTTTTTTGGTCTGTGAATATGATGAAATGGCTGCCCATGAGGTAATGTTTCCACTTTTTAACGACTTGGACTATGGCCATTAATTCTCGTTCATAGACAGACTTTTGCTGGCCCTTTTCCGATAAAGCTTGACTCCAAAAAGCTAATGGCCTCCCGTCTTGTAACAAAACAACCCCCAGACCTTTGCTAGAAGCATCTGTTTCCAAAGTAAATGATTTAGAAAAATCAGGGATTGCCAAAACTGGTAACTGGGAATCAGCCTTCTTCAATTCCTCAAAGGCCTGTTGCGCCTCTGCTGACCAATGGAATCCCTCTTTAGATAATAGTTGAGTTAGAGGTTTGGCAATCTTACCATATCCTTGGACAAAACGTCTGTAATAACCTGTGAGACCCAAAAATCCCCTTAAAGCCTTAGGATTTCGCGGAACTGGCCATTTCTCCATGGCCTCAACTTTCTGTGGGTCTGCTGCCACCCCTTGTTGGGAAATAATATGGCCCAGATATTCCAATTGTAGTTGGCCAAAGACACACTTCTTCTTGTTGAGCTTCAATTTGTGCTGCTGCAGCACCTTAAAAACCTCTGTTAGGTGAGTCACAAGAGTAGCTAAGTTTGGACTGTAGATCAGAATATCATTAAACAAGACAAGGACAAATTTCCTCAGAAAAGGTTGGAGTATCCGATTCATCAAAGCTTGAAAGGTTGCTGGTGCATTGGTTAGTCCAAAAGGCATGACTAGGAATTCATAATGGCCTTCATGGGTGCGGAAAGCAGTTTTTTCAATATCCTCTTGACGCATCAAAATATGGTGGTAACCAGATTTTAAATCCATCTTAGAAAACATGGTTGCACCTGCCAATTCATCCAACAACTCCTCTATCACCGAAATGGGAAACTTGTTGGGAATGGTGACCTTGTTTAGAGCCCTATAATCAATGCAAAATCTCCATCCACCATCTTTCTTTTTGACCAAAATAATGGGGCTAGAATAAGGACTTATGCTAGGTCTAATAACTCCTGCTTGTAACATCTCCTGGACCAACTTCTCAATCTCATTTTTTTGTTGATGAGAGTACTTGTAGGGCCGCAAAGACGGAATAGCAGCACCCTCTTGTAAGTGGATAGAATGATCATGTTCTCTGCTAGGGGGTAATTCCTCTATCTCCTTGAAAATGTCCTCATTGGCTGCCAAAATTGAGAGAACTTGTGGTGGTACTGGAACAGTCCCAGAGTGCTTAATTTCTTCCCACTTGATAACAAAACATGTCCCTTGCTGCTTAAAATCTTGCCACAAAGATTTTAAAGAGGATTCTGATCTAGATAATGTTGGATCTCCCCTTAAAACATGTTCCTGCAGTCCCTTCCCAATAGACAAACGTAAGTTGCCAAAATCAGCCCGAACTTCCCCAAGGGAAGCCAACCATTCCAACCCCAACACAATATCAGCACCTCCCAATGAGAAAACAAAGAAATCTTGCTGAATCTGCAACCCCTTAACCTCCAGAATCAAACCCTGGCACTTCCCTTGACAATGCACCTTGTGCCCATCCCCTACTTCCACCATATATGGTAGGGTTGGTTGTTGTTGCAGCCCACATTTGGTAATCAATTCATGTGAAATGAAGTTGTGAGATGCGCCACAATCAATCAAAATCACCACTTTTTCGTTGCCAATCGTTCCCCACAATTTCCATGATTTTTTTGTAGTTAGGCCGGCCATTGCACATTGGGATAATTGCAAAATTTGTGTAGTGTCCTCCCCTTCTTCTGCTAGCAAGGGTATAAGGTCCTTGCCACCTTCCAAATCTTTTATATCGTCATCAGAAATCAGCAGCATATGAAGCTGTTTGTTCCTACAAGTATGGTTTGGACCAAATTTCTCATCACACCTAAAACACAAGCCTTTTTTTAATCCTATCTTAGCTCTTCGGGAGATAACTCCTTGAAGGGTGCTCTCTTTTGTTGAAGTCCAGATGCAGAACTGGTAACAGTACTCATAGAGCCACTGCCTTCACCTCCTCCCCTGGAAGAATTGGAAAACACTGTTGCACTTCCTCCCTCCAAAGAATGACTCCTAGACTGTGGCAGGGGTCTGAAAGTAGTATGAGATTGCTGCACCACCAAAGATCCTCCCTTGGAAGTGATCTGAATTTTGTCCTCCACCATTAGAGCCTTCATCATTAATTCAACAAGGCTCTTGGGCTCATACAACTTAACCTCCACCCTTATGTCATCCTTCAATCCATTCAGAAAAATGCCAATCAAATAATCCTGCCTCATACCTTTCAAGAATCCTGCATATTTCTCAAATTGTTCAATATACTCTCCCACCTGCCCAATCTGCCTAAAGAAAGAATCCCTATATTTCAGGGATATCCTAATCATACCTGATAATTATAATCTCTTAAATAAGGAAGAAATATAATTAATAAAAACAAAGACTTTAATAGAAATAATAGAGATAAAAAGATTCTAACACTATCGCCTTGGACATCCTTCCTATGTGGCAAGTCTCAATTGTGAAATGTATGAGCTTGCTAGGCACAAACATGTTCCTTTTCTATTTAGTAATAATACAAGCACTTTTCCCTTCTATTTATTTCATACTAATGTGTAGGGTCCCTCAACTGTCCCAAATGTTTCTAATGCTCGTTGGTTTCTTACCTTTATATATGATTGTACTCGTGTCACATGGGTTTTCTTACTAAAACAAAAATCCAAAGTCACCTATGTGGTTCAATGTTTTTTCTCCATAATAAAAAATCAGTTTGGTGTTAGCATTAAGAGGATAGTCTGATAATGCCAAAGATTACTTTAACCATGGACTTGTTACCTAATTAATAGACTATCTTCTAGTATTCTAGCTTCCAAGAGCCCTATGGAGGTTCTATCCTCTTTTTATCCTAATGTGTTCACATCCATATACCTTGTTCCAAGAATATTTGGTGTGTCTCTTTTATCCATGTCCATAATGGTGACAGAGGTAGACTTGATCCTAGAGCCTTAAAATGTGTATCCTAGAGATTTAAAATGTGTCTTCATAGGATACTCATCAATACAAAAGGGATATAAATGCTATCACCCACCATCCCAAAAATTGTGTCAAGAGATGTCACCCTTTTTTAGCACAAAAGTTACTTCAACCAAGATCAACTTTAGAGGGAGACTACCAGAAAGGAAAATGATCCCCTTATGCTCCCTGACTTAAGTTCAGGACCAAAAATAGGGAGTAAAAGTGTAATAACTGAGAAGGAACCCATTAAATCCAATCAAGATGGGGCTGATGGGGCTTGTAAGATTTGGGAAACAACTAGTTTATACAAGAAAGACAAAGGAAATTCAAAAATCTGTCCATGTCCAATAATCCAACCCAACATTACTTGAGGTAACTACTCCTAATCCTTTAATATACACTGAATCAACCTTTGATTTTCCAAATGTACATATCCTGAATCCAGTTTAGCACCTTTTTATGAGGACCTAGATATTCCAACTACCGTTAGGAAAGAAACTAGGAAATGTACCACCAATCCACTGTACCCTGTAGCCAATTACCTATCCTTTAAAAACTTCTCACCTACCCATAAAGCCTTCCTCACAAGCCTAAACACTACAACCACACCTACCTCTGTATCCGAGGCATTAAGTGATTAAAAATGGAAATAAATCATGGATGCGGAAATGGAAGCATTAGAAAACAATAGTACATCGGATTTGGTTGCTCTCCCAAATGGAAAGAAACCAGTAGGTTGCAAATGGGTATATACTATAAAATACAAGGTTCATGGATCCATTGAGAGGTACAAAGCAAGGTTAGTAGCTAAGGGATTCACTCAAACCTATGGAGTTGATTACATGAAAACATTTGCTCCAGTTGCAAAAATGAATACAATTAGGGTGATATTATCCCTAACAACTAATTATGGGTGGAACTTGCAACAATTTGATTTTAAAAGTGTCTTCCTAAATGGAGAAATTGAAGAGGAGATTTACATGGAATTGCCCGTTGGATATGGTGGAAAAACAGTTGCCAACACTGTTTGTAAGCAAAAAAGGCATTTTATGGGCTCAAAACAATCACCACAAGCATGGTTTGCAAGGTTTACGAAAGTTATGATAGGTCTAGGCTTTAAAAAAAGTCAAGGAGACCACACTTTGTTCATTAAACTCTCTAAGTTAAGGGGAGCGATAGTATTATTGGTTTATGTGGATGATATTATAGTGACAAGTGATGAGGAGGAGGAGCAACAACTTTTAGGCCAACATCTGGCCAAGAATTTTGAAATTTGGACCTTAGGAAAATTGAAGTATTTTTGTGGGAATTGAAGTGCCCCATTCTAAAAAGAGAATATTCATATCTCAACAAAAATACATCACTGATTTGTTGAAAGAAACTAGTAAGACAGCATGCAAGCCTGCAAATACATCAATCGATATAAACCTGAAATTGGAAAATGCAGAAGAAGGTATTGTTGTTGACAAGGAAATGTATCTCACACTAGACCTAATGTTGCATTCTTTGTGAGTCTAGTTAACCAGTTCATGCACCAACCAAAAGAGGTTCACTTATAAGCCGCACTAAGAATTGTGCAATATTTGAAAGGGACCCCAGACAAGGTAATTTTATTTGAACAAAATGGGAATGTAAGTCTGGAAGCATATACTTATGCAGACTATGCAAGGTCAATTGTGTATAGAAGGTCAACTGCGGGATATTGCACTTTACTTGGATGGAATCTTGTGACTTGGAAAAGTAAAAAACAAAATGTGGTAGCCAGATCCAGTGTTTAAGCAGAGTTCAGGGCAATGGCACAAGGGATATTTGAACTACTATGGCTTACGATCATCTTGGATGACTTATGAATAAAATCGGATGAACCGATGAGACTTTATTGTGATAAAAAATTTGCCATTAGCATAGCTCATAATCCAGTGCAACATGATAGAACAAAACATATTGAGATTGACAAACATTTTATCAAAGAAAAGTTAAACAATGGTCAGATCTGCACTCTTTATGTCTCCTCACAAGACAACCTTGCAGATATTCTAACGAAGGGGCTGAATAGAAATAATTTTGAGAGTATTGTTTCCAAGCTAGAAATGGAAAATACTTATTCACCAGCTTGAGAGGGATTGTTAAAATCTGTTTTATTAGCTGCATTATTTCTATCAAGATTTGTGTTTTATTGTTTCCTTATTTAGCATATTATAATTACATAATATGATGGGATATCCCTAAATCATAGGGATCTGGTTGCGAGAAGCTAATATTATACTTCCTAAAATAACTTTCTAGCTTTGTATATATAGATTGTATTCTCGGCATAATAAGATCATTCTACCCTAAATTATAACACAAAAACAAAAACAATGGTTATATTAATGCCAGGAAAAAAATGCGGCTCAAGGTCAGAAAAATCATTTAATCTATGTAAAAAATTAAAATATTATGTTATTTAGATTTCTTTTATGATATTTTGAGGTGCTGCATATGATTGATGTTATTTGTGGTGTCAATATAGGTGATGCCTAAAGACTCTCATTTCAATTAAAAAAATGTTATTTAGTTGACACAAACGATATTACTCACTACTATGTGTATGATGACACACATGGATTCTTTTGGCTTGTAAGTGAGCATTTGTGTGGCACTGTGACTATAACTTTCAAGAGAGCGCATAAATCTATTAAAATAGTATGATATGCAGCCTTTTTTATAAATGAATACTTTAATTAACTCAATTTAATAAAATCAGGTATGCTAATAGATGAAGCTCAACAACCAATAGTGAATTCAGTATCAGTCAGGTCCAAAGCACTTGAAAAAAGTAGCCAAGAGATACCGCCAAAAGGAAATGTTAAATCTGACAAAGAGGTGAAAACATCAGAATCTGTTACTAATGAAGTAGTAGAAATAAGCACCACTAGCTATACTGAGAAACAAGAGGTCCCAAAGGCTCATGTCGGAGAGGGAGAAAGGATTGGGGATAAATTCAATCAAGAGAAAGAAGAAGGAATTGAAGCAACAAACACGCAGTTACTGGAGGAAGAAGTTCAGATAAGATCATCCACTCTTGTATCAGTTCAAGGTGATACTAATCAAATACAGCAGCAAGAAACACTACACGTTAATGAATCAGAAGTGATTGAAAATGCCATTGTTGTTCAGGTTAGGAATTAGTGAAGTAAACAAGTATATATATATATATATATATATATATATATATATCAGTCTGTTGTGAAGAAACAAAAATCATTTCTTTTCCTTGCCTGTTATACAAAATTTATACTTCTACGATTTCAAATAGGAATGGGAAGTATCTGAAACAAAGGACAATTCCGGCACAATAATAGAGAATTTAGACAAGGATGCAAGTGAAATCAGAGCAAAGGATGGAATAGATGCCAAACAGTTCACTGATTTGGAGATGTCAAAGTCAGAAACCGAAGGTAACTAAGATTTGGAATTTTATAATCGAAATTGACTCAAAAACCAAAATCAAGAAGAAACACTGTATATTAATGGCAGGAAGAAATTAGCATCATTAGATGATATCAACAGTTCTATTCACTACGATACGTGGATGACAACATAAACCTTGTATTGTTTTGTGGCCCTAGGACTACTTAAATTTTACAAGGCTTTATAATGCTCGTATAAAATAGAAAGATATGCAGCTTTTTGTGTAAATTATAGCAACCAATAGCCAATGCTGTATCAGTCCAAACTGAAGTTGATAAGACTAGTCAACAAGTGATACAGCCAAAAGCAAATGATACAGAGAAATTTAACAAAGAGGTGCAAATGTCACAATATTTTACCAAGGAAACTGCAGAAATAAAACCACTAATTAGACTGGGGAACAAGAAGAGGTTCCAACATCTCTTTCCAGGGACAAAGGTGTTGAAAGAGAGAAAAATAGATAGAAGAGATGAGAAACTGTGTGGAATTCATAAGAGTCCATTCAATATAAGTTAATTGTAATACATGACATGATATGCCTGTAAATATATTCTAATAAATCTGATTCTAAAAAGATATTCCTATAATTATAAAGATTCTTAATAAATGACGAAATAAATCAAACTATAAAAGAAGAATAAATCCAAAGAGATTATCTAAGATACAGGTAATATTCTAAAAGATAATATCTTCAGATATTTCTTATATTTCTAACAGAAGAGATTCAAGACAACAGAAAATTCAATCAAAGGGAAGAAGAAAAAAAGATTGATGAAGTAATAGGAATGCAAACACCACAGGAAGAAGTCCACACAACATCACCCACTCCTGCCTTTGTCAAAAGTCATACCGATATAACTCAGCAGCAAAAAGGATTCCATCTCAATGAATCAAATGTGATTGCTACCGCCAAACAAAGCTGCATACCAGAATTTGAACATGACAGAAATCTCACTGTTGTTCAGGTTAGGCATTGATGAAGTAAACAGTCAAAGTTTCATTTTGCAATCTATTACACAAATCTTTTACTTATATTGACTGAATTCAATTAGGAAATTGAAGTATTTGAAACCAAGCACAATGTCAACAGAGTAATGGAGAATTCGGACAAGGAAGAAACTAAGATCAGAGAAAATGAAAAAACAGACACCACACAACTGAATGAGGAGAGTGGTCAACAAGACCAGCTAGAAGCAGATATTACAGACAAATCTAACAAAAAGGTGCAAACTCCAGAATATGTTACTGAGGAAAATGTAGAAATAAACATCAGTGATTATGCTGAGGAAAAGAACCAAAATCCAACAGATCATGCCAAAGAGAAAGAAGGGATTGAGGATATATTCAAACAAGAGGAAAAAGAAAAATTAATTGAAGAAACAACAAAGACACACGCAGAGGAGGAAGAAGTCCAGACACATGCTCCTGCCTTTGTCATAGGTGATACTGATCAAATTCCACATCAAGAAACAATGCATGCTGATGAATCAAAAGTGATGGATAATGCAAAGCAGAGCTACATACCAGAAATTGAACTGGATGGAAAGGCCATTGTTTTTCAGGTTAGGCATTTCTGAAATAGACAAGTAAAAATTTAATATATATTTCCTTGCTGTGAACAAACAAAAATTGTTTTATTTTTATAACCTGTTAGAAATTTTTTTACTTATATTATTGTATAAATTCAACCAGGAAACTGAAGTATCAGAGAGCTTGTACAAAAAGGATGCAACTGAAATCAGAGTAAAGAAAGAAATAGATGCCAAAAAATTGACTGATTCAGAGATGCCAAAGCCTGAAATTGAAGGTAATAACTTTTTGAATTTTAAAAATGACTTTAATTGAAAATTCTAACCCAAGCAGCAAACAGAAAGTGTATATTCATGCCAGGAAAATAAAAATAAACACAGGATATTTGACTAAAACATTATTCAAAACCACCTAAAATGATGAAAGAAAAAAAAAAGCTAGTGTCATTCGATGGCAGATAACTTTACTGAATACTATATGTCGATGATAACAGACATAGTAATTATTTCCCAGAATAAGGGAGCTTTTTTGGAACTCTGACTATATTAGTTTTCAAGAGAACTTTTATACGTACTTAAATAGTAAGATATGCAGTATTTGTATAAATGATTGCTTTCAATATCTCAATTTTATAAAATAATGTGTGCCAGAAGATGAAGCTCTGCAACCAATAGCCAATGCGGAACTGGTCAGAACTGAAGCAGTTGAGGAGAGTGGTAAACAAGAGACACAGGCAAAAGAAGATATTACTGAGGAGACTACAGATGAATCTAACAGGGAGGTGCTAATTAAGAAATTTGTTATTAATGAGGAGACTGCAGAAATAAATACCAATAATTGTACCAAGGAACATGACACAGTAGAAACATCTTCTGCCAAGGAACAAGAAGGAACTGGGGATGGTGCAAAATTACATGAAGAAGATGCAAACGGGGTTGAAGAAAAAACCAAAACTCAGAACCCAGAGGAAGAATTCCAAACAAGTTCTCCCACTCCTGCCTTTGTACAAGGTGATAGTGGTCAAACTTTGCAGCAAGAAACAGTGAAGATTGATGAATCAGAAGTTCTTGATAATGACAAGCACAGATCCATACCTGAAATTGAACTTGATGGAAAGTCCAATGTTGTTCAGGTAAGCCACGACTGAAGTAAAAGAGCAGAAATTTACATGTATGTCAAGCTTCATCTGAACAAACAAATATTATACTTATTTTACAGTACATATATTCCTCCAGGAAACTAAAAATCCAGAAATCAAGGACAACATCAGCACAGGAGCAGAGGATTTAGACAACAAAGATGCAATTGAAGTTCGGGCAGAGGAAGGAGCATATGTCAAACAATTGACTAATGTGGAGATACCAAATTCAGAGATCAAAGGTAATTAAGTGTTCAAGTTTTAGAAGCAAACATGACTCAAAACCATAAATCAAAAAAATAACAAAGGTTATATTCATGCTAGGAAAATAAACTTAAAATCATGACTTCAAATGAGAAAAAAAAATTATTGAATTCACTTGCACAAACAACTTTAGTCGCTACACTACTATATGAGGATCATAACAGAACTAACAACTCTTCATGCAAATACAAGAGAACATATACTTGTCTTCAAAGAGTAAGAAAAGCAGGCTTTATGTAAATGATTGATTTCCATAACTCGTGTATAATAACAGGTGTGCAAAAAGATGAAGCTCTGCAACTAATAGCAAACATAGTATTAAACGTAACCGAAGCAATTGATGAGGGTAGTCAACAAGTGATACAATCACAAGCAGATGTTACACAGAAATCTAACAAAGATGTGAAAACACCAGAATCTGAAGATGAAGGGATTAAGAATAAATTCAATCACAAGGAAGAAGCAAAAGGAATTGAAGAAGCCGCAAAAATACAATCACTGGAGGAAATCCAAACAAAACCACCCACTTCTATTTTTGTCCAAGGAGATAAAAATCAAGTTCTTATTCAAGAAACATTGCCCATTGATGGATCAAAAGTAATTGATAGTGCCAAACAAAGCTGCATACCTGAAATCAAACTTGACAAAAATACCGCAGTTGCTCAGGTTAGACATTCGAGAAGGAAACAAGTAAAAATTTACATATATGTTAGCTTGTTTGTAATCACAAATAATTTATTTTCCTAAATTTTATAATAATATTCTACATGATCATCCAGGAAACTGAAAAACCTGAAACCAAGAACATTGTCAACATAATAACAAAGAATTTTGATGACAAGGATACAAGTGAAATCAGGGCAGAGGAAGGATCATATGACAAACAAGTAACAGAAGGTAAATAAGTTTTCGAAATTTTGGAAAAAATTTGGCATGACATCCTAAACCGAGAAATAAATGTCATTCATAAATTCGAAAAAAGAATATTGTTGGAAGTCTCACATCGACTAGATATAAAACTAATTTAGAATATATAAATCAGTACAAACCTTATCTTACAAACCGGTTTTGTAGGACTGAGTTAGGCTTATACTCCACTTTTTAACAAATACAAAAATAAACCATGACTTCAGAAGAAAGATGCCAATTATTCATAAAATAACAAAATTACCACCTTTAGATGGCACAAACAGCTTTACTCACTACCGTAGATAACATAGGAATTTTGTGGTCAAATATGAATTATTTTCTCTCATTGGAATACTTTAATTTTCAAAAACTTTTAATTGCAATTAAATAGTAAGATAGCAGCATTCAAGTTAATGATTGCTTACAATATCTCCATTTTAAAACAACAAATGTGCCAGAATACGAACCAATAGCAATTACAGTAGCAGTTGGAACTGATACAGTTGATGACAGTAATCAAGAACAGATACAGCTTGAAGAAGACATTGTAGAGAAAAAATCTAGCAAAGAGGAACAAACACCACACTATTGTGATGAGGACACTACAGAAATAAACACCAATAATTATGCTGATGAACATGACAAGGATCAAACATCTCATGCCAAGGTAAAAGAAAGGATTGAGAATGAGGAAAATTTGGATCAATCGGAAAACGCCAAAGGTATTGACAAAACAAGCAAAATGAAGATAACAGAGGAAGATATCCAGACAAGATCAACCACACCTACCATTGTTCAAGATGACACTGATCAAATCTCACAAAAAGAATTACTTCATGTTGTTGAATCAGGAGTTATTGACAATATCAAGCAAAGCTGCACACCAGAAATGCAATTTGACAGAAAGTTCATCATTGTTCAGGTTAGGAAATACTGATCTAACCTTATACAAATTTAAAGATATAACATCTCTTTTGGACAAACTAATAACATTCATTTTCCAAACTTATACAAATTTGACATTATATTTTGTGAATATTGATTTATGCTTCAGTTAATATTTTCTTGTGCAGTTTTAATTACATTCCATAATTAGGAGGATTAATAGATGACAATATATTTTATATTAATTGTGTAGGATCATTGACCTTGAATTGTATGAATAGATTATATCTATCATAAATTAGGATTTTCAGTTATAAGTCTTTATTTTATAATTAAGAGCAATTGTTCCTCTATGAATAATATTAGCAACAGTGTTTCTGACATGGTATCAGTGCTCTAAAATCCTTGAACGCATGTATAATCTCATGTGCAACCAGCACTGTGCAAAACCAAACCCTTTTCTTTCTTCTACTGTATTCTTCCACACAGCTTGCATTGCAGCAACTCCACAACCTTTCCTTTCTTCCACTGTATTCCTTCTAGGCTTGCATTGCCATACTTCAAACCTAAAAAATGTCCGATACTCAAAATTTTACCCACCACTAAGCTTGTGAACAAAAGTCAAATTGGAAGATAATTTGGGAACATGCAAAACATCCTTCAGAATTATATTCTCATTTATCACAATATCTCCTTTTCCAATAACTGTAATGAAAGTCCCATTTGCAAGTGTATTTTTTTTTATGCTTGGGCAATGTCCATAGATATAAACTGATTAAATGATTGAGTCTTGTGGTCTGTGGCTCCACAATAAACTACCAAGACACCTTATTGAAATGAATTTAAGGCATTGAGTGCACAAAAGTAAGGAATATTACCTAAGAATAGTAAGGAGCAATTACCCGAGTATACAAATTTTGTTAATGTGTCCATCAAACCCCTTAATCTTAGAATTTCCTGTGTTGGATTTACACTATCTGGTGTTTTTTAATTCTACAACTTGCCAGTTTCAGGATTAGAGAACAGGGAAGATGATTGGAGTTGATAAGGAAAACATTGGGCTCTACCTTCTAGAGGACGCTAACAGGATGCCTAGTACTAATATCAAATTCCTTTTTCTTTGACGTCAGAAACAACTCTCTTCAACAAAAAAAAGTCTAGTTATACCACCTTTGTTTGAGTCATTCATCCTTCAGTACCCTAGAAATTATGTTTCCTAATTTATTTTAGAAAGTTGACAAATAAATGCCTCATTGTGATACCTGTGAATTTCCGAAGCACAAGCATGTTAACTTTCCCTCTAGTAATAAAAGAATGATTGTTCCCTTTGAATTAATACATAGTGATGTATGGAGACCGTCTAGTATTCCTAACCTATTTGGGGATTGTTGGTTTGCATTATTCACTCATGATTAAGTGTCATGGGTATTTCTCTTGAAACAAAAAAGTGAAGTGAGCCAAGTTTTCAAAACTTCATCCAAATGATTAAAAATCAGTTTGAGACAACCATTAATCCATTAAGATAATGCCAAATATTTTTTCAACCAAAGATTGTCCTCCTTCAATGAAGAAAAGATAATTCATTTATCTTCTTGTATGAACACCCCACAGCAAAATGGGGTAGCATAACAAAAAATTGGACATCTCATAAATGTAACTCAAGCGTCCTTTCTCCATAAAAATGTACCAAAATAGTATTGGGAAGGAGTTGTCCTTCCTACTACGTTTTTGGTCAATTGTTTTCCAAACACTAAGCAATAATAGTATCATTCAACTACTCTCCAAATTTTTCCTGGACTTTAGGAGAATAAATCATGTTCTACCTCGAGTCATTGGCTATGTATCCTTTGTTCTTGTTCATTTTAATCATAGCGGGAAACCTGATCCTCTACCTATTAAGTGCAATTTATTGTTTGATCGCTTAGCCAAAAGGGATACAAATGTTACCACAATCCAACAAAATGATTCCTTTTGTCCTATGATGCCACCTTTGATCAAAATACACAACATTTTCAACCTTATCTTTAGGGAGAAAGCTCATGCGTTGAAAATAAGGATAATTCATTCTTAACAAAAAACTTCAGTTCCATTAATATTCCACCATCTATTGAGTCTAATATTTCACCGATCCTGTTGCTTATCGTATTCATTCTCCTTTCTAGTCAAGACCAAAGATAACTTAGAAACAAAAATCAAAGTGTTATCCATCCAATGCAAGAATACTCATGAAGGAGAAAGTCTATTATTCAATCATAACAAGTGCATGAACATGAACTTATACCTAAAATATCTAACATTAAATAGGAATAGAATATGCCAACCATTGATGTTCAGGATCTACCAATCACAGTAAGGAAAGGTGTTAGAGCATGTACTCAAAAGCATAGTAATCAATTGTCAAATTGTTTTTTATGATAAACTACCTAGTAATCACAAAAGCTTTCTTTGTTATCTAAATATTGTCCTTGTTCCAGAAACTACTAATGATGTATTGATTAGTAAGGACTAGAAAAATGCTATGAAGGTTGAAATGGTTTCTCCAAAAAAGAACAAAACTTGGGAGTTGGTAGATCTACCAAAAGGAAAGAAACTTGTTGGATGTAGGTGGGTATTCACACACTATTAAATACAAGGCAAATGGGACATTAGAAAAGTATAAGGCAAGGTTACTAGCTAAAGGATATACCCAAACATATGGGATTGTCTATCTCAAAACTTTTTTACCTATTGCAAAAATGAACGTTGTTAGAATTTTATTATCTCTAGCAGCTAACTATGGACAGAATTTAAAGCAATCTGATGTCACAAATTTCTTCATGGCAATCTTGAAAAGGATGTTTACATGGAGCTCCCACCTGGGTTTAAAGTCGAGGTGGATAAGGTGTGTAATCTAAGAACGACACTATATGGATTAAAATAGTCTCCTAGAGCATGGTTAGGCAAGTTTACTACTGTAATGAAGATCATGGGGTACAAGCAAAGTTAAGGTGATTGACACTATTTATTAAGCATGCAGCAGGAGGATTTATTGCACTAATTGTCTACGTAGATGATTTTGTTGCAACATGATCAGGCAAGAATGGAAGCCTTAAAAAACATTTGATAACAAAATTTGATATAAAGGAGTTTGGAAAATTGAAATATTGTTGTTTGGGCATTGAAATGGCTTCTTCCATCATGGAATTTTCATCTCCCAACAAAAATGTGCTGGACTTATTGGATGCCTTGTTATCATCTGTATCCTGGAGAAACTATCATGCAAATATATTGACAAAAGAGTTCAATGGTGCTGCATTTCAGTCAATTGTTGGCAATTTGGGAATGGATGACATCCATTCACCAACTTGATTTATCTTCCAATTAATATTTCCTAGTGTTTTAATTACATAATTAGGAGGATTAATAAGCTGACAATATATTTCATATTTATTGTAGGGATAGATTATATCCATCATAAATTAATATTTACAGTCCATAAGTCTTTGTATTTTGTTAAAGAGCAATTGCTCCTCTATGAATAATATCTGAAAAAATATGTCACATATTTCATAAATTAAAACAGGAAACTGAAAACCCTGAGACCGAGGACAATGTCGGCATTATAACAGAAAATAAAGGAACCAACAATGCAAGGAAAATCAGAGCTGAGGAAGCAACAGATTCAAAAAAATTGGCTGATTTCAAGATGCATGACCCAGAAATGAAAGGTAAACAAGTTTTGGAATTTTAGAATTGCTTTTAACCCACAATAACAAACATCAATCATATGTTCCTACAAGGAAAATAGAAACAGACACGTGACTTTATGTGCCAGAAATGTTATTAGTGTACATAAATATTTAGAAACAAGACTCTTTAGATAATATTAGCAGTTCTATTGCTGTCACTACTATATGTGGATGTGTATATAGTAATTTTTTGGGCAAACACAGGAGCTTTGTGTAGCACGATGACTATAGAACTTTTTGTGGCACTCGGACTATTTTATTTCAAGACAGCTTAAACATGTTTTTGATAGTAAGATAGGCCTTCATGTTAAAGATTGCTTACAATATCTCATTTTGATAAACACAGATGTGCAAGATAATGAAGCTCCACAACCAATAGCAATTGCAACAGCTTCCAAAACCGAGACAGTTGATGACAGTAATAAAGAACAGATACAGCTAGAAGACATAATAGAGAAAAAATATAACAAAGAGGAACAAACACTACAAGATGTTGCTAAAGACACTGTTAAAATAAACACTAATAATTATACCAATGAACATGACAAGGTTCAAAAATCTCATGCTGAAGTAAAAGAAGGGATTGGGGATGATGAAAATTTTGATCAAGATGAAGAAACCAAAGATATTGAAGAAACAAGAAAATTGCAGTTAGCTGAGCAAATAGTTCAGAAAAGATCACTCACTCCTACCTTTGTTCAAGGAGACACTGATCAAATCTCACAGAAAGAATTACTGCATATTGTTGAGTCAGAAGTTATTCATTATGAGAAGCACATTTGCATACCAGAAACTGAACCTGACACAAAGTCCACTATTGTTCAGGTTAGGCCTAACTGGTGTAAATGAGTAAAAATTTAGATATATAACATCTCATTTGGAAGAACAAAAAATCAATCATTTTCCTAACTCATTATAAAAATTTTATACTTATATTTCATATATTCAACCAGGAAACTGAAAAAACTGACACCAAGGAAAATATCAGCAAAGAAACAAAGAATTTAGGTACAAATTATGCAAGCGAAATCAGAGCAAAGGAAGAAATAGACGACAAAAAATTGGTTGATTTGAAGATCCCAAAGTCAGAAATCCAAGGTAACAACTGGCTTTTGAAATTTTAAAATCGATTTTGACTCAAAAACTCTAACCAATGAAAAACTCCAATGGTAAAAATAAAATAAAGCTTATCACAACTTTACATCAAAAGAAATATTAACTAATGTACTTAGAAATTTTAAAACAATTGTTTTCAGATTAAACTAGGAGGTTTACTCACTACTATAAGTGGATGATAACATATATACAATAGTTTTTTTGGAAAATACGTTCGAATTATGTCTAGGACTATTTTTATTTTACGGAGAACTTATACATGAATTTAAATAGTAGCATAGAAGCAGTCATGCAAGTAATTGGATCCAATATCTAACTTCTAAAAGAAAAATGTCCCAGAAGATGAAGTTCCACAACCAACAGCAATTGCAGTTGTGGACATAATAAAAACAGTTGATGGCGGTAAACAAGAACAGATGAAGCTGGAAGAAGAGATTACAGAGAAAAAAGCTAAAGAGGAACATACACCACTATATGATGCAGAGGACACTGCAGAGATAAACACCAATAGCCATACTGAAGAACATGACAAGGTTCAAACATCTGCTACAGAAGTAAAAGAATGGATTGAGGATGATAAAAATTTTGGTCAATGGGAAGAAGCAAAAGCTATTGCAGAAACAAACAAAATACAGTTACGAAAGGAAGATGTTCAGAGAAAATCACAGACTCGTGACTTTTTTCAATGCAACACTGACCACATCTCTCAGCAAGAATTACTGCATGCTAACGAATCAGAAGTTATTGATTATGTCAAGCACAGTATTGATTATATCAAGCACAGTTGCATACAAGAAATTGAACTTGGCAGAAAGTCCACTATTGCTCAGGTAAGGCTTAAGAAGTGTAACTGAGTAAAAATTTACATATATAACATCTGCTTTGAAAAGAAAAAATGAATCATTTTCCAAATGTGTTATAGAAATTTTATACTCATATTTCATAGATTCAACCAGGAAACTGAAGAACCTAAGCACAAGGACAATATCAGCACAGTAACAGGCACAAACGATGGAAGCGAAATCAGAGGACAAAAGCAAATAGGTGTCAAAACATTAGCTGATATAAAGATGACAAAGTCAAAAATCGAAGGTAACTAAGTATTAAATTTTAGAATCGATTTAGACTAGAAGAAAACACTAACCAAAAGACAAACTCCAATAGTATAATGAAAATAAAACTAAGCACAACTTTACATGAAAGAAATATTATTTAATGTACAAAGAAATTTAAAATCAAGTGTTTCGAAGAAAATGGCAGTTTTACTCACTACTACTATACGTGGATGATAACATGTACACAGTAATTCTTTGGCAAATATGGGAGCTTTATGAGCCACTGGGACTATTTTTATTTGCAATAGAACTTATACATGTATTTAAATAATAAGATAGCAGCCTTCATGTTAATGATAATTTCAGCATATAACTTTCATAAAAAAAAATGTCCACATATTGCAGAAGAAGTTCGGCAACCAATGGCAATTGCAGAGGCTGTTGTAACTGAAATAGCTGATGACAGTAAAGAAGAACAGATACAGCTGGAAGAAGACATTGCAATGAAAAGATCTAACAAAGAGGAACAAACACGACAATATGTAGCTGAGGACACTGCAGAAATAAGCACCACTAGCTATACTGATCAACATGATAAAGGTCAAACATCTGATGCAGAAAGAGAGCAACGGATTGAGGATGATGAAAACTTTGGTCCACAGAAAGATGCCAAAGCTATTGCAGAAACAAACAAAATGCACTTACTGGAGGAAGAAGTCCAGACAATATCACCCACTCATGCCTTTGTTCAGAGTGACATGGAACAAATCTCACAGGAAGAATTACTGCATGTTGATGAATCAAAAGTTATTGATTATGTCAAACAAAATTGCATACGAGAAACCAACCTTGAAAGAAAGTCCACTATTGCTCAGGTTAGGCGTAAGTGGTGTGAATAAGTAAAAATTTACATATACAACATCTCCTTTGCAGAAACCAAACATCAATCATTTTCCTAACTTGTTATAGAAATTCCAACTAGGAAACTGAAAAACCAGAGACCAAGGACAATATCAGCAAAGTAACAGAGAATTTAGGCACTGACGATGCAAGAGAAATCGAAGAAGAGGGAGAAACAAATTCCAAAAACTTGGCTGATTTCGAGGTGCATGACTCTGAAATCAAAGGTAACTAGGTTTTGAAATTTTAGAATATTTTGACCAGAAAACACTAACTAAAAGATAAAATCCAAGCGTATAAGGAAAATAAAACTAACTTTCCAAGAAAGAAATATATTTAAATGTACATAGAAATTTAAAAACAAGTGTGTCTAGATGAAACTGGCAGTTTTACTCACTGCTACAAGTGGATGATAACAAGTACACAGTAATTCTTAGTCAAATACGGGAGCTTTATGGTGTACTGGAACTATTTTATTTTCAAGAGAGCTTATTCAAGCATTAAATAATAAGATAGCAGCTTTCACGGTAATGATTGGTTTCAATATCTAACTTTTATAAAAAGTTGTGCCAGAAGGTGAAGTTTGGCAATCAATAGCAACGGCAGTAGCGGTCCTAACCCAAACAGTCGATGACAGTAAACCAGAACAGATACAACTGGACAAAGACATTACAGAGAAAAAATCTAACAAAGAGAAAGAAACACTGCAATTTGTTTCTGAGGAAACTGCAGAAATAAACACCACTAGCTATACTGAGGAACGTGACAAGGTTCAAAAATCTAATGTAGAAGTAAAACAAGGGATGGAGGAAGATGAAAATTTTGGTCAAGGGGAAGAAGCCAAAGCTACTGGAGAAACAAACAAAATGCAGTTGCCCATGGAAAATGTGCAGACAATATCACCTACTCCTGCCTATGTTCAATGCGACACTGATCAAACCTTGAAGCAACAATTACCACATATTGATGAATTAGAAGTTATTGATTATCCCAAGCAAAGTTGCATACCAGAAATTGAACTTGACAGAAAGTCCACTATTGCTCAGGTTAGGACTAAGTGGTATAAATGAGTAAAAGTTTACATATATAACATCTTCAAAAAAAACAAACATTAACCGTTTTCCTAACTTTTTATAGAAATTTTATACTTATATTGAATAAATTCAACCAGGAAACCGAAAAGCTTGACACAAAGGACAATATCAGCGACATTACAGAGAATTTAGGCACCACCAATGGTAGTGAAATCAGAGCAGAGGAAGAAACAGAGGCTGATTTGAAAATACCAGAGTCAGAAATCAAAGGTAACCAGGTTTTGAAATTTTAGAATCCATTTTGATTACAAAACATTAACAAAAGACAAATCGAAATGTATATTCATAGGGAGAAAATAAAAACAAAGCTTATGTGCAAGAAATATCTCTTAAAAGTATATAAAAATTTTAAAACAAGTGCATTTTGATGACACTAGCAGTTGTACCCGCTACTAAATGTGAATCAAAATATACCTATAGTAATTCTCTGGGAAATTACGGGAGCCTTTTGTGGCATTTGAATATAGAACCTTATTGTGGCACTGTGACTACGGAACCTTATTGTGGCACTACGACTATTTTTATTTTAAAGACAACTTATAGATTCATTTGAATAGTAAGATAGCAGCCTTCATGTTAATCATTATTTTTAGTATCTAATTTTTATAAAACCTAATGTGCTGACTTCTGCAACCAATAACAATTGCAGTAGTGGTCAGAACCCAATCAGTTGATGACAGTAATCAAGAACAGATACAGCTGGAAGACATTACAGAGAAAAATTCTAACAAAGGTGAACAAACAACACAAAATGTTGCTGGGGACACTGCAGAAATAAACATCAATAGTTATACTGATGAACATAACAAGGTTCAAACATCTGGTGCAGAAGTAAGAGAAAGGAGTGAGGATGATGAAAATTTTGGTCAACAGGAAGAACACAAAGGTATCAAAGAAACATGCAAAATGCAGTTACCCGAGAAAGAAGTCCGGACAAGATCACCCACTCCTCCCTTTGTTCAAGGCAACATTGACCAAATCTCACAGCAAGAACCACTACATGTTGATGAGTCAGAAGTTATTGATTATATGAAGCAAAGCTCCCTTACAGAATCAGCAATTCAACTTGACAAAAGGTCCAGTATGGTTCAGGTTAGTCCTAACTTGTGTTAACGAGTAAAAAATTATATAAATAACATCTCCATTGTCCAAACTAAAATTCATTTAGTTTCCTTACTTGTTTTACAAATTTTATACATATATTTCATAAATTCAACCAGGGAACTGAAAAACCTGAGACCAAGGACAATGTTGGCATAGCAACAGACAAGTTAGGCAGTGATCCAAGCAAAATCAGAGCAGAGAAAAGAACAGATGCCAAAAAATCAGCTGATTTTATGATGCCAAAGCCAGAAATCAAAGGTAATTAAATTTAAAACTTTACAATAGATTTTGGCTTCAAAACAATAACCAACAGACAACCTTCAATAGTACTCTTGAAATAAAACAGAAAGACATAGAGTGAATCCTTAATGTGTATAGAGCACATAGAGTTACATATTTATAAATAGGAAAATACAAAAAAGATGGGCCTAAGCCCATTAAATGTAACAGCTTTAATAACAGAAATATAAAAAACAGAATGGGAGAATATTTAATATTCCCCGTCAAGCTGGTTCATATAAATCATACATACCCAGCTTATTACAAATATAATCAACTCTAGGACCCGTAATGATTTAGTAAACACATATGCTAGTTGATCACTAGAATTTATGAACTTAGTCTTGATTTCTCAGATACAATCTTTTCTCAAATAAAATGACAATGAATCGCAATATGTTTGATTCTTTCTTGAAAGATAGGTTTTGAGCTAATATGAATAAAACATATGGACCCAAAGACTTGAAGTGGTAACAATGGAGAGGTTCAAGACGAAATAAAATAGAATGAGGAATTATGTTATCTAAAATCCAAGGTGGCATGTGATTAATGAAATAACACACTCAAAACAGCATCGCCCCGAAAATGTTGAGAACCTCACCATGGATTAATGTTATGCCAGTTGTTTCAACGATAAGTGTATTATTGTGCTCAACCACCCTATTTTTTGAGATGTATAATCACATGAGGTTTGATGAAGAATGTCATGAGAAGCCATCAAATTTTAAAATGAATAACAAAGATACTCACATGCATTATCACTACCCAAAGTGCAAAAAGAAAATCCAAATTGATCTTTAATTTCATTGTATAATGATTGAAATATAGAAAACAACTCAGACCGATCTTTCATTAAAAACAACCAAGTACATCTTCAATAATCATCTATAAAAGTGACAAAATACTAAAATCCTAAATTTGAGTTAACATGACTTGGTCTCCAGATGTCAGAACGAAATAACACAAAAAGGAAACAAAGCACGTTGTGAAACACTTCTTAGAAAAGAACTACGAATGTGTTTTCCTAATTGACATGACTCACAAGACAAACTTGGAACAAGTTGCCGTATCTTGGCAAGGCTAGGATGACCCAACTAAGCATAATGATAGAGAGATAATCCATGACTGAACCAACATGCATAGATGTCTAAAGATGATAAAGATCGTGAAACTCACATTTGATGCCAATCGTCCATCTCGAACTCTGGACCTATAAACAAACATAATCCTTGGTAAAGGAATAATAAATTAAATAGAGACCCAGAAACATAAAGAACATTATCAATGATAAAGAAGATAGAAGATAAATAATACCAACAACATGTGAGGAGGCCCTAGAGCCATTAACCATGGTAACTGATAGGATACAGGGTGAGAGGACTTAATGGTTTAGAATAGAAGGTGGAGGAATGCTATAAATAAGACCCGGTTATGTGTCAGGGGGTATCGAATATACTTTGTGTAAAGTCAGGCTTTTAGCTGGTAGAGAGAGGTTATGCCCTCAGCCAGGGAGGTTATGCTCCCAACTCATTTCTTGTAAAAAGGTTTCTTACACAGTTAATAATACAGAAGACCCATTCTTTCTTTCTGTTTCTATCTTTTGAAAGAGTTCTTGTTAGGTTCCAAACCCAGGAACCTAACAGTAACAGAAGGTAAACCCAAAGTAGTCAAAGAAGATAAAAATAATTTATTACTAGTAATGCGATATATGGCACCTGAGACAACAACCCTAGGAGTTGGAATGAGTGAGGGTAGCAAATGATGTACCTGTGTGTACAACAAAAGTCGTGGAACCAAGAGTTATAAAGATCCGTATATCATTTGAGAAATTCATTGAAAATAGCATCCTATTCTGAAGGATCAGATAATGGCAAGGGAGCAACTTGGGCAACCATAGAAGAATGAGAAGGATGACCATGTAATGCATAACATGGTCAATTCTGTTACCAAGCTTGTGAGAATGGGTGGAAAAAGAAAACTAAAAACAATGCTAGAAATAACAAAGTTTTCAGAAAAATAAAAAATAAAAATTTAGCACCGGTGAATAGAGTGGGTTTACCAGGGAGGCAAGGATTAACCCTAGCAGTACATACCATTTTGAAATAAAAGTGAAAGAGACATAGGTTAAATCCCTAATGTTTATGAAGCATGCAGGGTTACATATCAATATAAATAGGAAAATACAAAGAAATGAATCTAAGCCCGTTATATCTTTAATAACAGATATATAATAAACTGAATGGGAAATATCTAACAAATATATTCATAGAGAAAATAAAAACAAAAAAACATAACTTTACATGCAAGAATATTATTTAATGTACAAAAAATTGGAAAAGTGTCTTTAGATGATAGAAGATGTTTTAGTCAATGTGGATGCAACATGATAGGATTTGGAGGGTTTATGAAAGGAGGAAAAGAGTTAAAAATAAAATATAAACGGTTGGGGGTCTGTTAGGATAGTTAGGAAGCAGGGGGTAGGATAACTGTCCTGGTGGGGTGTTATGTTCAGATTAGGAGGAGTCCTTAAATAGGGAAAGGTTGTCTAGAGGAGGGAGGTTGAGTTGATTGTATCTTAGTGACAGGACATTAGTATTCCTGTGTGAGGGGAGACAGCTCCCTTCGAAGTGTTCAGATTGTATTCTTTGTATTCTTTTCTTACAAGAATAATAATACAAGGCTGTTTCAGTATTTGTGTGTGTTTGGTGCTGCCAAGTGGGTGTTTTCAGATTTCTTGTTTCAAGAAATCTAACACAACATGTATATAGTAATTCTTTGGCCAAACACGGGATCTTTTTTGTGGCACTGTGATTATGGAATCTTTTTGTTGGACCTAGGACTATTTTAATTTCCGTAAGAGTCTATGCATGCATTTCAATGGTTAGATTCAAGTTAAATATTGCTTTCAATATCTCATTTTTGCAGACACAGAGGTGCCAGAGGATGAAGTTCCTCAACCAATAGAAGTGGCAGTAGCAGTTGAAACAGTTGATGACATTAATCAAAAAGAGATACAGATCGAAGAAGACATTACAGAGAAAAAATCTAACAAAGATGAACAATCATCACAATATGTTGCTAAGGACACTACAGAAATAAAGACCAATAGCTATGCTGATGAACATGACAAGGTTCAAACATCTAATGCTGAAGTAAACCAAGGGACTGAGGGTGATGAAAATTTTGGTCAAGTGGAAGAAGCTAAAGGTATTGAAGAAATGAACAAAGTGCAATTACCTGAGGAAGAAGTCCAGATAAGATCACCCACTCCTGCCTTTGTTCAAGGCGACACTGATCAAATCTCTCAGCAAGAATTACTGCTAGTTGATGAGTCAGAAGTTATTGATTATGTTGAGCAAAGCTGCATACCAGAAATTGAACTTGACAGAAAGTCCACTACCATTCAGGTTAGGCCTCACTGGCGTGAGTAAAAATTTATAAACACAACATGTCCTTTGAAGAAACTAAAAATCATTCATTTCCCTAACTTGTTATACAATTTTTATATTATAAATTCAACCAGGAAACTGAAAAACCTGAGACCAAGAACAATGTCAGCATTGTAACAGAGAATTTAGGCACCAATGATGCAAGTGAAATCATAGCAAAGGAAGAAACAGATGCTGAAAAATTGGCTGATGTAAAGATCGTAAAGTCAGAAATCAAAGGTAACTTAGTTTTGAAATTTTAAAATGATTAACTCAAAAATAAGAACCACAAGACAAACTCCAATAGTATATTTGTACAACAAAAATAAAAATCAACACAACTTTTCATGCACAAAATATTATTTAATTTGCATAAATATTTAAAAACAAATGTCCTTAGATGACACTAGCAGTTTTGCTCACTAGTATATGCGGATGATAACATGTATATAGTAATTCTTTGGCCAAATATGGGAGCTTTTTGAGGCACTGGGACTGTATTAGTTGTGTAGAGAACATAAACATGACTTACACATTCTTAGAATGTGAATTAAACTAAACTCAAGCCTGTAAATGGACTGGTAAAATGAACTTTGCACTTATTTATAAAGTTACAAGTTGAATATAGTGAAAACTCCCTTGTGTTCAATACACACATAGGGTTCTCTATTTATAATAGAAGAAGTATGGACTAAGCCCAAAATACAAATAAGAAATAACAGCAAACTAAATACAAATAACAACAAACTAACTAATAAAGATAAAAGATAAAGATAATATATTTAACACTCCCCCTCAAGCTAGAGCATACAGATTGTATGAACCAAGCTTGGAACAAATAAACTCAATCCGAGGACCCCTTAGTGAGTTAGTCAACACATCTGCGAGTTGATCGTTTGACCCAACAAACTCAGTACATACTTCTTTAGTCAACAACTTTTCACGAACAAAATGACAATCAATTTCTATATGTTTAGTCCTCTCATGAAACACTGGATTTGATGCAATTTGGAGAGCAGCTTGATTATCACAATACATCTTCATAGTATGGACGTCACAGAAGTTAAGCTCTTGAAGAAATTGTTTCACCCATATGAGTTCACATGTGAGTGACGCCATCGCCCTATACTCGGCTTCAGTTGTTGATCGAGCTACTACATTTTGTTTCTTACTTTTCCATGAAATAATGTTTCCTTCCAGAAAAACACAATAGCCTGTAGTAGACCGTCTATCAATAGGCGAACCTGCCCAATCTGCATCACAATACCCAGAGACCTGAGTGCTTTCTTTATCTTCATATAACAATCCTTGCCCGGGAGCCTTTTTGATATATCTTAGAATGCGAATGAGAGCATTCCAATGGTCAACACAAGGAGCCTGCATGAACTAACTAACCACTCCAACTACAAAGGATAGATCTGGCCTTGTAATAGTGAGATAAATCAGTTTTCCAACCAGCCTCCTATACCTCTCTGGATCAGAGAATAACTCACCTTCTTCTGTCCTTAATTTCTGGTTTGGGTCCATGGGATTGTCTACCGGTCTACAATCAATCATGCCTGTTTCTTGTAATATATCAAGAGCATACTTCCTTTGGGATATTACAACTCCATCTTTTGATTGTGCTACTTCAATGCCTAAGAAGTATTTGAGACCTCCAAAATCCTTGGTTTGAACATGTCTATCCAAGTACTCTTTCAGTTGAGATATTCCAACAACATCATTTCCTGTAATGACAATATCATCAACATATACTATTAAGTAAACACATTTCCCAAGAGAAGAATGACGATAAAAAACCGAATGGTCTACTTCACTGCGCTTTAGCCCAAATTTTTGAACAATAGAGCTAAACATTCCAAACCAAGCACGTGGTGATTGCTTGAGGCCATATAGAGACCGATGCAATTTGCATACCATACCAGACTCCCCCTGAGCAACAAATCCAGGAGGTTACTCCATATAAACTTCTTCCTCAAGATCACCATGTAGGAAGGCATTCTTGATATCCAATTGATGAAGTGGCCAATGACGAATGGCTGCCATGGCAAAGAAGAGGCGAATAGTAGTCATCTTGGCTACAGGAGAGAAAGTATCACAATAATAAAGACCATAAATCTGAGTGTAACCCTTTGCAACAAGTCGGGCTTTGAGCCGAACAATTTTGCCATCAGGGCCGACTTTAACTGCATACACCCAGCGACAACCAATCGCCTTTTTGCCTGGGGGAAGGGGCACCAGCTCCCAAGTATGATTGTGGTCAAGAGCCTGCATTTCTGCAATCATAGCTTGTCGCCATCCAGGATGATCAAGTGCTTCTTGTCAATTCTTGGGTATAGCAACAGAAGACACTGAGGATAAAAGAGAAAAATAGGAGGGCGACAATCGACAATAGGATAAGGGTTTCGAGTGGAACGAGTACCTTTTCCGAGGGCAATAGGCCATGCTGAATCATTTTCACCAGGAGGCGTGGGAGAAGGTGATGAGGGAGAAGAATCTGAAGTAGGAGATTCACCATTGTCTTGGGGAGGTGGACTATCCATTGGAGCCCTGTGCGGAATGATCTCAGTATGTGGAGAATCGGGTGCAGGAGGATTGGGATCAAGACTTGGAATGACAGAGACAGGTGCAGGAGGATTAGGATCAACACTTAGAATGACCGAAATAGGAAGGACTTGCTGAAGGATAGAAACATCCTGAACAGATGGAGAGAAGTAAGTTGTTTGTTCAAAGAATGTGACATTGGCAGACATGTAATACTTCTTAGTTTTAGGAGAGTAACACCGATATCCTTTTTGGAGTCAAGAATAGCCTAAGAAGACCCATTTGAGAGCGCGAGCGGAAAGTTTGTCTAGACCTGGAGACATGTCATGAACAAAACATACACAACCAAACACTCGGGGAGATGTATGAAAAAGAGGATCATTAGGAAAGAGAATGGAGAAAGGGACTTTATTATCAAGAGAGGAGGAGGGCATCCTATTAATAAGATAACATGCAGTTAAGATGGCATCCTATTAATAAGATAACATGCAGTTAAGATGGCATCCCCCCAGTGATGGACAGGAATATGGGCACCAAGCAAAAGGGAACGAGCAATTTCAACCAAGTATCTATTTTTCCGTTCTGCTATACCATTTTGTTGTGGTGTATGAGGACAAGTAGATTGATGTAAGATACCATGGGAACTCAAGATGGCAGAAAAAGAGGATGAGAAATACTCTTTTGTATTATCACTTCTTAATATTTTGATTACTTGACCAAATTGATTTTTAATTTCATTCAAAAAAGATGTAAAGATAGCTAACAATTTAGAATGATTTTTCATAAGATAAACCCAAGTACATCTTGAATATTCACCAATGAAGGTAACAAAATACCTAAAACCAAAAGAGGAGATACGACTAGGTCCCCATATATCAGAATGGATAATGGAAAAACTAGAATTACATATTGATTGAGACTTTTAATGAAGGAAGATCTAACATGTTTTCCTAGTTGACATGACTCACATTCTAAAGTCTGGAGACCACTAAGTTCAGAACACATCTTTTTTAATTTGGACAAATGAGGATGACCAAGTCGATCATGTAGCACATTAGGATTAGGAGCAGCAACACAAGACACCCTTGGATGAGATCCAAAATGGTATAATCCACCAGTTTCATATCCTTCTCCAATCTGTCTCCCTGACCCACGCTCCTGTATAACAAAAGATTTGTGATCAAAGGTTATTGAACAATTTAACATTTTAGTCAACTGGATTAGGGAAATTAAATTAAAAGGACAATTAGGGACAAAAAGGACAAAGTTGAGATTTAGGGAAGGAGACAAGGAAACATGACCAACTCCTTTGGAGGAAGTTTTAGAACTATTTGCAAGGGTTATGAAATGAGGTTTTTCTCGAAAGGAAATAGATGAGAACAAAGAGATATTACCAGAAATGTGATCAAAAGCACCTGAGTTAATTACCCATGACCTTCCATGGATTGAGAAACGTAGGCTATTGATGTACTTGGAGATTGAGATGGTTGTGACAAGCTGTTAGACTTTAACCGTAGATACTCTTGATATTCATCCTCAGTGAACTTAGTAGTGGAAATTTCATTCTTCGAATTCGAAGTGGAAGTTTCAATCTTTGAAATATTGGCAGTTTTGGAAGGGAAACCATGAAAGGAGTAGCAATTCTCTTGAGTGTGACCCATCTTTTTGCAATATGTGCATTGACGTCCCCGACCTCCTCGTCCTCCTCCTCTAGTGCCACGTCCTCCTCTTCCTCGTGTGACAACCATGACAGATCGCTCCACTAGTTCATATGCTTCCTGAGTTTGAGATACCGGGACACGCAGAAGACGAGTGACCAATGTTTTCATGGAGGGGACCTCATGACTGGTTAGAAGTTGATCTCTAAGATGATCATAATCGGGATGCAGGGCACGAAGAATCAACACCATGTAAAATTTGTCTAGTTTCTTCTTGATATCCTCTAATGGATCCGCTTCCAAAAACATCCTGAGTTCTTCGACAGCAGATTGGGTTGGGCTTCAGCCATGAAAGACACCATATCATGGTTTGTCATTTTAAGAGTTGCAAGCTTGTTTGTGGAGTCATAGAGACGTTGAATATCGTTGACATAGATGCTTTGAGCTTTCTTCCAAAAAGAGTGACAAGTTTTGAAAGCCCTCAAAGATATAAGAAGTCTGGGTTCCACTAATTGTCATAATAGGGCACACAACTGGAAATCTGCTTGTTTCCACTTATCAGCTTTTTCGACAGGCACATGGCTTCCATCTCGCTCAAGGTGATCATAATGCCCTTGGCCAAGGAACCACATTTCAACGGCAGCAGACCATGATAGATAACTTTTTCCATTTAGCTTCTCAGAGGTAATTGATGGACTTCCGGAGAAAGAATGAGTATTGTTAGACGCCATCTTTGAAACAAGAAAACCCTAAGGGTTTAGATGAATGAAACTGTGATGGTCGACGACGGTGAATGCCAGCGACTATCGACAGCTGGCAACGGTGGCCGACGATGGTGGCCGATGACGGCGGACGGCCGGCGGCGGTGGCCGGAGACGGTGGTCGGCGGCGGCGACGGCCGGTGACAGTGCCGGCGACGGTGGCCGGAGACGGTGTCGGCGATGGTGGCCGGAGATGGTGCTGGCGACGGTGGCCGGTAGGTGGCAGCCGACAGCGTACAGTGGTGAACAGCAACACCGAACAGATGCGAGACAGAAACCAGAGCGGGATCGACCCGCTTTGATACCAAGTTGAATATAGTGAAAACTCCTTTGTGTTCAATACACACATAGGGTTCTCTATTTATAATAGAAAAAGTATGAGCTAAGCCCAAAATACAAATAAGAAATAACAACAAACTAAATACAAATAACAACAAACTAACTAATAAAGATAAAAGATAAAGATAATATATTTAACATTTAGTATAATGAGCTTATGCCAAGGACTAGACATCTTGACTTAGAATTAGATATTTGTGAGTGGTCTGATAGCATGTGATACAATAGGTTCAACAACTCTTGCTAAGATAGGTTTTGATACTATATTAGGAATTAGATTTTAAGTCTAACTCAACCTTACAATACAAGTTAATAAACTGAGGTTTGCATCCTTTTTATGATATAATTTGATCATATAACTAGTCAATGTAGGATCTCCAATGTTCAGTAACATATGCAATCTTTGTGTAAATGATTACTCTCAATAACTCAGTTTCATAACTTTCAGGTGTGCCAAAAGATGAAACTCTGAAACCAATAGCCAGTGCAGTTTTGCTTAGAACTAAAGCAGTTGAGAAGAGCAGTCAACAAGACAAACAGCAAGAAGAAGAGGTTTCAGACAAATCTATCAAAGAGGTGCAAAGCCAAGAATATATTACTGAGGGAAGTGTAGAAATAAACATCAATAATGAGGCTGAGGAAAAGGACAAAAATTCAACATCTAATGCAGAAGAAAAAGAAGGGACATCTCATGCAGAAGAAAAAGAAGGGATTGAGGATATATTTAACCAAAAGGAAAAGGAAAAAGAAATTGAAGAAGCAACAAAAATACACTCAGTGGAGGAGGAAGAAATCCAGAGAAGATCACCCACTCCTGCCTTTGTCCAAGGTGATACTAATCAAATACTGCACCAAGAAACATTGCATATTAATGAATCAGAAGTGATTCAAAATGCCAAGCTGAGCTACATCCCAGAAATTGAACTTCATGAAAAGGCCATTGTTGTTCAGGTTAGGCATTAGTGAAGTAAACAAATAAAAATTTACATATATATTTGCTTGCTGTGAACAAACAAAAATCATTTACTATTGCAACCTCTTATGCAAATTTTATACTTATACTTGTATATATTCACCAGAAAAGTGAAAAAGTAGAAACCAGGGACAATTTTGACAGAGTAAGAGAGAATTTAAACAAGGATGAAAGTGAAAACAGAGCAGAGGAAGGAATAGATGTCAAACAATTGACTGATTTGGAGATGCCAAAGTCAGAAACCAAAGGTAATCGTGTTCAGAAATTTTGTAGATGCCGAAGTGTATATTTAACCAACGAAAATAAAAATAAACACATGACTTTACCTGAAACAAAAATTATTTAATCCGCATAAGAATAAAAAAATGTTAGCATCATGAGATGACACAAACAGTTTTACTCAACTATATGAGGATGATAAATAAGCATATGAAACTTTTGGGCCAACATGGGGAGTCTTTTTCGGCCCTGGGACAAAATTACTGTATTAAAATAGTAATATATGCAGCCAATGTGTAAATGAATCCTTTGAATATTTATTGTTCTATAGCAGGTGTGCTTGAAGATGACTCTCTCCAACCAATGCCTGACACAGTATCTGTTGAAAAGGAAGCGGTTAGTGTGAATCAAGAAAAGAGACAGCCACAAGAAGAATTTATTAAGAAAGTTAACAAAGAGGTGCAGACACCACAGTATTTTACTGAGGATAGGGAAAAAATAGAGACCACAAATGACACTGAGGAACAAGAAGAGGTTCCAACATCTCAGCCTATAGAGAAATCAGGAAACAAGGATGATGACAAATTTGAACAAGAAGAAGAAAAAAAAGGGATCGAAGAATCAACAAAAACACAGTTACAAGACAAAGACATCAGCACAACATTGCCCATCCAAACCTCAGTCCAAGGTGATTTTGATCAAATTTGGCAGAAACAAATACTGCATGATGATGAATCTAAAGGAATTGGTAATGCCAAGAGGAGTTGCATGCAAGAAATTGAACTCGATGGAAAATCCACTATTGTTGAGGTTAGGCAGTAGTGAAGTAACAACTCAAACTTTACGTATTTATCAGCTTGCTTTGACAAATCTATTCTTATATCCTCTGCATTAAACCAGGAACCTGAAACCAAAGCCAATGTCAACATAGTAAAACAAGAACATGCGAACAACCAATCCAAAACATCAAGCATTCAAGGAGACATTATGCATAATATAACAGAAGAAGGACTCGTCACATCGGAAAGCAACAGAGAAATAAGTGAAGTGCACACTGATGAACAGAAGACAGTAAAACCATGCTTAAGAGAGAACTTAGACAAAAAAAATGCATGTGAAATCATAGTAGCAAAAGCATCAGAGGCAAAACAATCAACTTACATGGAAATACAAGAGTCAGAAATCCAAGGTAATTATTACTTTGAAAAAATTTTGAATTGAAAGAAGCTCAAAAGCCTAAACAAAAGAAAAACACTGCATATATTGATGTCAGGAAAAGAAAATAAACCCAAGACTTTAGATGAAATAAAAACTCTGCAACCAACATAAAAATTAAATAGTGTCTTTGGATGACAAAAACTTTATTCACTTACTATAAGGGGATGAAAACATATGCATAATTTTGTGGCCTACTAAAGCAACTTGTGGTGGCAATGGAAGAATTTTAATTTTCAAGAAAAAAAAAATAGATGTACTAAATTAGTGAGATACTCAATTGTACGGAAATGATTGCATTAAATATCTCATTCTTTGTAATAATAGGTGAGCCTGAGGATAAAGCCTTGAAAACAAGGCTCAATTCATCATCAAATGGCAATGAAGGACTTGATGAGAGTAGTCCAGAAAAATTTACAGAGAACTTGAACAAAGATGTGCAGACACCACAGTGCAATACAAAGGTGAATGCAGAAACAAACATTACATCTTATCCTGACATATTAGAAGAAGCAGAGGATATTGAAGAATCAATAGAAAAACAGTTACCAGAGAAAGAAATCCAACACACATTGCCCACTCCAACATCTGTCCAAGAAGATATTGATCAAATGTCACAGCAACAAACACTGCATGATGATGAAATAGAAGTGATTAATAATGCCAAGAGCTGTATGACAGAAATTGAACTTGATATAAAGTCTATAGTTTTTGAGGTTAGGTGATATTGAAGTAAAGAAGTAAAAAATTACATACATATTAGCTTGCTATGAACAAAAAAATATAATTTATTTTCTTAACATGTTATAGAAGTATACTCATATTGTAAATATTGTATAGGAATCTAAACAACCGGAAACCAAGGCAAATGCTGACTTAGTGAAAGAAGAACAGGCAGACCATCAATCAGAAGAATCAAGTGTGCAAAGTTTCATTACAAACTATATAATAGTTGAAAGACATACGACATCAGAAAGCAATAAAGAATTAAGTGATGATGTTGACCTTGATGGACAGAAGAAAGTAGAATCACACTTGGAGGAGGTTTTAGAGATTAAGGATGCCAGTGAAATCAGAGCAAAAGGAATACACTCCAAACAACCGACTGATGTGGAGATACAAAAATCAGAAACTGAAGGTAATTGTATTCTGAAATTTTAGCAAAGAATATGACCTGATAACGAAAAACGCACTTGTTTTAGATGACAAACACTTCTTTTCACTTCTATATGTGAGTTTAAGTAGTAATTTTGCCATGCTTTGAAGAAGATTCTTAAAGTTGTTTTAAAGGAACATACACAATCTTAATGGAAATTGAAGCATAAAGTGCTTATTACCCTTCCAAGTATCTTAGTTATTGTGTTTTGTTGAGTTCAATGTATACCATTGATAGGTTCAGAGGGAAAGTCTATACTAGAAGAAATAAATAAAGGAGGTAGTTATAAAGTCCTGTAGCCATAACAGGTTGTAACAAACTAGTATATACAGTCTGTGTTTAGGTTGTTTTAGGAGTTTTTGGAGTTTTGGAGGAAGAGGGGTTTTGGAGAGCTAAGGTCCTCTCGAAAGACCTTTGTAATTAGGAGGCATTGTTGTAATCCTGTCACATTCACAAAACTGTTCTGTTCTGAATAAAGTCTTTCAAGAACCTGTCTTGAAGGTTTTATGTAATGTGAACTTTAAGCCTAATTTAACCTTACAAAATCGGCGTGTAATGTAAGGTTTGCACCCACTTATATATTCTAAATTGACTTTACATAGTCATGTGGGACTTCCAACAAACATCCTTCACGTTGAGGTATATACATCTCGTGCGTGGGACTAGACATTATTGGGTAGTCTGATAGCGACCCGATATCGAGTAGAACAATATGTCCAACAAACAACAAATTTCACTATGATAGGCTTTGATACCATGTTAAGAAATAGACTTTAAACCTAATGCAACCATATAAAATCGGCTTGTAAGGTGTGGTTTGCACGCACTTATATATTCTAAATTGGTCTTATCTTTAGTCAATGTGGGACTTCCAACATTGTTAGAACAAGCCGGTTTTATAAGGTTGAGCTAGGCTTAAAATCCACTTCTAAACATGGTATCAAAACCATTGTAAAAGTCTATCCTAGTGAGTTTGTTGTTTATGGTACATATTGTTCCACCCCTATCGAACAGCTATCGCATCACCCTTGAATGCCAAGTCTCACGCTCGAAATGTATATACCTCGGTATGAGGGGATGTGTTGGAAGTCTCATATCGACTAGAGATAAGACTAATTTAGAATATATAAATGGGTGCAAATCTCACTTTACAAGTCGTTTCTACAGGGTTGAGTTAGGCTTAAAGTTCACTTCTTAACAGATAGGTTCAGTGGGAAAGTCTATACTAGAAGAAATAAATAAAGGAGTTAGTTATAACCTCTTGTAACTGTTACAGGTTGTAACATACTAGTCTATATGGTCTGTGTTTAGGCTGTTAGTTTTTGGAGTTATGGAGGAAAAGGGGTTTTGGGAGAGCTAAGGTCCTCTCAAAAGACCTTTGTACCTAGCAGGCATTGTTGTAATCCAGTCACATTGACAACTGTTCTGTTTTCTAAATAAAGTCTTTCAAGAACCTGTCTTGAAGGTTTTCTGTAATTCTGGTGATCCTGTCAACCATGAAATTGTAATGTTATAGTTGTTCTCTTCAAAATAGTTGTTTATTTATTACCTTTATGATCATTATTGTTAAAATAGATGAATATGTTGAGTGATAAATGTTGTAAACAGGAGATTATTACGATAAAAATATCCTAATATCTTTAGTAACTAAGAAAATATTCCCAAAATCTATACATTCATTCCAGATGACTTTATTTCCCTTTTTAAGAGAATGTGATTGCTATAAATAGAGGAGTTGAGTATGCAATTATCATTATTGTAATCAATATAATATTTATTTTCTCCCTTTAGTTATCCAAATGTAAACTCACCCAAACATAATCAGAAAACAATAATTGTTTCTCTATTCTCACAAAATGGTTTATTTCAATATCTCATATCTACAACAATAGGTGTGGCTGAAGATAAAGGAATGCAAACAATGTCCAGCACAACATCAGTCAAAAGTTATGCATTTAATGAATGTTCTCAAGAAGAGATTCAACCACGAGAAGAATATGCTGAGATGCATATCAAAGAAGTGAAGATGCCAAACTATGAATTTAATACGCAAGAACATATTCCTGAGGTGTGAGCAAACTAACAAACAAAAGCAGAAAAATAAAACCTTTCATTTTCACACTTGTACAACTATTTGATCATTCACACACAAAGGACATTATTTCTTATCATGAAATAGAACATCTACAACCTCTGACACAGTATTTGCTGAAACAGGTATATGGGGTAGAGGAAGATACATGTCCGATCAGGGTGGTAAATGAACAGAAATTAGAGTCCCAGCTGGCATCACTAAACAAGGAGGCCACATTCATAGATAATCGGTATTCAGATGGAGAGATAGAAAACGCAAACCCCATTAGTGATATAGAGAAACAACTGAATCCAAAATCACTCACCAAGCAGAAATTATTGATCCACGACGATAGTAAATTCAATGAAGAGGAAGAAAAAGGAATTGAAGAAATGACAAAAATAAAAATACTAAATTCAGCAACAGACTGTATGTGCTCAAAACTCACAAATTTCATTACTTTTAGTCAGATTCATTTTGCCTTGGGACCCTAAACCCTAAACAACAGAAAGTTGAAATTTTATGTTTTTGAGATTCAATGCTTATCAAAATCAATAAAAAGTAATATTTTAGCAGTTGAAAAATCTCAGATAAACAATGACAGGTTCACCCAAAGAAGTCCAGCCAAAATTGCCTGATCCTGCAACTGTCCAAGGTGACACTGATCAAATCTTACAGCAACAAACACTTCCCAGTGATGCATTAGACGCAACTGATAACAACTTGAGAAGCATTCCAGAAAATGAACTTGACAGAATGTCCACTAGTGTTGAGGTTGGCAGCATGTGCATTTGCTGAGAATAAAAAACTCATTTATTTCCTTTACTTATTATTAAAACTTATATTGTATTTATTTAAATAGGAACCTGAAACCAAGGCAAACATCAACATAGTAGAAGAGCAATCAGACAAACAATCACACGAACCTAGCATGCAAAGTCTGATTACAGATTATATAACAGCGGAAGGCCATTTAGCATCTGAAAACAGTTCAAAATTAAGTTATGATATGAATGAACAAAAGACAGTAAACTTGCAGATGGTAGAGAATTTAGGGATCAAGTATGCAAGTAAAACGACCACAGAGGAAGTAACAGATGCCAAACAACCAACTGGCGTGGAGTTAGAAAAAACAAAAAATGAAGGTAATTATGTTCTGAAATTTTACCATACAAGTTGCCTTGATAACCAAAAACAAGAACCTGAAAACAAAAACAAGCACATGACTTCAGATGAAGGAGATATTCCTTTAATCCACTTACAAAAATAGTTTCCTTAGATGGCAAAAAAATTATTCACATTTGTGTGTAGATGGTAAAATATAAGTAGTAGTTTTGTGTCCCCATGAAGAGTTTGCTGTAGCTCTAGGACTTTTTAATTTTGAAGAGAACATGAACATTGTTGTACTAAAATAGAAACATATGTAGCCTTGCGTAAATCACTTCTTTTAATATCTCATTTGTGCTTGAATAGTGTGTTTGATTTTAAAGCGAAAACATTAAACAATGCAGAATTGATCGAAAATAAAACACTTGATGAGAGTAATCAAGAAGAGATGCAACCAGAAGAAGATTTTTCAGAGACATATACCAAAGGCAAGAAGACACCACAATCTAGCATGGAGAATGTAAATTCAGAAGGAATGGAAATAACTGAAAACAGTACAAAGTCAAGTTATGCTGAGGAAGAACCAGAACAGGTTATAAACACATACACTATAGAAAATTCAGAAATCAAGGATAGCAGAAGAATCAAGCTAGAAGAAGCATCTGTCATAAAAGAAGCCACAGGTATTGAATTACATAAGCTTAAAACAGAAAGTAGTTATGTTTTGATAACTTTCTATTTTACTTTTACCCAAGGTGATGTCATCCAAAAAACAAATACTAAAATTAAGTTTCTTGAAAAAAAAATTCTAAATGACATTTTGAATCATTTAAAAGTTTTGAAGAAAACGTAGAAATGTACTAAAAATGAACTATATTAGCCAATCACAGGTAGTAGATTGTGTTTAACATCTTACTTGTACAATGACAGATGAATCTGGGGATAAAGCCATCTCATTTTTATCTACCATACCATCTGTAAGAATTGGAATAGTTGATGAAAGCATTCAAGAAAAAATACAAAATGATGTTCAACCCGCAGTGATCAATTCCAAAGAAGAGCAGAGAACAGAAAATGATTTTGTGAGGAACATGGAAGTTCTCGAGGTTTGACTTCACTTCAATAAATTAAACTAGATACTGCTATATACCACATTGCATGTCAGACTTGCACATCTTAATTTAATGTTTATCTAGAAAACCAAATCTTCATTTTCCCAACGTACAAATATCTGAGTTCTGATGCAATTTTATGTTAAATTAGGCATTTGATTTAAAAAAGGGGCCAGGCAACACCTCTGTGGAAAATGACGAGAAAGTCGAAGTCCAATCTGGAGCAAATAACCAGAAGACCATTAAAAAACATCCAAATTTAGAAGAACTGGAGACTGCAGAAATAAGTCCAAGTAGTGATACTAAAGAACTTGGAAAGGAACGTGAAGTTGCCAAACTTGGAGGTGTCTCTGAATCTGTATCCGTAGATATCACAGAACATATAGACACGGGGAAACTGGAAACTCAAGAGGCCGAAACTGGTATATTGGGCAACACAAAAGAAGATAAAGCAGGAGAAGAATTCGAAAACATAAGCCCATCATCTAGTGTTGGTGTCCTATCCAGAGACTCTCAAGACACTGGCACCAAAGTTTTGCACAAAAAATCTCACGGCATCCTGTCAGGTGTAGGATCAAAGGTGAAGCACTCAATTTCAAAAGTGAAGAAAGTCATTACGGGCAAGTCTTCACGCCCCAAGACACCACCATCATAAAAATTAAAAAGTAAGTGCTCATTAGACAACTACATGCTGCTGTTGAAAATAGAATATGCACAAGTTTGGGAATTTTAGAGGGTTTATTTCTTATGTTTGAGGAATTGGATTGATTTGTTTCATTGATGTATTGTTTGGTTTGTCATTGGTTTTGAAATTTGATCTTACGGAGGATCTACTATCCTTCTAATCGGTGTAATGTATTATTATTCTCTTTGTATGGATTTAGTATTTATTTCAAAACACAGGCCCAAATAGCTGATAATTGAGAACATAAGGAAAGGGTAAAGTAGTTTGTGTAAACAAAATTTTGAAGAGAAGATAAATGAGAAAGCAAGTACCAAAGGGACACCTGATAAGAATTATTAGACACTACAAATGCATTGAAAGAACAGAGCAAAATGACGGAATTCCAGTTCTTAACTTTGTTTTCACGAGAACCAAACGGAAAAGAGAGAAAATTTTGCCATAGAAGGAATAAAGAACATACCTGGCTCAAACACCACCACCTGTACCTTTCAACGAATCAATGGTGGGTCAGGAAATCATAGAGAGCTGCGTTGGTGCGCGTGTTTTTCAGGGTTAATACACTATTTAAATCGAATCATTTCTTATAATTGTTTTCACGTTGTTTTAGGTAGAGAGAAAATAAATAAATAAATAAAATATTAGTTAAAATAGAAAAAAAAAAACAGAACTGAAGTTAAAATGTATTCGGTGGAAAACAAAATTAAGTACACTATTAAATTCCATCAAACAATAAAATGGTTAACTTTATCACCTCTCCTCTCAATTTGTTCTCAACAAAAACATATATAAAGAAATTGTCTCCTCAAAATTAATTAAAGAATATAATATAGTTTAGTCATACATGTAATTATATATAGGTTAAAATCTTGAGGTGGTTATGTGCAGATGTAATTTGGTCATTTCTATTAACAGAGACTACCTTAATTCAATAGTTTTTAATTTTTTAATTTCTTTTTTAACTTTTTCTTTATTTTAAAAAAATTACAACGTGTCAAATGAGAATCCTGTCACATGGTAGAGATATTTTGACATAATAGTGACATGTGTCGGTTTAGAAAAATGTTGTGAAAAATCTTAATTTAGTCGTTTTATTTATATTTGGTCTCATTTTAGTAGTAATTTTATTTTTTAAATTGGAGGAATTTCATACCTCTCCAAATTAAAATCAAATTTAAATTTTATATAGATGTAGGATGATATTTTCATTAAAATTGATATTTTTATTAAATAAATGTAAAATTTATTTAATAAACATATAAATTTTAATGAAAATATTATTATACATCTATATAAAAGTTAAATTTGTTTTAATTTGGAGAGGGATGAAATTGCTCTAACTTAAAAAACATTACAACTAAAATGAGACCAAATATAAATAAAAGGATTAATTTGAAATTTTTTCATTTGACATTTTCCCAAACAGTGACATATGTCACTGTCACGTCACAATATTTACACTATGTGGCAGGTGTTGGAAAACATGTTGGCTCAGTTTCAACACCAAGAGAGGGGTGAATTGGTGAAGTTTCAAAATCAGAGTCTTTTTAAAATCTTTTTCACAAAGTAGAAACCTTTGTACAATTTCTTGAATAGCGGAATTACTAAGTACACTACGAAAACAGAAAAGTCGACTGAATGTAAAAGTGTAAGGATAGAGAATTCAAACGCAAGTTTTTATACTGGTTCGGCCTTAATGCCTACATCCAGTGTCCTTCAATCCTAGGAAGCAAATGCACTATAATGGTCAAGATTTTTATAACAAGGCTTATATAGAGACCTCCACGTCAAAAATATAAAACACCTCTCTAACCCTCTAACCAAAATATAGGAAATACAAACAACAAAGATCTACAGCAAGAATCCCCTCTCCTACAATCTTCAACCCACTTTGAACAATCCTCAAAGTGTCCAGACTCCACGAGTCTACCCCCTGTAATCACAACAGGTACAACAACAACCAATGAATGGTAACACAAGCCTTGATCAACCAAGAAACACCTCAATTGTGCAGATAATGATCAAGCAGTGAGCATAGTAGAATTCTCCTTCAGAACTTCTTCAAAGAATGATCTCCACGGTCTTCTTGATGAGTTATTGGAGCACTAAATCACAGAGAAATAATCTGAAATAAAATATGAAAATGTCAGTTGTTCTAAAAGTTCTCTGAATAAATCAGGTCTCGTCTATTTATATATTTCCATAAATCAGACGCTCCTGTAGTCGACTAAGCTACTAATAGAGTCGATTGTCCCCTGCCAGTTATAACAGTTAAGTCAAACTAGTAGCAGTCAAGTCAAACAAATTAATTTCACATTCAATACATTTGACCTCATTCAATGCTTAACTAACTTTTAAAAATATAGTCGTTACTATTAACAAGCATAACATAATTTCAAATCAAACAACTAACAAAGTCAAATACAAAGCGCACATAGTCGACTTTGACACACCTACACATATTGAAATTCTTTTTAATGTAAAATCTCACATAGCACTGTATTTGAAAATCTGTGCAAAGTCTTTAGTCTTAGTCGATTTAATTAATGATGAAGTCGACTTAGGACTTGTAGATTTGCCACACAATATAAGTTCATCAAAGTGCTTGTGGTTTTCCTTTTCCAAAACATATGCAATGCAATCACAACAAATGTAACATATATCAGAATAGTGAATATGCATTCATATATCAAGATCAACACAAAACATGTTCAATAAGATATCAATCAATAAACAACAAAACATGTAACACATCAACAATACATGCGTTATTAATAATGTGTTGTCATCATCAAAAACCAGAGTGAATAAAGCACTGTGAGATTAAGGTATAGCTAAACCAATGTTTCCCTTATCAACAATCTCCCCTTTTTTTGATGATGCACAATCATGATTAATAAACAACCATGTTTTCACACAAACAACACAATAAACCAGTTAAGTAATCACTCCAAATCAAGCAAACAATAAGTACAAGTGATTAAATGATCTTTCCAGTGTATCAGAGCAGTTTTCAGAGTATAAAGCAAGTAAAAGAAATATTTCAGCCTTATAAAGAACATTTACCCTGAAAAAGCATTATCCAGCAATCACAAATCAAGCATATTACCCCTTTGTAAGCAATCAAAAATAATCAAACATATAATCAAACATTTCTCCCCATTTGTGCATTGACAAAAAAGGTATGCTTCTAGATATGATATGCTGATAAACTACACATAAGAGATGCATCAAAGTAAGAAACATTTTACAATCAGTGATGCTCCCCCTATCATATAAATTCACATGAAAAAGATAACTTCCCCCTGAAGTGTAGGCATGTGAAGAAATATGTAAGTATGTAATGCTCCCCCTGTCATCATGCATAATTTTCTCAATCAAAATTCAGATGCATAATGTAGTACAGTAAGAATCAGAGCATACATTCAGCATAAAACAAAATTATATCATAGTTATGATTTCAAGCAAATCTATCATGCATAGATACAATCATCAACAATCTCACAATATAATCTCTAATATGAAATACACAATCATTACGAAACAGAGATATATTTAAGATAAACAGAATAAAATGATCAATCAATATAATAACCAAATTCCAGTGATGGAATTTATAACCCATGTTATGATTCAGTCGATTGAATTATTTTTCTAGTCAATTTCATTGCTTTCCAGTCAATTTTGATTCTAACTGTGAATTCCAAAGAAATGTTTTCCTGCAAAACCTTTCATGATCTTTTGAAGATCAAGCATTTTAAAATCATAGAAGTGCAAGAAATATACAATTGAGAAGTGAATATGCAGAGCAATTAATGTAACAGTAAAATGTATGCATAGACAACTTCAGTCATCACAAAGTCGATTTCAATCATTCAATCAGAGCAAATTTAATCAATCAGATTAAAGTAAATGATATTTGAATCAAAATACTAATTTCATTACTTGTTCATAAAGGTATTACATTGGGTAGACCAGAACAAGACCAAACCAATCAAAACATAAAATGGCATTCTAAGCCTTAAACCATAAAATGAAAACATAACACTTAAGACACCCCAAGACTTAAAACACAGCTGAGTAAACAAGACTATATTCTTATTCGAAAGATTCTTCAATCTTTTTATCAGCACTGTTCCTTCCACTGTCTGAGTCATCTGCTGATGTGTCTCCAAAGGCATTTATCCGTAGAGCATAATCCATTTTTTTGTGCAACTTAGATAAAGACTTTTGTAGCATAAACATTTTATCATCTAGTCTGTCAAATCTTTTATCTGCATATCTTTCAAATATGGTCTGAGGATGAAACTTATATCTGGAAGAATCAACATTCAATGGATTCATTTCTTCTGTAGTAGGAATATCATCAATCATAATCCAGTCCTCCTTTAATTTTCTGAAACCAACAGAGTCCAAGAAAAACTTTTCCATTACATTTCTCTTGTTGCAGTGAATAACCTTCTCATTTGTGAGGTCCACTTTTTGCAATTTGAGTACAGTGCTTATGAAGACCCCATATGGCAAACAAAGCCCTTTGCTTTTTGTGAACTTCATCATGTGATCACAAATTTCAAAGGCCCAATTCGTTGGAGTATGAGAAAGTAGAGCAAATAACAAATATATGTCTTCTCCGTTCAGCAATAACTGATCATCCTCCCATGGAAGCAGTATCCAAGTGATCATATATGCACATAGGCATTCATTCATCCTTAAGTCCCTAATGCTAAACAATTCACCTTTATTAGCCATATCAGGATTCTTTAATAGACAATTGTACAAGTCCTTCTTGTGAAACCCTGGAATTCCATGATGTGTTAATAGACCTTCTTGTTGAAGACCTGCTACATTCTTCCAGATGAAGTTGTCAATGGTGATATCAACACCTTTCACTCTTAACTTCAGACTGTTTCCTTCTCTCTCAGGTTAGAATAGAAAACTTTGACCAAGTTTGGATAATAGTCACCTTGCATTTCAGCAAACTTTGTCAGTCCAGCCTTAACCAACCATTCTTGAAATGTGATATCAGAATAAGGGTTTTGTTTTCAGAGTGCATGAACCAGGGGCATACCAAACAAAGACATATTTAAAAATTCAAAATTTTTGTAAACCCAAAACAGAGGTTTTAAGTCGATTTGATTGAAATGAAAGTTGACTCATGTAACAGACAGAGTTTTCAAAAATAGAGTTGTACATGCAAGACATATAGTCGAATAAGTTCATAATCAAGTCGACTAAAGTTCGTGAAATTTGTTTTTCAAAACAAATCAATCATTCAAGCATACAGACAATCATACACACAATCAGACATCAAACAATCAATCAATTATGCAATCAACAAACAATCAATTTTCACTCAATCAATTTATTCATAAAAAAATGCAGTAAGATGAGTACATGTTACCAGTTGTAGTTACTCAAGATGTTTGTAATAGCCAATGTAGTTCATCCTTGAGTTCTCACTGCACCTATTTGTGATCCTGCAAAATAGTTTAAGTTTTGGTTGTAGGTACCCATTTGAACTTGGGTCCTTGATTGTTAGTTGAGGTCAGATGTTCCTTGGGTATCCACACATATAAACCTTTTGGAACTCCAACTCTTCTATAATAACAGTTTCTAACAGTATGACCAATACAATTACAATAAAAACAGGCATGCTTAACAGGCTTGCTTAAATCTGAAAATTTTCTTGTATTGGACCTATTATTGTTAGATTTAAAACCAATGCCTTGTTTGTTAATTACACTTCCAGTAGACTTTAATACAACATTCAAGTTATCTCTACCTTGAGTGAATTTGGCTAGCGTGCTAGTTAAGTAATCTATTTACTCAATATGAGTAGGACATTTTTCACAAGCTTTTTCTACTGTAACAGTCTCAATTTTAACTTCATTGGTAGGCAATAAAACATCATCTAGTTCTTTCTGTAATTTCTCATTATCAGCCACAAGGTTATTAATTCTATGCTCATAATCTCTTCTCTCAGAGTTAAGTCGATTAACCTTGTATTGTAGTCGCATAGCTTCAGCATGGATTTCTTTGAATGCTTCAATCAGCAGATCATACTTCACCACCAGTGGTTCATTCCCAACATCTGCATCGCTGTCATAATCATCCCATGTTGCTCCAGCCATATAACATATATTTGATTCTTCTTCATGATCAGCATCTTCATCACTTGATGAATCAGAATCATTGTTTTCCCAGGCAATGTAAGCTCCTTTGTGCTTTCTATTTTTGTCCTGTGGAAACCTTCTATTGGCTTTCTGCTTTGGCTTTAATTCTGGACAATCTGGTTTGATATGTCCTTCTTTGCCGCATTCGTAGCATTGGACAACATTTGATTTGAAGCCTTTCTTTGCTTTGTTGTGACCTGCATGGTTAGTAAGTTGACTATCATTTTTCATAAATCGACTAAACTTTCTTACCATCATGGTCATTGTCGTCCATCTCTACATCTGAGTCATCCTTTGAATTTGAGGCCTTTTTGCTTGTAGCTTTCATAGCAATGGACTTCTTTTCTTCAATCTCTTCTTCATCCTTCAACCTTCATAGTTCTAACTCATGTTCTCTTAACTTGCCGAACAAGGTAGCCATATTCATGCTTGTAAGGTCTTTGGATTCTGAGATTGCAGTGAATTTTGGTTTCCAGCTTCTATTCTGACTCTTCAATATCTTGATATTGATTTCCTCTTTGTCAAACACTTTGCCAAGAGCCATAAGGTGATTTACAATGTGTGTGAATCTTTTCTGGACTTCATAGATTGTCTCTCCAGCCTTTATCCTGAAAAGTTCATACTCCTGAATCAAACAATCCTTCCTTGCTCTCTTGACTTCATCAATGCCTTCATGTGTGACTTCCAAGACATCCCACATCTCCTTGGCAGATTTGCATTGAGATATCCTGAAAAATTCATCAATAGTAAGTGCAGAGGCAATGATATTTCTAGCTTTGACATCATACTGTGTTTTTCTATATTCATCTTGAGACCACTCAGAAAAAAATTTCAAAACAGTTTTTCCATCAATAGTATGAGTAGGCTCAAAAGGACCATTCAAAGTTGCATCCCAAATTCCTCTATCCACGGATTCAAGAAATATTTGCATTCTGATTTTCCAAAAAGGATAATTTTCACCAGCAAACAGAGGTGGTCTATTTGTAGATGCACCTTCACCAAAAGTTTGAAAACTGAAAGCCATCCCCAAGTATATAGTCGATTCAAGAAAAACAAAAGTCAACTAGTTTTTCAAATATCTTATAAAAACCAACTCTTGTGCCAATTGTTGGAAAACAGGTTGGCTTAGTTTCAACACCAAGAGGGGGGGGGGTGAATTGGTGAGGTTTCAAAATCAGAGTCTTTTTAAAATCTTTTTCACAAAGTAGAAACCTTTGTACAATTTCTTGAATAGCGGAATTACTAAGTAGACTACGAAAACAGAAAAGTTGACTGAATGTAAAAGTGTAAGGATAGAGAATTCAAACGCAAGTTTTTATACTGGTTCGGCCTCAATGCCTACATCTAGTGTCCTTCAATCCTAGGAAGCAAATGCACTATAATGGTCAAGATTTTTATAACAAGGCTTATATAGAGACCTCCACGTCAAAAATATAAAACACCTCTCTAACCCTCTAACCAAAATATAGGAAATACAAACAACAAAGATCTACAGCAAGAATCCCCTCTCCTACAATCTTCAACCCACTTTGAACAATCCTCAAAGTGTCCAGACTCCACGAGTCTACCCCCTGTAATCACAACAGGTACAACAGCAACCAATGAATGGTAACACAAGCCTTGATCAACCAAGGAACATGTCGATTATTTTGGACTTTTAACGTCCCATCTGGAACCGGTGTCTATGTGGGTGACGTTAATGAGACCTCGGGTAGGATATAACTGACGTCTATGTAGACGTCGGCTATTTATATCACAGACGTCTACATAAGCGTCAGTCCTGGTTACAAATGACATTTATATAGACGTCTGACGTGTCCATACCCGACGTCTATAGGCCCTGTAATGTTTTGTCTATTGTAACTCAATGGACGTCAGTTTGTGCATTGACAGACGTCTGTAGACGTCGGACCTGGCATTAACTGACGTCTACTGGGTATTTTTTTTTTAAAAAATAATTTATTTTTGCAAAAAAACCACACCTGAAAACAAAAAATTGTCCTAGAACAATTTTTTATAATGTATATTTGCGTTTCATCTAAAAAACAATCAAAAAATACCAAAACTATGAAATTATCAACTTAAACTAAACCTAAGTAATGTTCAAGAACAAATATAAGTCTTCCTAGTTCCACTTTTGCAGAAGATAAGTTGTCCACTCCTCCCTTAGCTGCTTTATTGTGTCTTCGGGTATAGGAGATGAATTCTTGAAGCGCTGCACAATTAAGAAAGATTCATTAAGGTTTTGACTTATGTTCAAAGATAAATTTGATTTGTAATGTTTTGAAGGTAAGCATGATTACCTCATTCCAGTCATCTGTAATGCCAACTCGAATGATGGTCTTAATCCAAGCCATCACATAGCAGTCACATTCCCATGAATCTACCTGCTTGTTACACTAAAATGACAAACTAAATATAGTCAAGAATTAAGATCATTGAATAACATAGTAAATGAATTAAAATTATAAATGCACCCAACCTTTGGATACAGAATTTGATTTAGCTGACTTTGAGATTTACCCATTACTCTATTTACATTAGAAACACAAACTAATATTAATATAACTATAGCTATCAAATCATAAAAAATTAAGGTCAACATGAATTTCAAAGTTATTTTTTGGCGAAAGACTTACCCTTGAAGCATGTTTTTCAAGTCATTTTTCATCTTCCTTTGCAGCAAACATAAAAATACAACTGTTCATTGTTTGGGAATGAGGACCAACAACTGCTAGTGAGCCTTGTTTGGAACATCATAAATAGTTAGTAAACTAATTAAGTAAACTTTAATTAACTTTTACATAAAACAATACATACCCATCAATGTATGGCACAAGGTATACATCTCTATTTGACTCAGCCATCCTTGTTTGCACGTGCTGGGGTAATATGGAAACACCATGAATAGTCTGGCCTCCGTCAACTACTCGTCCGACAGCCACAATGCGTGGGGGATCCCCATCAACCAACAACTCATACTGACCACTGTACTTAGTAGGTTCTACAACGAAGCATGATCCTTTAGTGCTGACACGAGGTGGTGTGAGAGCTTCAGTGGACAACCCCAAGGAGCCCTGAGTCATGTATTGCAGCTTCTCTTCAAGCGCTCTTTGTATTTGTTTTTTTTCTTGTAGCTGCTCATTGAATCATTCCTCCATGTTTCTCATGCTTTGGAGAAGTTTTTCCTCCTACTAAAGATCCATCTGCCTCAGTGCCTCTGATTCGTTGATTGAGTGGTTTTTTGTAGAGGGCCAAAGTAGTCACGAAGACCAATCACCCTAGTAACTCCACGTACATGTTCTGGGTGCTCCGACCATTGTTAGAATGTTGTCCCTACCTTGGGCAGTAAATGTTCGATGTGTCTGTTGCTCAAACAACTCATCCTACACATAAAAAAATAAAAAAAATTGTTAGTTAAAAGACATGGTATGATAAATACACAATCAAACAATGTTTACAATTTCAACTTACAATTCTTTATGAGGTCAATGCAGTTGAGGCATATGTCATGTTCCCATCTGATTTCGTCCGAGCAACCTTCCATAGCTCGTACCTTGTAGGTAGAGGTGCAAGGTGCGGGGACTCAAGCCCCAACTCATCTGCTCGAGTCTTTTTAATTTTCTTCTTAAGTTTCGCATAACCACCTCGTGATAACAAGTGTGATGCATCTTTTAGCCTTTGCCTTTCTTAGGCAGCTAACCTTTTATCCTGTAAAATAATGTATATTAATAACTATAAAATAATAAAAATTTGTTTTAAGGTGTTTTAGGTTAAGATAAATACCTTCCATTTGTCACTCTCTAGATGCACGAAACTGCATCCATTCTTCATCTCTGAAGGAATAATGTTGACTTGGATTCTCATGTTGTCTGTTTCCAAACACATATAGACGTGTCAGCCTTGTCTTGAAATCCCTCTATCTCTTCGCTATTTGTGATAACACTTTCTTTCTCATCTCAAGTGTGTTTGGAAGATCATATTTTACCTGTTTAAAACAAAGAACATGTGGATGACATAATAAAATCAAAGAAATAAGTATATGAAATTTCTTTTAAGTAAACATACCTTAACATCTTGCCATAAGAGTTTCTTCTCCACCTCTGGGACGTCATCCCAAGTTGCATGATGGATAGAAACATGGATTTTTGCTAACTTACCCAAATAACTATTATACCTATCAGCATTTGACCCTGATGCCACTCCTGATCTCGGGTCAATCTCAACATGTCTGCTCTGCCCATCAACCTGTCCGGATGTCACTTCTGGCAATCGTGTCACGCCTCGTTTACGTCTGGTTTGTCCTGATGCTGAGTCTGAGGTCGACATACCTGAAAAATATATACAAGGTTAGTACTAATTCAAATATGCATCCGAATAAAAGTACATATGAAGTCAAAACAGAAAAAAAGACGCTACTTATTAAGATATTGTTTTCTCCCAGATCCCTTCATTGTGATCACTACGAATTGCATGGATGTCATCGGCAACGTCATCAACTGAGTCTTCAATGGGTCTTGATGCAACAGATGTTGTCTCAAGTATATCAAGAGATTCTTCATCATCAAACCCGTGCATGTTTTTTCCTTCCAAAACCACTGACCATTTTTTATTTGCTTGATCACTTACGTAGAATATTTGCCTTGCTTGACTAACCATAATAAATGGTTCATCAGTGTAATGCATCTTATTAAGATCTACCAAAGTGAAACCATATTCATCTGTCATGACACCAGAATTTATATTAACCCATTTACACTTGAAAATTGGGACTCTAAACTTGACATAATCCACCTCCCATATTTCCTGTATTATTCCAAAATAACTCATTGATGCAGTGATTGGATTTTTGTCTTTGGAACTAGAAAAGTGCAGAGACTCGGCTTGTAGTGTAACCCCACTATTTTTCACTCTACTTTTGTCATCTTCTTCCTTTGTCTGAAAAGAAATATTGTTTATATAGTACCCACCATATGTAATGACATATGTGTTCGGTCCACGAGATAACCTTAACATAGTTTAAGAAACATGTGGAGTCGCATAAATCTTTTTCTTAAACCATTATAAGAAGGTGTTGACATGTTCATTAAGATGCCATTTTTCACTCATTCTTGGGTGTGATGCCTTTATTTCATTAACGTGTTCAAAAATCTAAGGAATCACATCATCAGTGTTGTTTAAGATGTACAAATGAGCTTGATCAATTTCTTTTCTACTAACACTTTGAATCCTCACACCACAACCACCCTTACCTTCACATTTTCCTTCATGTCTGCTCTTGGGAAGACCCATTGGTTCACAACTCGGCATATAACTTGAACAAAATTCAATGGCTTCTTCTGCAACGTATCACTCTATGATTGAAGCTTCTGGTTGATAGTGATTCTTGACATATCCCTTTAAGATTTTCATGTATCTTTCAACAGGGTACATCCACCTTAAGAAGATCGGCCCACATATTCGAATTTCTCGGACTAGATGTACAATCAAATGAACCATGATATCAAAAAAAGAAGGTGGAAAATACATCTCCAATTCACATAGTAGTCTTATTCCTTCATTTTCCAATTGATCTAAACCTCGAGGGTCAACAACTTTCTTGCAAATGGCATTAAAGAACAAACACAAACGTGTCAGAATACCCCTAACAGAAGGAGGTAATATGCCTCGAATAATAACTGGTAACAATTGTTGCATCAATACATGACAATCATGAGACTTTAAACCAACTAACTTTAGCTCTTGCATAGAAACAAGGTTACTAATATTTGAAGAATAACCTTATGGAACCTTCACCATTTTTAAAGAGTCACAAAAACATTGTTTTTCTTTTTTAGAAAGAGTGTGACAGGCTGGGGGCAGATAAGTGCGTCTTCCTATTGTGTGTGGATGTAACTCTATTCGGATTCCCATTTTAGCCAAATCTTGTCTTGCTTTTATTCCGTCTTTTCTCTTCCCTTTCACGTTTAATAAAGTTCCGATGACACTGTCACAAAGATTTTTTTCTACGTGCATCACATCAATACAATGTTTAACATCAAGTTTACACCAATATGGAAGATTAAAAAATATTGATCGTTTCTTCCAAACGTTTTTTGCAAAGGTACTTTTATGGTGTTTTCCGAACACAATGTCAATTTTTTTGACTTCGTTGTACACTTCTTCACCATTCCGGGGTCGGGACACAACCTTATCCTCAACACTTCCATTGAATGCTTTTTTCAATCTACGATAAAGGTGATTGCGAGGAAGGAATTTCCGATGTCTTGTATATACCGTCTTCTGACCATGCTTCAATTGAAGGTAACTAGTGTTTTCTTCACAAATCGGACATGCAAAATGTCCTTTAACACTATAACCACTCAAGTTTCCATAGGCTGGGAAATCATTTATAGTGCAAAACAACATTGCACGCAAACGGAAATTTTCTTCAACATCTGAATCGAACACTTCGAAACCTTCTTCCCACAACAATTTCAAATCATCAATTAAAGGTTCAAGTAAACATCAATGTCATTGCCAGGTTGTTTAGGACCTGATATCATCATTGACAACATCACATATTTTCTCTTCATGCATAACAAAGGAGAAAGATTGTATATCATCAACATAATTGGCCATGAGCTGTGTTTGCTACTTAAGTTCCCATAAGGATTCATACCATCAGTTGCAAGTGTAAGTCTTAAATTTGTTGGATCTGCACCAAATTCTAGAAATGTTTCATCGATCTTCTTCCACTGTGGTGAATCAGTTGGGTGTCGAAGAAGATTATCGCATTTTCTTCTGACAACGTGCCATTTTAGGTTCTTTTCATCTTCTTTAACAAAGAACATACGTTTCAACCTAGGTATTATAGGCAAATACCACATCACCTTAGCAGGTGCACCATCATTACCTTCATCAGCAGTGTTTCTGTCAGATTTCTTTTTAAAACGACTTAAACCACATGTTGGACAATACTTTAGCGAAGCAAACTCCTTCATGTACAAAACACAATCATTGGGATAAGCATGTATCTTTTGATATTCAAGACCCATTGGACATAAAAAATTTTTGGCCTCGTAATTACGAATAGGTAGAGTATTATTTTGTCGAAGCATCTCCTTCAACAACTCCAACAACTCTGTGAAAATTTTATCGGTCCATCCATTCCTTTCTTTTAAACTAAACAACTTCAAAGTTGCAGACAGACGTGTATAGTTCGAGCATCCTGGGTACATCGGTTGCTTTGAATCATTGATAAGAGAATCATACAAATTATCTCTTCCAAAGTTATCTTCACCAACATCACGTATCATGTCCTCTAAATGATCAGCCATCCATTCTTCAACATAATTCGTTCCTCGTGACGTGGTTGGCTAGTCCAGTACTTCTCCATGCCAAGTCCAAACGGTATAATTTCTCATTATGCCGAACATGAATAGATGGTCATGCAAATTGTCTAAGTCTTGTCGTATTTGATAAACACAACGACCACAAGGACAAAAATATGTCTCGTTCACAAACTTTGCATTTTCTCGAACATATTGCAAGAATACCGAAACACCCTTCTCATATTCTTCAGAGATGTGACGTTCATTCATCCAATTTCGATCCATACTATGTTCGTAACATACTTCATCAGTTTCAATTTTTTAACTTTCACAAGGTTAGGCCCTATCCATTCAGAAAAATTATATTTTATAAATTGCTAAGACATGTGCAAAGAAGAGAGGGGGGAGGGTGTTGGTGGGTTTTCAAAATCAGAGTCTTTTCGTAATCTTTAAATCAAAGTATAAAACTTTACAAACTTTCTTGGAATGCAAGTAATGAAAATTTGTGTGCTGCGGAAAAACGTAGTTGACTGCACAGATAATAAAGTCGACTGTAATTAAAAGAGCAGGGATAGAGAAAATCAAACACTGGTTTTTATATTGGTTCGGCCTCAATGCCTACATCCAGTGTCCTTCCTGTACTCGGAAGCAAATGCATTACAATGGTCAAGGTTTTTACAACAAGGCTTTTATAGAAGACCTCCACATCAAAAATATAAAACACGTCTCTAATCTTCTAACCAACATATAGGAAAACACACACAACAAGACTTGCAGCAAGATGTCCCCTCTCCTGCAATCTGTTAAACACTTTGAACAATCCTCAAAGTGAAGCAGACTCCATGAGTCTATTTCTTGTAATCACAACAGGTCACAACAACAATCACCAATGGATGCCAACAAGAATCTTGATCAACCAGAAAACACCCCAATGTGCAGATATGTGATCAAGCAATGAGTGCGCAGTCAGAGTCCCTTTGAATCCCCTTCAAGAAAGATCACCACCATCTTCTTGGAGAATTCTTGGAGCTCTATAATCTCTGAGAAACAATCTGAAACAAAATTTGAAAATGTTAGATCAACAAATGTCCAAAAGTCTCTAAATAACTTTAGATAACATATATTTATAGATTTCTGTTAATTAGATGCTCTCTTAGTCGAATATGTTACCAATTCAGTCGACTAGGTTATGACAGTTATAACAGATTAGTCAAACCAGTAGCATACAGTAAAAAAAAAATTCACATTCAATACAGTTGACTTATATTCAATGCTCAACTAACTTTTAAAAATATAGTCGTTACTGTTCATGAGCATAATAGAATTTCAAAGCAAACAACTAATACAGTCGAATACGTGGCGCACACAGTCCACTTCGATATGTCAGAGCATTTTGAAATTCTTTCCCTCACAAAATCTCACATAGCACTGTTTCTGAAAATCTGTATAAAGACTTTAGTATAGTCGAATCAATTAGTACTGGAATCGACTTTACTGTAGATTTGTCACACAGCTTTTAAGTTCACAAGAGTGCATGTGGTTTTCATCCTTTAAAAAATGTGTAATGCAACCAGATATGATGTAACATGTACAAGCTCAATAAGTATGCATTCACATAGTAGTAAAACACATAAACATGTTCAACAATATATAAAACAATAAGCATACGAACATGTAACACCACAACAACATATGTGTGTTATTAAAAATGTGTTGTCATCATAAAAAACCATAGTGATATAGATATTGTGTTGTCAACAATCTCAACAATCTCCCCCTTTTATGATGATGCACAACCATGATTAATAACCAACCATGTTTGCACAATCAGATACAAAACAGAGTGAACAAATGATATTAAACAGTTCAAATACTCTGAATGTAACTCATCCAAACAACAATATATCAAGCAGATATGAAACAGAAGACATTCTCCCCCTTTCATAAACTTTCATAAACCTTCTCCCCCTTTGTGCCTTAACAAAAAGGAATGCTCAAGATATAATATGTTGTTAAAACAAACAAAGATGCACCAATAAAAATGAGCAATGTTATAACATGCATTGATGCTCCCCTTATCACATTTATTCACATGTAAATGATAACTCCCCCTGAAATGTAGGCATGTGAAGAAAAATGTGTAAGAATGTAATACTCCCCATGTCATCATGCATAAACTTTTAAACAAGATTAGATGCATAATGTAGTATAAATAATCAGATTATACAAACATCAAAACACATAATTGTATCACAGATAAAATATCAATCAATTCTATCATGTGATGATACAATTTTCAACAATCTCACAATGTTATCTCAACTAAGATATGCATAATCAATTTAGAATAGAGATAAATTGCAGATAATCAAGATAAGTTAGTCAATCAACACAAATAACCAAATTCCAGAAATGGAATTTATAACCCTGTTACAATTCAGTCGATTGAATTAATTTCTCAGTCGAATACATTGCTTGGCAATGATGTTGCATTCCACCTACAGTTTCCAGAGCAATGTTTTTCTTGCAAAACCTTTCATAGATATTCTGCAGATCAAGCATTTTAGTTATGCAAGAAATATAATCAATAAGAAGTCAATATGCAAAGATGTGTAACAGTTTAAAACCAAGCATAATCGACTTCAATCAATACACAGTCGAATCAATCATTCAACACAGCAGATTTCAATCAAACAGATTAATGCAGTTATAATTGATTCAAACATTAATTTCATTTCCTTGTTTAAAAAGATATTACAATGGTAGGAACAAAACAAGGCACCAAATAGAAAGATGGCATACTAAGCCATTTACAAAAAAAAATAGTATCAACCTATGACTATAAACAGTACTGGATAAACAAAACTTTATTCTGATTTAGAAGATTCTTCAATCTTTTTATCAGCATTGTTCATTCCACTGTTGGTGTCTCCTATAGATGATTCTTCAAAAGCTTTTATGCGTAAAGCATAATCCATTTTTCTGTGTAGCTCGGATAGAGACTTTTGCAACAAAATTAGCTTATCATCCAGTCTATCAAATCTTCTATCCACATATCCTTCAAATCTAGAAGGATCAACATTTAAAGGATCCATTTCTTCTGTAGAGCGTAGATCATCATCACTAAACCATCCAAAAGGATCAGCTTCTCTTCTTGCTGACATTGGTCTCTTTCTAGAGCGTGATGAAAAAACAGCCATTTTGCACAGAACAAGGAGAAGAACTCTTTTGAATCAGAATAAGGGTTTCGTTGCACGTAGTATAAAGTTTAGGAGTCTAACACAAACATATATAGAGAGACATGCCAAAGATTTAGCATGAAATCCCCATATTCAAAAAATAAAATCCTAACGTTCTAAAAACAGATACTCTAGTCGAATACATTAAACACACAGTTGATTAATGTATGTCATGAGAAATTCTAAAATAGAGTTTAACACATACAGAGAACATAGTCGAATGAATTAATAATACAGTCGACTAAGAATCATGAAAACAATTTTTCAAACATGTTCAATCCATCAAGCATACAAACAAACATTCATGCAATCAAACATCAAAAACCAATCAGCTCAAGCATAATGCAGTAGAATGATACAATTTACTCGTTGTAGATACTCAAGATATTGATTTTCCAAAGTGATTCATCCTTAAGTTCAAACTGCATCTGCTATATATCCTACAAAACAGTTTAAGCTTTGGTTGCAGGTACCTATTTTACTTTGGGTCCTTGACTGTCAGTTCTTGTCAGTTGTTCCTTTGGTTTCCACACATATATACCATTTGGAACAACAACATTTCTATAAGAACAGTTTCTAACATTATGACCAACAAAATTGCAATAGAAACAAGCATGTTTAACAGGTTTACTCAAGTCAATAAATCTCTTTGCACTAGTTCTGTTAGATTGAGTTCTATAGCCTATTCCTTGTCTGTATATAGCTCTGCTAGAAGATTTCAGTACAACATTTAGATTGTCTCTACCTTGAGTGAATTTGGCTAGAGTGCTAGTCAAGTAATCTATTTTCTCACTGTGTGTAAGACATTTTTCACAAGGTTTTTCTACTGTAACAGTTTTAATCTTAACTTTCTTAGCAGATAACAATGCATCATTCAATTCTTTTTCTAATTTCTCATTTTCAGAAACAAGGTTATTAATTCTATACTCATAGTCTCTCCTTTTAGAGTTCAGTCGATTAACCTTGTACTGTAGTCGCATTGCTTCAGCATGCAGTTCTTGAAAGGCATCTCGCAGTAGATCATACTTGATTTCCACTGGTTCATTTGAGATGTCAGCATCACTATCATAGTCATCCCATGTTACTCCAGTCATGTAGCAAATGTTGTATTCTTCCTCATGATCAGCATCTTCATCACTTGAGCTTTCAGAATCTGTATTCTCCCAAGCAATGTATGCTCCTTTTTGCTTCATACTTCTATCTTGAGGGAATCTTTTCTTTCCTTTCTGCTTAGGCTTTAATTTTGGACATTCAGGTTTGACATGTCCTTCCTTTCCACATTCGTAACATTGGACATCATTTGTTCTGAAGCTTCTCTTTTTGTTGTGACCTGCATGGTTAGTAAGTTGACTATCATTTTGCATAAGTCGACTAAACTTTCTTACCATCAAGGTCATCAATTCCTTTTCATCCATCTCTGCATCTGAGTTCTCATTTTTCGAGTTAATCTTGCTTGCAGCCTTCAGAGCAATGGATTTCTTTTCTTCAATCTCTTCCTCATCCTTTAATCTACCAAGTTCCAATTCATGTTCACGTAGCTTGCCAAACAAGGTAGCCATGTTCATATTTGTAAGGTCTTTGGATTCTGAGATTACAGTTACTTTTGGTTGCCAATTTCTGTTCAGACTTTTTAAGATCTTGATATTGATCTCTTCTTTATCAAAAACTTTCCCGAGAGCCATAAGATGATTTACAATGTGTGTGAATCTTTTCTGAACATCATAGATAGTCTCGCCAACCTTCATCCTGAAATGTTCATACTTTTGTATCAAGGAATTCTTTCATGCTCTCTTTACTTCATCTGTGCCTTCATGTGTCACCTCTAAGACATCCCACATTTCCTTTGTAGATTTGCATTGAGATATCCTGAAAAAATTCATCAACTGTTAGTGCAGAGGATATAATATTTCTAGACTTAATATCATACTGAGCTTTTCTATTTTCATCAGCTGACCATTCAGTAAAAGGTTTTATAACAGTTTTCTCATTAACAATTTTAGTAGGCACAAAAGGACCATTCAAGGTTGCATCCTAAATTCCTTTATCCACAAATTCAAGAAAGATTTGCATTCTGATTTTCCAAAAAGGATTAATTTTCACCAGTAAACAAAGGTGGTCTGTTTGTTGAAGCACCTTCACCAAAAGTTTGAAAACAAGAAGCCATCCCAAGGTTTATAGTCGAATCAATGAAAAACAGAGTCAACTAGTTTTTCAAATATCTTATCAAAACCAGCTCTGGTGCCAATTGTTGAAAAACAGGTAGACTTATTTTTACACCAAGAGGGGGGTGGGGTGAATTTGTGGGTTTTCAAAATCAGAGTCTTTTCGCAATCTTTAAATCAAAGTATAAAACTTTACATACTTTCTTGAATTGCAAGTAATGAAAATTTGTGTGCAGCGGAAAAACGTAGTTGACTGCGCAGATAATAAAGTCAACTGTAATTAAAAGAGCAGGGATAGAGAAAAATCAAACACTGGTTTTTATACTGGTTCGGCCTCAATGCCTACATCTAGTGTCCTTCCTGTACTTGGAAGCAAATGCACTATAATGGTCAAGGTTTTTACAACAAGGCTTTTATAGAAGACCTCCACGTCAAAAATAAAAAAACACATCTCTAACCCTTTAACAAAAATATAGGCAAAGACACACAGTAAGACTTGCAACAAGATTTGCAGCAAAATTTCCCCTCTCCTGTAATCTGCCAACCACTTTGAACAATCCTTAAAGTGAACCAGACTCAACGACTTTATCCCTTGTAATCACAACAGGTCACAACAGCAATCACCAATGGATGCCAACAAGAATCTTGATCAACCAGAAAACACCCCAATGTGCAGATATGTGATCACGCAATGAGTGCGCAGTTAGTCTCCCTTTGAATCTCCTTCAAGAAAGATCACCACCGTCTTCTTGGAGAATTCTTGGAGCTCTATAATCTTTAAGAAACAATACGAAACAAAATCTGAAAATGTTAGATCAATAAGTGTCCAAAAGTCTCTGAATAACTTCAGATAATATCTATTTATAGATTTCTGTTAATCAGATGCTCTCTCAGTCGAATATGCTACTAAATCAGACGCTCCCATTAAATACAGTTGACTTATATTCAATGCTCAACTAACCTTTAAAAGTATAGTCGTTATTGTTCATGAGCATAACAGAATTTCAAAGCAAACAACTAATACAATCGAATACATGGCGCACACAATGGACTTCAATATATCAGAGCATTTTGAAATTCTTTCCTTCACAAAATCTCACATAACACTGTTTCTGGAAATTTGTACAAAGACTTTAGTATAGTCGAATGAATTAGTACTAGAGTCAACTTTACTGCAGCTTTGTCACACAACTTTTAAGTTCACAAGAGTGCAAGTGGTTTTCATCCTTTAAAACATGTGTAATGCAACCAGATATGATGTAACATGTACAAGCTCAATAAGTATGCATTCACATAGCAGTAAAACACATAAACATGTTCAACAATATATCTAACAATTAGCATTAATTACATGTAACATAATAACAACATATGTGTGTTATTAAAAATGTGTTGTCATCATCAAAAACCAGAGTGATATAGATATTGTATTGTCAACAATCTCAACAAGCATCACTAACACATTCTTTGAATTTGAGAGTTCTTCCATCTGATGATTTAACATACTTAATACTCTCTCTAATACTATGGAGTGCTTTGTAAATCACCTTTAAACCATCTTGAACTATCAAATTAAGAGTATGAGCACAACATCGTACATGGAAAAAATCACCATCACATAACAAATTTCTATGAACACAAAGATGGCTTTTCAGAATGTCTTGCAAATTATTATTAGCAGAAGCATTGTCTAGGGTAATTGAGAAAAATTTTTGATCAATACCCCAGTGCTTTAGGCAATCAAACACAACACTTTCTAGTTCAACACCTGTATGTGGTGGTTTCATTCGACAGAAGTTAAGAATCTTTCTTGTCAATTTCCAGTTTTCATCAACAAAGTGTGCAGTTAGGCAAATATATCCCTCAGAAGTAACTGCAGTCCAAACATTAGAGGTTAAACAAATTCTATTAGGAATCCTAGACATGATTTGCTTAACTTTATCCTTTTGTTCAATGTATTCCTTTTCCACATTTGATACAGTAGTGTTCCTACATTTCATGTCAACATTAGGATTAATGTATTTTATCCACTCTCTGATTCTTTCATATTCAACAAAATTATAAGGAAGACTATGTTTGATTATGGCTCTTGCAAGTAACTTCCGATGAATCTTTTGATTGATTTTTCTTGTCCCAAACTTTCCTTCTTGATTCAGATCCACATCTAAGTTTGCAATACTTCTACACATATGGACATGTCGACTTAAATGTGAAGTTCCATAACTGTTTTTAGTAACTGGGTTTTTTCCAACTTTATAGCTATTACCACAATACTTACATGCAGCCTTTTCAATGCCATTTCATTTTTTCCTATTTTTATGAAAAAATTCCAAACATTTGAGATTTCCTTTTTATTGGTGGTAGCACTCTCAGATGGACCAAGAGTTTCAGATGCAAGATCATCAACCAAAATCAAAGGGTTACTCTTATGGTGGTCCATATTTAAAAGTTATTGCACACAACTGCATAGATAAATGAACAATATTTTTAGTAGGTCTTCGATAAAGATATTGTTGGGTCAAGAAAACTGCTTTTGAAAAGGGAATGACATGACCTAGAAAACAAATCGTTAAACTTAAAACCAATTAGCCATAGCTAGGATGAGAAAGGGCATTTCAGCAGCTATAAAACTATTCTTCAGTTTGTCCTATATGTATTTACTCTTATTTCAACAGCTATTGGAGGTATGTATATATTCTACTTGTTTCTTGATCTATTGGTAGCTACTTTAACTATTGGTTTTAGGCAAGTTGATTTCATTGCAAGTTCTTTTTAAGGGATAAATGAACTAAAAGAAACAAAAAAAGGCACCAATTGGGTCCAAGACTCTTGAAGCAACTATTGAAAAGACCTTATGCAGCAATGACAGGAAGAGGGAGTGTACCCTCTGATATAGCAATTGATGCAGATATGTATAACAGGTTCTTATTCATAGAATCTAGGGATATCAAAGTTAAAACAGTTAAGACAATCTAGTTATGTAAAAGACCATAAAAAAGTTTGCATGAGTCACCTACAAACAAATATGACAATGATGATTTCATTAAATTACACCAAACAATCCAAAGCTTATAATTAGTCAAACATACATATGACTATTATCATAGCACAACAGGTCAAATAATTTTTGAACCATATTTCACCATGCACAACAAAAAAGAGACCTTAAAAAAAACGAAGAATGATTAGCTAAATTTGTTAGGACTAATGCATAAGGACAAATCATGAGCTTAAATCCTATGCTTAGAAAGTGTAAAGTTACACATTTTGAAAAGTGCAGACTACTCAACCTGAGGTGTACAAGTTGTAAACAATGGGCTAAACAAAAAAAAAATCCAAAACTAAGAATAAGACCAAAGTGTCTGTGATGCATATTAGTTCTTTACAAGCGTAAGTTGTGTGCAAATGAAAATAAAATGCATGTCATTGTTATAATATTAACTAAAATGTTCAAAACTTTAAGTAGTCAGTCTTGGATAACAGAAGCAAGATGATGACTACTACAAAGTGTAGAAAACAATTTACATAATTTATAGCATACACATAAGAACTAAAAATAGGCAAAATTAAAGACACAGTCATAACACACAATGGAAATTCATTGTCATGGTCACTAACATTCAAATCCAATACAATCAAGGACCTGCTTTGGTGTATTTGTTTAAATGGGACAAGGGTCAATCTGATAAAGATAAAGGTAAAAGATGCTAAAAAGACAAAAAAAATAAAAATAAAACCTAAAAAAAAGGAGTGAATTTTGATTTTCAATGTTGCTTCAAAATCAAAGGAACTAAAGAACATTATGTTTATGTTAACATGAAATGACAAGTGCATTGTAGTGTAACAAATAATAAATATTATTGTCTCTTAAGGAACTTTATGTAAACTTGATAATTCTAATAAATCATAACTTAATTAGATAATAAAGTTCACAAAAATATACTACATAAGAGCACCAAAATCTCTTTCATTTCTCTTAATTCTTTTAGTTCATCTAAATTGTTTTTCAAAGCCGTCAATTCGAAGTCTTTGACAGAAAGTGTAGAATTGGCCACAACCAATTCTTGTACAAACATATCCAGTTTTCGTTCAAATTTAAATTCTTGCGTTCTTGCTTGACTTTACATTGTAAAGAACTAATATGCATCATAGACACCACTAAGCCACTAATTAAACCCTTTAAAAATACAAATAATTTTCTTTAGAAAAACCCAAAAACCAGCCACAGTGAAAGCCTCAAACACAGAACCTCTTTTCTCCAAAACACATCACAACCGCAATTTAACATGCATAAGATATTCTAGTACTAAACAAGTGTAGAGGAAACTTGCAAATCAATCATCTCTCTTTACCCATCCAACTTTTCGGAATCCAAAGATGATTAGCTCGTTACTCTCAAATTTTTTTTAATCCAGAACATTATCCTTTATTTATACTGTTGAAAATTTTAACAAAGGGGTTATGAAATGGAAGCAGAAAAATAGAAAAATAAGGAAAAACAGATAGCCTAGTCTAGAGACTCCCTCTTCTAGAAAAACAGCCACCCACTAAGCATTCAAAAATTTCAACCAGAAATATATCTATCACATAACACCACTTAATTCTCATGCAACCAATAAATTCGATCGACAAAGGGTTTAACTCCTCATACTTGAATTTGTTCCTTCCTCACAAAGCACGCACAGAAAAGAGGAATGAGAACCCTAATCTTGATTGCCCCGTGACACTGAGACACACCCATATATCACCAAGAAACACATTCAAGATACTATTTCTGGTTCACACTCATAAACATAGAGAGACTAATAACATGAAGTAAGTGAGAAACGAAGTGGGTACCTCCAAAATGTTTTGCAGTTCTGAGAAATCCTGAGCTCGTAAGGGTGATTGAGAGAAGGGCCGAATTGGGTTTTGCAGTTCTTGAAATATTTCAAGTTGATGCCGTAAAATTTTGAGCTCATAAGGGTGATTGAGAGAAGAGCCGAATTGGGTTTTGCAGTTTTGGAAATCTTTGAGGTTGATGCCACAGGCGACCTAAACTCGTAGACAAAGCGTTTGTTTCGTAAATAATGGAAATGTTTCATCATGGCACAAAATAATGGGAGCTAGGGGGCCAACCTAGCCCCATTTCAATCCCATCCCATTTCAAGGGGGTTACGGGGGGTGGGGGCTTTAGAAAAGCCTCCTCAGACGTGGGTCAAAAAAGAATGGGCTGATTATATAAAATGCCAGGGCTGACCTTGGGGTTAAAAAAAATGACAGCTCTATTAGTAGTCATTGGAAAGTTCTTTGAGTCTATATTCCAACAAAACAAGAATCAACTCATTTGGAGTTCGGTGGAGAAAGTTAAGAGCAAAACAACCAGCAAAAGTCAGAGTTGACGGGAATATATAAAACGTTAACTTTAAGGAATTATCTGTACCTACTTAGATGTCCAAAAATTACAAATTATTATCCATTGGAAATATTTTTGAGCCTATTTTATAACAAAACAAGAATCAACTATTTAGAGTTCGGTGGAGAAAGTTAAAAGCAAAACAACCAACAAAGGTTAGAGGTGGTAGGAATATATAAAATGTTAACTTTAAGGAATTAACTGTACCTATTCATATGTGCAAAAATTACAAATTAGTAGTCATTAGAAAGGTCTTTGAGTCTATATTCCAACAAAACAAGAATCAACTCATTTGGAGTTCGGTGGAGAAAGTGAAGAGCAAAACAACCAGCAAAAGTCGAAGTTGACAAGAATATATAAAACGTTAAATTTAAGGAATTAACTGTACCTACTCATATGTCCCAAAATTACAAACTAGTAGTCATTGGAAATATTTTTGAGTCTATTTTCTAATAAAAAAAATAATCGCATCATTTGGAGGTCTGTGAGAAAAGTTATGATTAAAATAGTCAGCAAAGGTCAAAGTTGACAGCACGTTATTTTATATGTATATATTTCCCTCTTGTTCACAGATCTATTATTTATTGAAAATGCCTTTAAAAATTTTTGCATTGTAACAAAATTAGATGACACATTTCTTAATTAATAAAATGAAAAATTTTCCTATGACACTCCGAGAATGGGTGTTACAATAATGGTCACGCACTTTACCTTAGTTGGAGAAAACCACCTAAATGGACATTGTTTTGAAAAAAATCAATGGTTTAACTTCATCATTGGTGTAGGGAACACACCCAATAGCATTGTACTCACTCACTCATCTAAAAAATGGAAAAAATGATCAAAACCAGAGCAAAACCCTTCTTGGGGAGTGTTGTTCATCCAGTTGGGGAGTATAGTTGAAGTTTTTGTACAAACCACCAATATGTCTCTGGTAGTCGATTACAAGACTCCTGTAATCGATTACCAGAGGCATATTGGTGGTTTGTACAAAAAGTTGAACGTGGCTCCCCAGTTGGGAGAACTGAGCTCCCCAGGATTGCATGGACTGTGTTTTTTAGTGATTTTTTCAGTTCTTTGTCTTGGATGAGTGAGTGAAAACCACCAACCTCAATTATAATTAAGATGATGAATCAAAGAAACCTTTTTTCATAATGGTTTTCAAAATCAATTATGGTTGAAGTTGAATTAACACATTACATTATAATCCATTCATTCATAGTCGAAGAAAATAACATAATAGATAAGAAATCAAAAAATGTAATTCATTCATTGATAAGAAAACATTACAATATTGAAAAAGCATTACAATAATAAGAAAGTATTTTCATTTAAAAACTAAGAAAGACTATACTATCAAATCTAAGAAGGTCCTCGTTGATCTAAGCAACTTCATATATAATCCACAAACGTGTGAAGATCTCGGATGTAATTGATAACTTAAGTCAACATTTTAGAAGAACTCTCTTACGGAGGGGGAGACGGTCGATGAACATCACGCATTCCATGGACATCCTCTCTTTTGTGAACCCAATTTCCATCATCATTTTTGACAAAACCAAATGATTGTATAACTTTAGTTTCAATCCTAAATGACCGCTTAACTTAGGGTAAAAGGATGAACTTGTCACCAATGCCAAAAAAATCTCCAAAAACAACATATACAACAAAAAACATTAATCACCAATAGCCTTTACAAAGCAACATAAAACATAGTAAAACAACAAGCACCATAATACTGCAGTTCTACAACAACCCAATTTTCAACATAAAAAAGAGTCAAACAACAACCCAATCATCAACAACAACAATAACACAAAGAGAAACATAACCCATGACTTTATGGCTCTAGTCACCTCAACATTAATGAAGACCCCTTCTTTCACCCAAAAATGCTAACACGTTCAAAAAAGGAAAGGTATCACCTTTACTCCTTGGTCAAGAGCGTGAGAGAAGGGAATGCGAATACGTTGGTCAAGAAACGGTGTAGGTGACGGTGGAGGTGACCGTCGACGTCACAAAGGGTGAGAGGTGAAGGACAAATGGCGAGAGGGACAGTGGGCAAAAATCAAAAGTTGTCGATAGCAGAAGAAGAAAGGGCGAGACAGAGAAGAGAGAAAATCGATGGAAGTTGATGGTGGAGGTTGTCGCCGATGAGAAAAAAGGACAGAGAGAGAGAGAACAATCAAATATGGTGAGAGAGAGAAAGGAGAAATGTACATAGAGAGAAAACGAAGAGTCTAAATATTTATTTTGGAGGAAACCACGAAACGTTCTTTCCTTCCCAAATTGCCCTCGACGTCACTATTTCAATTTTTTAAAATTTATTTGAAGTGCACCAATAAAAGTTGACACCTGCCATTGTTAAAAAGTTGTGACCATTTAGTTGTTAAAGAAACATTTTCCATTAATATAATACTATTACACTTCCATCTTTCTCTTTCATCATTTAATGTGAGAAAACCAAAGAGTATAAGGCTTTTTAAGCCCTTCTACACTGCACACAAACCTTTTTTATCTTGGGAAGGTTTGAACTTAAGACCAAGCTCACACCCCATTGGACTCACACATCAACTACTAGACCAAACTCCATCCACTAGAAGTTTAATTCTCTCTTTCTTACCTCATGGTGGGACCCACACAATCCAAGGTGGAAAATAAAAGAGTTAGGAACCTTTTTTATCTTAGGAAGGTTTGAATTAAGACCAAGCTCACACCCACTTTGACTCACACATCAACCACTAAACCAAACTCCATCCATTAATATAATAGCGCAAACAATTATATTTAATTATTCTTTAAACTATTGTCGAGAATTAACATAAAAATCAATATTAATCAAATTTTATTCAACTCTTTAAATATTTATCAACACCATTTCACATAATAAATTATTATTGAATATCCCAAAATAAAAAATTAAATTAAAACATCATTTTATTTATACAAGTCTTATAGTCTGTCGTCTGAGACTTTATTTCCAGGGGCACCAGGTGGTGGTTCGAACTGATCACTTGTGGCAAAGCTCCTGTGGAAACCAGATTTAGCTGGGAGAATTGTAGGATGGTCAGTTGAACTGTCAGAATTTGGACTGCGATATGAACCGCAAGGGTCGGTAAAAGGGCAACACTTAGTAGAGTTTAATACTAGGCTTCCCACCGAGGAGAAAGGTGAGTTACATGTTTGGAGGCTCTTTGTTGACGGATCGACCAATAAGCAAGGAGGGGTCGCAAGACTGGTCCTTGAAGGACCGAATGGACTAGTTATTGAACAGTCGCTCATATTTCAGTTTAAGATTAGTAATAACCAAGCTGAGTATGAGTCCTTGATAGCAGGAGTGGAGCTTGCTCAGGACTTGGGAGCTGAGTCATTGGAATGCCGCACCGACTCCCAGTTGGTCGAAGGTCATATGAATGGAACCTTTCAAGTTAAAGATGACCAGTTACTATAGTATTTTCACAAGGCGAAACGATTGAGGGATCAATTTAGAACTATGAAGGTGAAACACATACCTTGGGAGGAAAATGCTCGAGTGGATGTTTTGTCTAAGCTGGCTAGCGGAAAGGAAAAAGGTTAGTTGTCCTCAATGGTTAGACAAATACTGATGAAACCAACTATTGAGTGTTTGAATACGTCCAGCGTGGCCGAACCACTAGACTGGAGAAAGGAGGTCATCCTATTAATCAAGGAACAGGAAAAAGGAAAATCTATCCAAGAAAGGGATGCAAAGAAGGTTGTTAGATATCTTCTTATTGGGAAGGAACTATACATGAGGGGATTTGCTACCCCTTTGTTGAAGTGTTTGTCACAAGAAGAGGCGGAATATGTGCTGAGAGAGCTGCATGAAGGAATCTGTGGCAGATACACCGGTCGACGGATGCTTCAAAACCAGGTTCTAAGAGCGGAATATTTCTGGCCGACATTGGATCAGGATTGTAGTGTTTTTGTACATAAGTGTTTAAGTTGTCGAAAACATGGGAACGTGTTCAACGTACCAGCGACAGAGTTGCATAACTTTTTCTCCCCATGGTCGTTTGCTTAATAAGGGACGAATATTGTGGGTCCTCTCCCTATCAACAAAGCTCAAAAGAAGTTCCTTTTGGTGGCAGTCGACTATTTTACCAAGTGGGTGGAAGTCGCGACTGATAATCATTTTGGTTTGCCGCGACTGATAATCACTGACAATGGCAGGCAGTTTGTGGTTAGAAAGTTGGTGACTTTCTATGAAAATTTAGGGCTTAAGCATATCACAAGCTCGGTAGAACATCCACAAATGAACGAGAAAGCAGAGGCATTCAACAAAGCCATTATCCAAGAGTTAAAGAAGCGGCTCGGAGAAGCTAAGGGTGCATGGGTGGATGACCTCCTAGAAGTGTTGTGGAGCTAGCATTGCACCACACACGATTCCACATGGGAGTCGCCTTTCAATCTGACTTACGGGACGAATGCGATGCTGCCAGTTGAGGTAGGTGAGCCAACAATAAGGAGAGGACAAGAGGATACTCTAGAGGAGCTATTGTGAGCAGAGTTGGATACTCTAGAGGAAAGAAGAGAAGTTTCTATTGTTCGGGCTGAAGCCCAAAAAAGGTTGGTAGCTCGAAGGTTAGACCACGATAATTCAAAGACGGCGATTTGGTGTGGCGTAAAATAGTAGACGCTCGGAGGGACCAAGCTCATGGAAAATTTTCAGCCAATTGGGAAGGACCGTTCAGTGTTGTCGAAAACCTCAACAATGGGGGCATATCGCTTGGAACATCTAACCGGCAAGGCTATCCCCAACACTTGGAACGCCTCTCATTTGAATTTTTATGTCAGTTGATGTACTTTATGTAATTTGACATTCAGTTAATAAATAACATCAGATGTTTTAGTGAATTTTTGTTTATGAACTTACTGACAAACATCAAATGCCTCCGCTCAACATAGGAGGTTCTGGAAAAAGAATTTCACTCGGCCTAGAAAAAAGTTCTAACAAAAGAACTTCTAGCGTCTTCGCTCAACATAGGAAGTTCTGGAAAAAGAACACCGCTCAGCCTAGAAAAAAGTTTTGGAAAACGAACTTCTAGTGCTTTTGCTCAACATAGGAAGTTCTGGAAAAAGAACTTCGCTCGGCCTAGAAAAAAGTTCTAGAAAAAAGTTCTAGAAAAAGAACTTATAGCGCCTTCGCTCAACATAGGAAGTTTTGAAAAAAGAACTCCGCTCAGCCTAGAAAAAAGTTATGGCAAAATAACTTCTAGTACCTTCGCTCAACATAGGAAGTTTGGGAGAAAGAACTCCGCTCGGCCTAGAAAAAAGTTCTGGAAAGAGAACTTCTAGTGCATTCGCTAAACATAGGAAATTCTGGAAAAAGAACTTCGCTCGGCCTAGAAAAATGTTCTGAAAAAAAACTTCTAACGTCATCGCTCAACATAGGAAGTTTTGGAAAAAGAACTCTGTTCGGCCTACAAAAAAGTTTTGAAAAAAGAACTTCTAGCACCTTCGCTCAACATAGGAAGTTTTGGGAAAAGAACTCCGCTCGACCTAGAAAAAAGTTCTGGAAAAAACAATTCTAGTGTCTTCGCTCAACATAGGAAGATCTAGAAAAAGAACTTTGCTCAGCCTAGAAAAAAGTCCTGGAAAAAGAATTTCTAGTCTTTTCGCTCAACATAGGAAGTTCTGGAAAAAGAACTCTGCTCAGCTTCGAAAATAGTTCTGGAAAAAGAACTTCTAGTGCCTTCGCTCAACATAGGAAGTTTTGGAAAAAGAACTTCACTCGGCCTAGAAAAAAATTCTGGAAAAAGAACTTCTAGCGCCTTCGGTTAAGATAGGAAGTTCTAGAAAAAGAACTCCGCTCGGCCAAGAAAAAAGTTCTAGAAAAAGAACTTCTAGCGCCTTCGCTCAACATAGGAAATTCTGGAAAAAGAACTTCGCACGGCCTAGAAAAAAGTTCTGGAAAAAGAACTTCTAGCAGTTGTGCTCAACATAGGAAGTTCTGGAAAAAGAACTCTGCTCAGCCTAGAAAAAAGTCCTGGAAAAAGAACTTCTATGGCATTCGCTCAACATAGGAAGTTCTGGAAAAAGAAATCTGCTCAGCCTAGAAAAAAGTTCTAGAAAAAGAACTTTTAACGCATCCGCTCAACGTAAGAGAAAGTCCTACCCCCCTTTGGAACAGTGATCTAGGTTAGCCACCAAAATGGGCCTTTTCCAATTCTACCCAAAAATAGGCACAAACCCTAAATCGGTCAAAAAATTATAAATCTGGTCTAATATTCACTAACTACAAAATTACAATTTAATTCTAAACTAAAATGCTGATGTGGAGGATTTAGAATGACGTGGCAGCTCTTAATGTCCCCAAAATATGATTCCAAAAATTACCCTGCAATTAATAATGACAATAATTTGCCTAGATAATTCAAATTTATTAAAATAAGAATTTCTAGTCAAGTTAAGCATAATTAGCAAAAATTGGGAAATAATGGACATTCAAGCATAATTTCCTAACTAAATCAAGTACAATAAGCTATGTGAAGACGAGAAAATATTGACTCGTCACTTATATTACAATGAAGTTTAAGAGTGTTTCTAGACTTGAACTTTTTCTCTTCTTAGCTATTTTCTTTTGAATTCTTGAGCTCTTCTATGCTTTTCTCTCGACAATATTTTCTTGTTCTCTTTTTCTTTTTGTATGTTTTTCTCTTTGTAAGATATTTTCTTGATTCTTTCTTTGAATCTTGTATTTGAAAGGCTTCTCAAAAGATAACCATTAGACAGAGCTTTGGCCTTGATTCTTTGGTCTTATTAGTCTTGTCGTATGAAGTAGTTTTTGGTTAACGTCAACTTGTCAGAGCAAACATGCTTTTTCAGTACTTTGATATAACTAGGTTGTAATATCTTTTTGGCATAACTTCTGATGGAGACAAATTTCGTGAATGTCTTCTTTAATCCTAATGTCCACTTCTGATTTGTATTGGATGGAGCAGGTGGATGTGTGTTATAGGAAATCTATGCAAAGTAGAGTTGACATGCATGCAACATATATGTTTTTCTCTTCTCAGTTTTGTTGTTTCTAAACGTTGAAAATTTAATGGCATTTAATGCATGTTCAGAATAACAACGTGTTTTTTACATTTCCTACTATTCAGGTAGGATTTTATCATTTAAGGTTTTCAATAAGATACCAAACATTGATTGAAGACTTCAACGTTGGATGAAGTAGATCGTTTAGCTCATGATATCATCTATTCTGTATAAACGCTTTTAGGTTATTCCTTATTTAGCAAGTGCATTTAGCAGGTTGTCTTCTATAACAAGTTTTTGGAATATTAATTGAGAATTTCAAAGTGCTTTCCAAAAGCATTGTTTAAACACTTTTACCTTCTTAACTAAATTGAGAGTTTGATTGATTACTATCTGGTACAACATAACTTTTGTGTGTAGCAAGACTCTCATTGACGTTTAAGCTTGGGAATCATTTAGTATTACATCTAGTTTACGCTTAGGTGATTTTCTAAGACTTTCATAAGTTACTTGGTTTCCAGAGTATAATCTTTAATCATTATTTATCACTTATATTTTAGCTATTCTAATATCCTTGTGATATAATCTTCATATGCTCATTTTTTTAATGTTGTTTTGTTAAACTATAAAAGATATGAAAGCATTTAGACATTTTAGTCTTATAGACGATTTTGTCTTAACACATTTGACATAATGTGAGGACAACTCTATCTTGTAATTGGACAATATCTATCTTCAAAACTTTACTACATAATTGTCTAAAAAAGGAGCATAGATAAATTAAAATAGGGTACACTTCCTTGGGGAATGTCTTTCTCATTGCCAAAGGGAGAAATTGCTCCATCAACACATATGAGACATGACTTTTTAGTCCTCAAATATTATGTTTTATGACATCAATGCATCTACTAATGTTACTTAAGTAACCATCAGGTACAATTATATTCTTCAAAGTTTTAAAAAACATATCCTTATATACATTTGACAATGTATATTCATGCACAACGTTTAAAAACAACAAAAGTGATAAGAAAAGGACATAACTACCTTCACGAATATCTACTCTACTATGTGAAGATTACCTATGTCAAGTATCCACCTATTGCATCCTATACAAATCAGAAGTGGACATTAAAGACACACAAGACATTCACGAAATGTTCTCTCTATCAAAAGTTGTGTCAAAAATTTCGTACAACCTACTTTTGAGAAAGAACTAAAAAAACACACATGCTTTGACAAGTTGACTTTAACCAATGACTGCTTCACATGCAAGATAGATAAGAAAAAATATTCAGGACCAAAGAGCTTATTCTAACGAATATCTTTTGAAAAAGCCTTTAAATAGAAGATCATTCAAAGGAATAATCAGGTTGACAACTTACAACGAAAATATTAATCCTATAAAAAAACTTTTAAAAGAAAAGCTCAGAAAAGCTCAAGCTCAAACAGAAAATCTAAGAAGAGAAAAACTAAAGTCAAGCAACACTCTTAAGCTTCATTGTAATATTTTCTTACTATCGTAAGAAGAGAGAAAAGAGAAAATAGAACAACGAATCTATAGATAGTTTTATATTGAACACATATCCTCTTTGTGAGAGTAATTGTTTAAACCACTTGTAAGCAATCAGTTGATTGTAATTCTGAAGAGAGTTAAAACACTTGTCGTGTAACTTAGGCGAGTTAAGTAAATCTAGGCAGTGTATCGGAGTATACCAACTGACTAGAGATACCAAGATTGGTGAATAATACTGCACAACCAGGAGCGAGTGAAACTTTAATAGGCAGCGTATCGGGGGATACCGGGAGTGCCTAGGGATACTAGGAGTTGTGAGAATACTGAATTGTAATCTTGTTGAAGATTATAGTGGAACCCTCTAAGGATAGAGGAGACTTGACATAGCTTAATTGGAGTGAACTAGTATAAAAATATTTGTGCATTTATTGTTTACTTTTGTCTCATTGTTTCTCTTATAAAACTTTGTTGCATTTTAATTTTGATCACAAGAGCTCACATACTAAACAATTGATCATTAAAAGGAAGTTCTTACAAACACTATAGTGAATATTCTAAATAGCACGTGAAAAGAATTTATTGCTTAAAATCATTTGAAAGGTCGAGCATTTAATAACTACTCTAAAAATCTCGTACTTGACAAAAGTGCTATATCAGGGAGGTTGTGAAAAAGTTTTTCCGTTAACATTATTCAACCCCCCCTTCTAGTGTTTTTCAAGTACTTCAAATGAGGCTTTGAATCATTGGCTCATGCTTAAAAGACATAACTAGCTAGTACTAAAGCTCACCATAGAAGTAAAGGATTTCAACCAAAAACACAATTTTTCAATATTGAAGTTGGCCAAATAATAAAAGAACTAAAGCCAACAATAATAGAGAGGATTTTGAAGCCTCTAAATTAACGATGAAGAGTTCTTTGTCAAGGTGGTTTGGTTTATGAGCTAATTAAAGGATCTTGGTGTAGAGGAAGATTGAAACCACCAAAAATAGAGTTCATATATTTTTTCAAATTTTAATTTCTGTCTTTAATTTTAATTTTTAATTTCTGGTTTTTTCTTTGAATTGTTGCATAAGTATAGGCATAAACATTGTGGAAATTTGAAATATTTTGGGAATTGCATAGAAAATTGTTTTTGGACTTTTGGTTCGAACAAGAATTGGAGAAAAACCAAAAAAACCTTTTTGAACTTTAAAAGCCTTAGGGAATTGCAAAATTAGGAAAAGTGGTAAGTCCTAGTGCTTAACGGTTCAAGATGCATTGCAAATAGATTTCAAATTTCAACATAATTAGTGAATCCACCTAGTATGAGGAGATAGCCAAACACTAAAGGTCATATGAGCGAGGATTTTGTGTTTCACTGGTTTTGTGTTTAAATTTTGATTTCTATTAAGCATGAGAAACATGGAAAGAATAAAGGCAAGTTCTTTGTTGAATACTTTTAGCTTATTACAGAAATAAAATGAACATTGGTTTATGCAGTCCAAAGGGTCGGGTGAAAAAGTTGATACACTTATAAGAGATAAATGAAAAATTCCAAACAAGGTTGGAAAAGAAAGAAAGAAATTCATGTCATGTGCAAACTATTAAAATTCCTTTATTAGTGAGTTTAATTTATCCTGAAAAACCATATTTTCTTGATAGCCCAACCACATTACAACCCTTCAAAGACCTTAGTGATCCATGCAAGTTATGTGACATAATGATTGAAAAAAAAATACAACACTAAGTGGAAGCTTGCAAAGTTTCCTAGAGTGAAACACTTAGCTAGGGAGGAAAATCTCTTACGCTTAAATGAGAATCTTGATGAGAGATGTTGCATTAATTCAAAACTATGTATTGATTTTGCATTTGTAGCTTCATATTTTGAATGGACATCATTTAATACTATGAGCAATGCCTTGAGATTTGATATGAGTTCAGTATAAATTGATTTTGAGTTTTGTTTGAGGACAAACAAAGTTCTAAAGTGGGGTATAGTGATAAGTGCTCAATATAAGTGAGTTTTAAGATAATTTTAACACTTATCTTGTTTTGATTTTGTTTAGATTATGCTTAATTCACCCATATTTAGTTTGTTTTGCATTTCTTGATATCAAATAGAGATTTAAAGCGAGAAAAATGAAAATTAGAGGAATTTTAAGCAAAATATATAAAATTAACTTCAACGCGGTTGTAGTGTAAAGTCTAGGGCTTGAGCCACATGAAGAAAAATTACCTTGGAAGGAAACCTCAAGCCCTACCCTGAGGCTTAAGCCATGAAGAATCATTCACCTAAGCCATAAAGGAAACCAACTTTAGGAGGAAACCTCATAGTTGGAGCAATGGAAGCGTGAGGCTTGAGCCATCGAGGTAACCCACCTTAGATGGAAACCTCAAACAACCACTTTTGGAAGGATTTGAAATATAACTTTTATAGCTTGAGGCAAAAAATGTGTAGCTTAAGTTTTAAAAAGGTAGTTTGGAAATACTTAAAATAAATTCTTTGTGGCTCAAGTGCCAAAAGCTACGACTCAAGTCATGCCCTAAACAATTTTAAATATAGACATCATGTCTTCATTTTATGCATTGAGTGGAGGACCAAATATGTAGTAATAGAGTAGGAATGGGTTTGTGAGGCTAAAAAGACATGTTTTCATTGTAAATCTTGAGTTTATATGCTATTGGAATTGCATTGCAATATTCTATGAGTGGTTTTCTCTGTAACATCCAAAAATACATAGTATAAACTATATATGTTAGAGTAATCATGATTATAATATGATAGAACAGTTAAAGACTTAGTAAATAAAGTATCATTTTACAGTCATTCAAAGTAACTATAAAATATAAAACTTTATATATAATATGGTATGCCAAAAGCTATGCATAAACTAATCTAAAAGTCTACTGTGCTGAAGCATCCTCGCCATCTAGAGCCTGCTCCAAAATCACTTCATCCCCCTCTGCTCACACCCATAGGGTGATAATCGCAAAAGGAAAAACACCAAACATACAAAAAAAAATCACAAATAGAAGGGTAAGCTAGATAAAAAAGAAACATTCAGGTTTATATCATTATTTAACACAATCAAACTAAACAGTTCAATGCATACAGAATACCAACTCATCTATACTTAACACGAATCATCCGGATTAGTATAATTGTCGAACTTTTGGTAGTCTTTGCACTTGTATAGTCCTGTTGGAACTCTCCAACACTATACAAGGTTAGTTCTTATATATTGTCCATGGATAAACTCTAAGCCTATAGACAGGAACCTCCCGCCACTCTCATCACATGTGTCATCCCTTTCTACTTGAGAATAAATTATCATTAGAGTATCAGAATAGACTTACCATTTCTAAGCTCCATACATTTATACCACACAACAACCTTATCATCTACAATCACTTCTAATAATCTCACCTTGAGTTATAGGATTCAAGTCAAAAATCACACCATAGTTAAAAGATATTCATGACTCATATTCATAACCCTTTAACCTTTACTTAATGCCAAACCTATCAATACACCATCAGAAATAAAGTAGGAAAAGAACAAACAAAAACCTGGACCATTCGCTTAGCGCACAAATTCACATAGCGAACCCATAAGTATTCGCATAACGACCCCAACTCGCAATGTGAATCCTAAAATAGAGGCCTACCCTTCACAACCATTCGCACAATGACTAAGCTCGTTGTGCGAATAAATTTACAGAGGTTCCAGACCTCTCACCCTCGCATAGAGCCCCAAATCGTTATGCGAGAGCCCCCAGGCAAAGACTCAGACTCCCCAAAACACTCGCAAAGCGCACCCATTCGCTATTCGAATAAAAATGTCAGTGGTTTCAGACCTCCACCAAACGCACAGCAACCTGATTCGCTATGTGAATCACAAAATAAAGAGCAACCCTTTTAAATCACTTGCATAATGCACTGACTCGTTGTGCGAGTGACCAGACAGAGAGAAACTCTCTCAACCATTCGCATAGTGCACCAATTCGCTAGGCGATTTCCCTGGCATAGAGCACCTCACCAGGGTGACTCGCTGTGCGAAATAATTCACTCAGCGAGTCTGCATAATCTGCAAAACAAAATTGTGCAAAATTATGCAACTCAGACCCCAAATACCAAATCTATCTATTTTTTTCCAACTTCTAACACTCCTAGATTTTTTTATATACGTAATTAAACTTATCTAAGTGATTCTAAACCCTCCTACTATTAGTCTTTAGTGGTTATGGATCAATTCCAACTATAAAACATCAAGTTCATCAACTTATAGACCCAAATCCTAATTTACCACTTGTCACAGTTTCTTGAACCATTTAGGGGCCCAAATAGGTCCCAAATAACCTATCTAAGCTATCTCAACTAACTAATACAGCTTCCAACTCCTAATTCACAAATTCACTATCCCACTTCCTCAAAATGACCTTCTACAAGCATAATACTTTTCAATTTTAGACTAAACATTCTTATAACAGATTTTCACCATCTCTCACATCCAATTACAGTTCAAAACATCATCCAAACAAAATCAATTACTCAGATTATCAAATTACAAATTTCTACAATCATATTAAACATAACATACATCTAAAAATCAAAGTTAGTTTGCTCAACTAAATATTATCAACTCAAAATCATAATTCATCATACATATAATACTTTAATTATAATTCAAAATGGATCTAGCTCCCCTTACCTCAAAGATAAATAGCCCAGCTCATAGAGTTACTCCGACAATGCCTTACACCGTAAGGAAACTCAACAAAAATCTACAACTCACCAATTGGTGATAGAAATTCAACTTTAAAACCCATATTGAGCTAAGAATTGAAGGGAAAGAGTACAAGGCACGTGCAACCAGAATCTGCTACATGCTCACAGCCCCAAAATGCGCGGAAGAAAAGGGAAACAACTTACCAGCTGAAGAACAAGAAACAAATTGGTCAAGATCGTAGCCCTCGACGCCAGGATCGCCTAGGCACCTCCTTATCGTCGAACAGTTAACTCAAATGTGAGGAAATCTAGAGAGAATGCAGAGAAACGGTAGGGAATAATGTTTTAGAGAGATGAATAGTGTTCTTAAAGTAATGAGACGCGTTTATAAAATTCTATTTATCTTATAAGATTATTTTAAAGTAAAATAATTAGTCTCATTATTTTAATACACCTATCTATTCTAATACTATTTTCTAGGTTCTTATAGTCTCTCATTTCAAGGTTGGATATAATCAATTATAACACTTTGTACTTCTACTTCTTGAATATTTATTTATGCTTTCAGTCAATCTGTTTGTGAACGAGGTACTCAAGCCATTGAACGAGGCACCCAACATACTAGATTGTAACATAAAAAAAATTCAATGAATTTGGCACTTAATCCATTCAGATAACAACTTTAATCTAAAAGACTTTCATATGAGGCAAAACATCAACAAAAGGAGGAGATACCGAGATAAAACAAAAAGCTCATAGCATTAGACCAAGAAAAATAAGCTCAACATTCCAATGTCCGAACAATAATTTAAAATGTATTTGAGTACAAGAAGAGGACAAAGTACAAAAGAAGCTCAACATTGTAGTACTCAAGCATAAAAAAGGTAAATTCAACACTCTAGTACTAGAGTACAAAAATTCATTGGAATCCTAGTGCTCGAGCACAACAAGCGATCTAGTGGCCAAGCATTGAAAACAACTCAATATTTCGATATATGAGCAACTCGACCCGAGTACATAAACAAAACAACAACTCGACATAATGATATCTAGCATAGGAGTAACTCGACAGCCTAGTACCTAAATATAGAGGTAACTCATCATAACAACACTTGAGTACACGAGTTAACTAAAAGAGCTAGATCAGTTTTAATCTTTCATACAAAAAAGGATACATCAAGAGGAAAAGACAACAAAAAAATGTACAAAAAATAAGGAAGCTTGGCATACTCGGTCAATAGAAGAAACTCGGCAACCCCGAGCAACATAGGAAAAAGCCCAACAAACTTAGAGAAAGATTTTAAAGGCGGTATATCCTTATACCATTAGTATAGGCCGCTAGCTCGCCAATCCTGAAGGTGATATTCTCCTCAACCCGGGTGACCAACATCAATGTCAAGGCTGGCAAACCTTTTTCATACAAATCACCTTTCCCAAAAGAGCCCAAACACTCATCTTGACTATCTCGACCTTTACTGTATAGGTCGTCTTGTCATCCTTTGGTTACTAAGTTTAGAGGTAAGCTAAACAACACAGTTGGAACTTTGCACCAACTCCAAGTCCATTCGATGGCTCTCGATCGATAGTAGCACACAAGTCGGCCAGGTTGCCATTTTCACATTGGCCACCTTAACTCACATAGCCTTAAAAGAGAAGACAAGAAACACAAATATAAATATCGAAGAATAGCATGAAGAAGACTCGAGGGATGGCGAAGAGGATGAAAAACGAAGTTCGGTATAAAAGCAGGTACTAAGTCTTTGTCGCCTCAACCAAAACGAGCAATGAAGCTAGATGTTTAATGAAGAACGAAGACACAACATCCAGGTGAAACCTGCCTAGATTCGTTAACATCAAAGAAACCCATGCCCGAAGATGGTTGCATCAAAGTAAAAACCTACTCGAAGTTAGCAACACTAAAGCGAAACCTGATTGAAGTCGGCTGCATCAAAACAAAGCCTGCTTAAAGTCAGCAACACAAGTCAAAAGGATTATTCTCACACGATGACTTTCATAAAGCTCATTCGAATGACCAATCTATCTAAGAGCTCGGTTGAATGGTCTATCTATCTAAGAGCTCGATCGAATGGTCAATCCATCTAAAGAGCTCGACCGAATGACCAATCTATCTAAAGACCTAGAACAAATGACCAATCTACCTAACTGCTTGGTCGAATGGTCAATCTACCTAAGAACTTGGGCGAATGACCAATCTATGTAACAACTTGGTCAAATGGCCAAAGTACCAAAAAAGCTCGACCGAATGGTCGATCTACCTATGATCTTGGTTGAATGACCAATCTACCTAAGAGCTCGGTTGAATGGTCAATGTATCTAAGGGCTTGGCTAAATGACCAATCTTTCTTAGACCTTGACTAAATGACCAATCTACCTACAAACTCGGTCAAATGGCCAATCCATAAACGAGCTAGCTCGAATGGCCAATCTATATACGAGCTCGACCGAATAGACAATCCAGCTACAAACTATAAATGTTGGTCGAAGCACGACCAAAGAGATCAAATACGATCACATACAGCAAAGCAAACTCTTGGGACTAGGGGGCTTATGTTCCTACCTGACCCAATACTCATAGTAAAGAACACGACACAACAAAGTCCATTAAGTCTTTTCATTCTAGAATAGCTCAAACCTATGTCCATTAGGACAATGTTCACATATCATAACTAATCTCGACAGTTTAGTATTATGATTAGTATTTATAATTTTGTTATTATTTATGATTATGTCATTATTAAACTACTTTGTTATTATACTTACGGTAAGTATTATTACACAGATAAACATAGATTCACGGCTTATGTGGATGTATATACATCTAGTATTCTCCAAAGAATACTCACTTAATAATTAATCATCTTCATTATATTCATAAAAATCTAAACTTTCTTATTGATTTAAGGTTCACAGAAACCAAGAGCTTTCAAATCACTATATCATGTCACTTATTCATAAATTTACGCTCAAAATTTCAATAAAAACATAAAATAAAAACAAGAAACAAACAAATATATATATATATATATATATATATATATATGAATATATGTTTTTATGCGAATTCGCTGAGAATTCTTTGTGGCCAAGTGAAACTCCCGAATGCTAAATTGGTGCTGTTGAGCAATCTGTACTAAGTTTCAAGTTTGAAGTGCAATCCATGGAAAGATCCACTGCAGAATTTAAGTCAGTAAAAAATATTATAGCAGTGATGAGTATTAAATATATGAATTAAGTGAATACTTTCTAAATATTATGATTTAACTGTTATATATAAGATAATAATATATATGGAGTTGTATACACCCAATAATTTGGTGTTGAGTTCCAAGAATTTGGACCGGGTAGGCTATTTCTGACTTAGTCTTACATGGAGACAAAAAACCAGAAGCATAAAGTTAAACCTATTTGGTAAACAAAGAGGGATTGGTATAACACAAGAACAAAATGATGACTGTATTTGCTGAGAAACGGACTTAAATAAAGATACAGTAAGGTAAAAATTGTGATATATATATATATATATATATATATATATATATATATATATATATATATATATATGTATGTATGTATATATTATATATGTATGTATATATATATATATATATATATGTATGTATATATTATATATATATATATTATATGTATGTATATATTATATTATATATTATATGTATATATATATATATATGTATATATATGTATATATATAAAGAAAAACTGTTTTAAGTGATAATGATTAGGGCTTACAGTTTTGTTATCTATGTTTTTAATCATATACGGACAAGTTATTGTGGAAAATATTCTTTTCCATTTCAATAATTTCATTTATATATTTTTAATTATATTTTTTTTGATAATGATATTTTGACAACATTTTTTTATAATATTTTAACATTTTCTATGTGTTATTATATGATTGGTCTATGTTAGTGTTTATAATTATTATTATTGATTATAGAATAATTTTGAATTAATCACGTAATGACACGTAAATAATATTAAAATATTATCAAATATCATTATCCTATATTTCTATTTTAGTAGAATTTGAGGAGAGAACAAGCTATCCATTTCAATATTCTGGGAATAAAAGCTGAGTGCAATTATACAGACATAATAGAATGAAAAGTTAAGTAGCATGTGAAGTTGATTATATTTGTGCCTTGTCTAAAAGAAAATAAATAAAAAGAAGAAAAGAACCGAAGAGATGAAAATAAAACCAACCTTCTGTATCATTACACCTGCGTAACAAATGGTAAGGAGTATTTTTCATCGTTGGCTCACTTTCAGTCCAATTCCTCCACTTATTCTGAAATATATATATATATATATATATATATATATATATATATATATATATATATATATATGAGGAAGTACTTAAACTAATGGGTCAATTCCTAAACCCTTGCTTAAGAGAAGGAAGAACAAGGTTTGCATTGAACTACCACAAATAAACTAGTTATAAATACAAAGGTATATGATATCCCAGAATATATATAGTTGTTAGTCGGACAGATTATTACAGTTAACCTTGGCTACAGTATTGGGTATTATTATAAAGGTTGTGTCATAGTCATTCTTTTTCACTTGTAGCCCCATTTATTGCACTTGTCTTTTGCTTTCTTTTCCACTCTCTCACTGGAAATGCTCTTTTTCTCCTATACTCTTTGTTGTTGCTTATCTAGTTGTCATTGTATTTGCGGGTTTTTCTCATCTTGTCCTGCAAGTAACTAGGGTTTTCCGTTTTCTCTCTGAACTCTCACATCCAATAGTGAATTCCCAAGACTTCTATCCCGGTGCTTGTAGACTTCTTTTTCACTGGCATTATTAAAGAATAGATCTTGAAAGACCCTTCTGCAAGAGAGAAAAAAAAAAGGTATTGATCTAAATTACAATATCGTTTGTTCAATTAAACCTAGCTAGCTAGCTGTACAAGGTATAGTTTTTCCCAATTATATGATTCTTTTTCTTCTTTCTGATTGGTGTTTTCCCAATAAATTTATGTTCTGAGGCTTGATCCAGGTTTTGGTTTTTGGAAATTTTTGAAAGGAATGAAATTCTGGGTGTGTGAATGATAGATATATCATCCTACTGAAAGAGTTGAAAATTGAGAAAACTTCCACGCGTCATATCCACCAATAAGCTGAAAAGATTCCTGGTAGGTGTACCTTTCTTTTAGCCTCTCCAACTGAAAAACACAGAAGGCTAGACCTAAGGAGAGATGAGGAGAGACAGGGAGAGAAATTCAGGGAAGAAATTTATTAGTCTGAGATGAGGAAATCAAACACACCCCAATTAATAATACTGTCGTCTCACATGTAGAAATAAGGGTTCTGGGTAGTGTAGTGAGAAAATCTATAAATAGGGCCTCCTCTTTTCGGTTTTTCCAATCCACTAATTCAATAGTGGACTTTGATTCAACATAAAGACGGCTTCGGGATAAAAAGTAAGAGAAGTTAGAACAGTAGTTGAAAATGTTATTACCAAAAAAGGAAGTAGCAGGATGTGCTTTAGGCAAGTAAAGTCTCCCTAACCCTAGTTTTTTACATGTTCAAGCAAGTCTAGAGACTAAATTTAGATTCTATACGATCACTATACGATTAACAAAGCCCGCGTTAGCTTTTAATCATTTTCAAAAAATGTTCTTTTGCTAATTTTCTTTATATATAGCTTTATTTGCTACCACTTTAAAATTATATTCATGAGATGCATGGTATTTAATCACAGGATACGTGCTTTTAAAGTATTCCAACTGTAATAGATTGTTTTGTGCTGTATTTTGATTTTCATGTTAGATAAAATGTCTTTTGTTCATGAGTTGGAGTACCTTCTGTACTCTACTCTCCTTTATGAATTTCCTTGTTTGTGATATATGAAAAACTGTAAAAAAAAATCATGATGAAGTTATTCTAAATTTGAGATTTTGTATTGTTTTTTGTGTATGAAATATTGGGTAATTGCAGTGAAGATCATGGCCTCTTCTAGCTACTCTAACTCTCCCTGTGCTGCGTGCAAGTTTTTGAGAAGGAAATGCATGCCGGATTGCATTTTTGCTCCATATTTCCCACCAGAAGAGCCTCAAAAGTTTGCCAATGTTCACAAGATATTTGGTGCGAGCAACGTGAGCAAACTCCTGAATGAAGTCCAACCCCACCAAAGGGAGGATGCAGTGAACTCTCTAGCCTATGAAGCTGAGGCAAGGATAAAAGATCCAGTTTATGGGTGTGTTGGGGCAATTTCAGTGCTCCAAAGGCAAGTGATTAGGCTCCAAAAGGAACTTGATGCCACAAACGCTGATTTGATCCGCTATACTTGCAATGAAATACCAACTCAAGATGGGAGAAGAATGGCTGAAGGTGGAGCTTCCTCTCTGGGTCAGTCTCCTGGTTATTACTACCCTTCTCCCTGGAACAATGATCCACTTGGGGATGGTTATCACCGAGGTGACAATAATATGTGATTAAAATTCCTATTACTTTACCATTTATATCCCTCTAGGGTTTCTTATTGTATAGTATTTATTATCATCAAGGGCTGGTATATAGTCATAGCGTGGTTATGAATAAAATATATTATATGTTATTGTAAGGCTGCCGTTCATATTTCATAAAATGTGTCTCTTGTTATAAATGTAACTGAACTACTACTTCTCTGCAGTTCATAAGTGAAAATTTCGGTTCATAATAAAACTCAATTTCTGTTCATTTTTCAGCTCACACACAAATTATATATATATAATATTTGTTTTGTAATGTTTGCACTACTTTATATAATATGTAAATTTTAACGATATTCTGTTGTTGATAGAAAAATTGTCACCAACATATAATAAGTCATTCTTAGAAATACTGAGGCACTCGCCATACAAATTAAAAAACTTTATGCTAGAGAAAAATATATATAGTTTCTCAGTTAGTTAACATCGAAATGAAAAAAAAAATGATAAAAATGTTATGTTACTACACATATTAATTATGTATATGCTCACCTTTGAGACCACTAAATTCGCACTATATTTTTCCTTTTCTTCTGATAAGAAACCTAACTAATAAATATACCCGAAATGGCCCCACGTAGCATTCCAAACCAGCTATCATAATAAATTGTGAGAAATTGGTAGCTAAAAATAATCATATATAATTGGACTTTTATTTTCTTACCAATTAGATAGTTTATTTTTATTCAAACGGTGTCAAGTCTAGTATATGAAATTAGGTAACATGATAAAACCAATATTTAAATTTTTGTGAAAAAAAATGTTTATATCTAACTTGGGACAAAAAATAAAAATAAAAATAGGGTGAAAAAGAAAACTAAATAAGTTGATATTCAAGGAATGAAAACATATATATAGAACTAGTTGGAACCTACCTTTTCGAGCATGAACTCCCTCTTCCTATGTACTACTGACTTAGATATTACTACATATATAAATTTGTAGTTGCATGAGAAGTGGAGAAGCCATGATCTCAAAACGATCTTCACAAAATACCAAGCTTCACTAAAATGTAATGGGTTACCTATGATGTTGAATTATGTATTTATAATGGGTGTGTGTATATGGCCTAATAATGGCACGCCATTGAAATCGGCATAAAGAGAAGACAGATTACCTCGTATCCCGGTGTGCTTCACTTTTTTCATCATAAGTTAAAAGCCTTATTAATGAGAACAAATAGAAGAGGGATATGACATTTTGTTCAAAGTAATATTGTTGACTTTCTATATGCATTTTGATTATTTGGTGTGCTTCTCAAAATTATGAAGAAAAGAATATATTATTTGTGATGCTTCCGTGATTGCATTTCCATGTCCTCTCTTCATTACAACATTATGATTATGATGAGTATCAAGTGTAAGTAGTACTGGTACTGGTGCCTAGGGATGGAGATTGTTCTGTTCAACGGCATGTGATGAGGGTACATGGAACCTTTTTAGACAAGTAGTGTGCATGGTGCGGATATAACGGGGCATTTTCTTCGCCCCCTTCTCTCACGCTCAGCCATGTGAATATTATGCTTATTGCTCATTCCTCTCCTTTCATCTTCATCATACTAACCCTTCTCGTTAATCTCCTACGTCTATAGCTAAACTATGTCACACTTTTCTTAACTAACATTCTTCTCCATCACTACCCATTTGAGTTTAGTAACTAATTAGCTGATACCTTCAATTCTTATAGGTAGCAGAATTAGTTCTCATAGGATTCGTGAAAAAGTTGAAGATGGAAGAGAAGGATAACATGTATTTGATTAAAGAAACAGTGTATTATCGGATGAAAAGAGAAGGAAACAAAATATATATATACAAAGCATAACGGAAAAAAAAATGGAAATTGCATTGGAGCTTGACAATAATACATTACAAACTCAGCAATTTGATTATATGAACAGTTTGGTAACATGATAAGAGATAATGATATTTTAACAATATTTTTTTGACAATATTTTAACATCATTCATGTATTATTTTGTGATTGATTCATGTTGGTGTTTATGATTATTATTATTATTGATTGTGAAATAATTTTAAACTAATTACAGAAAAACACTTAGATTATATTACAATGTTGTCAAAAAAATGTTTTCAAAGTATCATTATCCCATGATCAGTTCGACCACACATGATAAACTTAGCTACAACTCACAATTCGGCAACAATGGGGGTTACAGAGCTTCTCATTCAAGTACAGTTTGACAACAATTCGACTACATATGGAGAACAATTTAACTACAGTTTGACAACATATGATTGTACTTGTGTTCTACAATTTTTTTTGGGTAATGTCCAACCATGTAATGTGTCAAGCATATAATCATATCATTTAAGAATTTAGGTTATTAATAACTTATAAGCATTTTCTTGTTTTAATCTATCAAGATTCATGTGTTAGAAAAATTATTAAAAGTTTAAATTATATAGTATTTTATTCGTTTGGTTTTGAAATGAAACATTTGTGTTAGAAAGAGAACAAAATCACTTGGTTTTAACTTGAGATTTGTTCTCGTAGACTAATTGACATGTGAAAACTACAAAATAATAATAATAATAATAGTAATATTTATAAATATTTCTCTACCTGAAATTATGAGTCATGATAGATTTTATAAGGTGATTTTTTAAACAGAACATTTTATGGGATGATTCCTTAATGTGTCAGCAAATTTCATATCAGTAAACATTCAATAAAAAACAAAAGAAGAAACAAAGATAGAGATGCATTTTCATTGTAGCTTTTACTGTATGTTTATTATTAAATTTTGCGATTTATTTTATGGCTAACGAATATTTGTAAATGTCATGCCAACTGGTTTGTTGAGATAAATTTAAATTCTAGAGGTTTATTATTTTATTAGTTTTGAGTCTAATAATATTTGGTTTGATTTGATAGAGATAAAATAGGGATGAGTAGTTATTATTTTCTGTTTATCTAGAATATTATTTTATGATAGGTTAAGGAGATTTTATTTTTAAGTCAGTTGATATTTTATTTTCAGATTTTATTTTTTATTTCCATAATATTGTAAGTATCATGATTATTTAAAGTCCTTCAATTATCAATTAATAACAAGACCCAATTTTGAAAAAATATATGAGTATGTATAGTGAGATTTTCCCAACAGTAATATCATAGCTTTATGCTCTGAATATCGAGAAAGATAGAGAAAAAAGAAAGAGGAGAGAGTCAAAATAGAAAAAAAGTGAATTAATATTTTATTGTCAGTTTCTATTATTTGTACTTGTCCAATGTCTAATTTACACATATTTAAACATTACATGAAAATTAAATTACCCACATGGATTGAATAATAATATTATTTGTGAGACACCCTTTCTAACATAACCCCAATATGGTTAACATTAATATGGCCGTACATACCTTAGTTATACGATGATATAATTACAAGTAGAACATTGGGATTGGGGCTGAGTATAAATCCCTTATAGTATTATATGAAGTTAGGTAACGTTGAATTTGTTATATTTCACGAGTTTTATTTAATTTTTGGCGGCACTTATTTCAAGAGTAATAAAACTGACTTCGTTTAAGAACATTTAATCGAACCATAATACACACCAATAACATAAAAAGCTTAATTTATTTTAAACATATATCCATTTTTAGAAAATATATCGATTTTACAGTTTACAAAATCATGTTTCCTTTGTTTCTTAAAAAACATAGCACATGATCCCGTCATAGGTGAGGGGTTTTAGGCTTTACTTATTTACTTATATCATAAGTTAAATGTCTGTGTTGTGTAAAATGTTTAAAATAAATTAAGCAAGATACATAGACTTTTTACTATTGTTTTAAATAAGAAAAGGGAAAATGATTCACGTCAACTTTTACTGTGAATTAAAGAGAAAACCTTTTAGTTTTGCACATGTCTCAAAAATGCATTGATTTAAATTAGGGAACAAGAAGAGAAAGTTAAGCTTTATGCATGCCTGAGAATTCGCCTTTGAAGAATTATACTTGTCCTTTCTCTTCAACAACTTATCTCCTTGACCCATTGGAACTATGATGACAATGTGCTCCTGTCTCATCTGCTTCCTTCTGCTATTCCCTCCCATTATTAATTTTAGGTTAAGATCCTATTCTTAACTCAATCAGTATGTGAAACTATTCAGTTTAATTCAAATTATTTTGTTTGGGGTTGAATTAGGATTAAAATATATATATTTTTTACTTAGGCTATCTTTGTTTATACCTCTCATTTCTTAAAATAGGATTTTAGACACAGAATCATTTCACTCATCCTATCTCGTGATCCTCTCATATTCTAGAAATTCTATTAATTGTAAGCATATGTTTCCTTGTCACTCTCAATTTCGCTTCGTCAGATTACGAGGTTTGAAAATCTCTAAATTTGGTAAATTCAAATCAGATAAAATTTGGCCTAAAGTAAATGAGTATTTTTGTTTCAATATCTTTAGTTCTAGATTTAGAATTGGTAAAATTATGGAAGGTGTTTAACTTTGCTCACAGAGCTTGGATAATTAAGGGGTGAGTTAAGATTGGATCACTTCAACTCAGTGTTTTTTTAATTAAAAATTTTGTATTTCGATGTAGATTAAGATAAATATGTTTTAATCTTCTAATATATTTCATATATTTATTACATTATAACAAAAATATATTGATACGATTGATTTTTTATATCACTTTAATTTTCACATATTTCATAAAAAATATTTAAAGATGTTAAAAATTAAAGTGTTCATTTATATAATTTGAAAATCAAATAATTAATCATTCAAACTATTTTAATGATATTGAATAATATTTTATTTAAAAAAAATTAAATTATTGATATATATTGTGACATCCCAATTATATTATAAAGACATATAATATAATAAAGGCGTCACCATGAATAATACTAGAAAGCAGTTAAGAGTAATATGATTACAGTCATCCTTAAACAATACTTAGAGTTTGGAAGTGGAGTACTAAAGTTTCTCCCTGAAAATACAAGGAATTAAAAATTTTAAAACATGTAAAGATTCTTCAAAATAACATGACTAAGAGAAGTGAGGTCTAGTGGACTAGACTGCAGCACTGTCATCCCCATCAAGATCTGTTTCCAAAGTAGTCTCCTCGCCATCTGCTCCCATCCAAGTGGATGATCATCGCAAGAGAAAACACGCAAACATAGCACAACACAAACAAGCAAGCAAGGGTGAGCTAATTATATAAAAAGCATGCAATTATACCAACATGAACATACTGGATTCAACCCAAGTAAAGTATATACAAGCAAGGCAATATATATAACACAGATCCTAGCATGTTATCTTCTAGACTTGACTCGTCTGGACTTTAAAATGATAGTCGAGCTATGGCGGGTCATGCACCCGTGGTGGCTTGTGATACTTAGGCTTCCCTGCCTTGGGCTCCCCCGCCCTACCACACTCACGAAGTTAGTCTGTTCTGGGTCCTGGAGCATGATGGAAGCCTCCAAGACTAAGACCTCCTACTCTCACCACATGGTTCAGTCCTCTCTACTTGAGAAGAAAGACCATTGGAGCGTCAAGAAGCCCCCAAGACTGAGCTCCTACTTTGTTTCTAAAACACTAAGAATCTCACCGAGAGATTTTACAATTACATCACCACCAATAACCTTGAAACCATGTTTTATTCCTTCCCAAGTCATATACCTTTGAACCACAATTCACAATCATATTCCTTCTAACCACACAAGCTCTATATATATAAACATACAAGACACTCTTTAGTCATGTCATAAAAACAACTCATACATACTCAGACATTTCATATTTTCACAGAAACATCACTTATTAACACAAATTTCTTTATAGCATATTATTACCAACACTTACGTAATTTAAAAAGCTTGGAGACCCTCACCAATTGCTCCGGAAGGGTCAAAAAACCCCAGAACGACCTAAAGAACGTCCAAAACGGACGTCTGGAACTCCCAAAACGTTAAAAACATAAAAAACACTTAATCTGCCGCACATAATTCGCTCAGCGCACCCTCCCCCCTGTGCGCTAAGCGAATTTTGTCTGCAGGGGAAGCTAAATTATGTATATTTTGACAACCCAACACCCCGAAATTCGTTCTAAACCTCTTCCCCAACTTCTAAGACCCCTAATTTGTGATATGGACCTACTTAAACTTGTCTAAATCAGATTTAGCAACTATGAATTGATCTTAGAGTGATTTAGATATGAATTTAGTTCTAAAAACCTCAAACTCTATAACTTAAGACCCCAAATTCTATTCTACCATTTTGATTAAGTTTTAGGCCAGTTTTATGATCTTAATAAGTCCCAAATGACTTGTCTAGACTACCTAAACAGATCAAATGCACCCCATACTCCTACTGCCCAAAATCATTCCCTCACTTCCCCTTAAACAACCCATAATGGTTCCTGTTTGCTAAACTATCTAGCTAATTACCATCACCATGAGACACTTTCCCTTCCAACACTCCCTTCCTACCCAATTGGTCACCAGAGAGGGTTCAGATGTTTGACGCATCAGACTCACCTTCGACGCCAACACATACGACTAGTCACAACGTACTGGACCAAGTCAGGGCTGCTCTATGATCAGGGATGTGCCAACTCAGGTTTTTAAGTCCCCTATATCCTACCAACAAAGAAAGGCTCTCAACAAGTTATTATTTAATTATCTAAGTTATTAAAATTGTCCTACAATGTTCTAGACATCAAATACCCAATCTTATATATCTTTCTTCCCCTCACAGTGACCTTAAACAGTACATGTACACATGTTTAATACCCATATACATACTATCACAGAGCCCTTACTCCAAACCCTCCAACCAGATCAATTTCAACCAAAACAAATTTAATTTCAACAGAGACACTTACAAACATAAATTTCCACATGTATCAGTTCAACACCAAAGCACAAATTCACAGTCTCATCAATTTACAACTTAACATACTCAAGACAAAAAAATATAACATAACAATACACCAAATTTATATTTATCAAACATGCACATCATACAGCTCATAAAAAAAATATAACTAGCTCCCCTTACCTGGAAAGCTTAACAATACCACTTGTTGAGAATGCCCTAAGACCATACCCACACAGCGTTGAACTCACGGAACCAGTCGAAATGGAGAGATGTTCGATTTGAATCGAAGCTCTCTATGCCAGGATTGATTTGGCAACACCAAATCAGAAATTGAACAGTTCAAAGTTCTAGAATTTTAGAGAGAAGTCAGAGATAATTTTAGGACAAATGATTTTAGAGAGAGAAAGGGTTTCAGCTAAATGAAATCAGATTTCCGAAATGCATCCCCTCTAAGGCTAAGGTACCCTTAACTTTATGGGCCTGACTGCTCCAACATAGGCCCAATGGCCTTAAAATAATTTCAGGCATTTACATTATATTAGAAATAATAAAAAATTATAATAAAAAGACTTGTGAAAAACATGATAAAAGAATAATAAAATATTGTTGATGAATTATAGATTAATCTATTTTTAATCCAACTTAACTCTTAAATTAAGTGAATTAGTATAACTATTTTTCTTCTAATCCAATTTAATTTAAATTTTTGACGAATTGAATTGGCTCAAAAATTTAAATTCATTTTTAAATTATGATATACGATGCAAACTAATAACTGCACTTTTAAAAACAAAACCAGTATAACTTTTATATATATATATATATATATATATATATATATATATATATATATCTTAAATTTAATAATTCAACAAATAAAAATTACCTAAAAGTTAAAACAATCCACTAAATCTACTCACTTTCATCTGTTTAAATAGTGCTGTCAAAACGGGTCATCCGACATAATCTGACTCGGCTCATCACGGTTTGGTTACTTAGTGAGCCAACCCAACCCGACTCATTTTTTAGCGAGTTAGAAAAATTTGAACCTGACTCAATCTACCACGGGTTGATGGGTTAAACGGATTGACTCACTAACTCACTTCATTATAAAAAAATTACAAACTTTTTGTAGTTCAAATCTAAATAAATTTCACTTCTAAAATTATGTTAAACTCAAAAAAATTCAAAATAATAAAAAAAGTACAATACAATCCACATATAATGAGCAATATGGTATTTTTTAAGGTTTCATAAGATAATAAATTAATAAAATAAAATTAAGTGGGTTGGTGAGCTAACCCGACTCACCACAGGTTCAACCCGAATGAGTCGGGTTAAAAATTGACCCGCATAAAAAAATATATTTTTTTCAAACTTAACCTAACTTAAATTCGTAGTGGACCAAATTGACTCGCGGGTTGTAATTCATTTTGACAATTCTATTAAATACCTCTACTTGTTACTTGCCTAATTGGCCATATTTTTTTTTAAATAACGTGTGTGTATATATATTTACATGAAACATTAAGGTATCTCAACAATTAATGTAGCTAATAGTTCTAACTAATTAGTCAAATATAATTTATTTTGATCATAGCAATTTTAAGGATATAGGTTAACATTAATATTTTATCATTAATGAGAAGGATACAGTTATGGTTTTGGGGGGTTTGAATTTGATACTGAGTATGGTTTTATACAGGAATCCAACGATAGCTATTTTCTTTTTCCTCTTTGTCGAGACATGTGAATTATTAGGTGGTAGAAATACACGGGGAGAGAAAATAGGTGAAGAGTTGGAAGAGAGAGGGACTAGAGAACTAAAGAATAGGCAACACATTGGCATGGAAAAGATACCAAATGTTTCCCTTTGTCATGCAAAACTGAGCACGCGTACTGATCAACATTTCCATAATAGGTTATTTTAGTACGTGTATGATTAAGCTTGCTTTGGGGATATTGTTTTCTTATCACCTTCTTAAAATGTCTAAAATACTGCACTTATAAGTAAATGGATATTTTAAATCTGTTGCTAGATAAGTTTATTGTTCACTGGGCGACAAAATGTGTGGAAATGATGGTCATTGAGTCTGAAACCTAATGGGCCAGCCTTAACCGCCCAAGATCGCTTCGATCCCAAAAGTTATATCACAATGACTTGGTCACTTTAGTTTGATTGATTGATGAGACGAATGACATGCCCAAAATTAAAGCCCAGTGAACTCAGGCACATGCCAGGTGAGCAAAAAAGTCTTTATTCCTTCTTCATTCATTCAATTCTAATAAATTCATTTTGTACTTTTCAGAGGAAGAGCACAATTCTTCTTCCTAAAACAATGCTTATTCCTAAAACAATCATTACCATTACCTCTACAGACCTCATAATACAATTCTTTTTACGCTAATAAAATTATACACATCTGTATATTCATTTCACGTATATTTTACAAATAAAATAATTATAAACAAATAAATTTTTATCTTTAAAAAAAATTAAAAAATAATGTTAAATAAATGTAAAAAATTTCATGTATCCTAATATATTTTCTTTAGGAACCCATTAGTTTGACAACGCGCGTTTAACAACAATTTGACAACGTCACGTGTCAACAGTCATTGAGTGGTTTTTAATAATTTTTTTTTTGGTTAAATATGTTTTTAGTTCCTGAAGTTTTACTGATTTTTGGTTTTAGTCCCTGCATGAAACATTGATGACATTTCGTCCTCTTAGTATAAAAACATGTATGAATAGTCCCTTAAAATAAAGGGCGTCAATTTTTTGGTGAGGTGGCTAACGGCTCTGCCACGACCCTGCCACGTAGCATTTATTTTAATTTGGAATGAAATTAAGCATTTATTCCCTAACAGAAAGGTGCATCATCACGAGAGTGGCTTCCGGCAGAGAAACTCCTCCGCATAAACCTTCTCCACCTTCCGATCCACATCGTACAGGAACACGTCATGCCACTCGCGAACGCTTTCGAAGCAGAAGCTTCAAGCTTCTTCTCCATCTATGTTCTCGCGGACCACCCAGCCTTGGGGAAAACATCTATGGCGCGTTGGCCGTTTTGTTCTTTTCCTTCCCTCCGTGCTGGTTAGCGACGCAAGGAGGGAGACTTCCTTCCCTTTCTCCATTTTTGGTTCGTCTTGCAGAGGGAGAGGGCTTATGCTTTTCACGTTGAGGGTCTCTGTTTGACGGTGGCCGGCGAAAGCAGCAGCGACCCGTTGCGAGGGCTACCGGCGACGATAACGGAGTGAATCGCAATCCCAATCTTGCAATTTAGGGTTCCTAATCTTGTTTTTGATTTCGGAATTTGGGTTGTTGTTTCTTCCTTGCAGGTTTTGGTCTCATCTTTTTGAGCCAGGGTTTGAAATGGGGATTTTGAATTAGGATTGAATTTAGGGTTTATGAAATAGGGAAATTGGAGGTTATGGCTTTCAAAATTTGGGTTTCTTTTCTGATTTGTCTTTGGGCTAGGAATTCTATTTCGTCTACGTTGATTCCAGGCGTGAATTGGAGCTTCTGGTCCTCTTTTCTGTTTTGGTATTTGAAAAGGTGAAGTTTTTGTTTTTGAATTTGAGTCTGGGGTTTCAACTCTTCGTGTTGATCTGAGTTGGGTTTCTTGAGCTCGTACCTTTGAGAGCTTGGTTTCGTTCGACGTTTGGGTCTGACTATGGTTGTTTCCACCTTCGAGGTTGCCAGTGACGACGGCCACAGGTTTCCACCTTCGGAGGTGGCCAGTGACGACGGCCACAGGTTCTGTTAGTTTTTTTTTAATTATTTTATTTTATTTTATTTTGACGTGTAGGGAATACTGAAGGAAAGTGAAACGTGGCATGACAGCAGGATAAAAGGTGGCCTTGCCGTTTGTTAAAGTTAACGCCGTCCAATTTTAAGGACTAATAATACTAGTTTTAAAATTATGAGGACGAAATGCCATCAATGTTTCATGCAGGGATTAAAACCAAAAATCAGTGAAACTTCAGGGACTAAAAGCATATTTAACCCTTTTTTTAAAAAAAACTATACATCAAATTGATTGACGAATCTCCGGGTGTTTGTCGTCACTCTAGACATCAAATACCCAATCTTATATATCTCTATTCCCCTCACAGTAACCTTAAACTGTACATGTACACCTGTTTAATACCCATATACATACTATCACAGAGCCCTTACTCCAAACCCTCCAACCAGATCAATTTCAACCAAAACAGATTTAATTTCAACAGAGACACTTACAAACATAAATTTCCACATGTACCAGTTCAACACCAAAGCACAAATTCATAGTCTCAGCAATTTACAACTTAACATACTCAAGACAAAAATAACATAACAGTACACCAAATTTCAATTTATCAAACATGCACATCATATAGCTCATAAAAAAAATATAACTAACTCCCCTTACTTGGAAAACTTAACAGTACCACTTGTTGAGAATGCCCTAAGACCGTACCCACACAACATTGAACTCACGGAACCAGTCGGAATGGAGAGATGTTTGGTTTGAATCGAAGCTCTCTATGCCAGGATTGATTTGGCAGCACCAAATCAGAAATTGAACGGTTCAAAGTTCTGGAATTTTTATATTTTACAAATAAAATAATTATAAAAAGATAAATTTTTATATTTAAAAAAATTAAAAAATCATATTAAATAAATATAAAAATTTCATGTATCCTAGTATATTTTTTATGTCTAGTTATTTGAGATGATGTATAGATACATCAAATGATTTTCAAATAAATGAAATAAAAAAAATGTGATAGTGGTATACAGTGGAAGTAATAAACATTAATAAGTATTTTTACATAAAATATATTATTTGAAAATATTTTAATTTATAGATTTTTTTTGTCAATTATTTTGTTTTATTATTTTGATACTCGTCATCTATAAGATGAATGAGTGGTATGTTTGTAAAAGATTTTTTGAAAGCTCATGTCAATTGAATGTATGAGATAGCTAATGCTTAATAGTGAACATAAATTATTTACCTCGATAATTGTATTATTTATAAAGTAATTATGACATTTGTGGGTTCTCATCTATATAGGTTTGGGTGGGTCCAATGGTCAATTTACCTCATAAGTCGATTGTTTGATCCAGATTTTGTTAAATTACAGAGTAATATGTCATTAGTTTTGTTAGTCCGAAAAGTTTACAGATAGATTATGTTGTGCGCAAGTAGAAGTAGTCAAGTAGGCCAACTTGTCGTCAGGTAGAAATAGTAAGACAAGCCAACTTGTGGCTGGGTAGAAACAATAAGACAAGTTGGCTTGTGGCCTGATGGTTCACCATTAGCTTTGATAGGCATCACATAGACCTCGTCAAGCGACATATCTAGTTCTCGATAGACGACACTTGGTTCTATTAAGCGATAACTCACTCTGGTTGTTGGCACCTAATAGGCGACACTTGACTCTCGATAGACAACATGCACATATGAATTCCATGAACTGCACATATTAGTTAAAGGGGGAGAATTAATACATTGTTCTGCCATTTTTTTGTTAATGCCCAAAGGGGGAGAGTTAATGGAATTTGAAGAAAATGTTGGTCATCATAAAAAAATGGGGATATTGTTGATAGAGGGAGCCTAGTCTATGTACATATATTGGTTTTTGATGATGAATAGTTTTAAATTATTAGAAATGGTTTTAATCATTCTTGCACAACAAAATCGCATAACAACTATTTAAATCATTAACATGTTATTGCTAGATGTATTAATCCATTCATGATTAGTGAAACAAGCCTAAACCGATTGAAAAACTAAGTTTCTGGTAATAATAATCGATTACATAAGTGATATAATCCATTAGATTAAGCTAAAACACTTAGAAAGCTAAACAAGGGCAAAACAATCTATTATAATCGATTACATAACTTACATATCAATTAAAACCAGAGAAAGACATCATTTATTATACAGATAACATAATCTATTAAGAAAGACAAATGGATGACTAAATAGACTAAGTGACAAAATAATCGATTATATAAGTTCCATAATATATTAAAACAGAAACAAAGATCTAATCCATTATACAAATAAACTAATATGTTAGGTTAGTTAAAAGAGACAATTATAGGCATAAATATTGAAATAATCGATTATGGAACCAAGGGAAGCAAAACTGTTACTCTCTTCTTCCATTTTCGTTTTAGCATTGGGACGTTTCTCAGCTCCCCTTTTGGGGTTTTAGGTTTCGTTTTCTTTCTCTTTCAATTACTGAATGAATTTCGTTTTTAATTTCCAATTCCTTTTTTGTTTTGCATTTTCGTTGCTTCTCTCCCCTGCACTTTCATTTTCCCTAATTTAATTGCATTATATTTACGTTTTCCAGTTTCAATTTCATTTCCATTTACGTTTTCCAGTTTGCTATGCAATATCATTTAGGTTTTCTAGTTTCTATTGCGTTTTGCTTCACTGCATTTTGTTGTTTTTGACTTTTGATGTTTTCGATTTCAATTACTATATGCATTTCGTTTATAATGGTAGCTTAAGTGTGCTTGGTTGGTCTCCTCTCCATGTTGTTCAGACCCTTATAAAAGTACTGAAGAAGGAGTTGCTAAAAAATCTAGTGGTTTGGGTAGCTTGTACATAACTTCTTCAATCTTTCCTAATACTCATACGAGCTTTCTCCATCAGGTTGCCTGATCCTAGAAATATCTTTCCTTATGGTCGTGGTCCTAGATGTAGGGAAGAATTTCTCCTAAAGCAATCTCTTAAGATCATCCCGACTAGATATGGATCTAGGAGCAAGGTAATACTACCAGTCCTTTGCCACACTCTCCATTGAATGTGGAAATGCCTTTAAGAAAATTTGATCTTTAGGGACATCTGGAAGTTTAATTATGGAACAAACTATATGGAATTACTTCAGATGTTTATGAGGGCATTCACCTGCAAGACCATGGAACTTGGGCAACAAATGGATTAGTCCAATTTTAAGAACATATGAAACACCCTTATCAGGATACTGGATGCACAAGCTCTCATAAGTGAAATCAGGTGCAACGATCTCCCTAAGAGTCCTCTCACGAGGTGGAGGTTGAGCCATATTATTCTCAGTATAAGAATCAACAAATTTAGTATCAGAAGTAGTTTGCACAAAATAGGAATTGGCAGACACAAAAGTAGAATGCTTAGAATTATACAAACTAACGGTATCTAATGCTACAAATTCTAAAGATAAGTTCCTAGAATAGCTAATTAATCTATGGAAGGTCCTATCTATTTTAGGATCAAAGGGTGTTAGAAGTCTCGAATTGCCTCTAGTCATGCACTATGTCAACACATATCATGAAAATTCAACACAAACATACATAGAAGTTAACACTTGAGGTATTCTAAAAAAGTATCGAAATGAGTTGAAAATTTGTGAACAACACCCTAAAATCATAATAAGATAGCATACAAAATTTCAAAGCAAAATTCACCTTCTCTTGGTCACTTTGTGTTGACGATTCTGAGAACAATCTACCTTGTTGCTGAACTTCTTCAAGACCTGTTTAGGAGAAGAGATGAAGACGAACAAAAGAAAACTAAACTCACTCCACGCCCCTCTTCTCCTCTACTCTAATAATGAGGAAAAATTAAAAAAGATAAAGAAAAAGGTAAATAAAGGTGTTGCTCGTGGTCCCAACTCTATCTCCAAACCCCCCCCCCCTTTTATTGAATTAGAAAATAAGGAATTCTTAGACCTAGGTCTTATTAGTGACTTTAAGCCAATGAATATGTTCAATGCTTTTGATTTGGTTGGTTTTTTCCAACATCACTTATAGCTAGCTCGAGACCTCGAAGCACCATGGGTCTGTTTTGCGTGTTTCACTATGTTTAATTACGTTTCCAACAGTTGTGTGTTGTGGGCTCAAGAGCACATGGGTCAACACCTTGAATTGACCCAAATAAGCCTCCTTGACTAGGGGCCGATCTGCAAAAACTAAAAATTAGAGAAAAGTTAAAGTCTAAACTGTAAAACAAGGAACCTATCTAGGCAAAACTGAATTTACTCTATACTTTTGTTTTTGAAAAAGAAATAAGAATATTGAAATTTAAAAACATTTTAATTGAAATTTCACAAAACTCAAACTTTTATACAAAATCTAAAATCTAACATAATTCTAGAAATTTACAAAATAATTTAAACTAAAATGACTTTTTTATGAAGAAAAAAGGAGAAAAAATGAAGTGTTAACAATCTACCCACCACTTGTAAATGGTTGAAGATTTGAATAGTAAAGTTATTATGCTTCAACCATTCTAGAGTTGAGATCAATTAAATTGTTCTTGAGCTTTCAAGTACTATCTTGAACTAAGGTTCTAGTAGTAACACCACCACTTATCTTGGGTTACTTAGTACCCCAAGTGGCACGACCACCTTATGTAACGCCCCATAAAAGATGCTACTAAATTCAACCATTCTAGAGTTGAGATAACTTAAAGTGTTCTTAAACTTCGAAGTCTTATCTTGAACCAAGGTTCAAGTGGTTATGTTGAGTGGCTTAGTATCCCAAGTGGCGCAACCACCTTTTGTAACACCCCGTAGAAAATGCTACTAAATTCCTTTGTAAAATTCATGAATTTAAAAAACATTAAATTTACAACTCTTATAACATCATTAAAATATAACGTAACACTTAATTGAAACAAATATATTTATTGAATCCTTCAAAATAAGTTCTAACTTCAAATATCCATTAGAACCTTTAACAACGAATATAAAAAGTTCTAAAATATATAGTCTGATTTATTATCAAATAAGGAAGACATTCTCTTCCAACTACTACCTTGTGCTTCTCACTTTTGTGCATCAAAACCTGCATTTGCACTAACATTTGCTCTTATATAAACTACAATCATCGTAATCACACATTCAAACACGCAAGGTTGAGCTAATCATAAACAAAACACTAGCTTTCAATAATATTAAAATAAATAAGATACTATTTCTTTCAATATATTACAACCCAACACATTATATTATATATTAATTCACAAACTTGGTTATCTCATACCAAAAATCGAATCCTCCTATGTGGTCTCAATGCCAAATATCAACAACAACAAAATTCTCACATGAAGCTTAGCACCCAAGCTAGCTTACCCTAAAGGCAAACTAACTCTTCTATCATACTCTCCTAGAGTCATTGAATAAAGTCTACTTTACATTATTCTTCTTTGAGTAATTCAGCGAAGTCTAACCTGCTTTACCATGTCAATCATTCTCCACCACTCTCCAAAGAATTTATATGTGAGATCTATAGGGTTTGCCCAAGCTTACAACTAGAGATTTTAAGGGACCCCTCACTTCTTCCTGGGACGCACACACTTCCAATGCAATAATCACATATTACGCAATTGAATCTTATCCAATCATCCACATATATTACCATCACACCATAAAACATTACGTAGATTATACCATTTAGATAATTCTCAATGTAAGGGCCAGAAAAAAAAAATATAAGGCCATTGGGCCCTATATGGGGAGGCAGCCAAGCCCATCAGACTAAAGACAACTTAGCCTTAGGAAAGACTTCTCAGAAGTCTGGTTCAGTTGCTTGAGCTCTTTCTCTCTCTCTCTATAATTATTTTGTCCTAGCCTTGCTCTACCTTCTCTATAAATTTCCCATTCACTGAACTGTTCAATCTTTGATTTGAAGGTGCTCAAGCGTTCACCGCACCGAGGGCTTCATTTTGAACCGAACATTTTTCCAATCTGACCGGTAAGTAGATTTTCCCCTTTCTCGAACTGTTCTTACAGCTAGGGCATGAAACTTCACTGGTTGCATGTGACTAGCAAGTGTTTCTCTTCGTAATTTCTGTCTAATCAAGCTCTAAGAGCTGAGCCATACACCAATTTGGTGAATTATAGGTACTGTTGAACTTGGCTCTGTGTGGAGGTACTGTTAGAACATCTTAAGTTAGTTGTGCTGTGAAAACCCAAGGTAAGGGGAGTTGACATTGTTTTGTTGTTGTGTTAGTTATGATTCTGTAAATTATGGGAATGATTATATGTGTAAGGGGAGTAACGAGATTGATTGTTGTGTATAATGAATTGAAGTAAATATATTCTCGTACATTGTTTTCTTGGGTATCTTCGTCTTATGCTATAATATGGATTGAGGTTTAGAAAAGAAAATGAATCTGAGGGTTGGGTATTAAAATCATAGGTAAGGGTTTTGGTGTTGCAGAATTAAATGGGGCTGCCGGAGCCATGCGGGTTTCGTAAAACTAAGAGTAAAGAGTTTTCGTTAATTCTTTATAGTATCATCAATGGGTTATTTATTGTATGAATGTGCAGGGCAATTATATTTTGGGATGTGTTTACAATTTTAATGGTTAATAGAAAGTTAGTAGGGTAAGTTTAAGAAATTGGAATAGGGTAATGATTACATGGAAAGTCTTTTATTGCTGCAACACAAGTTTTGGTAGAAATAATATAAAATATTCTTTTAAATGGATGAAGTTTAAACTTACCTTTGTCATTTCACGTAAAAGTGGAAAAATTTGGTGCATTCTCTTTTGCTTTTCTTTTCATTGAAATATGGTTTAATCATTCAGGAGGTCCCTTTTTTCAGTGAGAATCTCAATTTAGTCCCGTTTTTTTTTCGGTTTCTCAATTGGGTTCTATTTTTGTAAAAATTGCAACAATTGAACCCCTGCCGTTAAATTGGGTCCAATGACGTTAATGTATGGTGACATGGCCTGCTGACATGGAATTTTATTATTTTATTAAACATTTAACTGAACCAACCCTTGACACATCATCATCTTTTACCTCCAAAAACCCTAACAGTTTTCCTAATCCATCAATGGAGCACCAGCCTTAAAGCTGCCGCAAATTGCCATGGGAATCTTTCATCACCTCCACCCCAGATTAACATCACTGGACCACAACACTCATTTTCCCCACGGTCAATAACTAAAACGTTCAATTCCATTACAAGGATTTTCTCCACAAAGATTTCAGGTCAGAACCCAAATTCACGATTCTGGGTTTCTTGCTTGGTTCTTTTATTGCAGGTTAAGGTTTTGCGAATTCTAGGTATGAAACTCATGGTGGCGCGATGAAAAATAAGTTTTGTGATGTTCGTGAGGAAGAATGGTTCATGGATTGCTAGAGTGTGATTTTGTGGTTTTCGGGTTTCTATGCAGGTGCACATTGGGAACGAAAATGGAGGCTGGCTTTGTAGTGGTGGTTGCTCGAGGAAGATTTTGTGATTAGGTTCGGTGGATTCACTCTTGAAGGAGAAGATTGGTTGCGATCTGGGTGGGTCATGGTGGTCCGATTTAGTGGGTCCGCGAGGAAGGGTTCTTGTGGTGGTGTGTTAATGGGTTTCATAGTTGCAAAATAGATGGTGGGTTCTGTTCGTTATTGGGTTTTTCTTCTATATCTAGGTTTCTCTGTGTGCAAAATGGATGCTCATGGTGGTTGTTTTCCATGGTCGTGGTGTTGTTGCGACGGAGAAAATGGTTATTAGTGCGAACTAATTGCGTCACAGTGGCTTAAGTTCATGATGAAATGGGTGGTGCTGCCATGGTTAATTTGAGAGTTTCTAGAAATTGGGGTTAATTGGGTTTCTGATTTGCTGCAGGTTTCTAGAGATGGAGGATTTGGGAAGCTCGTGATTAGGGTTCTTGAAGAATTGTGACAGCACATGATGGAGCTCATGGTGACATGTTGGTCCGGTGAGGTGGTTGTTGATGGCGGCACAAGGAAGGAAAAAGGGAATTAGGGTTTCTAGTGGAAGAGACGAAGCTAATGTGGTAAGATCTGATGAGGTGGCTGCCTCCCATTAGTTGATTGGGTGTGTAGCATCACTTAAAGCCAACATCACCCTCCACGTCAACTTAACTATAACGCTGTTAAGCCCAATTTAACGGAAAGGATGTAATTGTTTCAATTTTCATAAAATAAGGACTGAATTGAGATATCGAAAAAGAACAGGACTAAATTGAGATTCTCACTGAAAAAAGGAACTTACTGAATGATTAAACCTTAAAATATTGTAGTTAAATGGTATATTAAAATAACATTTTCTCTAATTTTCAAAGTCACGACATAAAGCTTAATATGCTACAGTTTCTGTTTCCTTTAATTAATATTGTTGTTTTCTTCTTTAGATTAACAATATATAATATTTTATATATGTATTTACTAATAATATGTATTAATTAGTCTATACATTATTTTTGGTTTACTTGATAAACATATAATGTTTTATTTTAATGAGCTTGTGTGTTGTTATTGAAAAGGATAATGATACTTAGACAACATTTTTTTGACATTTGAACATCATCTACGTGTCATTCTGTGATTGGTCCATGGTGGTGTTTATGATTATTATTATTGATTCTGAAGTAATTTTGGACCAATCACAGAATGACACGTAGATGATGTTCAAATGTTGTCAAAAAAATATTGTCTAAGTATCATTATCCGATTGAAAAATGGGAGAGAGGTTTCGTAGATTGGTGAGGAAGATTTTATGAATAAAATAAGTGTTGGGCAGTGAAGTGGAGAAATTAATGAACCGTGGGGTCCACATGAGTGTTTAAAAGGAAATAAAATAAAAGTATGGAAAGTGGTGGGTGTTTACGTAAGAATTTATAGGATGGGTTTAGTAAAATGGATGAACCATGTGGGGCCACCTAGGTATATATAACTTAGTTTAATATTTTGGATATAGAGTTGGGTTCACTTGTGTAGGTGAAAGAGTTTTGATAGGACTTAGAAAAATAGGGGTGTGTGTTTAGTAAATAATTGACTATTTTATTTTGGATTGACTTGTCATTATTTTGTGGTTGTGTAATGATTGTTTTGAGAATGTTTATTATTTAGATTATGTGTATGTTTATTTTGACAAAAGTATATGATTACAAAGTGATGAAAGTACGATCCAAGTGGTAAACCAAATTCTATTTACGTAGAATCTCTTGGTGAGATTCTTAGTGTTTTAGAATGAAAGTAAGAGCTCAATCTTAGGGGTCTTCTTGACACTCCAATGACCTTTCTTCTCACGTAGAGAGGATTGGACCATGTGGTGAGGAGTAGCAGGAGGTCTTAGTCTTGGAGGCTTCCAGTATGCTCCAAGGCATGGAACAGACTAACCTTGTGAGTGTGGCAGAGTGGGGAACCCAAGTTTCATAAGCCACCACGGGTGCATGACCCGCCATAGCTCGACTATCATTCTAAAATCCGAACGAGTCAAGTCTAGTATTTAACATGATATGATGGATGTTTTGTCTAGTTTACTTTAAGTTAAAGTCTTGTATGTACATGCTCCTATGTTGTATGCTTTTTTTTTTATATAATTAGCTCACCCTTGCTTGTCTGTGTTTGTGTCATGTATGTGTGAATTTTCTTTTGCAATGATCATTCACTTGTTTGTGAGCAAAGGAAAATGAGGTTCTACTGGAGACAACCTTGGAAGGAGTGGATGATGCTGCAACTTAGTTTTCTAGATTTCATTCCTTTGGTCTTATGTCATTTTGAAAAACTCTGTTATGTTTAAGTTTTTAAATTCTTAGTCTTTTGAGGATGACTGTAATCTTAAACACCTTAAACTACTCTCTTAACTACTTTCTCTTATTATTATGATCGATGATGTCTTTATATATATATATATATATATATATATATATATATATATATATATTTGAGATGTTGCACTCAACGCCTTTAGCTTAGCAAACAATTGCACTAAAATTTCCAAACAAATTTATTATCACAAATAAAAAATAGCTATCATGCATCATATGTCTTTAACTACATATCTTCAATCAACGATCCCACGTGTCAAACTATGTGTTAGGGACATGTCAAAATTTCAATTTCATATAATAGTTAACAAAAAATAGGAAACTCAAACTTATCGAAGCTATCCAGTGTTAAAAAAAATTATAGTCACCCGACGACTAGGTTTTCTCTTCCAGCTGAGATAAAAATAACACTATTTTCTTGTCTCTCAATGGCAAAAGCCCTCGCCCCAAACTCATTGATTTCTAGTCGTCCACCACCATAGAACCTTGCTCATCAATAAAACGAAGACAGAACCTACATCAGATTTATCTGACTTTTCTTAGTTTCTTTTTCTCTCTTTTTTTCATAGCCCTTGGACAAAAACTATAATTTTTCACTTCTCAATATTATAGCATATAACTTGATTCCCAGCATTCAACTAATCCCAATTATATTATACCAGTAACCACTACAACTCCAAATCCCAATTTTGTTCTTTGCAGCAAACCGGAAATGTTCCAAATAATAACTCCAATTCTCAAAGGCTTTTAATACCAAAACTAATTAAAATAAATAAAGAATCTGAATCCACCCGCTGCTGCCCTTAATTAATTAAACAAATAGTATCCAAAATTGTTCCAACCTTACCCAACTAAAACCTCCCCATAAAAAATACACTACCTAAAATTTTAGAATCGTTTTCCCTTTATTTTCAATGACATAATAATTATACCAAAGCTAGAAATGCCAAGCCATCACAAAATCTTTAACCTTAAATAACTACACTTTTCTTTTCATTAATTTTAAATACCTATCGCATCATAATTTGATCCAAATGAAAGAAAAAATGCATATGCCTAAACATAAAAAAACACGAACACGTATATGATATACCATCTTATAAAAATCATGCCATAATACCCTCTCTTAATCTTTATTAATATAAAACTTCTATACTTAATACCCATAAAGAATGTACTCCCTGTTACGAAAAAGCAAGGATGGACAAAAAATACCCCACTGCACAAGGATTCTATCATCTAAAAATTCCAAGCTTTCAAATTTCACGTAATATGGTACAAATACAATAAACTACTGTCACGTATCTTAATTCATAAAATCCTAAATTTCAATTCACTTTCCAATTTCATTTTACCTATCTTACAAGGGACTCTACTTGCACCCCAATTCACCTAATTAATTTTCCCATTTCACTTCTAATTTTTAAAAGCCCAATTTTTAACCCACGAAAATTGAAATTCTAGTTCATCCAAATTCCTATTTATTTCATCCTCCATTCAATTTCTTCTTTACCTAGATAACTTCTTTCCAAAACAAATGATACATAATTATACTAATCATAAATTCATTCCTCTAAAAAACACCACTAAAATAGAAAAAAATTTCACCAAAAACTGCATTACATTACTCCCCCACATATTCATCCATTAAGATTTAAAGTGGACCCAAGCTTTTATTCTTAGACCATCCGTGCCTTGTAAAATGGGCCAAATATTCAACAATTTTCTTTTGGTCTTGTATTTGAGCTTAGGGAATTAGTGTAGGATTTTGGATGATGAACCTTAACTTTCCAATTATTGTTTTCATTTGCACTTAGTTGTTAGTCTTTTCAATTCTTTGAGATTGCATATTCAACAATGATCTTTAAATCAGATCATAACCATTCCACATATTTGCTTAAACCAAAATCATGAATTGAAATAAGTGCAATGATTGTTTTCAATATTCTGCATAATTGGAAATTCAACACTTCCCAAAACTGGAACACTCAGCCAAAGTGTTTAGGCTAAGTCACTTTGTCTATAAGATTTGGTGTTTTGGTTTAAGTTAGCAACAATATCTCTCGACTCTAGTAGGCTCGCTCTCTCGGTTTAACTGTTTGGTTGGCGGCAACTGCTCAACTCTCTCAATTCTGATATAGTTTGTGTATGCTCTCAAACAGCCTTGATTCTCACAGGTTTGCACTACTTAGTTTCTCTCTTTTCTTAGCTTAAACTCCTCACTTAAGGCTAACAAGGCTGCTGAAACAATTTCTCTATTGTAACAACAATGGTTAGAGAGCTCTTGCAAGTTTCCACCTCTTAAGCGGCTACCCCAAGCTATGATACAATCACCAAATCTAAATCTGCACCAAAATTGATTATAAACAGCGTCACAATCCAAGAGTTGATAATGACTGATCAAGAAATTCACTAAAAACAAATAGTTAAGTTGAACGTATAGTTTGGACAAAAACTAGACAGTCATTCATGACATTGCATGCAACAAAAGCTAATCAATAATGGATAGCACTCAAATGGAATCCTAGAGAATAGGTCTAGATTAAGATGAATAAAATCAAAATCAAGAATGACTTCTAGAATCGATTCATAAAGTAATGACAATTTGATTTTTGTTGGTGAGTATACTGCACATATTTCAGAAACAAGAATACAGATTCAAGGAAGTACATATAATGCAACAAACATGTTACCATTCAATAACATATTGTGAATTGTATATGTCATATTTCCTTCATCATTTTACTCTTTTCCAGTTCTAGCCAAATTATAGTGAATTATGTCTTTTCTTTTCAATTGGCTGAATTAATTAATTTTGTATTTAACACAAGTTTTGCTACAATACACGATAGATTAATGAAAGGATTTTATATCATCAAACCAGTCATGAATGCACTAATGATTCTGACTTCAAAAAGAATGCTCAAGAATTCTGTCTCTTTCTGTTAATGCAGCTAGATGGACTAAAAAAATATCAAACAGTTTTCGAATCTTATACCAAAAGTTTCAATTACTTCATATTGTGACTATCAACCACACTTATACGAAGAAATAGAAGCAATAAAGTGGATATTGGAAAACAAATAAGGAAGACTTAATGAATCAAAAAGCAGAATTCAGCATTTGATCTAATTATGAAGTATGAATGACATTTTAACAAACTTCAAAGAAATACCAGCTTAGTGTAGTTGGCCAAAAGACAATTCTGGTGTTGAACAATGTCCAGCCGAGCTAGGCTAAGGCTTTCATTGCTCACTTGGTATGCACTTGCTACTTATTACGCAAAACTCAAATTCAAATGTTCCAGACTTCAATTAAACAGAATTAAAACTGTATCATATATTTCTGCTTGAATGATCTGCACAAATATAAAGAACAAGGTATACAAGCATCGAAACACTTTATTGTACATACATTAAATATTTTGAACATTGATAAACGTTAAACTGCATTGCATGTTCAAAAAATTTTATAACTTGTCATTTCATTAATAAATGCATCGTTTGGTAAAACATACATATTCGTCAGATGGTATAAAATATTAGATGCTTTATCAAAAGTTATTTGTAAATGTAGCGCTTAGCGGTGATGTGTTAGAGAGTATATTCCATAAAATGCTTTGCTTGAATTAATATTGTATTGAATAAGACAATCTTTTAGGCTTTAGTGTTACCATGAGATAGACATTTTTTGTTCATAAAATGCTTGTTTACTCAAATTGTCTATTAAATGATTTATTTGAAAAATATTTTCTTTCCTTAGACATTGTTAATAAACTTTGTCAATGAGATAGTTTAGTATAGAAAATGTTGTCATAAGCTTGATTTTGTCTATAATAAATGTTTACAAAATATTTTTCTCTTAGACGTTATTTCTTTTTCATGTATAACAATATTTCTTGTTAAAAAAGAATGACTTAATTTCTCACACCAAGAGGGGGGTGAATTGGTGATGCGTAAAAACAAAAACTTTCAAAATCTTTTTCGCAAAATAGGATGTCTTTTTCTTTTCTTGAAACGCAAGTAAAATAATATGTAATGCAGCAGTGCGCTTAATCGAATACACAAACAGGTTAATCGACTAAAGTAAAGAGTGTAAGGATCAGAGAAATCAAATGCTGATTTTTATGGTGGTTCAGCCAACTTGCCTACATCTAGTGTCCTTCCAACCACGGAAAGCAAATGTACTATAAAGATCAAGGTTTTTACACCAAGGTTTTTACAGAGACCTCACGTCAAAAATGTAAAACACATCTCTAACCCTCTAATATAATATAGGCAATAAACAATACAGACACACGGCAAGAACACCCTCTTCTACTATCAAACCCTTTGAGGCACCCTCAAAGTCAAGAACACAGTTCTTCTTCCTGCAAACACCGCGCAGATAACACCTTTTTGTGTAGATGGATCAACCGTTCAAACCCAGCAAACCTTGCTTCGCAATAAACCTCTAAGTCTTGATCACCACGGTCAATCTTTGGTTCTTGGAGCTTTTCTTTCCTCTGTAAGATCACACAGCGTTTTCTGAAAGATATGAAAGTGTTAATTCCCAAAAGTTCTTACAGAAATCAAATCAACGTCAATTTATAATATTACACAAGACAGACACATTTTAATCGATTTAACTACTAATCTAGTCGAATACACTTTGCAGTTATAACAGACTAGCAACAATCACAACATTTAATTGAATGCACATTTGATATAATCGACTCGCAATAAATGCTTGGAAAAATATGACCGTTATGTCAGTTGTGACAAGCATTTAACAGTTTTCAAAATCTTAACTAACTTAATCGAATACAAAACACATACAGTCGATTAAGTAAAAACAATTAGAACATTTTTTGAAAACTTTTCTCTTCAAAATATCTCAGAGCACACTTGAAAAAGGTTTGTGCAAACACACGAGTTTTAATTGATTCATCCCATAATGTAATAGACTTAAAACTGTTGTTTTACCACACATTTAAGTTCAACCAAAGTGCTTGTGGTTTTTCATTTCCGGAAACATATGTTATTCATCCACAAATAAAATCACATACTAAACACAATGGTATGCGTAAGCAACACAATAATGTTCACATATATGCTTGTACAGATATAACATAGTAAACATAAGCATATAACATGTATGACATAGTACACATGCGTTATTATTAATTATGTGTTGTCATCATCAAAAACACAGTTATCACTGAGATTGTGGGTTCAGCTAAATTTGTGCTCCCCATATCAATAATCTCAACAATCTCTCCTTTTTTTGATGATGCACAACCATGATTAATAAAATCATGTTGTACCCACATTCACAATCACAGATTACATCAAATTCTCCCCCTTTGGGCATGACCAAAAAAGGTATACAAACTGTAATTGAAATATTGATAATCAATCAAATAGAGATGCATCAGTTATAATAAAAAAATTCATTTGAGGCTCCCAATATCAGTGATATTCATATGACATTAAAATTTTCTCCCCCTTAATGAAAACATGTGAATTAATCAGTCAATATGCAATGCTCTCCCTGTCATTATACATGTTTGAATCTCAAATCACAAATGCACAATGCAGTACTATCAGAGTATGTATGAAAGCATGTAAAAGCATATTCAAGCATTGTATCAGAGAAAATATATAGTAGTAATATCAAAGCATATTTGATACCATTTCAATCACCAATACAGTTTAAACACTTAATATCTCATAACCCTATTCATAGCAGATAAACACAATGATATAAGATGCATAAACATTCAATCAGATATTAAATCAAGGTTAGAAGATATCATATGGAATAAGTTTGGAATCTTCAAACCAAATTTTCAAAACACAGTCGATTAGATTTCTATCATAATCGATTTCTTTGCTGCAGAGTTTTGTAGATTTTCCAATATAGCTCACTCAGCAAGCACCGTTCCTACATAACCTTTTTGGGCTTTGTATTTGGCCAAAGAACCTTGTTTTTGGGCATTGTATTTGGGCTTTGTATTTGTAAATATGTAACATAACCTCATTTTGGGCTTAGTAAATATGTAACATAGCTTCATTTTGGGCTTTGTATTTGGCCAAAGAACCTTGTTTAGTGTAGTTTAAGACTTTGGGGCAATTAAGAGGTAATTAACACCTCATTTAGGACCTACTAGCTTAATTAGTGTAACTTTTGGGCTTAAATGGGCCTTGAAGGAACTTGGACTTGGTTGGAAGAAGCCTTGGCCGGTCAACATTAATGGGAGGCTCCCTTGCAATGTATTTAGACGGTTAATTAAGAATGAAGACTCCCATTCTCTTCCCCTTGCCAAGTGAAGCTACTAGGCTCTTTTAGGATTCAATGTACTCTAGCTCTCTCCTTTACCTCTAAAAGGAGAGACGTCCCTCTTGTAATTTTGAGAACTTTAATGAATGTAGAGAAACTTTGCCAAATTTGCACGTCTTGATCTTCTTGGTTCTCATTGAAATTGTTTTCTATTCTAGACTTCTTCTTCCTTTTCCTTCAAGGTTGGTCCAACCTCTTTCAAGGATCTTTTTCAAACCGCAAACTTCAAGCCACTCTTCATCTCTTCTACAATGTTTCCACTATGTTATCTCTTCTCAATGAAGCTTCATCAACAACGTTGAAAAAGCATATTTGTCAAAACTGTTAAGAAATTTTTATTTTATTAATATATTCTTATAATTTAAATGCTATTATATTTTATAGTTACTATATTTGAAGATTATATAAACAAGAAGACAATTCCATGACTAAAGAAGAAGACAATTCATGACTAAGAGAGAAAATATTTTGTCTGAAAACACTTTTAACTTTAAATCAGATTTTTTTTCTTTGATTTCAAGCCCTAACTCATGAAAATAAATAAATAAATATATATATATATATATATATATATATATATATATATTAAGTTGAAGTATGAAATTTTATACTTAATGACAATACGAGTGATAATCTCTAAAGTTGTCATTATTTATATTTCAAAAGAATCTCTAAAAATAAAAATAAAATTAAGAATTATTTGAAAGTTGAATAGAATATCTTCTACCATCAGAGATATGTTAAATAATATTTAAATTAATTTAAAAGTATATGAAATTATTGTTATAACCGCTAACAAATAGGGAGCAAGTGCAAACCGACCGGAGTAATGGAGATAACCTATTATTTACGAGGGAAGCCCACATTGGATACTTGCATGCATGCTAGACAACCACAGCCAACCCCAAACTTCGCACTTGTTTGCCTCTAACGCGCACAACACACCAACTCTCTGCACCACACCTTCGTGTCGTAACAAAAACTATTTCCTCCTTCCACAAATATACCCGAACGCCTTAAACTTTCAACATTGCTGTTTACCACTTACTTCTTTTCATCTTACAATATAATTTTCACTCTATCCCGTAACCTACTCTGTTTCAAGTTGAACTGCATTTTTTTTTTAAATTATACGTCATCTTTTGATACATTTCTCGATTTTCATATTAAATTATGTGATACATGGGCTAAAAGTTTGATGATCATGATGAATTAATGATATTAGCTGAAGTCAAACTCTTAGAACTTTAAAGAACAGATAGATCATCGAATTGGTCACTTTCAAAAATGTATACTGAAATTTAAAATATGGGAATACAAAATTGTTTCGGATGTGAGGTATCAAAACCGAACACAATCTCAATTGTTCTTGCTGTATTTTTCAGAAGATCTTTTCACACCTACCACCGATCGGTTGTGACCTGCACGTTAGCATTCTGACGCTCAAATTAGTAAAGTCACAATGAACTCAGTGTAAATGTAATTAGATCCCAAAATCAAAATACCTGACTAATATTCATGTATTTATAGGCATTAGACAATCAAATACCTGACTAATATTCTTGTATTTATAGGCATTAGACTCAAATAATGGACATTAACTACCTGTAACCGCTGACCCATAATCCCGCAAGATTCACTCCTCAATTGTAACCGTTGCAGCAGAACTCTGTAATATTCGCTCACTAATCCATTAATCCTCATCCTATGCCCGTTCTTCGCCCTCACCGACCGACCGGTTCGCCAACCTTTCCGATCCACCCATTATTCCTCTTATACACTTATTCATGTCACCTGTCCGACCATCTTCTTATATTGACCAATCATCTTCTTATACTGTCCGATCATCTCCTTATACTGCCTGACCATCTCTTTACACTACAAGAATTATCCCAATTATATTGAAGGGTGAAAATAAAATTAAACTAAAATATTAATATGAAAATTAAATTCTCATACTTATATAAGTTGTAAGAGAAATAATATTATTCTTCTCATTTGTTTGTCAGTATTTATGCGCTGGACTTTAACTTTTTTTTATATATGAAACAGTCGAGGGCAGAATGAAACCTGTTCCTCATGCAAAACCTCTACGCACCATGTATCATGTACGTGTCAAGAAAAGCAGCCATCACTTTTCACTATAAGACCACTCTCTGACACTGTCTCTCTCTCAGTAACGCGAATACACAAGTCCTAATCTTTCTCTAGAAAGACTTATTTTGCATCTTCTTCATTGCTACTCAAAACTTCACTATCCATCATGAGTGATCGCACACAAGCACCCCACCATGTCCAGGTCCACACCACAACCCAACACTACGAAGCTGGTGTCGTTCCTGCACCTCGATATGAGCGTGCTGTTTTTCCCCCACAGTTTTATGAATCTGGAGGTAAGACTGGCTCTTACCCTGCCGAGAGAGTTCCCTCCGCCTCCCAGATCCTCTCTGTTGTCGTCGGCCTTCCGGTTGGCGGCCTCCTCCTTCTTCTGGCCGGACTTACTCTGGCAGGAACTCTAACTGGGCTGGCGGTGGCCATCCCGCTTTTCATTCTGTTCAGCCCAATTCTGGTTCCAGCTACCGTGGTAATCGGGCTGGCAGTGGCGGGGTTTTTGACGGCCGGAGCTTTCGAGCTGACGGCTGTGTCGTCGTTCTCGTGGATCTTGAATTACATCCGGGAGAGCCAGGGGCCAGTGCCGGTGAACCTGGCGTTAGCGGCGAAGCATCAGCTGGCGGATGCTGCAGAATACGTGGGGCAGAAGACAAAGGAAGTGGGGCAGAAGACAAAGGAAGTTGGGCAGGATATACAGAACAAGGCTCAGGATGCAAAGGAAAAGAGTCTGAAGGAAGCCAAAGATGCAAAGGAGATGAAGAGAACAACAGTAACAGCAACAGCGGCAACAGACTGAGTATTGTGATATGATGCGGTTTATGTCGGGAAATAATAATGTACCTCTTGGTTTGCACTTGTCAGTGCTGTGTCTTCAGTTATTGTATGTAGGTCTGTGTTTTGTTGTCTGGTTTGGTTTGTAGTTTTTGTTGTCTGGTTTGGTTTGTAGTTTTTGTTGTCTAGCTTGGTTTGTAGAGGGATGTACTTTGGTTCATGCCATATAAAGGGGTACTACTAGTTACCACTCTGGTGTATATGGATGCTGGAAATGGAAATGTGTTCTGTAGTTCTTCACTTTCAATGTGAAATTTGTTTTGCCTTCGTTTTTGTAATCACTTTCTTTCTTCTAGAGCAAGGATAATTTTAAACAGATTTGTTAATTTTTTTAACATAATAAAAATCAAAGCACCAACAGATTCAACCTTGGAAAGTTTTCTTAACAGCATGGCACTTTAACCAGAAACCCTTTAGATTTGCCACTAACATCTTTTCAGCTCAAGCTTTGAGATGCAGAAATACCATAATATAAGACTGATGACTTTTTGGGCTGAATTTTCAGGCCGAACTCTTTTTGGACCCATTATTTCAGGCTGTGACTGATCACCCTGACCAGCCGAGCCGTTAGACATTACCCCTGACTCACCATCCTGATATCACCGAACGATCGATCATCTTCACCAAATGGTAACAAAATGACTGTTAATGCTTATTAAAATATGGTTGGGCCATGTTAATAAGTTTTAATTAGTTTCTAAATTTTTAGAATTAGGTTTTTAGATTTTGTATAAAAATTTGAGTTTTCTGAAAAATCATTTTAAAAAAATAGGTAATTAATGAACCTGTTTATAAATATAGGGTTTAAAAATATAGGTTTATAAATATAGGGTAAACCAACTTTTCATGATAATAGGTTTTGTTATCAAGATAAAACAACTTTTCATAACTTAAATTCTTAAGATATATTTGACTTGAGTGTTTTCTACATGTCAATTATCGCGATCAGTCTTAGAGTAACAAAAATAGAACAAAGAATATTGATCCTTGACCCCTAAAACAGCCTTAAAACATACAATAGAACAAAGAATATTTATCCTTGACCCTAAAATAGATAATTTTGGAGTTCATTGTAGGGTCCAAAGACAAAAGAAGACATCCTATGGCAACCACAAAGAGTATGGCAGAGCAACCGAATCCAATGGGGTTAGTTCGGGAGATGTAGAGACAAATGCTCGAAATGCAGAGGAGGTACAATGTGAAAATAACGACACTAAGAGCCGAGCATACTGTTAGGCGAGAGAATGGTCTGCCTGGTAGTCGATATCACCTACTCATGATCCTATGAGAGAAAATAGTTAGACAAGAAATCAGGGCAGAGTAGGGCAGGAAGGAAGCAGTGTTGTAGTTAGGACCACACGTTCAATCCAAGCCGATCAGGCATAGGGTTCGCACCCGTTCACAGTTGCAGTAATGGAGGCACCAATGCTAGAAAAGAAGACGCCTCTCGTGTTTGAGAAATATGATGGATCAACCGATCCGGATGAGCATCTTCAGTCCTTTGTAAATGCAATATCTTTAGACTCATCCAACAACACGAGTATGGTGTCGAGCTTTTCCTTGTCTCTAAAAGGAGAGGCATTGGCATGGTTTAATACATTACCACCAAACACGATGGATTGCTTTAACACCATACGAAACTTGTTTGGCCAACAGTATGCATCCAACCGAGTTCAAAGCCTTACATTGCATTGATAAGCATTAAGCAAGGTAAGGATGAATTGCTAAAAGACTTTATGGACCGCTACAACAAGACCATTCGATAGGTGAAGGAGGTGAGCAAGGAGTTTGTACTAAATAGTTTGTCAACGGCCTTGAGGGTTAGTCCATTTGCAAATAGTTTGTGCGCCAGACTGCAAAAATTGTGGGTGAGTTGCAAGAAAGGGCATTTGAATTCATGCGCATAGAGGAGATACGCGCTTTCTCCAAGGGGCAACAGGACTAGGAACCTGCTTCATTCGTGCGGAGGGAACGAAAGGAAAGAAAGAATTTTTTCAGCCAAGGAGATGTAGGAGGTGGTCCAAAGCTTAGGGATCTTCCCAAGGGATCCAAGTTTACGGTATACACCGCTGAACGCTCTAAGGGCCAAGATTTTGGAAGAAGCTTTGAGTGTCAATCTCCTACCCCCGTTGAGTAAGAATCCAACCCAAAGGAATGCTAACAATAGGAAGCATTGTCGGTACCATTAAAACATCAGACACATTATTGAAGAATGTACCACGCTTTGAGACAAAATAGAGGAGTTGATTTCGGCAGGACATTTAAGGAAGTATGTAAGACCCGAGAAAATATAAGGCTTAGGAATAATAGTGTAATGAGACATGAGTATTTTTAATGAAGTTGCATGTTATTATAAAGTATTGTGTAGCTCAATGGGTGAGAGCTCTTTGAGGTGTCGAATGATTATGTGTTCTAGTCTTGATTAGAACATAAAATTTTTGTTATTTAATGGTTTTGTTAATTTGAATGCAGCATAAGTTATTGATTGTTTGTTACCACTGTAATGTTTGAAATTATCAATGTGATGTGTTGGCTTGTTGGTAAAGATGTGTGTATAAGTTTGAATGGATGTGAGTTCAAATCCTAGGGAGAGAGGTTTAGAAGAAACCTTTATTGAAATTTTATTTATTTTTTTTGGCTGAGAGGGCAAGAGGCTTATACCAAATAAAATAAGCAGAAAAAGAAAATAAAAGTTGTAGCAGTTAAGTTTTTTAAATAATGGTTAAAAGATTTTAGGAAGAGCAGTTACTTTAAGTTTTATTTAAAAAGAAAGGAAACTGTAGAAAGAGTGATACATTACTTTTGTGAGAGAAGGAAAAAGATAGCATTAGACAAAAAAACTGAAGGAAAGGAAAGTCTGTAAAAGAAAGGGTGAAAGCTTATTTTTTTGATCGGCTAAGGTATGGGAAGCTCACCTTTGTGTTATTATATGATGAATGTGATTGTAGTATTGATTTTGAATATTTATTTATTTATTTGTTTAATTGTAAATTAATTTTTGGAAACTGTCCATGGATATCTGTACTATAATTGTATGATCTGGAAATTTTGGATAAGCTTTCCAATCATGAATATACCATATTTAATTAATAGACATTAAATCCTATCATATTAATTTCACTTTTTGAATTCACGGTATTGAATTCCAAGAATTCACGTAATTGAATTCTTTAATTCCTATCCTAAATAGGAATTCACCTGATTGAATTCTTCTTTTATGGAGATTAGATTTGTTAGGAATATAATAAAAATTAGGGTTCGTTTTGATTGCAATTAAAATTAAAATTTGGGTTCTGGAGATTCTTTTAATTAGGGTTTAATAGGAATTGAGGTTAGTTATCAGAGACCAAATTAGTTGTTCCTCAAGTCCACAATGTTTCTCTTTTTCGCTTTCTGTTTTCAATTGGGCCTGAACCAAATTTAGGGTACAGCCCTATCTCCTTCGAAGGGTCACACAGGTTGCCCTCATTCTACCCATTCTCTTTCTTTTCTTTCTTCATCACGCGAAACCTAGAGGCTTTAGGTTTCTCTTCTTTTCTTCACGGCGGCTGACGCAACTTTGGTGGCTCAAGCGTGATCCACCTATAATACGCACAGTGGTCGTTTTGGCGTGGAGGGTCGCGAGTTCCAGTTGCGCGGAGGAAATGACATAGTAGCGGCGTGAAGACCTCTGAGCGTGAGTGTCCTTGGAGCGGTGTTCGTTGTGGAAGCCTCCTCCTTCGAAGCAAACCACGATGGTGGACGCGGGTCAGTCTTGATTGCGGCTGAGTGCGATCGGCGTCACGATAGCGACTCGTCGCGAGTGACCTACGACGACGACGACAAGAGGGGCTGAGTTTCCGGCGATGACAGCGTCAAAAAAGGAACTGTGTTTTGGGGGTTCTGGTTCTGCGATTTAGGGTTTAGGTTGTTCTTCAATTTTGGGGGTTTCTGCTGTGTTGAACTGATGATTTGATTCCTTCTACGATTTGAGACGTAGGGTTCCATTCAAATTGAATTTGGGGTTTCCTGTTATGGTATTTTAATCTCGTAATTTCGGTTAAAATAAATGGATGGGATATGGGTTTCGTCTCTAATTTGGGGTTCCTAATATGATTTTGGGTTTCTCTCTGGTGGTTCAAGTGGTGGCCTGGGAGAGCTGACGGTGGTGGCCGTGGATGTCAAGGTGGTCGGCGTTGACAACTTCATCCTGATTGGGTTGAAAAATCTAGGTTGTTCCTGTGGGAACCTATTTGGGCCGCAGGCCCAGAGTTGATCTGAAATAAAATTATTAACTACAACAATAAGAAAGTTTATTTGGGTCTGGATTCGGGTGTGTAGGATTCGTGGTTATCAGATATTAACTAATAAAATTAAATTATAAAGAGAGAGAAGAAAACGGTAATAATTATTATTATAAAGAGAAATTTATTGTTTAGTAATTAATTGGAATCAAATTAATTACTGGAAAAGGAAAAATTAATTTGGAATGAGAAGGAAAGTAATTTATTGGGAAACAAATTAATTAAAATTAAATATTTTGGAATTTAGAATTTATTAACAACATGATTAGAATTAAAAGTGAACTGGTTTGGTAAAGGAAATAATATAACCTTAGTATAAGATTTTTAAATTACTTGAAAGTCAAATTAATTATTTTATTTCCAAAAAGAGACAGTTATGAGATTTGTTTAATTAATGTAATAAATAATGTATTATTGAATTGACAGGATATTTATTTATTTATTTTGAATGACATTTATTTAATTATTTATTTGGAATGATGTTTATGTATTTATTTATTAGTTGTTTAATTATTTATTTAATTGTAATTTACCGAATTCGAGAGCGTTTAGTTTGAGTACATTAGACTTTTGAATGAGACTTTAGATAATGATGAATGACTTATTAGGTGGAGAGTGAGAATGGTTGTTGGTACTTAGATATATGTAATGGAACGAGTGAGTGTTGAGATGTACCTGGATGTGTAGTTGATGAGCACAAGAGTGAGAGATATGTCCACCTATTGTACCTAGTAAAGCCTGAGACTATCGTCCGATTGAGATAGCAACTTCCTTTGGCCTTGTGTGCGAAAAGGGAGTGCTCGGGTATTGAGCCCTCCTTGTGTGGGGGTGATGGTGTTTGTCTTGTCCTTGTGTGGCAGGAAACATGTTCCTTAGCCAGGTAGGCGGGACTACTCGAGCAGACCTGTAGGAGGGGCTACAAGGGACTTGTGGGGAGGCCACAAGTTTGAGGTAGGGTACAAGAGTGTGACTGATTCTTTTCACTATGGAGTTATGGTATTGTGGAGGCTCATGGTGTGTTTCCTGATGAAGGATGCATGATGTGATTAGTTCTGAGGGAGGCATATGTGATGTTGTAGATGAAATAGAAACAATTATGTGAGTAAGAGTAGTGTTGTAGATGAATGATTATTATTAAGTTGTGTTTACTTATCTTGTACACATTTTATTGTTATTGGTTGTGTTATGGTAGCTTACCCATATTTGTTTATGTTGGTGGTTGTGTGTGTGTCTTGAGATGATCGTATGACCTTGGTTATACGGGAGCAGGGAGTGTAGCAGATACTCCAGACGCGTGATAGCGACGTGAGAGTGGGGGGACAACCTTTTATTTAAAGATTTGAGTTATAAATTTTCAGAAATAATGTAATTGGATTAATTTTATTTCTTGGTTTATTTTATTAGTTTTGGAATTTTGTAATTGGATTATATTTTTTGGTAAAGTTAGAACTTTATTTGAATTTCGCAAGATTTAAATGTCAAAATTTTAATTGGCGCCATTTTACACGTTAAGAGGATTTTGAAATATCTTAATTTAATTATGATTCGTGACACCCAAATTTGGGGCGTTACAAAGTACGTGAAAGATGAGCAGGTGGAGAGAAGTCCTCCCAAGAAGTACGTGAAAGATTAGCCATATTAATACAATCTTCGAAGGTTTTGCAGGCTGAGGATAACTTCCTCCACATAGAAAAGGCATTTGAGGAACTTGAAAATTGTTCACCAAGTGGACAGGAGGCCAAGGTCAATGCCAGTTATTACCTTTTCGGATAAATATTTCCACGCCCTCGATCCCAATCAGGAAGACCCCTTGGTCATAATGACGGCGATAGCTAGTTATAACATCACAAGGTGTTGATTGATCAGGGCAACTCTGTTAACATAGTTTGGTTTGCGAGGGAGCGGGTAGATACCAGAGGATATGTGGATTTAAGAACGTGCCTGGAAACTGAGTGAAAGTTGAATGTGAGGTACCTACTGGTGGAAGCTAACACTTCCTATAACGTCCTGATAGGTCGACCATGTCTAAACGCTTTTTGGTAAACTGTGTCAACGCCATACTTGACTATGAAATTTCCCTCGGACAAGCAAACCATTTATACCGTTCGAGCCAATCAGAAGGTAGCTCGGGAATGTTATGTAGCAGGGTTAAAAGTAAAACCCTTTGTTCCTCACCACAATACTAGACGTTCTGAAGTTGTCATGGCAGACTTAGATCCACGAACTAATACTAAAGATCATATGGAACCCTTAGGAGAGGTATGATTGTTCGGTCTAAGACGGTCGAAAGAGTAGGTGATGACCATCGAGAGTGGTCTTACGAAGACTCGGGCCAGTGCTATAGGCCAGGAACTAAAATCAAATAATGACCCTTTTGCGTGGATTGTTGTGGACATGTCTGGCATACATCCAAGTGTAATGTCGCATAAGTTGGCCCTGTTCAAGGAGATCGGACCAGTAGCTCAAAAGAAGAGGAGGTTGGACGACAAGAAGAAGTGAGCGATGGACGTAGAGTTCAGGAAACTCTTGGAGGCAGGCTTTATCCAAGAAGTCATGTACAGTACTTGGCTGGCCAACATAGTAATGGTCAAAAAGGCGAACGGGCAGTGGATGATGCCTACGAACTTCACAGAGGTCAACAAGGAATGCCCTAAGGATGCCTACCCTCTTCCTAACATTGATGGCCTGGTTGATGGCAAATGTTCTAGCTAGGACAAGCCAAATCTAGAAGCAAATCAAGCCATAAGTTCATGGATAAATATTATGGAATTTGGTGATGGTGAAAGGTGTTGATAGCTCATGGTTTTGAAAATTTTTATGGTGAGGGAAGATGTGTTTAAGGGTTCTCTAAGAAAGGTTAGGCCAACTCTTGGAGGAAGGTGGCTAGAGGAGGCCACTTGGATTGCTCTAGCCTAAGGTGACCTTAAAAGAGTACTATGGCACAAAAATGGCAACATAACTTTACTCTAAATCAAAGGTGAAATACAAGGGTGGAGACAACTCTATTTATAGGCCAAGAGTGTTTCCTTCTAACCCTAAAAGCATGATCTCTCACATTTTCTCTCAATTACAAAAAATGAGGCCTTTTAACCTCTCCAATGGTGGGAGGACATGTGGCCACTCATAAAACACAATCCTCTCCATTCTTAGAGTGCCATGTGGCCACTACTAAAAGTAAATCCTCTCCACTCCTAGGGTACCATGTGGCTATCTTTTAAAAAGTAAATCATCTCCAATGGAAGCATGACACATGGCACACACTTTCCACTTGGTTTGGATGTCTAACTTTAAGGAAAATCCTATGCTACTTAGGCCTTAATACAAGCTTTAAACAAACCTACACTACATGGCCTAATACAATGGCCTAAATTCCTACACTACTCTTCAATCCATGCTTCATAATGGCTCCAATTGTGGTCCCAAGGTAGAGTTGACACCATCTTCAAGGATGACTTTCTCTCTCTTGAAAGTGCTTGACCATGGCTAAGGGAATTTCCATCTCTGGTGGATAGGGCTTCAGGTTACATTTCTTATATGCTTATTCTGGATACAACCAGATTCCTATGTATCATCCGGATAGTGAGAAAATGGCCTTCATCACCGAACCATCTAACTATTGTTATGAAGTTATGTTGTTCGACATTAAGAATGTAGGGGTCACGTATCAACGTTTGATGGATAAGGTGTTCCATCATCAGATAAGAAGATGTATGGAGGTCTACGTTGACGATATGATGGTGCGAAGCCGCTCAGTGGAGGAGCATGTCAAAGATTTGGCAAAGGTGTTGGGTTAGCAGCAGGAAAATTTTTAGGTTTCATACTAACATCCCAGGGCATAGAGGTTAACACCGATAAGTGTTGAGCGGTGTTAGAAATGAGAAGCCCTTAGAATCTTGAAGAGGTGCCACGTTTGGTGGGGCATTTGACGTCTTTGTTTCGATTCATTCCCAGGTTGGCCCAACGAATTAGACCAATACTGAAAGTTGTGAAGAAAAATGCACCCACTTAGTGGGATGATCAATACGAGGCAACTTTTGCGGAGGTCAAAAACATCCTCGCTAAGTCGTCCGTCATGGGCCGACCAGTACCAGAGCCTGATTTGCATCTTTTTTTGGTCGTTTTAGAGGCAACGATCAGTGCGGATTTGGTCCAAGAGGCTATTGAGTTTAAGCTGGTATATTTCATCAGTCGAGTCCTCTAGAACATTTGAGACGAGATATCAGTAGGTAGAAAAGATAGCCTTAGCCCTACTCACAATCGCTTGATGATTAAGGCCTTACTTTCAAGGTCATCAAGTGATTGTTCAAACCGATCATCCTATAGCGAAAATATTGAGAAAACTAGACCTCACGAGGAGAATGGTAGGGTGGAGGGTGGAGCTATCAGACTTCAGTTTACATTTCAAATCGTGTGATTCTGTGTGCGGCCAACACTTGGCAGATTTGGTGGCAGAGTTGTCCGTAACAACCTTGGATCTATTGCAGCTGTCAACACCCAATTTTGTCCGGATGGCTTAAAAAAATATGTTTTTTTTATTGTCTTATTTTATTTTTCTTTATCATTTGAATTGTATTTTTATTATTTGATTTTTATTTTATTTTCTATATTAGTCTTTTAAAAAAAGAAAGGAAAAAATAAAATAAAACGAAAAAAAGAAAAAAAAGAATAGAAAAGAAAAAAGAAAAGCAAAACGAAAAAAAAAAGAAGAAAAGAAAATAAAATAAAACGAAAAAAAAAAGGAAGAAAATATGAAAGAAAAAAATGAATGATCGGCTTGGTTTTTTGGGCTACGAAGGCAAAAAGGGTGACTCTTGAAAGAGGATGAGTAAAAATGTTTATTGGGGAGTTATATTCAAATTTTCATTTAGGGCACCGCAGCAAAAAATTGATTTGGCTTTGAAATTGGAAGCACAGAATTTACGGTCAGGAAGTTATCCTTTAACATTCATTTGCTTTTAGAAATGAAAAAACGGTTATGGAAGCTTGGAGAAAAAGAAGGGTAAGCGTTGATTCCATTTTGGAGGTGTGCACAGCTAACAACCCCAACAAACATTACTCACTCGAAGCCTCATCATCCATCACACACACGACACTCCCCTTTGGCTCACAAGTCCTCTCTCCTCTCACTCGTAATTACCTCAACCACATTTTTGGCCTTTGAATCCCAATTCTTCCCCATAGATTACTCATTCAAGCGAATCCTCTGCTCGACCCACCCAGAACGACCCACGCCATTACCTCATTTACCCCAACGAACCATATTTCCGATCCTCTCCCAAGACACACACTCAACAAGATCCATCACGCACAGATTCTCCCTTTCATCTTCTTCAATACTTAAAAAAAAACAGGGAAGAACCCACTCAATTCCAACCCATCATCCACTGCTATCCTAAACCATTCTTAAACACAATCTAGTTCGACAACCTCTTCATTGTATCCCAACAGCACACACCAGAAAAGCACGAAAGGGGAAAATCCCAAATCTCACCATCTTCATTGTCAATATCCAATCGAAGCAAACTTAAGAGAGGAAGGGAGGTGGTGTCACCAACACCTACTTCATTCCCCATGGTGGCCTTGGGCGGCGACTAAGGGCGCTAATGGTAGCGGCGCTGTAAAGAGAGAAACCCCGATCGGAGTTTGGCCTCGCATTCATGGAAGACGATGATACTATCGAGGAAAAGGCGAGAGAGATGTCGAAGAGAGGCCGCGGAGAATCGGCGGGGAACAAGTTCCGCATGTCGCTGGGTCAGCCAGTGGAGGCTGGTCGCGGCCGTAAGCAGTGGAGGTGAGGTATCTGGTTTCCTTCGTTCAGAGGAGAAGATGACTTTGAGTCTTGCGCGTTTAGGCACAAATGAACTTGGGGAAACCCCTAATGGACTGCTGAGTTGGGGCAAAGGACTTTGGGCCCATGGGCCGCAGTTTCCCTGTCTGCCATCACCAGTAACTCCATGTACGCCCCCCTTTGAGCTTTAACCCATTTCGCAAACAAAAAACAAGAGGTTTGGACATTGGACCGCTTCGGGACGCACCTCCGTTTTAATCATTACACCCCTGGTTGATTCTAAGTCTAAAGGAAAAGGGCTTTCGGCTCAAAGGCCTCGTTTTTTTTTCTCAGCCACCCTGGTTTTTAATTTTTATACCTTATTCTTATTGGACTTGTTAGATTGTGATGTTTTATTTTTATTGTCCTTACTTTTATTTTATTTTTAGTTTTGACATTTGTTTTATTATTGTTTATTTGATGTACTTGATTGTTAATAAAAATACAAAAATATAAGAATCATATAAAATAAATAAATTAATAAAAAATATATTTTAAAGGTTTAAACACGTGTGTGATCATACGCATTGTCTTTGAACTAAAATACTTTTTTCTTATAAAAATAATTAAAAATATTTTAAAGGTTTAAGTACGTGTTTCGTTCTCGTGCTAAAACCTTTTCTTTTTTATAAAAATATTTAAAATATATTTTTAAGGTTTAAGTACATGTGTGATCGTACACATCGTCCTTGTGCTAGAAAACTTTTTCTTCCAAATATTTTAAGGGTTTAAGTTCATGTGTGATCGCACGCATCGTCCTTGTGCTAGAAAACCTTTTCTTCCTTTTTATAAATATAATCAAAAATATTTTAAGGGTTTAAGTACATGTGTGATTGCATGCATCGTCCTTGTGCTAGAAAACATTTTCTTCCTTCTAGAAAACCTTTTCTTCCCTTTTATAAAAAAAAATAATCAAAAATATTTTGAGGGTTTAAGCACATGTGTGATCGCACACATCTTCCTTGTGCTAGAAAACCTTTTCTTTTCTTCCTTTTTATAAAAATAATCAAAAATAGTTTAAGAGTTTAAGCACATGTGTGATCGCACACATCGTCCTTGTCCTAGAAAACCTTTTCTTCCTTTTTATAAAAATAATAAAAAATGTTTTAAGGTTTTAAGCACATTTGTGATCGTACGCATCGTCCTTGTGTTAGAAAACCTTTTCTTCTTTTTTACATAAAAATACCAAAATACAAAACATCCTTTTTCAATCAAACACAATATCTTAGCTAGAACTATGTAACCCTGATTTCTCATTTTGAGCATACGTAGGAGCAAGGTCAATCCTTGTCGGACCCAAAAAACTAAAAAATATATTTTGTTTCTTTATATTGTTTTTTTGGGATAAATAAACATTTTGTAAACCACATCACATTCGTGCATTTGATTAGAGGTACTGCCTTAGGGCAGGCGTTGTAGGGTGCTAATACCTTCCCTACACGTAACTGATTCCCGAATCCAGAATCTGGTTTTTGTGGACCGTGCTTTTCTTTATGATTTTTCCGTAGTTTTCCAGAATAAACTATGGTGGCGACTCCAAAACATTTTCAAACTCGTTTCTTTGGATCGTCGTCCCGTCGCGATTCCGGTTGCGACAGCAGCCTTGGAAGCTTTTTGTGGATGGATCGTCTGACAAGCAAGGAGGAGGGGTAAGAGTGGTCCTGAAGGGACCGAACGGCCTAACAATGGAACAATCTTTAGTCTTTCATTGTAAGATAAGCAACAATCAGGTCGAGTATGAAACCTAAATCATAGGACTCGAGCTTGCAAGAGATCTAAGAGTTACTTACTTGGAGTGTCGAAAGGACTCTCAATTGGTGGTAAGACAAATGGATGGGAGTTTCCAAATAAGGAACGATCATCTACTTCAGTACTTTCATAAAGCTAAGGAGTTGGTGAAAAACTTCAAGACTTTTGTTATGAAGCATATACCTAGAGCGGAGAATGCCTTGGAAGACACCTTATCAAAGTTGGCTGATGGCATTGACAAGGGTCAGCTATCTTCAATAATAAGGCAAGTGTTGATGAAGTCGTCCATCGATTGTCTATCGATGACTGTAGCGTCTGGCTTAACCTATTGGTGTGAAGAAGTAAGGGAATTGATGAAGAAATAGGAAGATGGATAGATCGTCTGGATGGTATATGCTAAGAAAATCACTTGATACGTCCTCGTTGACGAAGAACTTCATTGGTGTGGTTTCTTTACACCCTTTCTAAGTGTCTCTCATGAGGAGGCAGAATATATCTTGAGGGAGTTACATGAAGGAGTATATGGCATGTGAAGTACCTAAAAAACACTAAAAAAGGAGGTTGAATAGTGTTAATGAAAAACTTTTCGTAATCCTTCTGATACAGCATGTTATCGAGCTTTTCAAAATTTTCTTTTAAGTGCTTAGATGCTCGACATGATAAATAAATGAATGAACATTTTGATGTGCCATTCAGAATATGTACTACAGCGTTTAGTAAGAACTTCCTTTGTGAAAAATAAATATTTTAGCTTGGAAGATTCTTAAGTATAAAAATGAAAACACAACTGGAGGATTTTGTAAGAGGATCGTTTAGACAAGAGAAGAGATAATTGCACAAGAGATTTTATATCGATTTGCTCCAACTGAGCTACGTTTAGTCTCCTTCACAGAGGGTTCCACTATAATATTCACACGATTACAAATGAGTATTAGTACCACTCCTAGTACTCACTAACCCCACCGAGATTTACTTTGAGTATTTGCACCACTCCTAGTACTCAACAACCTAAGCCGAGATTTCCTTTGAGTATCTGCACCACTCCTAGTATAGTTCAGTTGTAAGTATTTTAATTCTCTTCAGAATTGCAATCAACGATTGCTTACAAGATGTTCAAACTATATCTCTCGTAGAGAGGATTTGATTGCAAAACAAAGTAGTCTAAACACTCGAATGTGTTTTTCTCTTTTCTCTTAGAACAGTAAGCAATATGACAATGAAATATGAGAGTATTTATCTTCCCTTTTTTCTCTTCTCTTCTTTTCTCCTCTCTTTTGTTCAACTCAGATGTATTATTTTTCTTGATTTTTTTTCTCTTTATCTTCCCAGGGTGAATATTACTTTATGAGCTTCTCTCTTAACTATCCTCTTAATTTATCCTCTTGATTTTCCTTTCAAGAGATCTTCTATTTAAAGCTCTCATGGATATTTTTCTGTTAAACTAAGCTTGTGCCCTTGATACTTGTGCTTTCTCTTTCTTCTTCGTACAGCAGTCATTGGGTAAGTCAACTTGTCAGAGCAGGCCCTCTTTTTTAGAACTTTACTTGAAGTAGGTTATATTATCTTGTTAGGTATAACTTCACGCGAAGAACATTCTGTGAATATCTCCTTTGTCTCTAACGTCCACTTTTTCATTTTGATTTGTAGCTCTGTGGATGCGTGTAGAATAGAGTAAATTGTGCATCCAGTAGATACCTCTTTTCTTATCATTTTTTTTGTTTTTGAACGTTAAGCATTTAATGTCATTTAGTTAAGAATTTTGACATTAAAGAGTTAAATATTAAAATTCTAAAATCTTTGAACAAGACATGGCAACCAAAAGTCACAACCATCACAGAGTCATAAAATCTTGCAACCATGTCTATGACAACTCTGTTTGGTAAATTAAGAGAACACTAGATTGAACTTGAAAGGTTGAAAGAAGAAGAGGATCAAGGAATAAAAAGAAATATTGTTTTTAAAGTTGAGGTTGTCAATAGCAAAATTGTTAAAGACAATTTTGATTGCGAAAATCCAGAACAATTGATAAAAATGCTCACAAAGTTCATAAAGAAAAAGAAAAATACAAAGATCACAAAAAGAAGAATCAAGGATCCTCCAAAAATTTTAGTTGTTATGGTTATGGAGATTTAGAACCTATTAAAGCAAATTGTCCAAATAAAGAAAAATAATTTCTAAAATAAACGAGTGGGAAGAGTATAATTCAAGCTCTTTATCGAGCTCTGCATCAAGCATTAACGACTTTAATGAGCAAGTAAATATTTGTTTAATGGACAATGATATAGTTGGAAGCCAAATAAGTACCTCTGGTGATTCTGATAATTCTGATGATATAGATCTTGATAAAGATGAATTGCATGATACATATAGGAAATTATAGACATTCGCATCATGAGTCAAGCGGTGATCCACGGCTCTAGCATTGAGGTTTCTTCCCTTAGTGGGTTTCCTCTATGGCTTAAGCTATGAAGTTCTAGGCTTGATGTGGTTGCACAAGTTGCCTCCAAAAGCACAAAGTGGCTGAGAAGGTTCTTGAGTAAAGTTTCTTATACTCAATTTCATTTCTTTGAACTTGTTCAATGGACTATTCTTCTCTTTGAGTAAAGACAAACAATCCAGGAATTGGCACAATCCGACAGACTAAAAGACGACCTAGCATATATTCGGCCACATCAAAACCAATCAACTTGGAATTTGGACAACAAGCAAAAATTGGCATTACTCGACGTTAAAAACTAGTCACAAGCCATTCCCCTACCTTCCCAAAACATTTTGGCATCCATCATGGTCAATGAGTGGCATAGTGAAAGAAGTCAATCACTGAGTCATTCTACCCCAAGCTCTTGGCTTTTTTCAGCCTCAATGTACAGTCACCTCTGGCCTCAAGTTCTTGGCCTTGTTCAGCCTCAACCGCATAGCCACCTTTAGTCTCAAACTATTGGCTTTGTTAAGCCCCAATCGCACAACCACTTATAGTCCTAAGCTCTTGGCTTTATCCAACCTCAACCGCACAACGACTTTAGCCTCAACCTATTGGCTTTCTTCAGCCTCATTTGTTCGTCCTTAACGGTTGACCTCAACATCTTAGCCTTTTTCAACTTCAACATGTTGGTTGTTTAGCCTTTACTGCACAATCTTAGTCAACCTCAACATCTTAATTGCTTTTGGCTTTAGCATGTTTGTTGTTCTAGCTCTACCACATGGTCTTAATTGACCTCAATCTCGTATCCTCTTTTGGCTTTAGCATGTTGGTCATTCGGCCTCTACCACACAGTCTCAGTCAACCTTAACATATTAGCCTCTTTCCGCTTCAACATGTTCGTCGTTTGACCTTTACCACTAGTCTCAATCAACCTAACATCTCAGCCTCATTTGACTTCAATATCTCGACCATTCGGTCTCATCAACTTGTCTAGCCTCTTATTCAGCTTCATCATTCCAACCTCATTTGGCTTCAACACCTCAGTCGTTCGGTCCCATCCGCTTGGTCATCCGATCTCAACACAACTTCAACACCTCAACTATTTGGTCTCATCCGCTTGGTCATTAAACCTCAACATAGCCTCATTCGGCTACATAATCTCAGCCTCATTTGGCTTCAACACATCAACTGCTCAATTTCATTAACTTGGTTGTCCAACGCCAACGTAGCCCTCATTCAGCTTCAGGGCAACCTCCTTTCGCTTCAACACCTTGATCATTCAATCTTATTTGTTTGCTTGTCCAGCCTCAACATAGCCTCATTTAGCTTCATTATCTTAGCCTCATTTAGCTTCAACACCTCGACGTTAAGATCTCATCAACTCGATCGTTCAACTTGATTTGCATCTTGGCCTCTTTCAACCTCAACATGTCAACTTTTCAGTGTTGGCAACTCGACATTCGACCTTATCTACATCTCAACCTCTAGGTCCCATCATCTGTCGACTGCATTCTTAAATGCTCGACCTCGTCCTATTAACCCTACCTTCTTGGCCTACGAATGAATGAAGGGTTTGAAAAGAACCCCTATAACTCAGTCTACTTGCAAACAGATGAAAAGAGCATTCTAAAAAGAACCTCAACCGCTTAGTCTGCCTGCAAATAGATAAAGGGAGTGTTCTAAAAAGAACCCTTATCGCTCGACTTGCCTACAACGAAATGAAGGGAAAGTTTGTTGACACAATTTTCTAGAGAAACTAGATTATCTAGCAACTCTTGTTTTAAAGTTTATCAAACAATACTCAATGAAATATTACTTATAGAAATAAGCATCTAAACGATTAAACATGTTATTAAATAAAGAAAATGTTTATTAATACAATTATCTATCTGAATCACTAAGTTAAAACATTAACAATAAATTATGAATTTTTGTCCAAACAGACAGTGTATGATGCAATAGAGGCATACATACAAACATCACGCTCAATGTTTGTGTATTTATATTTGAACTAGTAGGGACACTAAACGTCTAGAAAGAATAAATTATTTGTGATAACGATGAGATGCACTAAACACTATGGAAAAATTATATATATCTCACATTACAAACACGTTTATCAATAGTGTGTCTAAGAAGAATGCAGAGATAAAAGATAAACATCTCATTAAGTGAAATATTACGCATACTTGCGCTCAACAATATAGAACTACTAATATAGTGTCTAAACATTGTATCGTTTGAACTAAAAATCCATACACCTGATTGAAGGACAAAATGTCTAAACGATAACCCTGTTCAAACATAAATGACATAATATTGCGTGAACAGTTTTATAAGACAAGTTCTGAAGAATATATTATCTACATCATTTATGTCAACTGTGCCATTAAACGATGTATTAATTAAATGATATTGACATGTGGAAGAATGTCCTAAACACATAACGCACTTTACAACTATCAACGAATAAAACATTTAATGTTGTATAAAAAAATGCTTTTGTGCTTGCATGTTTTTCTGTTTTTATCTATGCAAGAAATGGCAGCACCAAGCTTTATCTAGAAGCTCTGCTCAAAGGATAGAAAGACATTGAGAGATAAAAAGATATTCTTAAAATGTTTCCTCAAAGCCTCTAGCCTAGAAGAATCATATAAGTTATTTACATGAAAAAGCACTACTACTCTACAACGTAAATCGGAGTTTGACCAAGCTATCGAAAATGGCTATGAAGCCCATATAGAAGTCAACTTTATATCCAACAATCATCTCTCAAGAAAGCTTATATAGAGAAGTGTCGTAGAAGAGAAGAAAGCATGAGAAAAGAAAGAGAAAAGAAGAAATGAAAGAGAAAAGAAGAAATGAAAAAGGAAAAGAAAGCCTTTGTTAAATATATACTCTGACGTTTATCTCCAAGCTTATAGCATCTAATGTTTATACTCAGCAAAAGAAAAGAGAGAAAACAAGAGAGTTATCAAAGAACAAGTATTCTACTTTGAGCTTACATCGTCCAAAGCTTTCATCTAGAAAGAAAGATAGAGAAAGAAATTACAAGAGTTCAAGAACATGTTGTATTGATTAAGCACCATCTCTATGAGAGTTATTTCCATCTTGTAATCAAACACTTGTAAAACATGAATGGTTAGAATACACAAGCATAAATAGTGGTTATAATACTTGCAATCATGAGTGGTTATAATACATGCAACTAGGAGTAGTTATAATATTTGCAACCAAGAATGGGTATAGTCAGGTTGACTGGAGGAACCAAGAGTTGTTTAGAATACTCAGACTAGTCAGGTTGACTAGGGAAACCATAAGTGGTTTGAAATACTCAGACTAGTCAGGTTAACTGGAAAAACCAGGAATGGTTTGATAATACTTGCAACCATAAGTGGGTTATACTCATTAATAATCTTGGATAAAATTAGTGGAACCCCTTAAAAGTTTTTAAGAAAGATTGGATGTAATTCAGATTAAGTGAACCAGTATAAAAATAGTTGTCATTGTTTATTTTATTTCAAATGTTTTTCTAAATACTCTATTATATCCGCACATGTCTAACAATAGTGTTTTCCAGCACTTTAGAGTTTTAAAAAGAGCCATGTCGTCTCACAAGCATTTGACCACAACTGCTCAGCTTATTAAGTCTATCAACAAATCAGTTAAGCAAAATTTCATCCAAGTGAACCCCTACCACATCCTTCAAGAAATCGATTAGAGTTCACTTAAGTGAACCCCTACTAATGGAGCACCAAGACGATCAATGAAGAATTCTAAAAAGAAACCATGTTGCCTCACCAGCGTTTGGCCTCAATAGCACGAGCCACTAAGTCAATCAATAGGTTGGTTAAGGAAGAGTTCATCCAAGTGAATCTTTATCGGTGAAGAACTGAAATAGTCAAGGAAAAGTTATAAAGAGAACCCATGCCCTCTCACAAGCATTCGACCTCAACAACTTCAGCTATTGAGTCGATCAACAAATCAATTAAAGAAGAGTTCACCCAAATAAACCCCTATTGCATCCTTAAGGCGATCAAAGAAAAGTTTTGAAAAGAACCTTTGTCGATTCAACACCAAAACAATCAAGGAAGGGTTCTGAAAAGAACAATTACTAAACTGCTCACTTTAAATATGGTGGAAGCCCATCTAATTAACATACAACAAAATACACACTAATGGTTAAGGACAAGTTCCAACTAAGGAACTCATCCCGATTAGGTTACAACTTTCAACATACATAAGCATTAAGTACCAAACGTTCAAGTCCAAACCCCTTCACAAATCATTTAATGCTCAAACTTAAAGACATGTGTTCTGTATGTCCGTTCAGTTAACCTCAAACAGCCAACCATCAATTAAATGATCTAACAGTTAACCTCAAACAGCCAACCATCAATTAAATGATCTAACTCCAAGATCGATGAGCCTCTAGATTGATTAAGGTAATGAAGAATCAACTTGCTAATGTCAATTGAGATATGATTAGTCTATAATTAAAATGACAAAAAAGTAAAAAATGATAACAATTATTTTAAATAAAAGTCTAAGGTATAATCTCTTAATATACTTCACATATAACATCAAAATAATAGACTTTGGAGACCACAAGCCCTACCCCTACCATCCCGAAACAAATGCCAGGAAATTAACTTTGTTCTCCAATCAAAACCGCTAATCAATATTATAATCAAAAGCTTAAAAGGTCTTCCTCTCTAACGCAAGATCCGCCTTGAGAGTTAATGTGTTAAACTTTATAAAAATTCTTCCCGATAGTGAAAAAAGCAGCCCTAACGAACAAAAATTAGCTACGTTAGCTTGTTAAAACGTGTTTAAAATGGGAAAGATCCTAGAGTGTTCTAGGAAAAAAAATGTCTAATCAGAGAACATTCAATGTAGCTAAAACATTAAACAAAATAAATTGCATTCAGTGATGGAATTTACAATGGGCGACATCCTCAAGCATCACAAAATTTTCAAGAAAGGAAATAAGACTAGGAAGCTTACGAAATTAACAAGGCCGTAGTTGATTTCTTGATACAACAGCCAAACAAAATTGTAGCGGGGTGGGAGAGGAAGGAAATATTCAGTTCAATGGAGAAGTGTTTGCGGTTGAGATCCAGCTTCGGCGTCATTACCACCATTATCAGTTTTCAACTTTGAATCATTATTAGGTATCCAAAACGTGAGAACACTTGAAGCTGCAGCGAACATGGCTCTGCGAGGTGCCCACTTCAAGCACGAAGGCACGCCAATACAGCTGCTCCAACTTGCTACCTGCATGGAAGAAAACCAGATGCTTGTCATATTTAGCGCTAATACATTGATAAAATATAAAATATTGGTTTAAAGTGACTTCTTTTTTTATTGACAAATTATGTACCCTGCCAAATAAGGTTGTTTTGATGTTTATTAAAGATAGAGAATTTACTTTTTTTACACAATTTTAGGATGCAAAACAAATATACGAATAGTTTACCTATTTATGACCTTAGGACTTTTACTGATATTTTTTATGTATAAATAAATGTGATCTTCAATATTACATATTTTTATTTTCTTAGTATACTTTTTTATCCCTTCATTATTGTAGTTGTTTTTCTTATGAATTTTATCAAAAATATTGGTACAAATTGTAATCTCTTAATTTTAAGCTCAATCTGTTATTTTTCTCATCTATTTTTATCGGAACATTACCCTAAACCATAAAATTGTAATCTCTTAATTTAAGTTCAATATTTTATTTTCTCGTCTACTTTTATTGCACCATTGCTATGTGTTGTACTTGTGAATTGAATTTAGAACTCTTAGTTTTGTCTTTTGACTTTACACTTGTAGTAGTAAGTATAGTATGATACTATACGATACGAATCGTGTATTGACTTCACCTACTTTTGGCTCCTGTATCGTGTTCGCATCGTACGATTCGATCTCCAAATCGCATTAATCGCCCCGAATCGTAGCATTCATTGGTAGAGATGTTACTCGTTGTGGCACCTCGGCGCTCTTGCTGCAGCGACTCTCGCGACGGCGCCTCTCGCGGTGACCCCTCTCGCTGCCTAGCGGTGCAATTCCTCCAGTGATGACCGAGAAGAAGCCGAAAGACCTTGCGACAACAATGCCTCTCTCGGTGGCTACTCGCTGCCACGACTCTTATGTCATCAACGTATCTGGCGGTGGCAGGACCTCAACGTTAGTCTCGTGTGTGTACGTGAGCAAGGATAGACAACCCTACGACTTTTAGTGAGTTGGAATTTAAACCCGTTCTTAACCTAAAAGTTTAGCCCATTTTGTTTAAGACATTTTAAAGCCCAATTAGTAAATGGTGACTCGCTCTAAAATTACTAATACACAAAAAAATGGGTGACTATCTGGAAATTATCAGAGAACCTAACAAAATTTAAAAAAAGGAGACTCTAAAAACTGCTACTACACTGAAAGCTGTCATCTTTCTTTCTTACTCTCTTTGGCTCAAATATTTATCAACACATTCTTTTTCTTTTCATTAACAAAAGAGTCGGGTCATACATCCTAACCCAATCCCGTTAGACGTAATTAACTGATACAAATTTGTAAAAAATTAATAGTTACATATTTTAAAAAATTAAGACGATCGATTCCTAATTATTAAGTATAAATTTATATAATTGATTATATAAATTAATATAAATAAATATTGTGCGGTATGCAATAGACCTACAATACATTCAACAAATATATCTTTCTATATGGTATCATAATCCCGTTAGAGTTTCGATCTTCAATCTCCAGTTTTCTTTTTCTTTTTTTTCGGATGAACAGCATTCGCAACCACTGTGTGACCCTTTTATCCGTTACTGAGCATCCAACCATTATAATATTAACTCAATTAACCACTGTACAACCATTCTTTTTTAATATGGTTGTTATTATTAATTACATCTTTACATGTTTGCATGTCTTGTATGTTACATTTTTTTAATGTTTATAAATCCTACTATTTACTATGTGAAACAATTTGCGATATAAAAAATAAGCTCTTATATGCGATAAGATTCGTGATTCAACTATCATGCTTCTCTCTACTCAGCGTTTATGAGAACATAAGTTTGTGAGAACATAAGAGAGGTGATCTAATCTCTTTTATTTATTTCATGTTGGTATTGGTCGGTTATGCTCTGTAGCCTCTTTCTTGTCTTGCAAAGTCTCCACCATTGTATACCATTTGTCATTGTCCGCCACCAGTCCATTGTCACAGTTAACTTCGGTAACCACTAGATCATCTCTCCAAGCAACGACCAACTTTGTCAGTCTCGAAGGTTGAATCAGCTCCACTCACCACTCACCAAAGCAAAGCCGCTACTTGATAGGACCCGAAGAGCAAATGGGCCCAGCGAGCTTCTAGCCCATGAAGCACAGTTCAAGATGGGGGAAGGGTATATATGAAAAAGAAGAGCAAGGGTAATGACTTGATCTAGAATAGTTAGTTAGAGGAGAAAGAGGAGGAATGATTTTTTGTTATTAGTATCAGGTGTGGAGTCAAGGGGTGTGGTTCTTTTGTTGTTTTGTTGAATAGAGAAACCTTGTTGGTTACTCTAAAGGAGACTTGCTCTCGACAATAAGATTGGTTATCTTGTATTTTCTTCTTTTGCCAATAAATCTCAGATTTGTCTTATATTTCATTCCCCTATTCTCTTTCGTTGCTTCTTGTGTGGTGTGAATGTGTAACGGTCCGACCTTCCAGATATACTCTTCACCGATCAATGAATGCCACCAAGGACGCACGCAAGTTGATCTCGTCGAACAAGAACCGACAAATATGAAAGCAGTCATGGACGAGATCCGTCTTCAAAGGATTCAGAATCAAAATACAATAGAATTAATGAGGAAAGAAGTGGTGGATAATCCATCAAAATTGAAGGAGTTTATGACTTGAAGCTTTAGCAAAAGTATGAACAAGGTCAGAGAGGGCTTTGTTGGCTCAAAAGACGCTAAAAATATGAACACTGGGAGAACCCCATCTGGGTTGAAATCCTTAGAAGGGGATTAACTCACTGAGTTCCATCAATCAGTGAAAGAATAGAAGTCCCAATGTCGGGAAGACCTTGCTGAATGGATATCAAGGTACAAGAAGCCAGTGAAGTTGTGAGAGTGAACCTCACTCAATAGTGCATGGAAAGAGGAACGATACACTTCAACTTTCTATTGAAAGATGACATTAATTGAACAAGTGCCCAGGCTTCATGAAGAACAGTATTTCTCATTTAACTCAGACTGTATGACGAAATCAAAGCGCGAATTTGCAATCTACACGTTGCAAATCCCATAGCAAAGGGTAGATTGATGAACGTCACCAAGACTATTAACGTAGATATACACAAGACAACATTTCAAACTCACGAAGGGCATTACAAATATCTTGCAATGCCTTTCGGGCTCATCATGAATGCACCCTCGACATTTCAATATCTCATGAATGAGGTTTTTAAAGACTTGTTTAGGAAAGAAGTCCTAGTGTTTTTTTGATGACATTCTTATTTACAACAGGGGATGGGAAGAACACTTGCAGCAATTAATTAAGATGCTTGAAATTCGGAGACAACACCAGTTATATGCCAACTAGGACAAGTGTAGTTTTGACATCAAGAAGGTGGAGTATCTAGGACACAATCTCTATTCACAAATTTACTGTTGATCCGGAAAAGGTGAGCAATGTAGTGGATTGGCCCATACCGAAAAACATGAAAGGAGTTGGCGGATTCCTTGGCCTTATGAGATACCGCTGAAAATTCATTAGTAATTAATGTAAAATTGCAAGGCCACTCAATGGTTTAGCAAGAAAAAGAATTTTGGATGGAGTGAAGCTCAGAAGGCGTATGAAGAGCTAAAACGAAAAATCACTACAGAACCAGTATTATGCCTTCCAGAGTTCAAAAAAGAATACGTTGGAGTATGACACGTCAGGAGTTGGAATTGGGGCAAATTTAATGCAAGATGGAAGACCTGTATTGTATTTCAACAAAGCCTTGAGCTTTAGAACGTATGTAGGTCATCATATGAAAGGGAGTTAACGGTTGTTGCTTTAGCCATTCAACATTGGAGGCCGTACTTAATATGGAGGAAGGGAATTACAAACAAAATTCAACAAAACTCGGTCACAAACTTTTGGGTTTTAATTTCGAGATAGTGTACAAACTTAGAAATAAGAATAAGGTGTTGATGCTTTGTCAAGAAAAGTTGAGGAATCAGAATTGAAGAGTATGATATATACCCCTGTTTGGTTGGACTGCCAATAGTTGGTGACAAAAGTGCATGAAGATAATAAGTGGAGGAAAGTGATAGAGGAGTTGCAACAAGGAAACAATGATAAGGTCTCCACTGGGCTAATGTATAAGTGTGGAGTTCTGCTATACAAGAGAAGATTGGAGCTTGCTGAGAATTCCTATTGGATCCCAAATCTGTTAGAAGAGTTTCATGCCTCCCCCAAGCAGGGCACTCAGTTTCATACATTCCACGTATAAGTGTGGAGTTTCTCAAATTTGTCCAAGCCTGTGAAACTTGTCAAAGGCAAAAATACATCTCTACATCCCCGGGAGGACTATTGTAGCCATTCCCAATTCTGGAGAGAGTTTGAGACGACTTTTAAGCATGGACTTCATTACAAGATTACCGAGATCTAGAGGATTTGAAGCTATATTGGTAGTTGTAGACAGTTTAACTAAATACACCCATTTTGTGCAATTGAAGCATTCTTTCAGTGCTAGGATGATTGCTGAAGCTTTTGTGAAAGTAGTGAGGCTCCATGGCATTCCTAATTTAGTGGTGAGTGATAGGACCCATTGTTCATGAGCTCATTTCGGAAGGAGTTTTTCAAAATGTAGGGGACTTCGTTGAAGATGAGTACAACATATCATCCTCAATAAAATAGACAGAAAGAAGTGAGTAATAGATGCCTTGAAACTTATTTGCAATTTTTTTATTATGACATGGGTACCATGGGCAGAATTTTGGTTCAACACCACATTTCATGACTCAATAGGTACAGTGCCATTTGAAGTTGTTTATCAGCGTCAACCCCAAAAATAGTTCAAGTTGTACCAAGGGAAGTAAGAGTCAAAGTTGTTAAAAGAGAGCTCATGGATAAAGATGAAGCTTTGAGACAATTGAAGAAGCATTTTTTGAGGGCACAAGTTCGAATGAGGTTGCAGGCCAATAAACATTGTACAGAGAAGAGTTTTCAAGCATCTGCCGAGGGCACAACTTATTTATCTTGCTATTACAGGACATGATCTATCTTTTTAAAGTTGTTTATGTTAGTTAGGTCATACATCATCCTTTGTATTGATCATTGGAATATTATCATTCAAATTCTAAGATATTTCAAAAAGACCTCAGGACAAGGTTGTGCTATGAAGTTAAAGTAAATATCCAAATCTCCAAGCATTGTGACGCTGATTAGACAAGATCCATCATTGACAATTTCTACTACATGTGTTTTTCTTGGACAAAATATTATTTCTTGAAAAAGCAAGTAACACAATGTAGTTTCTCTATCAATTGCTTAAGATGAATGTAGGCCAATGGCATCTCTTATTTGTGAACTTATATGGATGAAACAATTTCTTCAACAACTAAACTTATGAGATTTAGCATCCATGAGAACTAAAAACAAAAATTCACTACCACTCTATAAGACAACAAAACATTGTTTCATTCTATTTAACAAAAGTTGTTGTCCAAAGAAATTTGTACGAAGTTTGACTGATCAAATGATCAACTTGTAGATGCGTTAATAAAATCATTAAAAGGACCTCAAGGGCTATGCTCCTGCTTGAAGGACAGTGTTAGAATAGGTTTTAAATACTTTTTATTGGAAAATTGTTATGTGATGTACCTATGAGTTGTACATATCTATGCATCTAAGACTCTAGTTTTGTCTTTTGATTTTCAGTCTTCCCTCCACTCATGGTATCAAAATTCTATCAATATAAATGAGAACATGAGAGAGGTGATTCAAAGTCTCTCACCTTCGATTAGAATATTTGTGATAACCAAGTTGCTCTTCATATTATCTTAAACCCAGTATTTCACAAGAAACATATTAAGATAGATTGCCACTTAATTCGAGATAAAATTGTATCAAGAGACATTATCCCTCGATCTGTTAATCTCAGTGATCAATTAACAAATATCATCACTAAACCATTGTGGGGTCCTAGGATTGATTATATGTGTACCAAGCTTGGTGCATATGATTTATATGCTCAAGCTTGAAAAGGAGTGTTATACATTTTGTATGAGCTTGGGTCCAATCCTATGTTATGCTTTATATGGATATACAATTGAAATATAACATAAATATATCACATAGATGTATATTATTTCTCTCTTCACCTCAAATGTCTATACTCTCCTCACCAGTGCTTCCAATGGCATTATATGCACAAGGTCAAACCATCATAAAAAATGTCAGATTTTCCTTGATAGGTATCACTCAAATATCACCTCACACACAACCATTTGCTTTTTCTCTCACGTCGTCCCTTTAAATTCCAACATTCACTACCATAGAGTATAATTAGTCATATAGACATTCATTTTTTTTGTCATTTAAACATATACTCATTTATCATTACAAAGAATACACAATTACAGTTTTCAGTAAATAAAATAAATGTGTCATGAACTGAGGAATTCTTTGGCATTAAGTGCAAATGGTTTTAGGTGCCCATCAATAAAGCAGTTCCGTTTACCAATTTGAAAATTCTGAGGGTAAATTATAGGAAGCTAAATATAAGGGCTAATTTTGTGTATATTTTACCAATTTTAAATTTATATATGCATGTTTATCACAATATAGAATGAAGACATTCATTGGGCATACTTCAGAAATGCTCAAAACCGAACGGCAGACATTTGGTATCTACGAATCATATAGGGCCTACAACACCATCAGTTCAACACAAAAGTAACGGGAGATATTCCACAACTTCAATTATTCCATTAATGTATCAATAACATATCTACATCTATTAATTATAGATGAGGGTTCAAACATCTCAAATTGAAACCATCGTTTTAGAATTAAATAAAAAATTATGTATAGCAGAATCATACAATAGTAGAAAATAGGGAATACCTCATTCTTCGTCTCAATACTCCAAGCATGCATGGTTCCACCTCCTGAGCCTAAGACATCAAAATTAAGAAATTTTATATTCTTTATAACTTAAGGAAAATGTTAACGGTAGAACAAACGTAACTTAATGTAGATGCAGAGTATCCATTATATAGTGAATCGACAATAATTGACAATAACTTCGTTTATAGAACCATGTATGATATATTACAAATCACATTTCTTATGGACTACTCTTGAGCTCAACAAAATTCAATAAGAAAATATAAAAGGAAATCATAATTGAAAATAAAATGACATTTCTCATTTACTGAGCTAACAAGTTCTGCAGTTTGACCAGTCATCAACCTGATAATAATCATAAATTTCTCTTATCAATTGCCTATAATCACTTGAGAATGAAAATATGAGAAAGAATGCTCAAGAGACTAATTCATCTCTTAGCTGATTCGTGTATTTATAAGAGTCCTTACTCAAAAAATATCTGAAAATACTACACAGGAGACAGAAAGTATTAAAACAATAAGCTAAACCATTCTAATAAGTTAACCTATCTAATCAAGTTGAAAAGTTCTAACACTTCTCCTCAAGTTGGATCATATAGATTTGTTAGGTCAAATTTGAGCAGACCATCAATATGTGTTTTGATTAGATTCTCCTCCTCCATTTATGAAGGTTTTCCTCAAAAGGGATGGTGACAACAATGAAGGTTGCTGTCTAGGATTTTGGTGTGTGCAATCAGATACCGCACCAAAAATTCAAGAATGTTGATATCATCTTATAATTTAAGGTAGAATCATTTTTTGATATATTATGTTGAGAATACAATTCATATATACAAGGCTCGAAAGCTATTTTAGGAAGTATAATAATAGCACCTAGACAACCGAATCCCTATGATTCGATGATATCCCCATCATACACTATAATTATAATCTGCTAAATAAGGAAACAATAAAACAAATCCTGAGAGAAATAACACAGCTAATAAAACAGATTCTAACATATAGGATTAGCTCCTTATTTCTATATAGGATCAGCACTTTGTATTTATAATTATAAAATGTACAGCACCTAGACTTGACCCTCCCATTTATAACTATAATTACATCAAATAGAAATATTGTTAGTTCAACCAAAACCACAAACACTAAACTAATAACCAAATTTTAACAAAAGAAAATAAAAAAAATTAACAAAAACATGTTTTTCTGCATACCAACTGGTAAATACAAACCAGGAAATGAGATGCAGCGAAAAAGAAAAGTTTTAAAAAGCTAAATTGTGAATAGATGAAATGTAATACCTGCCACCATGTATTTCCCATCTGGGGTAAAAGTAGCCTCTATAGGAGTACCAGGAGATGCTTCCAAACTAAACCCACAACGCTGCACAAGTTAGAAAACTATTAACTTCCACATATTTTGAACAAAAACCTTATTGAATAAGGAAAACGTAATGCAAAAGATTCAATGATCAAAGAAGTTAACCTTTTCTCCTCCATATGCATCAAGAATATAAATATTGTTATTAGTAGTAGTTAAAAGCATTGATTTGCCATCATTACTGAATTTGATATCACAAACTTCAGCTGTGTCACCACCAACTAGAAAGGTGTCAAATGAACCCTACACCAATATGGGGCAATGTCAAAGTTGTGGAAGTTAAGAAAATCATGGAAAAATCTAGAGAAAGGTCACAAATACAAAACCTTGTCATAAGAACGAGAATCGAATAATTTAATAGCCCCCCCTTCCATTGCTACAGCAAAGACAAGGCCTTGTTGGTCATATGCAACAGCAGGTCTACCACGTAGACGTAAGATGCCCTGAAAACTATAAAAGTGAGCATAAATCATAATTATCTCTTACAATTTTTCCACGGTGCACTGTGAAATTATTAACATTTTGAAGCTCAAACATGGGTTTAAATCACATGTGCACTCATGGTTGCATTATGGTTGCAGCATGTCAACTCAGTCAATGCAATTGTAGTGGTTGCCACAACCAAGATGTTACGTACTGAAAGAAGCATATGTCAAAAAAGTGGCCAGTTTCCTATATATGTTAGTTAGTAATTTTGTCTTATATAGGATATTCACCAATATAACTAAGAATCTAGACAATATTTTAATTGTCATTCAACACTTAAATCAATACTTTAAATCTCTCCCTGCCCCAAAAAAGAAAACTACCAACCTGGCAAGCATTTACTCGTAGATCCCATATCCTGACACTGTGGTCTAGAGAACCAGACATGAAGCTATCGTTGATTGGAGACATGCAGAGAGAAACAACCCTAAAGAAAGTATAACAAAGGTATTAACATACTCAGAATAATAGACAAATTATTGTTCTGATTCCACATGAAAATAATTTATCTATGCTCCTATTGAGTTCAAAAAAAGGGAGAGGCAAAAGAAAACTTACTTTAGATGCATCAGTAGCACAATATAAACATTAAAAAACGTTTAAAAAAATTTTAAAATAAAATAATATAACCATCCGCCTAAAACTGAAAACTATTTATATTTCATTTGTATGTATGATATAAAAAATCATAATCTTGGTCGCCATATATAATTCCAAGCATCTGCTTATACAAATCAATTATAAACAGTAACCTTAGTCTCAACTACCAGAGGACAAATATGTCCCAAAACAAAAAGAAAATGATAGAACAATAAGAAACAAGAATTGATTTCTGCCTAAAGTGTAGCAATTTAAAAAAAAAAAAAAAAACAGCTAGTTTTCCTTCTGCAAGGTAAAAAAAGAACATTTATCTACATTCAAACTAACCTCTGTGTGTGCCCTTTGAAGTATCTTATGCATCGGTTATCATACATTGATAAGTATCGCAATGATTCTGGCAAAAACAGAAGAAGAAATCAATAACTGCAATCATAACTTGTAGTTGCAGACAAGCTGCAACTTGTCAATTAAAATGGTTTTATAGAGAAGCCCACCTCCAGTAGACTCCAAATTGTATCTTGAAGAGCATATAACAGAGCTTGGATGATGAGTAAAGCATATCCTATCTGTACCATGTTTCTTATGAGAAGTGGTCTTCAGCAACCTGGAATTCACGGTACGATGCATAGAAAAAAACTATTCATTTATGAAGCAGAGTAAGTAAATCATATAAACTGGATCATCTATTAAGCAAACCATTTTACAGGGGAAAAAAAGGAAAACTTAATCGGTATAATTAACTGTGGGCAAAAGTTTACTGTATTAACAAATTAAGCTTATGCAATAAAGCAAATGTCTTTTCTGGACAAAACGAAACAAAATTAAGAACTAAAATGGTGCTTGGAATTTGATTCTACCTTTCTCTTTTCTTAATCTCGAAGGAATTTCGAGAAAATATATAAAATTGTAAGAATGTTTTAGGAAAATGTACGTGGTAGTTATTTTTGAGCGGAAGGTCGTGTAGTTTACCTTTAAGTACAAATGTTAAGCCGAGCAATTACATATTTTATTAAATTAGAAAATTATTTTTATTTGTTAAAAATAAAATGGTCTAAATTAAAAACGACACCAAAAATAATTACAAAATGTGTATCCTCTTTACATAATAGTATAGATGAGATCGTTAGTTATGCGACCAGTTTTCAGCTAATAGAATCATAACGGCCAAGATACTAAAACTTGTTGAAAAAACACAAATGTTCATAAGAATGTCAAGAAAGATACACCAATTATCAAATAGTAACCGAACACAAAAGCAATTGTTTACAATAACCATTGGGTCCTTTCTAGTGCACACACTTGCAACCAGTGCAGCCATTTGCTCAGTTAAGAATATATTCTCAACAACAATTAAAATCAACCACCATTAAGTAAAAGAAAACAACTAGGAAGCAATGACACCTCATAGCATGTCAATATGTTAGACACTTTTCAAACAGAACACTTGTCAAACACACCTTCCACACATGTCCAATACCCCTCAAACTTGTTGCAATAAAAAAAAAATTGATTAGGATCAAACACATATTGGACACCTCTTGATGAAACTTGAACATGAGTAAAAAGACTGAACCAACACCATTTATTGGCTAAACACTTTCTAGATACTACTGTCATACAAAGGTAAAACGAAATAAAAAATCAACTTATCTTTATATTGCAAGGCTCATAATCTTTTTTGGTGTGGTTAATATCCATAGAACTTAACAAGTTCTTTTAATTATTAAGGGTAAGATTTGCTTCTTTCTCATAAAAGTAAACTCACTTGGCATTAGCGATGTCATAAAGTCGAACTGAGTCATCCTCACTTGCCGTGACAAGTAAATCATCCTTTCGATGGAAATCAATGGAATGTATCTTCCCACCCTGGAAATACAAAGATAGTTAAGCATTACAGAAAAGGCACAGTTACGACGAAGCCACCATTTCCACACCAAAAACAACAAGAATATAAGATAGAAACTGATTGAAAGGAACTAAGGATCTGTTCCTCGAAGATATTAGACTCCTTAATATTCCAAATTACTCACACTTTAAATCAAATAAAAATAATATAAAATATTATTTTAAAAAGGAAAAGCTCATAATCTCAGTAATTTGATCCAAGAGAACAACGGCAATAAGTTCAGATAAAAGCGTAAGGCTAGATATATGAACAGAAGGTTCCGTAATAGATTAATGAACCCTAACAGAAATGTTTTTCCTTGCAACGAGAAACGCCTAAATGTGACTGAGGGCACTAAAATGAAGTGAAAAGAATGAAATTGAAAGTGAATAGAAGAGTTACGAATTCGGAGAAGACAGCTCCTATGGACATGCAGCGAACCAAATCATCGTCAAGCTCCGTAAGCGACGAGGTCATCTTCGCCGTGCAAAGTATCAACAGTGTGGAAGGGAAGTAACACGGCAGAACAATCCGTCGTCTCTTTTTAATAGTTCTTTAACTGGAGGTGGGACAGGTTGGGATATTCCTCCACTATTTATTAGTAACTTCAAACCCTTTTATATATATATATATATATATATATATATATATATATATATATATATATATATTATTTAATATAGAAATATTTTTATAATTTTTATTTTTAATTTAAAATAAAAAATAAAAAAAATCAGAAATTATCCAAATATTTCGGATATTTTTATCAACTAAAATTGTGTATAATTTAAGAGTAAAATTATATATATATATATATATATAAATACATATTTTTAATTAAAAATAATCATTTAATTTTATGTATTTTTATAAACATATTTAATTTTACATTTTTTTTAAGTAGAATCTCAACCTAAATGTAAAAATATAAAAGAATCCAAAATTTTCAAATCAAAAACAAATATCCTAAATTGTAAGATTGGGATCATGATTCACTCCACTGTCATCGCTAGTACCCCTTACAACGCGTCGCTGCTACCTTTTCCAGCCATTGTACATCCACCTTCGCAGGTTGATTCGAAAGGAAAAAATTCACCACTATGAGAATGCGTCTTCGCACCGTAGAGACATTGCTACTATGGCACCTATTGATATGAGGAAAACGTTGCACCAGAGCCACCGAACCTAGCCTTTCCTTCTTGTGAGAGTCTCAAGCCAGAACAAGGAAAGAAGGGAGGGAAGAAGGGTCATCTGATGATTCGAACCCACAACAAAGAAAAGGAAAGGAAGAAGGGTCATTGATGATTCGAACCCGCAACAAAGAAAAGGAAGGAGAAGAATATCTCCCTGCGCAAAGAAAGACCCTCTAAGGCTAGGGTTTGTGCGCGAACCTGAAACAGAGATGTGGAATAAACTATTGAATAAGGTTAGCTTCTCATTCTCTTAAGAAAATTAAGAATACATCCACATTCATCATAAATAAAACAATGGTAAGTTTCTCATACCTTGGTCAATCCTAAAGATTTATCTACAACTCCAAAACATCATCAATCTGCCTTTACACTAAGGGTTTCTATTGTCCTTTCTCTTCTCTCCCAAAGGTGTCTCTCCTATGCTTCTCTCTTAGATTTAGAGTTTCTAGGATTTCTAACCACAATTCCACCCTTTTCTCTATATCTTAATATTTATAAATCAACCCAACTTTATCTTTAATATCTCATCACTTACAATGATATATTTTAAAAATCAAATCTATCTAAATCTTTATTCTTCCTATATCTCATGTCCCACACTCCATCTTTTATTTTATTTCATTTAATTTACACCCCTTTTACTTCCTACACCCCTTTATTTAATTTCTACACCAATTAAATAAAGGTATAAGACATTTTTGCCCCTAAGCAAAAATACAAATAAAACAAAGTTTTCTCTTAACTCTCTTTTTCCCTAAAATTGAACTCACACCTATTCAACTTTAAACCATCCTTCCATTAACAAGCCAACAAATCATATTGATAATATCACACACACAAATCATGCAATCATCACATACCAATCACATGTTGGACTTCATTAATAATAACATGAAATAATTAACATAACAGAGCTTGTTAATCGTTCTGTAGTTGTTAATTGTTTTTAGATTTGTTTTAGGTGCTTTCTCTGGTGCATATTTGTGGGTCCAAGGGAGAGTTGGTTTGACCAATAAAAATTGTTTTGTTCATTCCTTACATGCTTTTACTTGGAGGAAGTGATGTTCAATCTAGCACTGATAGATAATTTAAATTCCCTTTTGCTTGATTTGGTTATTTTATTTTATTTTTCTCTTTCTTAGACCTTTTGACCTTGGAGAGTGAGATGAGAAAACCATTCTCTTGGCATGCAATAATTTTCGTTTTTACGACTAGAAGAGAAGAATACTGGATTTTGTTTCTTATATTAGTTAGAATTAGAAATAGATAAGGAAATATTTTGAGAATCAAAACGGAAAGGGTAGTGTAGGCATTTACATAAACCATTTTAGGGTTAGTAGATTTATCAATATGTTTATAAAAATTGTTGTGGGGAGAGATTGACTTTCCAACCTATCAACTAGTGTCCAGAATTTGAAGCTTAACAAACAATGATGTTCTAAACATCATTTTGAGTTTATTTAAGCTTCCATATCACAGAACATTTGTTGTTTTTAGTTAAATTTTTTTATTTGGCCAAGTGACTTGGGAAAATGCTCTTGAAGCAATTCCAAGATCACATTTGAACATGATAATAGCTTAATTTCATGCATTAATGTGAAAGTGTGTCAAGGGACTCCAAGTGTCACTTGCACTTACACTTAAGGTCGTCTAGCATTTACGTTTTGACATCTTTATTAAAGGAAGTGAAAGTGTGTCAAAGCTTTGTTTGAATTTCTTGAATGACTTTTGTGTTTTAAGTCTCTGTGATATATAGGACAACATAACATTTAGTTAAACCTTCTTTTGGTTTTAGGAGCATTTCATTTTGCATTTGAAAAATATTTTGGAAGATTTCTACCTAGAAGCTTAGGTAAAGAAAATATAAGGAAACTCTAACAATGAAGGATTTGGTTTTTAAGCTTGTCCATTTGTGACTCACCTCTCCTTCATGGGAGCTACTTGGAATAACTTTGCCTGTAGATTCTCTTTAGAAATCCTTCACCAAAAACAAAGAAAGTTTGTGAACATCTCTTTCACTAATCACTTGTGCAAGTTTTTGAAAACTTTGTGAAAACCATTTCTAAATACTTCACAAGCATGAGCCAATCTAGTGTCCAAGGCTAATAATGAAAGCTTATAATTAAGAGAAGAATTTGAACAAAAGTTACAACAAAGGGACAAAAAAATTAGTGAGTTCAAAGATATGATTGGTCAACTTTTGATCAATCAAAACAAAGGCAAAAAGAAAGAAGGGTCTTCACATAGAAGAAGAGAATACCTTGGAGAAACATCCTCTCCACCTAATGAGCTTGATCATGATAGTAGTCATCACAATGATGATCACTATCAGTCACCCTAAGGAGAAACCATAGATATAGAGAACATCACCAAAGGGAACCTAAGATTGATCTTCCTCCCTTCCATGGAAAAGATGACGTGGAAGAATATTTGGAATGGGAGATGAAAGTTGAGCAATTGTTTGAGTGTCACCAAATAGATTATGAGGGGAGAATGATTATAGCCTCTTTGAGCTTTCAAGGCTATGTATTATATTAATGGACTGCCTTAGTAAAAGACCTGAGATTAAGACACCTACCTTCCATTAGGTATTGGAATGAGTTGAGGTTTACCTTAAGAAGAAGGCATCTACCAGCATACTATGATAGGGAGTTAATGGATAAGCTTCATAAACTCCAATAAAGAGAAGACTTTGAGTTTGGTGAGTAGTGTCGTAACCATAGAAGTTGTCCAACCACAAGCTTTAAAAATTTCCAAAAATCTTTTGCTTGGACAACCTCATTTGCCACATATAAAAAAACTAACAACTCATTCATTGATTGTTGACCTGGATACTGTGTCGTTAATGATTTAGACTTCGTTAGGGAAAATGACCAAATTAAACAAAAATTACAAAATTAGGGATGACATTGAACATTCGAAAAAAATGAGTCTCACATTGAACAAAGTTAACGAATATAGGGACCAAAAATGATATTAAGCCTTACAAGTATTATTTGGTTAACTTAGGTAAAATGTATACATTAGGGTCAACCATACAAATGAAACCATTACAACTTATATGATGAGGGTGGTGGTTGTAGATGTTCAAGATGCTACTACTCGAGTCCCTATGCCCACTCAGAAGATTCAGATAGTAGGGCAAGCCCATGAAAATTTTATCCTTTGGCCAATTAGATTATCAAAACCAATTGTGAAAAGGAGGTAATTATTTTAATTATGCACTTTATTATTTTTATTCGTAATTTTATACTAGTCTTATATAAGTTTTTAAATATGTATACCAGGTTGAAGCACAAGGAAAGGAAGAAGTGAATGACTCGCTACCACAACCGCCATAGTCACCATAGTTGCCACAACAAACAATTCTAGAACAACTTGGTGTGTTGACAACGAAGATATCCCTTTCTCCTATAGAGTTATAAATGTCTCTTGAAGTCATAAACAAGACAACTTTTCTCTCTTTCTTTATATGTAAAAGAGATGTTTTTTAAGTTCTCTGTGACACTGATATGTTATGTATATTAGTATTACAACTTTGGTTGTTGTAAGTAAATTTTTACTTTAATGAAGTTTAAATATATTCAATACATTATTCTAACATTATTCATATTCAATGTTTAAGGTATTTCCATCGATTAAGCATTGAGAGAAAGAATGATCCAATTTATGGATTTATTGACCCTATTATCATTTAAGGAGTTGGGAATAAAGGTTAAGAGGTCCAAAAATACCTCTTAGAGGCCTATGAAAAGAAAAAAAAAACAAGTCTACTTAGCACCTTATTTGCAACAATAAGTATGTTTTTTTTATTAATAAAATTATATTCAAGTAACTCTTATTTTACATTATTATTGTTTGAATCTTCAAGGGTTATTGCAATTACTAGTAATTCTTCATATGCAATTTTTTATGTTCATTACATAAGAAACCTCACACTTTGGCAATTAAAAGTAATATCGTAAGTTTTTTAAAAAATTATTTTTTGTGTAAACATAATTTAATTTTAGTAAGTTTCATAATAGGCACTCATTTCAATGTACATTTAACTTTACATAGTGGTTGAGGCTTATTCAAGGTTGTAGAGAACACATATCGCCTCTAGAAAGAAATTCTAGTTCATTGTACCAATTATTTGTAGTTAATCTTTCAGACTATTAAAATACAATTATAGAATTTATGATACTTTATGAATTGAACTTGTAGTGCTTGTGTCAACTAGGGAGTTTTGAGTGTGAATATTATGTCATGAGGCACATGCAGATTGTCATATCCGCAAATGTTGTTGACTCATGAAATTTGGTAATGTGAATATTTTATAATTAACATCTTAAGCCATTATAATATAACTTGACTCAAACTGTACCATATATATATATATATATATATATATATATATATATATATATATATATATATATATATATATATATATATATATATATTAGGTAACGCGTCATTAATAGAGCAAAAGGTCCTAAAGGATGTTCGGGAGCAATGAGTTGCATTTATTTTAAGTGTTTATAGATGATGTTAGGTAAATATTATATGTATTCATTATACATTGATGTTAAGGAGTATTATTTGATGTGTAAATGGTATGAATTATATTGATTATTTTGTTCCTTGTATATATATTTGGACTGTATTATGAGATTAAATTTTATGTTGGGGTGTGTGGATGATAACACATACATATCTGGTATTGAAAAGAAAGTCACTAGTGCATAATTGGCTTTTAATATCACCCCTTAAACGTCAGTTAAGCAAGGGCCCAACGTAAATGAATGACCGGTGGCATTTTCGTAAATAAGTTGACAATATAGAAGTCAGTTCAGAGGGGCACCGACGTCTATAATATTATAGACATCAGGACCCCTACTAACTGACGTCTCTATGTCTGACAAGTAGGTGAAAAGTCATTTCTTTCCGCCATATAAACATTAGTTATGAGGGGCATCGACGTCCATAATTATAGACGTCGGGGTCCCTCATAACTGACGTCTATATATCTGACAGGTAGGTGAAAAGTCATTTCTTTCCGCCATCTAAACGTTTGATCCTACCACCCCGACGTCTATATGCGATTATAGACGTCTGTTCACCCTACACCCGACGTCTATAAATACCACGAATATTAATTTTTAAATCGAATGGACGTCACATTAGTGAGGTCCCCGACGTATATTTGAGAATAGACATCAGTCTCTGGGGAAACCGACGTCTGATTTCCTATTAAATAAGACATTGCGAACAACAGTTACGCGCCCTTCATCGTCTTCCTTTGCCTCTTCTCTCCGCGGCATTGCATTTCCATGTGCGTTTGATCTCTTTTGAACCGTTTAAACTTACGTTTACTCCGATTAAAGTAATCTTTGATGTATTATCTTTCGTTTGAACCGATTAAAATGAGTTTTCGTTGTGCTTTTGTGTGGTTTTTCTCGTGTCTTTGGGTAGCGTAGTGCACCTTCTCCCTTTGCTAGCTTCCTCGTAAGGAAAGCTTGCGTCTTTTGGATCTCTTATGACATTTCAACCTGAAGCCAAACTTTGGTCCTTGCCTAGTTTTCATGTCACCGTATTCTTTTTCTTTGACGGTTGGAATGAAACTAGGCAACAACCTAGGTTCAGTTTTTGGTTAAAATGCCATAACAGATGCAAAAGACGCAATTTTTTCTTACGAAGAAGCTAGCAAAGGGAGGAGGTGCTACTACTTACCCAAAAACACGAGCGAAACTGCATTAAAACACAACAAAAACCTAGTAGACATCAGGTAATGCCATGTCCGACGTCTATAGTGCCCTTAGATGTCGGTTCGTGCCATGTCCGACGTCTTTTTAGACATCAGACATGACATTTAACTGACGTCTATAACAACGTCGGACCTGCAGGGTCCGACATCCCATTAACGTCACCCATAAAGACGTCGGGTATGGATGTGACGTTAAAAGCCCAAAATAACAAACGTCTAAACCCTTTCTGCACTAGTGAATACCATTTTTTTATACCGGTTAATGTTAGAATCGATATAGAAAGTGACTTTTTATACCGTTTATAACATTAATTAGTATACAAGTTTACATTTTTTTATAGCGGTTAAAGTCATAACTAGCATAAAAAAATCACCTTTTAAATTGGTTGTAGCCCTAACTAGTATGAAAAGTTTGGATCATATATAGATTTATACCTTTCTTAGAAATTTTTTTATAATGATTTCAAAATCGATAAAAAGTGGAGTTTTTATACCAATTACAGAACAAATATAAATAGTCGATTACTTTCTATACTCTTTGCTTTTATATTGGTTCGAAAAAACCAGTATAATTTTTTTTTAATTGGTATAAAAGGGTTTTTCTAATATAGTATTAATCTTGAAAATAAAATAATATATTTTGAAAATATTATTTAATTTATTATTATATCATGATATATTATATCATAATATTTTATAAATATAACAAAATCTAATAAATATTTGAAAAGACTTAATTAGTAATTTGTTATGTATATTTGGATCTATAATGAACTTTAATCCCTATATTTATTTATTAAATAGAATCAATTTACTTCTTTATCTTATATTGATGAAATTACTAAAAGCTTATTTTATTAACACTTCTTGGAATATTGCGTATAGAAATTATGAAATAGAATAAAGAGAAAATTGAAAAATGGATTAGAGATGAAATAAAAGAAAAGTTGTAGGTAATATAGTTGAAGATTACGATGAGATGGTAATGTATATAATTTTGTGAGCATTGAGAATTTTAAATTTATTAAAAAGAGAAATAATATTTAATGAGATGGCATGTAAAAGGGAGAGTAAACGGTGATGTTAACCATGGAAAAGAGGGTGTACGGGGTTTTTGCTTAGGAAAATGTTTTGTTAACACCATTTCTTTGACACAAATTTGACACCTGCCACGTGACGTCAATCTATTGCATTATTTCACAAACGTTTTTAAAAAATCTGAGGAGGGTATAATTGGAAATGTCATTATATGAAATATCATTTTGGCGGTTTCATTTTTCTTCTTTGGTTCACTTTTCCCTTCACTTTCCTGTGTCTCTCATTCGCTTGAACTCTCTCATTCGCCTCGTCTCTCCCATTGCCATCGTCTGGAATCGCTTTATCTCACCGAAACTTCTCTGGTTCATTTTCCCGTTCACTTTCCCGTCTCTCCCATTTGCTTGAACTCTCCTATTCGCCTCGTCTCTCTCATTGGGTCTCTTCCGGTGTCGCATTGTCTCACTTGTCTTGGTAAGTAAAAAATGTCGAACCTACTTTTTTTTTTTGATATTTTTTTGTTTGTGTTTTTTGTGAACCCTAACCGTCTTCTCCGCCAATGGTTTTTTTGTATGAAATAAGTGCACTTGCAATGGCGTCCCAAAATCCAAAGGTGAGTTAAAGTTTTGGTCTTTTATATAGTCGCATTTTTTTGGTAAGTAATAACAATGTTTTCGTAATCTTTTGTAGTGGCGGGTTCGAATCTCTATGGATTCATCAACCATTGTTGAAATGAATCGTTTGTTGAGAGATGTCCATGTACAACGAATTGCGATGACACCATTTAGGTGGTGTTTGGACCTACGTGAGGCTTTGGAGGTTAACTGTGAGTTATTGAAGGTTATGGTATGTAGGTGGGTCGGGCATGATGTTAGCTTTAGGGTCAGTCATCAATTGGTTCCATTTACAGTTTTGGATGTTTTCATGACCACTGGTTTGGACATAGGTGGTTTAGAAATCTCCTTTGATGAATTTATAGTTGGTTTGGTTGGAGAAATGTTTAATAAAAAAAGCACAACTTTGAAGGATTTGGTTGACATGTTTAATGTCATTGTGTTGGACGAAAACATAGACGTTGATGTTGTGTGTAGGTTGTATATATTTGTGTGTTTGGTTGTTTTTCTCTTTCCTAGGAAGTCTAAGATTGTTGCTAACATGCCTCAAAAGTCTTACAATTGGAATATTTTCATTTCAGGAGGAATTGCTTGCAATTAGAAAGCAATACGTATGTGATTGGATCCTGGACGACGAGAACATAAGACTACTGGATGCGCTAGAGGTGTATGGATTGTTGTAGGATAGTTCTCCAGTGTAAAAATGTAGTGTAATGTAGTTTGTTTTGATAGGAATATGGATTTCTACCAATTGGTTTATGTACACATTGAAAGATACAATAATGTATATGAAGAAACTTTAATTTTGATATATATGAAGTGATTGTACAAATATTGATTTCAAGGTTGTCTATGTGCAATGTACAAATGTTTGTTGATTGATGAATGATGTCAAGGTTTGTTTATGTGCAATATTACTCTGTTGTGGTCCCCTACGTTATCACGGGTGACTCCCTCAGTTCAACAGGATGTCCAATATGTAAATCAGACACGTGTAATCGATTACATCCTATTTGTCATCGATTACAAGGTAGATTTTTGCAGCATACATAGCACAACTTCACTTTTGTGAATAATCTCAACATGGGTCCTCTCTCCCTCAATGATGGGGGACCCAAAACATTAGCTTCAAGCATATCCTCACTCAACAACATCAAATTACAATTAAAAGTACTGGATTTGGGTAAAAACACAATGTTATTCTGCTGTGGTCCCCTGCGTTATCACTGGTGGCTCCCTCAGTTCAACATGTCCAATATGTAAATCAGACACGCGTAATCGATTAGATCCTATTGGTAATCGATTACAAGACAGTTTTGTGCAGCATACATAGCACAACTTCACTTCTGTGAATAATCTCAACATGGGTGCTTTCTCCCTCAATGATGGGGGACCAAAAACATTAGCTTCAAGGATATCCTCACTCAACAACATCAAATTACAATTAAAAGTACTGGATTTGGGTCAAAACACAATGCTACTCAGCTATGGTCCCCTGCGTTATCACTGGTGGCTCCCTTAGTTCAACAGGATGTCCAATATGTAAATCAGACACGCGTAATCGGTTACATCCTATTTGTAATCGATTACAAGGCATATTTTTGTAGCATACATAGCACAACTTCACTTCTGTGAATAATCTCAACATGGGTGCTCTCTCCCTCAATGATGGGGGACCCAAAACATTAGCTTCAAGCATATCCTCACTCAACAACATCAAATTACAATTAAAAGTACTGGATTTGGGTCAAAACACAATGTTACTCAGCTGTGGTCTCCTGCGTTATCACTGGTGGCTCCCTCAGTTCAACAGGATGTTCAATATGTAAATCAGACACGCGTAATCGATTACATCCTATTTGTAATCGATTACAAGGCAGATTTTGCAGCATACATAGCACAACTTCACTTCTGTGAATAATCTCAACATGGGAGCTCTCTCCCTCAATGATGGGGACCCAAAACATTAGCTTCAAGCATATCCTCAATCAACAACATCAAATTACAATTAAAAGTACTGGATTTGGGTTAAAACACAATGTTACTCAACTGTGGTCCCCTGCATTATCACTGGTGGCTCCCTCAGTTCAACAGGATGTCCAATATGTAAATCAGACACACGTAATCGATTGCATCCTATTTGTAATCGATTACAAGGCAGATTTTTGCAGCATACATAGCACAACTTCACTTCTGTGAATAATCTCAACATGGGTGCTCTCTCTCTCAATGATGTGGGACCCAAAACATTAGCTTCAAGCATATCCTCACTCAACAACATCAAATTACAATTAAAAGTACTGGATTTGGGTCAAAACACAATGCTACTTAGCTGTGGTCCCTTGCGTTATTACTAGTGGCTCCCTCAGTTCAACAGGATGTCCAATATGTAAATCAGACACGCGTAATCGATTATATCCTATTTGTAATCGATTACAAGGCAGATTTTTGCAGCATATATAGTACAACTTCACTAGATTCAATAATCTAAACATGGGTGCTCTCTCCCTCCATCATGGGGAACCCAAAACATTAGCTTCAACCCAATCCTCACTCAAAAACACAAACATTAATTCATTCTTGTCTCACAAACATTATCACTTCCAAATCAATTTATAAAGCACTTCAATAACATAGACATTTAAATTGCAGTTATGAATTAGATAAATACATGGAACCAAACATGCATCTTCTATATATATTCAACCAAATAGGTTTCACTACAACATCAATCAAGTTCTTGTCCTATTCTAAAACCAATAGAATAATCACTCATTTTTCTTTCTAGGTCCTGCATTTCCGGTGTATGGTGTCTTAAGTGCTTGGCTCTTGTAACGCCTTCTTAATCTAATTTTGACATACGTCTTCAAATGTGATTGGTTGTTTGACATTCCACCCGGTGTGTTCTTCGCAATTCCACCTTCTGCGATGTTCGACGTTCCATCCAAAGGAAATAACCAAAAGGAAATAACGAACGGTCGACTGTATATAGAAAACAACACAATGGTAAACACCAAAGGAAATAACCAAAAAACTAAAAGTGGTCGAAGAATCCATAAGAAATCCAACACACAAACGAAAACCCCTATACTCAAACCACAACATCAACGGAAACCAACACCAAACACAAAACCTAATACCCAAACCGACAAGAAAATGGTCGAAGAACGCATTTACCTTGCTCCAACCACGTTGCTATCCGGAACTTCCCATTTCGACAAGGACAACGAAAACAAAATGCGAGAACGAACCAGAGAAGGAAAACGAGAACGAACCAGAGAAGGAAAACGCAGGAGATGTCAAAATGTGAAAGAGACGAAATCTGAGAGAGACAAAATCTGAAAGAGAAAACGTAATGAAAGAAGAGAAGGACATAATTGGAATGTAAAATTTTTGAAACCCTATTTATTTTTTCAGTCAGATTTTTTGCAAAAAAAAAGAAAACGAATCAATTGCACGTTAACAACTGTCACTGTCAAAAGTGTGTCAAAACATGTGTGTAAAAATAACGGACCTTTTCCTTATGATAAATCGTCAGAAAGAAGACGGTATTTATAATTGAAGAGTATGATAGAGAACCCCAAATTGGCAAAATCGAATCGTTGAAATGACAAAGCAGAACTGACTACTCCGCACAAAACTTACCCACCTTCTCACTCCAATACATATGGACTAGATTCTCTCTTTTCCCGTAGTGAAACCAAATCCACAAGCTCATCCTTTTCATCACTCCTCTCATATTAGAGGGTCACACCAAAACCGGATCAACTACTCTCATAAACACAACAATCATCAATCTTTTCTTCCCATGTGAATAAACAACGCACCACACAACCACCAAGAACACACTTCCGCCATGAGCCAGTGCGTTCCCAGCTGGGACGTCGACGACAACCCACCACCCCCAAGACTCTCCCTTCGCTCCAACTCCAATTCCACTGCTCCTGATGTCCCCATGTTAGTTCTCTTCTTTTCTTTATCTCTCTCATTCAAGACACTCTTCTCTTCCTTAATCTTCAACGGAACATTTTCCGATCAACCCAAACTTCTTTTATTAGTAGGCCTTTTTTAGAGGTGCCAAAGGAGTCAACATAACTGTGTCCAACATACTATACTCCTTATAGAAACATTTATTAATTAAAATAACTAAATAGAAGAGATTGGCTGTAAAAACCTTTTATTTTTTATGCTAGTTCGGAGGTACTAATGATTGTTGTTAGGGTGATTTGATGAATTCAGGTTAGACTACGAGGTTGCGGAGCTGACTTGGGAAAATGGGCAACTTTCTATGCATGGCTTAGGGCTACCGCGTGTGCCGGTGAAGCTCCCCACAATCGCCGCCAATAAGTACACATGGGAGAAGCCTCGCGCCGGTGGCACCTTGGAGTCCATAGTGAACCAAGCCACGAGCTTACCACACCGTGGAAAGCCAACGCTGAACGGCGACGGCGGCATGTACGGGAACTTCCTGGTGCCGTGGCTAGACCCTCACGCCGCGACGGCGAACACGGTGACGATGGACGCATTGGTGCCGTGCTCGAAGCGGGAGCAGAGCAAGCAGGGCATGGAGTCCGTCCCCAGTACGTGCATGGTGGGGTGCTCCACACGTGTGGGGTCGTGCTGCGGCAACCACGGTGCGAAGGGACAAGAGATGAGTGGGAGGGATCAGAGCGTGAGTGGCAGTGCCACGTTCGGGAGGGATAGCAAGCACGTGACCCTTGACACGTGCGACAGAGAACATGGTGTGGCTTTCACTTCCACCTCTATCAACTCTCTCGACAACACCAGCTCCGCTAAGCACTGCACCAAGACCACCACCGTCGACGACCACGATTCTGTTTCCCACAGTAAACCAGTGGTAACCAACTACTCTCTCTCCTATTTCTTCATCTTATTTCTATTTTATTTTTTTATCTGCTATTTCTTTATTATTATTTTCCTTCAACAATCCTATCAACCGAAAATAAAATCAACCTTTATAGTCAATTTCTAATGATTTTTCTAAGAACTGTACAAAGTCTAATTTCTAATTTTTGTAGCTCATGCGCATTTATTTGTCTATTTATCTTTTATATCTATATATTGCGTATGCCACACTTGTATTTTTTTTTTCTCTACACGTATGTATGATATACCTTTTTTTTTATATTTAATGACAATCGTATACCTTTATTTTATTTTAAAATTTCCTTTTCTTTAACAGTATTTCTCTTTGGTTCCTAAAAGAAATATAAAACATAATTTTTCTTAGATTTTATTTTTTCCGGAAAAATTCTCAATGATAATATTTTAAATTTCAGTCCCTTTTGCAGAAATATTACGCTCGCAATTTCGATAATTTCAGACTTATTGTAAAAGGATAGTATTTTTATTCATTTATTTTTACCAAGTTATGTATTACTAACCTCTCCTAAGTATAAGAAAAAGTGCGTAAAATGTTTTTTGTAAGTTACATTAGTTTTATGGTGAATTTGTAAAGGGTGAAAACGGGGAGGACGAGAAGAAAAAGAGTGGAAATGGAAAATCGTCGGTGTCTACTAAAAGGAGCAGAGCTGCGGCTATACACAACCAATCTGAAAGGGTAAACGTTGAATCACGTTTGCAAGTTGCTATAATGATATTATGAGAACAAAATCTAGAATTTGTTATTCATTGGTTCATTTTTGCATTGGCTTTTCAGAAAAGGAGGGATAAGATTAACCAAAGAATGAAGACATTGCAAAAGTTGGTCCCAAATTCCAGCAAGGTATATAGCATAGTTGCAACTAGTGGGGTGGGGTTTTTCTGAGCTAATCATGATATTGTTTTGTTTTAACTTTTTTTTTTCAAGTATATTGTCATCGAAATCGTGATATTGTGTATGTGGTATCTGAGCCAATTATTTAGTATCTACTGGTCCCAAATCTGTGAGAGAAACAGATGCTATATACTGACATAACATATTTCTTTGCCATTTTCACTTTCCTAGGGTTCAAAGTAGCGGTCCCGTGAGGATTCGATAGCCACTATAAATACCATTTCACACTGGATCTCTCTCATGTTTTTGCTTTCCATGCTTCTTCCCAGTAACTAAATAAATTAATTTTATCAATTTCACGTATAAACTACATTTTAATTTTAATTGGTAAACTAGTTTTTTATTTCTATCCAAGGCCTAAATGATACGTGGCCCTACCTCTCAAGATTTTTTTCTCTTTTCTAAAAGTCATACATAATACTATTAATTATTGTTGTTATTAATATTAATATTTATTATTTTAACCTGATTTTCAGCTCATAGATCTTTTTTTATTTACCTCGATGCACGTACTTTTATTTTAATATATATGATATGTTTTTTGTTTATTTATGGTACTGTCCTTGTAGATAAGGTATCTACTTTCACGGCATTTATCATACATTTCAAGTAAAATTTAAATGTTGAAATTCTTTACCTTTGTCCCTTTACAAATGGTCCAGCCATTATTGGTAAAATTCCAAAACTAATAAGTACTAAAAATGTCTTAACATGTTATGTCATCAATTTAGTTAGTTTAACACTTATATAGCTATACCTGATACACTAAAAAAATTACATGATCAGTATTCTCTTTGATAAAAGAAAAACAGACTCTAAGTTGTTTAGACAGTGACCATCGTGCTCTTGATGTTTTTCAATCATACATGGCTGTGAGAGTGGGAATTTTAGGGTGGTATGTGCAGTTATAGAGTCCACAAGAAGTCCAATTACTTGTTTTCATGCTCTGACAGGAGGCTGTTTGGTGAAGAGGCACCCAACTGCTCCCACAGGAAACCCTTTCCAGTGGTAGGCCCTCATGTCAATTATACAATAAACACTAAAACAACAAACATTTTCCACCAAAAACATACAAATCAAAGCCAAAGACGAGGGAGAAAGACAAAGAAAAAGAACCCACACTTAACCATATCATATATAGACAAGGGAAAAGAAAGAAACACGCAATAGATTGATTATATAGTTAACTACTTTTGCGTGGCTTGCTATATGGAATTTCGTATGTGTTAGACACTAATTATGTATTATGGTTTACATATACATATATAGACAAGAATTTTCTTTAACTAATGCAGACTGATAAAGCTTCAATGTTGGATGAGGTGATAGAATATTTGAAGCAGTTGCAAGCACAGGTGCAGATGATGAATAGAATCAACACGTCATCGATGATGCTGCCATTGACCATGCAACAACAGCTTCAAATGTCTATGATGTCTCCGATGGGCATGGGATTAGGGATGGGAATGGGGATGGGGATGGGGATGGGGATGGACATGAACTCCATGAATCGTGCTAACATCCCTGCCATCCCTCCAGTCCTTCACCCTTCTGCCTTCATGCCGATGGCGGCGTCATGGGATGCCACTGCCGCCGGAGGTGGTGACCGATTTCAAGGGAATCCGGCCACCGTAATGCCTGATCCTCTGGCCACACTTTTTGGATGCCAATCACAGGTAAAAGATATTTCTACGAATTCTCAAACGAAGCAATAAATAAAAAATATATATTTTATAAACTTTTTTCTCTTTAACTAGTCTTTTTAATCTTCATTGTTTGATACGGAATGACATCACTCTAATGTTATGAACCTAAACTTATCCAAACCTACTGTTGATCCTACAATGATTGATGGCAACCTGGTTTTTGCTGATTTGGCTGAGTACTCAATTTGTGAGGCACGAATGATAGGTTGTAGAAATCAGTCAAATCGAATTGATTGCATCATTAATATTGGGCACTGGTATGTTAGCGCTTTGACCTCATCAATCTCCTAGATCGCAATCTTACAATGGAAATCACCCTTTTGATTATTCATTGTACCAATTGAAGAGTAGACTCTAAGTTAGAATATACTCCGTTTGGCATTTGGAAGTGTATAAATTATTTGGTTCAAGATGCTTTAAATGTTTTTAGTTATTTGATAAAACAACAATTGTTTTTGTTAAATCTGTATAAAATATAGATATAATTAATAAGATTGAATGATTATTTGCAGTCGATGAACATGGATGCCTACAGTAGACTTGCTGCGATGTATCAGCAGCTGCACCAGCCTCCAGTTTCTGGTTCCAAGAACTGAGCTAGCTTCTGGGTAGTATTCTTCTGGTGTGATAGTGTTGAGCTACAAACAAGAATGTCCATACTTATTCTTTGTGAGAATTTTAAATGGGTATATTAGCTCCAAAGCAAGCGAATAGCACTATAGATATATACACACTCTTTTCTTATTTGGGGTTAGTAATTGTTAAGATTAGGTGGCTTTCTTGGTTATTTTACCATCATATGTATGTTCATACCATCATTGCAACTTGTATAACGTCTTTTGCTATATATTTTATTGAATAACGGCTTTGGTCTGATTCACACCATATATAATAGTAACTACAATTCACATTATACCAATCAATTTGCCTATGTATATATATCAACAATTCAGATACCTAAAACCTCGAACCATTTTATTTAATATTTAAAATTGACTAAGCATTATTGTTAATTTGGTTCTAGACCATCGTAAATTTTCAAATTAATATGGTCTGTAACACTAACTACTAAATTATCTTTTTGTTTTTGTCAACAAATTGAAAAACGATAGCAGTAGTATTCTAATGAGAATTTTAATCAATTTGTTTTAGAAATAATATGAAAAACAGTATTTCGGTAAGTCAAAATAGTTTATGTATAAGGTAATTTGTAAAAACATTTTCTAGTAACTTATCTTTATTATTATTTTTAAGTTGAATGTAAGTTAATTTTAGTTTGTTAAGTCTGAAAGGGACACGTACGCTAGAATTACTAGGCAATTTCTTATTAAGAAATATGGGTGTTTACAAATAATTAATTTTCTATGGCCCATATATTTATAAAACTTTTAAAATGTATTTTGTCATTTACATTTAAAATATTTAATCTTACTTTTATTAAATTATAATTAAGACTAAATTCATCATTTTAATTGTAATTTTCTTAATTCAGATTATCTAAACCTCAACTGAAATTATTAAGTAAAATCAATTTTAGACTCATTATACAGTCTAATAAATTTTAGATAGTTTGACCGATGATGTAATTGGTTGACCTTCACCAAACAATTTAACTGACCATCTATATGCTATAAGCTTTGATGACAAGTGTTTTATATGTTTAAATGCATACATGCTAATTTAAACATCCTAACATAACATGTATTGTATAGTTAAAGAATAAGCAAGCTTACACACTCATTTTGTCATTTGTATGAGTTTATACTCTATTCAAGATAGATAGGATTAGCCAACTCATGTTGCCTTCTAACGAATTCAATAAGAATTTTACTTATATTAACACTTATCAAAATCTGTAAAAGTGTTAAAACAATAAAATATCAGTGGTATAGACAAAATATAGAAAAATAAATATGTGTAAACAAGTTGATTCTCCAACTCTTTCATGGTTAAGTTCTTTATTGGTTATCGTAGGATTATCATTAATTTAATTTCTAAACAAATCTTAAATTTATTAATGAAGCATTGATTGATTTTTTAAGTCTCTCATTCATTGCATCGTCTACGAGTAAGATTCTATTTTTACTTTACATGTTTCATCATATACATGTGAATTCTTATTCTAGTATTTTACCTTTTAAATTAGGCAAACAAATAAACATGTTTGAATTAACCAAACAAACATCAACTAATTTAGTTTCTAATTTATACTTGACTCATTCAAACGTCCATGAATGAAGCATTATTTACACCTTACATGTTCCAACATCTACATGTGAAGTTTTACTCTTTTACTTAAACAAAAATAAAAATTGACAAGTGTAACACTCCAATTTTTCGCTTACTGAAATATATAACTAACACAAATTACATAATTAAAATAAAACTTTATTCATCTCTTATTTTAATCTCAATAAAAAAAATAACCATTTTTACAAACATAGACTTTTTGAAAAGAAAAAACCTAAGACTAAAAGATTGTCTCAAACATCTCTCGATATTAACCTCTCTCTTTAGTGTTGTGCATCTTCCTCAACACATGTATGATCATTTACTATTATATAAAGATACGATCATCGCAGTCACACACAAACAAAATAAGGGTGAGCTAACATACAAACAACCAGTCTTACAATCATAATTCACAACTAAACAATATAAAAATCATATCATATCCTTCAACCAACATTCAAACCCAACCCGTGATCAGAACCTATCTCAAAATATGTTATCAAAACAACAATGCAAACACTCGTGATCTCACACACTATTTCAACACACAAATGGTCTCAATTGCAAGACATCAACTCATACAAAGCCACATGATAAACTATTTTCACAACTGTTACACCCTCTCACATAGTTTTCAACCTTTCGTTGTACAAGAACTAAGAAAATATCAGGTTCTCAACTACAACTCATGCACGTAGCAGACAACCATTCGCTCCCCACAAGAACTAGAACTTCTTAATACTCTTAGTTACGAACGAAGTTCACTTCCCACTACTCTCTTAAAGAGACTTACGAGGGAAGTTTACTAACTGTACCACATCGTAGAGTTTACCAGTCATTTGATCCTATGAATCTAAAACTCATCCTACTCACAAAGAGTCTTATGGATGGAGTCGACTCCCTTCTCGCCCAAGACGAAATCCTAAGGTTCCACTTCCCACCGCTCTACCAAAAAGTCTTATGGTGAAGTCCCATACGACTTTGGTAAGACGCATCTTTCCATCCTTTATAATGCCTCAAATACCATATACATCAACTCATTTACCAATAAAAACTATCTCACACACCACACACAAACCCCTATAAAGTTCCTACTTCAATATTATAATATATGTTGTACATTGTACACTATCTTAACCCACTCAAAGCATTTATATAACCTACAATATCTAATATTAAAACACAACATTCGTTTGCGATTCAACATAATAATAATGATAACCTACAAAAATTTGAAACATAAAATAACACATCAAAACCATGCTATGTTTAAACCAAAAATAAAAATTCCAATTTTTTAAACCAGTTGCACACATACATACGTACGTACGTACCTACATACATACACAATACATATATAATAAATTTAAATCATCACCTTGATTGTTATTCTTGTTCCAACCCTTGATACTTTTGTATGTCCTTTTAATCTATCAACTCTCAAACGACACTATCCAAAAAATTATAGTCTATTCCAAAGCCTTTACTTAAGAAAAACCCTACTCACCATTTTAGGTTTTATTTCACATTTATTACTCTTCTCTGAACCCCAAACAAACATTATTGATAGGAATTGAACTTAATACCTTTCCTATGCCAAATAAGCTATTTAATTAGTTTGATATTTTTATTCACCTCAAAAATTATAACTTAAACTTAACTCATTATTTTCATTATTCTACTTATCAAATTTTCTAAGGTCTTATATTCCTCGAATAAAATAAAAAATCATCCCTGAAAATGTATTTATCAGTGAAAAGAAAATGACATATGCTTCTCATGTATTCTTTTAATAAATCTTAAGGGAAATAATCAAAAAATAATCAATAAGGTTGAATTATCAATAAGTGTTCTAAAATAATCCTAAACACAAAAAGAATGTATAAAAATATACTATGAAATTACAAGAAAATAAACCTTGGAGGGTTAGTCTTCCATGTAGAAGATAACACAAGACACAATACAAAGTAGATACACCTAATTCTCCTCACTTGTCTATCTTCTCTTTTCCGTCTTGCAACTCACTTTATTTCTTCATTAGGCTCAGAATCTTAGCTTCTCTTAGTAATTGGAAATTCTCCAAATAAATCATGTTAACAATGTCCATAAGTTCATTAAATGATTAATCATTGTATCATCTATAAACAAGTTATGTTTTGGGTTAATCAATTTATAGGCTTTAGTTTGATTTTATTTCAAGTTACAATAAGGGCTCAATTGGAAACTTAGGCATCAACCTTTGGGAGACCCAAAGAATGCATAACTGAATGCTTTTTTAGGTGATTTTTGGTTGCCACAATTTCAGTTAGAATCAATCATTAAGTAGTGGGATCATTATTAGCTTAAACGGGATGTAATTAATGGATCTTTTGATTCTGATGGCTAAAACTTCTATATAAGTTAAACCATTTTTAATAATGAGATAAGTTGAGTTTTACTCATAAATATTAGAGTTTACTTATATTAGTGAGTGTGATTCTCCTATAAGTTGTTAAGTGATTCAAGAACCTCACTCATTGTATCAAAGAATTTTTCCATCTTTATGTTTGCCTCCCTTGGAAAGAGTGATTATTTTCCTCCACCTTTCGTATTCACCTCTTATTCTTCCTTCATCCGAATTCCAAAACTAACTTTTTTCAAGATATATCTAGTGGTCATGTCTCTTATTTTGCTTGCCCAAATTAAGTGATTCTTAAGCCTAAATTGAAGTTCAGATTTTCACCTCGTTTTGGAATCACCCCAATTGGATTTTTATAGCTTGATATAAAGACGTTTCTAAAATATTGTCCAACCTATAGTTTGAGCCACTTTCCAATCCACCATCCCACTAATTTTATAAATTTTCTACAAGGTTTTTACCCTAAAGATCCTAAGTCAACCGTTGTGTGAATGGGGTTTACGTAACGTATTTAGCTTTTGTAATGGTTAACACTATTGTCCCTGATTTCTCTCTTGTCAATGAAATAAGATTGTCTTCAATAAAGTGAAAATCTCTATTTGTGTTCTTCCTTTCTACTTTGTCTCCTATATAATTTGCATCACAATAACCTAACAAGGAAAAACTTTCTTGTCTTTTGTAATAAATATCAAGATGACCATTTCTCTTTAGGCCTCTAGGAGGGTTGGTGCATCTTCATTCAGGTGGACAAACAAAATAGAGCTCTTAGACTTTTCTTGCTAAAAATTATACTAGATCGTCTAACAAACAAACCAAAAACAACACAAAATAGATTTATACTCCTTCAGCCAAACTTGATCGTTATGTTTAGTTCTCCTTTAAAGCAATTGCCTAAGAGGCTCCACCACTCAAATGAATGATTACATAAGTACACAAAAATACTCTTGATTAATAGAGTACATAAACAAATTTTGATCATACGAGTACACTTATCACTCCTAGTTATACCGTCTTAATCTCCTCCCAAGACTAAGTCGTTAGAAAACAACAAAAGAAATAAATCTCAAAGAGAGAGTAATATAAGTTCATAGGAAAAAATTAACATAATGAAGAATTACAAAGGTTTTCACTAACCCACAAAGAATACAAAAGAGGAAAAATTAGCATGCTTAAACAATCATAGTTTTTTTTTACCGATTTTTGTGACACATTTACTGTGAATGATGAGTATATTTCCTATCATATTTAGAACACTTGATCTTATCTTTCTTTAAGAATAATCAAGCTTAAATCTAGTATTTTAATTGAGATTAATCCAAATAGGATTCATTAAGCATTGAATGAAATCATTCATTAAATCAGTTTTTAAGCCATGATAGGTAATAGACATTGTAGGTAGACAACTTGCATTAGACACTAAGTAGATATGTATAAATTATAGAGTCTAGTTTGTTGAAGTTCATTGATGACTTAATGAATTATAGTGTTGGTTTATTGATATTCCTATTGAATTCATTATTAGATATTGTGTTGACAGGGGGAGCTTAGCTTCTTTATATCTTAGTTTTTAATGATGAATGGATAAATTATTAACAATGGCTTCTTGCGCAACAAAATGACATAACAAATGTTTATATCTTTAACATGTTAGTGCTAAATGTTTGAATCCATTAAGGATAAGAGAATCAAGCTTAAAACATATTAGAAATGTAATTTTTGGTATAAATAATTGATTACATAAGTTGAATAATCAGTTAGATTTAGCCAAAACACCTAGAAAGCTAATCGATTATATAAGTTACATAAACAATTAAAACAGAGAAAAAGTCGTAATCTGTTATATAAATGATTAAAACATTTGATGATGAATTATCAAATGTTCTTTCTTGATTAATAAAATTATTACAACAATACTTAGAATCATAAAGACATTAGATCAAAATTCCATATATGAAAGAGTTTAAATTGTATAAAAGATCATATTTGCATAAATCTAATCATATTAATCGATTAAGATACAACTATAATTAGTTAAAGCACATCATAAGCAAAACAAAGCTATACTACATATGATTTAATCAATTAGAATAATAATCTATTAGATTTCGTTATAAAAGATATATATTCATCATAAAATTAGTCAAATTTAAAAGACTAAATTGTAGATATAGGATAGATATTACGCGTTGATTCACCCTAAAGTTGTGGGATTTGAGACTGTTACAATATCCCCTGCATGTAAGTTGTAACAGTGGTGGAGTTGAATTGCTGTAGTTTGGGATAAGAAGAGCTAAGTTAACCTCTCGTGTAAAATCATGTGTGTTACAAATGAGAACAGAAAGAAGAAGGTGAAGAGTGGAACTATGGACAACTTCTAAATAACATCTATGCTTACGGTATTGCATTGAAGAGACACCTAACATGGATTGTCTGGTTAAAGATCAACATATAGATGATTGAACACTCATGTGCATACTTGGAACGAAGGTTTGCCACACACATTTGTACTGGTGGTTCCCATCCCATCCCAATAATTCACTTTCATAATTTTAACATTTCCAAAACTCAAATAATTATGTACTGTGCAATCAAAGTACAAGTTGGATTTTAATGAAAAAGAGTTCTGATATATATCTTAATATAAAACAAACTATTTTTTAATATTTTTAAAATTATGACGTAATAATCCATAACTAGAATATTGGTTGATGAAAATGAATTTCAATTAATTATAAAATCACACACCGTTTTCATTTTTTTATATAGCATATAATATAATGTATATATACATATATATATATATATATATATATACATATATATATATATATATATATATATTATAGTTATTGACGGGATGATTCATGTTAAAGGTAAAATTCGATAAATTAAATATTTTATATGAGTATCAGGTGGTTAATTAGTCAGAGCCTGTTGGAATTGAGTAAAAAGACTCATGAACAAGTTTTCCGTAATGTGAATTATTAATTGTTTGCATTAAAAATGTGTAAGTTGTGATATATCCGAAATATAAATAACTAAAGAGATTATTAATTGGTATTATAATCTAAAAGAGTGAGTTGACATAGTGGTAATTTGTTGTGATAGATATTATAGATGGCTTGAAGGCCTTAGACCCGAACCTGGGAGGTAAAAAAAGGGTGGTTTTTATTTTATATGTTCTGATTGGACAATGATAAAAGGAATGTTGTGTTGATTAGAAAATGTTATTAAGTGATATGGTATAATTCGGTGTCTGAGATGAACTAGTTAAGGGGTTGTTGAAACTAGTTTAACTAAGCTAGTCGAGATGTATGTTCATGTATTCTCTGTGGTCAATTGGTTGTAGGTATGTACTTAAGTGATACTAAATGTAAGATAGAAATGAATTGCTTTCCATATTAAAAATTCTGTAGTGAATGAGTACTATGGGTGTTAAGTGATACTGATTGTACATGAAATATTCATATATAGAGATAATGAACTTGGGTAATTTTTGGTGATGTGTGGCTGTTTTAATCTGTCAAGAGATGTTTGAATGAATTATAGTTTTAAAGACTTTGAGTTAATACCGTGTATCTATTATAATGGGTGATATGGCTGTGCATATAGTCATATGTTTCTTGGAATGTGTTTCTTGATGGTGTATGACTATGTTAGCACTAAACTAATTCTTTGGCTTAGAGACATCATTGGGTAACATGAGAGTACTCTGTTGGAGTGATTTTGGGACTGGTTAGAGGGTAAATACCTGTGGGTGAGCCAATTGTGAGTTGTGAGATCCTTAGAGTGCTACTCTTAACTTGCCCAAGAGTAGCATTCTATTGGTATGATACGTTGGAATGAGAGAAATGTACGTATATGAGAAAAATGTTTTTGTTTCTTTTGTTTTGGTTGTGATTATAGTGGATTGAGAGGAGAGTTTACCTTTGGAGTAGTAGATAACGTAGGAATAGAAGGAGAAGAAAGTTTCTTTCATTTTGGAGTGGAACATTAACGTAAAGGCAGATGGTGTAATTAGTCTTGTGTTTTAAAAGTAGGGCAGTGGGCTCGCGCTCTTAGTGTAGTGATAAGGAAGGAAGAATTAAATTGTTTTAAGTAAATAAGTAGTTTTGGTATAAGACTTGGTAGACTTTTGCATTTACTGTTTTGCGCGAAGATAATGGTAAGTTGGTATGTAAGTTTTATTCCTTTTTGCTTGTTTGTTGAAAGTGGGACACATGTATTAGCCAAGGTGTGGTACACTTGAATTTAATTGATAATTGGACAATGAAGGGAAATACTTGAGCCTATGTAATTATGGTTCAACATTGTGAGTTTGGTTAATATCACATGTAATGTGATTATATGTTGATGAGTGATTTTGGCGGAACATGTAATGTCCCTTTGAAATGCCAATATAATTGGTATTATGTTTTGATCTAATTTATAAAAGCAAATAACAATGATGTTTAATTGTGATGAGTGAATGATAAATACATATTATCGAGAATGTGTGGATTTGTAATGTGAATATGAAATTATGTTATTTTCTTGTATTGTGGTCGGTCAAGTGTGAGTTTTTCGTACTATGCTACGATAAGATGTTGGAGTCTTGTGTAGAGACAAAGATTCGAGTGTCACTTCCTTTTGTGTTTGGAGGTGAATGTGTCTCCTAAAAGGCTATGACTCATGCTGAGTATAGTGGACAGTGCGCGTATTATCAGTGTTTTTACTCGTTAATCTTTGAGAAGTCGGGGAGATAGATCTGAAGTTGCAATGGAAGATTACTCGAATCGCCCTATTAGTGAGAACAAGTTATGACGATACAGTAGAAGAAAACGACATTGGTTCATGAATGATTTGGTTGTGATGTTAATGTTGTGATGTTAATGCTACGATGATCAATGTTGTAATGATATATGTTTATGATTTAATATTTTTGTGTTTAAAAGGTTTATTGTATACTATGTGTTATCATATTTATGGTTGTTCACTCTTGCATGTTGTGATTGTGATTTCCACCTACGGTGATCATACTCATAAAGAAGTAGATGGTATTGCAAATAAGATCGGATCGAAGTTTGACAAGAATTGAAATCTTTTATTTCAGGAATAATTATTTATATTATTTTAAAAGTTTTCAGACTTGATATTTTATTTAAAAGTAATAATCTAAAAATTTCGGACGTTTCAATAAAGTTTCAACGAATTTTTTTTAAAAGGGTTTGAAAAACAAAAATTACAGTGATATCTCAAAAATTAAGATGTTACAAAAAAATACTTTGAAAAGAATACTTGTACAAATATTTTAAATTATTTTTTATATAATTGTAAATTTGTCAAACCATAATTTTTTTAATGACATATAACATCAATCTAACATAAAATATTACATTCATATATTTTTAAAAAAATTGAAAACTACATTAATAACAAAAAAAATGAATTGAGAGATCCAATTGAATAATTTGAAAATTATTAAGACAAAGGCTTATTAAACCTTATTTTATAATTAAGTGTCCATAACAAATTTTAGAAGCTAATTTTCGCAATCGCAAGTTAGAAAAAACATGTTTGGTTATTGAATTTTAGATATAGATTTAAAAAGGTGTTTGACAAATCTGTATGTTCCTTTTCAATGTATTCTAATTCTTTCTTTTTGCTTTTAAAAGGGCCTAAGTACTTTCACCGACAACTCATCAGCAGCAAGAAGTCAGAATCTTCCATCGATAGCTAACAGTGAGTCAGGTCCATACTACAAATGCAAAGATGAGTTTGAACCTTACGAGTCATGAAACGAAACATACATGACATACGGGACAATAAAAGAATAATAATACTTAGACAATATTTTTTAATAGTATTTAAATATTATTTATATATTATTTTATAATTAATCTATAATAATATTTATAATTATTATTATTGATTTTGAAATAATTTTGAATTAATGATAGAACGATACGTAAATAATATTTAAATATTATAAAAAAAATTTCTAACTAGTTAGTGAACACCAAATGACGCAAAAAATGTCATAAGACTTTGTAGAACTGTTACCTTCACCAACTTCAAAAAAATTGAGCTTGTTCAAGATAGAATATAACATCGCTAGTTTTCGGATTCAAAACTTTATGATCAAAGTAATTGGTTGACCGTCGACTATATAGGTCGCTTTTGATTTGTACTTGTATCAAAATAATTTATAATATTAAAATATATCCTTTCTTTTTCCTAGTAGTAGCAAATATAATGTAATATAGAGTAATCAATTTTATAAGAAACAAAGGTACAAATAAATTTACCTTATTATTCATTTTATTTGATTGACAATGGTTTTAAAAATTAATTTTTAGTTATTTGACATTTTAACTTTTTATTTATATTTATTTTTCTATCTTAATATGTGTATGATATAAGAAAAAAAAAAAATATATATATATATATATATATATATATATATAGTTATATATTAAAAAAGGATGAAAACTGTATTAGGGTAGAGGAAAGAGGCTTTTTATTAAAAAGAAAAACAGTTTTATAATTTTGCTAAACTTTTTTAAAAAAAAGTTGAACCCATTTTTTAAGAATGATTCTCTTTCTAGAACTTGAATTCCTACTTCTCTCTGTCTTCTCTCTACCAAATCTCTCCACTGAACCTTTGTATTATCATTTAGGTGGTGTTCACGCGTTCCCAGAGTCGAGAGCTTCGACTTGAACCGATCAAGTGGATATTTAGCGAGTAAGTTGCTCTGCACTATTCCTTGTTGTTTAGAAACCTAGACATGCAATTTGTTGATGCATGTGTCTTCTGCTTCCTTCCTTCCAATCTCTGTTCAACCCTAGCTCTAAGAGCTGTTCTTGATCACAGTTCTGTGGTCTGTAGGATGCGGTCTCAGTTCTGTGTGACTCAGGATACTGTGCCAAGCTTTGGTATTGAGCTGTGAAGTTTCCAAGTAAGGGGAGCTATGTTATTTTGTGTTTTATAGCTTTATATATATATATATATATATATATATATAATGAACTTTGTGATATGTTGTTGATTATACTAGAATCTGGTTGATGTATGTTGAGTTTTGGTGCATTTGACTGATGAATTGTGTGCTAAAGATCTCCGAATGTGAACTGTAATTAGGTATGATGTTGTGTGTGCAAATTGAAATTTGTTGATGAGATGAAACGTATGATGTTAGTTCATAGAAGTACCTTGAGTGAATTTTAGTATTTTGAGTGAGTCTAGGGGAAGTGGGAAGGTGATTTTGAATAATTAAGGTCTAGGGTGTAATTGGACTGTTGGGGTAATGTTAGTCAGTCTATTGTGACTTGTTAAGATAATAAAATTGGTTAAAATGAGGCTCTAAATGGTAGAAGTGAAATTTGGTCCTTAGGTTGATGAATTAAGTGTTATAGATTAGAAATTGAGTTAGAACCACTTTAGAATTGTAATAGGAAGGAACTGAATCACTTAAGTGAGGTTAACTGAGAACAAAACACGAATTAAGGGCGAGGAAATGTCTTGAATTGGTAAGAGAGTGGAGGATAATGCATAAACCTGCAGAACTAGAGTTTGCAGATTATGTAGACTTACTATGCGGATTGTTTCGCATAGCGAGTCCTCCCTAGAGGGGCTCTCTGTTTTGAGCCACTCGCTATGCGAAAGTGGTGCGTTGTGTGAGTGGCTGAACAATGGTGCCCTTGCTTGATGATTCGCATAGCGAATCAGGTGCGCCATGCGACTAGTGCTGGCCTGGAGCCTCTGCCTGAAGTTATTCGCAAGGCGAGAGTCTGTGTGCGCTATGCGAAAGTCTCTGGTTTCGTTGTGCGACTTTTGTGCGCTATGCAACTAGACAAAGTAGGTTTCATCCTTTTTCTTCCTCTGTTTGGATTGATTGATATTTGTTGTCTTGTATAATTGTATGGAACTTTGAAATGGTAAGTCTATCCCTACACTCTAAGAATCGTTCATGCATAAAGAAGAACGATGTGAGTGGTGAGAGTATAGGGAGGTCCTCGTCTATAGTCTTAGAGTTTAGCTATAGATTGGTATGATGATTAACCTTGTATAGTGTTGGGGAGTGTCAATTGAACTATACAAGTGCAAAGACGACCAATAATTTGACGGTTATACAAATTCGGATAAGTCGTATTGAATACTTGATACATGGATTGAATTGTACGTCTTTATCTCTTGATAAATAAACATGATGGTACTAGTTACTTATGTTATATGATTATTATTTTTTCATCTAGCTCACCCTTGCTTCTGTGTTTATGTGTTGCTTGCGTATGCTTTTCATTTGCAATGATCATCCACTTGAATATGAGCAGATGTTGAGGAGATGCCCCTAGAGCAGGTCTTGGAAGGAGATGACATCGTTGCGTAGTTCTTTTAGGAATTCTTGATTAAGTTATGTATTTTGAAATACTCTAAACTATTTAAGTTAAATTCTGTCTTCTTTTGAGGATGAATGTAATTCCTAAGACTTATATACTAGTTAACTTCAAACTGCTCTCTTTTATTTAAATGTGGAAATCTATATTATAAGATGTGTTAAAAAAAATTGGGATGTCACATATGAGAGTTATTTTACTTTTATTTATTTATTTTATTTTGAATTGTTTTTATTTATATTTATTTTGCTTTATATTTATTACTTAATCAAATTTAAAATTTTCATATCAATCTTCAAAACATATGTATAAAGTTTAAATTATATTGTTAATCAATTTAATCCATGATATACATTTTTAAAAATTATTTTAAACATTTGTTGATTTTTAAAATAAATAAATAAATAAATAATTACTTCTTATTAAAGAATAATTTATATTTAAAATATTAACTCCTTTGCTTTTATACTATTTTTTTTTCATTCTTAATCTTATTCTTTTATAATATTAATTCTACTTTTTATACTATTTTTTTTCATTCTTAATGTTATCCTTTTATCAATTATAGTTACTTGATCATTTAATAAATTATTAAAAATAACTTATATAAAGGTATTAATTTTTTTATACTATTTTTTCATTTTCAGTTTTGTTATTATTTGGTTGGTCATTCAATAAAGTTCAATTTAGAAAAATATATTTTCCTTTTATTTCTTAAAATATTATTATTTATAAATAATATATATATATATATATATATATATATATATATCAACTACCAAAATTATTAATTTTAGAAGGAGTTTTTTTTAGCATTTCTGGAGTTTTAACCCCCAAAAAACATGTTTCTCGCGGATCAGAGAACCACTGGGAAAACCACCATTACAAAATTACCGGCGGAACTAGCAAGGGTTTCTGGAAAACTATCCCTATTTCCAAGGGTTTTGGGCAAACCGCCGGAATTAACCGGGGTTACGCTGAACCGCTCCTATTTCTAGGGGTTTCTGGAAAACTGCCGGAACTAACCAGGGTTATGTTGAACCGTCCCTATTTCCAGGGATTTTTGGAAAACCACTGGAACTAACCAGGGTTTCTGGAAACCGTCGAAAGTAACTGCGTTTGGCAACCGAAATCGCCGGAAATGCTTCAGATCATTTTTTTTTGAATCAGAATTGTACTCCATCCTCATGCTTTATCTTTTCTACACTTTCGTCCTCTCGATATGTGAAAAAATGACTCACATAACTTTCCAGTTTGTTTAATTTTGTATATCTTAGGTTTATTTGTGGAGAGAAGTGGATTCTTTGATTTTATACCATTTATAAAGGATTCACCTGATATCTGCTAATGTCTACACATGCACTTTGTTTTCCAGAAAAGAGCATTTGCATTTGAGGGCAAACGTCAAATCTCTAGGTATCTAGTCACCATCCAATGCTAGCTTGCTCTATATTCCCATTAACTCATTATATTAATTGCCTCAACATTTCTCTTTTGCTCACTTTTACTCACACAGCTAAAAGAACAACTGAAAGTAAATAAAGCACTTTTGCGTTTGATAGCTTCTTAGTTTTCTTCGAGTGTCAAGATCTAATTTTAATAGGATGTTTTCTTGTAATAAACCTGTTGGGAGAGTAGTTGGCTAAAACCAAAGTCACAGGGTGTAAAATTTGATTAAAAAAGTAGGTAAAACAGTGAGAAGTATTAAATTTGCTTGCTGAATTAAAAAATGAAGAATCTTAAGTATGACAACTAAATGATTGGCCCATAATTAGTTGTCATACATTGAATGTTTTATCAGATGGGTTTTCTGCTTGTTTCCTATCCAACAAAAGGAATCATTGGCCCATAATTAGCTTGCTCTCTTTCCTGATTTCTTCAAGAACCCAAAATTTGTCTACGATCATAATATTAAATGCAGAACATGGAAAAATGAAGTAATCGAAAAGGAAAAAGATAAAGAAAAGGAAATTTAAATTACTTACAAATATGCCTCTATATTTTGTACTTTTTATAGGCACTGAGTACATACATTCATGCACAGGCAAATTGGTTCCAGCTCCAACTCATGCAACTTAAAGATCTTTGGCCAATTAAGACCAGCTGTTTGCTTTGCACCAAAAGGAAATCAACAATAATCAACAATAATCAAAAGGAAAGCAACTTTTGGTGCCCAAAAGGGTCGTATCGTAGGGATATTTTACTAATTAAGTCCGATAATTAATATCATTTCTCAATATAAATCAGCTCTGCAATGTCTGCAATGTCTAAGCTTCTTCTTTTTCGTTACATCCATCATGTGGCACACTTCCTTGATCAGATACCTACAATATAACATAATTGTTAGTCAATTATATATTTTAAAAAAGATCATACATATAAATTTAACAATTATTACCGATGGTTGAAATGTAGCAGCAAGTTGTGAAGGTAATTGACCCGAATAATTTTGCAACAATAATGATATTACTGTCTTCATTTCATTGACTTGTGCTATCAATGAAGATACTTGTAACAAAAGAAATTATTGAAAAAGTAAGAAAAATGATATCTAAGAAGTTAATCATAAAAAGAACAAACCAAATAATTGATAAAATATTGATTAACCTTAGTTTCTAATTCAACAACATTAGAAGCAGAAGCTGAATATGATCCCCTATGAGAACCAGCATGGACTCCAAAGACTTTAGATGGACAAGGACCCAAACCTAAACCGCGAACGCGTCCACAATGCTCTTTGATTCCTAAAGCATGAGCTAATGAATCTGAAGTGGATATTTCTTGTGATTGAGACGATGATAATGTAGATTCATATGCTTCAATATTTTCCTACATACAATGTTTAATAAATTAGTGAAATCATCTCTAAATCAGATAAAACAATTCACCCAACAGTAAAAGACCTGTGTTCTGAGACATCTTGGGTTGTATTCTGCCACATTGGCAGACCATTGTATTCATAATAAAATCATTCAAGAACCTGTCTTGGATTTTTCTGAGCTATTGGGTTCCTATCAGTGATGTTCCTAGAGCTGTATATTAAAAATGTGTTACAACTTCCACACTCTAAGATGTTCAATTCTAAGTGTGAGCGGTACGTGTTGAGATCTTACATCAACTGCACGTATGGTTAAAGTAGACCTTAAAAAGGCCCAATACATTTGCTGTTTTTTAGTGCAGTATAGGAAAAAAAGTAGTCCTACATGGCCCATCTGCTTTCCAAGTGCAATCAACCTAGCTCTTTACTTTCCTTATATAAATCTCTTTGCAAGTTTCATTGATGTATATAACCAGATTCTACCAGGTTTACAAATACAAGAAATGAAAAAACAAATTGCAATTTTCAAAAAATTTCTTGCTCTTCTTTAGATATAAAGTTCTTTTATAAACTAATTCCATGTGCCATTAAGTCCCAAAAGAATCATCACAACAATTATGCTTGTTCCGTGCCTGAATGAGAAAAGGTCTATTCAATCTCATGCACATTCCATAAATCTACTATTTCTATTACATCTGTGGTAGGAATAAAACTTACTCCAATTTGTCTTGCCTCGTCACTGACAAAAGCTCCATTGGTCATCTTATGGGTAGCTATCCAGACTTTTCCTCTACTAACTTTGTGCCCACACTCTCTTTCCTATGAAAATGGACGAATGCATAGTAAGTATGTCATAAATATAATGAGAAATAGAAAATTGAAGAACAATAACACTTCACCATTTCTTCCCTCTTCCTTGCAATGCTCTTCGAACCCCATGTGTGAGCAAGAGTTTGCTTTGTCCTATTATGTTTGTTTTTTTGGGCAATCTCCTAACATTGTCATATAAAAAGTTATTAAATTATAACAGAATTTTAAGAAAAGAATTTTAGGTTTTACCTTTGTTCTTTCATCAAGCCGGTAGTCAACAAAAGAAGCCCAATGATCTTTATTTATTCCTTCTAGAGCCATGGCAATCAATTCATCTCTATTACGTGTGCCATAATCTCTTTGTTGCCATAATTCTTGCCGAGAATCTCTCCATTTAAGATTGAGTGCTTTCAAGATGTAGTTGATTTGATTATCAGAATTGATTGCAAACTTTGTCTTCAAAATAGATTTTGAATTTGCATTACTTACTTGAATGCTTCTTTGTAATGGTATTATGAATTTACATTACTTACTTGAATGGTATTTTGAATTATATCTTCTTTGTAAGTTTTAGGAATCTTCTTCCATGTAGAATAACATATAGGGAATGCCTTGAAGTTTCTTGCAATACTCCCCAAGAATCTATTCAATAATGCGCCAGTGTCTCCAATTGGTTGATACTCATCATTCCAACGTACAATAATCCTTTCATTTTGAGGCAAATTCTAAACATAATTTGTTTTTAGATGTTTGGTAGTCATCTTGTTTTGATCATCTGTGAAGAAATAGATATGTTGAAGAAATTTGTGTCAAATACTCTTTTGTTAAACAACTTTAGCAGATATAAGTAACATAATGCAAGCATTAATATGTTGAACTTGTGTCTTACCAATGACATCAACCACCCATGCTCTCTTGGGTGTTGGTGGCCTTTCTTGTTCAACTTCCAACAAAGTATCATGATTTCCATCTTGTTCATGTTCATCTTGTAAATGAGAATTTCCTCCAACTTGAGATGGTGAATGAAGAACATCTTCATTTGACTGCACTTGATAGCAATATAGAACAACCAATCAATTTAACAGCCACAAAAAAGTAGCAAAAAACACGCATGCTATTAATTTAACAGCCACAATTTAAAACAAATTTATTCACCTACTGGACTGTAAGCTTCTACCTGTTGAACTTATATGTTAGTATGTGGCTTTGTTCTAATGTATTTGTTAAACTTATATGCATATGCATATCAAGCAACTGGCTACCACAATCTTCTCTGCTTGGGGTTTATTCAAGTGAATAGTGAAATAGCAATGGGTGCAACTATCACCCCAGTTTTTGGATATCGAAACTCTCAGTACTATATAGTTGTTACTATGAAAATGAGAGCCCTATGTGTGATGCTTTTATATTTCTACTATTGGTTCTTTATGAATTTATCTTTGTCATTCCTGAATGTCAAATCAGACTAGGAAGAAAGTTGTTATTGTCTATTTGGATAGAAATCATGAGTTGTTGAGTGCTATATTTGGTGCCACTAGATTGCACATACTAATTATTTCAAATTCCCTTTTGGATAAAATTGGAGAAGGTGAAAAGAAAGAGAAGGGTAAGAGGTAGGAAGCATCCCCTATGGTGGCACAAGAAAGAAAATGATGGGCATTGGATATTAGACATTGAAACTTTATATCAATATGGTTGTGTTATGATGACTTCTACTGCAGAGTCATCTTCAGTGTTCAACACCCAACAAAGACTTATCCTTTTTTTCTGTTCACTCTCATTGCTTTCCCTTTACATGGATATTAGGTCCCTTACAAATTTTCAGACTTTTCCTACTCATTCAACCAACATAATCAAACCAAACAAAACAAAAGGAAAACCACACCTCACCTCATTCTTATCAATCAAACCAAACAAAACAAAACCACTCATCACCAATTCATACCCATTTCCGGAATCCATGCCCACTTCTGCTGGTGACCAAATACACACCACCATTGACCTGTTCCCTTCAACATTTCACACCCATCATCACAACAAAACAACTTTCTTAATGGTGGGATTGATTCCTCTACTCTTTTCTCATCCAACAAAATGGTTAATCTTATCTTTTAAAGAGAAATTCAAAACACATTATGTCCCAATTCCAAACAAATAGAAAAAATAGACACTAATAAAACCAATCTACTGTTTAAAGTTCTGATAGAAAACTAGAAATACAGTACATTGAAAAATAGAAATACATTGAATAAATGGCACAGTAAAATAAGCATATGAAATTTCAAATGCCCAATAGTGTGAATATATGTGACAAGACTAACCTTCCCAAGGTGATTGTACAAAGATGATAGATCAGATAACAGAGAGGAACGCCCTAGAAACAACTGTAATAAATACCAAAATTTATTAGTCATTGATTTGGAATAGACATCTAAATTAAATTTCAGAACTTGTAATTTAATTACCAAATCACATGTTTCAGCAAATGCACAATATTATTATAGTTTTTAAAGACACGTAGATATGAGTTAAGTTCAGCAAGTAATTCAAGGTCTATTCATCATCAATCACATGTTTCATTCATGCATGAAATTTCATTACAGTTTTGTGGCTGATGCAAAGTATAGTAAAGTAACATATCGATGGATCTTAACAATCAATTAAAAATTGGGATAGGCCAGAAAAGTTCAATCAATCTAAAGTTAAGAATACATTTATAAATCTTACAAATGATCTAGTTGTCATGGCCAAACATTATCATATATTCTCTTTAGAAAAAGGGAATTGAAAACAATATTAGTTTAATTCTATACAACTATTGCCTTTCTGTATGATAAGATTGAAATCAAATCAGTTTAGAAAAAGTCTTGGTGTCTTTATCTTTAGTAATAATGTGCAATATCTTTCAAATTGATATTTAATCTGAGGACATAGTAGTGTCAATCTTCAATAAAAAGGAGCAGGCATTGGAAAAAAGTGGTTATCTCTCTCAGATTTCATCAATAACTTCAAATGACAAGAAAGAAAAATGTTTAATATCAAACAACTTAACAACTCATCAAGCTTAACAACTTCTAATTAATAAACAAGAATCAGACAAACATCATTGTAGGAACTATATTTATTAAATAAAGAGTTTATAATATTTGAATGGTTAACCTATTTTCAGAGAAAGGATGCAATGAATATACATAACTCATTGTGATACAAAGACACAGACATATATTTCACATTGATAACATGGCAGAAATATTAGAATCACGAACCTGAAGGAGATGATCTTTAGAAACAATGAAGATTAGGTTAGAGTGAAAAATAAAGATATAATGAATTCACCACAACTGAAAAATGAACATTGTATTAGAATTTTAGTGATAAAAATGAAGATTAGGTTAGAGTAAAAGACGAAGAAAAGGAACTAGGAAGTATTAAGAATGGAGGCTCAGGCAAGAGAAAAAGAACGCAGAGAGAATAATTTGATTGAAGAGATAAGATGAAAATATCAGGGAACATACCTCGTTGCCTCGATCTCACTGCCTCGACCTCGCCGCCTCGACCTCGCCGCCTCGACCTCGCCACCTCGACCTCGTCTCCTCGATCTCGCCGCCTCGACCAACGATCAACCCAAGTAGGGGTATAAGACCAGATTTGTGGTATAAGTACTTCCGGAAGAGACAAAACAGAGACAAACACGAACGCAGCGGGAATGATAGGGAAAGATTATGATGAACGCAACAGAAGAAATGAAAGCTTAGGAGGAAGGGATTAGCTAGGGCTTAGAGAATTAGAAACGAAGGTGTGGGAAAAGTTTTTCAGATATTAAAGATCACCGAAAAATTATTCTAAAATAAAATATATATCAGGGACGATTCTGTTAATAGTTGTCAGAATATTTTTTTAAAAAAAAAGAAAGATACATGTGATTTTAAACATAAACTTCCATGTATTGGAGTTTTCGAAAACCCCTAGAAGAAAATATCTTTTAAAATTAATAATTTTAGTAGTGTATTAACAAAACAAATTTTGTATACTGCTACATAAAAAATTCTCTCCCATATGAGTTTTTTTTTTTTCTTAATCAGCATAAATCATGATAGACATTCCTAAAAATTATTAGTAATTTTTAAAATAAATAAATAATTTTTTTAATATACTTATTATTAAAGAATAAATTATATTTAAATATTAATTTCTTTTTCTATATGCTATTTCTTTCATTCTTAATTTTACTTCTTCGTAATTTCTAATTAATTAGCTAGTTAATAAGTTGTTCATGATTAACTTATATTTAAAGTATTAATTTTTTATATTATTTTTTAATTTTTAATTTATCTTTTTATGATCTTTAATTACTTTGTCATATAATAAAAATAAATTTGAAAAAAATATCTTTTAGTTTTATGTCTTAGAATAATATTATTAAAATAATAATATAGATGTATTAATAATACAAAGTATTAACTCTGTCAAATAAAAAAATTGTCATGCAATAATTTGATCTTAAAAAAATTGTCAATAAAAAATTATATTTATCATTATTATATTAAATTATTATATAAATATTCTTATTGTTAAATATTCTTTATATTTTTATTATGTAAAAATTAAACTAATATTATTTAATAAAAAATTATCAATAAAAAATTAAACTAATATCATATAACTTTGTAATAAGGTTTTAAATAAGGATTAAGTATGTTTTTAGTTGATAAAATTGAATGCGATATTGGAATTAGTTCATGTTAAACAATATTTTAAACTGACACTTTTACATTATTATCTTTTTGAGAGTTTGATTGATTATCATTTCGTATAGTATAACTTTTATTTTTTGCACAATTTTCATAGACACTTTAACTTTGGAAATTGTTTAGTATAACAACTCGTTTAGGCTTAAGTATTTTTCTAAGATTTTCTTATGTTACTAAATTATTAGAGATTTTGAGTTTAACACTTAAGTTTTTTCTATCCTGATATTTTAGTGTTGACATTTTCATGTTCTCATTTCCTTTAATGTTGTTTTGTTAAACTTCAAAACATATGAGAGCGTTTAGGTATATTAGTCTTACGATATTATCTTAACATAATGATGTGTTATTTTTGTAAAGTTTTAAGAATCCATCACCTATAATGAATAACATAATGAGAAAGATATGATAGGAATAAACAAACACATCTTCTTGATCCATGGAATTAGGACCTACAATAGCAATTGTATTTTGATTAAAGTCTTTTATTAGTTTAGTTTTAATAATTTTAGTTTTGATATCTTTAGTTTTAGTGGTAGTTTGGATTCGTGTATAGTTTTGATTTTGAATGTATGCTTGAAACATTCAAAACTATTCTGAACGTTTTACATTTTTCAGGTTTAAAAAAATTGTTAAAAAAGAAATATTTTAAAAAAAATGCAACAATTGATGTCTCTCACTAACAAACGTCAAACACCGTCAATTTTTTATTAGAAGTTACGCTACGTCGGTATATTATGCAATCTGTTGTCACACGTTAGACTTCCTCCATAATCAATGTCCTTTGATATTTCTTTTCAATTCCAACATCAATCTGATGTATCCAACTAAGACATTAAAATATTCTCTGACCTTAAATAATATAAAAAATAATGAACGTCAAAAATAATTTTGTTATAGTCATTAAAACATTACTTAATTTGCTGTTCGACATTATTTGGGCCAACGTGATACGCCAAAAAGTTTTCGGCCCAATAAAGAAATCAACATTTAAAAGCACGCTATATTAAATATAGAATCGTAATTTAATCACTTGATAAAAAGATTAATATATATATATATATATATATATATATATATATATACTACTGCATGGAGGTTATCATTATCGTGGTTTCGGAATGTCTTTTTACCATTTGAATATCCTTTAGTAGCACAAACAGAGAGTGGAAGATCCTAGAAAAGTGAGCAAAATGTTTACCTTTGTGTAGGTAAACATTTTGACACTAATAGTAAGATGGAGGAAATTTTTTCCAACCACCTTAAAGGGTACAGTAACAATGAGAAGTATCACAAACCTTCACAGTAGCCTAATAAGGAGCATTGTGTACAAGTGGAGTCCTTAGTTCATCCTTTCATTGCCATAATGGAGATGTGCATTTAATTAGAGACTATGCATATAAAAAATATTGATCATGATGATTCCTCAAAACAAGATATAATCCAATCTCTATATCCCTTACACTACCCTATGACCATTAAATACAATTATAATGTTAATAATGTTGAAAGTCTCACATCGACTAAAAATAAAGCTAATTTATAATATATAAGTGAGGTGTAAACCTCATCTTATAAACTGATTTTATGAAATTAAATTAGGTTTAAATCTAATTTTCAATAAATAACATATAAATTTATCTTATATAAAAGATATACATTATTTACCTAAACTTTAATAAACATTTTTTATAACTTATTCTGAATAACTATTGACTCAATTTTACTTTCAACGACATATTATTTAAAGAATTTATACATTAACACCTTTTAAAAAACACACCATAAGAACTTTTTTATACTAATAAATATAAATAAATATAAACAAACATAAAAAAATAAAAAAAAATTATTATTATTTTAAAAAAAAAATGTTATTGACTATATTTTGGAAACAAAACATAAAAATATATCTTTCCTATGCTTCATAAATATATATTAAGTATTGTATATAAATTCAAATTATATTATAATATAATTACGTAAAAAAAATATTGAATCCAAGTCTATTTTAAAACAAATTTAAAAAACTCAATATTTTTAAGTCTATTTTGTAGAAAATATAGGAAGTTGAACACATAGTACACATAAATCTTCACATTTTGATTTTTACGGATTTGTTTTTGATACCATTTCAAAAGACCTCTTACCAAACTTATATCCATTTTATCTGATGTGAAACTTTGTTTATACCTAACAGAAAAATCCAATTAGAGCTATAAAAAATAAAAATGTTATCTTTATTTTATTGATTCTTTACCTATAGAAGAGTTTTATGAATGCAATACGTAGTATTTTACTTGATTAGAATTGTGGGCCTTTTGCAGCTGGAACAAGAATAGCAGAGATGTGGAGATGTGAATCTGGATTTGAATTGGCATGTAATTCTGTTGTATACCATTGATACGATTTTGAATGGGAAAACATTATCAGAGAAAATGAGAGAGAAAAGGGTAAATGATTGGAGAAGAAATAAACACTTGGATTATCAATCCATCATATGCGCAACCAAGAAATCCTGGCCTTGGATAAAATATTCTTCTTCCATCTTTCTTATTTTATGATTGAAGCATATTAAATAGCATATTATTTAAGATATCATCCATCTTTATTTATTTCTTTTCCTTTTCTCATATTCTATTCCCTCCCTTTCAGGCTCCTTCATTCTCCCTTTTCTTATTCATTCTTTCATGCTATTATACCAATTATGTAAAAGTCGAAATTGGTAATACTATCACGTGACGCGTGGTCCAAATATTCTTATGTTTATCTTCTCATGGACTATAATAAGAATGTAAAAACCTCTCTCTTTGTCATGTTATTTTTTTTTTGGGTGTTCAGTATCTAATTAAAATATATATATATTTTTCTTTAATTTTGAAACTTTCACACAATTAAAATTTTACACTTTATATAATTTGATTTTAAAATTTTAAAATAAATAAATATTTTTAAACTAATTTCATTATATTTTTTTAATAAACTAATACAGTTGACAAATTTTATCGTTTAACAAAAAAATTAATAATGTTAAATTAAAAAATTATATTTATGTTTGAAAACATAAATATATCAAAATTTAAATCATAAACGAATTCATATTTTGTATTCGAATTAAAAAGACTACAATTTAACAAAAAATAAGAGCTTATTGACTAAAATTAGACAAAAGTAAAAATATATAGATTAATTTGATTTTTTTTTTTACAAATGTTAAGGTTTAGTTCAATTTATGGATTTAGATATTCTGGACTCATTAAAATTGAATCTAACTTAAATAATTTATTTAAATATTATTATATTTGTTTTGATTTAAGAGGCCGAGATTAAGTCTACCTCCCAAAACGGTCTTCAAATTTTAAGCTTGAGTTAAAGTTCTTCCTTCATTTCATATTACTTATCGTTCGGTCGAATCGAAGTACTACATACAATGCTAAAGTTAGTGAATGTTCAAAAATATTAGCAATAAATGTGCAATCAATGTAACCAACCACCTGAATCCCACAAACCTATATTTATAGATTTCTGAATGGACTTCTGATTAGTGTTGATAACACTAGTGCAGCGAAGGGAAACGACCGCGGTTGTTTTTCCCTATACGTCGTGGTTTAAGAACCGCGACATATACAGACGCGGTAAAAAGTCTGTGACTATAGGTTGTGGTTGCAACCGCGGTCAAAAGGTCTGCGAATAGACTGCGGTTGTAGTAGGAACCGCAACCAAAACCCCTCTTTTTAAAAAAAAAAATTGTTCCACTATAGGTCGCGATTCGAACCGCGGTAAAAGACCAGGAATAGACCGCGATTCATGCGACAACTGCGGCCAAAAGTCTTTTTTAAAAAAAAAATTAAAAAACGACACACTTTCCACAACCGCGGCATATTCTCCTACAATTTTTTTAAATAGCAGGTCTGTTTTTGTGATATCCACTACCACAAAAATAGACGTGCATATCAAACACATGTTCAAATTCAATTTCAACCGATCAAACACATGTTCAAATGTATTTTAACATCACATAAAGTACAAAGTCTAATAAAATACAATCTAATAAAATACAATGTTTAAATCTAATAATTATGACCTATTATATAATCTAACTAAATATTTTGCAGCAACTTTCCTCATCAATGAAATTGGCTTCTCAGGAACTGGTGTAGTAGTCTTGAATTTCTGCACAAAACAATTGATATTAATAAGTGTATATGAGAACGAATAGGTCATAGTTAGATTTAAATATTACCGTTTCCCAGCCTCTTGTGATATGAGAACGAATAATATGGGTCATCCAATACATTACATAGTATCCGCACTCATATAACCCATTCTGTCTGTGACACTGCAATATATCATCACAGTTGTAAATAGTTAGTGAAAAACATTAAAACAAAACAACTATAAGAAAGTATGGCTTTAGCATATGTCATTGAGAGAAATCCATGCAATTTTTCTATTGTTAGCAATTGATCTCCCAATCATCATCATACTTCCTGGAATAGAACTATATATATATATATATATATATATATATATATATATATAAAGAGTTTTAGCATTCATTTATATAAAAAAGAAAGTCCAAACATTGAGGTTCTTACCAATCAACTAATTGTCTGAGATGTGTGGGAGGAGGCTTGTGCAATAAGCAGAACCACAAAGCATAACTCTCATGTATAGAAATAACCAGAAGCTTCCAATGGCGCCTGAAATTCATAATAACTTAACTATTATAATTTAAAATTACATATGGAACTTTATTATGTTAACAAAGTTCACTTACCCAGATATATAAGGCAAAAAATATATTTTCTTGCCACTTGCAAAACTTCTTATGAGATTTGTGTTGATCTGATCAAAATCATTTGATTCGTGAATAGATTGGGGATCAATGAATCCATAATCATTAGAGCGCCCCAAGTTGTTACTGATCCCACACATATACCTGAAATCAAAAATTAACTTTGATATAAGGATACTTGATATATAAATCAATTTTATATATAAATAATTGCTCATAGGCTTACATCATCCATAGTTGAATAATTGTAATATTCAACTCTTGTGTTCCCGACGCAAGCTCTCTGACATCTGAGCTATGAAGGTATAATGGGACCTTAGAGGATCTCCCAAATACATTAGCATCATGAGCCTTCAACAACTTCAACAATTCTGTAAAACTCTTATCAGTCCATCCATTGCTCGCCTTCAAATTCATGAGCCTTAACAGAGCTGACAAACGTGTGAACTTAGTTGAACCGACATACAAAGGTGTTTCCGCATCAGTTGACATCGTCTCATACACATGAACTTTGGCAAAATTTTCTGCGCCAACATCGCGGATCATGTCCTCTAATTTGTCTTCATCCGATCGATCTTCTTCTATGGTGGAATCAATAACATTTTCAGTTTGGGAGTCAGTCAGAAAGTGCATTTCTTCGCCGTGCCATATCCATGTTGTATAACATCTTAGGAAACCATCACATATAAGATGTTCTCTAATTTGGGTTGCGTTCAACTTTCTCCCATTCAAACAGTCCACACAAGGACATCTAAACTTCACTTCATCATCACTTGTACTCTCATTACGTTGTGTGCAAATTGTATAAATTCCTCTACCCCTCTCTCGTACTCAGCACTAATGCATGATAAATTAATCCAATTTCGATCCATTCCTAAATATTACAAAATTACAATAAAATAATTTTCTATATAAAATTATCAATTCAATCATAAAATTAATTCAGTCATACAATCATACAATCAATAAGCATCCAAATGATCAATTCAAACATTCAATCACACATAATTACATATATTCAACATACAAAAAATTACAAATTTACAAAAGAAAGTTTAATAAACACAATAATAGGAACCTGAGAGCATGAAAAAGGAGCCAACAACAGAGAAGATACGACTACCCGAGTTTTGGAACGCAGCAAAATCACAATACCTACACACAAAATAGACATAATAACAGATAATGTATCATGCAAAATATTTAAAATTAATAAAAATAGAACAATACACTTTCACTTACCACTTTAAATATGAATTGCTTAAAATTAAAAAATGTTTATAAATTAGAGAAAGTTGTTTATTTAAATAACTTTTTTTCAATTTATTTGTTTTCAGTATCATATTGAAATAACATATATTTTTACTTATATGTATCTTTTACCACAAAAGTGGTAACAAAAAAGCTGTGATTCTTTAGTGCGATTTACCTAATTATATTTTAATATACACATAAATTTGTAAATGATTTGTTAAAAATATGAATATGATATTAATCATAATTTAGAATTATTACTTTATGATTATGAAACAAAAACACAATATGTACAAATCATTATTATTTTAACAAGCCTTAAGAGAAAAAAAAATGTAAAAAAATATAGGAGTTGTAACTATAGATACTCCACCTCCAAACAAAAGAGCCTTTACCCTACATATTTGCTTCTCTATATACGAAACAATTCAACCTATCAAAACCAACACAGTTATCTCAAACAAACAATTCTCCCAAGTTAAGGATTAATTAACTACTAATCGCATTAGCTTTTATTTAATCACTGATTCATTCACTAACAAACAAACAAATCAGACTGGACAGGGCATTTGAATACTAATAATGGGATTGTCTAGGGGACTTCGAATGGATCTCTTGCAATTTTGGATATATTTAGAGATTTAGATAGAAAACACTTGGGACTTAAGCACTACCTCAACTTCCATTTTAGTTTTTTTTTTTTCGATTAAAGCGTCTTTAATATTTAACATAGATCATAATTTCTTCACATTCAATAAGAAGGGTGTATCAAAACCAGTGAAGCATTACTCGAAACCAGTGAAGCATATGCAAGAGACTTGAGAAGTAGATGAATCCATAGGGTGTATCAAAGCATTACTGGTTAATTACAGTAATTATTTCATTATATTTTAAACAACTTAAAAAATAAAATATAAGATTCTAACTGAATTGATAATTGGAAAAAAAAATAGAAGACGTACCACAACGGCGAGGTATAGGCGCGACAGAGAAGAAGGGGCGCGACAGAGAAAGGGCGCGGCGGAGAGGTCTCGGCATCAAAGTGGAATGGCTGACAGAGGAATGACAGGCGTCAATCTGGAATGTGGAGGCTGATGGAGGAAATTCACAGAAGAGGAATCGCTGCGGAGTCTGACGGCTTCGAGAGAGTTTCAAAAATTCGCGTGGAGAAGACGAAACTGTTCACAGTTTTTTTTAACCTATTTAAACAATACTACCGCAGTTCCCAATAAAACCGCTGTCATATAGTGGCATAGGCCACGGTTGTGCAGGGAACCGCAGCCTATTCGGTTGAAGAAAATAAATCAAAATGGCATTTTTGAAATTTTTTCAAACTATATGCCGCGGTTGAGCGCCCAACCGCATTCTATTCCCTTAAATATTTAAAATTTATTCAGATTAGGGAATAGGCCGCGGTTCCAAGAGCAACCGCGGTCTATACCCTGACGTTTCCCAACTGCCATTTAGCGAAAGACAATAGGTTGCAGGGGGAATAGGCCGCGGTTTTGTGAGCAACCGCAGCCTATTCCCCCTGTAACCTTCTGTAGGGCTGACTGGTGGGGAATGTCAGAAGGTTTCAGGGGGGAATAAGTCGCGGTTTTGTGAGCAACCTCGGCCTATTCCCCCTGCAACCCACTGACATTCCCCACGTTGTCACCCCCTGCAATAAATTGGCAGGGGAATAGGCCGCGATTGCTCAAAGAACCGCGACCTATTCCCTTGCCAATTTATTGCAGGGCTGACTGGTGGGGAATGTCACAAGGTTGCAGGGGGAATAGGTCGCGATTGCTCACAGAACCGCGGCCTATTCCCCTACCAATTTATTGTTTTTCTGACGTGGCGTCAAAGGCATAAAGTTGACTGGGGTATAGGCCGCGGTTCAACTGCGGCCTATAAGTTTGATTTATTTTCAAAATTGCCACCGTGCAGTATTATGCTGCGGTTTCTGGTGAACCGTGACATAATGTGCGTTGTAAAAAGCCTGTTTTTTACTAGTGTGGTTGCGAAAATAAAGAAATTGGTTGATGCTGTATAGTGCAGTTATGATTGGATTTTTTTGTGTGCATTTAAGTGAAGATAAAGGTTTTTTTAGTTATCCAGTGGAATTGTTTTAACTTGCACATAATTAGCATTAGAAAGTGAATTAAATTGTGGCAGAAGGAGTTTATAAACAGCTGGTTAAAGTGGCATTGAAAATAATTTTTATGGACAGAATTTTGAAGGAGGGCGGCCCTAGAAAAGGCACGATTAGAAAAGTCTTTTTACTATATATTTATTTTTCCACTGTTATTGATTACGTCGTTATGAAAAATTTAACTAAAAAATATGACAAAGTAGTTATTGTCAAATTCAAAATCTTTGATTTTGAGAAGTCCGTATCATGACAATTTGTATCGTAAATATCGGGGAAATAACATATATCACAATGGTTTGTAACATTGTCAGTCGTGAAAGTTGGTATTTTTTTCAAAAAAAACTATTTATAATTTTGTTTTAACAAAAATTTATTAAAAGTTTAAAACATGTAGCAAATTCAAACAGGTATAATAACTATTTAATCTTTGAACAAAGTTTTTAAACATTTAAAATTATAAAACAAAATTTAACTATCTAACTTCAAAATTCTTATATCTAGAAAAAAAAATATTTTGCTCATGTTTTTTTTTTTTACATAAGACAGTGTTTTTGAATCCATTTGTCGTTAAATATTGTGATCTAGTTCACCTTTTTCTTCCTCTCTTTTACTTCTTCTTTCTCAATTTTTCATTTTTTATCGATGTCCTCCTTCATTACAAAACCAAAGTGGAAAACCCAGTCCAAAAATCCAAATAGTTTTAGAAACCCATAAATTGGGAAAAATTCTCAATTTGTTCTCTAAATTTCCTTCCCTTATTCATCTTTAACAACACACCACACCTTGGCCATGCCAATCAAAGGAATTCGAACCATGGGTTTTTCTTCTTCCTTGTAAATTTTGAAACCACAACCATGACAAAACGTTGCATAATAATTGGGAAAATCCCAATTTCTAAAAGAACCATAACTTTGAAATCCAGGATTTGTGCTTCCCTTCGTCATTCCTAAACAGCTCCTTACATGTTTAACAGTAGAGGCAATCTTCCTTTGTCACATGCGGTGGTTCTATGGCCTACATTTTCGATGGTGAAGGTCTACCGCTTCTTCTTTTTCATTGGCAGATGTATTTTTTTTTGCACATCCATCTTTCTTCGTTCTGCTTTGTTGGAGTTGCAATGGAGACACGAGCTGCTCCTTCGTTTTCCTTAGCTTGTTTTTTGGCGTTCTACTTTCAAAAGGCCTAAGAATTGTAAGGGTTATACAACTTCGATATCCAAGTGACAATTTTTTCCCTTTTTTTATCGACAGATTTACTAACGGATTTATCGATAGATTTTTCTATCGATAAATAAAATGAGTTACAAATGGATTTATCAATCGATTTTTTCCTCAATAAATGAAATATATATTATCGAAAAAATGAATGATGAAAAAGTTTGTCGTTAAAATTCTTCGGTGATTAAAATTTTAAAATCTATAGTAAAATTTGTTGGTAATTCATATTTACTGACAAAAATACGTCAATAAAATTTCATCTATAACTCTATGAATTTTTGTAGTGTCTCATCCCAACCGCTATCATAACCAACTTCCACAATGGTTTCCATCCATTGGATGACGTAGTAGCCACACTTAAAGCTATTAATTTTTTTATTTCACTACACTATAGTTGTACACATTAAATAAATTGATGGCATACCTCTAAGTATGATTAAGCACATTCAAGAAGAGTTTAAATCATTTGTAAAAGGTGAGTTCAAGCTCTTATCATCATGGACCATCAATGAGTTCTTAGTAATGTAAGTTTATTTTGGGCCTTGTATTATGGGCTTAGTAGTATAAGGTTTTCCTTTAAGACTTGTATAATAGGCCAAGTACTCTAGGTTTTGATATGGACAAAGTAGTGAAAGATTTTTAGGCTTATAGATAACCTAGATTGGAGCACATTTTCTAGTTGACTTCATAGTCAACATGCGCATGGAGTGCCTTGCTCTCCAAGGTTGAGGGCTTCTTGGTCTCTAACAATTGGGAGAGTAGTGACCATGTGGCATGCTCCTAATAGAGAGAATTTCTCCTGAGTAGTTGTTATGTGTCATGCTCCTAATGGAGAGAATTTATCCTTATTAGTGACCATGTGTCATTTTCCAAATGAAGATGATTTCTCCTTAGTAGTGGCCATGTGTCATGCTTCTAATGTAGAGGAATTTACCTTGATCTCCAAGTAGAGTATTAGGATTTCGAGTAGAAAGGGTCTTGCCCGTAGGGTCCGACTAGTATTGAGTATAGCGCCCAGGTGAGCAGCGTCATATTTATTACTCATAAGTTCTTGAGGAGTAGGGGAGATAAGTCTGAAACTACAGTGCAGGAGGACTTGAATCACCCTGTTTTGGTAAAAAGGTTTGGTGTGGTGGAGTACGAGAGATGACATATGGTTTTGGAGATTGTTGGTGTTGGGGATTTGATATAAGATGACATATGGTTGTAGAGATTGTTTTGTGTTAACATGGTTTGTTTTAAGAGGAAGCATGGTTCGAAAATAACTAACTAGTATAATTTCTCTTTAAGTGGACTTTGGTTGGTATGATAGGATCATAGTATTCACTTGTTGATTAAGATAAATATGTCGTATTGACGTTTTGACGTTTATTTTGTTAGCTTACCCTTGTTTGTTTGTGTTTGTGCCATAATTGTATAACTCGTGTTGTTATACAGGAGCAAATGATCTTACAAATGTTCCAATTGATGAGTAAGGAGAGTGGTTGGGAATTTTTTTGGTTATTTTAAATGACTTTATCTAAGTTTAATGTGAGAGTTATATTTATCCAGTTGACATTTAGTAAATTAAGATTTTTATTTCGTTAGTTTTTTTATTGCCTTTCAATTTAAAATTTTCTAAAAATAAGAATGGTTTATAGCTTATTCGTGGCATCCTAAATTAAGGTGTTACAAGACATGTTTCTTAATAGGTTTTAATATTCATATCTCATTTTAAACCCCTCACACAACTAATTCAAAGAGATCATTGAAAATTTTATTTGAATTAGTTGTTTTGGAACTTGATCGTGTGAGTGGCATGAGTTTTCTATTTATGCATGTTCCTAATAATATTTTTGCATCTTTTTAAGTATATTTTGTATTCATTTTATCATCCTCTTATCTCTTTCATTTTAGAGTGATTATAAACTCAAATTAGTTATTTGTACTTCCTTGAATCGATACCCCAATTGGCTTCCTATACACATTATGTAACACCCCTAACGGAGTGTCACTAGAAAATAATAGAATCAGAAATTTTACGCCAATTTTTTTTTTTAAATTAACATCGCGGAAATAAAAACTCAAAGGTTTAAGCGTCTTAGAACATAAATTTCAACCTTACAATATCAAATCCATTATTCAAAAACAAGAAATAACTTTAAAACATGATAAATTCCCCATAGCAAATTCCCAAATATCTCATCGTGCTACTCCAGCCTTGCATTATTTGCAACACCATCTACTCCCGTACAAGTACGATCATTGCAGGTGGAACCACAACCACAAAAGAAAAGGGTAAGTAACTAAGGACATAACATAGCATATAATTTCAAAGACAACATCACAACATAGACTAAAATATACATCACATCACAACACATCTCAGTATTCAACTCATAACTCAAATCATCACCACCCAGACTATCATAGTCATAGCATTACAATTCATCACAGTATTAAACTCACAACTCAAATCATTTACACAAGCTTATGTTGTTTTGGTTAGGCGCACCCACCGAGCACTATACTCACACGAGCCGAAGTCATTGGGCGAGATATCCAACCCTCTCTAGTCCCTGCGCACGAGGATAGGGTGACACTCGAATCTCAGTCTCCGTAGAGAACTCAACACACTATCGTATCGCAATACGAACACGACCGGTTCGACAAAAATTCTAAGGAAATGACAGAACACTTGCTCTCACAACTTCACCATCACAACCATACACATATCACCCGCATATACAAAGTCAACCAAATTCACCAAATTCATTGACCAACAATTAATTAAAAAAACTCAAATAATTAAATAAATAAATTTTTCATAATAAAATAAATTTAATTATTTTCCTACTGGTACACCCCCGTGAAATTATTAATCTCATACTCCCATCCACTAGAACCAATATTTCTAGTGCACTCCCGTTTTTACTAAAATCACAACACATAATAAAACACATTTTTTCATGTATTCCTTTTTATCTTAAATACACTCCCTCTCATAAATCTACCAATCCAAGTGGTCCCCACAACTATTTTTAACTTTAAAAATACCCTTTATTTTTCTCTCACCAAATGAACCCCACTTGAAATAAACTTTTCTCACAAAACCTCTCTTTCTCTCTCCCTTTTTCCTACTTTTACGTAACCTTCCTTTCTTCCTATCTTTCTCTTTTTTTTTTTTTTTTTTTCAATTAAACCAAAACCCACCTCACTCCTCTTTTCTCACAAAACCATGACTCCACTTCCCGTTTTATTTCACTTTACGGAGCACACCTCTCCTACTCTTTTCTTTCCTTCTCTCATTTCTACATTAAATGCCACGGCCCCACACCATCTCACACACCACTCTTTTATTTGTTTCTTCTATTCACTCTCTCTCACTACACTTACGTTGCACGACACTTCTATCTCACACACTCTTTAATCTTATTTTGACTTTTCAAACACTCATATCTCGTTCCCATCTCTTCTTTTCACGTTAAACACACACACACACACGTTCTTTTGCTTTTATTTTTCCCTCTTGACTCTCCGCATACATTCACGTAACCAACACACCCACACCATTCCATTCTTCCTTTTCTTCTTCTTGCTTCACCTTCTTCTTTTTTTTTCTTCAACCCTCTTTACGAAAATTCCATGCATCTCCACTCCAACTCCAAGTCTTCTACCTTTTCCTTTGCCTCTTTTAAGTGAGTTGTAGTGTGCCCATCTCCACCTTCCGCTTCCATTCTTCTTTCTTCATGTTCTTCTTCCACACAAGACACCAAAAGCTCCATTCTTCACTGTTTTTCATCAACCCCATGTACCCTAACTTACCAAAGTCTCAAATTATCTCTTCTCAAACCCATGACTCACTTTTTCTCTTCCAATAATGGAAGAGAACCCTCAAACTCTCAATACCATCCTACCCACACTCTTGGTCAAAGAGTGTAGATAAGCATCCCTCAAAATACTATAATTCATAAATGGCAATACAGAAACAAGATGTACACAATATAATATGATTTTAAGTGTACCCATAAAACTTTTTCATACACATTCATCACCCCAAAGTACCCAAAACATGTATACCCATTTTAACAACAACACTTTTTGAAAAGCCAACATATAAAGTTCAAGGTACATAACTACAAAAAACGAAAATCAATATATATATATATATATATATATATATATATATATATATATATATACAACCCAAAGTATAGCCCATCACAACCCAATTTTGAAAATGCATGAAAATAATCATTCTCCATATAACAACACATGAAGCTAAACACAAAAAAAGAGAACATGCATCAACATGTTAACTTTAATCTCAACACAAAAGAAAGGAAGCATGCATCAACATTATCATGTTACCTTCTACCCATCTTACACCATATTATATCCCAAGTTAAACCCCTTATCTCTAGTTCCAAGCAAGCTTCCAAAGGCTCTTAGGTTTTCTCCCTTCACTAGACTCTAAGTCTTCACTCCTCTTGATCACCTATAAGAGACGTCCAAAAACTCCAAGGCTAGGGTGGCTCTTCCTTTCTCTCACCAATTTGGTTGCTCTCCAAAAGTGCCTCTCCAAGTCACGGTTCTCTCTTTCTTTTCCACTCTCTCACCAAGTTTGTAATACAACCTAACTAACTTAAAATTGCACACTTAAATAAAATCAATCCTAAACCTTTCTAACCCTTAACCCCCCACTCAAGGTCACTCCCAAGGACATCCTTAGACCATTTCAGATTTTTCTCATTCCTAACTCCACATTAACACCCATAAAACCTCTCTTTAATGTGTGTAAATGGTAGGTTTAAAGAGTGTTTAAGTGCCTCCATAATACCCATTTATGTAGCCTACAATTTTTAATGCAATGATCAACCTCCTCAAGAAACTCCAAGGTCTCTTACCAAGTTTCCTAAGTCTAGAAAACAAGTGCCCAACCATGCAAAGTGGAAAAAGAAATAACCCAAGCACCCATGCAACCCTTGCAACGTGTGAAAAGAGAGCCAAAAATAAGAATGCAACCAGCCCCCCTTTGCTACAATGTTCACGCATACAAGGAGACCAAGTCTCACTACAAAGTTTGTCTCTCCCACCATGCAAATAAATACAAAACAAAATAATAAAGGACACCAATGCTAACGGCATATGCTGGAGCACGCACAAAGTTAACGTGAAAATGCTCCTCTTTCATCTTTCCCCTTCCAAATTCCATGCACACACCCCTTCCATATACACACAACAACCACTAAACCATGTTCCATCCATTGATATATTAGCACAAACAATTATATTTAAATACTTTTTCAAGCTTTTTCGAAAATTAATATAAAACCATTATTCATTTAATTTTCTTCCCTTCCTTAAATATTTCTCAACAACGTTTCACATTATAATTTATTATCTAATACCACAAAAATAAAATACTTAAAGTAAGTAATTATTTTATTTATATGGGTCTTACACATTAGGGGGAAACTAAGATTTTTTATAATACCTTACGTAACAAAAGGGTTATCAGACTTTGTTGGCGAAGCTCGAGAGAGAGTGGTGGGAAGTTCATCTATTTGCTTCATCCGTAAGGCTTTAGGAGAGTAAGAAAGTGGGTCTTATCCGTATAGCTTGTGAGAAAGAAGAGGGGAGGGCTTCGCTCATAAAGCTCTTGGGAAGTAGGGGAACTAGAACCCTATCCTTAAGGCTTTTAAGAAGCATGAAAGGTGATTGTCTAGTGACGAGCAGTTATTGGTAAGCTAAGTGCGAGAGTTATAGTGGAAATATTGTTCTTGACGTCGAGTTCACTAATGGATTTTATTATTTGCATTGATGATGAAGCTATGGATTGTTGTGTAAAATAGTAATTTCGATGAGTGGTTAGGTGAGACAATCAGAAGGTTGGTTGAGGTTTTGAGACATTGTGATTATGAATGGTCTAGGTGAGTTGTTGTATTTTATTATTAATGTATACTTGTGATTATGTTGTTTGATTTCCTGTTAGCTCACCCTTGCCTTGTTGTGTCCAACACGGTGATTGTATTATTATACAGGAGCGCATGTTGACGAAGATGCATAGGTATGAGTAGACGTATCAGGTATTTGATTCGAAGAACAATAGTAGGAACGATGGAGAATAATATGTCATGGATTGTATTATGATAAACATTTGGTTTTAATCATGGTTATATATAGTGAAAACTTTAAGATTAAGTTTGAGAAATAAAAGTTTGTTTTATGCGATGTGAATTTTCCAAAACTAATAGTTCACAACACTAAACATAGTAAGCCTATGAATAAAGGCGCCTTCAGTAAAAAGAAGCTTGTTTTAAGCCATTTTCAAAAATATTTTCAGGATCAAACTTTAATAACTTTCAAGAACTCACTCTTAATACCAATTATAATCACAAAAAGGACTTTAGACCAAGAAGGGATGAATTGAATTGGCTCTTTTCAAAACTTTGCTCTGTTCCAAATCTGTAAACACTTTTTATTTAAAATAGATTAATCATGGAATTTAACACTAAATCATTTTTGGAACATACATTTTAGCTGATTAAAATTCAAAATTTACATGTTAAAATTCTGACAATAAGTTATATAGAAATATAACATAGTAAATAAATTTCAAATTTGACTTATTTGTTAATCCAGATCAATTACAGTAATCACATATGAACAAAATTATCAATTTGTTGTTTAATCCCACAAGTATTGTTATTAAAGATTTGAACAAATTGATTTTAATACCAAAAACAAATTAAAGCAATAAACTATAGAAAATTAAACCAATGCAAATAAAATTTTCATATTGGTTCACTCTGATGGAGTTACATCCAGTTAGTCAAGACACATCGAGCTTTACTTTCCACTGACACAAAATTTACAAGATTTTTTACAATTGAATTCTGACACAAGAAACACTTCACGTACACGTCTTACAAATTTGGAATCACACCAAAAACAACACATAATCACAAGAAAAATCAAACCTCAAGGTTTACTCTCCCTAGCCAACAAATAACATTTCTTCAACACATTAATAAGGAGCAATCACAGCTCCAAACCTTTGAGAATTGAATACAAAAAGTAGTATCACAACAAATTACCCAGAGAAAACGAGATTCTTCATATTTTCATAATGATTTTCGCACAAAACTAGGTCTCTCAGTGGTCATAGAACAATACAAGCTTATATAGCTTGTAAACTGACATATTGAGATGATGGAAACTTGTTTTCAATGAGTTGATTTCACTTACTTAAATGAAATCAACTGATTTCACTTACTTAAACACCTTTTTAACAGATTAAATAATTGTAAGAAACTTATAACTTCTATCATAAGTCAAATTTTTCTTCAAGTTTTATCAATCTTGAAGCTTCATCAAATCTTTAATCATGAGGACACTTTATTCGAACAAATGCTATTCCATAATAAAGCGTGGCTAATGGACTTTCAGATCATGCCAACTTGGGTGAGGCTACTCCATACCGAGTTGATTCATGGATTAGAGACATCGAGAAGATATTCAAAGCTATTACTTTCCCTGAAGAACAAAAGTTGGCATTCACAACTTTTCAGTTGATTAAAAAGTCTGAGTACTAATGGGTTAACATGCAACAACTGACGAAAGCTCGAGGAAAGCTTATCAACTAGGAGAGTTTCAAAGGGAGGATTTTAGAGAAATATTTTCATGACATTGCCAAGTTTGACCAATTGGCAGAATTCATGATGTTGCACTAGCGAAGAATGTTGGTTCAGGATTATGTGGCTAGGTTTGAGTATCTGGCCAAGTTCTACACTTAAAATGTTACTAAAGAGTGTAGATGTTAGAAGTTTGAAAGGAGGTTGAGGCATGAACTAAAAAGGGAGATCATGCCAATGAGAATTACAGAATTTCCAGCTTTGGTGGAACAAGCTAAAATTGTTGAGCAGTTGAAGATTGATCCAATTTGGGTACTTAAGACACAAAAAGGATAATCTTCTAGTGGAAGGAAACAAAAATAAAAACCATATGATAGGTCGTAGTACTTTACTACGAGAGGTCTCAAGTGGTTTGAGTGTGGGGTTGCACACTTGAAGAAAGATTGTCTTAAACTCTCTAGTGTAAAGACTAAAGAGAATATGTGTTTATTTGTAAGAAGCTAAGGCATTTCATTAATAATTGCTCGAAGAGGAATGTAGTGTTGTAGGTGACATCAATTTTCCCGTGACAAAGGTCAAGTGAGCTAAGTCACAATCAAATTATGGTGTTTGGGATGTTACACTCTTAAGTAGAAAGAGTTATGTCCTGGCTAATAACTATAACTTTTGTCTTAGTGGTAAGCGTTGGATTCAACAATTAGTATTAGAGCCAAGGTCACGAGTTTGATTCTAGTGGAAAATTGTTCAAGGGGCATTATTATGAGTTGCACAATTATTTCGTGGTGAAGGCCAAATGGGTCGAGTTACAATCAAAGTGAGAAAGTTGTTAAGGTGAAGATTGTTGCAACTGACATCGATTGTCCCATGATGAAGGTCAAGTGGGCTGAGTTATAATCAAATTGTGGCGTTTAGGCTATTACACTCTTAAGTGGAGAAACTTGCTCCCTAACTAATATTTATAGCTTTTTGTCTAGTGCTAAGCACTCAGTCCAAGATGCAATAGCTAGATCACAACAACAAAGGTTTTCTATAGGAAAGTTAGAAGCTATTGGAAGGGTTTCTACTTTGTTCGACACTGAAGCTTCCCAATTAGGTAATCGGAACCCCAAACACCTTTATTTTAAATAAACATTATGAATTTTTGGTCAAACTCTAGAGTCAAATTATTTTTCTTTCTCTTGCGTGTGTGGAAGATATTAGATTACCAATAAGTAATTTGTGCTATGAATTGGTGGTTTCTACACTGACACCTAAATAGGTCTCTTCTGGTGCAGTTAATGTTCGATCTTTGTGGTAGGGAGCAAGTTCAAAGTAAATTTGATTTGCTTGCCTTTATTGGGGTTAGATGTAAATCTATGGATGGATTGACTGACAACCAATCATCCTTATACGTTATTGGTAGAAAAAGGAAGTACTTACAAATTCTAAAGAATTAAAGTTTATCTCACTATCATTGCTTTTGGAAGATGTCAAAAAGATAGAAACTTGATATATGCACATGAGTAATCACTACAAGAAAAATTGATATTACTGATGACCAAAATTCATCAGTAAGGCATAAAATTAGTCGGCAAATTAAAATTACCAATAGTCAAAAATCCGTTGGTAAAACTGTTGTCGGTAAATTTTACCAACAAAATTTTTTATTTCGTTGATAATTACCGATCGAAAAATCTGTCAGTACATCCGTCAATAATTATCGACAAAAAAATCCGTTGGTAAATATTGCGATATGGTTTATCTTCTTCCCCGCTCCCCTTCTTCTTCTTTTTTTCTCTTAATTTTACCAATCCAGAAGAATGCACACATTAACAAAAATCATTAAGCTCACGCCAAACAGTTCAGGCTACATAAGAGCGGTGACAAACGTTGCTTTTGGCCGGACTTAGAGCGAACAACGGTGATATTGCGCGGTGGTGACAGTGCTTGGTTACTTTGTTCTACGAAAGAGGAAGAATATAAACGGCCTGATTGAACGCAGATGGTGGCGACCTAGCTTAACAGAGACGGCGACATGGCTTGTAGCTGTTGTGGTGGAGCTGAGATAAAGAAGTGGGAGAAGATGGAACTACCTCGCGCAATGAAGATGAACACCTACGAGAGAAAGAAAAATATATAGTGTTTCTGTCTCGCAAACAGAGGGGAAAAATAGGTGACAAAGATTTTTTCTAATTGTACCGATGGATTTTTTTTTTTTGCTAATGTATATTTCATTTGCCTACGGATTTCATCAATGGATTTTTTTCGTCTGTAATTGAAGTATGCATTACCAATGGATGTTACCGATGAATATTTTCGTTGATAAGTGAAATATGCTTTATTGATATATTTTACTGATAAAGTTTTTCGTCGATAAGTGAAATATGCATTACCAACAAATTTTACCAACGAAAAAATTCATTGATAAGTGAAAAAATGGTAGGAAATTTTTTTTTTATCTTCAAAATTTTTCGTGAGTAATACATAATTCATTTACCTACGAATTTTACCAACGAATTTTTTCAGTAAGTGAAATATGTATTACTCAGGGATGTTATTGACAAATTTTCGTTAATAATAATTTTGTTGATAAAAAAATTTCCAAATCCATCGGTAAAATTTTATTAGTGTTTTCAAAAAAAATTTCATATATATTTTCAGATAAAGTATGGATATTATTTCTAGCATTTAATAAAATTAAGGATATTAAACTTTTCTCTTTACAAATATTATAACAACTACACTTGAAGGATTATGTATAGTAATATTTGTAGATATTATGGAGGTTATTGTAAGTTAGATGGGTATCATAAACAGGTATTTCTTGATGTGTTAGAAAAAAGGAGGAATTTTGAACCAAATGAATAAAAAGAAATGAGAGGTTAATGTAGTTTACTTAATATGATTTTTTTTATACAAATGATACAAAAAATAATACAAAAAATATACAACCGATATGTTGAAATTATGTAAAAAATCAAATTTAAAAACATTAATTAAGTAAAACTCACTATAATTTTGTAAGCATTTTAAAATTTTTGAAAAATATGCTTAATGAAAACTAAGAATAGTTGATATCAGGTAATTATAACTCAAACCTATTAATCAAAATTATTTAAAATTGTTACTAAAATGGTCTCGAAATGTTTAAAGTCTATAAGAGAAAAATAAAATGCTTTTAGTGCGTTAAATTAGTCAAAAATAATTCATATCATTTTTAAAATTGTTTCAACTGAGTTGAAATATTAAATGTTAATGTTAAACGGGAAATAATTTTACTTAAATTAGTAATTATAAATACTTACTATAAATAAATGTTTTTCCAGCATAATCCACATAAAAAATTATTTTAAATTGAATATAAATTACTTATATATTATTACACGAGTTCTCTTTTCTAAAATATCTTTCAGTGCATGGTGCCTATATTCTAATGTAAATAGAAATGAGTAAATGCAATTCAACCTTGACCATAGAAGATCTTCCGATTCTATAGTTTTGAAAGGTTAGACCCAGATTATGTCGGCATGGGTCAACTTATATATCTTCTGGCCATAAACTCTTACTAAAATATCAAAATTGTCAATTTTTTCTGATTTGTTCTTTTCTTAAATTAATGGCCTGAATAAATTATGGGTGTCGGTTCCTAATGTTTGTGGTTAATTATACGAATAGATATTACAGGAGACAAAGAAATCTTCATCATTAATGTGTGGTGTTTTAGAAGTACCTTTACATCAATTATACAAGTGTCAGATTCGGGTATAGTACAATGAAATTTATTCACAGTTCAAACTTTTTGAGTCAAAAGGTTCAACTAGCTTTCGTCTCCTCCACCAAAAGAATAAAAACTGAAGAGATAATCAATTCTATGTTAGTACTTCGCTGAATAAAAAGGTAAAAGGAAAGCATTTATGTGTACTCGAATTCAATATAGTGAAAAAACATTTTTATATGGAAGTATTATATGGGTTCTAATTCACTAATCATATAAAAAGTGATTTGATTTGATGACAATTTTATAAACAATCGGGAATTTTTTATATTGGTTGGAACTAAAACAAATATAAAAGGTGATGTAATGGAATTTTTATAATAAATAAGAAATTTTTTTATATTTGTTTTATTTATGACAAGTATAAGTAGGTGTAATAATATTTTGGTAATGAAAAAAAAAGTTTTTATATATGTTCTAGAAATAATTAATATTTTTTGTCTTTTTGTTTCAGTTTATAAACACACCAACAAAGAGTTTTTTCAAGTGTTTTTTTTAGGGTTTTTTCTTCTCCATCCTTCACTCATGTATGTTGTAGTCGTTCGTCTTCTCCGAACTAAGAATGTCGTCACTACAACACCCACGATCAAGACCGTCGTTAGCAATATCATCATCTTGCACGAACCACCATGTCTACTCGCACAAACCATGTTAGGTATATATCCTAATCACGATTCTTCTTCCTCTAACGCCACCAAAAAGAAAAATCTACCAGCAAGTCCACCTTATTGCAACCACTTTGAATGAGCGCTATCACCGTCACTCCGTTCACTACTAGAAGTTCTTATACCTACAATTCAAAAGTCACCTTAGTGCATTTATTTGTACTTTTCTTTTTTAAATTTATTTATTATTTTGAATATTTTATATATCTAAGGAATCATGAACAAATGAGCATTTTTGTTAAATGATGCAAATATTAGAACAATACTCAGTAACATATGATACCTCTGTTGAAACTTCAATTTTTGGTTTTGTTTTTGCTTTGTGAAAAAAATCTCTCTCTTTTAAATCATTTAATAGACTATATGAGCAAAACAAGCTAGCGTCTTATGAAAACAAAAGTTTGTCTCTTGTATAACAGTAAGGTTAAGATAAGTTTTTATTCAATATAGTGTTATATCAAACAAAGCCTTTTTACAAGAAAACATTGTTTGATGAATGACCGCTAAACGCTATAGCCTTTGAAAAAACATCTTATGTTTATATCTTCTGATGATTATACATGTTGTATGACTTACCAAACAATGCATTTATGAATGAAATGACAAATGATATAATGTCTTGAACATGCTACATTGTCTAGTTCTTATCAATGTTTAAAACATTTAATGCATGTATGATAAAGGACTTCAATGTTTGTATACTTTGTTTCTTGATATTCATGCAGATCCATAAATAAGAAATATATGATTAGAAACAATGCACCCAAGAAAAAGACATTGTGAGAGAAGAAGAAAATTATGGGAATGTTTCTCTTGAAGCCATCTGCTCAATCACATTGTACAAGCTTAATTTCGCTTAAGGCTATGAGAAAAAGCTTTGACCTCTACAAAGTAGACTAAAGTTTGACTTCCCACCTAAAGGCTACATGCTCTTCTGAAGTCAAATTCTCTATCTAACAGTCATCTTTCAAGTGAAGCTATGTAAAAAGAAAACTTGAAGAGAAGAAGATGATGATAACACAAGAAAGATAACATAAGAAGAATAAAAACATAAAAATAATCATATAGAAAGAGAAACTAAACTCAAGCTAGTTGTGCTCACATATCATCTGAAGTTGAACATCTTTTGAGAGAAAAATCTTAGTAAATACAGAACACTTCATATTGTTTATATCCTTTCCTTGAGAGTTATCATATGTACTTTTGTTCTTAACACTATTTGTGTTGTAAATTCTAAAGAAAATTAAAACACTTATCTAGACGTGTTGTCTAGGAGTGAAACCATAAGTGGTAAGAATACTTGTTGTAAACCATGAGTGGTTAACTCGGACTAGTCGTGTTTACTAGGGAACCAGGAGTGCTTCAACTTAGCCTAGTCATGTTAACTAAGGAACCAGGAGTGGTAAAAATATGTGGTATAAACTTAGATAGGTAAAACTCATTTAGTTTTATAAAAGATTAGTGGAACCACTTAAGAGTTGTTAAAGGAGAACTGGACATAGCTTAGGTTGAGTGGACCAGTATAAAAATTTATGATTTATTGCTTTTCTATTCAAAATGTTTTCAATTTACTTATCTTATAAAAACTAGAGTCTAAACATCTTACAATCCATATACATTCTCTTTACAAGTCATTAGACACTACTTTGTAAAAGAATTTCAAAACACTATTAACCCTCACCCTCCCCTCTAGTGTTTTTCTTGTGATTTTACAAAGTTCGTCAAAGGTTAGTAAAATGAATTACTCTAACAAAAACTTATGAACCAAACTTGATAACTTGAAAAAACAAACAAAACATGTTAGTCAAATCAAACTAACAACAAGAAATAAAATGTGAATCTACCATTATCTATAGCTAAAGAAAAAGAAGCTTGGTTAGAAGAATTAGTTAGTAAAACTATTAAAAGCAACAAATTAGATAATGAGAACTAAAAAAAAAATTCAAAATTAGACTAATCAAAACTAGAATAATCGATATATTAATCTAAAACAACATATTAATGACATGTAACCTATAAAACTATCATATGAAACTGCAAATGAAACTTTAAAACAATTATACCACACTACTCAAATCTAAAAACAATAGTTGAAATCTAAAATAGTTAACAAAAGTAAAAATAGAAAACAACCACAAAAGACATTGAGAATAAAAGAGAATAATAGAAAGGTGACAATCTGTGTTTCGAGTGGAACGAGTACCTTTTAAGAGTAATGGGCCAACATAACTCATCTTCACTAGGAGTCGTGGTATGAAGTGACAAGGGGGAAGAATCTGAAGTAGGGGATTCACCATTTTCTTGGAGAAGTGAACTATCCATCGGGGTCTTAAGTCGAAAGGTATCAATATGTGGAGATGGGTGTTCAAGAGGACTTTGATCAAGACTTGGATTGATAATGACATTGGAAATCTTCGAATCATCCACTAGAATAGGAAAGACGTATTAGAGGATATGAACATCTTGAACAGATGGGGAGAAGTAAGGAATCTGTTCAAAAATGTAATATTGGCAGACATATAATACTTCTTGATTTTAGGAGAGTAACATTGATACCCTTTTTGAAGACGAGAGTAACCCAAAAAGACATTTGATAGCACGAGTGAAAAACTTGTCTAGCCTTGGAGACATATTATGAACAAAACATACACATCCAAAAACTCGAAGAAAGGTGTGAAAGAGAGGATCATTTGGGAAGAGAATGGAGAAAGGGGCTTTATGAATAAGAGAGGAGGAGGACATCCTATTAATAAGAAAACATGCACTTAAGATGGCATCCCCCTAGTGATTGATAAGAATTTGGGTATCAAGCAAAAGTGTGTGAGTAGTTTCAACCAAGTGCCTATTTTTCCTTTTGCTATACCATTTTGTTGTAGTGGATGAGGACAAGTGGACTGATGTAATATACAATATGAACTCAAGATTGCAAAAAAAAGTGGATGATAAGTACTCTTTGGTAGTGTCATTTCTTAAGATTTTGATTACTTGACCCTTGATTCTTGATTTCATTCAAAAAGGATGTAAAGATGGGTAACAATTCAGAGTGATCGTTCATAAGATAAACCTAAGTACATCTTAAATACTCATCAATGAATGTAACAAAATACCTAAAACCAAAAGAGGAGACATGACTAGGTCCCCATATTATAATAGATAATAGAGAAACTAGAAATACAAATTGATTAAGACCTTTTAGGAAAGGTGGATCTGACATGCTTTCCTAGTTTACATTACTCACATTCTAAGGTCTAGAGACCACTAAGCTTAGGATACGGTTTTCCAATTATGGAAAATGAAGATGGCCAAGCCTATCATGTAACATTTTAGAACTAGGAGCTATAACACAGGACACTTGTGGACGAGATCCAAAATGCTATAATCCTCCAACTTCATATCCTTCTCTAATTTGTTTACCTAAACCATGCTCATGTATTATAAAAGATTTGTGATGAAAAGTTATTGAACAATTTAACATTTTGGTTAACTGGCTTAAAGAAACTAAATTGAGAGGACAGTCAAGGATAAAAAGGACAAACGTCATATTTATGGAGAAAGATATAGAAACTTGACTAACTCCCTTTGAGGAAGTTTTTTACAACCATTTGCAAAGGAAGTGAGGTTTTCCTTAAAAGGAAATGGTTGAGAACAAAGAGATATTAACAAAGATGTGATCAAAACCACCCAAGTCAATTACCCATGAATTTTGACCTTCCATTGATTGAGAAATGAAAGTTGTTGATGTACTTGGAGATTGAGATGTTTATGCCAAGTTGTTAGACTTTAACTATAGATACTCTTGATCTTTCGCTCGGTGAACTTGGAGTTGGCAGTTTCAACCTAAGAGATATTGGTTGTTTCAAAAGGAAAACCATGCAAGGAGTAAAAATTTTCTTAGGTGTGACCCATCCTATTACAATATATGCACTGAAGACGCCCATGACCTCCATGTCCTTCTCCTCTAATGCCACGTCTTTCTCTTCCTCGTGTGGCAACCATGGCAGATGGTTTCACTAGTTCATGAGCTTCCTGAGTTTGAGGCGTCATGATATAAATAAGGCGTGTGGTCAAGGTCTCCATGGAAGGGACCTCATGAGTAGTCAGAAATTTATCTCTGATATGTTTAAAGTCTAGATGTAATGCACAAAGGATTCGCACCATATAATATTTGTCAAGTTTCTTCTTAATTTCCTTCAAAGATTAAACTTCCAAGAACATCCTCAATTCTTCCACAACTGATTGGGCTTCAGTCATGCAGGATACCATATCATGATTTTTCATTTTGAGAGATGCGAGCTTGTTTACCGTATCATATAAACATTAAATATCGTTGGAATAGATGCTTTGAGATTTCTTTCAAAACGAATGACATGTTTTGAAAGCTCTTAGGGACATAATAAGTCTTGGTGATAGGGATTGCCACAACAGGGCACACAATTTGAAATATAATTGTTTCCACTATTTATATTTTTTAGTAGGTACATGGCTTCCATCTTGGTCAAGGTAGTCATAATGAACAACATACGCCTATTTGTAGCGTACAAAGATAATGTGCGTGGAAACGCAAGGAGAAGAACTGACCTTCAACATCGGCGAGGTTGGTCATGATGTGGAGAAATGATCCAAATCCGGTAGTCGTCGGATGAAACTGGGACGATGGACGGCGACAAAATGGCAAAGAACAATGGTTGATAGTGTTGGACATTTTCAAACTATAGTGGATAGTTGCAGATAAAGGTGGACAATAGCAAAAAGGCACCAGACAATCGTAGACATCAACAAATAATGTCAGACAGTTGCGAACAACAATGATTAGTGTCGACGAATAAGATGACATAAAACTAAAACAGGATCAACCTGCTCTAATACCATTGTGAGATTAAAGCAAAGAAATATATTTCTAGAGGGCTTAAAGAACCCCTCTCATGGTTCTTTATTTATATATTTGAAGGTTGGTACAACAAGGAGATGAAACATCAAAAGCATTGTCTTGGACTGCTTAAAAAGAGAACTAGGTATAGAGGTTATCTAACACTTAACACCCTACCTTAAGCATAATAGTTACATAGATTTATTAATTATTTCAACATAGATTTATTCCAACTCTTATATAAAGTGACTTAGGGGATACATTTGCGGAACCCTTTTTATGGCCCTATTTTAGCTAGCCTCCTTGTCCATGCCCCTCCCTCTCCATGCCCCTCCCTCTCATTCTTAAATCCTCCCCTCTACTTTCTTATATATTTATGTTATTTTTATTCTTCACAGACTGTTAAGCCTCTAGGGTTGATTCTGCTATAATTTCTTAATTGGGGTTAGATGGAATAACTCGTTTGCTCTTTTTCTATTTGTTGTGATTATTTTACATCTATTTATTTTATCTATTAATCAACTAAAAGTAATGATATTTTCATTGTAACAAGTTAGCATAGTGTTACATCTTCACATAACAATCATATAAGTAAAAAGGTTTTTAATTTTAATTGAGAAATCACTTTAGTTAAAGTTAGAAACGTTCATGTGATTGAATGGGCTTTTGCCAATAATTAAGAAGTTACTTTGATTAAAGATGAAGACTTTAATAATTAATCAAGAAATTAGTTTGGATAATTAGATTTTTACTTGATAAAAGAGGTAATATTTAATTGAGAAGTTATTTTGATTAAATTTGCAATGATTAATCTAAAAAGTTCTTTCTTTTAGATTTAACATTATACTAATCTTTGGGTTAACTTACCCATACTAATCTTTTTGGCTACTTTCTTCATAATACTAAACTTCAAACATCCATTGAAGCTATGAAAGATGCATGAAACAAGCCATGAAAAATGATATCCTTAGAAAATAATGGCAATTAGACTATGGAGCTCTTGTCCTAGGTAAGAGTTATAGAATGCAAATAGGTTTACAGAATTAGTATAATTTGGATGGATCCATTGAGACTTCTAAAGCATGATTTGTGATACTAGAAAATTATGATGTTGAAGGACACAATTGCCATGAAACTTTAGCTCCTATTTTTAAAATGGTAATTATTCATACCATTCTTATTATTATTGGCGAAAAATTTGGGAACTGCGCTAAATGAATGTTCATAGCGCTTTCTCGTATTGTGATTTTTTTGACCTCAAGTCCATTGAGATAACATCGTTAGGGTCAATCACATATGAGATATTGTACGCTTTGGAGCTTGGAGTTTCGTCATGGTTTTGTATTTAAAAGACGTCTCATAGAGTTGAATGATGTATTTAAATTGTCCTTCACCTAAACTCTTAAGGAATGTGAAACTATTAGGTGTATCAAAATAAGTGCTCCAATCGAAGTCTAATGGGAATGAAGAAAAGATATACATGAAGTTGTCCCCTAAATTTTGATCTCATATTTCAAATCAAGTGTGTATCTTCAAAAGGTTTTATGTAGTTTAAAACAAACTCCTAAATCTTAGTTTGTTAAATAGTTATACTAGAAACAATATTGTCGGGGAAATTTTGATATGTTGAACATATTTCAGAGTATAAAGGTAGCTCTATCACCACAATATTTTGTGTGGAGGGCAATATTAAATAATCTAGCAACAATGGAAAAATTAAGCAGAAGAGGATCACAATTAATAGAAATATATGTGTTTTATGCGGGTTGGAGGAGGAAAATTCAACCTATTTATTCTTAACGTGTAAAAATACAAACATGGTTTTGAACTTTTGTAATAAATAAGATTGTATTTAAACAAGGGAAATGGATATAAAGGAAATATCTACTTGACACAATTAAATGCTTGAGCATGGATGAAATATAAAGTCTCAAATGTCCATTTCTCTTACAGTGATTGGAACATATACCCTATTGAGTGCATTAAATCAGTAACGTAGAATCCTCTAATCAAAATATGATGTGGAGGAAACTTGTTTTCTAACCCAGTTAGACTATTTAGTCTTCAGGTCTAATTGGTTTTATACAAATAATTTGACAAGGAAAGTCTTCACTAAGGTGTAGTGTTCCACTGGACACAAAACACTTTATTGTTTTGATTCTAAGTAATAGTGCTTGGGAGCAAAATTTTACACACATGATTATTTGTTGAACAAGAAACTCTTAACATAGCCTATAAATGAATTTGAATATAGCATTGGAATAATGGGATTGAATCCAGTAATTGTCAATGATTACTAAATTGAATAAGTATCTACAAGTGGAAATTATTAGGATGATATTTTTAATTTTGTTGTACTTTGAATATGTAAGGACCTCTATTTGCTTTTTAACTTTTTACTTTATATACATGATAGGATGATCTTGGTTTATTGGAGGACTTTAAAGTAAAATCATGATCTTTTCTATAAGGATTAGGCATCCTAAAGTGCTTATGTATATTCTTTCTTGATAAAAAAAATATGAAGTTAATTATTTTCCTTTTAATTATTTCTTAGTTACTCTATACATAATGAAAATCCTAATTATCTTTGAATTTTCTTGTATTCAACCTAATAAGAAATTGATTTTTCACTAATGTGTATTTAACCTAATAAGAAATTGATTTTTCACTAGTGTAGCGAAGGAAAACGATAACGGCTATTTTCGAAATTTGGCAACGGTTTTAGAAGTGAGGCATATCAAGACGAGGTAAAAAAAGGGGAGGTTTTGGCCTCAATTACTAATCGAAGCAAAAAAGGTCAGGATTTTGGCTCAGTTGAAAAAACTCGAAGTAGTAAACTGAAAAAAAAAAGGTTTTTAACACCAGTTCTACAATTAATGTAATCGGTTAAAACTTGTTGTTTTGCCACAGTTTAAAACTTAAGTTATCTGATGAACTTAATTAATTACAACATCACTGTAATCAATTATTTCATACAGAGTTGCTTTGTGCTTGTGGTTTTATCACACAAAAACATTTAGTATGCATACAAAAGATATAAACACAATTAAGATCACAATAGTATGCAGACCAATCAACATGACATCAAATGTATTAATCATAAAGAAACATTTACATGCCAACATATGTATCAATCACAAATACACATTTCTGTTGTGTCATGAAAACATATATGTGTTGTTACAATCAATGTGTTGTCATCATCAAAAACCAAACACATCAGGGATTTGGTTCAAGACTGATATTGCTCCCCCTATAAAAAACTAGTATCGTCTTGATGCCATCGAAAACATATAGTTAACATGGATGAGTGTCGTCCATGTCGTTTCCTGGAACAATTGGAGATGAACAACTACATTTACCGCTTCTACTTGTCAGAGCCAATGTTCGCTTATATAAATGAAAATTATCGAATTCATAAATTAACACAAAATTATTATTGATTTTACCAATGGGAAGCACAACATGTTCGTTTGGAGGAGATGGTTGTAGACGAATGTCATAACTATCAAGTTGTTGTTGGAACTAGTGCATAACCCTTTCAATCACTTCTGAAATGACTTCATCCTACAGCTACGCCCTGATATTCCTAATGATCTCCTACGTCAACCTTTATTCATACTCGACATTGTGTGTATATGAAGTGTGAAGCGAGAAGCCCCCAAAATAATGCTTAATGCCTATGCCAAATCCAGCAACACGTACTTGTCCAAGGTATTCAGGTCATCCAATTGCAGTAGCAAGAATATCGTGGCAACCTTTTGGAATGAATTGGTGGTGGGAGGTCTGCTCAACCAAGGAGTCTTATAACATAACAAAACAACATTATTATTTAAAATAACTTTTAATATGTGTAATGACAATATTATTATTATAAGAGAAGTGATATGTTACAATTCTTCCTGATATTTCTTATGCAGTTTCAGAAGTGTAGGAGCCCAATGATCGTACACGGGCTAACTTCTACTTCTCATGATGAGATGGTGGTGAAGTAGGTTAGGGACTATCACTCTCAAAAAGTGGGGGCCTACCTTCTGACTTTTGCCTCATGATTTTCTCTTTAAGCTTTCTATACCCACCACGAGATAACAAGTGCGGGTTTTCATTTTGGACACTTATACCAACAATCGAAAGATACCAAACCACTTTCAAAGCAGACCTATCCTTTTCTATCTAACAACTTTCTTCATTGTTGTTTTTTCGCTTGTATCGTGATAACCCACATTTCAGACATTTTTTCGAACCTTCAAACTCTTTCTTGTATAATATACAATCATTCGGACATGCATGTATCCTTTTATACTCCATAACTATCAGACAAATAATTTTCTTCAAATCATAATTATGAGTAGGTAGTGTATTTCCATCTGACATTATTTCATTCAACAACGAAAACAATTATGTGAAACTCTTATCGGTCCAACCATTGGTTGCGTTCAAATTCTTAAGCTTTAACACTTATAACAATCGTGTGAACTTAGTTGAATCGACATACAAAAGAGTCTATGGATCATTGGACATCGTCTCATACACATGTGTTTTGACAAAAGCTTCTACGCCAACATCATGGATCATGTCCTCTAATTTTTCTTCTTCCGGTCGATCTTCCATGATGGAATCAGATACGTGTTCATTTCGAGAGACAATTGGGGAGACAATTGGAAAGTTTATTAATTCGTTGTGCCATGTCCATGTTGGGTAACATCGAAGGAAACTATCACAAATAAGATTTTCCTTAATTTCAATTGAGTTCAACTTTCTCCCATTTAAACAGTTGACATAAGGACATCTAAACTTTATCATCACTTATATCCTTATTATGTTGCACATATTGTATAAATTCTTTTACTCCTTTCTCATATTCAACATTGATGCGTGGTGAATTAATTCAATCTCAATCCATATGTATATATACTAAAATTGTTTACAAATTTTCAATAATCTTGAATTATCACTTTTGTATTCAAGGTTTGACCATATCCCCATCAAAAAGATTCACTTTCTTTATATTATTGAACATATAAATTTCGAACAACATATATTTAATTTCATGAATTTTTTCAACATTTCACATTGGTCTTCAGGTTACACGAAATGAATTATAGACCACCATGAAATATGCACCTAAAGATGCAATACAAAATACAGTAGCAAATATTCATGAATTTTAAGACATGTGTATATTAGAAATTATATGCATTAATGAACTATGAAAAAGTAATTAATCTTCTTAAATTATTCAACCGAAAAATTCAAGATTCAATACTTATAAATTATTAGTACTGTCTCTTCTTATATTCCTTTTCAAAAAAATACATTTCTTCAAAAAAACTTGGAGAAAATAAATTATTTTCATATTGAATCTCAAACAGGAAAGTGAGACTAACTCAATTAAACAATATATTTAAACATATTATTAATCACATATCTAACATAAAAAAATAAACAACTTACTACAAAATTATAAACTTATATTAAAAAGTAAATTATAATGATAATAGGAACCTAAGAAAATGAAAGCTAGACAAAAATGGAAAATGATGCAATTACAAATTCCACAACAAAAATACAACAAAATACAAACAAAAATGATGGAAGCACAAAAATACACAAAACAAATTAAGAAAATCGCACTCACCACCGTAAAGAAAACAAACAACGAAAGGGAAGAATGAACCGAAGAGAGGCACACAATGAGAAGAGAGAGATGGCACGACAGCGACAACAACAAATGACAACGTTGGACTGGTGGGCTTTGCGTTTGGCGATAAACAATGAGAAGAGACTACAATGTAAGAGAAAACAAGAGGAAGAAGAAAATCGTAAGTGTCTCTCTGACTTAAGCAAATTTTGACCCCTAGAAGGAGATTTTGCTCCAGTTATTAAAAAAAACTAGAGCAATATCACATCTACGGCCTCAGTTAAAACGAAAACTAATGCTAAAGCCCTTGAATTAAATAAAAAATTAAATTTTCAGTGGTAATTTTGATTTTTCGAGAAAACTTTTGGCTTCAGTTCAATTTAAAACTGAAGCATAAAAACCTTTATGAATTCGGTTATGTAAACAACCAATGTCATATGTGCTCTTTAGAGATATAATAATTTAAGAATTTAAAATGTTGCAGACCCTATGACAACGGTTTTGATAAAACCAAAGAAATAGGCTCTGCTACTTGATAGAATTAGGAATTTCAAATATAAAACGTGAAAGTTTAGGCTGGACCTACGACATCGATTCTGAAAACAATCGAAGCCATAAGTCCTATTCAATGGTAATGTCAAGTTTTTGTAGATCCTATTTCAAGTTTATGAAAGAAAGTCAGTTTTTGCAGAGCTTATAGCAGTGATTCTTTATATAATCGATTTCATGTCCTGTACGGGGAGGAAAAAGTTTAAACACTAAATTTTTTAAAATATTTCGTATCACTTTCGATTTCAGATATATTGAAATCGATACCAAGATATATATATTATTTTGGTTCCTTACTAAACTGAACAAGCGATATTTACAAAATTCCCACCTTATTATTTTTTACAACAGTTTTATAAAAATCAAAACATATTAAACATGTTAGAAAACCATTTCTAGTGTTTTTTTTTTCTAATTATTTTTTGTTTTATTCAAAATGAACCTCATAGGCTACAAAATCAAACATAATGAACTATTTTCTTCTCTTAATATATTCTGTGACCTATAGATTGTGATATTAACGAGTGAATATAAACAATATATATATATAAAAAAAAGAAGCAATAAAGGAAACAACAGGGAAGTAGAATGCATAAGGTACACGTGGTACGGGTGCAAGTTGCAAAACCAAGATTGTACGATCTAAGATGAGTCAAGCCCCATGCATGTGTGGTAGTATCTAGAGATCTTACTATAATACTCATAGTTGGGACTCTCCAACTGCACAAATCTCGAAGGGAAGGGTCAATGCTTAAATGCCCCCCTAAATTTGTGGGTCCAAATAACCTACTATCCTATTCTCCACTCGATTCCCATTCTTTTCCCTTTATAACACTGTTGTCATACCTCAATTTCTAGGATACAGTCACACTCAAATGTTTTACAGTGCATAACGCTTAGCTGGTTTTGTTTCTTCTTTGCCCTTAAAAACACCAAGAACACTCATATCTAATAATATCTTTTATTATCTTTCAGTTCAAGCTTCCACTAACCTTCCAAGTGACCAAAATCCGTGTCATTTCACTCTTTCTTTACTCTCTTCTTCACTCTCTCTATTACACTCAATTACTCTCATTTTATATATATAAAGCCTACTTACACTATCAAAACCCCACCTTCACACAATTCTTTTCAAAGGCTTATTGAAAAATAAAACAAAACCAACTTTCCCTTTCACTCATGGCTTCTTCTTCTTCTTCTTCTTCTTCTTCCTATCTGACTATCTCCCCAAGAAAGCTTCGTTCAGATTTGTATTCCTACTCCTACCAGGAGGATTCTAGCACCCCATTAGTGATAAATGTTCTGGCTTCTCTGATTGAGAGGAGCATGGCCAGAACAGAGAGGATCGTGAAGAATGGTTCTTGTTCTTTATCCAAGGCCATTACTACAAACATCTTTTACTGCAGGGATATCCCAGACATGACAATCCAATCCTATCTAGAGAGAATTTTCAGGTACACTCGTGCAATACCGTCGGTGTATGTTGTGGCCTATGTCTACATTGACAGGTTCTGCCATAACAACCCAGGATTCAGAATCAATCCTAGAAATGTTCATAGGCTTCTCATTACAACAATCATGTTGGCCTCCAAGTATGTTGAAGACATGTAAGTTTTCTTCGCATTTCTTCACTCGCATCAAATTAATTAACCAATTATACTTTGTTTATCGACTTGCACTTGTTTCTTGTTTATGTCAATCTTAATCGTTGACATCAGTTGCCAACAACTGAGGAAAGCGACAATTTTTTTAAGATTTTGATTTGGTCTGTGTTGCTGGTGTCTGATAATGCATCAATTTCTAAACCATCAAATTAGCTTGGATTGAAAATCAGGGCATGATTTACTTATTTTTTATGTCTGGCAGGAATTATAGAAATTCCTACTTTGGAAAAGTTGGTGGGTTAAGAACTGACGAGCTGAACAAGCTGGAACTGGAATTCCTTTTCTTGATGGATTTCAAATTGCATGTAAATGTGAGTGTTTTTGAGAGCTATTGCTGCCATTTAGAGAGGGAAGTCAGCATTGGAGGAGGGTACCACATCGAGAGGACCCTGAGGTGTGCAGAAGAAATCAAGCAAGGCATAGAGAAGAGAAGGGTTTCACACACATTGCTCGTGTGATGTCGTAACATTAGAAGTTTTGATTTGGTGTGGAAGGTTTTCTTTGGCCTGCAAATAAAGAAAGGCTGTTTATGTGTACAAATCGTTATAATGCAAATCTAAATGTTTGTTGTGGTAATTGAAGTTAGGATAACGAGAGAGTAAAGCTAAAGCTTGAAAATGTACAAATTTGTTTGGTTTCTTCACTGTGTAAACACTGAATTTTCTATCCCCAAGATTTTTTTTTTTGGGTAGTTTGCTTGCATTTGTACTGTATCAACATGGTTTAATCCTTGAATTGTAACTTGCTTGTGTTCTTATTTTGACATATGGTAACTGAGATTTGGGTGCACAAGGTGTAGAAAATTGACACTAATAAGTATCAAATTTTTATGTATAAAAAGAAAATAGTGTAACTATTTATCAAAATCTGACCACGCGGCACATATGCATATCTGGACCGACAATGAGCGATAATTGACGGATGAAATAGTCTTACTAATATTTAATCAATTACTTTGGTTACTTCCATTTAGATCCGTTATTTTATAATTTAGTAAATTTGGCTTTATCAGATTTATATTTTATATATTACATAGTTAAGATGTATGATTAAATTAATTTAGCAACAAATCGTAGATCTAAATTATGTATTTTCAGTTTTAATTGGTTGTCAATAACTTTATTATTATTTTTCCTGCCCTTATAATTTGCTACAAAAATATTGAAAATTACATAGCTATAATAGAATGTGACATGTTAATTAAAAATAACACAATAATAATATCACGTTGATATCATGGTATTAATATATAATTTCAGATCTTTTAATATTTTATCAACAAAATTGTCAATAAGTTATATTGTCATATCAGAATAATGTCAGATTTAATTCATTTCTGGGTCATCTTGATAACATAAAATAATTAAGTTGAAGCATAATAAATAGTTTTTTTTTCTTTCGTTAGACATTTAAAGATTCTTTCAAAGGTTCCCTATGGGATAATAGCTAAAATTGCTCTTTAATTTCATTTTCATACATTACTTGATGAAATGGGTGATGAATTCGAAATAGCCTATGTAAGGTAGTTGGGCTAACAAAAGCTATAGTTAGGTGATACATTTCATTATTAATTATTTTTCTTATTAGTTAATATATATTTGTCTTTTAGTAATTTAAACTAAATTTATTCGTTACATTTAAAGCATAAATATGTGTTTATGCCCATGATAACATAGATTTGGTATTGTCATTCTATTATTCACGGGATAATATATTATTATTATTATTATTATTATTATTATTAATATAGTGACATTATTGATAATATAAATTTGATGATTTGACGGTTTTTGACCTAATATATGATGATGTCATCTTTTAATAAGATGACGTGTGGTAATAGCATCTAAAGCCTCAATAAAATATATAACAGTTTTTATTTTTAATTCGGTATGATAATCAAATAAGAAAAATGAAATACCTTAAAAAATCAAAGACTAAAAATAATTAACTAAACATATATAGGTTTGAAACTCCTTGATCATGTAAAAGTTTGAAACATAATCGAATAGGCATAACATTTTATCATTTTTATTACTTCAAGAATATCGACAACATGTTTTCTTCCAAATGTGACCATCATTTAATTATTCCTCCACTACCGTTATATTTCATAAATTGTTGAAATATGTTAAATAAATATTAATGAGCATTATCACAATGAAAATCACATATAGATATATCACATTGTGTTTTTTATTTTATTAAAAATGTTTAAAATGTAGAAAACACTTGGATTGACGTATCATCAACCAAATCCACCTACATCTCACATAATTATAAATAAATGTAGCAAAGATTTTAAAACAAAAAGGTGGAAGGTCTTATTAGAACAAAGTAAACAAAAAAAAAAAATTAAACTCGTTTATTACAAAATATAGTGACTAATAGTTTCCTAATTAACACAACTCACAGTTTAAAGTAATAAATATTTTAAACTCGACACTATATTATATAATTTTGTGTACGATGGATGTCCCATGAATAATCATCGAATATTGTTCATGAATATATTGACTACGATGAATAAAAATAATAAATGTAACTCACATTCGAGGTTCGTTCTCCAACCTAATATTCAATTCAACAATATAACATTATTTTAGTGAATGAAAGAATAATATCATGTCAATTGAGAAACATACAAAAAATTAAAAGAAAAAATTGAGAACATAAAGATGAGAGTCAATAGTGATACAAGGAGTTATAGGTACTACAAAAACACAAAGTTGTGTTATTAAACCACTATCAAGAGTTATAAAATACAAATTAACAGAAAAATAATTATTATTAGATATATGTAATTATTTGCACTTATAAAATAAAATTTACACACACTTATCTGCTGTGAAATTAGGTTGATTAATTATTTCTATAATATTATTTAAAACTTAATTGTAATGCATTCATTCAAGTATAGCACCAAATGGCTATGAGATTTGCGTGTTATCATGAAATGATTGCTATGATAATTGCAAGATCTGAATGAATAATAAATAATTTTACAGGGATATATAATCCAAGTGACATAGAAAAGATATTAAGAGTTGGATTACCAACTTTTTTAATTTGAAGCTGGATTTAGAGAATCAACTAAATGATTACATGACATCATGGAACCAATATTAGTGCAGGATTCACTTAGTTATTATACAAATTACTAATTTCAACATGTTTTTCAATTTGCCTAGAATGAGTCCTTTTCATTTCTAAATCCTGATATGTCTATTTATTAATAAACATACACTAAATTGCATTTTTGCTTTAAAATTAAACAATCTGATTTCAAACCACTCATACTTTATAAATTTTAAACAATAAGCAAAAGTATAAAGGTAAACAAAAAAAATCCTCAGCATATATTTTTAATATTTAAAGAAAAAAGTTATATCTGCCAATAAACTTCATTATGGTAAAATATGTTTTTATTTTTACATTGAGTATTTTATTTTAAGCTCATTTAATAGTTAAATATACTACTTATAATTCGTCAAATGTTATCTGATTCTCTTTTTTTAAAACAAAACGTCATCGAAAGTGGTATATTTCAAGAATTTGCGAGGTATAAATGGATAAAATAAAAAAAAATAAAAAAAAAAATAGAGGATTTAGTGGAATAAAAAGCTTCACAGTAGTAAAATACTGTATTAGTAACCATAATAAGAAATAAACAATTTAAAAATCAAAATAGTGCCCAAATAAAAGATTTCATGTGTAAATGGTAATCTCAATTAAAACTAATTCCATAACTTGATTTGGATATGATGTATTACCAACCGATGACAGCTTCCATCAGCTTTTCATTTTAAAGCCATTAAAGTGCACCTTCTTGTTTTGCTTTGCTGGTTGTAAGGCTTTAATTCAAAAGATTTTGACGGATTCGAAACGGAGTTAAATTTGTTTGGATCAAGATAAAAAATGATGTAATTTTGAATAAATTAAAAATATTTATGAAAATTTATAAGTGATGTGACTAGTTTAATAAATTGAAAAATATTTTAATAATAAGATAAAAATATAAACTAAAGTTAAAATAAATTTTAAAAAAATAAAAATTATATCTCAAAATAAAAATATATTAAAGAAAATTAATTATTTCATCTATTATAATAAATGAATAAATCTATTATTATTTTTTATTTCTTTTCAATTAATTAATTTTTTAAAAAGAAATAGTTTATTCTATAAAAAAGGTAATATAAAATTTATAAAAACACATTTCTCTCGATTTTCTAGGCATCTTAGCGAAGAAAGTTTGAAACATAATTTGTTATCATTTTCCTTGATTTTATGCATCGTTATTTGCAAAATCTTGGCTTCGTTTCGTTCACAAGTTTCCGTATGCGTAAACAAACACGTCCTAAGAAATGTCCAAACATCGCTGAAAGGGTTTTATAATGTAAATTTAATAATAGTAAATTATTAACAAATCTATATAAAATACCATTATGTTCAACTTAATCTTAAAAACTATAAGTTTTTAAATTATTTTTTTATTATTTTTTTACTGATGGGTAACTCACATTTTACTCCAAGGATGTTCTTCCTCGTTTTTTCTTTTTAATTTCTTACCAAAATTCAAATTTCAAATAAATATTATTGAACTAAATAGTTAAACTTTTAAATCAAATTAAAATAATTTTACTAAATCTCATTGTCTCTTTTCATTTCCTCCTTTTTCAATTTGAGCAAGATTTGAACTTATAAAAATTGATGATAAGAAATTATATTTCGTATTACAGAAAGTGTCGGTAGACTGTTAGAGTTTGCCGCTGACATTAAATTGTCGGTGATGTGACTTACGATAAAATAAATAAATAAAAGTTGGCATGAGATAAAAGAACTCATAACTAGATGATAAAAAGGTCCAAAAGGCTTGTTCTTGTTTGTGTAAGGCTTCTTCTTTATGCACCACATAATTATTACCAGCATTTCTATAATTTTTTAAGATGATTATTTTAACTTCTTTTATGATATATATAATGGTGCTTTTTTTTTTTTTTTCATTTTTGATGCTTGCGGTGTGTTTTTCACTTCATTGGAAATTTGCATTCTACTGTTATAAGCTTAAGGAAATTGACTAGCATTCATTTAGAGTTGCTTAGCTTTCGGTGGTTGCACAGTATGAATATGGGTAATATCAATGGAGTTTTTATTTGTTTTAATGATTGATAGACAGGTTTTTGGACCATCTAATATAAAATTGAACTTTCAAAAGCAAATAATCCCAAGGTATTTATTAAAAAAAGGTAATCATTCTGGATTGGACTATCCACAATTTTGACTTATAAAGCATTACGAAATACTAATATTAGTGTTTTGGATTACCTATTCCGAAAACCTTTTGGATCAAACTTTCTTTAACATATATGTCTTAGTGTGTCTTGTTCAGCATATTTGATATGCATTTTGAAATCCCAATGTGAAATATATGTATTCTGGGAGTATTCTAAACCACATTGATTTGCTTTTCGTACCACCTAATGCAAAATGTGAACATGTGTATTCTAGTTTAGAGTGTCATATGATGTAAAAGGATTTGAACATCATCTTGTGATGCGTTAGAAAATAAAAAGGGTATGACTATTTTCAAGTGATAATTTGTGCATGTAATATAAAGTTTATAAGTTGTTAGAGTAAAATTGAACAATCCTATTATTTTGGTTAAGTGAAGTTGTGTTTGATAAATGTTAACATTAGGTAAAAAGAGATGAACATGCAAGTGTTTCCTTTGATAGATGATTAAGCATTTCGCCTTATAAGTGTTGATGATGATAAGTGTAGATAAATTTTAAGCTCATGTAAACATAAAGTATATTACTAAATATTAATTATGTATTGTATGGAATATTTTCATTATTTGTTGTCATGAGCTTTCTCCTAAAGACATTCAATTTTTTTTTCACCCACTCTAGACATATGAATATTTCAACTCTAGTCCAATTGTGTCTAATAATGTGCGTTTTGACAATGATATGGAATAAAAGGTTATGTAATATAAGGAGATAACACTAATACATCTAGCATTCAACATTAGAAACGAAAAATGTCAAAGTTAAAAATATCAGTGGCATCATTGTAAATAAATGCAATAAGATGCTGGAACGAACAAGATTCAGACATCGTATACTAATTGATGTTGAAAAAGGGAATCTCGACATTATTTAATGTTGGTTTTCCCCACTAGAGATGTTATATTGTGGCATGGATTTGATCTTTCAAGAATCTAGTAGAAATATAACGTGTGTATAAACAATTTTCGATGTCCACAACAAGATAAAGCACCTCATTCACTATATTTTCTCTTTCCTAAAGTGTTTTCAGATCTTTTATAACCCCTTGATAACGGTTGAAAAACCGTTATTTTTATACTTAATTTTGACACTAAACACATCCTTTATGACTTAGAAATTAGCTTGAAATCATGCATTTTGCTTTAGTTTTGTGAATAAGAGAGTTGAGGATACACGTTATGATTTTATCACTAAATTTCCTTGATTTTGTAGGTTATTGAATGATTTGAAAAAAGGGTTGAAGTATCAAGGCGTTGGAATGCAGAAAAGTCAACCAAAATGCAGAAAAGTCAATCAGTCAATCAGAATGCTGAAAAGTCAACCAGAGTGTAGAAAAGTTGCGTTGAGCGGTACCTAGCGCTAAGTGCCAGTTTTCTTTTGTTTTTCACTATTTTTCGCCTGGGCGCCATTCTGAGTGTCACACCTACCGCTGAGCGATATTTTAGCACTGAGCACCATTTTCGTGGGCCAAGGCCAGGGCCAGTTTTTCTGTCATTTTTATGAGCTATATAAGGTTTTAGTTAACCTAGAGGGTCTATCTTTTGGCAAAAGGAGACGCAGAAACACTATTTTCACCCCTTGGAGACATATTTTGGATGCAGAAGCTCCAATCTACAAATTCTAAGGTTTTATCTTTCATTCTTTTCATTATTTTCATCTAGTTTCACCATGTCTATGGTGAACTAAACCCCAACAACACAACTCATCCATATAATTCACTTGCGTATTTTCTTGGTCAATTGATCAACTTTTGCATACATGTTTATTTTCATTCTTGCATTATAAACACCAAATTTTGTTTCTCAAGTCTTAAATAATCAACAAATCACATGAATGTCTAGGCCAATGAGTCTCTAGGGAAAACGATACTCGGTCTTACCGTTTATATTACTTAATACGATTCGGTACATTTGCCGGAGTCTTAACAAGTTTTTGGCGCCGTTGTCGGGAACTCGTGGTTTAACTAGTCTATTCATGTGATTATTGATTAACTTTGACTTGATTTTTTTCTTTTTGTTTATGTTTTGTTCTAATAAATGTTTTCTAGGGTTTTGTGTTTAATGTTTGCAGGATGCAATTTGGACAAGAATTTAACTATATGGGCACTACATTTTACCCAGGTGATCTCAACCACTAGTGGAAACCTCACTCAAGTATGGATCAAAGTCAATGGCAGCAACAACATTCTCTATCAATGGCAAAGTTGGAAGACATTTTTCAACAATTTATGCAAAATGTTGTCTCCGCTCAGAAAAGCAGTTGAAGCTCCGGACATGGAGGATGATGATGAGGATGCTGACTTTGACGATGCAGAAGAAGGAGAGGAGGAGGATTCGGATGACAACATGGGCTGAGGAGATGAGATAGCATCTACTGATGGATGTTATCTGCGCTAGAACAAGATTTTTCTTATCTTTTGTTTTTGTAATTTGAACTTATTTGCTTCTGTTAGTAGTGTAGGGTTTGATGTACTTGGTTGGAAACTTTTATCTGATATGATGGTTTGACTATTGATATTTGCATGATGGGTATTACTTGAATGCTTTGATATTGATGATGTTGAGATTGCACTGTATGCTGATATACATGTGGGTGTTCATAAGCTATGTGAACAGATGCATGATGTTATGATTGTGGTTATGATGCTAAGCAAGGTGTTTATCTGGGATACTTGGAATATTGAGTGAGCTTATATGTGAGGTTTTGAGCTCTAGATTTTTGTTGTGAATGCTTGCTATCTACTTAAAAACATGAATGATTTTGCCCAGGTTTTTATGATTGACTAAATTGCATGTATGTGTCATATGATCAAGGCCATTTTTGATTAGCCATTTCTTAACCAATGCATAAAATTTTCGTCCCAATGCAAAAGAGCACAATGTGTTCTACCCTTTTTGAACCTAAGCCTTAAACAGAATATGAAAATCCTTTTGAAAATCTTTACCTTAAGTTAAGTTGAGAATCATTGTGTGGTATTAATAAAGGTTCAAGTTTGAGGTTGTTGGGAAAGATGAAAAAGAAAAGATAAGCATTGAGCTAAAGTGTTGAGCAAAGCTTGAAAAGAAAAGATAGAAAAGATAGAATGAAAGAAAGATAAGCTCAATGCAAAAAGGGGGAAAGTTGGGAATAAGAGATTGGTTATAAAAGAGAGTATGTGCTTGAATGATAAATTGTTGAATAACTCTCTTAACTCAAGGATTTTGTGATCTAGAAAAACCAATTTTTCTTGTTAATCCAACCTCATTATAAGCCATGGAAAGTCCTTGTGATGACATGTGTGTGTGAGTATGTTGATTATGGTAAATGAAAGACAATTTTGTTCTACGTGACATGTGGATAGTAGAGGGAAGGAGTGACCTCTTGAAACACTTGTGTGATTGAGTGAAACACTTTATCTGGTGAGGAATGATTCCATGAATTCATGATTACATATATGCTTAGTTAATTGATCATTCATGACAATAGCATCTGTTGGATATTATGTGATTGTGTGAACACCATGATGAGAAGTTATGATCAAAGCATGTGCACATCTTGACTGAATTCTTTTTGATGAGTTGACATAAGCAATAACTTGTCTTGAAGGAAAGGTTTTAGAATGTGTTGAACCATTGTGTTGATTGGTGAAATACTAAGTTTCACCTTGTTTGCATGAGGACAAACAAAGTTCTAAGTTTGGGGTTGTGATAACAGTTGAAAAACCATTATTTTTATACTTAATTTTGACACTAAACACACTCTTTATGACTTAGAAACTAGCTAGAAATCATGTATTTTGCTTTAGTTTTGTGAATAAGAGAGTTGAGGATATGCTTTATGATTTTATCATTCAATTCTCTTGATTTTGTAGGTTATTGAATTATTTGAAAGAAGGGTTGAAGTATCAAGGAGTTAGAATGCAAAAAAGTCAACCAGAATGCAGAAAAGTCAACCAATCAACCAGAAAAGTCAACCAGTCAATCAAAATACTAAAAAGTCAACCAGAGTGCAGAAAAGTTGCGCTGAGCGGTACCTAGCGCTGAGCGCCAGTTTTCTTTTGTTTTTCACTATTTTCGCTTAGGTTCCAACTCTGAGCGTTATTCTAAGTGTCGCACCTACCGTTGAGCGGTATTTTAGCGTTGAGCGCCATTTGCGTGAGCTTGGGCCAGTTTTCTGTTATTTTTATGAGCTATATAAGGTTTTAGTCGACCTAGAGGGTCTCTCTTTTGGCAGAAGGAGACGCAAAAACACTCTTTTCATCCCTTAGAGGCAGATTTTGGATGCGAAAGCTCCAATTTACAAATTCTAGGGTTTTATCTTTCATTCTTTTCATTATTTTCATCTAGTTTCACCATGTCTATGGTGAACTAAACCCCAACAACCCAACTCATCCATATAATTCACCTGCGTATTTTCTTGGTCAATTGATCAACCTTTGCATGCATGTTTATTTTCGTTCTTATATTATAAACACCAAATTTTCTTTCTCAAGTCTTAAATAATCAACAAATCACATAAATGTCTAGGCCAATGAGTTTCTAGGGAAAACGATACTCGGTCTTACCGTTTATATTAACTTAAGGCTAAAATCCAATTGTAGTCCTATAATTTTTACAAAAAAATCAAATTAAATTTCTAATTTTTATTTATTTTAATTTAATAATTTAATTTTTTTAAAATTATTAAATTAGATCATTTTTGTTAAATTGAAGTTAAATTTCTATTAAAATTCATACATTAAATCACTTTACTTAAAAACTAAAATAAAAATTTTATTGAGACTTAAAATAATTTACCAATATATATATATATATGGAGTTTGCTAATTTACGTAAGGGGTTATTTTAGTTGGTACATTTTAGCAAAGTGTACCAAGTTTTAGGTTACAAAAAAGTCCCTATTAAAAAAAACTAACTTTAAATCCAAGGATATTTCAATAATTTTAAAATTTAATTTAAAAAAAAAAAAATAAAAAGTAGTTATTTATCATCCTGATTGGTCCACGTGTATGAATAGTTATCATCCTGATTGGTCCACGTGTGTGTGGGTGCGTGTGCATGTGGGTGCGTGTGTGTGCGTGTGTATGTGTGTATGTGCGTGTGCGTGTGTGTGTGTGTGCATGTGTGCGTGTGTGCATGTGTGCGTGTGTGTGTGTGCGTGTGTGTGTGGATTGTGCAACGGGTCGGGTCGGGAACGAATAGTGCCTACCCGCAACCCATCCCGCCGGATAAAACTGTACCCACTACCCACTAGGTACCCGTTTAGAAAATACCTGCGGGTATTTTAAAACTCGCGGATATCCGCAGATACTCGCAAAAAAAAATTATACTTTTTAAAATAAAATTTAAATAAAATTACAAAAAATATATATAATATAAATTAAATTAAATATAAATTAAAATTTAATTTTAATTAAATTTAACCTAATAAAATATAATTTATTTTTATTTTTAATTAAATTTAATTAAAAAATATATAAATTAATTATTTTTATTATTTTTTGCGGATAATGGGTACTCGCGGGTTGGGTAGTATACAATCCGTACACGGCCCATTTAGAAACGAGTATTAAAATATCCGCTACCCATTATTCATGGCGGATAGTAAATATCCGCGGATAGTAACTATTATAAATATTATATTTATAAATGTATATTTGAGAACCTTGTTGGAACTGCCGATATTATCGATCGTCTTTTAAATCTTATTGTAATATTCTTAAATTTTTAGTTTAATTAAGATTTTATAATTTAATTAAGATTTTATGCTTTTTTACTTTTTCAAATTGAAAAAAAAATCAATCGTTAAACAATAAATTTGGGAACTAAAATAAGTTTTTTAGAATTTTAGTATTTAAAATATGGTTTCAAAAATCAATTTTAATACTTAAAATTTAGTGTGTAGAAACTAAAACCATATATTTTAAATTTTGATGAACTTAAAAGTCCCTTAGAAACAAAAATATGAATTATCCCAATTTTCAAAGATTAAAATTATAATTAAACGTAAAATTTTCATCATACTAATTGTTTTGGATAGAATAGAACTTATAATTAACTATTAATGTTTTTATTTCGTGATATAGATAAAAATTATTCATTATCAGAAATAATTGATAGTTCTGTAACGAACCTTATATACAAAATGACATACTTAATTTTTGGTACATTAGGTTTGTTTTTATATATTTTATATTTAATAAAATACTTCGAATTGTTTAATCGCAGAGTTAAAAGTATAAAACTATTTTTCCTTATTTATTTGACACGCGAAGTTCGTTTTGGAGTGACAGAAAAATACACAAAGAAAGTCACAAATGCACTGCACAGTGCACATGCAGTCATAAAAATAATGTTGAAAAGATGAAAAGCTCGTTTAGAAGAAGCAGAAGCTGCCTTAATTGATGCCAAATATTGGGTGAGCCTGTTTTCTAGTGATGCAGACGCCCACGTGAGACATGATCTATGACTGTGAACCGTTTGATTATCCACGTGGAACAAGTTAGTTCAACTGTTAATAACCTCCATTAACGGCTACATTAACGAACAATATGTCTCTCATATTCAATATCCTTTCACCACGATTTGTAGTATTTCCTTGAAAGAGACAACGTCGTCCTCATACGGCCACATTAACCTACCTATGTTACCCTAAAGATCAAAGTGGGCCCACCCATGTGCTTTTGCCCCTTTTGTAAATCCTTCCACCAAACACGTAAATGATGTTAATTAGTTAAAACAAAATGAATTATTTGTTGCAATATCTCTTTGAAAGACATGTTTGTTTATGTTTTCTTCATGCTATTTGGTTTTTTAAAGAAACTATACTTAAAGATAATATCAATCAATACTACTGATATATGTAATATTGAATCAAACCATTCATATTATTAAAAATATTAAATCAATATTTATATAAATGTATCCTTTATACAAAATTAAATATTTTTAATTCTAAACTTTGATATAAAATTTGAATTTCTCTATGTATTAAGGTACAATTTGTTCTTAAATTTTATAAATAAATAAATATATTTATGTTAAACTTTTTATGTGTTAAATGGTGTGTTAAATTTATGTTTAAACTGTTAATATCATTTGATATATATAAAAAGAAAAATTAACGTGAAAAATTTTAAAGTTTGGAATTAAAATGAATCCAAACTTGAGGATCTAAATATAGTAACGAATTAATATTTGAAGAATGAAAACATATTTAACCTTATAAAACCTTTATATAAAATAATAAATGTTATATTAATCATTAACATTTACCATGGTACTTATATATAATTTTATTAATGTTAATTAAAATTATTTAGATTATATATATATATATATATATATATATATATATATATATATAAAAGTCAGAAATAGAAGTTAGAGACAAAAATACATTCACAGAATTTTCTCTCTATCAAAGGTTGTGTCAAAGAGTTCATATAACTTACTTTTGATAAAGTATTGAAAAAACATGTTTGGTTTGACAAGTTGACTTTAACCTACAATTACTATCTACAAAAAGGCTAAGAAGATTCAAAGATCAAGACAAGTATTATCTAACATACATTTTCTTGAAGCCTATAAATTGAAGATCCTTGAAGAGAAGATCAAAAGAATAAGCACCCGAATATGAAAGAAATTATCTGGAAAAGAAAAAACAAGCTCAAAACAAAAGAAAATACTCTCAAGCTTTATAGAATCATAAGCTCACATTTGTAAGAAGAGAAAAACTCTAGAAGTCTGTAAGATTGAATTGTATTGTAAACACATCCTCTCTATGAGAGTTATCATCTAAGGACTTGTAAGCGATTTAATTGATTACACATCCTAAAGAGAATACAAACCCGTAACGACTAACTTGGTGGAGTTAAACGGTAACTAGACAGTTTTTTCTAGTGGAAACCAGAAGTGGGTAAAATTCAACTAGATAGCGTATAAGAAAGATATCGGGATTGTCTAGGTATACAAAGAGTGGTGAAGAATACTACACAACCAGAAGTGGGTGATACTCGATTCTAGTTAGAGTAACGAGGGGATTGACCAGGTGATACCAAGAGTGGTGTGAATACTCAGTTGTAATCTTGTTGAAGATTATAGTTGAACCCTCTACGAGGTCTTATAGGAGAATTAGACGTACCTCGGTGGAGTGAACCAATGTAAAATAACTGTGTGCTTATTAGTTTAGTCTTGGTAAATGTTTTTCTTATAAACTCTGTAGTTTCTTATTAACTCAACCGTTTATAAAAGCTCTTGTCACCAAATGTTATTCTTATTAAGAACTATCTTTCTCAAAACATTACAATAGATTTAACTAGACGATTGAAAAATATTTATTTCTGAACTTACAGTTTAAACTGAACTTTATTACTCAAGTATATAAATCGTGTAATCTTTAACAAGGATGTTAAACTACCTTTTGGAGGAACGTTTTCCTACAACATTATTCAATCCACTCCCCCCTTCACCCCTCTCATTCTATTGTTTTCTAAATATTTCACATTTAATTACAAAATTGCCATTATGCATTTTTGCTCCTATTCCTACATATCAGACATAAATTAAGTGGTGTGGTAAACTATTTTTGTATTAGTGAAATCATAACTCACAGTAAAAGATCTCTCGAATAAATATTTAAAGATATTTTCTTCTAACTATTCCTTGAGTCATGCATTATAAACTTTGAGAAATATCTACTTCATATGACATTGCATTTAAAGACAAATATAATGAAAGACACACTGTTCAAGAAGAGATAAAGTCATCAACCTATTGGGATGTCATGTAAAGAAGGGAAGAAAATTTAATAATACATGGAATGCATTTAATGCATCATTAAAAAATGAAACTTACTAACATAAGAAGAATATTCAAAAGATTTGAAGTTTTTTAGCAACAATAATTGGATTTACAATGGCTACTTTCTTAAGATTTTATATAAAGTTGTCCAAAGAAAAAGGAAAACAAGAGACTACATCTTATAATGCTGAAATGTTGCTTAATTTGTTGTGCCCATAGAAATTTCATTACGAACTATATTCATGTTCAATTAAAAAACTATAAAGAGAGCACAAATTTTTCATATGCCAACATATCTAAAAAGCATTATATGATTTGTTGGTCATTAATTATAAAATATGGCGGTTATTTGACAAACAATACTTGGTTATTAACTAGGAGCGACTTTGGTTCAAAGAATACTTTGCTAAGACATAAATGGCTAGTGAAAAATAAAATATTGAATCAAGAGTAACTTGTGAAAAGAATACTTGATTTGGTCAAGAGTGGCTTGAAGAAGCAATACTCAAGGATTATCCAAGAATAACTAAGAGCTCAAATAATACCCAAGGGGTTAGCCAAGAGTAGTTACAAGCTCAAACAATACTTAAGGGGTTAGCGAAAAGGGACCACCAGTTAAAAGAACATTTGTCGTGGATTCCTACATTGGATAAGTGTCACTATTGCATAACAAGGGTTTTTGTTATAAGGTTTGTTTATTGTGTAGTTTCTTGTATCTTATCATTCATTTTGTTGTTATTATAAGGTTTGTACATTTCATTATGTTCTTTATTTTCTTATTTACTAAAATGATAACATTATTTCATGTTTCATTTGATCTTTGTGCATTCAATGAATTTGTTTGGGAATAAGACACCACAATGAAGAAACTAAAAAGTGTTGTCCAACTTACCTAAAGTTCAATTTTAGGAATAAATTAAGGACCATTTCTTGTGGTATACCATAGTTCCTATAATCCTATATAAAATAAATATGTAATAGATTTGGATCAATTGCTTTATGCCTTATTCCATTCTTTGATACATGTCCATGCATTGAATTCCCTCACTTTACCTAACATGGTAGGATTATTCATTGTTCATCAAAGGTGGTTGTCATTATGAGTTTAGTTTGGGTCATTGGCAATGTAATTTTGTTGTCTCTAATGGACCTTGTTGTCGATGTTTGTTGCTACAACCACACCATCACTCAAGGTAGTGGATTTTGATTCTCTAGTGGCAACTTTGCTTATTGTGCCTTGAACGTCATTGCACATTCGTATGGTATAGGCATTAATTTCCTGCTTACATATTATGATATAACTTAATTTATGTATATAATAACTCCATATTTTGTTACAAACATAAGAGCTGAGACAATTTATGTTTGTTGATGAGGTATTTCAAGAAATGCATCTTCGTAAAGGATTTGGCCAATTTGTGAGTGAAAGGTCTTGGGGGAGATATGTAAGGCAAACACTTTTAATTAATATTATTTACATTTAAACTTAAAAACCACAATTAACTAATTTTCATTTTTAATAATAGGAGGAATTTGAGACTATTTCACATGCTAAATTTGAGGTTGGTTCATGTTCTAATGTATTAGAAGGGCATAACAATGATGATGATGCACAAAACGAGATCATTAATACTTGGTATTGGGTTAAGGCTGTTGATGAAAAATATAAAGGAAGACTATGTGTGGTAGGAAAACTTGCTCCAAATTACACAAGTGAAAGAGATAGCCTAAAGCATCTACTTCCACTTGCAATTTTAAGGACATTAACCACCTTAAGAAACAACTAGAATCATGTCATGAGGCATATGATTATTTGATACACCAATTTCAATCCTTACAAAATCTAGCATGAAATACCATTCTCCTCATGCCCAAATTTATATTCAATAGCAACAACCTAACCTAACACCTTCTGAGCAGTAGTAGCTCAACCTAACACCTTCCCTGCAGCATCTCAGCCCAACCTAAGACCCACAATCCCAACAATAATAATCCAGCCTGACCCAAGAACCATGGTCCTAATAACAAGAAGAAGAAGACCCTATGCAACAAGACCATTAAAATTCAAATGATTGTGTAGATTATTAGGAGTTTCCTACATACTTAAACAATACTTCTATTTATTTTACTGATAAGGATGAAAAATACATGTTTTCAGACTTATTAATTATCTCAAATTTGTATTTATTCATGAAATAATATGTTTCCTCATAAAAAAGTTGTAATTAGAAGTAGGAAACTTGTGTAGTAAATTTTACAAGAATTTATACATCAAAGTGGAGTGTTGTCAAATGTTTCTCGCTAAGTTAGCCTTTAATCTATCAGCTAAAAATATGATTATTCGCTCAGCGCACCAAAACAATTCGCTGAGCGAATTATGGATAGTTTAAGGTTATGCAGTTGATTATTCGCTCAGCGCATATAGTAGTGCGCTGAGTGAATTAATTAAATCAGAATTGGCTTTTAAGTTCGAGACAGAACGAGAGCCCTGGCAGAAGTTTCGAACAGAGGAAAGAAACAAAAACATCTCAGGAACTTCAGGAGACTACTTCAAGTTATCAAGACACCATTTTTGCAAGGATTGCTTCAAATGTATACGTTCTAAATGACTAGGAGTAGTTAAATTTCTCTTTAGTTGGGATTGGATGTAATGAACTCATTATGATGTAATTTTCTTGTTCAATATATCGTTGTTCGTTCATATGCTCTTTCTTGAATTTACTATCATTGTATGAAAATATAATGTTATTTGAATGTCTCTGATTACTAGAAAGTAACTTTGAACATGGACATAGCTAGAGAACCTAAATCATTTGGGATCTAGGGATAGACTCAATAACTTGGTCATTCTTAGTATCAGACTTAATGCAAATTGTATGTTAAATTGACTAAGGGATTAACAGTTTGATATATTAATTTAAAACTAGTTGCTAAGGGATTAGGACTAGTATGCCTTGATGTGAATGTTTAAATGAAATAATGAAATATTGAATAGAGTTTTATATTCATATGATTCATGAAACCCAATTCCAATGAAGTTTCTTTTAAATATAAATTCCTTGCACACCAACTATTTGATAAAATACCAGAAAGAGTTTCTTGTGTTGTTTTGTGCATTTTGATGTCTAATTGAGTTATAAAAAGAAGATTTGTCATGTGTTGCACAAGTCCCTTGGGAGAGAACGATATTTATAATTTGTTACGCTATGACCAGTGCACTTTAATAGAACAGAGAACGAAAGAAGAATGAGAGAAACACGAGACAGAATGAATGAATATACTTGCATTACTGAGTATGAGTAAAAACAGTGTTTATATACAGCAGTGTACAGTTACTGATAAAATAGTAATTGCATAATAGAAAAAAATGGTAACAATGCACAGAGTTTGAATTACACACATACACTAACATTCTCCCTTAATTCAAACTAGCATAGTGAAACAACACCAACTCCTCCTTTCAAAAACTCAAACCTATCTCCAACTAATGATTTGGTAAATTTGTCAACCCACTGTTCTTCAGTTCTGCAATGCGAAAGTTCGATTCTCCCTTTATTCACCATATCTCTCAGGAAGTGATACTTCACTTCTATATGTTTACTTTACCCATGACTCACACGATTCTTTGCTAGATTGATGGCGGACGTGTTATCTATCCTTAGCTTCACAGAACTTTCACTTATCACTTTCAATTCTGCTAACATCTCCTTGAGCTAGATGCCTTGACAAGCAGCATAGCAGCCTGCTATGTACTCTACCTCACAACTCGACAATGATACTATGGTTTGCTTCTTCGAGCACCACGAAATAGGTGCCTTGTTCAAGAAGAATATGTATCCTTAAGTACTCTTCCGTTCAACCGCATCTCCCCCAAAATCATAGTCACAGTAGCCTATCAGCTCTAGTTCGCCTTTCTTCATGCCAAAAGGAAACAGAATTCCCACATCTGTTGCACCTTTGACGTATCTTAGTATGCGTTTCACGGCAACCGTATGACTCTTCCGAGGTTGATTCATGAATTGCTCACCAAACCGACACAAAACATCAGCTTCAGTCTGTTGTTACACAGGAACTGCAATGAACCCACCATCTGTTTGTACACAGTTTCATTCACTGCCTATTCTACTTCATCTATTCTTAGTTTAACATTTACTTCCAATGGGATATTAACAGAATTGCATTGATTCATGTTGAATCTTTCAAGCAATTCTCTCGTATACTTCTGTTGGTGCATGATAACCCCCAAATCAGTATGAGTGAATTCCATACCTCGGAAATAACTGAGCTCCCCCATGTATGTCATCTCAAACTCAGTCTTAATCAGTTCCTTGAAATCCTCTATATTACTCATACTTGAACCGGTCACCAAAAGATCATCCACATAAAGGCAGATGATCATAACGTCTCCATCTGAGTTTGATTTCACATACACTCCATGTTCAACCTTACACCTTTTAAACCCGTGATTAAGAAGGGAAGAGTCAATTCGTTTGTTCCAGGCTCTGGGAGCCTATCGTAAGCCACAAAGAGCTTTCTGTAATCTATATACCTTGTTCTCCTTATCCTTTTCTTTAAATCCAGGGGCTGATGAACGTATACTTCTTCTTCCAATGTTCCATGTAGAAACACTGATTTTATGTCCAACTGAAACATCTTCCATCTCGTAGCACATGCAACAGCTACAACCAGACGAATGATTTCTAGTCTTGCCACAGGGGCGAAAACCTCATTGAAATCAATTCCTTTCTTCTGCAGAAAGACTCTAGCCACGAGTCTCGCCTTATACTTTGAGATGGTGCCATATGGATTCAACTTCTTCTTGTAAACCCATTTAACATTAATACACTGCTTCCCAGGTGGAAGGTCCACTAACCACCACATGTTGTTCTTCTCAATTGATCTGAGCTCTTCTATCATTGCATCCCTCCACACCGATTGCTTCAAGGCTTCGTCTACATCAATCGGTTCTGCTCCAGCCATCAGAGCCATGTGGATTAGCTCTCCTTCTTCATCAACACCTGCATCCGAATACAACTGATAGTCAGAGAGTCTAGGCGGCCTCATCGTTTTTCTTCTACGTCTCTAAGATGTTTCGTCTGTGTCATGGTTGCCATCAAAGATCTTCTCGACTCCTTCCAGTGCAAATTCATTTGTCAGACCATGCAACAACGTTTTCTTCATGCTTGACTGATTTTGATTCCAGTCCTAGCATTCATTTTCCAGAACAACTACATCTTTATTCAACACCATCCTCTGCCTTATCGGGTCATACAACTTATACGCTCTTGTATCATGATAATCCATAAACAGCATGGGTTCTCCTCTGTCTTCTAGTTTAGTTCTCTTCTGCTCCGCTACGGGTGCGTATGCAAGGGAGCCAAACACGCGGAGATGGCTTACAGATGGCTTCATCCCAGTCCATATCTCCCAAGGCACTTTGCATTCAACTCTTTTAGTGGGACACCTGTTAAGGATATATACAACTGTCGAGACCACTTCAGCCCAGAACATTTGTGGCATCCTCTTCTCCTTAATCAGACATCTAACCATGTTCATCACCGTTCGATTTCTTCTCTCCACCAGACCAATTATGCTAGGGCATGTAAGGTGCAATCACCTCGTGCTTAATTCCTTCACTTTGACAGAATTCTTCAAACGCCAACGAGGTGTATTCTCCCCCTCCATCAGTTTTGAGTATTTTCAGCTCCTTCCCACTCTCATTTTCTGCACTGGCTCTGAATTTCTTGAATATCTCCAACACCTCACTCTTCGCCTTGATCAAGAATACCCACATCATTCTGCTGTGTTCATCTACAAATGAGAGGAAATATCTATTGCCTGCCAAAGAGGGAACCTCAATTGGACCACAGACATCAGAGTGTACAACTTCAAGGCACTCCTTTGATCTCTTCATCGATTGAGACTGAAATGATTTCCTTGTTTGCTTTCCTGTCAAACACGACTCACAGGCAGTATCAGGCAAAGAGATTTTTGGTATACCTGATACCATACCTTTTTTCACCAAGCATCTGCAAGGTCTCTGAAATTCAAATGTCCAAGGTACAGATGCCATAACCAGTTTTCTTCTTTCTTCATAGCAATCATGTATTGCATACTTTCCACTGCCTCTAAACTGACTTGGAAAGTTCCGTTTCTCGAGATCTTGCTCGTCAAGATCAATTTCTTATTTATGTCATACAACTCCACCCTATCATTGTTACCCATGATTACCGTGTACCCTCTTTCGACCAACTACCCAATGCTAAGAAGGTTACACTTCATTGCAGGAACGAATAGAAGACTGGAGATTACTGTTTGTGAGCCATTCTTCTTGTTAATGATCACATCGCCCATTCCTTCAACCATCAATGTGTTGTCATCTACAAACTTAACTTTGCTTTTCTTGGTTTCATCAAAATTCACCAACCACCTTCTGTTGCACGTCATATGGTTTGAGCAACCAGAATCCAAGTACCAGATTGTATTCATTGGATCAGAGCATTCAGTAGAGGCCATTGCCACCAAAGTCAAAGGCTCAGAATCAGAAACCTCTTGTGCAAGATGAGCTTCTTTATTACGATACTGCTTCTTCCTCTCCTGCTTTCCCTTTCCTGAGAAACATTCATAAGCAAAGTGTCCCATTTTGTGACAATTGAAACATTCAATGTTTCTCTTATTTATCTTCTTTTGCTACTCATCAAACTTCCCTTTGCCTTCAACAGACTCATTCTTTTCTTCTTGTTCTTCTGTATTACTACTTTCTTTCTTCCACTTTCCTTTTCCTGATTTCCCTTTCCACTTCTTGAAATTCTTTTTCCCATCGCCCTTGTAATGCTGCACTTTCAGAGCCTGCTCATCAAGTTTAATAGAATTCCTCTCACGCACTTTCATCTCGTGTGCCTCCAAAGAACTCTGAAGTTCTTCTATCTTGAGTTTTTCAAGGTCTCTTGACTCCTCAATCGCTACCACAATGTGATCAAACTTCTGGGGCAATGATCTCATCATCTTCTCTATTACCATAAGATCTGTAATCGTCTCTCCGCAGCCTTTTATCTGGTTAGCAATCGACAAAACTGTGTTGAAAAACTCATTAACTCTATCTCCATCGCCCATCAGCAAGTGCTCGTACTGCCTTCTTAAGGATTGAAGTTTCACCTTTTTCACCTTTTCTCCTCCAGCATGGCATCTCACTAGTATACCCCTGTGGCTGCATTCTAGATTTTCTCAAAATGCGCATCGTCTACGCATTGATGGATGATGAACAACGCCTTATCATCCTTCATCCTAAGCTTTTCCTTCTGCTTCTCTGTGACACCATCAAGACTAGACTTAGACCTCCTTTCCTCCACAATTGCACTGACGCCTTGATAACGGAACAAGACCTTCATCTGTGCACTCCACCTGCTCCAGTTTTTGTCTGTGAGAACAGGGAAGCTTGCAGTAGGGATATTAGCCATGACGCCTTCTCTTCTTGCTCAAAAACTATTTTCTTGATCACCTTTAATCGTCTCAACTACACTCTTCAGCCACCGCCGTTTCACCCGGAAGAAAGTTGCAGACGCACACCTCAGGTTATCAGAACCTACGCTTTGGATACCACTAATAGAACAGAGAACGAAAGAAGAATGAGAGAAACGCGATACAGAATGAGTGAATATACTTGCATTACTGAGTATGAGTAAAAACAGTGTTTATATACAACAATGTACAGTTACTGATAAAACAGTAATTGCATAACAGAAAAAAACGGTAACAATGCACAGAGTTTGAATTACACACATACACTAATACACTTGTCGTTTGTTTTGCAGTCAACATTTCCTAGGATTTTATTTTTTCATTATGTCCTTATAATGTTACATATTACTAGTTGAATGATTTGGTATTGGGTATTGTGATATTGGATTTACTTATGATTGTGAAATATTTGTATGGTTGTCTCTATTGGACAAGTATTGCATCTTTGTATTTGGGTAGAAAAATTGACAGGTGTATCTTGGTATTATCTTTGTTTGTGTACAAATATTGACAAGTCTATTTAGGTGTAAAGGATATAGCTCACTTCACTGGTTGTATATTTTCCATTGCCGACAGAATTTTCCATAAGTAGACATATGTTAAAGAAGTCATCTTATTGACTTATTTTTCCATTCATAATGTCAATTTACCAACGTCTAATATGACTTGGGTAATTATCAAGAAATTTTATAAATTTGTTGATAAATTTTATAAATGAATAGTTTAACAACAAAAAAATGAATTAGCAACCGATACTGTCGTGGATATAATAATTGATTTTTCTTTTTATTGTAATTGATACATGTATTACAGTTAACGAATCAATGTATTTCTTAGCATAATAAACTTATTTCTAATCGTTTTACTGTTTTACTCAATTTATTTGCATAGTCGGGACAAGCATATTAAAAGGTAAAAGAAAATATAATAACTACATTAGTTTTTCATTTAAATATTAATTTTGGAAACTGTGTCCAACAAAACGTACACGATATATATTAGTCTGAAACTAATGGCAATAATTAAAATTGCAATAAACTAGTAGTTTTCGTACAAAATGAACTTATGTAACAATAAAAATAATCATATATTTATAGAACAAACTTCTTCCCATTCTTTCTTCTTATTTCCACTAACCCACTAATTTCGCCTCTATCTAACACAAAAAGAAAGCATAAATTAGTAGCGTTTAAATTTTAGTTTTGTATATGCGGGTGGGTAATGTTTTCTAATCTAAGGCTATGATTATACCACTTTTTCCCTAGAAATTTTCTGAAAAGGAAAATAAAAATAAAATGTGATAGATCAAAGATGTCTTAGATTCGTATCTCAAAGTAAAATGATCTCTAACATGCATATATTAAAATGTATTATAATGTTAAATTTGTTATACTAATTTAAAAATTATACTACAGTATTTAATGTAAAAAGTTACTTAAATGTTATCAAATTAAATTTAGGCATCATGATGATTTTTTTATTTTTTATTTTTAAATAAGAGTATCTTGCTGCGTGGATTAAAAAATGCTACTTTTCTCACTTGTTTAATCTTTCTAAGGAATCTCTTAATATATAGAGACTATAGTTAAGTAACTGCAATTAGGTAAAATTACTTATATGCTACCAGGAATAATTTAGGTAAACCTAGCTTCCTCGATCATTTGGGGGTTCCTTCATGCTTTTACAACATATTTTCAGCGAAACAAGAAAATAAAGAGTGTGTATGCTTGCAAAGTTAATTTGTTTCATTAAAATGATTTCATAACTTAATTTTTCTTTGAATGATCTTACAGACATATTTCTATTTAGACCCATTTAGAATGTGTTGTCTACATTTTCAAACATTTGGAAAAACGAAAGAAGTTCTTTAGAAATATTAGCTCAGACCATGTTCCCAATTTGCAATACTAAAAAAGTCTATACAAAGTATTGGCCTAATATTCAAGAATAAATTATTAAGAAAAAAGTATCGGACAATCGTTAAGCACGAGTCCAACGATAAATTTTGGAGAAATTACATTAGAAACAAAACAATTCATACATATAATGTAAAATTAGCTTTAATTTCCAATTATTATAAAGAAAACTAAGAAAAATATAAGTATTGCATTTTAAGGTCATTAATAAAGATAATTTGAAAATAAATATCACATATTGGTGCATATATTAAGAGGTGCACTTTAAACCTAATTCAATTCTACAAAATTGATTTGTAAAGTGAAATTTTCACCCACTTATGTATTATAATTTGGTTTTATCTTTAATCGATATAAATTTCCAACCACCACATGTGTATATGTATATATATATATATTTTGTAGGAAAATTATCATTTTCAATCTCATTGAATGTGAACTCATATATAATATCTGTTTTATGACATTGCAAATCTTGAATAAGATATGGTCTAGACGGAGAAGGATGATGAATAACTGATAGAGAAGTCTCGCACCTGAAATTCAAACGTGACATTTTTGTCTTATTCTTTGAGGAAAGTAAGGCACAAACCTCTCTCAGATGGATAAATAATATTCTTTTATATTGCCCAGTGGAATAATTTTACTTGGGAGCAATTAAGAACCTGATTAGTTCTCTATAAATACCACACTATATTTCACAGTTGGCTACCAACTACCAAAGAAACTACAAAATATATAGCAGTAGCTTGTGAATTGTGATAAAATGGCTCATACACTTGAACGTGCTTTATTTTATCTATATATCCTAGTAGTTATACTCTCAATATTCCTAGTCACCCCTTCCTTTTGTTTCAACCCCAAAAGGCTCTTTAACACTTCTCATTATGCTCCATCTGGTTCAGATTGGTCACCAGCACTGGCCACATGGTATGGACCTGCTAATGGAGATGGAAGTGAAGGTAAAAAAAATGCATATTTATTAGGATATATTATAAGATGTGTTGTGTCAAATAATGCTTCAATTATGATTGAAATAGTTTATTTTAGTGATTATTATGTATTTTGTCCTTAAATATATATGCAGGTGGAGCTTGTGGTTATGGCAACGCTGTTGGGCAACCTCCATTCTCTTCTTTAATATCTGCAGGAAGCCCTCTCATTTATGACTCCGGCAGAGGGTGTGGTTCTTGTTACGAGGTGAGAACGTTTGATCAGCATGTAGAGTTAAACGTCTTTCACAAAACTCTACATATAACAATTTTAACGCTATTTTCATTACTATTCGGGACCAATGAAATGATGTGTAATGAGGCAACTTACAGTTATCAGTTTCAGTAAACTACAACTATATTACAAAATGAAAAAAATTATTTATCAAATTATTAATCCCAATATTACTGAATTCAAATATATTAAAAATGATTTTGATTTTACTAATGAGATAAAAAAAATAATTTAGAAAAGAAATTATATTAAATATGACTAGCCATATTTCTCTTACCCTAGATTAATAATTTCAGTAAAATTAAGAAAAATTTATATGTACTAAAAAGTTATTAATTTTTAACTTAACATTTGAGTGTTACGTCCATTTATACATATAATATATTGTATTACGTTGAAGTCAAGGTTAAATACAGGTTAAACACTTTTTTTTTTCTTCCAATTCTTTAACGTGTTTTTAAAATAAAAACTTGAAGAAGTTAAAATTCTAAAACATATAATATTTTAAATGCATAAATTGACTTAAACAATGTTATTTTAATATAATTAATGTCGAAAAATATATTAGAGGTTAATTTCGAAATTTGAAAAAACAATGTGATATTGACAAGACAGCCTCCATGAAAGAAAATTATGTTTAGTACTTAAGTTTATTGTTCTATTTCTAGGTGAAATGCACAGGGAATTCTGCATGCTCAGGCAACCCTGTGAAAGTAGTGATCACTGATGAGTGTGCTGGGTGTGGGTCAGATGCTCAATATCATTTTGATTTGAGTGGAAGTGCTTTTGGAGCAATGGCGGTTTCAGGTCAAGATCAGAATCTACGTAATGCAGGAAAAATAAACATTCAACATAGAAGGTACGTATTCTCCAAATTCTTAATATCCTTTTACTTATTCTGTAAATATTTCAACATTCTTGACTTTCAACCTTTAGGTTACAATATTGCAACTAACACATTATATATATGTGCAGAATTGAATGCAAGTATCCTGGTAAATCAATAGCTTTTCGCGTGGACACTGGGTCAAACGAAGAGTATTTTGCTACCTTGGTTGAATTTGAGGATGGGGATGGTGACCTTGCCAAGGTTGAACTGAAAGAAGCAGATGATGATTCAAATTCATGGGATTCAATGCAACAATCGTGGGGTGCGGTTTGGAAACTTGACAAAGGCTCACCATTGAAGGCACCATTCTCTATCAGGCTCACCACGCTTGAGTCTGGCAAGACCATTGTGGCCAATAATGTCATTCCTGCACAGTGGACTCCTGGTCAGACTTACAGATCAATTGTGAATTTTCAAACCTAAAAAGTTTTATCAAAGATATGTATCTAATCAAATGCCATCCTATTATTAGTGGACTTTTGATTCTCTTCTGTAATATCCCTTATCAATGATATTGTGCTAGTTACTACCCATTTTAATTATTGTTATGGGTTCATGTGTTATTTTATCTATATGGTGAAGTTAGAATAGACTCTTTTAGTTTATTTGAAAAAAAAAAAGACAAATACACTAAACTAATTAGTTTTTAATACCATATAAGCAAGATCACATTAAAGAAGAGACACTCATATCAAACTCGTCTCTTACCCTATGTAGGACTATAATTTTTCAAGATTAATAGATTTTCAATTAAAAAACTAATTAGTTTTTAAGAAATATAAATTATTTTAAAATTAACTTTAAAAATTAAAAAACTAGATGAAAATCAAGCCATCATGCATTCTAAGCCTTAATATTTATGATCAAGTATTGGGATTAGATTAATTTACACTCTTCAAGTGGAAAAGACATCTGAGGCATGACCAGTCCTTAGGGGATGCTTTTATCCTTCTCATATTCTATATGTTGATGATATTTTTTATTTAATGTTTAGCACACGTCAACACCTAAAAGACTTTTTGTATGTATATGATACTTTTTCAAAGCAATGGGTTGGTCCTTCTTTTGTTGTTGTAAGACCGATTAAGAGATTACTTTCTTATGCTCAAGGATCCATTCCCTTTAATTATTTGGGTCTACCAATATTTGTTGGGGTGCTTAAGGCTAGGTATTTTCAGTATTTGGTTGATAAGGTTTGGGCTAAGCGTTCTTCTTTGTTGACAGGGGAGTGGCGGAGTCTGATTTAGGAGGGGTAGGAATAGGAAACTTAGGGGGGTGTAGCAGAAAAGGCTTAGTGTCCGGGCTTATTGTTGGGCTTATTTTAGAAAGAGGAGTGTATGTGTAAAAGCTATGGGTATATTCAGTAAAAACGGATGGGTGAGGTCTATTTTGTGTCTTGGACTTTTAATTTCACAATTTAAATGGATAGAACTTTAATTTCAGCTATACAAATAAATATTAGAACATTTCAGAATAATTTATGCACTAAAACTCACTTTTTTGTCTCTTTAATTTCCAAACCCAACAATTTCAATCGATATAAATTCACTTTAAATCAATCATTTAAGCACATGAATCTCATCAAAATTTTAAATTTTAAAGCATAAATGTGGACATAAATATGCACTCATCATAAAGGATCAATGCTTTTGGTGGTATTTCTAAGGATGAGGCTGGAAGTGAAGAGGACAAAACGAATGAAGAATTTATAGAAATATCATACTCAAAATAGGGGTCTTAGAGTCCTAACTATGAAGTTTTTGTTTGTGTCTACTTTATGATTTTGTTTTGTCTTGTTTTGATATAGTGGCTTTTTAAGCCATATTTTGTTCTGTTTGTAATCATCTTTTGAAATATCGATGAAATTATCTTTTGACAAACATTTTATGATTTGTGATTGATTGCTTAAACTTGATTGTAAACTAATAAAAATCACTTGTATGATAGCAATTGAACATCTTAATGTTACATCATTACATTGCATACTCATACTTGAACTATGATAATTGTTACATCACAATTTTACCACACAAGGACTAATGCTTGATCTAGATGAGATGGAAAGTGTATGCAGGAGTGTTGATTAATGACTGAGCTAAAATGAGAATTTCACATTGCACTACAGAACGAAATTGATTAAGGGAAAGTTATAATGGATTGAAGTTCGTCAACTGGTTTGAAGTTTCTAAACTTCTGATTCTTTTACTTTAAACCATGACTTATGATTTGTTGTATGTTTATTCATCATAAATCTTATTGTGTATAATCCGCTGTGAATTTGGTATGAGTTTATGAATGATTAAACTAGAATGTTAGTTTCAAGTTGTATCTAATTCGCTCTGATACCATATCTGTAATATCTTCTTGTACATTGCTTGAACATATTTGGATGGTACATGCTCTGTCATATCTCTATCATGCAACTTTGATACTGAAATGTGATATGCATACTGATAGGGAGAGTGTTGTATTCTATAATATGCTTGTTCACATGTTAAAAGGGGGAGAAAATTTAAAATCGTGTGAATATTGCTGACACGGGGAGCATCCTTATTTTTTTGATAACATTTTTTATGCATCTCTATATGATTCAACATCTCTATTTCAATTTCATTATTCTACATATCCTTTTTTTGCTAATTCCCAAAGGGGGAGAAAATAATTGAACACTGGTTGAGATAGTTGAATGTGTTTGAAACTGTGAAACATTTCTTGATTGTGTATTGTACATCATGGTTGTTTTATTAATCATGGATGTGCATCATCAAAAACGGGGAAGATTGTTGATAGGGGGAGCACTGTGTTAGCTGAACCCAATCCCTGTATGTTGTTTTTGATGATGACAACACATTAATAGCAACATGTTGAATTTGTACAGGCTTACTGTGTAATATGCACCTATTGTAATTGTCACATTTGTTGGGCATACTGTGTTGATGATGCATACTTTTGTGATTATTACTAGTACAAAATAGATCTTTTAAGTCTGTGAATTTAAGTCTGTTCAGAAAAAAACAGACTTAAAAGATGTACGGTGGCAATTTAATAAATAAAAGTTAGTTATTGAAGTTTGTTAATTTTCTAACAAACTTAAATTAGTAGCTCCTTTTCTAAAGGACTTAAAAAAGTGTCTCTTCATTTTCTAAGAGATATAACCGAATACTTTTACATTTTTATTTCTGTAATTTTTTTAAGAGACTTAGAAAGGACTTTTTTAAGAGACTTAAAAAAGTGTCTTAACCTGAACGTAGGTTACGCTGCTCATTTTCACTTTTAACTCTGGAAACATTTTTCACTTTTCAACTTTTACACTCCCGCTCATTACGCTGCTGCTGCAACAACGTTTCTTCAACAATAACTACTGCTACTGCTCATTCAAGTGACATACAGGTACGATGAACTAATTTTTTTTTTGTACATGGAAGTTGTGTGTACTCTGTTTTAAATTACAAATCTTCTTATGAAAGTTAAAGGGTGGGTAGTTCGGGTGGACACGTAGAAGTTGGAATGATAAGTAGAAAGGGCAAACTATTTAGATTATTCAGTGATAAAACAAAAGACCCTGTGACATGAGTTAATTCATGAGAAATAGAATGCAATAAGCGATTAGGGTTTGGTATAGGAAATGAAAAATGACCCTGTGAGATGTGAATAATAGCACTGTTAGTGAAAAAAAAAACGAAAACGAAATCTCGAAAGAGGATGGAAATGGCTACTTGACGGTGATGATGTTGCAAACAGTAAAGATATTGGTATGAATTTGGGCAATCTCATATGGTTAATGTGCTTGTTTCCCATTTTTCAATCTTTTCTCTTTCTATTGTTCTCTCTTCCTCCTGTCAAAACCAGTAGTCTGATATGATTTTTATTAGATTGATTTCTTTGTAGACAAGATATTTACAAAAACCCAACTGTCATATGTGTTTTAGTAAGAATTAAAAAATATTTTTCATTGAAATTCAATTTTTTATATTACCAAAATCATAAGAAAGATCAATATGTGACTAGTTAAACATTGTTAGTTTTATGGTAGTGATTTTTTTTTTCTCTTTTATTATCATGATAGGAGATAATTTCTTAAAGATCATATCAATCAATTTAGTTTTTCTTTTGGATCAATATTACCAATATTTATTAAATGGTATCGGTCAACTACAATTTTTTCAATCAACGTCCACATATATTGTTATACATTTTAGTTTATGTCATTTAGGTTTTCTTATATAGAATAAGAACTTAAAATTTCTTAACTAACATTAATTATAATTTTTCAATTAATATTAATAAAAATATTTTTTATCTATGTCAATTAAGATTCATTTATTCTGTTATTTTACTAATGTAAATTAAAGCTTTAAATTAATGTTAAAATAAATTATTTTATAGCTATCCGTGTTGGAATTATCTATAGGTTAAAGTGAATTAATGTGATGGATTTGAATATTAAATAGAATTAGATGGAATGTGTACAGACATTGGAGGTTTCAAATTTGGTGCGTATGATTTTCTTCAGGATTTTCTTGTACCTTTCACAAGATCATGCGGAAAGATTATACTATGCTTTGACTTGTCCATGCCATCCACTGTACAACCAAATCAAAACGTGCATAATAATTAATTCGATATATTCCACCATTAAATATTTGGCTGAAATGATTGACTAACTGTTTTATTGTTAAAATATATAAGGTTAAATATGTTTTTAGTTCCTATACTTTAGGAAGATTTTGGTTTTAGTTCCTATACTTTGAGACTGTTTTACGTGCAGGGGTTTTATATTGTCTCTTACAGCCTCGGAATCTACCTTCTTAATCTCTTGATTGGTTTTCTCTCACCTTTGGTTGATCTAGAGCTCGATCCCTCCAATTTCCCTTTAGACGAAAGATGGAAGAAAGATGAAGGAGAGAGAAAGAGAAAAGATGAAAAAAAAGAAAGATGGAAGAAAGACGAAGGAGAGAGAAAGACAAAGGAGAGAGAAAGAGAAAAGGTGAGAAAAAAAAATGGTGTCAGTTTTCCGTTAGACACATTAGTAGATTTTTAACGGAGTTAGTTTTGAAGTACTAAAACCAAAGTTTTCTAAAGTTGGAGGACTAAATTGTACCTTACTTTAAAAGAGAGACTAAAACCAAAATCGCCCCAAAGTACAGGGACTAAAAACATATTTAATCCAAATATATATTTGTTACACTTTTATATGGTTCGTCCTTCTGACGGACTTTTATTGTTTTTTTTATTATGTAAATTTGAGTATTTTTAAAAGTATTTAGATAAATTTTTATTAATAATTCAAATTTATTCTTTAATGTATTTACTATAAAAATATACATTTCCCACACTTTTGATATGATGTATGTTACGAATTTACTTTAGTTAAAAATATTTCTTTTGAATTACCACCACAAACTAAATGGAGTGATGATAAACATTCACCTAAATTAGAGTGGGGATATGAGAGGAAGAAAGAAAAAAGAACAAAAAATAGTGACCTATGTATTAAAATAAGATAAACAAGAGTAAAATATATTGGGCCAATGTATTGACGTAGTTTGAGTTGATTATCTTTAATGGTTACTTTATAATTTATTTGTTTATCATATGTTTTGTTAGTTATTTAAATTATTTTTGGATGTAGAATGTTTTGGTAATTTATATTATACTTTAAATTATATTTATATGTTATCATTTAGTGAATTTTAGTTTCCATTAGAGATTTAGTGCAAATGATTTTAGAAATGGGTAGCTCACCTTTGAGAACTCAAAATGTGAGAATAATAGAGTTTGTTACCAATATAGTTATGGATCGAAGCTGGATGAACGCACGTCATCTTAGTGAAGACTATGAAAAGGGGGTTGCTTATTTCTTGCAATATGCTCAAGAACATGCGAGACCTATGAATGGGACATACTATTGTCCTTGTGTTCGTTGTTTGAACCAGATACGTCAGAATTTGAGCGAAATACATGATCATCTATTCGTCTATGGTATAGTTAAGAGTTATACGATTTGGACTTGGCATGGAGAAGTATTAGACAATCCTACTATGTCACAATCAACAGAATATGTTGAACAATGGATGAATGATAACTTAGAAGATATGGTACGTGATGTTGGTGAAGAAAATTTTGGAAGAGCTCATGTGTATGATTCTTTGAAGTCCGATTCACAGGAACAATTGTACCCAGGATGCACTACCTTTACACGATTGTCTGCAACTCTAAAATTATTCAGTTTGAAAGCAAGAAATGGATTGACCGATAAAAGTTTCACAGAATTGTTAGAATTGTTAAAGGACATGCTTCCAGAAAAAAAACACATTACCTAATCGTAACTATGAGGCAAAAAAAATTCTTTGTCCAATGGGTTTGGAGTACAAGAAGATACATGCATGCCCTAATGATTGTGTATTATATAGAAATGAGTTTGCTGCATTGAAGGTGTGTCCAATGTGTGGGTTGTCTCGGTTTAAAAAGAAGGTTAATGAGAATAATGTTGATGAAGAAATAGAAGGTTCCCCCGTTAAAATGTTGTGGTACCTTCCCATAATTCCTAGGTTCAAACAATTGTTTTCTATTAAAGAAGATGCAAAGAACCTAACCTGGCATGCAAATGAAAGAAAGAGTGACAATCTTCTTCGACATCCAGCTGATTCTCCACAATAGAAGAAGATTGATGAAATATTTCCAGAATTTGGTGCAGAATCAAGAAACTTAAGACTTGGGCTTGCTACAAATGGTATGAATCCTTACGGAACATTAAGTAGCAAACATAGTTCATGGCCGGTTTTGTTGATGATTTACAATCTTCCTCTTTCGTTGTGCATGAAGAGAAAATATATGATGTTGTCTATGATGATATCTGGACCTAAACAACCGGGAAATGACATTGACGTGTACCTAAAGCCCTGGATTGATGATTTGAAACTGTTGTGGGAGGAAGGTGTTGATGTGTTCGATTCATATTGTCAAGAAAATTTTCGTTTGCGTGCAATGTTGTTTTACACAATAAATGATTTTCTAGCATATGGTAATTTGAGTGGTTATAGTGTGAAAGGTCATTTTGCATGTCCTATATGTGAAGAAAATACAAGTTATACTCAATTGAAGCATGGGCAAAAAACCGTTTATACTAGACATCGAAAGTTTCTTCCTTGTACTCATCCTTACCGTAGAATGAAGAAAACATTTAATGGAAGACAAGAAGATGAAGTTGTGTCAAGACATCGCAATGGTCAAGAAGTATATGAGCAGGTAAAAAACATCAACATTGTGTTTGGAAAACATAAGAAAAACACTGAGAAGAACAATTGGAAGAAACGATCAATATTTTATGATCTTCCATATTGGGGCAAACTTGATGTAAGACACTGTATAGATGTGATGCACGTTGAAAAGAATGTATGTGATGGTGTGATTGGAACTTTACTGAACATTAAAGGAAAGACAAGAGATGGAATAAAAACACGACAGGATTTGGTTGACATGGGCATCCGTTCTGAGTTACATCCACAACCAGTTGGAAGACGCACATACTTACCGCCAGCTTGTCATACTCTTTCTAAAAATGAAAAACAAAGTTTTTGTCAATGTTTAAAAGGTGTGAAAGTGCCACAAGGTTACTCTTCAAATATTAAGAGTATTGTGTCTATGCAAGATTTGAAGTTAATTGGTTTAAAATCTCACGATTGCCATGTGCTTATGCAACAACTTCTACCAGTTACTATTTGTGCCATCTTGCCTACTTCGGTTAGAGGTGTTATAACACGTTTATGTTTCTTATTCAATGCCATATGTAAGAAATTTATTAACCCTGAAGTCTTAGATGATTTGGAAAATGAGGCAATCACAATATTGTGTCAATTGGAAATGTATTTTCCACCATCATTTTTTGATATCATGGTGCATTTGATTGTGCATTTGGTTAGAGAAATTCGATTATGTGGTCCGGTTTTTTTGAGATGGATGTACCCAGTTGAAAGATACATGAAGATATTAAAAGGATATGTAAAGAATCAATATCGTCCAGAATATTCAATTGTCAAGCGGTACATTGCAGAAGAAGCCATTGAATTTTGCTTCGGTTATATGCCGAATTGTGAACCAATAGGAGTGCCAAAGAGTCGACATGATGGGAGATGTCAAGGTAAGGGTACCCGATCAATCAAGATTAAAAGTGTAAGTCGAAAAGAAATTGATCAAGCACATTTGTACATTTTGAACAACACTGATGAAGTTATTCCTTATATGTCCCAACACATTGATGAAATCAAGTTGGCACATCCAAGAATGAACGAAAAATGGATACTTAATGAACATAACAAAACTTTCTTAGCTTGGTTTAAGAAAAAGGTCTACTCTCAAAGGGATGTTTCTGAAATTCTGTTGAGGTTAGCTCGAGGGCCTAACAATTATGTCATCACATATGGTGGGTACTATATAAACAACTTTTGTTTCTATACAAAAATAGAAGATGAAAAAAGTAGAGTTCAAAATAGTGGAGTTAACATTCACGCTGAGTCTGTGCATTTTGCTAGTTCAAAAGACAAAAATCCAATTACAACATCTATGAGTTACTTCAGAGTGGTAGAAGACATCTGGGAAATTGACTATGTCACATTTAAAGTGCCAGTGTTTAAATGTAAATGGGTTGATGTCAATACGGGTCTTAGAACGGATGAGTTTGGGTTTACGTTGGTTGATCTTAACAATGTGGGTTACGTAGATGAACCATTTGTTATGGCATATCAGGCAAGACAAATATTTTATATCTCTGATTCTTCTAATCGTAAATGGTTCATTGTCTTGGAAGGAAGAAGCACACTCGAAACAATTGATGATGACTCTCTAGATATAGTATAACCGACGTCCTCAATATCAAGAACAATTCAAGTGGAAGTTAATAACATAGTGGATGACATGCATGCTATTCGAAGTGATCATGACGAAGGGATATGGGAGAACATAGCACCCTAGTAGGTATTGGTTAGGTTATACTATTTTCTATTTTATTATGATAGTGTAAATTATGATTTATTTTATTGTGATTTACTAACAATGTTATTTTTTAGATATGTCGAGCTCTACATCAGGAAGTGGGCAGACCGTACCCAATAGATCTATCACTCGATTAGCTGAGGTCACTGTTGGACGGATTGCAGAAGAGAGGTTGTCGGTCGAGTTAGATCCTCGATCTGGTAAACCGCCAGGCCCATATGCTATTAAGTTTAGTACCTATATGGACATGTTAGCAAAATGAGTTTCTATTCTTGTTCATTCGTGGGATGAGGTTGAAGAGGCAGACAAGAACCTACAATGGCAAGATATTCTGGTAATTATTCATTTCATGTTAACATTGCATGTTTCATATGTTTACTTAAGTCAGTAATTTGTCATATGATTCTTTTTTATAACATTAGGTGGAAGGGTTTCAAGACTTACCTAACACAAGAATGGGTGTTTGGAAAGAACAAAGATCTTAATGCCTGTTTCAAATACCAATCCATTATTGAGGAAGTTTGGGGGAAATTCTGTGCATCTCGGTTGAATGATGACTGACTGATTTGTATTTTTCATTTCTATTATACTTACACGAAATCATATGTTATTATTTCTTATGTCTTGTTTTGTTATGTGTGGCAGAAAATAAGGGAAGAAGCTCAACGAAAACAAAGACTTAATGATACCCCCACCTATTGTCTCGAGGTGGGTATGCATTGTTGGAGAAACGTATGAGAAAGTCCAAAGCAGAAGCTGCAGGGTTAGAGTCTTCTGAGCTAGTAGATCTAATTCCTAGGTACGAGATGTGGAAGGCGGCTCGGACTAAGTCCGATGGGCAGATGAGTTCACAATCTGCTCAAGTCATTGCTGATAGAATTGTAAGTACAAACACTAAACCCAAAAATCATATTTCATTAGGAATAATTTTATGATTAAACTTGAATGCGTTTGTAGGATTCCTTAGTTGAGTAAACCACTCAGGGTTCGTTTGTTCCATGTGGTCGAAATGATATACTTACTGAAGCCATTGGAAAACCTGAACACCCACATCGTGTACGCGGTGCTTCTGGTTCGTGGGGACTTCGAGATTACTTTGGTCCACCGTAACGAACAATGGGGCAATCCGTAAATGAGGATTCCATAAGGAAGATGCAAATGGAGTTTGAAGAAAAAATGAATGAAATGAAGACATCTTTAGAGCAAAAGATTTTGTCCCTGGTTGGGAATAAACAACCAATTCAAGAGCAAGGTGATGAACTTCCTGAACGAGTTCTATTCAGCACAAAAGGCTCTTATTCTGCTAATGAACAAGCCTTTCAATATGAGTTATATATTGATGGAGATCCTCCATGCATGGTTGCAATAGGACGACAAATGGAATGAGGGTTAACCATTCATGGTGTCCCTTTACAACAAGATTACACATGTGTGGTGGTTGATGAAGTTAGCGATCCAAATGCACGACTACCTTTGCCAACTACAGTGGTTCAATTTGTAGGAGAGGCATTAGGCACATTTGTTGCTTGGCCTAGAAATCTAATCCTACCATATGTTGGGCATCAATAGGTAATCAATTTTATTCTTTAATAAATTTTTTTTGTAATTTATAAATTAATGAACTAAATTGTTTCATATATTTATTTCAGTTATCCCGACGTCAAAAGCAGGTGCGAGATCCTGTTGTTCATGAAGATGGTGATGACATGGAAGAAATGGAAGATGATCATATGTCAAAGGTCATTACCATGTTGCCTAGGTTGAAGAAAAAACCAAAAGTAGTTCGACCAGATTTCAAAGTATTTGGATTTGAAAATATGGTACCGATTTACATTAACTTCAATGATGTATTTGAGTTAATTGGTGGAGAATGAATGTTAAACATTTCTATCATCCAACTATGGTGCATGTAAGTAGTAATGCCTCTTATATATTTACCATATAAAAATCTACAGCATTTAACTTATAGTTCTTTGTACTAGGTATATGGATACAATGAGTGTGGAGCAAAGTCGATCACATGTATATGGATTTCTTGAGCCCCAAGGCATTCAAAAATCTGGGAACACAAAGGTTAACATACAATAATACATGCAAACATGGATGTCTACCTCCCAAAGGCGTGTTTACTTGGCTCCATACATTGAAGGGTTAGTCTTACCAAACATAGCTTTTTGTTTTCAAACTTATGGTAATTATTGAAATAATCATTTGTCCTTCATTGTAGGTCTCATTGGCAACTAATAGTGATCATTCCTGAAGATTGTGTAGTTTTCTGGTTTTGTTCTCTTCATAAGAAGCCCAACAACGAACTGAAGAACTTACTACAAGGGTAATGATACAACTTTCATTTCATCTAATAAGTACATAACAATTATGACTTATGTGTCATCAATTTAACCAGAGTTGTGGGTGGCACAAACATTTTATGTCAAAGGAACAGACAAAAACAATTTCAAATTATATATCCTAAGGTGAGATATCATTGACTTCTTAAATTAATTATTTTTCTACAAGTTATATGATATGAATTTTCCTTTATTTTATTACAGTGCAATAAGCAAATTAGCTCATGGGAATGTGGGTACTACGTGATGTATTGGATCAAAGCTATCATTCAGGCAAGAATTTATGATAACTGGACAACGGTAGCCACTTATAACTAATGCATGAATTCTACGGTTTTAGATATGCCACTACATAATAACATTGTTTGTTTTAGGTGTTCGATGATCCATCATCAATATTAAAGGAGGCCATGACCGGAATAACACATCAATGGGCAAGTTATCTCCTCCTACGTGAAGATTAGGTTTTTATTAGGTGTTGCTAAGTTATGTTTAGCTTCTGTTTAAACTTAAAAGTTTAAGTTAGACTTTGTTTAGACTACAAATTTTAAGTTAGACATCTTATTATTTATTTTGATTTTGAAACTTTTTATTATGTACTTGAATTGAACAGTTGGAAATATATATTTTGTTCTGGAAACTTTTCTGTATTTCAGGTTTTGGTTTCATTATTAAACAAATATAATTAAAAATAAAATCAAATTTAAGTCTGTTATGGTTATGACAGACTTAAATTCGCTGCCATATTTACTTACAAAGAACTAAGTCTGTTGGACAACAACAGACTTAAAGTTTAAGTCTGTTGGTGAACAACAACAGACTTAAAAATCCCGAAATAACAGACTTAAAAAGCCTATTTTGCACTAGTGTATGATGAGATTATATCTATGTATGCTCATTGTATGTTTTATGGAAAGAAAACCACATGCACAAAATCATATCTGCATGACTTAATCGATTACAATGTTGTGATAATCAATTAAGGTCATCAAACAACTTAGTTTTTGAACTGTGGCAAAACAACTAGTTGTGAATCGATTACGTTAGTTGTTGAATCGATTAAAACTCGTGTGTTTGCATATATCTTTTTCAGATGTGCTGTGATGATTTTTTAAGAAGAAAAGTTTTCAAAATTTGCTTAAGTGATAAACTTAATCGATTACCCTTTTTGTGTATTCAATTAAGTCTGTTATGTTTGAAAACTGATTGGATGCTAGTTATAACTGCTTTAACGGTCATATTTTTAAATATGTTTGACTAACATCTAATGTTAATCAATTACATTAATTGATGATTCAATTAATGAGCTGAGTTAGTTGTAATATTGTTACAACAGTTTTATGTAATTGATTACACTACTAACCTAATCGATTACTTTGCATCTAATATGACAATAATTATAAATTCACGCGTTGTTTGTATTTCTGTAACTTTTGATCAATCTAACATTGTCATATCTGATTATTTTTTAGTTTAGAAAGTTTACAGATTACTCACAAGCTCCAAGAATCAAGAACGTGAAGAATTTGAAGAATCTTAAGGAATTCTTGAGAGGCATTTGCTGAACTACATTGACTTATCTTATTAGCACGACTGAAGGTGCAACTGGTGTGATCAGAGGAAGATTTGCAATCTTTATCTTGCTGTTTCCCTAGACGTGCGACGTCAAGAAGAAGAGTGGTGTGCTCTTGACTTTGAGAGGGGATATCTCAAAGGGTTTTCTACAACAAGGAGGAGAGGTTATGTGTTTGCAGGTGTTGTTGTTTCTATATTTGATTTAGAGTTTGTGAGGTGTTTACATTTGAGAGTTGCTCTATCAAGCCTTGGTTGTAATACTTTGATCATTATAGTGAATTACTCTCCAATCTAAGGTTGAATGGGAGGGTGACTGGATGTAGGCATTGAGGTCGAACCAGTATAAAAACTGTGTTTGTTTTTCTTTTCCTTATCTCTTTACATTTACATCTACTGTTTCATTGCACACATATTTGCTTAATGCATAGGAAATATTTCAAGAACATTATAATTTGCGAAAAAGTGCAAGTTTTCATAAAACACCAATTCACCCGCCCCCCCCTCTTGGTGTTGAGAAACAAAGTCTATCAATTGTAACATTCTTGAAAAGGAAGACTACTTAGTGAGATAGGGATATTCAATACGTAAACTCAATAACTATTGGTTTGTTATCGTATAGTTTTTATGTTTGTAAATGACCTTTAAATATCCTTTTTGAGGTGGAAAAATGGATTCAGAATGTTGTCTAGACATGTGATACAAAAAAATGAGGTTTGCTCAAAGTTAAATTGTTTACTGTGTGTAAGTTTAAAGTGAATGGTGGTTTGCAGGTTCCTAATATTCATTTGGAGAATAAAACTTATTTTCATTTAACTTAGGAATTTGCTTATGGTAAGAGGACTTAGGTGGAATTTATAAGGCTTCGTTTTCTTAAATCTAAGTATATTAAATATTTTTCCTATAATTCATCCTTCATTTATCATGGTGTGTTAAGGATGCATATGATATTTTTTGGAAAAATTCGTAGTGGAAAAAACCAATACGATGACACGCATTAACGACGACTATTCAGCTGGCATAATAGTAAAACAAAAGTGTGGTGACAATATTGTAATTAAAGTGAACTATATGATGATAGTTCCTATTTTAATCATCATTATATTTTGAAAATGGCAACATGACGTGGATTCTTGGCATAACCAACGTTGACAATTAAAAACATGATTATGGTTTTGTGTATAACGGTTGTCATAAAGTTTACTACAACGATATAACGATAGTTTAGTGATTTAATCGTTGTTAGACTCCTCACTAGGACTAAAAAGGTTTCACCTTTTCACTTCCCTTCACATGAACTACCCCACACATGAACAATTATTCTTCTTCATTTCCCGCCATCGACGCATAATCATCTCCATCATTTTTCCACACCGTTCAAAGCCACTTTTAAGACACCATTCGCCATTGATACACTGTCGTTGAAGTTATCAAATTAATACTACTTTACAATGCAATTTCAGTATTTCCAAGTTAGTAGTCAATAAAGTAGATAGCGTTAAAGTAACCCTGAATCGTTTCCCAACGAATACGAAATTGCTTTTCAATACTTGATTCTTATGGAGACTTTGTAAACGTTAGTAAATGCTATGCAATGCTTAAAAATAAGAATGAAAATCTATCCTAATGAATTTAATGTTGAAGTATGTCGTGAGTTTAATTGAAGAAAAAATGAGAAACTTAGAAACAATTATAATGAAATAGGTTAATTTCATGCTTTTCCAAGATAGATTCCTCATAGATCTTTGTTCAATTGATTATTGTTCAAGTTTCAAATTAATTAAAGTACATTCTTAATTAACTTAAGGGTGATCTTACAATTAATCAAAGTAGATTCTCAATCAAAAGTAAGACCTTTATAAATTATTCACAATGAATTCAACCAAAGTACATTTTTAATCAAATCCTGTTGTGTTTAATCATGTTTATTCTTAAATTCCCTAACCAAATTAAAATTTAATTAATCAAAGTAAATTCTCAATTAATTATAGTTGAAATTCTTACCACCAATCAAAGTACATTCTCAATTAGTAGCAAAAACTCGTGTAATCATATGAAAGTTCCTAAATTCAATCAAAGTACATTATCAATCAAACCTAGAAACTCTTGAACTCATGATCAATATGCATGTAGATTCAAATACCTTTTGATGCAAAAAATATTACTTTTAATGTGATTGAGAGATGAAATACATAGAAAGAGGATAACTCAAATCAATAATCAAAAGAAACAAATACATTAATTCAACTTAACATCAGAATTCATAATGAAATTATAGTGGAATCGCTCTAGAAGCTTAGCCCTCCATGAATGGAGTGGAATACATGGTAAAATAAAAGTGAGAGGAGTGATGAACGATTGCTTCCAATGGAGGAGTCTGAATGAATTAATGAGTTACGATTTCTGCCTCTTGTGTGTCTCTTTATATAGGCTTGATTGGGCAAGACCTCTGAACATTCTGTTGATAAGATCTTTTATCTTATAACTTATATCTTCCAAATATTCAGTAAATTTAATCAGTTTTTAAGAATATTTGATAGATATATCCTATTGATATTTTCACATTAAATCAATTACCTTTAAAATATCAACTGAATTGTCTCCTACGTTTCATTTATGTTCTTCATAATTTTCCAAAATTGCATAAAAAATCCTAATAGTTTCAATATTTTCACTTTAGCCCCTTTGTTTTTTTACAAACTTGCACAAAAGCCCTTGTTTGACCAACCTTGACCAGAGGAGACTTGTTGACCAGTTTTAATTGAGGAGTGGACGCAGCCAATGAGAGACTGCCATGTGGCAACCCCTTTCTCACCCAAAATTAGGGTTTCACTATCTGCAGATTGGGTTGCTTGCTATGCGTTGCGAGAATGATGATTTCACATTCTTGATTCATGATTTCCTTTTAACCTTATTAGCTCGCATAATCTACTTGTAATTTTATAAAAACTACAATAGTGTACTCCTGGTTGGATTTGTGATAGAGTTAATTTGTCATTCCTTTGATTTTCTACACTATCTTCATCTAATAAGCCTAAACCAACGAAGCTCCAAATATTGTGAGCATTTAAATGGATAGTCATAAAAAACTCTCAATAATTATAATGAAGTTTTTCATCTAGTTTGGGATTTAACCATATAATATTATAATTGACTGACATATCTCTTATTATTTATTTTTTATGGCTATGAGAACTCTCTTGTTCCTCACTCCTGATATATTTTTTCCTCTCTATATATATTTTTTTGTATATCTACGTTCTCTTTTATGCTCACAATAGAAATGTTGGATCTAACGAGTTCTGATACTTGTATATCTACGTTCTGATATAATTTCTATCAATTTTTAATTCGGTATGGAAAAATTTCAAAATAACTTGTATAAAAGGATATTGTTTTTTAAAAGGATCGCAATATGTTGACAACGATTTTTTAACAACGATTTGACAACGCCACGTGTTAGCATTCTATTGGCTGAATTTATTTTTTTTAATTAAAAAACTGATTTGAAAAAGGTGACTTTGTGTTATTCCGAAAACACCCTCAGTGGTTTGAATCAGTCTTTCTCCTTCAAAGCACGTATCTCTCTTCATTTTAGGTTTTCGTTTTTCTCTGAAGCTCTCTCTCTATCCATTTCAGCTTTTCGTGTTCCTTTGAAGTTGTTCTTGCTGTGTCCATTTTTCTAAGGCGTTGAAATGGTGAGCAATCTTTGTGGACGTTGAGGGATTTCATTGGGTTAGTCTCTTGAGTTGAACATTTCGCTTCTATCGACGTTGGGTGTGTATTTCGTTGAAGTTGTTCCCCTTTTTTATGCCATGGGTTCGTCAACTGACATTGGTTCTTCAAACAACGTACGAACATTATCCTTGTTACTTATTCTTATTTAGGTTTTGGGTTATGGTATTTGTTGGTCATCGTTACGCTTTTCATTGGTTTTGGGGTTGAGAGTTTTGTTTGTTATTTGTATCAATAAATGTAAATTTTTTTTATTTTTTGCAGTTATTTGTTCGTCATTCAATGAAAACCAATTTCGTTGTTGATTTGAATGCAATATTGAGTGAGGAGCAGAAGTGTATTATTTCGAAGACGCCATTTGCATGGTTTTTAAAACTACAAGATAACCTTAAGATTTGTAGGAATATTTTGAGCGATTTACTGATTATATGGGTTGATGAGAGAGGTGGTTTTTTATTTGGAGAAAAATTTGTTGAATTCAAGGAAGTAGATGTCACCTTAACGTTAGGTTTGGGTTTAGTTGGTGACAAAATTAAATTAAATGAAAAAATCCTTTTAGAAAGTCAATATCGGAATTACTTTGATAAAGCAAAAGGGAAATATGAATTGGTTATGGTATACGAATTTGTTTTGAAAAAACACAAAAAGTTGCCTTGTATAGATGTCTGTAAGCTTTACATTTTGGTTGGAATTACTGAGGTATTGTTACCTAGTCGTAGCAGAACAGTACCCAATTTTGTTTGAAATTGTTGATAGAATAAGTGATTTGAGTACTTTTTGTTGGGGTCGTATAGTGTACCATTATCTACTTAGTAGTTTTTGCAAAGCTTGTGTAGCCTGGATTGGAGGAAAGGTGCAACTAATGTCTACGTCGATGGTTGCGTATACGTGTTTAAGGTAAAATTTTTACATGCATTTTTTTTTGGCATTGAATTGAAATGACTGATAATGACTTGTAAGATGTAATTTAGGTTTGGTTTTGTGATCGTTTTATTCCTTCAAATGCTTGTGTACATAAATACCCAAGAATTTTGCCTTAGATGACTATAAGTGTAGGTGACAATTTCATCAAAGTTGCAATGGAGAGGGGTGTGGTATGTATTCATTGTTTTATTAAATTTTCTTTGAATTGAATGGTTTTATACAACGCAACGCTAATTGTGATTAATTTGCAGATGGTTGATGAGTATGGTACATCAAGGAAAAAAATGGGTGTGTCATCTATGAAAGCATCAGTACAGGAAAAAGATTATTATGCTGCTTTAGATGAAGTTTTAGAGGAATAAGATGTTGTTATTGAAGAACTTAAACAAGAGTTATTTTCATAGAAGGCTGAGTTACTTGAAGAGAAAAATAAAGATGAAGGTGCTTCCAGTACACCTTCTAAAGAATTAGATTTTAACAATGATTTTCCATGTGAGGGAGGAATTTACAGCCACGAAAGCATTAAGTAGGAAGGACAACGTCGAAAGCGTTTCAAAACCAAAGCCTGTAGAACTTCGTACACCGGATATAGTCCCAAACTTGACTGAGTTATGTAATTTTTTAATAGTGCAATATTTGGTAGATTTTTAAGTATGGATAGTTGTATTTGGAACACTTAATATGATTATGAATAAAGAAAGTTATTATTGTTAAGGAAATTTGATTGTATTGTTGATTCCATGTGTAATATAATTTTGATCCATTATTTAAGTTATAAAAATTTCGAATTTGTGTTGCAATGTGAGTTCCTACAGCAATGGCACTATCCTGTTGATGTATTAATCGCTTATAGGGCTAGTGTAATCGCTTACCTGTGAGAAAATCCAGTTGTGTACCAAAACCTCAAAGCTGCTACCAGTTCCTGGCTGAGTGGCTCCCAAGTTTGTTGAATTATGGATTTTAAGTGTTTTAAAGATTGATTACCCCTGGTGCTGGTGGTTGAGGAAGTGGAGTTGTGTGTCGGGTGGGATGTGACTTTCCAGGAGCAATTTGCACAGTCCAGGTGCTATTGTAATCGATTACAATGACACTGTAAGCGATTACCAGTACCAGAATAGATTTTGTACCAAAAGGTTTTTCCTGCTCCCAACAAATTACAAAGTGGCTCCCTAACATGCCTTACTGCAGCGTGTTTCAATTTTTTTTGTCTTGGTTAAGCTTGATTGGCTTGGGGTGAACGTCTATGTTAACGGAAGAGGAAGTGGAGTTGTGTGTGGGGTGAGATGTGACTTTCCAGCAGCAATTTGGACAGCCCAGGTGCTATTGTAATCGATTATAATGACACTGTAAGCGATTACCAGTACCAGAACATATTTTGTACCAAAAGGTCTTGCCTGTTCCCAACAAATTACAAAGTGGCTCCCTAACATGCCTTACTGCAGTGTGTTTCAATTGGTTAAGCCTGATTGGCTTGGGGTGAACGTCTATGTTAATGGAAGCGGAAGTGGAGTTTTGTGTGGGGTGGGATGTGACTTTCCAGCAGTAATTTGCACAGCCCAGGTGTTGTTGTAATCGATTACAATGACATTGTAAGCGATTACCAGTACCAGAACAAATTTTGTACCAAAAGGTCTTGCCTACTCCCAACAAATTACAAAGTGGCTCCCTAACATGCCTTACTGTAGTGTGTGTCAATTTGTTTTGTCTTGGTTAAGCCTGATTGGCTTAGGGTGAACGTCTATGTTAATGGAAGATGAAGTGGAGCTGTGTGTAGGGTGGGATTTGACTTTCCAGCAGCAATTTGCACAGCCCAGGTGTTGTTGTAATCGATTACAATGACACTGTAAGCGATTACAAGTACCAGAACAGATTTTGTACCAAAAGGTCTTGCCTGCTCCCAACAAATTACAAAGTGGCTCCATATCATGCCTTACTACAGTCTGTGTCAATTTTTTTTGTCTTGGTTAAGCCTGATTGCGTATTCGTTATGACAGTCTGTTGAAAACTTTATGTTGGTTCTTCAATATGAAACCCACGTAAAAGTCGTAATGAAGTTTATTGATTAATGTGAGAAGTGATAACAATAATAAAAGCCACATACATTAATATAAAGACTTAACAAAAGTTGACGATACAACAAGTTCTGAATAGAAAAGTTACATAGCACCCAACAATGAAATTTAATCTAAGAAGCCGATTGTCGATCAAATTCGTTGCGGAAGTTAATAAGTTGTTCCTCCACACTTCCAACTCGACTTTCAATTGTGTCTAATCTATCGCCCAGGAACATGCAGAGATCTTGTATTTGTGTGATTACTTGACTCAATGTGGCAGAAGGGGATTGATCTGGAATTGGAGACGGTTGTCTTTCTTCGTGTTCTTCATTACCAACTTGTGGTTCTTCATTACCTTCTTCTTCTGCACTGTCAACATCATCTTTATAAACCCATATTCCTTCATCATTTTTTTCATAGCCCATTGGTGTTAAAACATCGAAACAAATCATCTGTTTACCCTTGACTTGGGTTAAAGGATCACTTTGTGTAGGGACACCAAAGTGTTCCATGAATGTGGTAATTAGATGTGGATATGGGAGTTGGGCGTTGTCCCTTGTAGCCCTTTTCATCCTGTTTCGAATGACATTGCCCCAATTAATCTCAACAGAATTCATCAGTGCCCACATCAACATAATGTCCTCCTTCATTGCCTGTGCAACATTCGTTGAGTGAGGAAGTAAGATCCGACAAAGTACATAATGAAGTATCCTACATTCAAACTTCATTTTCCCAGCCAATAATCTACCTCGTATGATTGGACCTGGTTTACAAATGGATTGCCTAGCACGAACAGAATTGTATTCCTCCTTCCACTCGTCAACCAGATTTCCTTCAAAACGAACATCAACGCAAGGAATGGAAGTTAGTTTATGAAAAAGAGAAGGTTTGATAGTGATTTTGAACTTCTTAACCTCGGTTCGAATGACTCTGGATTCTGATATATGCATATTGCTGTAGAAAACTCGAACTAATTTGGGGTAGTAGTGGCGTCTATAAGCGACAAAATCATTTAGCCCAGCCTTTGTCAAAATGTCGTAGAATTCGAATTCCCCTGGTTCGAAAAACACGTCGTCAAGATACTTCCCTTCAATGATTGGACGCTCAAAGAAATATGCAGAGAACCTTTCATATTGCTCGTCGTTGGAGAACAGTTCGTTACTTTTTACTGGTGGCGATAGTGGAAGGGATGGTGGTAGGCAACTTCGACGTCCCCCTGTGGAAGAGGAAGCCCTAAGTTTCTTGTGAGCACGATCTGCCATTAGTGGTGTTTAGGGTTTTCAAAGGAGATTGGAGGTTATATGTGTTAGGGGTCATGAACGTTTTTGTTGGGGAAGTTGGTTACAATGGTATTTAATAACAATGGGGTAGTGGGTGAGTCAGGAAACCGTTTGGGTGGACGTGCTATTAAACCTGGGTGCAGGGAAGTTATGATAAAATAATGGAGGTTATTAAACGTGAGTGCAGGGCCACAACATCTGTTGGCTGACATGCTGCTGTAATCGATTACAACTGTCATTGAAATCGATTACCAGAGCAGTTAATGTCATATCATCTAATTCCAAAGATTAACCTGTCCACATTGTGCACATCAGTTTTGAAAAAGATAATGAAATCAGAGATCATTTAATAATAACATACATCAACATTGTGAGTTATCAAAATTATTATGAACAACAGATAACAATGACATAAACCCAAGTGGAGCCATTTCAGATAGTTATGAAAGTTCTTGTGTTTCGGTTGAATAACGAAGGACCTCTTCAGATTGTGTAACAGTACATGTTGTTGTTTCCTGAGTTCACAAACCAACATATATCAGCACCATGTCACAAAACTAATGCATGATTATAGTTTAACATGAATGAAAGTACGCACATTTTGTTGAAGCGTTGTTGTTGAAGGATGTTTCCTTGAAGCGGTTTTCCTTTTTCTACTTAGTGTTTCAACACTGGACTTCAATCTGTTAGTTCTTGGTCGGCCTTTACGTTTCACCGCTACGGGACTGCGAACAAGTACATCACTACTTCCACATGCGGTGTACGATGGAGTATCGGTCACGGGATTGTCATACCTGAGTTGTCCTCCCTCACTTATTATGTTATTTCGTAATAATGAAGTGACTCCAAACTTTTTACCAAGACAATTCAATTCTTTTTCCAACTCATGAGATGCAGATTCAGACTCACATGCAGCCTCAGCTATGTCATAGAACCGCTTACACAATGATTGGTATCTTTGCATATTGGGTTCCTGATGCAAAGAACTGTAAGCTACTCTAATCAGTGTGTGCTTTCTTCGGATATTTTTGCTCCAACGACGGAGAACATATTTGGAGGGGACATTTTGTACATCTTCCTGATCGAGAACCAATAGGCAATGCCGACAAATAATACATCTAAACTCGAAGAGTAGGCAAGAGCAGCTTGTATCATTTGTAAGAGGACCAAATTCAACATGGTAATATTTGGCGGCACATATTCCATCCCACATGCACTCTTCTTTGATTGTGTACTTGTTAGAAATACAGTCCTTCACCGTGTCTTTGATGAAACAATTCATCCTCGACCGAAACTCAGTCTGTACTTCCTCAAATTTTGCATGTGTGTACTCAACTTGAAATTGTCTTTCAATAGGTGATTGAGACCCACATGCAACCGTGGTATTGAGGGAAGAGAAGTCGGCTTCTATTTCTTTGTGGGCTTTGAATTTAAGAGCATTATCGTACTGAACCACAAATTGTTGAAGTGTCGTACTGGAATTGATGAATCCATCAAAGAATGCATTCATTCGCTCACTTCTCTGAGTTATGGACATACCTCACCAACGATAAACGGTGAAGAAACACCACTTCGGTGGCGTGGCGGACAGAACTTGAGAGACAAAGGTTCGATAGAGATGAAATGGCTGTGAGAAAAAGAGAACATAGTGTTTCATAAGATTCTGAAGGCGCGAATAGTCTTTCCCAAATTTCTTCTTCCAAAAATACCCTTGAAAAGCTTTTTCAAACTTTTTATAAATTAATTTTTAACAACAAATGATGGGACAACACCTCTCGTTCTCAAATTGTTATAAAAAACCCGTTGTCAAATGAGCATTTCCCTTTTTAAAAATTTTACAACCTAATTAAAAGTTAAGGTAATTTAGAGACTTGCGTCTACAAAACCCACGTACGTATGTGTAAGATAAGGCCCATCCCCTGTTCTCGTTTTTTTACGTACCCGCGAAACTAATATGGGTTAGAATAAACGCAGTAACACAAAAAAAAAAGGAATACCAAAATATAATACAGCGTTCATATTTACTTTAAAGAAGAAAAAGTAAGTATTATTGGTAAACATTTTTTTCCATACATTATAATATTTCCTATCTTAGTATATCCTAATTAATCATCTAATCTCCCTGCACCTCTAGAGAATTGACATAAGGAGGATCAAAGACACTAAATGCTCTGAAAGCTGAAATAACGGATAAAACAAAGAAGCAGCAAAATGTGATAGCATGTAAAATCAATGCCAACTTCACTTTGCCGCAAAACCTGCCATAGGAACTGCAGGCTTCGCTCCAAGAATCTTCCCTTGCACCATTGTAAGCCAGGTAATATATCTCAGTTACTGCAGCAACTGATGTGATCGTTAAATATGCCATAATCTGTGAGAAGCATCAATTGTAGATACCTTAATAGATAAGCCAAAAGATCCTAAAAGCTATATCAATGGTCACATAGAAGTGCAATTCTTTTCAAATTTTCTAACACATAAGAATTATGAAATAGAGATAAATTAAGAATTAAACCGAAACTGAGAAATAGGCTCTGAGGTTCCAATGCTTGTTTCCTTAATTCCCTTTTGAATGGAATTAAGAGTATAAAACAAAAGTATCAAACCTGATCAGAGACAAAGAAAATCCAAGCTTTGGATGCATAGTATCTGACCCATGAGCAAGCAGCAGCAACAAGAGCATAACAGGCACAGAGGGTACTGACTAAAACCATATACCTGTCAAAAACAATTGTAAAATTAAGTGCATTGATATGCAAAAAGAAAGAACTTATGAGAATCAGTGCCTAGAAAGTGGAGAGTCAATATGATCCTTACTTGAGAGCAGAGAATTTGTAATATTTCAACATTCCATAGCTGCTGTTGTCCTGCTGGTTAGTGACAGTAACCCATATGGTTGCCACTGATAAAGGAACTGCACAGAGCCTCAGAGAAGAATCAAAAAGCTTAAGCATTGGAAGGTGATGTTTCTTCCCAGATGCACTATCTTCATCATGTGTTTTCATATTTTATATGCACTGAAGCTGTTTGAGAGATCTCACTGATACTTGAGTCATTTTAGTGGGGTTGGTGAGAATAGTGGAAAACGCTTTTTCAAAGAACTTTGTCGTTGGTGTTATCGTGTTCCAGAAATAACATGATTGTTTCCACTTCCGCCTGCCTTTTCACTCCTTTTTCTTTCTAAAAATAATACGATTTAGTGATATTTTTAGGCAAAGAAAGTTGGAATAATTTTAGTTTTAATCTCCTAAATTTATTTATTTTTAAATTAAAAAACACCATATTAGTAAATGTTGGAATTTAAGAGTATTAGAGACAATTTTTAGAATTATGAAGAATTACAATTATTCATGAAGAATTAGAAACATTCATGAAAAGTTAGAATCAAGAAATTTAACTAGTAAGAAAAGTTGTTATTCATAAAGAGTCACAATCATTCAAGTTACAATCAATAAATGTAACTAGACAAAAAAGTTGTTATTCACGAAAGAGTTACAACTTACAATCAATAAATGTAACTAATAGAATCTGGTATCTCTTGGATTTAAAAGATATCAACATAAGGATCATGTGCTCTATTGAAAGCATAGACTTTGAGAGATTTTAAGAGATTTGAGAGACCTTTTCTCTAAATTCGGTCATTCACTTAACACATAAATCAATTCCTGGGAATTTATTCTTGTTTAACGTTAATACTAAGAGTGAGTATCATCGTTGTATTTCTTCTTGTATCTCAAAAGCGGATTTAGTGATTCCCTCTACTCTTATAAGGGACGAAATATTGATTTTAGAAAAATGTGTATTCACGCCTAAAAGATTATATCAAGTCTCCATTATTGTCTATTTTGTTTCCCTAAGTTTTTGGAAGATTGATTCAATAGTAAATAGATAAATATCAATTTAAAAATTGAAATAAGTTTACTAAATTTCGGAATTATATTTTAACTTTAGAATTTCTGATTTATTATTTAAGATTTGAATATACTTTTAGTCACTTAAATTTGCTATTTAAAAACTAAAATTATATTATTATTTTGATTTCAAAAAATTAAAATAATTAAATTTGAAGGACCAAAACTATAATATCAAAAATTTCATATATTAAAAATATAATTAAATACAATAATTTATGTGTTAGCGTTATAAAGAGTGCATCATGTTAATTGGATTGTGTATCAGACCTTCGTACTCATCTTATAAATTTTAACTGTTTTAACAATGCCGAAATCATATTATAAAAACTCTACAATAAGCTGCTCTTTACACTCTTCGGTCTTCATATTGAAATGTTCTTCTTTTGTTTTAGGTAATCTGAGATGTATCTAGTTTCATATATTGTCCCAATTCGAAATAGGGGTAATACTTACAAAGATATTATAATGTTTAAATGTTTAAGTTAAGTACGTGTCTCAAATGGTAACACATGTTGTAATGAATATGTATTAGGTGTTGGATTTCCTTTCTAAACGGAGAAAAGTTCCAAAGTTGAGAAGTCCATTGATAAATTTCTATTATTTTTTCCTTTGTAAAAATCTGTTTTTAAATCTTTTTAGTTTCTAAATCTTTAAAATTAGGTTAGTTTGTGATTAAGATGTTAAATAAGAAAAATATAATTAATTGAGTATTTTTAGACTATAAATAATTTTTTTGTTTAAATTTTGATTTTTGTTTTTCTAAAAAAATCAAAATAAAAATTACAAATCTTTTCCTTTTTCTTAAATAGCTCTTTGTTTTTCATACTTGCTTTTTAACTCCTCTCCATCTTTCTCTTGGTCAAAAGTGGTTGCTTTAGTCAACATTGAGGGTTGACTTCCCCTAAATGAAACACACAGCTTTAGGTGCAGCTGAGGCGCAAAACGTACCGCTTTGCTTACCAAATGCGGAGCTGAAGTAGTGTTGCAAGAGGGGGTTTGAACAATTCTTCCCCAATTTTGAAGCTAGGGTTCGAGAGACCCTTTGGAGGGTCTGAACAGAGTTGAACCAGAGTGAGTTTGGACCTTGAAGAAGCTGGTTACAAAGGCGAGTAGAGGCCATTGGAAGAGAATCCTTGGTTCGGGCCAAAACAGAGAGGATTGCAAGGTTGCTTAAAGAGAAGACATTGTTCGCGGTCCTGGATTCTCACATCAGGCGTAGCTCATGGCTCGGGTTCTTTTCTTCCTTTTTGTTTCCCCGCTTCTGGTTCTTTGAATAGTTGTAATTAGAGAGTGGAAGGGAGTTCCCTTTTCATGTAACAATATATAGAGTAAGGACACGTTCAGATATAAAAATATAGTCATTCTTTTCCCTTATTTTTTATATCTTAAGGTATAGAGCGTAGGAATAGTGTTAGTATAGTAGAGAGTTTTTTTGCTTTACATTAAGGGTTGCACGAAGGAGTCTAATGAGCACAAAGTGGCCGTGAGAATTCTTTTGAGTAAATCTCTTGTACCTCTTTTACTTTATGATACGTTATAATCTTTATTTTATGTTGAAATGAAATCTTGGTTATGTTTTTGCGTTTAAGATGTTGAATTTCTGTTCTTCACTTCTTTTTGCAAGATTTTATGTTTTCCAGCAATTCATTAATACTGTTCTTGCATTCTGAATTCTCTGTTCATAGTTGTTTTAGTTTTGCATTCTTAGTTCGAATATAGAGTAGGTAGATGATAATTGTTTCAGTTTTGGTACCTGTTTTGATGTGCATTCGTAACTTCTTGGTTCTTCTTGTAGTAACCATATTAAAATAGCTTCTTCGTAGATGCATAATCCAGGTTTGGGAAAGCAATCTATTTGATAATTGGATGAGAACCTGCACATGTTTTAAGTCTGAAATAGATTCTACAAAACCCCAAAGTGGGCTTGACTTCAACCAGGATGTCTTCTTGAGACAGGTTGGGATTCAATTACCTAAATGGACCACTTCTCATATCTGAATTCGGCCTTGCTTCTTACAAAAACCTGCACATGTTGTTTCTTTATTATCTTTGCACTTTATTCAGCCTAATAAGTGAATAATCTTAATGGTTTTAGGTTCTCTGCATTCTTGTAATACCCAGTAGTTTTAGGCATATATCCTTGGTTTATTTGGTTAGTATATACCTTGCACAAACCCGTTTCATAGATTACGTCCTTTTATTTCAGTTGCATTCATGATTCAATATTCAATTTTGAGCATAATCCAGAATTGATCATTGTTGTGTTTGGTTATTTGAATGAGAATGATCACTTTTAAGTTTCTTTAACAGAACATATAAGACCCTAAAGTGGGCTTGTCTTTTTTTCAAAATGTCTTTTTAAGAGTAATTGTGATTCACTTGATCAAATTCATGGCAGGTTCAATTTTGGGTTGTTTTCTTTGCTGTTTTCTTTGAATATTAGTTCCAATCACCAATTAAGTCATGATATGTTTTCTACATTTTTTCTCCACTACATAGTGTAGGTTCTTTAATCCCAATAGCTATTACATGTTAATAGGTAATTCAGTTTTGCAATGGTTGATTGTTCTTACATTCTTTGTTGAAATGAGAATATCCTTTAGTAGATAGGACCATTCTACACTGCACCCATGAACATCTGCATTCCCTTCTTACACTGCTTTCACGTAGGAATCATATAACATCTTTACATTTAGAAAAATATGCATTGAAATAGCATGTTAGAAGCAGAAAAAGATTGTCCAGGTGCATATGTCTAAAGTTTGCATTCCATTTAGCCTTCTAGCTTCATATTAACCTGATAGAGAATGGATTGAGGAAGCTCCTTCAAAAGTGATGAACTCCATGGAAGAGTTGTAGTAGTGGAAGCAAAGTTGATGAAGAGATGAAGATGATGCTTTGAATGGTGTGGTCTTAGTGTAGTTCCTCTAAGGAAGTTGGGCCAACCTTGAAGGAGAAAGGATAAAGAAGTCTAGTAGAAGACATATCCTAAGTGAGAACTCAAGAAGAGAAGATTTGAAAATTTGGCAAAGTATCTTTACGTTCAATCAAGTTCTAAAGAAAATACAAGGGATGCCTCTCCTTTTATAAGTGAAGGAGTAGGCTATAATACATTGCATTTGAGCAGAACTAGAAGCTTCCTATGGCAAGGGGTGAGGAATGGGAGCATTCCCTTTTAACTACCGTCCACATTCAATGTAAGGGAGCCTCCGTTGATGTTGACATCTTCCAAACACTTCTAAACTCTTTTAAGACCCATTTTAGGTGTAAATCCTCTAACCTATTGGCGCATTAGCTCTCCTTTAAGGCCACCAAGCTTGCTAAACAAATCTAAGCAAATTGTTTTGGCCAAATACAAGGCCTAACGAAACTATTTTAAACATTTACAAAAGATATTAAAGATAAAAGAAGTAGACTAATAGGTGATCCTCCACAAAAGTAGTGTTCTTGAAGCTTCTTCTTCTTCTTCTATCCTTTTGACCATGCTTCTAGTAAGTGGTCTAAGATGTCCTCCAGATGGTCCTTCTCTCTTGAAAGGGATCTGATCTTAGATCTTCATTCTATTGATCATATCCTACAAAAGGAATCAAGTCATAAATGTTAAAAATAGGACTATAACACCATATTCAATAGGAAGTTCTAACCTATATGCATTATCATTGATATTTTGGACCACCTTGAATGGACCATCTCCTCTTGCTACTAATTTTGAACTAAGTGTTAAACAAAATCCATTAAATGAAGTTGAGAAGACATATAGAGCATAGTTCCTTATGCATTTGTGGTGAGTAATTTGATGTATGCAATGGTGTGCACTAGACCAAATATTGCACATATTGTTAGTATAGTCCGTCGATTTTTGTTGAACGCATATAAAGAGCATTGGAATGCTGTGAAATGGATTTTGAGAAATCTTTTCGAGTGTAGGGTACAAAGGGTTGATATTCTCATACGCTGAAAACTCGGGTTTTCTATTCCGTGTTGAAGTGTTTAGAAACACTTAGAAGTTATAGCTATAAATTGAAAAAAGATTATCTCAGTTGATGATTCTCTTTCATTTCGTAAACTTTTATGTAAACTTTTCTCCCAAATTGTCTCTTAATTCAATTGGAATCCATTCTTTCTTTGAAATTTCTTCGTGTGGCTCTTTCTCCTAGAATGTCTACATCATATTCTGTCTTCATTCTACTCTTTTCTTTCTCTGCAATACCGAAACCGCAATGGTGCATTTTGCACGCCCAAGTTCCTATCATCAACGATGCTTTTATTAGTCCATGCAAAGTTTCATCTTAATTTTGATGCTAGCGACAAAATTACTTCTACCCAGTATGATCTTGTTTTCCCCCCTCTGTCATATATCACTGCAATTAACACTAAACAAATATAACCAGCACTTTCCAAGGTAACAAGGGCGGCATTAAGCAATCCCATATCTTTTACTTTCTTTAAGACAGGTCAACGTTCAAACATTATCTTAAACAACGACTTCAATTTCAATTCTATCACGAAATCTTCCTACACGCTTCCATTGTCCCATTATTTAGCAATTCTTATTAATTACCTAAACCTCCATTTTAACATTGACATGATGATTTAGATTGAAACTTGCACTCGGGTGGGACTGAACCTAACTAGTAATCTTAGGAAATGAAATAAGTAAATAAAAAAGCACCAACACCACATTAATATCTAAAACAGAAGACAACATATGCAACAAAGCACTGAAAAACAACCTAAATATGAGATTTGAAAGCATAACGATAAATAACAAAGATAAAATTGAAAGCCTATTTTCAAATTCATCACGAAGATGGAGACGATTATCCATAATAGATTACGCGATAAGGGGACAAGAAATTAAATAATTTGGAAGAGGAAAGGAGCTACAGAGAATAAGAACAAATAGGAGGTTATGATCACAGTGATAGTCTGGAAAATCCGGTGTTGAAGTAGATAAAATTAGTGGGAAAAGTCCCATATCAGAGCTGAGAAAACCGCTCACAAAAATTTCAATTGAGAGAGTTTATTCTGATTTACACAAAATAATAAATAAAATTATCCATCAAGTCGACATACATTAGAAAGTATTTAAACTTTTTTCATTATTTCGATTCCAAGTCTTAGTCCTAAATTCCTAAACTCTTAAACGACTCCACTACTATATAAAAGAAGCTTCTTTTTTATTTTCATAGACAGTTTTTTAGACACAATCTATTTGAGCAATGTTTATAAAAAAACATTGTCTATTGATAATCACTAATAAACAATGTTTATTTGAAAAGTCACTGTCTGTTAATAGATAATGTTTATTTGAATAAGCACGGTCTATCGTCAAATACCAATAAATAATATTTTTTAAATAAGTGTTTTTTATTAATTGTACTAATAAACAATATGCCATCTATTGGTCTAATATTTTTTATAAATAATTTATTTAATTTTTTAATAAAAAGCACTTTTTGAATCAATCATTGTCTATTGGTCCATTTTTTTAAGAAAAAAATATTTATTTAATTTTTCAATAAACAATGTCTTTTCAAACATGTGCTATTTATTGGTTTGATTGTGTAAAAAATTATTAGCACAATATTGCAAAATGCATCGTTGTTCAGACTCATCCACTGTATATCACAAACAATGACATTACTTTATAAGGCAATATATACAACTATAACATACTAACCTATGAATATTTAATAATGACATATAAATATCAATCTTTCCTAACTTCAATTATTTGATTGTCGGAATATTATTTATATTTGCAACTAGGAAAATATTACAACAAAGAAACATAGTATAAAATTAATCAATTAAAATTTTACTACAAATAAATTATGTATACAATCAAGATAACTTACATCAGTTGAAATTGTTCATCCTTCACCGAATGTGATAATTTCCTTCATATAACGAAAAACTTAATATCCACAATCGTTACTGTTTGGTTGTTTTCGACTCTAGAAAACCAAAAGTAATGAATATCAATATAATTGGTATGAACATCAATTGTTCATGGAACCTAAAAGATTGTCTGAACATCATTTTGGAGTCTGTGTTTTTTCACGATTTTATCCTTTAAAAACATCTAAAAAGAAAAAGTTATCTTTGACCTTGATTCTTAAACAATGAGATTATTAAAAGTGAGTTAAAAACAAAATAGTTATATAAGTTTTAAAAATAAATTTAGACTTACTATAATAAAGGCTTAAATATTATTTCAGTAATTCAGTTCTTATTTTTGTCTAGTTTAAAAATAATTAAAAAAAAATAAAAAAATCATGAATTAGCAAATGACACATGAGTTAACGTAGTTAATATTATACTATGAAAATGATCAAATTCCATCATATTTTCAAAAATAGAACTTAATTGAGATCAACTAAAATCTGATAACCGATTTTCGAAGAAACTAAAATCTGATAACCGATTTTCTAAGAAATAGGAAGACTAATTAGTAGTCTAAACCAATTTTATTTTTCCATATTTATAATTTTATATTACGTTTTCTAGTTGTAAAATTTAAATTGAAGACATTATTTAAAAAACTAAGTCGAGTACTATTGTTTATGAACTTTTTTATTGTGGTATCCTCTTGTTTAATCATATTGTTAATGAATTCACTATCTCGAACACAAATCTTATAGGGTTCGGAAAAAAAAATGCAAGTATTTTTCTCTAAATAAATTAATTTTTGTTCTTAAACATATCCGACGTTATCCAAAGGAATATTTGTACTTTGAATTTTGGTGGAGAAACCAGCAGCGAAAAAAAATTATTAAATGAAGGACGAACAGCTTTCAAATAGCTAAAGGGTAAAATAGATATTTGAACTTAGTGAGCTGGGGATATCAATTCACTGGTTACACGAAGCAACATTTTGATTTTTAGTAAATGAAAGTCTAAGTTATCTTGGGAAATGTCTAAATTGTCCTTATAAATTACAAAGATGTCTCAAGTGGAACATATTTACTATTTCGGATTGGTTTTTTCCAGTAAACAAACATTTCTATTTCGGAATAGTCAGAGAACAAGTTGAATATATACTTCCTAAATGCTTTTTTCAGATTGTACATAATAGCTTTTCAAAAACACGAATTTGGAACACAATTTGTACCTCCCAGTATTGTTCTAGATTTCTTTTTCAGATAGTTGACAACATTTTTTTTACATTATTTTAACATCATCTACGTATCATTACGTGATTGGTCAATAATGATATTTATAATTATTATTAATTATAAAATAATTTTAAACCAATAACAAAATAACACATAAATAATATTAAAATATTGTCATTATCCTTCTTTTTTTCATTATGTTCTTCCAACACTTTTGAAAACACCATTACCGTTGCCGATCTCGGTGGCTTCAAAACACCACCACGAACTCCACCAGTTACCGTAATAATTCTCTTCCAACTTCCTCAGCCACTAGCACAACACAATATCTTTCATGGAGTTTAAAATAAATATCCGAGGGTCAAAATCGGCGTTCCAAATCTTGTACGGATGCAGGTAGAATTTGGAGGGGTGCAAGAAGTAGCTGTCCAACATGTAAAGGGAACAAAAGTGTTCATTTAGTGGTTCGTATGGGTGCAGTCACCATTCAATGCTAATGCCTGTTATGCTTCATCATTGTTTAAAAAACATAATTATTGATTTGTAGAATTTAATTTTTATTGTAACTCTTACTTTATAAGTCGTTTAAACAAAAGACTTGATGTACCGAGTTATAATTCCGAATTGAGCTCAAACCGCTTTGTTTTAATATTTTATATAGCACATGAAAAATAATATATTTAAAAATACTACACAATCAAATTATGACAACGATAGTATAATGTGTTATACGTGAGTAGATGATATTGTATATGTTTTAAAAACCAGATAGATTTGTGAGATGACGAGAACAAGATTTGGGTTTCTTTAAAAAGTTCTTTTGATATAGACTTTTGAAAAAAAAAAGTAATTGTAGTGTATTATTTCTTTAATCATTTTAATTACTTTTGGAATAATGTAATTGGACAAGACTTTTGAAACTATTATATTTTGAGTAAATTATGCATGTTAAAAGGTAAGGTTTTTGAAAATATTTTTGTGCTATGTTAAACTTTTGAAATTTACTAGTTTTTATAAAATTGTAACATCCTAGAAATTGGAGTGTTACATTTAGAACTTATATGCAAAATAAAAAGAGAACAAGTTATTTTAAGTACCCAATAACTTTGTATGAGTTCTTTGGGTTAGTTAAACACAAATATTTAAATTATTTTATAATCTAAGTAAATTCTCCACAAGGAATATCATAATGTTTTATTTTACATTTATTTGAAGTATGACCATTTTTCATGCAATAAAAACATGTAGCAACATTTGGTTTCCTATAAGTAATTCCTTATTCCTATCCAAACTTTACGGGTTTTTCTATATTTATTTTTATTTCTATTTTTATAATTATAATCATAATAATTTTGATTATATTTAAGAACATACTTGATTTTATTTTTATAATTATAATTATATGATAATTACAATTATATTTGGGAACATTTTTAATTTTATTATTATAATTATAATCATAATAATTATAAGTATATTTAGAAACATTTTTAACAACATTTTTAACTTTTGAATTAATTTTACTACTTTCAGCCTAAGTTGTTTTATGAAGAGGCTTCTTTTTATTTAAACATGAAATACATTCATCACTTTTAGCATATTTACCTTTCTCATAATATAAAATTTTATTTTTCAAATCTTTACTCTCTTCAAGAATATTTTCATATTTTGATTTTAATTCTTTAAAGTCTATCTTCAATTTCTTATGAGCAATATCCAATTTTTCTTATTCAAATAATAATTCTTTAAAGTCTTTTTCTTTCCTTTCTCCTCATCCTCGTTCAATCTTTCGAGATCCAATTCATGCTCTCTCAATTTACCAAAAAATGCAGTCATTGACATGGTATTGAGATTTTGACTCATTAATAACGGTCACTTTTGGTTTCCAAGTCCTGTCCAAAGATTTAAGGATTTTCATATTTAATTCATTATTATCAAAGGACATACCTAACCCAATGAGATGATTCATAATATGGGTGAAGTGTTTTTGTACATCTACAATAGTTTCTCCCTACTTCATGCGGAACATCTCATACTCTTAGATTAGAGTATTCCTTTTGGCTCTTCTAACATCATCAGTTCCTTCATGGGTGACTCTCAACATCTCCCATAACTCTTGGGCATTCTTATAAGTCGAGATCCTATAAAACTCATCAACAGTTAAAGCAGATGATATTATGTTATGAGCCCTTACATCCTATTGAGATATTTTTCTATCATTAGTATTCCATTGCTCACGTAGTTTGGGTTCCTGCAAATTGTTAATAAACACAATAGGAACAAAATGACCATTTGTGACAGTTTCCCAAATTTCAAAAAACATAGTTTTCTCCAGTAAATAATGGAGGTCTATTGATAGAGGCACCCTCAGCAAAGGTTTGATGCTGCCACATCATTTTGAATTACTATCAAAGCAAGGTCTGATACCAATTGTCAGAGCGGTGCAACAGAATGGTTAGCGTGTACAACAAACTAAAAGGGGGTGAATTGGTTTCTTATCATAAATCGTGCCTTTAAATATTTTCTCGTATTATTTAAATTCCTTAGCGATAAATTAAAACAAATAAGAGAGTAAGGAAGAGAGAAAATTGCACAAATGATTTTTATGCTGGTTCAGATTGATGAATCAGTATTTTATACTATTCACTTAGCTTTCCGCACGATTTTGTATTAGTGAATTGTGTTTAATTTTTCATTATTGTCTCATTTTCACTATTTGGGCTTAATTTGACTAGTGATTCTTATTTTAATTAATTTGAATTATTTGGGCTTAATTATTCCAATTATTATTTGCAGGAAAATTTTGGAATCATATTTGGGACAACAAGAGGACTGCCACATCATTTATTATTTTCCACATCAACATTTGTTTTTAATTTCCGTTTGTAATTTAATTGGGCCTATTTTTTTGGCACATTTAGGAGAATCACCCTTGGGGGTTTAGGTTTTTGCTTTCACTCTTCTTTTTTAATTGCATTCTCATTTTCGTTTTGTGTTCTAGCTTCATTCTTGTTTTCCAATTTCATTTCTCTGCACTTTCGTTTTCCCAATTCTGTTTTTTTTTTCAACTTCATTTCAATTGATGTTGTTTGAATTTTGTGGTTGCTAAATCAATTTCATCTAGGTTTTCGCATTGCCATTTCATTTCAAATTCTGTATTTCAGTTCTATTTTGTTGCTTTAATTTCTCTTTAATGGAAGTGTAATTCTGTTTGGGTTGGTTATTGCTGAGATTGAATTGTTCCCATGAGATTCTGCACTCTGAATTGTTATTCTATTGCCTTGCCTTGCACCTTGTTCAATTTGTTTTTGCACTTGCAATTAGGTCACACTTAGTGGTCTAATTGGTGTTTGATTTTCGCTTAATTAATTAGACTATGTGTGCAGAATTGATTAAGACATGTGCAATGTGTTTGCTTAATTCACGTTTTTGAAGACTAGATTAAACTTCGCTTAGTTGGTTAATTTGTGTTGGATTAGGGGTGAGAGCAACATTTAATCATTGTTAATCTGGGATTGGAACATTGCAATTGAAACAATAACTAACTATTTTTAATTAGTGTTTAAATTCGTGTTTTAATTGGTTAATTTTAGTTTACAAAATTGTCCAAAAACCATCCGACACCACATATTTGATCTAATGATTGAACCAAATATTGGTCCTTGAGAAATGACCTGGGAGTCACTTCCTAGTTTATACTGCACTTTAATTGCGTATTAATTTGATTCGGGTACGACCTCGATCATAGATAATAAAGATCCTACATTTAGTTGTTAATCTCAAAAGAATTAACGTTTCATTATCACAAACCAACAAATTGTTACAATCACAAAAAAAATAACAAAGTTTATGGTTAGAACACCTCTCTTGTTACCACAAGAGATGAAACTCACTTCTCCTGAAACCCACAAGGGATGAACACCTCCTCCAAATGTTTCATGAAGGATGAGCACCTCCTTTGAATCTTCACAAAGGATGACAGACTTTAACTCACCAACAACAACAACACTCAATCACAACTCCCGTGAAAGTTCTCGCTCTATGTCAACACCAAGTTCTCAAAGCCATAAGCACAAGGGTTACATAAACCATATAATACACTTATCACAGCACACAGCAAAATAGATAAGCTTTTCGAAATTCACGTATTTTGTATATTAGAATAAGAGTCTCAATCCAATTTATAGAAATCTCACTCATTAATACCTCCAAAATCCCGTTGTCGGCTTTTTAACGCATGATAATCGATTATTCACTTATGGTAATCGATTATGCATACAATCAAAAACTTGATTGAAAATTCTCATATTTGCTTGTGATAATCGATTATAGCAAGTCATAATCAATTACTGATAATCGATTATCATTAGTTGGTAATCGATTATCTTGAGTGAAAATGAGGTTTTCTGATTCAAGACGAATTTTAACGCAACTAAAGGTAAACAATACAGGGAATCAGAGATAAACCACAACCTATACATGATTTTACTAAATTACAAAAGCTTTAACATAAAAACAAGTCTTCACAAAGATCTTCTTGCAACAAGAGAACTTGAGACTTGATTTGAGACATCATCAAAACTTTTGAGATACATCTTTATGCTAACATCCCACTCCTTTCATGGAGGTCTAAGCTTTTAGGTCTATTCCATTGTAATTTCATTATGGATTTTGAGATTAGGTTGAAATAATGTCTTTGTTTCTTTCGATTATTGATTTGGTTTATCTTTTTTCTATGTCTTTTATCTTTCAATCATATCAAAAGTAATGGTTTTTACATCATGAGGTGTTTTAATCTACAAGCATATTGATCATATGAGTCTATGGGTTTCTAATTTTTGTTGAGAATGTACTTTGATTGAATTTAGGAACTTTCATATAATTGAATGAGTTTTTGCAATGATTAAGAATATACTTTGATTAGTGATAAATTTTTTAATAATAATTAGTCAAGAATGTACTTTGATTGATTAACTTTTAACTTGGTTAAGAGATAAGAGAATGGATTTGATTAAACATAATAGGATTTAATTGAGAATATACTTTGGTTGAATTTATTGTGAATAATCTAGAAAAGTCTTGCTTTTAATTGAGAATCTACTTTGGTTGAATGTAAGGTCGTCCTCAAATTAATTAAGAAGTACTTTAATTAATTTGAAAATATAAAACATTAATCAATTGCACAATAAAATGTGGATAACCGATTATGAATCTATTTTGGAAAATTAGTGGAATTAACTTATTTTATTATAATTATTTCAATGTCTTTTATATGTTCTTCATTTAAATTCACATCAATCTTCAACATTATTTTCATTATGATAGATTTTTACTTTTACCTTTAAGCATTGCATTATGTTTTACTAACCTTTCATAGTCTTTCATAACAGTCAAGTATTGAAGAGCATTCTGTATATGTTGGGAAACGACTTGTGGTTACTTTAACCTTATCTAGTTTGTTAACTACTAACTTGGCAATGCTAAAGTTGTCTTGTAAAGTAGTATTAATTTTATAACTTCAACGATAGCGTATCAACTAAAAGCGAAAGAGAGAAAATGAGAGGAAAACTTATGGATTCTAAGTTACGCCACTTGGAAGGATCCAAGATAAGTGCAAGAGGATTGCTACTTACTTTTGCCACAAGATAAGATCCAAAATTGAACTAAGAGATAGGTTCTATCTCAAAGAAGAAATGCAAATCAATGCAAATCACTCTTGTTTCATTTATGAAAGGTGTGTGAAAGGAGGCCATAGGTTGCTTATATAGGTTTAGGAGAGGAAAAATGGAGAGTGATCTAAAAAATGTATGACTTGGATGTTAAGGACAACATAACACACAACCAAGGCAGCTTAGGTCCCACATCACTCAATTATTCATCATCTTAAAGGTATATAAGCTACTTAACCTTCTTAAAGAACTAAAGCTAGACAAGAGTTGTGTTGCATTACAAGTAACCAAATGAAGACTTGTTTATTCTTTTTTCCCTATTAAGTCCAAATTATGTGAAATCCCACATTGCTTGTACTTTTAAAAGAAGAAGGATGTATAAGCTTCTTAAAAAAGATAAAGTACAAAGAAAACAAGTTATACTACTAAAGGCAAAATACAAGTCAAAGAAACATATTCTACTCTTTTTGGACAAAAGGAATAAAGGAGCCAAAAGATGAGATGATTTCCTTTGGTCATGCTCCTTGTAACTCTTTTATTCTCTTCATCTTTTGCCTATCTATGATCACGCATGATTGAGACTTCCTTTTGCATCCTTATGACCCTTTGATTTTTCTTCTACTCTCTTTTTCATCAGTGTGTTCTCCACCTTGAGCGCATTCATCTTTTCTTCATTCTTCTTTCTCAATTCAAACATTTGATGTTGTCATTCAAGTAACAATGTTATGTTCTCTCCATTATGATTACTATGAACCTTATCCTCTTATCACTTTTCTTGTTAACCATGTTCTTCGTCTACATCATGCGATCTTCTAAACACATGTTAATCTAATGTGGGCATCAAATGTGCTTAAGAGGGGCAAAAATCTTCTTATAAGACTCTAACTTCATCTCCTGCTCAATTTAAGATGATCTCTTATCCTTTAACTAATTTAATTCCTTCCTCTTTAGTCGAGATGTGAAATGGGTGTTTTAGTTAAAGATTTTTAGATATAATAAATATAACAATAAATGAGTAAACAATCTTTATTTTGAAAATCGTGTCAATTTATACTTATTTTATGGGTTTTTGTTTAGTGGACTCATGTCATATAGGGTAGACCTTGTCTAAAGTTGCTTAGGATATATTAATCTTAAGTTAAGGAGGTAATTACTTTAAGCAATGTCTTTAATTAAAATCGAGTGTAAATTAATAGTTTAAAATATATGTAATTATGAATTGATTAGTAAAATAATTTGTAGTTGATAAAATGAATTAGAGACAATTCAAGCGTAAATCAATATATAAGTGTGTACAGTATCATTGTTTGTTAAAGTTTTTATGCTCTTCAGCATTTGTAAAAAGTTTATGAAAACCTTTCTAAAATCATTGGAAGTAAAACATCATTATTTAAAAGATTTTATTATTATTGTTATCATCTACATAAATTACAACAGTTATTTAAAAGAAAACTCTATAAAAATCATCATTGGATGAACATCTTAATCTATATTAAAAGCCCATCCAATATCATCATAGAAGAGGCTGCCTTCATGGGTTTAAAAAATGTTTAAAGTTTCCATAAATATTTTATACTCTTATAATATGCATTTTTGACCGGATGATGATACGTTAATAACTTTTTTTAATAATTTTTTTGACAATAAATTCTGTGTTATTATTTTATTGGTTTGTATATTTGAAATGAACCAATCATAAAATACCATACAAGTTTAATAAAGAAAAATTGTTTTAAAAAATTATAACTACACATAGTGTTTTTTTAATATAATAATGACGTAATACTTGTACATAATATATAAATTAAAAGAATTGTAATAAATACAAAATATAAATTTGAGTATTTATTTATCTTGTTTTTAATAATACTTTTATATATATGGCCTTTCATTTTATATTTTTAATGATTAATAAGTTTTGAATATTTATTTATTAAAAATATTTAAATTGATTTCTTGAATTATTTTAAAGGCATTAACTTCAGTTTGGCAACACTAAGTTTTGAACCAATTTTTGTTTTCGGCCGTTTTGGACAGGTAACAATATTATTCATATCATGAAATTTGTCTATTACTATCATTATTGTTTAATTTATTAATCTATATTTTCTTAAAATCTATAGTAGTCTAATATTGTAAAGCACTTTCCAATGGATTTATATTTATAATACACAATAAAAATTTAATTTTTTATGGTCTAAAATACCGTGTTTTACAATTTGCAGTTATCGTAAACTCTATTTTATTATTATTATTATTATTATTATTATTATTATTATTATTATTATTATTACAAAATTATGAAAAAAATGCATAGATTTAAAACTAACCAATATATATGAATTTTAAAAAACTTATTTATTTATTATTATTATTATTCATTCATTCATTTATATATATTTAAATTTCCTTTATATATATTTAAATTGTGCAATAGTTATGATAATAATAATTAATTCAATTCTTTATATAAAAAATTTAAACTCTAAGAAAGTGTATATATTACTCATAATGTTTTAGAAAGCCAGGAAGGTAAGCAAATTCTAATCCTAATCTTTTATTTAAATATATTTTATTAGCATTCAAAAGTCATATTGTAAAAAAATATATGTTGTATAGAAAATTATGAAATATTCAATGAGTATAATTCATAGTGATGTTATTTAATCTCTCTTGTCTATCCATTTATTATATATATATATATATATATATATTATAGTTTTATATTATTATGATTATTTATATTAGTCGTGAAATTTATATTATATAAAATGTTAATTTTGAAACATTATATTAATATTATAATTATACAGGATGATCCTCCAATTTATAGAGTTTCAGAATGATTATGATAATCACTTGAGAGACTGTTCAGTTATGATCCATTAATTAAATGGTTACATATAAATAGTAAGGTTTAATAATTTAGAAAGTCTATATTATTTTTTAGGATAATGATACTTAGACATTTTGACAACATTCGAACATCATCTATGTGTCATTTTGTGATTGGTCCATGGTAGTGTTTATGATTATTATTATTGATTGTGAAGTAATTTTGGACCAACCACAGAATGACACGTAGATGATGTTCAAATGTTGTCAAAAAATGTTGTCTAAGTATCATTATCCTATTTTTTTATGACCTTTTTCAAATAGGTCGCTTACTTATTTTTTTGTCTCAATTCAGTTCCTATTTTTAAAAAATGGAACCAATTAGGTCTTTGTCATTAGTTTCATACTAACACCATTAGAGAGTGTGCCACGAGTCAGTTTGTGATTATTTTAAATTTTTTAAATATTTTTTAATTATTTTTTTTATTTATTAAAATGTCACTTGTTAAGCTAACATTGTGCCATGTGACAATGACAGTGTGACATATGACATTGATAATGTCACGTTCATTGTTAAGCCACATGTCATTGCATTAGTCTCAATTTGATTTCTATATTTTTATTTTGTGTAAATTTGGTTCCTGTATTTTTATTTTGTCTCAATTTAATCTAATTTTTTTTAAACCAAATAATTTTGTTTTTCAAAAATTCAAACAAAATTTAATTTGTATATAAATCTTTACGAATATTTTTATTTAATATTTTTAACAAGATTAAGTTTTCTATATTTATATTTAGTTAATTATATAAATGTTAATTAATGATATGAAATTTCATTTTATTAAAATAAAAAATTGAAGAAAATTTCATGAAAATTTTAATTAACGTGGAAAATCATGAAAGAAGAAACTACCTTTAATTATTTAATTATTGTTCCAAAAAAAATCAATTTTTATTTTAAAAAGAGTGAAATTTTGTCTCAATGACGTAGAATTTTATTTTCACATCAATGAACAAATTAATGACATGAAATATCATTTTCTTAAAATAAAAAATTGGAGAAAATTTTGTGAAAATAATGTCACTGTTTTTTTTCTAAAAAACATAATTAACATTTATATAATTAACTTAATATAAATATAAATAAATTTAATCTTATTAAAAGTATTTAATAAAAATATCAATTTTAATAAAAATATTTGTAAAAATTTATGTACAAATTAAATTGGGACAAAATTGTTTAATGTTTAAAAAAATTAAGACTAAATTTAGACAAAATAAAAATATATGAATCAAATTGAGACAAAATAAAAATACAGAGACCCAATTGAGACTACTACAATTACATGGGACCTAATAATAACAGAAAATACTATCAATGTTATGTCACACTGTCATTGCTATGTGGTACAATGTCAACTTGATACGTGACAATTTAAAAAAAATAAAAAAAAAATTTAAAAAATTCAAAAAAATCACAAACTGATGTCCTCTTTAACAGTATTAGTATGAAACTAACCACAATAATCTAATTGCTTCAAGTTTTCAAAAATAGAGACTCAATTGAGAAAAAAAAATAAATAAGAGAGTGAGAAAAATCATAAAAAGTAAAAACTTTCTGAATGACAATAATCTAATTAGATCACAATTAGTTGGTTAATAATCTAATTGGGTCACAATAAGTTATAAAAAAACACAATTAATACTAATTGGATCAGAATTAACTTTATCTATAATCCAAAATTTATCTTAAAATTTATAAATATAAATTCACGATAAAAAAAAAAGTAAATAATTATATTTATTACACATAACTATTCACTTTGATACCAAATTATCTTTGAGGAACTAACCTCCAAATTAAACTACTGAATAATTTAGAAAATAAATGGAAAGGAAGTCAGAGCCTTGAAACACAGAATCCGAAAAATATATAACCAGTGTCTCATAACCAAAATAATGATAACATAAATGTGGTTTCCTTTTAACCCTTATCAGTTTACTGTTTAATTGTCTTCCTTTTTTTCTTTTCATTCAAGATAATCACGAAATTTAAACTTACCAAACTCCTCACTACTAATAACTCGTTATTATATTACCTTTCCAACCACTTGTCACAAGGACTTTGACTTCTACTTTACTGATATTATATATAGTACTTTAGAAATTGGTCAATGGAAGACAATAATACCAAATTCCCTCTCATTTCACCCTTTTATTCATATACATGAAATTCAATTTTCAGACTTCATTTGCTTCAGCGTCCATCCCATATATTATAATTTTCTTGTAAATACAAAAATATATTAAAACTACTATGTAGGTTAAATTTATTTAAAGGAAATATATAATAAGATTAGTTAACGTAAATTTTTTAAACTCATATTTCATGGTTTTCTGTGCGATGATAATAGGTTGGTCATTTAAGGATTCTGTTTATAAGTAACTTATTAAAAAATATTCGTAAATATTTTAAAATTTATGAGTATCTACAGTTATTTGTAAAAAATTAAAAAAATATATTTTATATATTTTAAAATAAAATTTAAATAAAATTATAAAAAATATGTATAATATAATATAATATAAATTAAATATAAATTAAAATTTTATTTTAATTAAATTTATGTTAATAAAATATAAATTAATTTTATTTTTAATTAAATTTAATTTTAAAATATAAATTATTTTATTTTGTAGGTAAGAAAGAACTATGAGTCGAATAATATAATACTAACAGTTAATCCGTTTAGATATTTAATCCGTTTAGATATAAATATTAAAATATTCATTACTAATCCGAATAATAAATATCCATCAATAAAACTATCTACAGTAAATACTCGTACTTGAGATTTTTTTTTCATTCTTAATCATGTTTGTTGATATGCTAATTAACAAATAGTGAATAGAAAAACTGAAAAAATTAGCAAAGTTGCATTTTCTTTTTTCACTGTGATTTTTGGAAAGAAGCAAATGAGACAAAAAGGGAAAATAAAAGAGAAGAGAGAGAAAATGAGAGGTGACATGTATAATATGAAAAATAAATAATTGAATTAAATCTATCTTTGCTTATATAGTTTTAGAAATGTATAAATATATTTTTATACACATTTAATTTTATATATATTTAGTTTTCTAATTATATTAATTTAAGCAATTTAAGTCCAAAATTAATGTTATTTAATTGTTAATTGAAAATATTAAATGTATATAAGTGATAATATAATTAATTCCTCATCTATATAAGTAATAGTGAAATTTAAGAAAAACTTTAATGCACGTAATTCTAATAAATATATGCTATTCTTTAATTAACAAGTGGACAATATATATTAGTAATGCATTAAAGTTATTTAATTTTAAAACTTGAAAAATTAAATATATAATTAAAATTGGATGAAGATTAAAAAGAGACATTTAGAGAATTATATTATAAAGAAAGTAGATTTAAGCCAAATGAATTTGATACACATGGCATGTCCACAAAATGATGATGCCAAGTTGTATTTTGTTTTGAAGAAATGAAAAGGAAAAGTAGAAAATAAAGAAAAGGTGGAGTATGTATGTATGTATGGGGCACTAGCAATGAGAGTGAGTAGTGGAACTTGGTCTACCAACCCCTAACAAAACGGCATTTACTTCTCGTGGAATTTCAATACTCCCCTTCTCAAACCAAGGACAGTTAGTTTCTTACCCATTTCTCACCCTTCATTCCCATCTCACTCTTGTTCAACAAAAAGATCCAAAATTCAAGGCAAATCATTATCCATCTCAACACCACACACCCCCAAACACAACATCAATTTTCTTAAGAACACACAACATATTCATTCATTTCAGATACTTAAATATTATTTGAAACTAAATAAAAGATCATCCGCAAGCTAAACCCTCCATTGCATCTCAGATTATCTACTCAAAATCAAAACATTTATTCATCATAATAATAATAATAATAATAATAATAATAATAATAATAATAATAATAAAATTATTATTAATAATAAACCAGTATTTGCGAAATCCATTTGGTATTAAAATGACACGTGGGTGATGTGAGTTACTTGTAACTCTTCCTTTCGACGGTTGTGCGTTATCCTTCAGTTGAAGGTCACAGCTCAGTGACGTTGGAAACTGAACAGGTCGTTTTGTTTCTGACATTAAAGAAGGTACTCTTGCTATTTTATTCTGCTTCGTTCTTGAAACAAAGATCGCTGTTAAATTTCGAAAATACCCTTTGTTATGTTTCATTCAAAAATATGTAATTCATACATTGACTGGTATTAAAACAGTCAATTATTAAACTTAATGAATTATAATAAATAATATAAATTTTGTGCATTGTCATTGAATGATATATATTAAATTCATTGACTTTCATTATTGAACGTAATGAAACTGAAAACCAAAGAGATGAGAAACAGAAGAAAAAAAAAATTATGGAAAGATATGAAAGAAAATCAGAAAATGTCATTTTCCATTAAAGGAACAGCGTGTGCTTCAGTTTTGGTAAGTTTCTTGATATGGTGCAAAAGGGTAGGTTGGGCAATGGAAAAAGGGTTTGAAAATGAAAAAAAGAAAAGGGAGATTGAGTGGGGAATAAATACAGAAACGGGCAAGTGTGGCATGTTACATGTTCTCTTTCTCTCTCTTGCATGCACATCTTTAATTAAACCTCAATAAATTCAAATTTTAATTCTTTTTACGGTTTCCGTAAAAAGGGAAATAAAGAAACCCCCAATTTTAATTTTCTCTTTTTTTTTTTTGACTTTTTATTATTTGTTCTACATTTTTATATCTCTCGGTGGAGGAATGCTTGTCACCTACTCCTCTCATACCTGGTACTCCATCCCTTCCCTTCCCTCTCTCCCTCTCTCTCTCTCTCTCAAAGCGCAACACAACAGCAATAATCAGAGCAGCGCAATTGAATTCACCAAAATGCGAATACTCTCTTGAACTCCGTTCCGTTGATTCGCCATGGACAAGCACAAGTGCAAGCTTTGCTTCAGGAGCTTCTCCAATGGCAGAGCCTTGGGGGGTCACATGCGCTCTCACATGATGAACCTTCCTCTCTCCAAGCCCGAAGAAGCGTCACCGCGAACCATCCAACTCAGCTTCGAAGCCGAATCAGCTTCTTCCTCGTCCTCATCATCCGATGATGACGAAGACGGTGACAAGGGTCTCTGTTATGGCCTCAGAGAGAACCCCAAACGAAGCATTCGCCTCGTGGATCCCGAATTCTCGTTCGCAGCTGCAGACACTGGCTCCGCGATCCTCCATGACAGAGAGAGCGAGTCCGAGTCATCCAAGAGCAACCCAACTCGTAAAAGATCCAAAAGGCCATGGAATAACAATAATAATAATAATAATAATAATATTAATAGCAGCAATTATTATTATTATAATGATCATAATAATGATACTAACAACTATACCACCCCCAGCATCAAGAAGCAAGTTTTCGGAACCGAACATGAAACCCTGATGAAGAAGAAGAGTAAGACAGAATCGTGGGTGGATCACGAACCTGCGAGCTCGGTCTCCGAAGCAACTACCGAGGAAGACGTGGCGTTTTGTCTGATGCTGCTTTCGAGGGACAAATGGAAGCGACATAAGGACCAACCGCAATTCATGGAGGTGGAAGATCAATATGAGGAGGAGGAAGAGGAAGAGGAGGAAGAAGAGGAGGAAGACGAAGCATTCGAGGAGAGCGAGGAATCGCAAGAGACGATGAAACTTTGCAAGAACCGAGTACGAGGAAGGTACAAATGTGACACGTGCAACAAGGTGTTTCGATCGTACCAAGCTTTGGGGGGCCACCGAGCGAGTCACAAGAAGATCAAAGTGAACGTGAAAGTGGACGGTGAAGAAGCGGAAGTTGAGCACAGGAAGAAAAGTGGGACGTGTGGGGTGGAGAAGAAAATCCACGAGTGCCCCGTTTGTTTCAGAGTCTTCGCTTCGGGTCAAGCACTTGGAGGACACAAGAGAACCCATGTTACTGGGTCAGCACCCGCAACAGTTCCATCAACTTCAGCAAAGTTTGGAAACAGCTTCATAGATCTCAACCAGCCCGCTCCGATTGACGAAGACGAGGCTAGCCAAATCGAGAACTCTGCTGTTTCCGATGCGGAATTCGTCAAAACCCGATAGGTAAAGGAGAAAGGATCAAATTTTTGGTGCCCAGAGATAAATTTATTTTTGATAAGTTTTATATATGTTCTGCAAATTAGATAATATGGTTACTCTATATTATTCATGTAATGTTATAAATTATAATCATATAATTCTTCCAAGATTCTAACCGTAATGCAGTTCTTCTGATCTGTGCTGTATCTTTGTAAGAAACGTCATAAGGAATGAATCAATGGAGTATTCAAAAGTTTTGCTTATTTGTTCTGTTAATTTAGATTCAGAGGACCTTTTCTTTTCCCCCTTGCTAAGGAGCAAGTAGTGCAGAAGAATTGGCCGCATGCGTGTTTTAGTGGGCTCTGTTTCAGCTTTCAAGCAAATACAAAGTAACAGTTCTAGTTTTCCACTTCTGACTTCAAGGAACATTATACAGTTCCATGAAAAAGATATGTGTTTCCTTCATCGTTCTTTAAAATTCTTTCATTATCTTCTTAAATTCCCCTCTGGGCATTTAAGAAGTTCGTATCTTTTTCCCCTTTTCTTCCTTTTATATATTTTCTTTTCTACTGAAAGGAAATTATGTCCCAAGTTCTTTTTTCTACTTTTTGATTCCAACTTTTCAACACATCTTTGTAGCCAGTAGAGGTTGCAAGGTGAATCAGAAAATTAATTGCTTCGATTTAATCTGATTGTCTTTGATTGATGGTGATTTGTGTAGTTGTGTTATTGGCATTTAGAAAATAAACCTGTTCCTTATTTATTTGCTGATGTTAGATGAATTTGTTTCTTTACGAGGGACTTCAAGCAGATCCCTAGTTAGACGTAACTTGAGTTATAAAGCTCAAGCAGGTCTTTGGTGCTTTATGAGGGACTTTAAGTCACCTTCATTAAATATGTAATAAATGGCATAACATACGTTCCTTAGACTTTTTTCTTATTTTTCACTTATTTGTATTTTATTGATTTGGTCAATTAGAAAACAACAGAGTGTGTGAGCAGGACTTAAGACTTTATACAGCTAGGATGTTACAATTTCACTTCAAAGTGCTTAATAATAATGATCTAACAAATCAGAAAAAGATTGCTGGAAGAGATTATCAAGTTCTTTGGCTCTTGAAATTGATTGCAAGTTGACCTTGTTAATGTGACATCGTCGTAGCCTTCATCGCTCTTGAACTAATTGTCTTACCAATTTATTATCGGTTGGATCAGAATAGGATTTGGATTGATTTATTTGGTTTACTTTGCATAAACAATTGTTATAATTGTATTTAAAGTTAAAAAAATGTGATAATATCTCGGATTTTTTTCTTCTTTGATTAGGAAGTTTTTTGGCCAAGAGCTTAGGAAACTTCTTTTTAAGTTAGAATTTCTCTTCTTGAGGTTTTATCTATTTTATTTATAATGAAACTCTCTCTTCTAAAGTTATAATAGGTTTCTTTAGTTTGTCGGATATGGTTAGACTTTCAGATGTTGTCAAGGAAATTTTGTTAATGCTTCAAGATGAAATAAGATGTTAAAACATACTAAACTTTCTAGATCAGGATTCTTGGTTTGTTTGCTTCGTTTTCGTAGGTTATGGTATCAATTGACCTTAAGAATGAGAGGATTGGGACCTAGGCTGCTTTAGATTGATTCTACGAGGAATTGGGTTGAGTATTGGAGGGCTTCTTCAAGGAAATAACAGAGAAACTAAAGGTATCTAGTGGAAGCTAGGAGTATGGGTGGAAGATGTTTCGTGGTTATATTTAGGGGTATTTTTGGCAATTCAATCTTATGGTTTTGTTGTGGATGGGATAAGAGTTAGATTGATCTAGGTTTGGTGAATTTTATATGAAAATTGGGTGGGAAAAAATGATGATGCCAAGAGCTAAAGGGATGAGGGGGTGGCAAGGATTCTTGGTAGTTTGCTGGAGATACTTGGATTGAGTGGTGGTGGTATGGTGTGTGTAAGGTTAAAAACTTTATTATTGTGTTTTGGGTGGTTCTTTAGGTGATAAAAAAGGTAAGGGGTAGAAGGTTGTCTAAAAATCTTAGAAGGTCTCATGGCTCAATTTTTAAAAGTTCTAACAAGGCAAGAGAATGAGAGAATACTAAGAAAATCTCAATTAAGGACAATTAAGGACCAATTGTCTTGCAAAGAAACACTAAAGTTATCAAAATCACTCAATTAATTTCTATTTCAAAGGTTCGTTTGAATAAGAAGTGATTGTCTCTTTTATAGCTTAAGTAATGTCATCCTATCAACTTTGAATGGAGATATGATACTTTATTTTATACATCGACTTCATTGTTTTAACTTAGGTTAGCTTTATTATAGTATTTAAATAAACTATTTTAATCGGTCTTTTTTTAAGATATTTTTATCTCATGAGAAACTTGTTTCTATGTTTTTTTATTTTTTCTATTGAAGAATCTTCTCTAAGCTTTTATTTTATTTCAAGACTCATTGTTTAGGATCCCATCAATAATTGATAATATGTCATTCTTAATTATTCTCTTATTTCTTTAATTTTGTTTTTCATTTCATCCTTTATTGCCTTGAAAGATGTTCTTTTCATGACCTAAATACTGATTGAATTAAGATCTAAATCAACATTTTGTTAATAGATCTCACACCCTCGATTGCAAGAATAAGATATAATTGGTCTAATGATAACTTGACATAATCTCTCAAGATCAAGCACTAGTATAGAGTTCAATAAGTCGAACATTTAAATCTAATGATAACTTATCGACACAACCCCTCTTTGACATTTCCTTTCATTAGCTTATTTTTGTAATTGGGTTTAAAGACTTGATTAGAAACCAAAATAGGCCTACTTTAACTTCATATTTTACATCTTATGTAAGACCTTCAATGTGCTAAAAACTAGATACAAAATTCATTTGCAAAGTTTTCATAATTTTAGTTTTTTCTTTTTCTCTCTTTTTTTTCTCTTCTCTTGTATATTTTAGTTTTTGTCTTTTCATCTTCCTTTGTAGCTACCTTTTGTTTTCTTTGCCATATTTTTACTCTTCAATATTGGAGAATCAAATCTTTGTGGATCAGTTAAAAGACTCAAGATTTTCATTTTATTATTTTGAAAACCTAAATTTCCAAATAAGTGGAAGAGCAAGGAGGCAAATAAAGGAGGATGAGACCTCAAAAGATGAAAATGAATTGGAGGTAGCATTGGTGGTGTTGCGGTCCAACAATCGCGGTGAGGAAAAAGATGACGAAATAAAAGAGAAGACGCTGAGGAGGAGGAAGAAGGAGATCCAATTGCATATTTTATCGACAATTATTTACTAACAAATTTGTGCACCCGTCGATAAAGTTTACCGACTACTATGTTAACTTTAAATTTAGTCAAGTTTTTCTAAGCTAATTGCATATCTTTGGGTAAAGTTTTGTGTCTAATTTTTTTAGATCAAATTTAGTTTATATTGTTAAAATTCTTGTTTTTCTTAAAATGTGTTAATTATTTTTAGACTAATTTTTGGTTTATTTCTTAATTGAGCTAATTCTAGTTTCTTTTAGATGATAGAATTCAAATTTAATTCACAAATGTAGTTTTTTATTTTTAGTTCTTCTAGTCTTAGTTTTTGTAATTGAACTCTTGTTTTCTTTTTTAATATGCATTTTAGGTGCTTTATTTATGATTAAAGATTTCACATTGTGACTTGTTATCTTGTGAATGATAGTCTAGTTTTGTGCATTTCATTTGAGAGAATTTTCGAAGGAAGTTGGATACAAACTTAAATTTGCTTGCTGAAATAAGTGGTGCATTGGAGTTTGAAGGTTCTTCTTGAAGAATTAAAATTGTTACTAACCAAGAGGCTTGTTGGAATTGAAATTGAAGTTGTTGTTCAATATTGGTGTAGTGAACTTGAGGGAACTTGGACAAGTCACTATATGCATTAGGGCTAAACCAATTTTTGAGCAACTTGATACAAATAGCTAGCACTACAACTGAACCTAGGCAAGTTGATTGAGACTTGGAACATATGCATAAACAATAATAACAACAACACAACCTCAACAAAGGTTTATGCATCTAAGGCTTTCATACAAGACTCCTCAAACTTCATAACCAATTGACCAATTTAAAGATTGAAAGGTGAACCAATCACTTGTTCGAAGGGGATTAACAATACGTAAGATGGAAACCAATTGTTGACATGGTTATAATTTCTCCTTTTATAGTAGCTTTAACAAAAGCTTCCTCGCCACACTAGTCTTTTACTACTAGACCATCCTTAGGTCATCATCCACCCACAATTAAAATTCAGCAATAAGAAGGATGAAGTCACTAGCCTCCTTCATCAATCATCTAACCACCTTTAGGGACATTTCCCCTCAATCGCCTTCACTATCCCTTGATGTCAAAGGATTATTCTTTAGGCACTAGTTTATATAACCAAAGTTGGTGGAGATGTTCTAGCATAACACTTAAGTTGCCAGAATAAGAGACATATAACCCAACGTCATTAAAAAGAATGTCACTTTGTACTTAGTAGCTTAAGGACACCATTGACTATGAGCATTAACCCAACTACTACTATGAAGGTTTGGACAAGATATATAAAAGAAACAACATTATGGAACATGTATTGTATAAGGAGAAATTAAACGAAGTGAAATAACAGGCAAAATCTAAAATGGGGGGGGGAGGTGGTTCAATAGAGTTTGAATATTTTTACAATTAGTGCTAGACGTTGTTTGCAGGGGTTAGACGATCTATAACTCTTAAGGATTTCTGAAAGTATTTAGAAACACAACAAAAGATAATAGAGATGAAAGCTCATTTTTATACTGGTTCACTCAATTGGAGCTATGTCAAGTTCTTCTTTACGAACTTTTAAAGGGTTCCACTAACTTTAACAAGGAAACGAGTTTCACCACTCCTAGTTTTACAATAGACCAGCTAGCTAAAATCGTTTAACTCCTCCTAAGTTAAACAAATCAAGTGTTTTAAATCACTTATGATTCTCCTAAAACAACAAAGTGTTTTTAAAACAAGTACAGATGAAAAGCTCTCTTAGATAGGATATTGATAAATAAAAAGTAGATCTTAAAAGACTTGTTACAAAGAGCTTTTCTCAATGCTAGATGATGCACTATCAAAGATAGAGAATTTTGGTAGCGTAAGAATATGTGCAGTTATTATAGAAAACTTCGAAAATATTTGTTACTCTAGAGCATTAACTTTGAAAGAGTTGTTGTAGCCTTTTGTACGTTGTTAGATGGTACTTTTCTTGTGTAGAGAAACTGTGTTGTTGAACATATTGGTCAGATAGAAGGCATAGTAGAAAACATTCCTAAAATGCCTCTGTATTTCTCAATATCTTTCTGAATCAGGACATAACTTTTGAATAAAATGTTTTTCCTTTAAGGATCTGCACAAATAAAGAGAAACTACACAATAGACAAAAAGTACTATTCATACATTGGATTTAAAACGTTAGACATTTATTATAGCAGTTAACATAGTCTGTGTACTATAACATTTATGATAATTTGTTCTCTATATCATTTAGGATAGTGTATTGGATTTAGGATATTTTATTCTCTTTATCGTTTAGGATAGTGTATTACGTTTAGGGTATTCTATTCTCTTAATCATTTAGGATATTGTTTAGACATATATAGCAAGTTATCCTTACACAGTCTTTTTGATAGACACTATTTCATTAGATAATTTTGTTAAACTTTAAAAAAAGGGTTCATGGATGATCTTGTTTTAACAATCTTCCTGTTTTTTATGTTTAACAAAAGCTATGGAAATGCGAAATAGGGTTGAATAAATTTGATAAAGGAAAATACTACCATACTAGTCATCCATCTAGTTGTTTAAGCATATAGTATATTAGAGCATATGATAGATATTCAATGTAAGTATGTTTGAATGATAGATAACTTCCCATAAGTCATGAATCATTGTTCAAAGCAAATGTTGAAAAACATGCATGATAAATGTATTAGAGAAAAACAACTATTATAACTTATCAGGGTGAAAAAAGAATATCAGAGTATAACAAAAAGATATAAATATCATAGCAAAAAAAAAGCATCAAAGCATAAAATTAAACATCAGAGCATATCAAAAGGTATAAGCAGGAAGAAAATTATCAAAGCAAAAGAAATTTAAACAGACTAAATGATCATGACATTAAAACATTAAATAAAATTTTCAAAACATATAAGGAGCATATAGGAGGTTAATCATCTGATGCATCCAAAATTTCGTCCATCGACATATTTTCAAGCTCTATAAAGGGCTTTTCAACGATTGTAGGCGGTGTTGGACGAACACTATTAACCTCAACAATTGTTTCTTCTATGAAATTCATAACACATGAGATATCTAAAAGATGTTGTACTGCAGGGATCAGTGTGTCAAGGCAGAGAGGCATTTGGAGGGATATGATTATTCTTAGAGGAACATTGATAGGAAGCATTTGAAGAAGTTTTCTACCAATAGCATTTGGGTACATGATGTTGCATTGGAATAGTCGAAGTGACAGATTAAACATGATTCAAAAACACTTGTGTTAAGACAAAATCGTCTATAAGACTAATATGTATAAACGCTCTCATATGTTTTGAAATTTAACCAAATAAATTTAAACGAAATGAGAATCTGAAGATGCTACAACTAGAATAATAGGACAAGCAGAAACATAAGTGTTAGGCTCAAAATCCCTAATCATTTAGTAACATAGGAAAAGCCTTAGGAAAACACTTAGGCATAGAAAAAACCTAAAACAAGCAAAGTTAAGGCATCCAGACGCAACACCAAACGACTTCCAAGTCAAAACGTTTATGAAAGTTATGTTAAACGTGTAAGTTATACTGTACCAAACGGTAATCAGTTAATTTAAGATATGGGAAAATAGGGGTCTTAAAAATAAAGTAGTTTTGAGACTTTGGGTTTTTGTTTGGGAATTAGTGTTCTTGAGTGTATATTTTTGTTAGAACATAATTGTTATGTTATTTCTTTATTTTTTTTGCTTAGGGGCAAAAGGGTCATTTATCTTTATTTAATTGGTGTAGCAATTAATTAAGGGGGTGTAGAAAGGAAAAACATGCAAATTAAATAATCTGGATATTTAATAGGATGATATTATGTAAATCTTTTAGAAGATTTAGTTGTTGTTATTTTAAAAATTAGTTAAATGAAAATAGGAGATATAATCTTAGTGGATTTAAAGATTAAATAAGATATTATTATTATTAGATATTATAAATATTTTAAATGATACATTGAGATATTATTATATATAATAGATATTATGGCTAGATAATAATAATATAAATTACTAATAGACTCATTATAATAAATTAGAATAAAATGTATTATTATAAGTGAGGATATTAGAGATAAAGTTGGGTGAATTTATAAATATTAAGATATAGAGAAAGTGGTGGTTTTGTATTTAGAAACCATAGAAACTCTAAATAAAAGAGAGAAAACAGAGGAAGAGAGCAAATTGACGTTTTAGGAGAAAAGAGAGAGCGACGGGAAACTCTTAGTGTAAAGGAAGATTAATGGTCTTTTAGGGTTGTAGATAAAGCTTTATGATTAGCCAAGGTATGAGGAAGCTTACTTTTTTTTGTTTATGGTTGTATGTTATATGTGTTCTTGATTATCTTTATTATTAATCCTTGTTTTGATACATGTGTATATGATTATGATTATCTGTGGTTATTGTTGGGTAAGAGTTTGTGTATGAATGAGCATAGGGTTTATTTAATATTTATGATAGGTTTTCCCTAATATTCTATTATGTATGTTTTGTTGGGTTATCCCAACAGAGGGTTTGATGGTTAGGGAGAACAAAGTTATGATGCTTGGGGTTTTCCATGCAAATATATGTTGTAAGTGTTGGGTTATTGGGCTCCTTTCCTATGTGGAGAATAAGTCAAATAATGTGGACCTTTATATCTCACTTTGTTTTAGTGGAGATGGGTCAGATTAGTAAGGCACATTAAAGTCATTTGAAGAGAGAGAAAAGCCAAGTGAGAGAGAAAGGAAGAGAAGAAGTCATTCCCACATAACATAACACTTGCATTGGTGTTTTCGTCATTGTGAAGTCGTTCACTGTTGGATCGTGCTGAGTTTTGGACACTAGGTTTTAGACGTATGGTTCTTCATTCTGACCATTAGGATCATCAATCAGATGTCTAGTTTTGGAGAAAAAAAGCCTCGTATTAGCATCTCTATTTTGGAGAATTTCATAAAATCTACACTGGTGTTTTCGTCGTTGTGAATTTGTTAAAATCGACAGTGGGTTCCAAACGTATGGTTGTTCATTCTGACCATCCAGATCGTCAATCAAAGGTCAAGTTTGAGAGAAAACAACCTCACATCAGCAGTTCTATTTACAAGAATTTTCACCTTCTTAGTTCTTATTTGTAAGCATTATGCTTAGTTGGCTGATTGGAAACTCTATTTGGTGTTTTTATAGGAGACTCTTTTGCACCTTATTATTAGGGGTATAACATGTCAATGATTGGATCTGGATGATTCAAGTGATGTATTATATGTGTTTAAGTATGTTTACAAGAGTATGTGATGCTTGAATGCATGTATGATGTGTTAACTATGTTTCCACATGATCTAGGGTTGATGTATGTATGTTTGAATGCTTGAATCATGTACAATATGTGTTTCGATTCGGTAATAATCAATTATTGTTGATAGGGAGAGCAATGTGATAGCTGAACCCAATCCTTATTATGTTGGTTTTTGATGATGACAACGCATTAATAGTAACAACACATGAATGAGTACATATGTGTTATAACTTATATATGTGGAATGTGTACATGCTTACTGTGTTATATGCACATACTATGTTAATTGCATATGTTGGACATACTATGTTGGTTATGCATACTTATGTGATTATGATGAGATTATATCTTTTTATGCTCACTGTATGTTTCTGTGTAATGAAAACCACATCCACAAAAACATATTTGCATGACGTAATCGATTACAATGTTGTAGTAATCAATTAAGGTTATCAGACAACTTATGTTTTGAACTGTGGCAAAACAACTAGTTTGAATCAATTACATTAATTGCTAAATCGATTAAAATTTGTGTGTTTGCAAATATAATTTTCAAATGTGCTGTGATGAGTTTTTGAGAAGAAAAGTTTTCAAAATTTGCTTAAGTTTTGAGCTTAATAGATTACATAGTTGATGTATTCAATTAAGTCTGTTATGCTTTTGAAAATTGATTTCATGCTAGTCACAACTGCTTTAACGGTCATATTTTTAAATATGTTTGACTAACATTTAATGCTTGATAATGGTTGAAATTACCGTTATCCGTGATTCAATTTTGATACTAAATGCACTCTTTTTGACTTATAAACTTGCTTAAACTCATGTTTTTAGTTTAGTTTTGTAAATAAGTTAGTATAGGTTATACTTAATGATTTTATCCCTAAATTCTCTAAATTTTGTAGGTTATTAGTATGTGTTGGAAGAGGAGCAAAAGAATCAAGGAGTCAGAGCTCAAAAAGCAAACAAAACAGCAAAAAAAAAAGTTTTGGAATGTTGCCGCTGGGTTACCGCTGAGCTGTCGTTGGGCTACCGCTGGGCTGCCACCGGGCTATTGCTTGAGTGGTGAATTTCAGAAAAGTAGCGTTGAGCGCCACTCCAGGGGTGCTGAGCGCCAGTTTCAAGTGCCGTAGACCGCTTGGGTGCCCTCTGAGGGGCCCTGAGCGCCACTCCTCTCGCATGAGCATTCGCTTGCCCTAAGTTAGGGCGTTGAGCGCCAGCATGTTGGGCTGGGACCCATTTTCTATTTTTTTTTATCTATTTAAGGACTTGCACGCCTTATGGTTGGTATCTCTTGATGACTTGAGCACATAAACACATGTTTCTCCCCTTTGGAGGCAGATTTGGGGATATGGGAGCTCTCCTATTCTCTTTATAGGGTTTTTCTATCTCTTCTATTCCATTGTACATCTAGTTCTTCCATGACAATGGGGAACTAAATTCTATTTGTTGTTGGGGAATGATGTAACCTTGTGAAATCTTATGTATTTGAATTGATTATGATTTATATATATGCTTCTTTCATTAATTGTTAGGGTTTTTCTCCTTCGCCTAATGCTTGCTATGTTTAACTCATTCATGGCATGATGTATGATTTACATGAGTATCAAGAGATATCTTACAAATTTATGGTTTTGAAATGCATGGTTGAGTTAATGATTGAATTAGCTATAAAACACAAATAGTGGTTGCTTATAATTGCTTAAAAGAGATGCATGGTTTCAATTGTGATTGATATGCTTGGCAAGATGTATATTAAAAATTATGGAACTTGAGTTAACTTGTGAGAGGTTGGGCTCCAAAGTTTTATTGTTGAATGCTATTGCTTTGGAATCATAGTTGATTTTGCCTAAATTTTTCTATTGAACTATTTGCTTGGATTTGTCATATGATCAAGGCCATTTATTCTTTTCCCATATAAGCCAAGCAATTTTCGTACCTAACAAAAAGAACAAAGATTGTTCTACCCTTTGAACCTTAAGCTTGAATATGTGAAAAACCCTTTTGAAATCCTTGCCATGAGTTAAGATTGAGTATGTATGGTGTGGAGAAAGGTTCAAATTTGGGGTTGTTGGGGAATTTGAAAAATTGTGAAAATAGAAAAGAAAGCATTGAGCTAAGTGTTGAATAATGAAATTGAAAAAGAAAAGAAAAAGAAAAGAAAAGTAGAAAAAGAAAGAAAAGCTTAATGAATTGGAAGTTGAGATTAAGTGAAAATGGTTTCTCAATTATAAAAGAGAAAGAGAGTTTGTGTTTAATGATGAAATTATGAATTGTTCATTCTCTTAACTCAATGAATTTTGTTGTCCAGAAAAATCAGTTTTCTTCTTAGCCCAACCACATTACAAGCCTTAGAAAGTCCTTGTGATGATAATTTGCTTGCGAATATGTTTTGATGAGTTTAAATGAACAGAAAAGTTGATCTATGTGACATTGTGATTGTAGAGTGAAAGAATCACCAACTCCTCACTATACACCTTTCAGATTTAGTGAAACACTTTCCTTGGTGAGGAATGGTTCCATGCATTACAGTTGGACATTCTGCTTGATTATTGATCACTTATATGGTCTTTGCATCTGTTGAATGTTCTTTGATTGTGTGAGCACCATAATTGAAGCTTAATTGGCTAAGACATCATTATTTCTTGACTGATCTTTCTATGATGAGCATACATGAATGATTTACTTGTCTTAGAGAAAAATGCTTTTTGATATGCTAGCCCGTTGTAGTGTATCTATTTTATTTAAGTTGAGTTACAGTTTTCTTGAGGACAAGCAAAGTTTCAAGTTTGGGGTTGTGATATTGGTTGAAATTACAGTTATCTGTGATTCAATTTTGATACTAAATGCACTCTTTTTGACTTAGAAACTTGCTTAAACTCATGTTTTTAGTTTAGTTTTGTAAATAATTGAGTAGAGGTTATACTTATTGGTTTCATCACTAAATTCCCTTAATTTTGTAGGTTATTGGTATGTTTTGGAAGAGGAGCAAAAGAATCAAGAAGTCAGAGCTCAAAAAGTAAACAAAACAGCAAAAAAAGAGAGTTTTGGAATGTTGCCGCTGGGCTACCGCTGAGTTGTCGCTGGGCTGCCGCTGCGCTACCGCTTGAGCGGTGAAAATTCAGAAAAGTAGGACTGAGCGCCACTCCAGGGGTGTTGAGCGCCAGTTTCAAGTGTCGTAGATCGCTCGGGCGCCCTCTGAGGGGCCCTAAGCACCACTCCTCTCGCATGGACGCCCGCTTGCCCTAAGTTGAGGCACTGAGCGCCAGCGTGTTGTGCTTGGACCCATTTTCTATTATTCTTTTGATCTATTTAAGGAATTGCACACCCTAGGGTTGGTATCTCTTGATGACTTGAGCCCAGAAGCACACGTTTCTCCCATTTGGAGGCAGATTTGGGGATGTGAGGCTCTTCACTTCTCTTTCTAGGGTTTTTCTATCTCTTCCATTCCATTGTACATCTAGTTCTTCCATGACAATGGGGAACTAAATTCTATTTGTTGTTGGGCCATAATGTAACCTTGTGAACTCTCATGTATTTGAATTAATTTTGATTTTGTATATGTTTCTTTCATTAATTGTTAGGGTTTTTCTCCTTCGCTCAATGCTTGCTATGTTTAATTCATTCATGGCATGATGTATGATTTGCATGAGTATTGGGAGATATCTTTAATTCATGTTCTGAAGATTATCTCCAAAAAGAAATATTGCCCAGGGATGGGTGTTGGAAACAGGATGACTTAGTTTTAACACCAAGAGGGGGGGAGGGGGGGGGGTGAATTGGTGAGGTTCAAAAATTAGAGTCTTTTCAAAATCTTTTTCGCAAAGTATAAAGCTTTACAAAGTTTCTTGAATCGCAAGGAATAAGAAGTTTAAGTGCAACGGAAAAATAAAGTTGATTGCGGAAAATGTAAAGTCGACTGAAAGTAAAGAGTTCAGGGAAAGAGAAAGCAAACACAGAGTTTTTATACTTGTTCGACCTCAATGCCTACATCCAGTGTCCTTCCACAACCAGGAAGCCAATGCACTATATTAGTCAAGGTTTTTACTCAAGATTTCTATAGAGACCTCCACGTCAAAAGTATAGACAATCTCTTTAACCCTCTAACTAAAAGTATAGGCAACATCACAAAGATCTGCAGCAAGATATCCCCTCTTTTGCAATCTTCAACCGACTTTGAACAATCCTCAAAGTTTACAGAACTCCACAAGTTCTCTTTTTGTAATCCCAACAGGGTAGTCCAATCTTCAATATATTGATAAAAGTCTTGATCAATATGATGAACACCAACAAGGTAGAATTTGATCAAACAGTAAGTGTAGCTTCCTTCCTCCTAAAGAAACTATTCAAAGAAAGATCTCCTCCGTCTTCATGATGAGTTCTTGGAGCATTTTCACAAAGATCACAATTTGAAACAACAAGTGAAATTGTTAGAACAACCAAAGTCTTTGTGAATTACAGACGTCTATTTATAGTTCTATATGAAACAGACGCTCTTGTAGTCGACTTTGCCACTAATATAGTCAACTAATTAAAACAATTAGCAGCAGTCATAGCAACCAAATTGATTACACATTTAATTCAGTTGACTTGCATTTAATGCTTGAACATAGAATTGAAATATAGCCGTTATAGTTCATATGCATTAACAGAATTTCAAAACATTAACTAACTAAGTCGAATTCCCTGCGCATGCAGTCGACTTAAACACTTCAAAACAGTTTTGAAAATATTTTCATTGCAAAATAACTCACAACACTGTTTTAGAAAATATGTGCAAAGCCACGAGTTTTATTCGACTTCAAATCTGGACAATCCGGCTTTATGTGTCTTCCTTTGCCGCATTCATAACAGTGCATTGCATTTGATTTGACTGCTTTCTTGGCTTTGCTGTTACCTGCATGGTTAGTAAGTTGACTATTATTTTTCATAAGTTGATTGAACTTTCTTACCACAATGGACATCAGTTCGTTGTTCTCCATTTCAGCATCTGAAATCATCCTCTAATTGTGTAATCTTTGAGGATTTCTTGCTTGTGGCTTTCAATGCTATGGACTTTTTCTCTTCAATCTCTTCTTCATCTTTCAATCTTCCAAGTTCTAGCTCGTGTTCTCTTAGATTCCCGAATAAGGTAGCCATGTTCATGCTTGTTATGTTCATGCTTGTTAGATCCTTGGACTCAGAGATTGTTGTGACTTTGGGTTGTCAGCTTCTGTTCAGACTTTTAAGGATTTTGATATTGATATCTTCTTTGTCAAAGAATTTTCCAAGAGCCATAATATGGTTGACTATGTGTGTGAACCTTTTCTAGACTTCATAATTTGTTTCACTAGTTTTCATTCTAAAAAGTTCATACTCTTGAATCAACAAATTCTTTCTTTCTCTCTTGACTTCATCAGTGCCCTCATGTGTAACTTCCATGACATCCCATATTTCCTTGGCAGATTTGCATTGAGATATCCTAAAAAATTCATCAACTATTAGTGCAAAAGCAATGGTATTTCTAGCTTTGACAACATACTGTGCTTTTCTATTTTCATCTTGAGACCATTCACAAAAATTTTTAAAAACAGTTTTTCCATCAACAATGTGAGTTGGCTCAAAAGGACCATTTAGTGTTGCATCCCAAATTCCTTTATCCAGAGATTCAAGAAAACTTTGCATTCACATTTTTCAAAAAGGATAGTTTTCACCCGCAAACAGTGGTGGTCTGTTTGTAGAGGCACCTTCACCAAAGGTTTAAAAACTCGAAGCCATTATCTAAGAATATAGTCGATTCAAAGAAAACAAAAGTCGACCAATTTTTAGAATATCTTATGAAAACCAGCTCTGGTGCCAATTGTTGGAAACAAGATGGCTTAGTTTCAACACCAAAAGGGGGGTGAATTGGTCAGGTTCTTAAATCAGAGTTTTTTTAAAATCATTTTCGCAAAGTATAAAGCTTTACAAAGTTTCTTGAATCGCAAGGAATAAGAAGTTTAAGTGCAGCAGAAAAATAAAGTTGGCTGCGAAAATGTAAAGTCGACTGAAAGTAAAGAGTTCAGGGAAAGAGAAAGCAAACACAAAGTTTTTATACTGGTTCGGCCTCAATGCCTACATCCAGTGTCCTTCCACAACCAGGAAGCCAATGCACTATATCAGTCAAGGTTTTTACACAAGATTTCTATAGAGACCTCCACGTCAAAAGTACAAACAATCTCTTTAACCCTCTAACTAAAAGTATAGGCAACAACACAAAGATCTGCAACAAGATATCCCCTATTCTGCAATCTTCAACCCACTTTGAACAATCATCAAAGTGTACAGAACTCCACAAGTCCTCTTCCTGTAAACTCAAAAGGGCAGTCCAATCGTCAATAGATTGATAAAAGTCTTGATCAATATGATGAACACAACAGTGCAGAATTTGATCAAACAGTAAGCGCAACTTCCTTCCTCCTAAAGAAACTCTTCAAAGAAAGATCTCCTTCGTCTTCTTGATGAGTTCTTGGAGTGTTTTCACAAAGATCACAATCTGAAACAACAATTAAAATATTAGAACAACCAAAGTCTTTGTGAATTACAGAATCACATCTATTTATAGTTTTCTATGAAACAGACGCTGCCGTAGTCGACTTTGCCACTAATATCGTCGACTGTCATCAAACAGTTATAACAGTTAAAACAATTAGTAGTAGTTATAACAACCAAATTGATTACGCATTTAATTCAGTTGACTTGCATTTAATGCTTGAACATAGAATTAAAATATAGCCGTTATAGTTCATAAGCATTAACATAATTTCAAAACATTAACTAACTAAATCAAATTCCCTGCGCATGTAGTCGACTTAAACACTTCAAAACAGTTTTGAAAATATTTTCATTGCAAAATAACTAACAACACTGATCAGATTAAATGATTTTATCAATATATCAGAGCAAACAAAAATCTATTTCAAGATATTTCAGATCAGAAACAATTCAGACAACATTTACTCTGAATTAACAGTATCAAGCAATCAAATATAAAGAAAATAAGCAATCAAAGTTTTCTCCCCCTTTGTGCATTAGTGAAAAAGGTATGCTCTAAGACAATGATATCCTGATAACAGATATACCAGAGATGCATGAATGTAAACAGATTAATCATTCAATGATGCTCCCCCTATCACAAATATTCACATGATAAAGAAAATCTCCCTTAAAATGTAGGCATATGAAAAATCTATGCAATCATGTAATGGTCCCCCTGTCATTATGCATGATTTAAAATCAAAACCCAGATGCAAAATGCAGTTTTCACAAGTATCAGAGCATATAACAGTATGTATCAGAATCAGAATTACAAACAATTCAATCAAGCATAGATACAATCATCAACAATCTCACAATATATTCTCACAAGTATGTCAATCAAATAAAAACAGAGATATATTGAAGATAAACAATATAAAATGATCAAACAACAGAATAATCAAACTCCAATAAATGGAATTTATAACCCCTGTAAGTGATAGTCGATTGATCCATGTTCAAGACGATTTCATTGCTTTTCATTGAGTAGTGACTCCAGTAGTAAGTTCAGAAGCAATGTTTCCTGCAAAACCTTTCAGGATCTTTTGAAGATCAAGCAATTTAGAATCACAATAATACAAGAAATTATACAATTAAGATGTGAGTATGCAAAAGAATCAATGTAACAGTAAAAATGTGCATAATCAACTTCAACAATCATTAAGTCGAATTAAGATCAATTAAAACTAATTCAATCAAGAAATTTTAAAGCAAATGGAATTAAACCATAAACAACTTATTTCATTGATGTTCCAAAAGATATTACATTTTAAGTAACTATAAGGGGTGATGACATATAAGGTCATCTTGCAAAAAGGTAATAAGGAAAGAATCTAAACAAACTATCAAGGTATTAAGGTACAAAATTAATTTTTCTTCTACTTTTTGTTAACAAAATCACCAAGAACCATATCACTCCTACAATCATCAGTATTCTCATCTTCAGTACTTTCATCTGTGCTCTTCTTTGAAGATGTATCTGGAGTGCATTCTTCTTCAGATTCTTCAGCATTCATTTCAGTCGACTGGTACTTTTCTTTTAGTTCCTCAATCATCCTTCTCAATGCTTTTAATTCCCTTAACACAATTCTCTCAAATTCAGATCTTGCCCTGTAGTGAATAGCTACAACAAATTTTGTTTCATCATCATTATTTGCAGCTTCATTCTTAAACACCCATAATTCAGGTGTCTTCATCATCTACATCATATGTAGAGCTGACTTGTCAATCAGACTGGTTCTGTTATATGACTCACTTGATTCGCCTATGCAGTCTACTCCAAAATGAACCAGAATTTTTGAAATGAAGACGCAATAAGGTAGTTTTGCAGACTCCAGCCTTGTGACTTTCAACATGTTATCCGAAATTGCTGCAGGCCAATTCACTTGAATGTTTTCCTTTAATGCCTTTAGTAGAAATAGATCCTCGGTGGTGGCTTAAGTATGATTTCCTCCTCTTGGCATTAGTATCCAGGAAATAACAAAGATTGCAAGTCGATCATTCATCTTTATGCCACCAGTTTTGTAGCTAGAATAGTCCTGATAGTCATATGGATTTCTTAGATTGTCTTGAAAAATGGTGAACTTATGGAACCCCTTAATTCCCAGATGGAATTTTTCTCCTTCTAACCCGAGTCCTGCTAACTCAGTCCACACTTCATTTGTTAGTTTGATATTGACTCCTTTCACTCTTGAACAAAGAGTATCATCTTCAATCCTTCGATTGCAGTAGAAGACTTTTACTAGGTCTGGATACCAAGGGCTTGCCATTTTAACAAACATTTTCAACCCTTGTCGTTTCAGCCATTCTTGAAATCCGAATCCTTCTTCTCTAAATAATCTCAGCTTTATAAACTTGTGAGTAATCAAACTTCCCATCTTCCAGCAGTCCATAAATTTTGACTGCATTTCATCATTGCTGATCCATCCATGCAAATCACAGACACGTCTCATACTCTTTTGGCCGATTGATTTTACTCTTTTTCGTTGAGCTAAACTGGAGGCCATTTCTTACGAGTGAAGGAAGAAAACTCAGATTGAGACAGAGAGAATGTAGTGATTCAGAGAATATTGAGACGCTTAGTGATAGGTTCCAGAGGGATTAGGTTAAAATCTAATCGTAAAACAACTTTGGAGGGATCAATTTCGCATAAAAAAAATTTGGCGTAAAAACAACTTATTTAAAATTTAAATTCTTACAGCACAGTGAAAAGCATAGTCGATTTTGATAAAGTCCAAGTTGGCTACTGTATGACAGAGAGTTTTCAAAAATAGAAACAGACATATAGAGACATACATTCAACTGTGCTCATAATCAAGTCGACTAAAAGTCGTTAAAATTGATTTTCACAAAAAGCATTCAAACAATCAATTAGACAATCATACATACAATCACATAGAATTGAAATATAGTCATTATAGTTCATAAGCATTAACAAAATTTCAAAACATTAACTAACTAAGTCGAATTCCTTGCGCATGCAGTCGACTTAAACACTTCAAAACAGTTTTGAAAATCTTTTCATTGCAAAATAACTCAACACTGTTTTAGAAAATATGTGCAAAGTCACGAGTTTTATTTGACTTACTTCATAATGAAGTCGACTTAAAACTTACAGTTTTGCAACACTATATAAGTTCAACAACGTGCATGTGGTTTTCATTTCTGAATCATATGTTATGGAATCGTAAATGATGTATCAAGTATAAAATCAGTGAATATGCATACATATATGAAAATCAACACAAACATGTTCTACAAGATAACATTCACAATAAAGAATTGAACATGTAACACATAACAAATCATGTGTTATTAATAATGTGTTGTCATCATAAAAAACCATAACACTGTGAGATTAAGGTTTAGCTAAACTAATGCTTCCCTTATCAACAATCTCAACAATGGGGATTAGAGGTTTGATTGTCTTAAGCTACTAATCGTAATGCATAATTAATTATTAAGGATGCAAGGGATTGTGATATAGTAATTAAGGATAGGCTTTCTTCGTCGAGGGATCGAGTTTTAAGTAATTTAGATAGTGACATTAACATTTAATGAAGAAGAATAATTCTTATATGTATGAGAGTGATTAGGTGAAATCTAAACCCCAACAACATTATCATCCCGTATTATCAACTTCATCCATTCATTCTAGTGTTTAGCCTCAATTATAATCCCATATTGTTCTTAAAGTCTTAATTAGTTAAGCAATTACATGACTGTTTAGTGCCATGAGTCTCTTGGGAAACAATACTTGGTCTTACCATTTTATATTACTTGAGACGATTCGGTACACTTGCCAAAGTCTTAACAATGCTAATCAATTACATTAATTGAGCATTCAATTAAGAGCCGAGTTAGTTTTAATATTGTTACATCTGTTTTATGTAACCGATTATACTACTAATGTAATCGCTTACTTTGCGTCTGATATGACAGTAACTATAAATTGACGCACTGTTTGTATTTTTGTAAATTTTTATCACTTTAACATTTTCATATTTGATTGTTTTGATCTCAGAAAGATGTATAGATTACTCATAAGCTTAAAGAATCAAGAATGCGAAGAATTTGAAGAATCGTGAGGCATTCTTGAGAGGCATTTTGGTGGAATGCATTGATTGATCACATTAGCACGATTGGAGGTGTATCTGGTTTTGATCAGAAGAAAATTCTGAAATCTTTGATTTGCTGTTTCCCTGGACGTGCGCGTTAGGAAGAAGAGTGAGGAGCTATTGACTTTGAGAGGGGATTCTCAAAGGGTTTATGTAACAAGGACGAGTGGTTTTGTGTGTGCAGGTGTATTTTGTTTATATATTTGATTGAGAGTTTGAAAGGTGTTTACATTTGAGAGTGCTCTGTGAAAGCTTGACTGTAATACTTTGGTCATTATAGTGAAATACTCTCCAATCTAAGGTTGATTGGGAGAGTGAATAAATGTAGGTATTGAGGTCGAACCAGTATAAAAACTGTGTTTGATATTCTCTCCTTATCTCTTTACATTTTGATTGCATACATACTTTGCTTACCTTGCAAGAAAGATTTCAAGATCATTCTATTTCGTTAAAAAGATTTTAAAAGTGCACATTTTTATAAAACACCAATTCACCCCCATCTTGGTGTGGAGAAACAAGCTTTATTTTTTCTAACAATTATCGTTAGTTATAATCGATTATTTGAGCGTTGGTTTTGAGTGTGGTTTCGTGAATAATCGATTATTTGGGATGATAATCGACTATCCCTTCCTGCATGATGTTTCTGGGTAAATTTTATTGAGATAATCGATTATCATAGTGCATTTTTGTGTAAAATGGCAAATTTGATGACGAATGGTTGTGAACCAAGCCTAAGGAGCTATGAAACATGATGATAATCAGAGATTGAGGTTTGTGTGTCTTTAGGGTCAATTTGACTTGTGGGTGATAATGGAGCATGAGTTAGTGTTGAATGTACCTGAGTTTATGATTGATGAGCATGAGAGTGGAGGATAAGTCTACTTGTTGTACCTCATAAATTCTGGTTTTATCTGTGGATAATTGCTTTCTTTTGCGTTGTGTGCATTGGAAGGATATGATCTGTAGCCAAGGCTACAAATGTCCTGTAGGGGAGGCTACAGGTGGGTTGTAGGAGCGACTACAATCGATGAGGTAGGATATAAGAGTGAGATGGACTTTTTCCACTATGGTATTATGGTATGGTAATGCTCATGGTGTTGTTCATGACTGGGATAGTCATGATTATGGTGTATCTATGATGATGACCATGATACTTGAGATGCTCCAGGTTATGTTATGTTGATAGTGGTGTTACTATAATGGTTATAGTAAGTTATTAGCATGGGTGCTAATGAGTGGATAGACCAAGGTTCGATGTGTGAGATGTTAGTGATGACATCAAAGGTTAGAGATCAAGGATCGATGATCGAAGTTCAATGATTAGGGATCGAGGATCGAGTAAATTGGTATGATTGAATTGTTTGTTAGAGGATTAGGAATCCTATTGTTATTACTACTATGTATAGGGTGTTTGATTATGATTGATATAATTAGAAGGTCTGTATCTTGTTACGTGTTTGATTATGGTTGATATAATCAGAAGGTATGTATCTTATTGTGTGTTTGATTATGGTTGATATAAGCAGTATGTATGTATCTTGTTGTTATGATTGTTTTATCGGTAGTTTACCCCATACATGTTTGTGAATGAAATTATCGGCTATGATCATATAATGTGTTATACGTAAGCAAATGATATTGCAGATGTTCTAGATGACGGGGGAAATATTTGGGTTCTTTAAAATGTTCTTTTGGTATAGACTTTTGAAACAATGTAATTGGAGTTTGTTTATTTCCTTAGTTATTTTAATTACTTTTAGAATAATGTAATTGGACAAAGCTTTTGGAAGTATTATGTTTTGAATAAATTATGCATGTTGAAAGTTAATGTTTTTTAAAATACGTTTTCGCGCTGTGATAAAGTTTTGAAATGCTTGGTATCTTAAGAGAAATCTTAAATGATAAATGCTACCTCAATAGTAGAAAATGTAGAAAGTAGTTTGTTGTTCTAAGCAAGGATTAAATGGCATTAAATGCTCAAAGTTCAAAAATAAAAAAGTGATAAGAGGAAATACATATTTGTTACATGCACATCTACTCTATTTTATGCAGATAAGCTAATACATGCATCCACCTACTTTATTCAAAATATATTAGAAGTGAACATTAGAGACAAAGAAGACATTCACAGAATGTTATTTTCATTAGAAGTCGTGTCAGAAAACGAGTACAACCTACTTCCATCAAAGTACTGAAAAAGAAAGCCAGTTAAGACAAGTTAACTTTAAGCAACAACTGCTTCACACGACAAGACAAAGAAGACACAAGATTCAAGGCAAGAGCTCAGTCTAACATATATCTTTTGAAAAGCCTTTAAATAGAAGATGATTCAAAGAAAGAATCAAGATGATTGCTTATGAAAAGAATATCATCCTACAAAGAAACATCGTTTATAGAAAAAGCACAAAGAAGCTCAAGCTCAAAGAGAATATCTGAGAAGAGAAAAAGTAAACTCAAGAAACACTCTCAAGTGTCATTGTAGTATTAGTTTATGATTTGTAAATAGAGAGAAGAGAAAAGAAGTGTTCTTCATCCGGTTCGTTCATCGAAGGAAGGTTTAATCATATTTTTTATTCATTACTGTTGTAATCTGAAAAAATGTTTTTAGTGAAATTGTTAATCACTTTTTATAGTGATTAACGTTGGACGTAGATTCTTTTGAATCGAACCAGTATAAAAATTACTTGTGTGATTTTTCTACTCCCTACACTTTTTAATTTTATTTGCACATCAACTGTTCGACAAATATTCTCTTAGAAAATTTATTTTTGAAAATTGACCATTTTAATTTAAAAAGTGACCGAACACGCTTTCCGCTATTCTAATTTTTATTCCGCTACGTTATACTCTCCGAACGATATCGATTGTTCCAACGTAAGTAGCATATGATTTTCCTTAAGTTAGACATCCAAACCAAGTGGAAAGTGTGTGCCATGTGTCATGCTTCCATTGGAGAGAATTTGCTTTTTAGAAGTGGCCACATGGCACCCTAGGAGTGAAGAGGATAGCCTTTTGGTAGTGGCCACATGTCTCTCTACCATTGGAGAGGATTTGCTTTTAGTAGTGGTCATATGGCACTCTAAGAGTGGAGAGGATTATGTTTTGTGAGTGGCTACATGTCCTTCCATCATTGAAGAGGATTTGTGGACACTTCTCCACTCCTTAGAAGGCCTCATTTTTGGCTAGTGAGCGCAAATGTGGGATATCATGCTTTTAGAGTTAGAAGGAGACATCCTTGGCTTATAAATAGAGGTGTCTCCGCCTTTGTATTTGATCTTGGATTAATGTAATGTTATTCTGCCAAATTATGGCCATACACTTCCTAGATCAAGACTAGAGCAACCCTAGAGGCCCCTCTAGTCACCTTTGTCCTTGAGTTAGCCTCACCTCTCTTGGAGCCATCAAACACCACCTAACCATCACATATCCACCAAAACCATGAGCATATCACCTTGTCTAGCCCTAGCTACATAACCTTGGACCTTTTCCTACTCCGTTTCCGTACTCATCATCCAAGGAAACACCCGTTCCATGCACATCTCCTAGTTTTGGCCCAACCTAACTAAGGAGGTTGCTATCAGGAACGCTATAAGGATAGAGGAGACTAGACGTAGCTCACCTAGAGTGAACCAGTATAAAATTATATGAGTATTTTTTGTTTACTTCTCTCTCGACGCTTCTCTTATAAAACTTGCAGTTGCATTTTCGTTTTAAATATAAGAACTTCCGATACTAAATGATTATTCATTAAAAGGAAGTCTTTAAAGACACTATAGTGAATATTCTAAACAATACTTGTAAAGAATTTCTTGTTTGAAACTAATGGCAAGGTCGAGTACCAACTTCCTTCAAAAGTCTTGTACTTGACGAAAATGTTATATCAGAAAGGTTGTGAAAAATTTTTCCATTAACATTATTCAACCCCCTTCTAGTGTTTTCAGGTACTTCAGTTGGTATCAGAGCTAACCTCATGGGGTTAGTTCTTAACAAGACTAGAGGAGGCGATCCTGAGGAAAGGAAAACGAAGAATACACCTTCAATCGTCCTCCTCTATTCAAGGGTGAGAAGTTTGATTATTAGAAGCAAAGAATGATTGCATTCTTTGAATCATGTCACATTGACATATGGAACATCGTAGAGAATGACAACTACATACCCATTAATGAAGAAGGAGAGTCACTTTTAAGAAGTAAATGGACTGATGAGTAGAAACAACACTCCCTGTTAAATTCCAAAGTGCGCAACTCTCTAATGTGCACCCTCTATGAAGAAGAATATAGAAATGTTCATGCTTACCAAGGAGCAAAAAAATGTAGGATACCTTGTTTATAACCTACGAAGAATCTAATGAAGTCAAAAGGAAAAAGATGAGCCTGTTGACCAGACAGTACAAAGTGTTTGCAGTGTTGGAAAACGAAAATATCTAGAAGATGTTCAACAGGTTCCAAACGATCATCAATGAGCTCAAATCCTTAGGGAAGTCGGACGAAAACTTCGATCACATTGATAAAATTCTACAAAGTCCTCCTAGACAATGGAGACCACAGGTCATAGCTCTTAGAACGTTAAAGAATCTTCACAGAAGGAGTCTAGAAGAGCTGGTTGGGATTCTAAAAGTACATGAGCTCGAACTCCTACAAGATGGTTCTATAAAAAAAGAGAATAGTATCGTGCTTAAAGCCGTCAATAGGACGCCCACAAAGCTCTCAAAATTGATGAATCCTCTGAGGAGTCTGACGACGAAGAAGACTCTATGAATGAAATGAAGAAGAAGAGCTCTCGTTTATGACAAGAAAGCTTCATTCTATGTGGAGGAGAAAAAGAGGCACGATGTTCAAGGGGAGACACTTCTGATCTGGCTCAAAGAATAAGTCAAAAGACAAACAATTAGAGATGTAGCTGTCTGCTATGAAAGTAACAAACCTAGACATTTCAGATCAAAATGCCCTAAGATTGAAAAAATGATAAAGAAGTCAGTGGGGCCTAGAAAAGAAAAAAAGATCCTGATGAGCACTTGGGAGGACCTAGACACATCTGACGAGGATGAAGACGAAAAAGTGTGTCTTGTGGTAGGAAACACTGAGAGTACATCAGATGAATTTGATAACGAGGTAGATTTCTCAAACCTACACTCAGTAATACATGCATACTATGAATTGCTCTCATATTCATGTAAACTGTATAGCACATATAGGGTCTTATGTAAACAAAGTAGAAAACTCATTGTAGAAAATAATGCTTTAAAAGAGGAAGTAACTTAATCCAAGGATAATGTGAAGTTGCTACAACAAAACGTTAGTAATCTTAAGAAAGAGCTAATGAGAGAACTCTTTTACAAAATAAAAAACTTGTAAATGATATAGCTATAGCCAAAAGTGTCAAACACGTAGGTACACAAATGATATTTTTACCAAAGTGTTGAGTAGGTCACTTGAAGGGAATGTTAAGTGTTGATAGGGGGAGCTAAACCTACCCTTTATATCTATGTTTTTGATGAAGAACAAAAGAATGGTTTTATAGTTTCTTGCACAACAAATGTCATAACAATTACTTTATCTTCATTATGTTTATTCTTGATATATGAATTCAATATTTGTAAATGAATCTTGCTGTAAAAAGATTGAATTTGTCATTTCTGGATGAAATAATTGATTTAACAAAGTGTATAATCTGTTATATTTCTTCAGATATCATTGTATGCTTAACAAGGGCAAATTACTCTCTAGTAATCGATTATATTAGTTGTATAACCGATTAAAATAGAAAGTTATGTCATTATATGTTTCATTAATGAGTTGATCTGTTTAAAATGGAAATTGGATTGAAAATTTGCTTAAGTACAGGGCTAATAGATTACATAAGTTGTATAATCGGTTAAATCAATTTAATTTGTTCAAGTCCACTTCATTTAATAGCCTGAACTGTCATAACGGTCAAATAAATTCATAACTGGCTAGTATGATTTTATAATCGATTACATGCTTGGATAATCTTTTAAAACAAAAGCAAACTTGTTAAACTAGAAGGAAAAGCTTAACAGATTGCATAAATTCCTTAATCGATTATAATGTGTTAGGATCCAGAAAAATATATATATATATATATATATATATTGTAATTCTGTAAACTCTATCAATTTATAATGGATTCCCTTCAACTAAGGTTGTTGAAGGAGGACTGGATGTAGGCTTGGGATTAGCCGAACTGGTATAGATTGTCTGTGATCTTTCTTTTTACTCTTTCTCTTTTATTATTAATTCATCACTTCTTGTTTTATTATTTTCAAGAAAACCAAAGACTTTACAAAGCTTTTGAAAAGTGTAGAAAATGTAATGCCTTATTTTTCAACCAAGAGGGGGGGTGGGGTGAATTGGTTAGCCCTTTAAAAATTGATCCTCTCAAAAACTTGATGAGTTCTTTGTGTTTCTTGAAATCAAAAAACAAATGTAATGAATCAACAATATCAGAGAAAGGATGGAGAATGATAAACACAGGCAATTTATATTAGTTTGGCCAAGCCTACATCTAGTCTTTGTTGAAGGGATTCCACTATAATGATAGAGTATACATGAATACAAAGATATCCCCTCTCAATGCACTCTCCTACCCACTCAATATCACTTATAGCAACACCAGAGGTGAACACTCTCACACTCTTACAATACAGAGAACAATCCCAACTCTCTTAGAGAACAATCCTAGCTCTCTCCACTGGTACCGTAGCATAGATACAAATACAAAGTATCAATGATAAACCTGATCTTCATAGCAACACTTCAGTAGTGCAGATATGATCAGAAATGCTTCAAGCTCACTTTCTTGAATGAATCTTGATGGGTTTCAACCTTTAATGTCTTTGATTCTTCAAGAACTCTTCTTAGACATTCCTACAATTAATTCTCAATAAGAACGTTAGTATATAAAAGTCATTTCGTTAAATTCTCATTGAAAGAGCGCATAAGACAATTTTTTATAGGATGTTTGAAATCCTGACGCAATCTAATCGATTACGAAATTTATGTAATCTGTTAGGTTTTTCCTTCTGGTGTAACAAATTTGCTTAAGTCTTCCATATTTGACTTTTAACAGATTATGTAGCACATGAAATTGATTATACAATTTTTTTTAGCCAACAATAAATTCATTTGACCGTGAAAACAATTTTGGCTTTGAAAGAAATTGATTTTAACATATGAAAAAGACTTAACCGATTATGCAACTTATGTAATCGATTATGTCAACTCTTAAGCACATTTTCAATTTCGAAGATCATTCAAAACAAATTCTCTCACTTTTGAAAACATGTATTGGCTAGCTTTCTGTTTTAATCAGTTATAGACTTTGTATAACAGATTATGTCAGAACAATATGCCTCCATTCAAGCATACAGGAGTTCTAGATCAATTTAACAGATTATATAGATTATTTCATCCATAAATATGATTTTCAATCTGTTTTATATGCAAATTATTTACCAATTATAATGTCATGTATCAAGCACATACATCATCAATATAAAACATTTGTTATGTCATTTGTTGTGCAAGATAACTATAAAACTATGCTAAAAAACATCAAAAGTACTTACAGACATTAGGAATGTGATGCTCCCCCTATCATAAAGAGATGTAGCACTATACCATAGTGTAAGCATTATATGATTGATCATCAGAGTGTATAACAGAGCTTAGTTTATAAATTTGAAATAGTATAACAGATGTATATGACAAATATATATGAGAGCATTTATACTGAATTCAAATGACTATAGCATATGATATCATGTGCATTTCCTAATACTCAAGATAATGTATGCAATGAAGATAAAACATAAAGTATTATTGCACTAATGACATTAAGATATCAGCTATGGTGCAACAGAATATATGATAAGTGTGTTAAAACAACTGCAACATAGTTACCATCATTCAATCAAATCAAATCACATCACATGCACACATTCAATCAGCTCATAAATGAAATAAACCATCACATAAATCTAGATAGCTATAAAATAGTCAAATAACTTTACCTATAACTATTCACGAGGCTCATTATAGATTTCACAATAGTATTATGACCAACTAGAATTACATCACAATTCCTACACATATATCCATTCCAAACAGTCATACATTGTAACATCCAAGTCGTAGAATTGCAGCACAAAGTCTAACATGTCTTGCAAGCTGAAACAAGATAACGTTTCTGCCTACCAGATAGTTAACATACACACTCTAACAATTAAACATTTAATCATCACAATAAATCATACAAATTATCGTAAAATATCAAACATCCATTCCTCTCTTTCCATTACAAGAATAATTTAAAGCAGTTTTAAGCATATTTCCTACCTGAATTACATGTATATATACTAATCTCCCAATTTCAAATACCTTTAAAACCAATTTCAAAGAATTCTGACAACCAAAATTTTAATTTCAAAATAACTAGAACGTGAACATGCACATAACGTATAACATAATATCAATTTCCCAAAATAAAAATCAAAAGCAAAATCTAGAGTATACGAAAAACACATTCAATCAAGTACATTCGATTTCCTTTTACAGGCAACTCTTGACTCACTTCGCGTACCTGGTTCACAATTCTTGCGTTCATCCTCTGGCTTCCAAGGACAAGCTCTTTTGATGCTCTCCAATCACCCTTCACAATCCCCACATAACCCTTCAGCGAACTCGCAAAAATAATCCTTAAATAAAACCCCACATAAGAAAGGAGCCAAACGAAAACAATTTGAACTTCCCCGAATCCGAGCCTAGCGTCCCGCAGCGACTACACGTACCATTACCATTAAGCAATCTCATTTGTTTTATTTATAATGCCTTTTAATATCTATTTAATTTATATTCTATCGCAATATAAAAAATAAACATTTATAAAACAAATTAAACTTTATTTGAACCACATAGAATTTATATTCTTAACCTCCTACTCAATAAAATCTGTTTTTTTTTTCTTTTTCTTTTTCTTTTTTCATCTATGGATTCTTCTGCCTACGAACATCATCAACAACATGGCAACGACCCATCTCAAACTTTATCCTATGATCAATTGTCACAGTCTTGTTATTCCGGTAATAATAATACTAATGATAATAATAATTATTATGCGACACATAACCAAGCCCAATTCCAACAACACTCCTATTCGATCCCAATCGCCCTTGAACCGCCTCATTCTACAGAACCCTCACACTCCCACGCGATGAACCCGGTCCACCCTGCGCCAGTTCCAGGTTCCTTAAACCCTACCGCAGTTGCAGCCATAGCGGGAGCTCTCGCGCAGCTTGTGGGGAACGTTGACGGGTTACCGAGAGAACTGGTAAAGCGAAAGAGATTAGTTTATTTATTTACTCCAGTTTTCCTTTCTCATTAACAAAATTATTTGGTTGATTCATAGAGTATGAGAGGGAATCGCATGTTACATTTTGAACTTTTGTGTCGCTATGAGTGGATGTCATAGGTAAGTGGGTAAACAATGTAGGTTGTATCCTCTTAATGTTATTCACTTATTGCTGAAAAATGTAGTAGCCATTTTTAAAATGAATATTTTCTGGTGGGTGCTTATATTTGTCATAATTTTTATTAAATGTTTTGAGATGATGTATATATTAATATCTGCATTGGGGTCATGTTCTTCCTCTCATATACATTGCCTGATGCTGCATCTCTGAAATGCTAGACTTGTGTCTTGCGTATGAATTTGAATATTGCATTCATATAACATCCACTTTGGTAAAAAGAATCTGCCCTGAAATTAGTGACTTACGTTGCTCAAGCTTCTTTTGATGGTTAACTGTCAGCCTTAGTAATTGGACTCATATTTGGTTGATATTGATAAATTTGCCTTGTGTATTTGTTAGGAGTCACTTTCTTGAATTGCCATACTACAGCTCGGAAACAAGAAAACCTCCCTGTTTATATGACAAGTACACTGAAATATCTCTTTAATTCTTCAATTGTTAAATACAAAGAACGAGGTAAACAAGTTTACCCTCAAAAGGAGCTCTCTCCTTCTCTACAATAGAATCTCTAGTTTACACACAAATAAATATTCTAACCTCCTACCTGGTTTCACTAGGGGATATATAAAAGAATACTTTTCGTTAATATCCTATAACAGAAAGATAAAATATTCCATCTAATAACAATAGATACAACAAACTATGTTTATCCTTTATTTCTCCTGTAATAAATTTGTAAAGGTCTATTAAGCATCCAGGATCCAACAATATTTCCCACCTCTAAAACAACCACGTCCTCTAGCTTAAAAGATGGAACTTGGTCTCTGGTGGAGCAGTTTCCTTCCCACATTGCTTCTGCTTGGGTCCTTCCATACCATTGAATCAACAGTTAAGACATTTTTATCCAAACTCTGTTTGCTGTTCTTTTTCTCGAAACATGCACTGATTGGTTATTATCTATAGTTTCCTGTAATTCAGTTCGAAGCACCTTTCCTACTGCATGGTGCCCTTTCCTCCTTTCCTACTGCATGAACATTTGAGTGTTATCATGGTCTGCTCATGGAGTTGTAATTTGAAGGCTACAGTTCCAATCTATTTTAAATACCAAATAGCAGCCAATTTAGGATGTAGTTATGTTGGCACAGAAAGTTGTATTTGTGAACGGATTATGTGATAGGCCCAATCCCCTGGTTGAATATGAGAAACTCTTTGATACTTATTTGCATAGAGTCATCATATTGTGCCTTTTGTAAATGGTGTTTAAGTTGCTTCAAAGCCTCATCTCTGCTCATAAGATATTGTGTAACTACTTCCACTAATGTTTCTCCCAGGACAATTTTAGCCAAAGGAGATGGTCTTCCATAAACCACTTCAAATGGGTTGTGATGTGCAGCTCCTTAGAAATTGATATTATATCAATATTCAGCCGAGGAATAAACTTTGCCAAAGACTTTTGTTGCTCTGAAAAAAAGCACCTAAGAGAGGGTCATCATTACAAGTTGGTTTTTATCTTTTTTCTTGTCAAGCTTTTTTAGCTCCTACCCTAGCTGCTCAAAGGATCAATGTCGTGCACAATCTGCCAATTTCATTAGAAACTAACTGCATGATCCCACTACGGCCTATGCATTTCCCATGTGTCGTGTGTGTCAACTTGCTGTCTCCCATACTCTAAGAATCATGAGTATGCAAGTATTCTTTTGGCAACATTGAACAACAAGCTATCTTATTTTCAAAATCGGGAAGTTTGAATAATTCTAGAAATCAGGGTGCTTCTTTGCATGAATATTTGTTTGTTATTTCTATATTTTCCTTGAAAAGTATACTTATTTATTAGGAGATTAATTAGACTAGGTGAATTGTAGGAACATAGGAACATTAGTGAATTCTGGATCCATGCTGGGTCTGCTTCTTTTAATTTTCCTAGCGGCAAACAGAAGTGAATGCATGATCAAACTGTAAAGTTGTTTTCCCTTTTTATCATGCAATTCGGGATTCATGTAGAGCATGCAGTGGATGCATTTCATTTTCAATGAAGTTGACAGAATTTCAAGAAACATTGTTAATGTTTCACATTAAAATTTAATAAGCTAAGAAGATAAGCATAAATATTAAAGGCTGCCTTGAATGTAGTCTCTTTCTGTCCAAAAGTTTACTTGGCTTGTCATGATTTGCTTTCCTTAATCAAATATTAATGGTAGTGCTATAAGTTTTTGTAATGCATCCCTGTTAATTTCAATATGCTGTTTATATTTAACGTATTATTTGCAAATTGGGATGAATTACTGAGTTCTTATCTTAAACATTCTTTTATTTCTGTCATTCTGTCTCTCACTCTCAAACTACATTCCCTTGTGATTATGGTGCCACTTATATATACACATTTTTTTTTAATTCTCCCACCTCATCCCTGCATAAATCATTTGTAGCTGAGATTTGGAACTTCCAGCCATATTAGAGTTAATATTTGAATGCTTATATGCAGAGTGTGCCATCTCAAGGTCGCAGGGGTCGCAGACCATTTAGAGGCTATTATCGTGACCGATTCAATCACCATCATCGTGGTAGGGGACGTGGCAGGGGTCATGGTAGGAAGATCTCTTCTCATTTTTCTCAAGCCACAATTGCTAATGTAGCAGAGGTGCCACCTTCTGATGGGGCCACTTCAGTGATGCAACCATCAACAGTCTCTGGGCAATCATCATTACCAAATCTGGCACAAGTTCCATCTGCACCGTTGCAAGCACCACAACGTAAGTTATGGTGTGAAATCTGTAAAGCCGAGTGCAACACTCCCAAGATGTTGGAGCAGCACAAAAATGGAAAGCGGCATAGGATGAACATGATTGTACATGAAGAACTACAAAGGCTCAAAGCTCTAAATGGACAACAGAGTGGAAATATATCTATTTCTGAATCGAATTTAACAATCGAACATGAAAAATCTCAAAAATATGAGATAAAAGGATTACCTTCAGAAAATGTTGGTTCTGAAGCTATAATTGATTACCACAAAGATGAAACTGAGCTTCAGAGTAATGTAGAAGGGGTTTCCAAAGTTCAAACTGAAGAGCCTCAAGAAGAATCTAGAGAAAACTCCTTCATACAAGGAGGTGGATTCAAGCGTACAATGAGCGTTGGTAGAGGAGGTAAATTTATGAGGAGTGATGATGGGTCAAAAAAACTGGTGGAACCTCCAAAGCCTAAGCATAAGCCGGTTACATCTATCATATGCGAGTTGTGCAATGTTAAATGTGATTCCCAAGTTGTCTACAATAGTCACTTGACAGGGAAAAAGCACCTGTCAAATTTCAAGCGTGTCCATGGCTACCAAGCTTTGAATGGAGAAGCAGGGAACAAATCGCTTCACTCTCCTGGTATTAATGCTCTTTCAAATGCAAATAATTTTGCAGTCCAACAAGGTGTAGGTGTGGCACCGGGCATTGGTGATCCACGGAACCTTCTGGCTCATCTCCTTGTGACTGTGCTATCCAATGTCCAAGTACCACCAACAGAACCACTGTCAGGTGCTGTGGCTGATCAGATACAAGCACCAACATTCATGGGAGGATCAAGTCATCAAGCAACATCTCAAAATTTGACAGAGGCTCGAGTCTCAGATTCCATGGCATATTTTGAGATGAGTAAAAATCATTCTGGGAGAACAAAAGGTCAGATTCCTTCTGTCACATTGCAGCTGGGTGAGGCTGCAGGTTCAAGCAATAATGCTAACACTGAATCAGTTGGTGGAAGTTCTGCAAAGGAAGATACTGGGAGACATGCTGCACCATCGTTAGACTGAAAACTAAAGAAGTAGCTGCACCATCGTATCTATTTATCAATGTTCCAAAGTGGCTATGAGAGTTGGATTAGATGGAAGGGTTGTCGCAAAAAACTTTTTCTGTCTTGCACAGCAGAGTGCCCCAGTTTTAAATTTTTGTATAGCCAGAGAAAAATGTTTGTCAAATTTTTGTGTCAAGATTGTAATGTTGGTTCTTAATTCTTTTTAAACAATTTTAATCTTTTAATCTTTAGTTATCCAAGTCCGATTATTTAGTTACTTTTTCCTTTTTGGATTTGACACCATCTTAGTGAGAGTAAATACATGATGCTCAACAATTTTCCAGGATTGAAAAGGGTAACGTCTAACAAAATTTGTTGCCATAATTTGATAGTGATTCAACAAAATTTTACAAATGAAAATTGAACAAAGTTACGGATGATTAAAATTTAACGGATCAAAATTGTTTGAAAAATATTTCACGTACAAGTTATGTATATCTACATATTAGTATGCATATATTTCAACAAATATCAATAAGTAATTTCCATTGAAATGATTCATGAATGTTATTGATCTTGTTTCTACTTAAAAAAAATCAACATTTAAAGTAATTACATTTTAGTTTATTCAATAAATCATTTGAAAACAACATGCGAATGAAATCTTATTGATTATCTTCTTGAATGTCTTCTTAAATATTTCTTCATACATCAAATTCGAGTGACCCATTAGCACCATTAGTACATTCAAGGCACATGAGAGAATTGCAGCACTATTTCCAAGAACTCTAAAACTAAGGCAGTTGAGAATAACCATTCGAGCGATAAAAGGCCAACAATTGAACATGTGCAACTACAAAATCTAGCCTAATAATTTGACATAATTGACAAGTTATGTAGGTTTGAAAGGGCAGGCAAGCCAAACTCAACCCGTCTAAAGACCTCATCCAAAGCACAATTAATAGCATGGTGAGAAATATGTCCTGAAGCAATGAGGGAAAGCAAACGTCCATGTTTTCAGCTATCAAGATCACTTAAAATGGCCAAAGAAGGTTTCTCGTTTCTACTTATACATAATTCTGGCAAAGAAAGTCAACAAAGAAAAGAATAATAAAAAAAATGGGTTTTGTCGAAGAAAGTTTTAACGAGACATTCGAATTACTTAGACGGTAATATAAACAAAAGTCCTCAAATAAAGTATCCAAATTATTTATATAATAACTTCAATATAGAAAAGTTAAGAAATTTAGTATCGAAAATGAGAAGTTAGTGGTAATAAAAGAGAGGAAAATTGATTCAACCTAAATTTCAATAATTTGATAACAATAAACTTGAATGAAAAGTCATTTGAAAACTATCTTAAAAGCGTTAAAAACAACACATAAGCTCAAATGAAAGCTCAGATCTTGAAAGCCTAATACTCCAACTCGAAGATGAAGTTTTGATGAAGCTCACAATGATGATAACTTACAACTTGGTCTCATCCATGACAATCAATAAACCTTCAATGCATGAGCATATTGATAGATTGATAGGCATAAGGCACGAGAAGAAACCCAAAAGTATAAGTGATATTCTCTGATGCAACATTAATGTCTTTGTTAATGATGAATTTTTCATGAAATTAAAAGCATGAATTTCTATGAGGAAAATTGTATAAAAGGGTTTGAGAAAAACTCTAGTTAAGAAAGACAAGGTTCATATGTTTGTCCATTATGACTCACCTCTCTTTCTTAGGAGTCTACTTAACAAAACTTCAAAATATGTCCCTAAAAAAACATCAAAATTACCCTCACAAGAAAAAGGAGTCACTCACTAATAGAACTCGATAAGACAACACTTCGATGAATAGCACAACAAAGAAAACCTCTAAGCTAATTTGAATCTCATGCATGAAGTTTGGAAAGAAGCCTGCATAAGAGAAACAACAACAAAATAGAGTTGCAAGACAATGCAACGCTTGAGTAAAAGAACAAGAAGCTTGACAAAATAGAAAAGGAAAGATCCCTTTGAACAGGAACAACCCAAGAAGCAATAGTTGAACTTCGTCTGCATAGTAAAATCTTGCACAAACCACTTGAAAAGGAGCTCAATAGCCCAAAAAGTCGAGAACAACTTAATCAATCCTGCAACCATAAAGGCCATGAATAATCTTGATCTCCAAAACTTCACTTGTGTTAAAGGGTGGTTGGATCTCATGATCCTACAAGAACAGAGTTTGATGCTAGCAACTATAAGAATGCACCTTCCAAATAAAGTAGTCACCATGAGCATACCCTTTGGAGGAACAATTCACAACCTCACACCTTGGGTATCTCGCGAATGTAACCAACACCTCACACTCAGTTCGACTACCATATAGGATTACGTTCATAACCATGAGCAAGATAATCCAAGGGTTATCATTGTCACCTTTGCCAACTGACGAGTGCACATTCCTAATAGACCAAGCAACAACTTGATATCCCAGTACCTCAACTTAGGGTTCTAGTGCCTTAGGATAAGAGCCTAGTGTTACAATGCCCGTGTACAACATCTCAACATTTTGGTGATGGAGTACAGGAGTAGTTTTATGTTCCACACACCCCAGTACAAGAGCAAAAGCAACTTGGCGTTGCAATACCCAAGTACAGGAAGAGTTCAGTGAGTACAAGAACAACTCAGCATTAAAGTGCTCGAGTAGAAGAACAACTAGGCGTTATAGTGCTCAAGTACAAGAACAACTCGACCTTACAATGATCGAGTAAAAGAACAACTTGATGTTACATTGATTGAGCACATGAGTAAACTCGGTGTTATAGTGATTGAGTACAAGAGTAAACTCGGTGTTCTAGTGTTTGAATACAAGAATAAACTTGGTGTTCCAATGATCGAGTATAGGAGAAAATCGACGTTCCAATGTCTAAGTACAAGAGAAACTCGACATTTCAATGATTGAGTACAGGAGCAACTCGGTGTTCAAGTATCCGAGTACAAGAGTAACTTGGGATTTCATTACCCAAGTACATGAACATATAACAACTCGACATTACAATACCTAGATTTAAGAAAAAATGGTACATAAGATAGACCTAGCTTGGAGAAAGTCCTGCTACACTTGAAACTTGAAGTAAAAAGAAAACTTGCACCTAACTGGGACAAACCATATCTGATGGCAAATCCTCTAAGCATGGTCAAGCACTTTCAAGAGAGTGGAAGTCATCCATGAAGATGGTATCAACTCTACCTTGTGGGCAACCTTTGGAGCCATCACAAAGAATGGATTAAAGATTAGTGGAGGATATCTAGGCCATTGTATTTGACCATGTAGTGTAGGTTTGCTTAAGGCTTGAATTAAGGCCTAAGTAGCATATGATTTTTCTTAAGTTAGACATCCAAACCAAGTGGAAAGTGTGCGCCATGTGTCATGCTTCCGTTGGGGAGGATTTTCTTTTTAAAAGTGGCCACATGAGACTCCAAGAGTGGAGAGGATTGTGTTTTATGAGTGACCACATGTCCTTCCATCATTGGAGAGGATTTGTGAACATTTGTCCACTCCTTAGAAGGCCTCATTTTTTGCCAATGAGAGAAAACATGGGAGATCATGCTTTTATGGTTAGAAGAAGACACCTTTGGCCTATAAGTAGAAGTGTCTCCATCCTTGTATTTCATCTTGGATTAATGTAATGTTATGCTTCCAAATTATGGTCATACACTTCCTAGATCAAGACTAAAGCAACCCTATAAGCCCCTCTAGTCACCTTCCTCCTTGAGTTGACCTCACTTCTCTTGGAGCCACCATAAACCACCTCACCATCACCATACACACCAAAAACTGTGAGCTCCTACCCCTTTCACCACTATAGCTCATCAACCTTGGACCTTTCCTTACACCATTTTTGCACCATAACTCCAATGAAACACCGCTTCATGCACATCTCTTTGTTTTGGCTCAACCTAGCTAAGGAGGTTGCTATCAATATCGCATTACAAAATCACTCCAGAATAGAGCCTACAAGCTAGAAGAACTTAATGGAAAGTTGATCAGTGAGGTCACTTCAAGACAAACCTCGAGAGGAAATAAGTACAAGGACAAAGGTCCACTATAGAACAACTAAGACAACATAAAGAAAAATGTCCACGAGTGGATGTAGCTAGCTATGCCATAATTGTGATCACACACTACATAACTTTGTAGAAAATAACCATAAAGAAAGGAAGGAAAAACAAAGAAAGCTGAAAGACGAAAAGATTTACGAGAGCAAGAAAGGCAAGAAGGGCAAGGGGGGTTTCCTTCCCTAGGCTCCTCTTGCGAACGCATAGGACAAATATCCACTATAAAAAAGCCTGCTTCTGTAGTACGTAAGTCTTCCTAAGACGACAACACCAACAAATCCTTCCTCGACAATATACAAATTACCTAGACAGTAACATAAGTTAAGCCCACAAATGCGACACCTAAGTTATCTAGACGATAACACAAGCCCACAAATGTGGCACCCAAGTTACCTAGATAGTAACAAAAGCCTACAAACGTGGCACTCGAGTTACCTAGATAATAAGATAAAAAAAAAGCCCTCAAACGAGACATCGAGTTATCTAGATGGTAACAAAAAAAGAAAATCCCTCAAAAGAGGCACCAAGTTATCTAGATAGTAATATAAAAGGAAAAACCCTCAAACGAAGAACCGAGTTATATAAATGGTAACATAAAAAGAAAAGTCCTCAAAGGAGGCACCAATTACCTAAATAGTAACATAAAAAGAAAAACCCTCAAAGGAGGCACCAAGTTATCTAGCCGGTAATATAAAAAGAAAAACCCTCAAAGGAGGCAATGAGTTATCTAGACGATAACATAAAAAGAAAAGCTCTCAAAGAAAACACCGAGTTACCTAGACGGTAACATAAAAAAAAAACAAGAACCCTCAAATGAGACATTGAGTTATCTAAACGGTAACAAGTTACCTAGACATAACACAAAAATAGGCACCAAATTACTTAGACAATAATATAAGAAAAACTTGCCTAAGTCGACAATACTAAGATAGCAAATCTCGCTCAGATAAGGAGGCAATAAAGTTTGCCTAGTCCACCTGCATGGTCAAAGATGACCACATACAACTCGGCTAAAAACCTTAAAGCCAACTACGAATCGACCAAAGGGCTAGTTACTATCGCAACAAGCATCCCTCATGGCCTAACCAAATTTTCGGGCTTGAGGGGGGGGGTGTTAAGACTCCGGCAAGTGTACCGAATATCAAGTAATATAAATGGTAAGACCAAGTATCATTTTCCCTAGAGACTCATTGGCCTAAACAGTCATGTGATTTGTTGATTATTTAAGACTTGAGAACAAGAATTAGGTTTTAGAATGCAAAACAGAAAATAAACATGAAGGCAAGTGTTGATCAATTGACTCAAGAATACGCAGGTGATTGGTGTAAAATATGGAATGATGATGTTGTTGGGGTTTTCGACTTATCCTATCCACTCTCATGTATTTACGAATTCATCTTCTTCATTAATGTTAATGCCACTTTCTAATTTACCTTAAACCCGATGTCTCGGTGAAGAAAGCCTACTCTTAATTACTAGTTTACAATATCTTGTCTCCCTAACAATTAATTATGCATTATATTCGGACAAAAGCTTAAAGGCAATCCCTATGTCTAGGTAATATTGCTCTTGGGAGAATTTTCTCAGTTCTAGATTTTCCTGTATGTGTCCATATCAACAAAATCAATGATAATGCAATTGAATGAGTTAAACAAAGCATGGATAGAGTATAGAGGAAAAACCCTAACAATTAATGAAGTAAATCAATATATAGTTCATAAAAAATAGTAGAAAATTAGCCCAGGCCCACATTGACAGCGCTTAATGCTAAAATGATGCTCAGCGGTAGGTGTGGCACTCAGCGGTGGCGCCCAAGCATGAGACATAGAACTCTTCAAATAAACTGGTGCTCAGCGGTGAACTGACGCTTAGCGGTAGGTGCGACACTTGGATTTGTCCCTCACCGGTGGCGCTTAAGCGCCAAACAGTGAACTTCAACAACAGATTTGGCGATCAGCGGCAAAGTGGCGTTGAGCGGTGGATGAGATTCTTCTTTTGTGCTATCTTTCTGCTTTTCCTGAGTCCAACTCCTTTCTACTTCAACTTCTTTCATACAATTCCTCTTAATTCCTGCCAAAACAAGGAAAATCAAGCATAAAACCAATAATACCACCTTTAACTCTCTTATTCTCTCAACTGAAGTAAAAACATGATTTCAAGCTAGTTTCTAAGTCATAAAGGGTGTTTTTAGTGTTAAAATTAAGTATAAAAATAGCGGTATTTTAATCGTTATCAAGGGGTTTATGTACATACTTGACCCAACAAATAAATTAAGTAATGCTACCCAACTAGGCTCATTAAGCTTTTTTGACCTAAAGTGGTTGGATAATATTCTGAGATATATTTAATGGTGCAAATATCCATATATTAACAATATATGTGACCAAATTTCGGTAGTTTGATTACATCAAGATATTACTTAATACCATATAATTATATCAAGTAATTATATCAAGATATTCTGTTAATTATCATATATACAATAAGTTTTTATTTTATTGGTACTATTTGTTTTTATCACATGAGTCATAGGGCCTAGAAACCTTATCATTACACATGGTATTTCACCAAGAAATACACATAATTCTCTCATACTATTTCTTATCCTAAAACTCTCTTATTGACTTAAGCGTCAGAGTGTCTTTTACAGGTGGATTTTCTCCTTCTAAACGACTAGAGATTCATTTTTAGTTATCAGGAGCATTAAAGTCACTACTAGGATTTTGCCACCTGCCCAAAGATCCATACTTCGAATTGTTAAGACTAGATCGTCTAGCAACCCTTGTTTTGAAGTTTGACAATAATGTCTAACAAAATAACGTCTATTAAAAAGGAACCATCTAGGATAACACACTAAATATTATATGTGTGTTAACAAATCCTAAATGCATACGTTACTCTAAACAGACTCCGCATAAACGTTATAGTACATGTATCAAGCTAAACACTAATGAACGTATAAGGTTTAAATACATGTACAAATAGTACTTTCTTGTATGTTGTATTGTTTTCTCTTTATCTGTGTAGATCATAGAGGACAAAGCTTTATTCAAAAGTTTTGCATTGGTTCAGAAGAACGTTAACAGATAAGAAGACATTATGGGAAAGTTTCCTCAATGCCTTCTGTTTGACATATATGTAAGGGTAGCACAATTGCCTATGGAAAAGCAACATAGTATCTCACCTCATACCTAAAGGTTATACACCTACGTGAAAGTCGATGGTTTGAGTAACAGATCTTTTTCGAAGAAACATATATAAAGAGGATCGTATGAAGATAAGACCACAAGAATCAAGAATCATTATTGCATATATGTTGTCAAAACTCTGTTTCGCTTGCGCCATATAAGCTTTCTTTGAAAAGAAAATCTGTGTTAAAAGTTTTTAGATATTCTTAGTATTGAAAAAATATACTCTCTAAGAGAGTCATTATTTGTAGTTGTTTTCATAAAATCACTTTGATATTTTCAAGAATCAGAAGTGATTTAAAATACTTGTTTATTTAACTCAAGAGAGTTAAACGATATAATTAGTTGGACTATTTGATACCAGGAATGGTTATACTCGTTCTAAAGTGGGAGTGGTTATACTCATTCTAAAGTGGGAGTGGTTAGACTCGTTGTAATATTTTTAAAGATTAATGGAACCCCTTAAGAGTGCTTAAGGGAGAATTAGACGTAACTCAATTTGAAGTGAACCAATATAAAAACAAGTCTTCTTCCTTGTTATCTTTTTAAAGGCTTTTTAACCCCTACAAATAGTGTCTAACACTTCATTGGGAAAAGTTTTAAACTCTATTTAACCCCTCCCCCATATTTCTAGAGTTTACTTGTAATTTCATTTGGTATCGAAGCTTACCTCTTGGGTTAATTCTTAGCTAGACACAAGGAAATGATCCATAACGCAATGAAGAATGAATGATTTTCCATAAATCGTCGTCCTTTATTCACGGGGGAAAAGTTTGACTACTGGAAACAAAGAATGATGACATTCTTTGAGTTCTACCACTTCGATATGTGGGTTGTCATGGAAAATGGTAACTATATACCCCTTGATAAAGAGGAGAGGCCCTAGCAAGCTCTCAGAGCTTGGTATGAAAGCTTAAGTTCATTTTTATCTCAAAATGGCTATTCAAGAGGAAAGGTAGACATAATGTTGTTTCGCAAAAACCTCAACAATGATTTCATCATTGTTCAAATTTATGATGACTACATAATTTTAAGTGCTACTAACAACTCTCTACGTCAAGAGTTCTCTAAGCTAACACAGAATGAGTTTGAGATGAGCATGATGGGATAATTGAAGTTCTTCCTTGGGTTGCAAATTAAGCAAGAGCCAGGCGCTATCTATATCCATCAAACAAAGTACGTAACAAAGCTACTAAAGAAGTTCATGTTAGACGAAGGAAAGGAGATGAAAACTCCAATGCATCCAACAATAAGCTTAGGGGTAGACATGAGCTCTACAAAAGTGGACAACACCATCTATCATCAAATGATAGGTTCACTTTAGTATCTTACAACGTCTAGGCTATATATTATTTTTAGTGTCTGTATGTGTGCAAGACTCCAACTAAACCCTAGGGAAACTCATCTAACTACAGTCAAACACATTTGTCGTTATCTTATTAGAACCCCTAATCTTGGTATGTTTTTTAAAGGACAATAAACTTTCAGGTTTCAAGGATATTTTGATGCTGACTACGTAGGAGATTTGATCGAGAGGAAAAACACTAGTGGAGGATGCCACTTCATTAGAGGAAACCATGTATCTTGGACAAGAAAGAAGCAAGAGACAATAGACCACTCAAGAACTAAAGTAGAGTACATCTTAGTTGCATGATGTTGCTCTCAACTTCTTTAGATCAAGAATCAACTTGAAGACTACAACGTTTGATGGAATCATGCCTGATGTAGTCCTCTTTTTCGTATTTTTACATTTTATTGTATAAGTGTATTAACTTGTAAGGAGCATGGGTTACTATAAATACCCAGCTCCTCTCTTGTATTCCCCACTTTTGAGATAAATGAGAATAGAATTTTCTGATTCAGAAACTATTCTCTCTTGAAATTCACAGGCTAGAGAGTCCAAAGACTTCCTCTAGCTGCCTTCCAAGCACACTCTCTCACTTTCATTTTCAATTCCACGGTGCTTTTCTCTCACTTCCACGACGTTGATTCCATAGGCATCAGCCACTCCTCCACTGACACATCCTTGTGCATGCGTCAGCCTCGTCATTTTCATTCTCGCCTTATTCCACCACGAAACAGAAGTTCATTTCTCACATTTTCTACTTCGAAGAAACCTCATTTGCTAGGGTTTCTCCCTCTCAAGTGCATCATCAACACAGTAAGCTTCTACTCCATTTCTCTTTGACAAATTCACTTTCTCATCATCGTTAAGCCTCATTCTCCTCACGGATCTTCATCCTTTTCACCATTTACCATCGTTTTGACCGATTAAAACCTTGTTTTAACCATTTTTGACCGATTACACACCATTCCACCGTTTAATCCTTCATTCAAACCGTTCAATCTTGAGTTTGAACCGATTAATCGGTTCATTTTGCATTTCTCACCATTTTTAGGGTTCCTTCTTCAACCTAGGTTTTGGTTCTCTGAGTCCTCCTCAGATTTGCTCCGTTCTATTTCGATTTCTCTCTTCCGTTTTGCCTAGGGTTTATGCGAAGGTTATCGCACTTCTCTTTTCAAAGTTTCTCTCTCGATCTAGAGTCGTCTTCAATTCTGCTGTGTTCATCTCTGGAGGAAGCCTCGAGGACTCCGAATCGTGTTCGCACCGCTCCAATAGGTGTTCTCCTTAAGGCGTCTTCCATCAACGTCTAAGAGAGTATGATCCATATATTCTGTGACAATAATGCTACAGTTAGTTTATAAAAAATCTCATATTGCATTCTCGTGCTAAGCATATTGAGATCAAATATCACTTCATATGAGATTATCTCAAAAATAGTATGTGGATTTACAATACATAAACACAGAAGATCAACTTGTTGATATTTTTACAAAACCCTTAGTGGAAGATAAATTGATGAGTCTAGAGGCTTTTGGGTATGAACTTATTGAGTGAGTGATTTAAGTCAACGTGTCTATCACGAATGTCATACAGCATATAGGAACAAATATCTAAGACATATCGTCTAAAGACATCATGATTAATTTTATCGTTAAAACATATCGTTTAATGGACACATTATTGTACATGTATTACATTGCATATGATTAACATTAAGCCCAACAACTGGCCCAATAAGGACCGTCTAGGTCAAAAGAAATTCAAATTTTGCAAACTCAGCATAACTATACGACAAACACTTATTAAAAAATGATGTTTCGAAAAACCTTGTCATTTGTGCATCCCAATAAAGTTTTCCCTACAAATAACCATCACTTGAAACGCATAACTTCTTAAGAATGAAACTTAACCCTTAATCTTTTCTTAGAAACTCCTTATTTTCCAAAGCTTTCTCTATCGAACCCTAATCTCTAGATCTACGACTTCCGTTGAAGAAGTCGCTATCTCGCTCAAAGAGATGTACTCATGTGCCAAGAGAGTTAATGTGATCAACTTCACTCTGAACAAACCTATAAAATTGTTCTTGGAGCACTGGGTGGATTTGAAAGAACTGTGTTCTTATAGGTTTGACGTACTCACTAATATTTATAATTATGGTTTGCTTAAGTACTTTGAGTGGGACACATCTGTTCTCCCAAAGTTTGTTAGGTAGTTGTGGACCAACATTAAACTAAACAACGAATGTCTAACCTCCAAAGTAATTGGGAAGGAGGTTAAAATAAATATAGCAACCATTGCAGAAGCCATTGATTATGAAAGATACAACAACTGCTTCTACAAAGGGTGGGACGATCTTTATGTCCACGAAGGAACCATAGAAAAAGTGTTGTACGACACCAACTTCTCTAGAGATCTTCTAGGGAAAGAGGTTTTCTATCAAAAGATGGCAACCTACGCCAAGGTGCTTCAACACGTGTGCTCGAAGATATTCTTGCACAAAAATAGCTCAAGGGACTAGTTTACCGAGCTTGGTAGAAACGCCATCTACCACTTGATGACTGATGTTCCTTTCAACCTTGTACATGTCATCTACATCAACGTGATAAGGTCTATCAAGAACCTTCACAAGGACATGTACTGGTGTTACTATGTGTTTTTTATCTAAAGGTTGATTTCACATCAAGGGATCGTCACACACATGTTATCTGTTGATGTTCCTCTACAAGTAAGGATCAATATTGTATTGTGTGGAACATACAAAGGTCAACGCTTTGGCGTAACCAACCTCAAGCAGATGCATCTGGATTTTGATTTGAAGATACTTTCAACCATTTCTCCTTGCAATGTTGGGAAGATTTCAAACACTAGTGCAAAATAAGGCTTCAATGTCTCGCATTCAACATCATAATACGAAAAAGGCAACGTTAAAAATAATTGGTGGCATATTTATAAATAGATGTTCAATTTAGATATTAGAATTTTGTACTTTTTCGACATCATATAGTCATTAGACGTCATAATTCTCAATTTTCGACGTCATATTGTGTAAATTTCATGAAAATGTTTTGTGCGAAGGTGAAAATATACCCACATATGATATTGAATGCCCTAGTTTTAGATATCAAAGAGTTATAAGACATTGAAATATCACTTTTTAGATATTATGCTAGTGAATTCATTAAAAATTTAGGTGGGAGAGTGAAAGTTTATTCCCTTTATATTTGCGCGAAACCATCTTCTCTGCTCAAACCCTTCTCGGATGAAGCTTTCGGCGGCCAACACATGTAATCTTTCTTTCATTTTACATGAATGCATATAGATTAACTACTTTAGGTATGATTTTCTTTCATTTTAACTAATTGGTTTTGTGCATAAGTACTCTTTGGAGCATAGGCACATTCTCCTTTCTCTTGATTGATGGCAACACATTATTCCGACGGCAAACCCACTTTGAAAAAGGTTAGTTTTTTTTTTCGTTTTCATTTTTTATGGGCTATAAATTGATTGAGCTTGTTGGTATTATTGATCTTGTTTGTTGTTCATACACCATATACATCCAAACTTAAGGTAAAACTGATAGTATATTTAAAAGAACTACAAATGACCTAAAAATTTGTTAAAAGCACCAAAAAATATTGAGAAGCCCCCAACCCCAACAAAAAAATATATATTAAAATTCAAAGTCTAAGTATGTGAAAATATTTTTTCAAGTTTGAAAAAAGAAGGAAAAAACAAAATAAATTGAAAAAAAAATAGAAAACAACCTCTTTTTGAAAATCTAGAAGGAACAACTAACTATGCCAGTTGCCATGGCCTTAGATATTTGTTTCTACCTTAAATTGATATATAACAATGCCAAATTTGTCAAATCCCTTTTTTGTACTAGTGAAAGGAAAGAAGGGACAAACTTGCCCCTCCTCATATGAATGAAATGTTGAAGGAGACGCTAAGGTTGAAGAACTTTAGCTCAATGTTGAAGGCCATCAACATGGAGATCATCACACGTCAACACTTAAAAGACCATTGAGGGAAGATTCACAAAAGCACAGGTGGCAGTTGTTAGCAAAATGATAAAGATGAAGTTTTGATGATGCCCAAATCAAGTCAAGATTTATCAAGATTCATGAAGATCCTTTGAAGACTTGTTTTTGTTATAAAAAGCTTTTGTAATAATTGTAGTTTGATGTTTAGGACTTAGATTTGTAATAGGTTTTGATTCTTGTACTCTCATAATTTATATTTGCTGTTCAGAATTAGAAATATTAAAGGTGCTGAAAACACAACTGGAAAGGGAATAATCGATTAATACCTTTTTTAATCGATTAGCTAATCGATTAATCCTAAGAATAATCGATTAAAACTAGCCGTTGGAGTTTTCTCGTTTTTGAAAACTAGCCGTTGTACTCATTTAATTGATTAAAAGTGTTAAATGGCGAGTTTCAAAGAACGAAAGAGTTTTTGCTTGAGTCTATATATAGGCTCTCGTTATCCATCATCAACAACTCTTCCCTTGTGCTTAACAACTCAGAAACTCTTGAGAAGTGTGTGTTCTTGTTCGGCTTGTGAAACTCTTGTCTGTGGAGTTGGTGAAGTGCTGTTACGGTGACAGAGGAAATAGCCGGTTCATCCTTAGTGCGTCTGAGGAGGTGTGTGGAAGAGGATCATCCTTCGTGAAGTATTCGGAGGAGGTGGTACATCCTTCATGAAGTATTCAGAGGAGGTGTCTCATCCTTTGTGAAGACTCAAAGAGGTGCAGGTTCATCTCTTGTGGTATCAAGAGAGGTGGTTTCTAAACTCTTACAAATTGTTGCTTTGTGATTGTAATTTGTAATTGTTTTGTGATTAGTGAACTATTTATCTTGGTTTGAGATAAGCGACTGGACGTAGGATTGGTAAGATCCGAACCAGTATAAAATCATCTGTGCAAATTTCTCTCAATCTTACTCTTTTATTTATATTTATTATTTGCATAATAAGATAAATTTAGTAGAAATTAAAAGGCACACGTTTGAATTTAAAACCCTCTTGGTTTGTTATTCCATGCTAACCATTCCGCTGCAGCAGTTCTGATAGCAGCGTCTATTCCTCAACCTTCTCCTTCAACATCTATTACTGATGTTGATGTGCCTTCGCCTAAACGCTTACGCTCCTTGGTGTTGAAGAAGAAATTCAAGAAAAAAAAGGTTTCTTCTTCAGCTAACGTTTCACGTCCTAAAGAGTCCCCTTGCTCTGATGATGGACTCGTTTTTAAACGTCTCGACTGTCCATTGAAGATGATGTTAAACCTACCGCCGAGAGGTAGAAGATAGTCATTTGACACTCCTCCCGAAAAGTTTCTATGGTCGTGTCATCCAGTGCCATAGATGTGATTGCAAGCTCAACCGACTCAATCACCCTCTCTCCAAATGACTCCTCCTAGACAACCATCACCACCTCTACAACCCTCACCTACCGAAACTCCTCCTCGTCAAACCACTCTCCCTCAACCTTCACCTACAAAAATACCATCCCCAACATCACACATCCAAACATCACGTCCTAAACAAACCACCTCCAAACTCATCCTAAATATACACTCCTACCAATTAACACGCCAAAAGATAAAACCATCCAAACTGTTTACCTATTCACTCTTAGACATTCCCTACAATCGTGCATCTATATCAACCACTTTTACTAATACCCATCTAACACTTCCTTACTTTCCCCCCATTTAATGATACCTTAAAACCCATATTTGCACCACTAAACCCTATATGCCAAACTTTCAACACCAAGCCTCATAAAACTACCTAAACCTTCCACTCAACGTAGTCGCAGCCCTACCTCCTCCTACACGAACCACATAAACATACCTTAACCTACCTAACATGTCAAAATACACTCCACCTCTAGGCTTCATGGTGGTCGTTCGACCGAATGATGAACATCCAATTGGGTTGATCACTACCACGAAAGACATGTTCATGAGCGAACTGTTGGGACAAATTGGCAAGTGTACCGAAGCGCACAAGTAATATAAAATGGTAAGATCAAGTATCATATCCCAAAGGACTCTCGGCGTTAAATAGTCGTGTGATAACAACATTAATTAAGACTTAAAATAAAAAGAAATCATTAGGTTTGAATGCAAGGACATAAAATTAAATATGAATGTAAGTGATCAATAGCAAAAGAGCACAGAGATGAACGAATGTTGATTGATATGAGATGGATATGTTTTTGGGGTTAGATTTCACCAAGTTCCATCTTATGTATATAAGAATTCTTCTTTTTGCATTAATGTTAACGTCCCTCACTAAATCACCTAAACCCGATCCCTCGGTGAATAAGCTTATCCCAAATTACTAGTTCATACAATTCCTAGCATTCCTGATAATAAGATGTGAAGATCAAGAGGTTAAGATGACCAAGATTCATACCCCCATCCCTGGGCAATATTACTCTTGAGAGTAATTCAACAAGAACCTGAATTGTAAGGAACCTCCTGACACTCATGCAATTCATAAAACATGCTAATGAATTAGTTAAACACAACAAGCATTGAAACAGATGAATTACTCTAACAATTAATGAAAAAGCATATGGAATAGAGAATCAATTCAAATACATAAGAGTTTACAAGGTTACATCATCCCCCAATAACAAATAGAAATTAGTTCCCCATAGACATGGGGGAACTATATGAATAATGGAAGAAAATGAGAAAGAAAGCCTAAGAATTGGGAAAATAGTGTATTGTTATGCTCTTCTATGCCAGAGATCTAAAACCTAGATCCCTAGGGTCCTTTAAATAGAGTCAAAAACGAGCGAAAATAGGGCCCGATCTAATAGAGTCGAAACAGAGCAGAAACAGGGCCTCATCCACGAAAGTCGACGCTTAGGCGTCCACTTAGGGTGCCTGGGCAGTGAGAGCACCTCATGTAAGGCCCGAGCTTCGAATTTGGCCTCCCAAGCTTTGAGACCCCACCGCCCAGGCGGCCAGGGAGGGCACTTGGGCGGCAGACGTCAATTCTTCCCGCTCAAGCGCCCACTTAGGGCACCCGGGCGGTGAGAGCACCTCGTGTAAGGCCCGAATTTCGAATTTGGCCGCCCAAGAATCGAGACCCCGCCGCCAGGGCGGCGGACGTCGATTCTTCTCGCTCAAGTTTCCATTTTGAGCGCCCGGGCTTCGTGTTGTCCCTCATTTTGGTGCTTTTTTAGGCCCTTTTGAGCTCCATCTTCATGACTCTTCATCTCTGGTTCCAGTATTACTTCAATCTCTGTCAAAACAAAGGGAATTAGTCATAAAATCATTGAAATCAACCTCAACTCTCTTATTCACACAACTTAATGAAAATCATGAGTCCAAGCAAGTTTCCAAGTGAAAAATGGTGCTTTTAGTATCAAAATAACATCACAAATAACAGTGTTTTAAACCGTTATCACAACCCCAAACTTAGAACTTTGCTTGTCCTCAAGCAAAACAGAATGTAACTCAACTTTTCAGAACAATCACTACAATGACTCAACCTTTTTCAAAAATTGTTTCTTTCAAGACGAGGAATCACTTTTATCAATTCAGCATAAAGATCTCAATCAAGATGTGCAGATGCCTTAATTCAATCAAAATCAATGTGATGCTCATTTACTTTCAACATATGTTATCCTTAGGAATGATCAATCAACCAAGTAAAGATGCAATCTGAAATTCAAAGAACTACTCCTCACCAAAGAAGTGTTTCACTCAAGCACTCAAAAGTGTATTGTGAGGTGTTGGTGTCTGTTTCACTCTGCTATCACAATGTCACGCAAATTAATTTTGCCTTTTATTTAACCACAATCAAACATAGTCACAAGCAGGTAATCATCACAAGGGCTTTTTATGGCTTGTAACTTGGTTGGGCTAAGAAGGAATATGGTTTTTCTGGTCAACAAAGTTCCTTGAGTTAAGAGGGAAATTTTTTAATTTATCATTTAAGAACAAACTCTCTTTCTTTTTTTCCAGCTTTCCCTTGCAGTGAGCTCTTTCTTCTCCTTTTATTTTTCTTTTCTTTTCTTTTCTTTTGCCTTTGCTTTTTCTTTTTATAGCTTACTGCATAGAGAAGTGGGTTGCTACCTAGCAACCCCAAACTTGAACCTTTATCAGTACCTCATCAAATATTGTCAGCTTAACTCAAGGTAAATATTTTCAAGAAGGTTTTTCAAAACATGCATAAGGCTCAAGGTCCAAAGGTTAGAACAAATTGTTCTCTTTTCAGTGGGCAAAAATTATGAGAAGGCTAAAAGAGTAAGGGATAACAAAAGATGGCCTTGATCATATGAAAGCTGCAAGCAAGTGGTTCAATCACAGAAAATTTGGGCAAACAACTATCAAGCCCAAAACTCACACAGGTAAACTCACAAGTCCCAGAATTTAGAAAAAAACCCTCCTCAGTATCTTAATCAAGCTTTATCTCAAGCACCTGTTTCATACATTGTGAGCCATCACCTGTTTATTATCACATCATGCATCATCTCAACCTCAATCAACACACCAACATCTCATAAATCACTACTCATCATAAAACAAAGCACGGATGAATCAAAGCAGTTTAATTCATTCAAGCAAAGCACAATAAAATAAAATAAAATAAAATAAGAACAAAATGAAAATTAAAAAGGAAAAGTTCAGAAAACTGGGTTGCCTCCCAGCAAGCGCTTCTTTAATGTCCCTAGCTTGACCCAATAAGCTCATGTTCCTCAAACATTCCCTTTTCTGGATATTTTTTTCTTTGTTGAATTATTTTAGGAATTTGATATAACCAAGAACTTGATGTAGTGTCCCAATCATAGGAATTTTAATCTCCAATTTCTTGAAGATTTCCATAAAACGCTCAAATTGTTTTTACTTTTCCTTCTTATGATACTTCTTTGGGTGAGGAAGGGGTTTTTCATATGATCCTTTCTTTTTTCTCTCATCATCTTCCTCTCTCTTTTTCTTTTCTTCCCTCTTTTTTTCCTCCCTGGAACACTCCTTAGGGTACAAAAGATTTTTCTCAAATTTTTTTCTTTTCTCTCCCAACCTCTTATTTTTCTTTTCTCTCTTCTTCCACATTCTTTCCCTTTTCTTTTCTCTTAACCTTTCTTTTTATTCTCTCTCGTATTCTTCCTTTTCTACCCCTTTCTCTTTCTCACTCAAACTTTCTTCTTCTTTTCCCTCTACTTTTATCTCATCTAAAACCTCGCCATTTTTGGTGACAACATCCTTGCATTCCTTACCAAGGTCATCTCTGAAATAACTCCTAAGATTATCCCGCTTCTAGAGTATGTGATCAAGCTGCATCCCCATTCTTCCAGATGTTGCTTGACTGCTTTTCTCAATTGAGAGAGATTCCTGCATGAACTGTTGGAGAGTCTCCTCAAGCTTTGTAGTATTGTCAGCTTGTGGTGGTCTATTGAATAGTCCACCAACTTTGCCCAGTGGTTGAAATTACCTTGGTAGAATTGCCTCCTGCCTGCACAGACTAAACAAAAAATCCTAGAAAACACTGTTAGCACAAAAAAATAAATAGCACACAAATTAAAAATAAAAATGAAAAATTAAAAATAGGAAGAATAAAAAATAAAAATAAAAATAAAAATAAAGTCAAAGTTAATCATGGGGAAACTCTATGAATAATGGAAGAGAATAAGAAAAAAAGCCTAAGAATAGGCAAAAGAGTGTATTGTTATGCTCTTCTTTGCCAAAGAACTAAAACCTAGAGCCCCATGGTCCTTTAAATAGAGTTAGAAACGAGCGAAAATAGGGCATGGTCCAATAGAGTCGAAATAGAGCAGAAACAAGGCCTGATCCACGAAAGTCGACGCTTAGGCGTCCACTTAGGGAACCCGGGCAGTGAGAGCACCTCATGTAAGGCCCGAGCTTCGAATTTGGCCTCCCAAGCTTCGAGACCCCGCCGCCCAGGCGGCCAGGGAGGGCACCCGGGCGGCGGACGTCAATTCTTCCCGCTCAAGCTTCCATTTTAAGCGTCCAGGCTTCAAGTTGTCCCTCCTTTAGGTGCTTTTTTAGGCCCTTTTGAACTCCATCTTCATGGCTCTTCATCTATGCTTCCAGTATTACTTCAATCTCTGTCAAAACAAAGGGAATTAGTCATAAAATCATTGAAATCAACCTCAACTCCCTTATTCACACAACTTAATGAAAAATCATAAGTCCAAGCAAGTTTCCAAGTGAAAAAAAGGGTGCTTTTAGTATCAAAATAACATCACAAATAACAGTGTTTTAAACTGTTATCACGAACCCATTCCAACCTCCTCATCACCCTCTCCAGAGTTCTTGGGTATTGACTCTGAAGAACTAAACACTACTCTTCAGTAGTCGTTGGAACATACTCAAAGGATGTCTACGCTTGAATTCTTCCAACCTGGATGTGTCACCCTTTACCTTATAATGTCCAAAATGATGCCAATTATTGTAGAACATCCAGACCTCTACATGCCTCTAGAATTTTATAGGAATTTGTCTCTGATGTTGCTAAACAATATTCGCTATGGCTCCAAGAAGATACTTGATGTACTCATGGTGTCTGATGAGATCGCACCATGTTTACCTCTGGTTGACTTGAGGACACTAAAGAACTAGAAAGTTGAAATGCTAAAAGGAAATTGTCTTACACCCACACGCCTAACGTTGGCCAACCTTATCAATTCTTGAAATGAAGGACTCTCAATGCCCTATACAGAGTCCGATGCATTTTTGTTTTGGCAACAAAGTATATTCAGCCAAACAAATGTGTCTATGGCATCCCACACAAGTTCAAGCTAGCATTCACTAAACAAGTTAGGACAACGAGAAACTCCACCAAGTTCTAGCGTTTTGGAGCCATGTCCAACATTTCACTTTGACGACTCTCACGTTACTTTCATTATGGACCCTAACGTTATTGGTAGACGAATCATATCGACACTTCCTAGCAATGTTACTATGCCAACAAAGACAATTCTTCCCAAGTCTCATTGCCTTAAAGATTGATCTCCTAAAGCTTCCCATCTCTAGGTTCTAAATGTTGTTAGGCATGCGCTTAAGGAAGTAGTTCATCAAGACAATTGTGTCCATCAAACGACTCTTGTAATCATTAAATATGCTTCTGATGAGGAAGTAATTGTTTAAATGGATAACAAAGTGGTTTTCTTAGAAGACAAACCACCTAGCGCAACACCTCAACCTACCATTCCAACACTTCAACCTACCATCACAACAACCTCTACCACCCAACAACCACAAACCCTCACCATGATCTCTCCTAAACACTCCCTAGCATTATTCAATGTCACATCCACCTTCTCCATCCATAACCAAATGCATAACCTTATTGCTAACAACAATGTGCGTCAAGAAGGAAAGTTGTAATGTTTCAAGCCAATAAGAAAGAATGGGATGTCAAATTTACCACCATCATCACGACCCTTAACGCCTTAGTCAACCAACTCTTCACACCAAGACTTGATCCAACCCTACCACCACCACCACCTCCTCCAACTAGGCAATGATTTTTTTCCCAAACCCTTTTGATGTTTATCCAATAAGGGGGAGGAATTTACACTGAAACGTTTTGTCTATGTTGAGGAAATATTTTTGAAAACAAGGGGAGAAACATCGTTTAAGGGGAGCAAATACTTATGTCTAGGGGGAGATTTTTTTGAAAGACATCATTATAGAAAGAGATTTTCTTCTTCTTTTTTACATTCTCTAATACCATGTTCATGTACATCAATTTCATATGATTCATACAAGCTTTGGTATGTTTTGTTACACTCTAATACTCTAATGGTTATTATGTTTGTTTTTGCTTTGATACTTATCTTCCTTCCTAGTTTGATAACTTGTATACAATGCATTTATGCACTAATATTTGTTTTTGCTCTGATAATTGGTTATTCGTTTTACTTTGATACATTAATTCATTTGTTTACATATACTACGAACAATGATTTATGAGTTATGGAAAGTCACTATCATTCATACATATTCATATTATCTATTCCTCATATACTCTTATACATTATATGAAATTTCTTATATTGAATTTATATGCTTTGATACATTTTACACACTCTAATGAAAATTACGTGTATATCATAAACTCTTATATGAACGACTAGATAAATGTTTTGTATGAATAAATGATCTGATATATGCTCTAATTTTCTGAACATATAAAAGGATAGTGAATCGATTAACATGATAAAGTTGCTCTTATGCTTTGATATATCAAAAAAATAGATAAACGACTAGTATGACAAGTTGTTTTTTCTAGAATTTGCTCTGATCAATATTCCAATAGTTGCTCTGATCAATTCTAAATGCCCATGCTCTAATATATTGGCTTAAAGACTAGCATGATAAAATTCATATAATGCTCTGATAAGTATTTATCTTATCCTCTATTACTTCTCTGATACTTATTTCATGTTTGCATTAGTATTTGTTAAACATAAAAAAGGAAGAGATTATTAAGACAAGATCGTCTAGCAACCTTTATGTTGATAGGGGGAGCTTTAACCTCTTTATATCTTTCTTTTTTATGATGAACAAAATGGTTTAATGGGTTCTTGCACAAAAAATGGCATAACAAATGTTTTTATGTTGATCATGTTTGTGCTAAATGTGTGAATCCATTATTGTTGAATGAATCATTCTTAATACAGATTGATAATCTCAATTCTGGTTGAAATAATTGATTAAACAACGTATATAATCTGTTAGATTTAACTAGATCACTTAGTAATCTAACAAGGATAAATTGTTCTATTATAATTGATTATACAGGGTATATAACCGATTAAAATAGAGAGCAAGCCATAATTTGTTACATAAGTGAGATAATTTGTCAAGGATGTTAAATGGATAAACAATATGGTTAAGTGTTGGAATAATCAATTACATAAGTTTCCTAATCGATTAAAACAGAGAACATAGTCTAATCCATTACATAATTAGCCTAATCTATTATAACTGTCAAATGAATCAGTAATAGGCTTAAGTCTTTAGATAATTGATTACACACTTTAGATAATCTGTTAAAGCAGAAACAAAAGCATAATAGATTACAATAATATCATAATCGATTATAATGAGACAAGATTTGAAAATCCTATATATATGTGACTTGAAACTTGTTTCAATAACATTTTCATTTTCAAATACTAACATTCTCATTGAGTTTTGATTACAGGTGGTTTCAAGAAGTGTTCTTGGGGAATCTACACTTCATTGGTTGATTACTCATCAAGATTCATTCAAGACTTTGTGCTAAAGTGGTTTTGATTCAATCTGCACTAGAGGAGTATGTCTTGGAGATCAGGTTTTCTTAAACAATCTGTGTATTTTGCACCTGTGTGGGTTTGCCAGGGGTTAATGGTTGTGATTGCTCTTGTGTTGTAAGAGAGTGAAATTGTTCATCTCTTGTATTGCTATATTGATTTTGAGTGGTGAGAGGAATGCATTGAGAGGGTTGTCTCTGTATTTCTATATAGTCAATTAATTATAGTGGATTCCCTTCAACTAAGGTAATTGAAGGAGGACTGGATGTAGGCTTGTGATAGCCAAACTAGTATAGGTTGTTTATGTTAATCTTTCTCTACTTGTTGATTCATTACTACATGTTTATTGATTTCAAGAAAGCCAAGAACTTATAAAGATTTTGAAAAGATCATCGAAAAAGGGTTAATCTAATTCACCCCCCTCTTGGCTTGAGATATAAGGCCTTTCTTTTCTTACACCTTGTTTTGAAGTTTAACAATAGTATCTACTGAAATAACGTCTATTAAAAAGGAACCGTCTAGGATAACACACTAAATGTTATACATGTGTTAACAAATCCTAAAGGAAGTCACAGGGAAACCCTAGAAAGAAGGAGTTTGAATGGTGTTTCAAAAGCTTTTTCGTAAAGACAATGTTTAATAGTTATTGCAGGGGTTAAACGGTTTGTAATAGTTGTTAGACGTGTGTTCTTAATAAAGCATATTTAGGAAAACGTTTCAAATAAGGAAAGAAATAAGACAAGTATTTTTATACTAGTTCTTTCAATCCTCAACTACTTCTAGTCTCCCTTAAGAACTCTTAAGGGGTTTATCTTTATCCAAGATTCAAATGAGTACAAATCACTCTTCATACACCAAGTATTCTAACCACTCTTGCTTTCCCAGTATTATAACCACTTCTAATATCCAAGTATTCTGACCACTCTTGATATTTGAGTATTGTAAACCAATCTTGGTTCCCCTACCAAATACTGACTAGTATTAGTTTACCCACTCCTGGTTTCAAAGTATTATAACCACTCTTGGTATGCACCAAGTATTGTTAAACACTCCTAGTTCCCCTAGTCAATCCTGACTAATACATTTAGCTCAATACAAGTGGTTTAATACAAACACAATTAGTGTTTGATTACAAATACAGATTTGAGTAATTATCATATAGAGGGTAAATACAATACAATACAATACAATCTATGAACTTGTGAAGTTCTTTCGCTTAGGTTGAAGAACATCAAACAATATATGGTTTGAGGTAGAGTAGAGCTAGTGTTTAATGATCTTTCTTATGCATGTTCTATCATTCTCTCCTTTTCTCTCTTCTATTTTCTCCTTCTTCAACTTCAACAAGTTCTCATCTTTTGTGAATCTTCTTTATATAGCCCTTTTGACAAATGACTGTTGGACATAAAGTTGACTTCTGAATAGACTTCATAGCCTTTTTAGGTAGCTGGTCAAACTGAGGTCTACGTTGTAGGATGACAGTGCTTTATCAAGGCTTTCTTTCATATGTAGCTTATACGACCTTTTAGTGTTAAAGCTTTGAAGAAACATACTACGAATGTCTTCTTATCTCTCAACTTCTTTTTGTCCTTTGTGTAGCGCTTTTGAACAAAACTAAGTATTAACATTACCTGCATAGATAACAAGAGTAAAGCATGTAACAGAGAGACACTTTTTCATACAACATTAATTGTTTTAAACATTAATGATCATCAAACATATTTCGTGTTTAAAACATTTTGTCACATGTCAGCACCTATTGTTTGAAGACAAAGTGTTTGGTATGTTACACTTAGATTATGTGATCTCTTAAGCTCTTGTTTCATAATGTTATCTAAGCTTAAGTACATCGTTTAAACATGATTAATAGAGCTTCTTTTTAGATGCTATAACTGTTGTTAAAGCGTTATGGTGATTAGATACTCTGTTGGTGGTTCTATATCATTTGGCGCCTTATATATCGTATGCCTTAGACATGTTTGAGATATCAGATAGTTATATATCCTTTGATAGTGTTTAACATATTATACTGATATCCTTGATAACTCGTTCTGTCAGACGCTTAGTTGCTTACCATGTTTGTGAATTGAATTTTAAGCTTCAATGTTTACATAGATTATATTTCTATTGAATTAGACGCTGCTTTCATTAAGATAGAAATTACTTCAAGCATTATATCCTTTATAAACGTCTATCTTGTTTGATACTCTAGATATATTGTTATATTTGATAAACACATGTTTCATCCAGTATTATCCTTATATGTCAACATTACACATTATATCTTATGATCAATACTTGGTTGAATGTTTTTTGTTAAATTTTAAAACATAAGTTTTTGGACAGTCTATTCTCTTTAGACGATCTTGTCTCAATACTAAATGCATATATTACTCTAAACAGAGTTCGCACAAATGTTGTAGTACACGTATCAAGCTAAACACTAATTAATGTCTAATGTTTAAATACATTTACAAATAATACTTTCTTGTCTGTTATGTTGTTTTCTCTTCATTTGTGCAGATCATAAAGGATAAAGTTTTATTCAAAAGTTCTACATTGAAGACATATTCGTACAAGCAACACAATTGCCTCTACAATGCAACATAGCATCTGACCTTGTACCTAAAGGCTATATCACTATGTGAAAGTCAATGCTCTGAGTAATGGATCTTTTTCGAAGAAGTCTATATAAAGAGGATCACATCAAGAGAAGACAACAAGAATCAAGAATCATTATTGCATATACGCTATCAAAACTCTTTTTCACTTGCGTCGTCTATGCTTTCTTTGAAAAGAAAATCTTTGTTATAATTTTTCAGATATTCTTTATTTTGCTAAAATATCCCCTATAAGAAAGTCATTATCTGTACTTGTTTTCATAAAAACACTTTACTATTTTTGTAGAATCATAAGTGATTTAAAATACTTGTTATCATTAAGTTCGCAACAGTTTCATGGATACAGGTATGTCAGTTTAGATCCTCTAATGGAATGGGGATTAGGTTTCCTTTTAGTTTAAAAAAACTATCACGCTTAAACTTGGAAGAAGCATGCTTGTTGAGGGTATATCTTAGGCTTGTATGCTTTAAGCTAGGGTCTTTAGTAGGCATGGTGGTTATTTTTCTTGTGTCCTTTCTTTTGTCGGGTCTAGTATTGAATGTAGTATAAATGAAGTATATGATCATATGAATTGGTAGCTAGGCGATGACATATGGTTGAAAAGACGATTGGTGGAATTGTTGCATATTCTAGCTCACTTCCATAACCAATTAACTTCTGAGGTTTGTGATTTGTTGTTAATCGGAAGAGGGGTAGTATAGAAGTTACAGCTGCTAGAGATGCAATTGTGGCTCAAACTATTTGTAATCATTCATCTAGATTGTTTGCCTGATAAGAGATGTTGGAAACAAGCTTGAGATGTTATTTTGTCTTTAAAACAAGCGTATGGTGTTTTCACTTATTTCTATTTTCATAAATGTCCTAATTAAAGCCCTTTTAAAATTGTAACTTCTATTCATCATCCATCACCTTGTCGAAGGAGAATTTGTATGATTGTATTCACAAATTTAAATACACATAGCCTAAACATGGCTGGTGACTAAGGGGATAATCATCAAGAAAAATAAATACTCTCTACAAACACCCATGAGGTAAATATGCAAAACTTAAGTCAGCAGTACGCTTCCCAAGAAGATCTAACAACCAAGAAGAGCTAAAATACACAAAAGCTAGGACGAAAAACAACAACCTTTTTTTCCACCATTATCAATTTCTTGGTTGGGAACAATTATTCTGCTTCCCTTAAGAAGCCCTGAACCCCCATTATCATCATCATTCGCAGAGAGTGATTTCTTGGCATGAATCCGATATATCTCAGTTAGAATGGTCAAAAAGCAAGTTTCAACATTAGTGGACTCAAGTGCTGATGTCTCCATAAAGAACAAATTCTCTCTTTGTGCAAACTCCTCTGCATCTTCCATTGGCACTGCTCTAAGGCTTGCCAAATCACTTTTGTTTCCAATTAGCATGACAACAATACTTTGGTCAGCATGACCTCGCAACTCTTCCAACCACCTTACCATGTGGTCAAACGATTGACGCTTAGTCATGTCATAAACTAACATTGCCCCTACAGCACCTCGATAGTATGCACTTGTAACTGCCCTGTACCTGTTTGAGAAAAAGAGATCAATTTTCACACGCTAAACTAAATACCAAACAAAAGCTTCAAATTTGGGAAGGCTATTATTGCAGATGGATTCAATGACAGATTACAATCAATCATTCAGGTGGAATTTAAGAAAGACGTAAAGATAATATATGTAAGCAAGCCAAACCAAAGAGGCAAGGGATCACTTGCAAGTCGGTAGAAGTCGAGCTTTGTTTCAAGATGTGGCGAATGCGTGAAGACGCACCTAATAGGGGTTACTACCCTAAGTAATTGAGGGGTGGTCTTGAAATGAAGAAAGTTTTCTCATATTTGTTAAGAAAAAAATTGAAATGTGTTACGATATAGTGGAATAATTTTGTGATGCAACCAGTAAACTCATTCCTTTTGGTATTTTTCAGTTATAATATTTGTTTATCATATAAATTTGATCTCCATAGGTAAGGGAGAATTTTTCCGAACAGTTGCATGACACAGAAAATGAACTATCAACAAAACCTAGTGGGAAGAGTTACCATATGAGATAAAAATCAATACCTACTTCATCACTGCAGGATCCAGCTAATATTGTTATTAATCTATTCAAGAAGGAAGTACAATACAACAAATAAAGCTAGCGATTCCTTTCTTCTTTCGAAAACAGCTTAACATGTACATTTTATCCTCAAATTTGCTCACAAGATACCAAGTAAAGTTTTCTTTATAGCTAAATAAAAAGTGATATAAAACACGAGATTCAGGTAGCCGAACTCATTCGTTCTTTGCATTAAATAACCAAATTTAATTTCAGTTCTACTAGTTTTCTAGTTAGAAAGCTCAAAACTAGTTTGATTAGATCTAAATTTTCACAGTATTGCCGCCTAGTACGCAAAGTGTAGAAATTGAGTCACCATTGAAAGTATATGTGCAAGGTAATCTTATTTAATGCATCATAGTGTGGGTGTTACAGTACACTTGCAAGGTATGGTCTTGAATCCCGTATCAATCATATTAGATTTTAGTGTGAGGATTATAAGGTCTTGGACTTTCTAATTATAATGTCTAACTTTTGTGCGGTGCTTCTCTCGAGTTTTTAATATTTGATATCGACGTATGGATTCCATTGAGGGCTCTGTACTGGCTCTCAGTAGCAGTAACGGGCTTTTATGGTATGATTCTTTCATCTATTGTTATACTAATAACATGAATGGGGCTCATCTGTTAATAGGTAAGATTGAGGATGGAAAGATGATTGAAAATATTGTATAAACCATTCATGAAATATTCATTATGTTGAACAATATCCACTATGATCGACTAGAAATGGTACTTCTAGCAGTGACCATAAAACTGCATATTCTAATCAGCTAGTAGCCTGCACGAAATTTTTCTGCAGACCCTTCATTAGATGGTAATTAATACACCCAATGATAGGTTTCTGGAAAACGAAACCTATCCAACTCCCTTACAAACACTCAACAGTAAGAATTCAGATAGAAAGAATAGAGTTTCTGTATTATCAAAAAAACAGTTGTACAAGTATAGTGATCTATACGGGAGCCTAATCCCCTCCACAGGCCAAAGTCCTGTCTTTACAAAAGAATACTAACTGCCTAAACAGAGATATAAGAATTCTATTTATAATAGCTCATTCCCGCCTCTTCCTAACTGGTAATACAGTTAGGCTTCTAACCAACCTTCCCCTATCTTCCTAACTTTCTCTACTCTTCCTCCTCCTCTCATAAACCTTCCAGACCCTATCACCCAAGCATACATATTCAAATTCACTCAGTAGCAGCAGACAACTTTTCAAACAAACTCACATCAAAAAGTTACTACAACTAATTTCAAATGTATACGCCATTGCTACACAAGCGCACTAGCAGAGGTTAAGTTCCAGTATACGTTAAGCCAAAAATCACCTTTCTCTATAAACTTTTTCACAGAAATAACAGTACAGCTAGGCCCTTTTAGTGGAGTTTTCAGAAGACTGAATTGACATGCTGAAGGACTCTTGAATGATAATCCTTACCAGTTTTCCTTATCCAACAAATATCATTAAATTGAACTTAACCGTATGCTAAGTTGAATTAATATTTCTTCTATCTAGAGATTATTCCTGTATCATACGACATCCATGATCATAACCTAGGAAATAATTTGATTCATATTACGCTTTCTGAATTATGAATTGATCCAATCCAACCATTCCATCAAAATATAAAAAATGGGTAAATAAGCTTTGTTGGCAAAAGTTAAATGCATACCTTTCTTGGCCAGCGGTATCCCAAATCTGAGATTTGATAGTCTTGTTATCAATGATGAGTGTTTTAGTCTGAAACTCAACCCCAATGGTTGCCTTGGAATCGAAGCTGAATTCGTTCCTTGAAAAGCGTGCAAGAAGTTGAGTTTTGCCAACTGCGGAGTCCCCAATCAACACCACCTTGAACACGTAATCAATCTTTTGGCTGTAATCCCCGTACAAGTTCGACATCCTAAAAACAATTCCCTAACCCACATGCATCAAATTCTAATTAACCGCTATACAATTGGATCGTCACTCGTCACCATTTGTTTGATTAAGAAATTGTAAGCAATCAAAAAATTGATTTCAACAAGTAATCAAAAAATACTGGTAGATCACGGATACTTGAACGTGAGAACTGGGAGGGCGTGACGTGATGCAATCGGAGAAAGAAAATGAAGGCAAATTCTTCCTCCTTGTATTTGATTTTTCTTGCGCTACACGGAATATTTCTTTTTCATTATCATATATTATGATAATTAACATTGAAGTATGACTATTATTAATAATAAGGTATACTTGTAAATACATACACACACGTATATATATATATATATATATATATATATATATATATATATTATCTCCTATAATATATTAAAAACTTGAAATAATAATATTCTATACTCTTGTCACTTTGATGTAATATCTAAAATTTTCTATACATTAATTATGTTAATAAATATGTCGTAGGTATTCATTAGGAATTAATTAGTTAAATATCTTATGCCCTTCTTAGTGAGCATAATATTATACATTGATGGGTTTTGGAAGGAAAATTTAATTGGGAGATATACTAATAATAATACTTTAGTTCATGTGTATGGAATTTTATTTTTATATAATACCCAATTTTATTTTATTTTTATCTGTTGTGAAATTTAAATTGAATTTTTTAACAATTTCTCTTTTAAAGATGAATTGCTTTTATATTGTTATATTTTTCCTAAAGCAAAAACATTATAAATTATAAGTATTCTTTTAATTATATCATTATTCATCTTAATAAAATATTTTTATTTAAATCATTTGTCAAGAAGACTTTTAATATAGAAACCATATTGTATCATTTAAACCAATCAATGAGACAAATAATTGATTATGATACTAAGGGTTTTTGAGATAAGATTCACTAAGAAAATAAACAATAATAAGACCTAAGTCAAACCCATAATAGATTGATACCACCTCAAATCCAAAATCATAAAACAATATTTATAGGTCATCGTTCAATTTTCTCAATTCTATCCATAAAACATAAACTCAAATTTGAATTCCTAACATTTATTATATTATAAGTTTTTATTTAATGAGTAATATATATATATATATATATATATATATATATATATATAAAAGCTTAAATAATAAATTTGTCCTTGTTTTGGTTGAGTTAATTCAATTTAGTCTTAATTTTTTTTTCAATGAGATGTCATTTTTTGTTACTTTTGCTTAATTTAGTTCTTTTTAATAACTCTTTTTATATAGTTAACCATACATGAACATAGTATGTCATGTTTTGGTTGAGTTAATTCAATTTAGTCTTAATTTTTTTTTTTCAATAAAATGCCATTTTTTGTTACTTTTTCTTAATTTAGTCCTTTTTAATAACTCTTTTTAAATAGTTAACGATACGTGAACATAGTATGTCACAGTTCGTGACTTTGGTCCACGTGTCAAGTCACATCATGTCATGTGGCAGTAACGGTAAGATCCAGAAAAATAAAAGTTTTAAAAATAAAGTAGTTTTGAGACTTTGGATTTTTGTTTGAAAATTAGTGTTCTTGATTGTATGTTTTGTTATAACATAATTCTTATGTAGTTTCTTTATTTTTTATATTTTTGCTTAGGGCCACAAGGGTCTTTTACCTTTATTTAATTGGTGTAGAAATTAATTAAGGGTTGGTTTGGTGTTTAGAAACCCTTGAAACTCTAAATCAGAGAAAGAAAATAGAGGAAGAGAAGAGATTCACGTTTTAGGGGGAGAAGAGAGAAAATGATAGGAAACTCTTAATGAAATATTGGTGGTGTTTTAGGGTTGTAGATAAAGCCTTATGATTAACCAAGGTATGGGGAAGCTTATCTTTGTTTGTTTATGGTTGTATCTTATATGTGTTCTTGATTATCTTGATTGGTAATCCTTGTTTTGATACATGTGTATATGATTATGATTATTTGTGGTTATTGTTGGGTAAAAGTTTGTGTATATGATTATCATTATTTGTGGTTATTTGTGATGAGTTTTCCCTATGAATGTATTATGTATGTTTTGTTGGGTTATCCCAATAATGGGTTTGATGCTAAAGGAGAACAAAGTTATGATGTTTGGGGGTTTCCCACTACAACAATTGACGGTATTACCGACGACCAATTTCCGTCGCTATATGACATTCCGTCAGAAATCCATTTTATCGACGGCTTACCGACGACCTTCATTCCGTCGGAAAAAACATTGTCGGTAACGTTTACCGGCCACCGAAGGACAGTACTTGGGTAATTACCGAAGGATAAGTCCTTCGGTAACGTCGTCTTTATAGTCATGACAGTTTCTTTTTTATATTATCCCACTCAAATGCACTCTGCAGTTTGCAAAATTTATACCCAATCACAGTAAACCTGCACAATTCAACAGCAATATCCAACTCAAAATACAATCCAACATTCACCCAGTGGAGTCAACTCTAATCAATGCAAACTCCAAACAATGTAAACACAATCCAAGCAAACATATTATATATATATATATATATATATATAATGTCTAATGTCTAAAATTTGTAATTGATAAACAAAACAGAACTCCACTAACCAATATAGGACTAAATATAAAATTGTTCTTAGAAGCTAAAGTAATAATAATGTAAGTAATGTGCAAAGTCATAAAATCTAATAGTCGTCATAATGTTCAGCTTGATGATTGTCTTCCTGTTCATTGTTTTGAGGCTCTGAAGTTGGCTGGACAGATGGGGACTGGACTGATGGGGTCTGGACTAGTATGAGCTGGACATGTGTGGGTTTGACTTCAGTAGGCTGGACTGGTGTGGGCTGCGAATGAGAGGCCGGAGGCACTGCAGACTGAGGAAGCAATCTCATGACCAGTTCTTTAAAACTGGTAAACTCTTCTCTGAGTTCATTATATTCTCAGTCATGTGTTTGAAGCTTCTGTGTCAGGTCACGAACGATCTCATCAGGACGATGGGAGGAAGAAGAAGGTTGATGCTTTAGACCACCACGACCTGCACTGTAATTTGTAGCCAGTTGCCCTGCCCCATAGATTCTTCCTTTTTTCTTTCCACCAACAACATCAATCCAACACTGTTTCCTAATAAGGTCTTCGTCATCATCTATTGGTTGGGTTGACTGAGGACATGAAGAATGTGAGGATCTGACCCGTGAAAATTTTGTGGAGAATTCTTCCTGTTAAAAATGATCATAAAGTATCAGTAAAATATACAATAGAAGGCACAAAGTTATGAATCAAGACTACAATTACAAGTATTTTCTTACATGTGTCTTTCGGGACTTTTCATCCACGAACTGCTCAATTCCCTTGCGAATATGAGTTTGGTGGAAAACTTCATCAACATACACAGATCGTCCCAACGCAGCTGTAACAAAATATAAAATTTGTTATGTACATTAAAATTAAAGTTACATAACTTATATGACTAAATGGATACTTACCATACGCATGACATGTTCATGTACAGTTTCACAAGCAATGCCAATAAGCATGACAATCACATAGGCACATTGAATCACATAAAGGCAATCCGTACATCTAAGTTTGCAAGAAAAGGTATATCTAGAAGAAATAGAATTCTGCCGAGGCAGAGAAGGTAGCCTCGTCTTAGTTTAGGATTCTCATGCTATTTTTAGAATGAAAAAAAAAATGGAATATACGACAATATGGAATGTTAAGAATTTATTCTTGGGTTTATAATATAAGCCATAAATTTAAAACCTAAATAACAGTATAATCCAAAAAGCATAATTAAAGTGTGAGGAGCTGCATAATTAAAGTATTTACAAAAAGCCATACCACAATGGAGACAAGTGCCACTTTCGAATTATTATTAAAATAATTAAAATCTTTAACCAATATAAACTCTCTAAAAATCAAATTATCAAATGGTTTTTCAACACGTGACATGGAACTGATTATATAATATTAAACAAATTACTCATACACGTCCCTGGACAAACATGAAGGAATAGTGGTCCTGCATTAACTCAACACTGAGCATGATTATAAAAGAAATAATTGCGGATTCTAGCATATGGACAAAAGGGAATAGGAGGAAAATCCAGTTCAGATTTAAGAGCACTTCATGACTTTTAACACATCACATGTCAATTTTATCAAAATATCTAGTATTAAATTTCAATACATAAAAAAGTAAGAGATTCAGTTCAATTGTACTTTCATCTCCATCTCCTCAAGTATATGAAACTCCTGAGCTGGGGTTTAAGATGATATTGTACTGTGACATTATCCTCAAAAACACATTATAAGTAAGCTATAATATTTTGGTTTAAATTTATAATATTTTGGTTTAAATTTATAATATTTTAGGCTTTTGCATTTGCCCTTTGCTGCATGATCTTGTTATGCTTCTGTTGTGATTTCATTACTTGACACAATCTTTGTTAATGTTTAAAAATTTATCAGAAATCGCAAAATTTTGTGAGCCTCTTATAACAAATGTCTGTAATGATTTTGGAGTTTTCAATAAATTTAAGTAAATATACAGTGTGCTACCACTTTGTTTTTAGATCATAATATACAGATGGGGAAATATGATGAATTACTGTGACATGAGAGGCAAGGAATTATTGGATGCTAATGTACTTACAGGTGCTGACCTCTGTGAATGAATGAGGGGCAAGAATATAAATGAAGCTTTTATAGTTGGTGTTGGCTTGCCTTGTTATTCACTCTTAGAAGCAGTTATCTTCAACATCATTGCTAAGTGGTTGATTGCCTTTTTCCTATATTTTCATTTGGTCTCTATGTTCTACTTATATATATATATATATATATATATATATATATATATCTTTCAGCATCACCGTGTACTCAACAACACGTGTGATAATGCTTAATTGTTAGCAGGGATGTAAACCTCTTGCATAACAGATAAAACTAAAATTACAGGGTAGAGGTAGCTCTGTTTAATAACAACATAAAAAATGATTTGAATAACAACATTAAAAACTCAAAATGGATGATTTGAGAGGCACTTTTGGACAGTTATGTTTAGAGACCTAATTTGATGCTGAGAGAAACTTTGTATCAATGATTTGAGGGTGTTCAAATAATCAAACAGCAAAGAAAGGGACCAGAACAGAAAATCAATGGTCTACTTACCAAATTCAAGCAAATTCAATGGTTTGAATAATGATTTTACATTTTTGACGAAAACTAACCAAATGAACACTAACAACAGGTTTCAATTGACCAAATACACTTGCACAAAGATTGAAAATGCACTGATATACACAGATTCTCAAAATCACCCTAATAGTTGCCAAATTATGCATAAAATTGGACAAAACTGCAGCGGATTTGTAAATTCATGTGAATCAATGATGGATAGTTTAAGAAATGTGTAAGACAGGTCCTAAGCAACTAGATCTAGCCTCATAATTACAGCTAGGAGATAGAAAATGGCCTAAGACACACAATGAAAGCAGCATGGTGCAGAAACTGAATAAAACAGTAACAAATTCGAAAAAAAACAGAGTTTTCAGCAACTCAATCATTCATTTTATAATTCTGCCATGATCATGAGTTGTGATCATTTCAAACATGTTTAAAACAGTAAGCAAACTAGTATAAATCGTTAGGAGCACGAATTCTGGACATAAATAGATTGTAACTATGTAACCAGAAATTCACAGTGTATGCAGAATTATGAAACTGAAATAGGAAAGATCCTAATCACTAGATCTAGTTGCACATTATGAACTAGGAGATTATTAAGTGACCTAGGACATGGCAAACATTACAGCACGGTGCAAAGCTGGACAAATTAATATGACAGCACAGTTTTGGTGAAATTTGAACAACTCAAATATGATTTTCGAAAATCAGTGGTAAATGTGGATTGTAACAACTTCAATCATGATTAAACACATCAAAGAAACTTGCATGAAAGTTCAAAGACACAATAAACTGGCCATAAACATTTGGAATCTATCAAACCAGAAATGGAAATTGTTGCTGATTTTTAAAAACAGCTTATGATGAAGTCAACCGTTGAGTGAAAACAGTGTACAGCAGAGAACAAAATCACTGGGAGATATTCAGACATATTGTGTAGAACTTCAAGGCTTGGAATCAAGCAAGGAATAGCAAAGGGTCTTGCAGTAGGAAGCATATGTCTCTCTTTTGCAATAGGGGCTTTCATTGCTTCGTATGGAAGCCGTTCCGTTATGTACAAAGGTGAAAGTGGTGGAAGGATCTATGCATGAGGCATTTCCTTCATAATGTGTGAACTGTAACTAACTATCTATCTCTCTCCCTCTCTCTCTCTTTAAGTTTTTGTAATTAGTAAGAACATTAAAAATGATAGATTCTTATAATTTTTTATACTAAATTTAAGGTTTGATCAAATATATTAAAGAAAGACATGACAAAGATTTAACTCATGATACATGAATCCACCAAGATCGGCACAAAAGGTTTAATCAGCACAAAACCCAATCCTCAATGTTTAGCACATCATAAAATTCAAATCAACATAACTTAATTCAAACTCAACATTCACTATATTTTAGAACAAGATAAAATTCATGAAACAATAATGAAAATAATATGACATAATTATAATCATGCAATTTCAGTTTAGGTCCCATACCTTTGCCTTTGTTTTCATGTCCTGCTTAAGTCTTCTTCGTAGACTCTATTCCTCCCTTTTTGGCCACAATTCAAACTCCTTTAAAAGCTCGTCCTAACACATCAAATGGAAGTTCCTTTAAAATCTCTTTTAAAAGTCCTTTAAATGTCAACACAGAATTGAATCCAGTTTTACCATTCCAAATAGTCTAACACTTTAAAAAAATAAATAAAATATATACAACTCACTCGTTCACAATTTTAAGGATGTTGTCTCTAGTTTGGCAGAAAAGATTGATGTTCTCCTATACCTGGAAACAAAATTCATCAAAAGGTTAGCTTTAAAACCACAAATAATACCCCTCATAATGGAATCGATTTCCAACAACAATAAACTGGAACAACATTTATGGATCAAAAAATAGATTAAAAAAACACATACAATCATGCCAGATTGTTGATTAAATTAACACAAGATATTAAACAAAAACAAAAACACATAAGAGAAATTTTCGGCAAGTATATTCAAACAAACATACTCAGGGTACAATTACTTGCATTTACGTAAACTGCCCTTACATAAAGCATAGAGATGTTGTTATCACTCTCTGCTAATATAAGATATTAATACTTCATTCTTTTTATTTGGAATTTTAATTTAATTCTTTGATATTGCCTCCAGAATTAAGGCAGGTCTATTAATGTTTGCTTCAGTTATCCATTTGTGTGATAAACACTTGAAGAAAATATATATTGATTATTATAAAATTAGAAAAATAGCTAAAGAATATAATTGTTCATATCTATTTCCCTTTGTTTTATTGCCCTTCAATTTATAATTATAGAAATCGGCGTCTGGACTGTAATTCTATTCTATTATAACCTGAGCATAGGTTTGTCGCATTACTAGTCAAACCAAAACCTCAAATATGGCTTCCAGTGCCTCTGACAACATCCTAGATCTGAGAATTCTTGATGAAGCCAAGAAAACACAAATTATTTATGTAGTTTTTGAAGTTTCAAACTGCAATACTTTGAATAAAATGTGCCTAGTAATTAAAAGAACTTATCCATTGATCTAGAGTAAACGAAAAACATTCTCTAATTTATTTAACAGTGCATTATGGCAGATTCATCAACAGAAAACATGAACATTTTGGTCTTATAACAAGGGCTAATCCAGTTGCCCCTCGTGGAACAATTAATGTTGATGATTTCATTTACGAAGTTTCCCAATTGCGTAGTGCTAGAACGAGAAACTTACCAACCCTGCGAACGATCCTCTACGAGTGAATGGCTCTGCCTCTACGTGAGAGGGAAGGAGATGGACGCTCTGCTAATACCCTCCAAGAAACCTAGGTCTCCAACAAACCCTCCAACCAAGCGCCCTTGTGCGACTCAAGTGACGATGGTTGGTCCTTGCAAACACAGAACAAAGTGCCACCGAAGATGGCGTCGATTGTTGCAAATGGTTGTCCGAGGGATGGAGACAGCGTCTGTGAATGACAACGAAATTTGGGTGAAAGCTGCCAAGCAAGGGTTAGCTGGCTCGAAGAACAAAACGAAATTATTTGGCTCCAAAGTGAAAGATTGATGAGGGAAACATTGTGCACAAGCTGCAGAGGGAGTTGGGAGAATGAGTTAGGGCAAGAAGGATCTAGAGTAATCTGAATATTGCGGGAAGATAGATTTCACGAAATGAGGGAGGGAAAAATCACATTTTCTTAATTATACACCATCAACTTACCGAAGGTCAAATTCCTTCGGTAATGTCCCATGTCAAGTACCGAAGGCCAAAATCCTTCGGTAAAGTACTCCTGTAGAGGCCGTCGAAAAATCCTTCGATAAACAAAAATTACCGAAGGCCTGGGAACCGTCGGTAAAATTCCGCCGGTAAAAATAGATTTTTTTGTAGTGTCCATGAAAACATATGTTGTAAGTGTTATGTTATTGGGCTCCATTCTTATGTGGAGAATAGGCCAAATAATTTGGACCATTATGTCTCACTTTGTTTTAGTGGAGATGAGTCAGATTAGTAGGGCACATTAAAGTCATTTGAAGAGAGGGACAAGCCAAGTGAGAGAGAAAGGAAGAGAAGAAGTCATTCCTGCATAACATAATTTGCACTGGTGTTTCGTCGTTGTGAAGTCGTTCATCGTTGGATTGGGCTGATTTTCGAATAATGGGCTCCAGACGTATGGTTCTTCATTCTGACCGTTTGGATCGTTAATCGGTGGTCTAGTTTTGGAGAAAATAGCCTCGTATCAGCAACTTTATTTTTGAAAATTTTCATCTTCTTGGTTCTCATTTGTAAGCATTATGCTTAGTTAGTTTGGCTTATTGAAAACCCTATTTGGTGCTTTTATATCAGAGACTCTTTTGCATCCTATTATTAGGGGTATAACATGTCAATGATTGGATTTGGATGATTCAAGTGATGTATTATATATGTTTGAGTATGCTTACATAGGTATGTGATGCTTGAATGCATGTATGATGTGTTAACTATGTTTCCACGTGATCTAGGGTTGATATATGTATGTTTGAATGCTTGAATTATGTTCAGGATGTGTTTCGATTCGACAATAATCGATTATCATTAGTTATAATCGATTATCTACACGTTGATTTTGAGTGTGATTTCGAGAATAATCGATTATCTGTGATGATAATCGATTATCCCTTCCTACAGGATGTTTTTGGATAAATTTCCCTGAGATAATTCTCTTAAATGATAATTGATTATCATAGTGCATTTTGGTGAAAAATATTGAATTTGATGAAGAATGAACGTGAACCAAGCCTGATGAAGAATTGAGGTTAGTGGTTACTTTTAGGGTCAATTTGACTTGTGATTGAGAATTGAGCATGAGTGAGTGTTGGGAAGTACCTGAGTATGTGATTGATGAGCATGAGAGTGGAGGATAAGTCTACTTCTTGTACCTCGTAAATCCTGGTTCTATCTGCGGATAGGTGCTTCCTTTTCCCTTGTGTGCATTGGAAGGAGATGATCTAAAGGGGAGGCTACAAATGTCCTGTAGGGGATGCTATAAGTGGGCTGTAGGAGTGGCTACAATCGATGAGGTCTATTTGTCAAAGCAAGCTTACTTTTTCAGTACTTTATCAAAAATAGATTGTACAATCTCTTTGGCACGACTTTTGATAAGAAGATCATTCCACAAATGTCTTATTGTCTCTAACGTCTATTTTTACCTTGTATTTGATAGAGTAAGAGGATGCGTGTAATAGGTAATCTGCACAAAGTAGAATAGATATGCATGCAATAGATATGTCCTTTCTCTTATCACTTTAGTTGTTTTTAAACGTTGAGCATTTAATGGCATTTAGTGTTTGTTCAAAACAACAAAGTGTTTTTTATGTTTTCTACTGTTCATGCAGCATTTGATTGTTTAAGCTTTTCACTAAGATACCAAGCAGTTGATGAAGACTTCATCGTTGGATGAAGCACATTGTTTAAAACATGGTGTTGTCTAGCCTATGTAAACGCTTCTTTAAATTTTTCTCTCTTTCATTCAAAGACACGTTTAACAAGGTGTCTTTCATCACATGTTTTTGTATTATCGTTAAGACCTTTGGCGTACTTCCTAAAAACATCTCTTGACACTTTCATTTATCAAGATATATTGAAAGTTCGTTTGACCATAACTTAGTGATGTATAACACTGATTGCATCTAGACTCTCATTGTCATATTAATAGGAAAATCGTTTAATGGAGTGTCTTACAAAGGCTTTTTCTTTAGTGCCTTATTTATACTTTGTTTTTCTATTTGTGTTGTGAATTTCAGGAGGATAATAATTTTTCAAGCATTTGTTCAATGTTATTTAGTAGTCCTCATGAAGTTTGAAGTCACTAAACAATCTTGGCCTTTCCCTTAACGATCTTTTTAACTTCTTCCAGTATTGATTAGTTACATGACTTTCTTTATCGTCGTCCTTTAGACTAAGAGTGTATTCTTACGTTTTGCATATTAAGTTCTTTAGATATTGTACTTGTTGCACTTAATGTTTTGTCAATTTTACGTGGATGTTTCTTGTACTTGTTATATTTTTTTATTTCTAGTGTGTGATGTTCTGTTATGCTCCTATGTTGTTTTTATCTTATCTTTTCTATTATTTAACATCATTTGTAGCTTTAAACACATCTTTGATTAGGCTTATTGTGTAGATGCTTCTAATCTAGAATTTGTACTCCTATGTAATTTTTTATTTTTCTTTGTAACATTGGGTATTTTGTGATCTCCGTCTTTTAGTGTTTCGATCATTGTAATTTGTTCTTTGTGTTTATGCTCTTTTGTGTGTTTCATTACCCAAGATTATTTTGTTTAATGATATTTGTTAAACTTCAAAACCAGAGATGTTGTAGATGATCCCAGTCTTTTTCTCAGACGATCTTGTCTTAACATTTTCAGTTCATGTTTTTTATGACTCAGCATAATTAGATGTCTGTTCATTGACTAGTAGACATAAAAAAAAACAGGATATGACATCAGACAGGTGGACCACCAATGTTAAACAGCTATATGACATTGTACATGCATACCACCAACATCAAATAACTGATTATATTTACAAAAATGTTACCAGTCATTTTTAACATTGGTTGTTTAGTGATTTGATATTAAACATGTGACGTTGAAGGAAGATTGGCTATGATTTTAAAGAAAACTATAGTCTATATCTATTTTTAAAAACCATTATAGGCTACGATTATCTTTAGGCTATTGGTCAATTTCAACCTACTAAAGACTACTTTTTAGTAAAACATAGTCCATTTAGGTACATATAGATTACGATTTCTTTGTTAACCGTAGTGTATTATATATTATAGACTACGATTTCAAATTGTAGTCTAAAGACCTTCTTTTTCACTATGGACAGTGAATTATTTATCGTAGTTTAACATTTTCACTATGGATAATGAATTATTAACCGTAGTTTAACATAAAAAATAGTTATAGTTGTTACTTTTGATTATATTAATTGGGTGTATCTAATCTTTTATATATTCTTTGAAAAGATGACACCTCAAAGGATAGATGATTTCGTATTTCTCCATAGTAATCTGTGTTTTCTTTCAAGAAATCTCCTCAAAATACAAAGAAGTAGAAACTAAATTGTGAAATATTGAAGATGCCTTTTGAATGACCATGGAATTCTTGAAATTATTAACTTATCTCTTGATAAACCAAAATTAAAAGTTGTACTTTTTAGTGAATAGAATATAGAGCGCAGTTGAAATACATTTTGTTATAACACATGCCCTCCAAAAATTTTGAAAGACAAAAGTTTGAGCAGGTTCATTTGATCTTTACACATAATCATATAAACCATTAAACAATACGAGCATAGCATGTGGTGAACGCACACCCACCCAGCTTCTGCTTCATCTTGAATTATATATATATATATATATATATATATATATATATATATATATATATATATATATATATATATATATAAATAATTCAATCTATTAATATTATAGACAACTTTCTGGCACCAGTGTTCCGCTGCTCGTCCCCTCAATGTTCTTACACGATGAGGTTGCTGCCAAGTTCTTGTAGGTTAGGTTTATGTCCTGAAATTTGATCCCTCGACATGGATTACTTGGGCTGCAATCGAAAGTTACTGCTTCTGGTGTTGCTGAAGTTCCATTTATGTTCAAATATGTAATTTGACTGATCTTAATTCCTGAAGTCTTTAAAATATAACATTTGTTATCCAAACAGAAAAATAGTGACATAGATATGTATAACTTTGACTTTTAATTTCCCATAGAAAGATAGAAAATATATAATGATGTTGGTTTGGATTAATTAATTTTTATTACCTGGCCAGGACAACCTTGATTATTGGGGCAGTAATTCTGATCTATGATGATGGGATTCTTAACTTCGTCCATTACGATGTTTTGGAAGAGAACATTCCTAACGAACCCATTGCTCGGCCTCGCCCATGTCTTTATCCTCACCCCATTGTCCGATCCAGAGAAAATAGCGTTCGTTAGAGTCACATTTTCTACTCCTTTTTCGTCCACATTTTTCCCCAAACTTCCAATGCTGGTTTAAACATGTACACTTAGATTACTAGATATAACTCTATTAATTTTATATATATTTTTTATGTAAAAGTTGTCATATTTCTGAAATTTTAAAGTAGTTTATAATGAAAAATTGTCAGTAAAAACATGCATTGAATTATTTTAATCTAAAGTTGAATCTGAGAAGTTGGTACCTTACGCCATGGCCAGGGCCACATTTTATGTTGGAGATGAAGAGGTTGTAGGTGGCATCACCAATGGATATGCAGTCATCGCCAGTTTGTAAGGTACATCCATTAATGGTAACCCCAGTTGAGCGTTCAACGTGAATGCCGTCAGTGTTAGGGCTCTGCTCAGGCGCAATAAGCCTTACATTTTTCACAACAACATTGTTGCATGTGTTCATTACAAGGTGGCTTACTTGGCTGTTCACTGAAGTTAACCCACTAACCACCAAGTTATTCACCCAGTTGAATGTCATTGACTGCAATTATTTTATTAAAAACTCATATGAATGAGTTGAATTTAATTCATAAAGAAACTGATAAAAGGTATAGAAAAAAAAAAGCATGGAAAATGAAGCATGAACGTACTCTTGCCCCAGGAGGGCAACTTTTTCCAGATCTCCTACAATTCCAGAAAGCAGCACCTTTACCATCTAATTTTCCACCAGAAACAACTAGATTATCCACATGATTGAATAAAATCCAGAATCCAGAATTTCCTAGTGCGTTGTAATCTTCAGGAGCCACAAGAGTCCCATTAATGAGGAATGTCACCTTCCTCTTGCATGGTCCTCGGAAGTTAGTGTTTCTCAGCAAGTACCTCCCTTTAGGCACGTAAATAGTTGCAGGGTTGGGATTAGCACATGCTGATATCCAAGCTTTTATGAATGCTTCTGTGGAGTCACTTTTTCCATCTCCTTTTGCCCCAAACTTCACCACATTGTATGTAGATGTTGGAGCTGCATTGGAAAACCCTAACAAAACACTGCATAAGATACATGAAATGGCCAACAATGTAGTTTCAAGAATACTAATCATTTTCTAATAATCTCTTAGTATATCTTCCCTAGAAAATGCTCTCTAAGAATCTCAGTCGCACTTTTTGGTTTGTGTTTCTTGATACTTGAAATGAACGGAGATGTAGTTATATAGAAAGGTATATGTCGAAGAACATCTTATTTTAAGATAAATAAAAATATTGTAAATGAAGTCACTTATGGACAAATTAAATTAAAAATTTACAAGTGTTTAAGAGATTTCTTTAAATCGTTGTATTTATAAATTAATTTAACTTATCACATGTGCTTAATTTATCATTTGCTTCCATATAACAACTCATTTATATACATTGAACGCATAATCTTAGCAACAAAGTTAAAAGATGAGTTTGAGCTTCGTGTGTTTTCTTTCATGAATAAATTGTTGATAAATCCTCTTAAGATAAGATGGAATGAGTATGCATATGATAAGCCTATGCATAATACAGATAATTAAAATTATTACATTGTGTAGTATAATCAAAGGCATAGATAGCGCATACAAGGAGTTGAATCCGGGAGATTGATAAACACTGGGAAATATATTATTCACTAAATTACAGACACGGGAATTTTTCGATTTATACTAAATTACGTGAACCTCTTATTATTTTTAAACATTATAGTATTCTTTATTTATCTGTAGTTTTAAATCCATTACATGTATATGTTCTTAAATTTTAAATACATTACATATATATATGTATTTCCATATGAAAAGTTATAGTGATGGTGAAATGCTGAAATGAAAAGTAAGTGAAAATGTAATCTGAAAATACCTCAGGAAACTGGAGTGTAATTTACTCAATATTATTTGTTACTTCATATATAGTCCATAGTTTAATTTGAAGAAGAAGCCATGTTTTGTAGCTTTGAGTATGAATAACGATGAAGAGAGAGAGATCGGCGGTTGCTCATAGGCCGTACACGCTGCAGCCGTATTGCTTGCACTTAACTGGAAATGCGCAGTCCAATTGCGTACGGCCCAAAAATTTGAATGTTTGCTCTTACGCCGATTTCTTGTTTCGTTGAAAATAAACAGCTTATTTTTTTTCGATAATTTAATCCTTACTCTAATACTAGAATGTACATTACACACATAATATATATGACTTGACTTTATGTAATTTACTATTTTTTTTTTCTTTTAGCCTCTGAATTTCTTTTTCTTCATTAGTTTATAACTTTTCTAAGCGTTTAACTTTTTTTACTTCTAATATTATTTGAGAAACATTAAATTACAGCATAATAGGAAAAAATGTATTGTATATAAGTCAAACGGGACAAACTAATCAACATACTTTTGGAATCACTACTCTATAGATTGATGGGCCAATTAATTGATTGACAGGCTGACTATCCAAATCGACTAGTAAGACCGATCAGTTGCAAACAAAATAATTGTATTAACACTTAGCGAATTAGTACCTCTAATCATCCAACTAATTTTGATTAAGACATGATTGAGTCATGATTAGACAAATAAAAAGATAAAAGCCCAAAATAACTACTATAAATAAATGTCTAATGTGTGATCATTCAAACACATGCATCACAACATTTAATATTCTTTTACTCGAATCCTATCTGACTTGAGTGTCAGAGTGCATTATGCAAATACCATCCGAAAGATTTTGGACGAACAAGAGACCTTGCAGACCAGACGACAGAGGATAGGAAGAACGGAGGACAAGCTGTTTGGGAATTAGGAGTACCAGACCGGTCTTGTAGAAACATATACTATAACATTATATTAGGAGAGGTTCTATCTTCAATGAAAGTTATTTAATTGACATAACACCAATAATTAGAAATGTAAGTTTTATTACTTGTATATAGACATGACATCACAGTGAGATGAGTTTTATTCCAAATATTTGTTATCATCTTTATGAATCATTTTTGCTATTGCTCCTAAGCTCTATGGAGACTAGAAATCAAATTTCAAATCATGTACTCGTTCTCACACTAGTCTTAGATGATGAGTTAAGAAGGTAGATTGGATCTTGGTTTGTGGGGAATGAAGACAAAATCTAAGTGAGAACTTTGAAGGCTGAGAACTTTGAAAACGTGTAGAAGTTGTTTAAGCACCAACATTTAAAGACATTTTTAGAGCTTTTTGAAAATATTTATCTAGATTGGGGGAAAGTGTTCTTCACCAACCTTAGTTCAATGGTGGAAATCTAAAATCACGTGTCAAAGGGGGTGGAGATGGAGATCACAAGGAAGTATAGAAGATCATGGTTGGTTTGAAGAGGTATCCAAGTAAGGAAAAGAGAGACTCAAGCTATTGAAGAGCTCAACAAAGTCTAGTATTACTCTCATTTCCTATGCAGGCTTGGTGGGAAAATAAAAAATTTCCATGTTGGAGGTCTCAAAATGGAAGAAAGTTTGTTGGCCTTCATAGTCAAATGAACGATGGTGCCTCGTGGAAGCAACCACTCAAGCCTAAATAGGGGAGATTTGGTGCTTATGTATTGCATCCAAAATCAAGATTCAAGTGAACTGGACTTTCGTGTTGTGTGATCACATGATAAAGGCAAAAAGCTTAATAGATTTTTGTTTTCCCTATGTTGTAATCATCTCAAAATTCATAGAGTACTCTGAGTTTGATTTGGAAGATGACTTGCAAGATACTACTAGCACACATAACCATATCTCTTATCTTAATCTGCACAAGATGGGCTTTACAAAAGTGAACAATTATTGGACAACATAAGGAGATGGTGTAACAATTGAAACTCATGATAGTGAGGTTTATCTAGATGGTACTGCCCAAGATGATGTTGAACCAAGTGGTTCAACAACCGAAGCATATCCAAACAAGGTAAAAAGGGTGACTTTTTAGCTTCGATTTTGAACCAAAGGCTAACCAACCACATTAGGCTTCCTTTACTCCAAAATTGAAGCATAAAACCATAATGGAAAATAGTAAAAAACGGGGAATTAGACTTCACATGCTTTAACAACGAAGGATGTTTGTTAGTGGTGGATGCTTCGCATTCTTAAGTGTAACAATGTTTCACCTTCAAAATGCAAGAATGGTTCTCGTTCAGTAAAGAATCAAAGTGGATTAACAAACAAAATAGAGAAAAAAAATTGTTCTTTGCATACCCAATAGTTCAAGAATGAAATGGAGTGGTACCTTATTTATGGAGGCTTTACGTTCGAACAATGAGTGGCATGGAAGCTTCAAGTGCTTTGTGTTGTAGGGAGAGGTGGGACCTTTGCTTTCAAACAAATGACGATGAATGAAATGGAAGAATGAAATGAAAATAGGGAGATGAAGGAGATGAAGGAGTGAGATAACCTTCGTTTTCAAAAAAAAGAGATTAAAAATGAAGGAGAGGGTGTGAAGATAGGCTTTGCGTTCTTCAGTAAAGAATGAAAATATAGGAGATGATGGGTTTTATAGAGGCGCATTCAAATGGCGAGCAAAGTAACATTGTTGAAATTTTAACCTTAGTAGGAGAATAAGCTTTGATTACATTAATAACAAAAGCATATTATGTAATAAGCTTTAGTTATTAGTACAATTGAAGCTTACTCCCCTTAATGAAATAAGCTCCTTCAAGCTATAAAACTCAAGCTGGGTAGAAACTTCTAAATGGATTGGTGGTTGCGAAAGCTTGATGGGGGTGGAAATATGGTGTACAAATGTTGGTTTTTATGTGATGAGATGGTGGCTCCTCTTCCACGTTATATGACTCAATCAATAGGAGAGGCTATGGTGGTGTTTGATGTGCTCTCTAAAGTACACAGGAAAAAACTAGAGATGGTGAATGATGTTTTTAAAATGTTTTTGTAATGCAGCATATAATGACTTGTTATGAAAGTAAATTTTGATATAATATGTATAAATGTTAAGTAAGTAAATAAACATTTTTTTTACGATGGCATAGGAAGTTTAATAATTATTTTAAAAGAATGAAGCAATAAGACACAATGTTTATACTGGTTCACTTAAACTTGAGCTACATCTAGTTCTCCCTTAAGAACTCTTAAAGGTTTCCATTAATCTTATCAAGATTACATGAGTTTAAGCCACTCCTGGTTTATTATTCTTACACCCCTCCTAGTTTCGAGTTTAACCCACTCTTGGTTGAACATTCTAGCCACTCTTGGCACCCCTAGACAATTCTAGTATCCTCTGGATACTTTGTCTAGTTGAGTATCACCCACTCCTGTTTGAGTTTGCTTTCATCACATCTATTAGATTAAACGATACAAGCTTTAAGATGAGGTAGAGTTAATGAATGATAATTTTCTTTCTTGTGCATGCTCTCTCTCTTTTTCTTCTCTTCTTTCCTTCCTCTATATTCCTACTTCAACCATCCTTCTACATTTTTCTCAAGAGCATTAGCTCTTTTCTTTTCAGTTGATCTTCTTTATATAGGCCTATATGAACGATGACCATTGAATGTTATGTCTTTTCAGTTGACTTTTCAAAAGAGCGGGTAGCCTCTAGGTGAAAGGTTAGAGTTATATCTTTTCATTATATGTAGAGTGCTTTATCAGGTTTTTCATTGAAGAGTGGCTTGTACAATTCTATTAGAGTTGAGGTCTTCAAGAGATTTGTTCTAGAGTGTTCTTTACTTCTCTCAACATTTTTATCCAGCGTGTGCAAAAGTTTTGATTAATCCTTTGTGTATTCCTGTTATGAACAGATATCAAGGACAAGGTATGTAAGCAAAATAGTAATTTACAGTACATGCATTAAACATTTTGAACGTTTATAGTTGTTTAACTTGTGTTCCTTGTTCGAAACATCTTGTCATATGTTTTGCCAGTGATTAATGCATCAATCAAGTATATCATTCAAGAAGGGTTGGATGATGTATAACATTTTTTATAGCAGACGACATATGGCATTAAACTCTTATAAAAGGCTATTTTAGATGTATATTTTAACACGCTTTTTATTAGACAATATTCTTAGGGAATACTTTCATTTACAACATTGTTTTTGATGTACGACATTTAAGCTTCAGTGTTATTATGATTCTCAATAAAGGGTATTTTTCCTTGAGAGTTTGAGAATGTATCCTACTGTTTTGCACCTATTCCTAAGACATCTCCTTCATGACATATTTTTCTTTTCGTTTTTTGATGTGTTGGAAACAGGATGACGTAGTTTCAACACCAAGAGGGGGGGGTGAATTGGTGAGGTTTAAAAATCAGAGTCTTTTTAAAATATTTTTCAAAAAGTATAAAGCTTTACAAAGTTTCTTAAATCGCAAGTAATAAGAATTTTAAGTGCAGCAAAAATATAAAGTTGACTGTGTAAATTGTAAAGTCGACTTAAAGAAAAAGTGTAGGGATAGAGAAAGCAAACACAAAGTTTTTATATTGGTTCGGCCTCAATGCCTACATCCAGTGCCTATATTAGTCAAGGTTTTTACAACAAGATTTCTATAAAGACCTCCGCGTCAAAAGTATAGACAATCTCTTTAACCCTCTAACTAAAAGTATAGGCAGTCAACACAAAGATCTGCAGCAAGATATCTCCTCTTCTGCAATCTTCACCCACTTTGAACAATCCTCAAAGTGTCCAGAACTCCACGAGTTCTCCTCTTGTAATCCCAACAAAACAACAACAATCTTTCCAAAGATTGATAGAATTCTTGATCAATAAGATGAACACCAGCAGTGCAGAATTTGATCAAACAGTAAGCACAAATCACTTCCTCCTTAAGAAACTCTTCAAAGAAAGATCTCCTCTGTCTTCTTGATGAGTTCTTGGAGCCTTAACACAGACATCACAATCTGGAATATCAAAATGAAAGTGTTAGAATTTCCAAAGTCCAAAATCTTTGTGATCAACAGAATCTTTGTGATATCATCTACATGCAATGAAAAGTCGAATTCTATTACTAATGGGTTCTATGAATCTTTTCAAACAAGAACCTTGCAAATTAAGGCAAAGTATGGTGGGAAATCTGATTCTGGATCACAAAGATTAAATTTGCTTGCTAGTAAATTCACAAGATTTCTCAATAAAAAGAATGGACAAAAGAGTCAAGGTAATGACAAAAAGATCACAACTGAAGATGATCTGATCATGATGGCAAAGTCCAAAGTAGAAGAAGCAGATCTGAAACAAGAAAAGAAAAGTTCGACATGGTACCAGGACAGTGGATGTTCGAGACACATGACAGGGGATCCTACAAAGTTTTCTAATATCTCCTACAAAACCACTGGTCATGTTACATACGGTGACAACAACAAACGAAAGATCATCGGTATAGATAAAATCAAAACTCCTTCATCTTATGAAATTAAAAATGTTTTTCTTGTTGAAGGGTTAAAGCACAATCTACTCAGTATCAGCCAGTTATGTGACCAAGGATTAAAGATTACCTTTGAGCCTAAATTCTGTTTGATTAACAACGGGCAACAGACGAATTGTTACTTGTGGGAAAAAGGCTTAACAACATTTATGTAATCGACTTCAAGGAAACATCATTCAAATCAGTAGTCTGCTTGATGACTAAAGAAGATGATGTGTGGCTATGGCATAAGAGACTTGCTCACATCAACATGGGTCAATTGAACAAACTTGTTTCAAAGGATCTTGTGATTGGCCTTCCAAACATTCGCTATACTTCAGAGAGATTATGTGATGTGTGTCAAAAGGGAAAACAAACAAGATAGTCCTTCAAGAGAAAGAGAAATGTCAACTTCAAGACCTCTGCAGCTACTGCACATGGACTTATATGGACCTTCAAGAGTGAAAAGCCTTGGTGGAAATTCTTATGGACTTGTTATAGTTGATGACTCTTCCTGGTTCACATGGACATACTTCAATGTTGCAGAGAGTGACCCACTTAAAGTATTCAAAAGGTTCGCTGCTGTTATTCAGAATGAAATGAACCTCAGAATTAAATCGATCAAGAGTGATCATGGGAGGGAATTTCATAATGAAGCATTTGATGAATACCTTGCTGAAATGGAAATATCACACAACTTCTCTGCACCTAAACCTCCTCAGCAAAATGGAGTGGTTGAAAGGAAAAATAGAGCTCTAGAAGAGCTTGCCAGAACGATGCTGAACGAAAGGAACATGCCTAAGTATTTCTGGGCAGATGCAATTAGTACAGCTTGCTATGTGCTGAACAGAAGAGTTATAAAATCAATACTTAAGCTAACTCCTTATGAGCTACTAAAGGGAAGAAAACTGAATATCTCTCATCTAAAAGTCTTTAGAAGCAAATTATTTGTGCTAAACAATGGAAAGGAAAATATTGGCAAGTTTGATTCCAAGGCTGATGAAGCAATCTTCATAGGATACTCTCTAACTAGCAAAGCCTATCGTGTTTATAATAAAAGAATAATGTGCGTTAAAGAATCTGTTCACGTGGCATTTGACGAGTGTATTGAGACTATTAAGAAACCTGAACACAATAGAAAATCCATTGAAGCAGAGAACTCTACTGGAAAGGAGGAAGAGTTTGAAAAATCACCAGAACAAGAGAACTCTGAAGAGCAAATCGACTCTCCTAGAAATGAATCGACTAAAGAATGGAAAGTACCAAAAAATGTCTCTATTGACAACATAATTGGAGATATCTCAATAGGCTTGTCCACAAGACGTCAACTGAATTAATTCTGCATGAATGTTGCCTTCGTGTCCAAAATTGAGCCGAAAAGGATTGAGGATGCTCTTGGAGATGAAAATTGAATGATGGCCATGCAAAAGGAACTAAACCAGTTCAAGAGGAACAATGTATGGGAGTTGGTACCTAGAACAGATAATCCACAGGTCAAAGGCGCTAAATGGGTCTTCAGAAACAAGATGAATGACTCTGGAGAGATCATAAAGAACAAAGTCAGACTTGAAGCAAAAGGTTATAGTCAAGAAGAGGGAATCGACTATGATGAAACTTACACACCTGTAGCCAGATTAGAGGCTATAAGAATTCTTCTTGCCATTGCTTCTGTAATGAAATTCAAGTTATATCAGATGGATGTTAAGAGTGCCTTCTTAAATAGATATATCAAGGAGGAAGTATATGTGGAACAACCACCCGGGTTTGAAGATTTTGAACATCCTGACCATGTATTCAAGCTGAAAAAGGCTCAGTATGGATTAAAACAAGCACCAAGATCTTAGTATGAAAGCTTGAGTGAGTTTCTCATTAAGAAAGGTTTCTCAAGGGGTAAAGTAGACTCAACCTTGTTTATCAAAAGTTTAAATAAAGATAAATTGTATGTTCAAATTTATGTTGATGATATTATCTTTGGTTCAACTAATCTGATATTATGCAAAGAATTCTCTAATACTATGCAGGATGAGTTTGAACTGTCCATGATGAGTGAGCTGACATACTTCCTTGGTCTTCAAGTAAAGCAAGCCAGAAAGGGAATCTTTTTTCATTAATCCAGGTATTGCACTAATCTGTTGAAGAAATTCAAAATGATAGACTACAAGGAGGCTACAACTCCTATGGCAACAAATTGCTACTTGGATCTTGATGAAGCTGGAAAAAGTGTTGATCAAAAAATGTACAGAGGTATGATTGGATCATTACTATATTTAGCTGCTAGTAGACCTGACATAATGCACAGTGTGTGTCTTTGTGCTAGGTTTCAGTCTTCTCCTAAAGAATCACATTTGACTGTTGTTAAAAGAATTTTAAAATACCTTAAAGGGACCAAAAGTCTTGGACTCTGGTATCCAAATGGAACAAATATTTTTGTGGAAGGATATAGTGATTCTGATTTTGGAGGTTGTAAGCTAGATAGAAAGAGCACCAGTGGCACTTGTCATTTACTTGGATCTTCTTTGATCTCTTGGCATTCAAAGAAGCAAGCTTGTGTGGCATTATCCACCACAGAAGCTGAGTTCATATCAACAGGGAGTTGTTGTGCACAATCTCTTTGGATTAAGAATCAGTTAGAAGATTATGGTATTAAGTTAGATAACATACCACTGAAATGTGACAGCACAAGTGCTATTAATTTGACAAAAAATCTTGTTTTACATTAAAAAACTAAGCACATTGAAATAAGGCATCACTTCATACGAGATCACATCCTCAAGGGTGAAATTAAGATCGAATATGTAGACACCGTACATCAATGGGAAGATATTTTTACAAAATCTCTAAACAGGGAAAGATTCTTTACTATTCGAAATGAATTGGACATTCTAAATGATAGTAGTATAAAATGAATATTGAATTAATTGAGTGATTATTGAAGTTGACTATGCATATACTCCCTATTACATTAATTGTTTTGCATACTCACTTCTTATCTGTTTGATTTCTTGCATTACTATGATTCTAAACTGCTTGGTCTTTAAGAGACTGTGAAAGGTTTTGTAGGAAACATTGCTTTAGAGCTTACTGCTTGGATCACAACTGTTTGGAAAAGCAATGAATTCGATTTGACAAATGGTTCAATCAAATTACCACTTACAGGGGGTTATAAATTCCATTTACTAGAATTTGGTTATTAAGTTGTTTGATCATTTTATATCAGTTGTCTTTAATATATCTCTGTTCTTATATGACTGTTTTGCAATGAGAATATATTGTGAGATTGTTGATAATTTTATCTTTGCTTGATTGAATTGCTTGCAATCATAACACTGATACAACTTTGATACAAACTGATTGTATGCTCTGATATTTGTGGAATTGCATTGTGTATCTGAAATTGATTATATAATATGCATAATGACATGGGGAGCATTACATTTTTCCATAGATTCTTCACATGCCTACACTTTAGGGGGAGTTTATCTATCTCATGTGAATATCTGTGATAGGGGGAGCATCTTTGATTGTTTAATCTGTTTACATTGATTTACACTGATGCATCTCTAGTATTTCATTTTATCAGCATATCCATATCTGAAAGCAAACCTTTTTGTCTAATGCATAAAGGGGGAGAAATGTGATTAGATTAATTTTTTTTTTTTGCTTCACATGTGGTTGTTTGCTTGATACTGTTTTATTCAGAGTAATTGAGCTGAAACATGTTGAAATTATATTTTGTTTGCTTTGATACATTGGAAAAATAAGTTAATTTGCTCTGATACATTGAAGAAAAAATCATTTAATCACTCGTTCTTACTGATTGCTTATATTAGCTCTTATTCTAGTGATTACTTGACTGATTTTATGTGTTGTTTGGTACAAACATGGTTGCTTTTTAATCATGGTTGTGAATCATCAAAAAAGGGGGAGATTGTTTTGATTGTTTATAAGGGAAGCACTGGTTTAGCTAACCTTAATCTCAGAGTGCTCTAGTTGCTCTGGTTTTTGACGATGACAACACATTATTAATAACACATGTATTTTTATGTGTTACATGTTATATTCTTTACTATGATTGATATCCTAATGAACATGTTCTGTGTTGTTTCTGATATGTGTATGCATATTCACTGATCTTATACTTGATACATATCTTTGTGTTCGCATTACATATGTTCATGAAAAGCAAAACCACATGTACTTTGATGAACTCATAATGTGTGGCAAATCTGCAAGTTCTAAGTCGACTTCATTATAAAGTAAGCCGACTTAAACTAGTGACTTTGCACAGATTTTCAAATTGAGCTGAAGTGCCTAAGTCGACTATATGCGCAGTAGATCCGACTTAGTTAGTTATTGGATTTGAAATTTTGTTAATGGTTATGTATTGTAACGACTATATTTCAAAAATTTGTTAAAGCATTAAATGATAGTCAACTATATTAATTGAAAAATCAATTTGGTTGTTAAGACTGCTTCTTATTTGCTTAACTGTTATAACTATCTGATGACAGTCGACTTCATTAGTAGCACTATTGACTACAGGAGCGTCTGATTTATAGAAAACTATAAATAGACGTGATTATGTTAATCACAAAGACTTTAGTTGAACTGACATTTTCATTTGTTGTTTCAGATTAAGATTCTATGATTGATTGCTCCAAGAACTCATCAAGAAAATCGTGGTGATCTTTCTTGCAATAGTGTCTCAAGGAGGAACTGTATTGCGCTTATTGTTTGATTAGATTCTGCACAGATGGTGTATTCATATTGATCAAGACTACTTCAAATCTATTGGAGATTGGTTATCTGTTGTGATTACAGGAGGTTGACTCGTGGAGTCTGTACACTTTGAGGATTGTTCAAAGTGGGTTGAAGATTGCAGAAGAGGGGATATCTTGCTGCAGATCTTTGTGTTGCTGCCTATATTTTGGTTAGAGGGTTAGAGAGGTGTTTTATATTTTTGACGTGGAGGTCTCTATAAAAGCCTTGTTGTAAAAACCTTGACCATTATAGTGCATTTGCTTCCTGGTTGTGGAAGGACACTGGATGTAGGCACTGAGGTCGAGCCAGTATAAAAATCTGCGTTTGATTTCTCTATCCTTACACTTTTACATTAAGTCGACTTAACTATTTACGTAGTCAACTTTATATTTTCGCTGCACTTAAAGTTTTCATTCCTTGCGATTCAAGAAACTTTGTAAAGGTTTATACTTTGTGAAAAAGATTTTGAAAAGACTCTGATTTTTAAACCTCACCAATTCACCCCCCCTGTTGGTGTTGAACCTGAGCCATCCTATTTCCAACAGGTACAGTATAGCTTACGCGTTTAACATAACTCTGTTAGACGCTTTGACTTGTAATTCGTTTAGCATTGTGTCTAGAAGCTTTAACCTAGTTGTTTTTCGTTTCATATAACTAAGTGTTTTCCTAAGACTTTTCTATGTTGATGGATGATTGGAGATTTTGTTCCTAGCACTTGTGTTTCTACCTATCATATTCTTTTAGTTTAAGAATTTTCAGATTCTTCTCTCGTTTAATGTTATTTGATTAAACTTTAAAACATGAGAGCGTTTAGACATATAAGTCTTATATAGACGATTTTGTCTTAACAGCAAAATACTAAAACCTCAATTTGATTAACTTTGAGACCAGGGTAAACATTATTTACATTAAAAGGAAGACATGTGGAAAATAACATAGGGGAATCCTCTTCATTCCTAAAGTGACACATGCCCACTACCTATGGAAAATCCTTTCCATTGAAAGCATGCCACATGGTAAGAGCATGTGTCTCACAAAAGATAACAACTTGGAGACCACTCTAACCAAGGGCCTATAAGCTTCTAAAAGGTTTGCTCTCCAAGCTAGGTTTTTACCTTAGATCCATATATCTCCTTAGGGCTCATCTCCTATAGGCTAAAACCTATACTCCAACCCGAAGCCCGAAAGAAACTCTGGACTACTTGGCTCATTATACAAAGTTTAAAATACACCTAATCTACAAAGAAATCATTGATGGCTCATGATGATAAGAGCTTAGGCCCACCTTCTACAAATGATTCAAAATCTTCTTGAGTATCTTTGGCCATGGATATAGGATATGCCATCACCCCTACTTCAGAAAACAAAAATAAAAATAAAAATAAAAATCTCATTTTGGAAGGTTTTGACACCTTTTCGGCTCTAGTTTTGTGGCAACCAAAGCCTTTCTTGGAATAGGCTTCAATTGTTAGTAGAACTGAAACCTATTTCCCTTCTTCAGAAAAAATATATAAAAATAAAAATTACATTTTGAAAATTTATGACACTTTTAGGCTTCGGTTCTAGGACAACCAAAGCCATAGGACTATCACTATGTTTTTAAAGACTTCAAATTTCATGAAACCAAAGCATATAAAGCAAGTTTGAATGTGTTTTATCTACTAATGAAAACGAGGTGGGTCTAAATGGGTCGGATTGACTCACATTGTCGATCCTACTAAAAGAAATGTACAAATCGTTGAAAAGAATTTTTAAGGATGGGTATAGAGAGGTAAAAAGCAAAATTAAATCGTTTAATGAAACTTCTAACAAACATGAAAAGTTGAAAAAGGAAAACAACACTATAAATAAAATAAAATTACATCTAGAACAAAAACTAAAATAACACGATTTGATTGGTGAAAGTAGCGTTGACAATGTGTCATGATACCTAGATAGTGAGTTTTCAAAATGTATAAATGACAAAAAGTTTATATTTCAAAAACTTTAACTGAAGAAAGGAAGAAAGATAATATTTGGAGGAGATTAGTTAAGAAGAATAATAGGTACTAGAGAGATAAATTTCAAAAATATTCTCCATTTATTAGTAATATTTTTGTTAGTTAATGCTTGTTAACACTTATTTTTGTTTGAGTAAATAAAATTTATTAGAACAAAAGAAAGTGAAATAAATATTTTCATTAAAAAATTTTAAAATATTAATTAAATATTTTAACTTTAGAAAAAAAAAAACTCCTTGTTTTAAAAAAAATTATAATGAAAGTAAAAAAGAAAAGAGAAAAAATGGCAAAAAAATGAAAAAAAAAAGAAAGTAGACTCGTTTGTTTGACCAAAATTTTTCCAAAGAAAAAAAAAATAAGAGAAAACTTTCATTTTCTTACTCCTTATTTTAGTTTTTAGGCACATGCATCACTAGTATCACCCAATTTTTCTTTTTACATCTTGTTAAAAGCCCAATCTATTTTTGTTAATATCTAAATCAACCATATTTTCCTTTTTGGAAGTTGCTTCCTCTACCACCCCAAACGCTTCCTAAACCTCTTCAAACAATTTTTAATTACAAAATCACCCTTTTTACTTTAATTTTTTACCTTTTACCTTTTAATTTACGAAAACCCTAATCTTTACCTCTCATTTTCACTCTCATGCGCAGCCGCACACAACCCTTCCCCCCAACTCTTACTTTCTCTCTTTTTCTCTTTCTCTCAAGATCTGTTTTTCCCAATCCATTCTTCACATTCATTTTCACTTCTTTAATTTTGTCTTCTCCATTTTGTGCCTTGGTCGTGTGTTACTTGTGCGGTCATGGTGCGGTGTTTGTCCGGTGGTGCTTCAGTGGTGTTGTGGTGGTGTAGTAGTGGTTCGTTAGTGCTGCTTCGGTGCGTCTATTGTGCAGTTTCCTCGGTTCAAACTAAATTTATTTCATTTGAATTTACTGGAATACAATCTGTGTGTTGTATGTTTGGCCTTTGTTCTTAGGTTGCTGCATTTTATGTGCTTTCTATTGGTGCAGAGGAAATCGCCCAGATTCAACGGATATGGCAGATCCGTTTCTTCTTCAACGAATGTCGACATCCATTTTTATACTCACATCTGTTACCTTCAACCACCACCACTAGACGAAGCTTTCTCAACAAACAAAAATTAAAGGGAGAAGAAGATTGAGCGAAAGCAACAGCAATGGCATCAATGGCAGGGGGTCAGCAAAGACTATTGGTTCAATATGGGTAGGGTGGTTTAGGTCAATATTTTGTTCTGATGTTTTGTTTGAACCCCAACTCACTCTTTTAAATGAAAAAACATTTGGGCTGAGTACCACTGGGAAAATAGGAAAAGAAAGAAGATCAAGGTTTCACTCTCTCGGGTTGGATCAAACAAACAAAAGTCTTCTTCTCACTGATGCTACTGGATGGTTTCATATGTGCGCCATTGCTACTCCTTCGTTTCGCATAGGTGCACTGCTGCTCTTTTGTTTCACGTGGGTGCTGCAGTGACACTCTTTGCAACTTCTTCCATGATTGAAGTGGAAGTAGTGGACCTTTAGAGAGGTGCATTGACAGTGGTAGGACCGTTAATGAAGTATTGGTTGTTGGGTAAAAAAATAAAAACAAAAATTAAATATTACTGAAGGGTAAAAAAAGGAGTAGTAAAGGAAGCAGGGCAGGGCATGATGGTGGAGGGAGTAACGTCCTTCCTTTTTTTTACCTTGTTCAGCCCAACATAGTTTTTTTTTACCTAAACTACGCATTTTATTTCCACACTTGTTTTTATTTTCAATCATTTATATTTTGGGCTATTAGCCCAGGCCCGTTTTCATTTTCTTACCTCCTCTACATTACTTTTACCTACCATTTTTCCTCTCCAGTTACAGATACCATGTGTGATTCTCTCTCCCCTAAGAAACTTTATTTCTTTTTTCTAGCACTCAAATGGTTTTATCGTCGAATCTTCACATTCAAGCTCAGAGCTCCATCACCATTCCATTATCCCTGTCATCTTCTTCTCCAAAATTCTTCCTCCCCACGCCCATGGTACTATCAAATACACTCAATGACTCCATCAAATCACACACACAGGGGAACTAGTTCACGTTTCTGCTTCACCCTCCATTATCACTCCATAAGCATTTTACCCAAGAAAAGAGGAGTCCCCACGCGTTCAGAAAAGAGAGGGGAGTAAAAGTGTCGGCGGTGCCTCAGGTAGCAACACCGGTGGTGGAGGAGAACGCGGCAGCAGCGGGGAGGCGTCAAAAGTTGCACGCCTTTTGGAAGACGAAGAAGGAGGTGCCACCAGCGACACCTCCGGTCACAGCGATGCAGCGCAGCGGTGGGGAACCAGCGGCGTAAACATATGGTTCACAATATGTTTAATGCTGAATCAATTGTGAGAACTAAAATAATGATATAAAAAAAACTTCATCCTTTAACAATGTATGGTTCATTTTTTAAATGGCTTGGAGTTGTTTTCTACCATTACAATTCAGAGCTATCTGATTTCCTATGGTGGAAAACAACTTCAAAAAATTTTAAATTTATACAGTGACGTCAAATATTGAGTACATTCGATGCAAAGGCTTGGAGGTCATATCGTTATCCAAAGAGATTTTTTACTTTATCTCTGAATGATGTTTGAACGTCGAATTTGGAAAATATTTGACGTTCACACTAGATGTGGACTGTGAAAATTAATTGTGTGCCTTTAACAAAGAACCAATATTACGTCGAATTGTAATGGACTTTGACATTTCAACTTCTTCAAGATACCAATGGTCGCTCCAATTTTGTATATTTCACTTTTTTTTTCTTTTAAAGATACCTCCAATTTTTTATATTTCACTTTTTTTCTTTTAAACTCTCACTCTAACGTTAAGGCTCATAGATCGACGTATTTGTCGTCTGCAAGGAGGTCATATCCGTATCCAAAGAGATCTTTTACTTTGTCTCGAATGATGTTTGAACGTCAAACTTTGGTAATATTCAACGTTTTTACTAGATTGTGGACTGTGAAAATTAATAGTATAATTACTCGATGTACTGCTTTTTTCATGATGAAATGATATTCCACTACGATTATGTGGAAGTGTGATGACATCGTTTCATCTATAAATATACACGTGCTTTTCTTATTAGTCCATTCGTCCTGTTTCCGCGTTGAACATATTAGGATTCATGTTTTTTATCTCTTAGCTCCTTCCCTTTCCTTAGATTTCGAAACATGTTTGTTCATGAAATTGCAATTTGCTCTGCTTGAATGTCAAAGTGCCTCATTCATGTCTTAGTTCATATGAAGGTGGCCTTTGATATTCATAAGAACAAAATGTTTTTTATAGTACAGAAATGATTAAGTTATCTTACTGAAAGAGAAGTGCCGAGGAAAAAGAAATATGATTCACAATATGTTTAATGCTGAAACAATTTCGAGAACTAAAATAATGATATAAAAAAAACTTCATCCTTTAACAATGTATGGTTCATTTTTTAAATGGCTTGGAGTTGTTTTCTTCCATTAAAATTCAGAGCTATCTGATTTCCTATGGTGGAAACAACTAAAATATTTTAAATTTATACAGTTGACGTCGAATATTGAGTACATTCGATGCAAAGGTGTGGAGATTGACGTCATTTTTTGAGATAATCGACGTCCTATACTTTAGAAGAAATTACGATATCTAAAATGAAGACCAAAGATGATGAAATACATTATAACGAAAAATAGGAAGTAAAAAAAAAATTAAAACAAGCAAAATAATGTAGAATGTTTTTGAAATTCATAAATGTTAACATTTTCTGATGGTTTTCCGTCATGTCTTCACGGATAACAAAGAAATGACTTCGTTTAGAGGAGAAATTGATGGAAAACCAAAGGAAAAAGTTAACATGAATTTGGGTGCGGAAGTTTTGTAGGATAGGTTTTCAAAGAGTCTACTTAAAATTCATAAGTGTTAACATTTTCCTATGTTTTAGCCCTTTGCCTTCATGGATAACAAAGAAATGTTTTCGTTTAGTGAAGGAAAAGAACTAAAACAAATGAAAAAAGTTAACATAAATTTGGTTAGGGGAGGTTATCAAATGGTTCAACTTGAAATGAAATCCAAATCTGTTAAGCTATTTATAATCCAATATTAAACGTCCAATGCAAGCGACGATTTGACGATATATTTGCAATAGTACGTCACAACCTTTGGCAGCGTTGACATGACGGGCATATGAGTGGTTGGCACCACTAATTGTGTTGGTTTAACATAGCACCAATATTACGTCGCATTCTACGTGTCTTTGACGTTTTCTTCTTCATCAAGAAGCCAAAGGTCGCCCCAAATTTTTTATATATTTTTTTTTCTTTTGAACCCGAACTTTAACGTCAAGACTTATAGTTCATCGATGTATTTTTCGTCAGCAAGCAGGTCATATCAGTAGCAAGAAGGTCATATCAGTATCCAAAGAGATCTTTTACTTTTTCTTTGAATGATATTTGAACATTGAATGTGGAAAATATTTGATGTTCATACTAGATGTGGGCTGTGAAAATTAATTGCGTGTCTTTACCAAAGCACCAATATTACGTCGAATTATAATGGACTTTGACGTTTCAACTTCATCAAGATACCAATGGTCGCTCCAATTTTTTATATTTCACTTTTTTTCTTTTAAACTCTAACTTTAACGTCAAGGTTGTTTCATCAACATACATATTACAATTACATGAAAAACACATATAACAAAAACCATCCCTAGTAACACCTTCAACCACTTTTCCAACATAAGAACCATTTTCTCTAAACAAGCTATTTTCAACTTTTCATCATCAGCTTCTTCCATCTTCATCACACTTTGTTCCATCATCATCAAACTTCCACATGCTTGTTCATTTCTTCCACTTCTACTCCTTTCTTCTTCATACAACACATTTCCTTCTTCTATTGCTTCTTCACTGCACCAGCGAAAGAAGTTGCAGCCAACAAAATCTTCGCCCCCACCCTGTTGAATGACAATAGGCACACTCCCTCGTCAAAAACCACAAAAATAAACACACATTTATGCTTATATTAAACTGACCTTGAAGTTAGGGCAACCCCAGATTTTTTTGCCCTTGTTTTTAGGGGTTCTCGCACTGCGTAAAATTGCAATGTGACCACAGAAGCAAGTGGGTTTTACACCCAACCTCCTAACACTGGCACTACTGTGTTGGAAGTCCGAACCCATACACTTGCAAGACGAAGATGAATGAGACATTTCCTCAGCTGCACAATGCACAAACATAAAACACTGGCTACCAACGGCAACAATATTATTATTCCAAGTGGATCACATTGAATTTATAATGCACAATGGCAATCGAGGGTTTAACCCAAACAAAAACATAATAACACAAAATATAGGGAAAATATGAAAATATAACCACGAAGAGTATATACTAAATTTTTAAACATTGTTCAAGCATAGAAAAATATACTAAAATATATTTAAATATTACATTAATTTCATAAAAATAAACTAATCTTCCTAATCTGAGTCAGATGTCTCCATAGACTCATCTTTTTTTGTGTCGTCTTCATCATCAGATTCACTTGCTGAAGTTTCAACTAAATTGTCTTCATCTAATTTGTTGTGAATCATGATCAAAGATTTTTGAATTATGGAAATTGTTGTTGAAAGCCTTCGAAATTGATCCACAACAAATCTTTCAAACTCAGTATGTGGAGTGAAGGTAGAAGGAGTATCGTCAACGTCCTTAAACACCCAGTCATCTTTTGTTTTCTTTAGGCCATTAAAGGTCAATGCCGCTTTTCCTATTTCATTTGATTTGGTGCATCCAATTTTTTTTCACCGGTAAGATCAACCTGATGATGCTTCAATATACTGCTAATAAAAACACCATACGGCAGATTATGTCCATGCCTACTAGAAATTTCAATCATGTGCTCACTCATAACAGCAACCCAGTTGGTTGGTATTCGTGTTTTTATGGCATGAACCAAAAATAAATCTTCAGCAGTTAGACGATCACATATATATCTTCCAGGTAGTATTACCCAAGTAAGTACAAAAGCACACAATTTTTCTTCCATTTTCAAACCATCAAGTAGATACGGCTTGTATACCTTTAGTCCTTTTGGATTTCTCAGAAATTCCTTATAAATCTTCTTCTTGTTGGTCCATTGGTTGAGTTCAGAATTTATTTCATGAGACCTGAAGCCTTGTGCTTTGAGACCAGTAAAAGATAGCCATATTTCATCATCAATTTTAATATCAACACCTTTGACCCGAGAGCATATAACACCATCGACAACCTTCAGATTGTGGTAGAACACTTCTACCAGGTCAGGATAGCAATCACCGGTCATTTCTACAAATTTTGCAAGACCAACATCTACAAGCCAATCTTGAAAAAGAAACCCTTGCTTTCTGAATAATTCCAGATCCAAGTACTTGTGATGGACCACCTGGAAGAGTTTTCTATAACATCCAAATTTGTATCGTGTTTCGTCATCACTTATCCACCCATTTGGACTAGCATTTCTTACAACCTGTGCAGCCTTCTTTCCATACCGTGAAGATGAAGAAGCCATTTGAGAATAGGATTTAGAGGTATAGGGAAAGGTTACAGTTTCAATATAAGTTCAGAAATATATTTAGTTTCAATATAACTTCAGCATAACACGTTCTATACCATTAGGACTCCACGTTCTATAGTTGAAATACTTGGAAGTTTAAATGAAAACGTCGAAGCCCCATAAAACTCGACGTTCATTGACGGTAAATATTTAAACCAGCGCGTCATTCTTTTATTCTTTTTTTTCTTTTAAAACACAAATATTACGGAAAATCTCAAAATAAAATATCAACTGTCTTCAAAATAATAAAAAGAAAATCAAACTAAATATTACTAGACCCAAAACTAATAAAATAAGATTTAAACAAAATTATTAATAAAACCCTAAAATTTAGGTTTATCTCAATATTATTGTGAGCCAAAAGCCAAAGAGTCACTCCCCTTTTAATTCTTTTTTCTTTTTTCTTTTAAACCACTAAGATTACGTCGAATTCTTCGGGGATTGACGTATTATTTTTCTGCTAGAAGCCAAAGAGTTTCTCCTTTTTAATTTCTTTTTCTTTTTAATCAAACAATTACTCAATTTTTAATCCAACAGTAAACGAAGAGTTGTAATACTTGGACGTTTCAATTTAAATACCACCAATAGTACGTTGTAATACTTCGACTTTTCAAAAGTAAAAGGCTAACTTCAATCTGCTGAACCGCATAGGATTGCTCATTTCATTGTAATGGAAGAATCAGTTCAAAGAGATAACAAAAGACAACGCACAGAAGATGACAAGTCTACAATTTTTCCAATCAAATCACTTCCCACAGACTTATTGGTTAATGTGGTTGCAAAGGTAAGTTCTGAATCTTGGATTGATCATTACAACATGAAAGTATGCTGTAGAGATTTTGTGAATGCCATAAAAGACAATTATATGTGGCAGCAAATTTCTTTAGAAAAGTTTTCGTTGATTCCATGGTCATGTAAAGAAGCAAGGGCATTTGATATTTTCATGAAAAGTTGTAAAGAGGGTGGAAATATTGAAGCTTTGTATAGAGAGGGATTAAGAGAAATAATTAGATATAAGGGAAATATTGAAAAAGGCATTAATGACTTCAAAATGGCTGCCAAAAAGGGTTATCTTGAAGCAAAATATGTATATGGTTTGATCTTATTATGTTCATACGATAGTGATTTAAGAAAAGCAGGGGTTGAGTATATGCAATTTTTGAGAAATGTCAACTGTGTTTTAAGGTGTAGAAATAAGTTAGTAACTTTGTTGGGTAATGTATGGAGAAAACCTCATGGAACACTGTTGCGCAATCCAACTCCTTTATGTTCCCATAGACAATGCAATGCTTAGAGAATGAAGAAGTTTATTTCTTGTGAAATAGTGGATACTAAAGATGATGATGATAATATTAAAAACTCGTGTGAAAATTGTAGGTGGGATGTTGAGTTAGACTTTTTTTATAATCTTTTATTCTATTCAATTTAGTAATCAAATTCTATTGTAGGTGGGATGTTTTGTAATCATCCCTTGAATATTAATGAAATTCTCCTTTGGCAAACATTAGTGAATGGTGATTGAATTGTTTAAAATGATTAAATCACTTTTATGAATCCAATTGTCCATTTTAATTTTACATCATTACATTGCATGCAGCAGCATATCATATATGTTTTTAAAACACCAATATTACGTCGAATGATAAAGCTAATCGACGTAATATTAAGATATGAATGTCCAAGAATGGGAAGTCGACGTATTATTTAATATTACGGCAAAGGTATCTCCTTTTTTTTTACTTTTATCTTTTTTTCTTTTTCCTTTTTAACCTGAAATAAAACGTCCATTTTGAAAATATTCGACGTCCTCTATTAATTCCTAGAAGGAGTTTATGAATTTTATGATTTGAAGTTGTAGCGTTTTGAAAGGTCTTGGAATTGTTACAAGTTAACACAACTGTTGTTACAAGAAATTTTATAAGTTGATGTCTACTTAAATAATTACTGTTGGGAAAGGGCTGATATGGGCTTCAATAATTAAAGGCAGTCTACTTAAATGATATACGGAAAAATGCAGTTTGCTACTAGAAACGAAGAGGTTGACGTCAATTTCTTTAGACTTCCAAAGTGTCTTTTTGTTATATTCTTTTTTCTTTTAATCAAACAAAAAAAATGAATTCCTTGTGCATATGACGTATTATTCGTTATTAGAAGGCAAAGGTCGCTCTTTTTTTTCTTTTTACTTTTTAAATTCCCATAGAACGTCTATTCTAGGGGGCATCGACGTGAAAGGCATTGGAGTAGTTGTGAGCATTAATTTTGTACTGCTACCACAGTGGTTGTTATGAGCATTAATATTGACTCTATAAATATAATGATAAACTCCACGCTCACTTCATCGTCTTCCTCCTCTCCTTTTTTCTACGTGGCATTGCATTTCCATGTGCGTTTTATCTCTTTTGAATCGTTTAAACTTACTTTTACTCCGATTAAATTAGTCTTTGATGGATTATCTTCCATTTGAACCGATTAAAATGAGTTTTCGTTGTGTTTTGGTGCAGTTTTGCTTGTGTCTTTTGGTAGCGTATTAGTACCTTCTCCCTTAAGTAGTTTCTTCATAAGAAAAGCTTACGTATTTTGCATCTCTAATGGTATTTCAACCAAAACCGAACCTGGGTCCTTGTCTAGTTCTCATGTCACTGTATTCTTTTTCATTGGCGATTTGCATGACGCTAGGCAATGACCCAGGTTCGGTTTTGGGTTGAAATGTCATTAGAGATGCAAAAGACGCAAGATTTTCTTATGAGGAAACTAGCAAAGGAAGAAGGTGGTACCAGGATATCGAAAAACACGAGCAAAACTACACTAAAACACAACTCAGTAGACGTCGAATGCATAGAAGAATTCGACGTTATATAGTTGTTTTGAAAAAAAAGACAAAATAATAAAAGAGGAACTAAATAATAAAACGTCGTAGCCAGTATAAAATGATGTTATATGTGTTGATTTAAAAGAAAAATAAAATAATAATTACTCACTGAAAGAGATAACAGAAAACACAGAGAAAAAAAATTAAAAGATGAAGTTCATAGGAGAAATTTTATGAATGGATGTCTACTTAAAATAATTACTGTTAACGTCAAAGCCAGTTTAAATTGACGTTTTATTGGTTATTTTAAAAGAAAAATAAAAGAATAACTACTAGCTGTAATATACAACGTCCATCTTTTGTTATTGTGACGTCATATTATTTAAAACAGAATTTTGTATTTATTTATTTTGTATTGAACGTCAATTGATTCCTTAACTGAAGTTATGTGATTACCTAGGTTTCGTACACCAAGGACAATAACGTCAGACCCCAAATTGTTCGACGTTCTACATTGGTATATACGTCGAAACCATAAAGTGGGCGACGTTCTGTCTGGTTTAAAAGAGAAAAGAAATAGAGAATAAAAAATGGATTCACTCTCTGTCATATAAAACATTGAATATTTAGCGTAGTGGACGTCAAATGGGGGTAGAGTGATGTTGTTGGAAGCAAACCACTATTTCTTTATTTTTTTTATTTTAAATTGAACATCAGTTGTTTTTCAAAATGATGTTAAGTGTTTCTAAGGTCATTGTTTTACGTCGTTCTGGATTTTGTTTGACGTTAGAACATTTTAGATTACGTCTATATGATCTTTGTTTGTCGTTAATAAATATTAGTCGGTGAATAGTTTCAGTAGAGGACGTGGAGTGATTGAATTTATTTACAGTAATGCCACCGGTCATTTTTAATCTTGCGAATTGGGCGGTTAGACGTTGACCGCGTGACGTTATAGCCCATTTTTTGCACCAATGGTTATAATTGATTCTTCTAGTAAGCATTATGAAAATTAAGCATTTCATTAATTATGTAAGTTTAAAACTCTAATGACTTTAACTATTATAACTTTAAATACAATTTCCAATACAACAAAAAATTTATCAGACAATCTTCTAAACATATAATTTTTTCTTCAATTGTTTGAGCACTTCTGATTACGGTTGAATTTATCGTTATCTATGATGCAAATTTGATATTAAATCAACTCTTTTTGACTTAGAAACTTGTTTGAACTCTTGTTTTTAGATAAATTTTGTGAATAAGTGAGTAGAGGTTATACTTGATGATTTAATCACTAAATTCCCTTTATTTTGTAGCTAATAATGTACTTGGAAGAATCTCCAACAATGGATAGAGCCTAACCAACCACAAGGAGCAAGCAGAGATGCAGAAAAAGAGAAAAAAATGCAGTGCAGAAAAGCCAGTCAAGGCCGAGCGCCCCTTTAGGGGTCCTGAGCGCTAAAAGTTGAACCGCACCATGCCTGGGCACCCTTCCTAGGGCGTTGAGTGCTAGTCTCCTATGTCGTAGAGTGTCTGCTTGCCCTTTTGGGGGCCCTTAGTGCCACTCCTCTTGCAAGGGCACCAGGTTGCCCTAAGTGGGGGCGTTGAGCGCCAACGACATGGGCTTGGACCTTGTTTTTTTATCTATTTAAGGACTTGCTCGCCCTAGGGTTTGTATCTTTTGATGGCTTGAGCACAAAAACACATGTTCGCCCCTTTGGAGGCAGATTTGGGGATGTGGGAGCTCTCCTCTTCAGTTTCTAGGGTTTTTCTATCTCTTTCATTTCATTGTACACCTAGTTTCTTCATGACGATGGAGAACTAATCTCATTTGTTATTGGAGAAGATGTAACCTCTAAACTCTCATGTATTTGAATTGGTTCTGAATTATTATATGTTTCTTTCATTATTTGTTAGGGATTTTCTCTTATGCTCAATGTTTATTATATTTGGCTTTCTTTGTTATTGGGAAATACCTAGAAACCAGGATCTGGAGAATTTCTCCCAAAAGAAATATTGCCCAGGGATGGGGATAAGAGATTTGGTTGTCTTAAGATCCTGTTCGTAATGCAGAATTAATTATTAGGGATGCAAGGGATTGTGGTCTAATAATTAAGGATAAACTTTCTTCGCCGAGGGATCGGGTTTTAAGTAATTTAGAGAGTGACATTGATAATTGAATGAAGAAGATGAATTCTTATATGCATGAAAGTAATTAGGTGAAATCTAAACCCTAACAACATAATCATCTCATATTATCTTCATCCATTCATATTTGTGATTAAGCCTCAATTGATCAATTTGCATTCATATTTACTTTTGTTACATTTGCATTTAAAAACCAACAAAATGTTCTTTTCAGTCTTAATTAGTTGAGCAATTACACAACTGTTTAGTGTCGTGAGTCTTCTGGGATACGATACTTGGTCTTACCATTTTATATTACTTGATATGATTCGATACACTTGCCAACATCTTAACAACTTCACCATCAAAATCCTTTTAGCTTTGCACCAGCTTATTGGTAACAAAGAAAAGAGAAGGTGAAGAAAAGGTAATCTTGAAGGTGACGGAAAACACTAGAGGGGGGGGGGGAGGGGGAGTTAAATAGTGTTTTAATGATTTTTCGCAACTTGCAACCTGATCATGATGTACGTATCACTTTGTGAGTTGTTAGCCCTTGGTTGTTAAACGATATCCTGAAACATCATTTACATGGCCAACTCAATGTGTCCTACGTTTATGCATGTAAGACAATGTCTGTAGACAGAGTGAGGAATATAATGAAGGTCATAGTGTAGAAACTTTAGTTACACTACATCGTTTATCAATAGACTAAAACACATACAATGTTTTATAATGGTTCACCTATTAAGGCTACGTCCAGCTGTCCTCTAAATTAATTTAGAGAGTTCCATTAGATATTCAATGAAGTACATTTGAGTTTAACTTACTCCTGATTGCATAGTATTATTCACCGCTCCTAGTATCCCTAGACGTTCTTGTAAGAAAAGAAAGGCCTTATATCTCAAGCCAAGAGGGGGACGTTAAATTGGATTAACCCTTTTAAGTGATGTTTTCAAAATCTTTATAAGTTCTTTGGCTTTCTTGAAATTTGTAGAAAAGGATTGGCCAAGTTTCTTGAAACATACTTAAGCAAATATTGAAAACTTTTTCATTTCAAACACCTCACTGCACTCAGTAAACATACGCAGGCATAACCACAAGTTTAAATCGATTATACCCATAATCTAATCGATTAAGACTTGTTATTTTGCCATAGTTGAACATATATTGATATCTGATGAAATTAATAGATTATATAAACAATGTAAACGTTTTATTTCACACAATGAATATATTCCACAGACAGTTCAAGAACATGCATGAATATAATCAATCAACATTTTGCCAATTGGATGTGTAAGAAACATATAAAACATTTCAGTTATCATCATCATAAACACAATCTAAGATATGGGTTCAGCTACATGGTTCCCCCTAAAAACAAAATCAATAAACAGAAAGTAATGAATCAACAAGAGAGAAAGGGTATAGAAAGATCAACATAAACAATCTATACTAGTTTGGCTATCACAAGCCTACATCCAGTCCTCCTTCAACAACATTACTTGAAGGGAACCCACTATAATTGATTGAGTATACAGAAATACAGAGACAACCCTCGTAATACACTTCTCTCACCACTCAAAATCAATATAGCAATACAAGATATGAACAACCTCATTCTCTTACAAACCAAGAACAATCACAACCCTTAACCCCCTGTCAAACCCGCACAGTTATACAATCACAAATTGTTTATGAAGAACCTGATCTCTAAGATACATTCCTCTAGTGCAGATTGAATCAGAACCACTTTAGCACAAGTCTAGAACGAATCTTGATGGGTAATCAACTAATGCAATGTAGATTCTTCAAGGACGCTTCTTGAAAGAACCTATAATCAAAACTCAATGACAATGTTAGTATTTGAAAATGATAACGTTTTTGAAATAGGTTTCAAGTCACATATATATAGGATTTTCAAATCCTGTCGCATTATAATCGATTATGATATTTATGAAATATGTTATAATCAATTAGGTGTATGCAATACTACGTAATCAGATATCAGCTAATAGCATAAATCTATTCCACTCGTATTTAAACATGCATAAACATTTTCTTTGATATCATGTGATGCCAGTAGAATGCTAAAATTCAGAGTTCAAAAGTAAAACATCTAAGATTATGTGAAATATTAACTCCAAAATATTTAATGATGGTGAACATGGAATCAATACCACTAGTATCAGACCAATATACTAAAAGAAAGCAATTTGATGACTTGCTGAGGTGATAATAACTCAATTAGAGTTTTGCATCACCTTGAGTCTAGTCCTTTTCCATTCTTCTCAATCTCTTGCAAAACAATTTAAGGGTTTGGATGTGATACCCATTTGAATTTGGGTCCTTTCATCTTAGGAGGTTTCAATGGTTGCTTAGAAATCCCTTTAAACTTTCCTTTAGGAACCCCAAAATGTTTGTAATAACATGAATTTAATGCATGGACTAATTGGTTGCAAAAAAAATAGACAATTGAAGAGGGTTTTCTTATGTCAATAAACCTTTTGGTTCTTAGCATAGCCTATTCCTTCTCTATTCAACACACTCCTTTGTGATGCAAATAAGGCTTCAAGATTTGAACTACCTAGTGTGAATTTTGATAGAGTGTTCATAAGGTATTTAATTATTTCCAACTGTCTTGGACAGTTTTCACACTCTTGATCACATTTCTTGTTCACATGAATAGTGCTTTTAGAGATATTCTCTAGAGATTCTAGTTTTGATTTTAGACTTTCATTTTCATTACCTAGAACCTCTATTCTATTTTCCACCCTCTGGTTTCCACTTTTAAACTTATTGTTTAAGTGTTGGAGTTTCATAGCTTCCTCATACAATTCTTGAAAAACATTAAGTAGTTGATAGTACCTATTTTTGATGCTTTCACATTCAAAACTACTCACACTACTTTCAGATGATGTACATCTTGCCATCAAGTCGAAATTTGTTTCCTCTTGCTCTCCTTCTTTTTCTTCACTACCATAATCTCCATTATCTTCTTCCTCAATCTCACCATCTACTGCTACTTTTTCATCACCCAGATTTTGATTCCCCATTAGCTTCTAGAGTGCATCAATCTCTTGATCTACTTTGTCAAGCTTGAAGGTGTAGGTGGAATGATGGTTAACCAATGTTTGCATTTGCTTGACCATATATCTTTCAAAGTCAGTCTTTGGTCTATAGGGAGGTGTTGCAGTAGATATTTCTACATTTACTAGGTCAGCATCTTCTCCTTTAGTGGGTTGGTGTTCATCTATGCCTTCATGTGTTGCATTTCCAGCCATGTGTCTAGAGCACCTGTTGTTTAGATACCAGATGGATTCTTTTCCACATTTATCTTCACTATTTTCAGCTTATGCAGATCTGACCATTATGCTTAAATTTGTTTGCTGTTCAGGATGCTTGCTGAGTTCACTTCTATCCTCATTTCCTTCTTCCAGTTCTTGCTTTCTAGAGTGTTCTTTGTCCCCTGCAAAATTCAAGTTAGCTTTTCTTTTGTATATCAGAAATTTAGAAAACCTACTTGCCATTAGATCTGTCTCTTCATTCTCTAAGCTTTCTGCAAATTCCGTAGTAGTTTCAGTTGCATACTTCAAGGTGTTGGTGTATCCTTTATCTTCTTGATTTAGCCTTCTTGATATAGAGAAGTCTTTGACTTTGACCTTCTCAATTCTTGTCTTGATTGGTTCATGAGGATTGTTAGTCACAACATCTCATACACCTTTGCCTATTGAATTCAAGAAACCATAGTTTTCATCATCAATTACACCTTTACTCATAGTCTGAGATATTTTGGCCATCAAGACCAATTTAATTAATTAAGCTGTGAACACAGTCAATTAAAATTTGAGAAATTATCAATTTCCCAACTCTCATACCAATTGTAAGAAAGGAAAGGCCTTATATCTCAAGCTAAGAGGGGGGTGAATTGGATTAACCCTTTTAAGTGATCTTTTCGAAATCTTTATAAGTTATTTGGCTTTCTTGAAATCAATAAAAAAAAGTAATGAATCAACAAGAGAGAAAGGGTAGAGAAAGGGTAGAGAAAGATCAATACAAATAATCTATATTGGTTCGGCTATCACAAACCTACATTCAGTCCTCCTTCAACAACCTTATTTGAAGGGAATCCACTATAATTGATTGAGTATACAGAAATACAGAGACAACCCATTCAATGCACTCCTCTCACCACTCAAAATCAATATAGCAATACAAGAGATGAACAACCTCACTCTCTTACAAACCAAGAAAAATCACAGCCCTTAACCCCCTGGAAAACCCGCACAAGTATCCAATCACAGATTGTTATGAAGAACCTGACGTCTAAGATACACTTCTCTAATGCAGATTGAATCAGAACCACTTTAGCATAGGTCTTGAACGAATCTTGATGGATAATCAACCAATGAATGTAGATTCTCCAAGAATGCTTCTTGAAAGCACATGTAATCAAATCTTGTTGCATTATAATCGATTAGAATATTGATGTAATTTGTTAAGCTTTTGTTTCGGTTTTAACAAATTATCTTATGCATATAATTGATTATCTAAACACTTAAGCATATTCTTGATTCAATTGATAGTTATAATAGATTAAGTTATAAATGCAATGGATTAAACTATGTTAACTGATTTAATCGATTAGGAAACTTATGTAATCGATTATTCTAACACTTAAGGATATTGTTTATCCAATTTCTATCCCTAACAAATTAACTCACTTATGTAACCTTGTATAATCGAATACTATAAAGCAGTTTGCCCCTATTAAGCTTACTAAGTGATCAGGTTAAATTCAACAGATTATATACCATGTTTAATTGATTATTTCAACCAGAAATGAGATTATCAATCTGTTTTACACATGATTCAGTCATCAATAATGGATTCGCATATCAAGCATAAGCATGATCAATATAAAACATTTGTTATGCCATTTGTTGTGCAAGAAACCATTAAACCTTTCTTTTGTTCATCATAAAAACAAAGATATAAAGAGTTAGGTTTAGCTCCCCCTATCAGCAGTTCTCAGTACCATTGAGAAACATCGTCTAGTTTAGTTTCCCTCACTTCTGTTTGTGTAGTATTATTCACCACTCTTGATATCCCTGATTAACGAATAACCTCCAGTTACCCTAGATTAGTTGAGTATTCGCACCACTCCTGGTACTCAGCTTCCCTGTCGAGATTTCCTTGAGTATTAGCATCACTCCTTGTACTCAGCAACCCTTCCGATATTTCCTTGAGTATTAGCACCACTCATGGTATGCAACAACCCTGTTGATATTTCCTTGAATATTAGCATCACTCCTGGTATTCCTAGGTAACCTGGTATCCATGATACCACCTAATTGAGTTTCACTCACTCCTGGTACTAGACAATCTCGATTATATTTCCTTAACCCTTCAAAGTTAAGTTATAAGTGTTTTATTCTCTCCAGAATTGCAATCATAGATTGCTTACAAATCGTTCAGACCACAACTCACACATAAAGGATATGTTATAATACAAAGTAGTTTAAACACTCACATGTGTTTCTCTCATCTTTCTTTTTCTCTCATCTTACATAAGTAAGCATTTAATACAATGAAATACTAGAGGGATGCTTTACTTCTCTCTTTCTCTCTTTCTCCCTTGTTACAAGCACAAGTAAGATATTACAATAAAGCTTGAGAAATCTTTGTCTTTATTTCACTCTTTCACTATCTTCTCTTCCCTTGTTACAAGCACAAGTAAGATATTACAAACAGAATTGAAAACACATGCACAAAATAGATAGAAATGAAATTTGACATCAAATTGAGAATTGGAAACGTAAAAGCAAGAACTAGAAACATAAAAGCAAGAACTGGAAATGTAAAAGCAATGACGAAAATCAAATTGCAATTGAAAACGAAATGATTCAATACAATAAAGGAGGGAGGGACTGAAAATTCAAAAATGGAGAAGAGGAGGAGGAGTGAAATCTGATTTTGGGGTTTTAAAAGCCCCTTTTACAATTTTCCCTTCATATGGGCTTTTCCTAAAATGACCCAAAAATAGGCCCAAAACTCAAATCTGGTCCAAAATTAAAAGAACTAAAATTACAAACGAAATTAAATGAGAATAATTAGACTCAGATAATCTAAATTGTCCTGCAATTAATAATGAGAATAATTAGACTCAGATAATCCAAATTAATTAAAAATATGAATTATTGATCAAATTAAGCCTAATTAGCAAAACTGAGAAAATAAAGGAGAATTAAGCACAATTGACTAATTAAATTCGCTGCGAAAAGCTAAGTGAATAGTATAAAATAATTATTCATCAGTGGTGGTAACATGGTTTATATGGATAAGAGTTTGGATTAACAACGTGTTTTGTGTTGTGAAATAGATTGAGGTTATGAGCTTATACATTATTTGATAATTGTATTATTATATGTGTGTTTGATGTTGATGTTGTTAGCTCACCCTTGCATTTGTGGTGATGGTTTTCACTTGCAATTATCGTATTTATACGAGAGGAGATGGTGTTACAAAGGATATTGTTGATGATGTTAATGTGGTATCGATCATGAGGTTAGTGGGGAATTAATTTTGGGGTTTTCAAATGTTATTTATTTTATATAAATTATGTTGAGGAGTTTTAGTACGATATTTTATGTTTTATTGAGATTGTGTATTATTTCAGCGAGTTTTAGTACAATATTTTATGTTTTATTGAGATTGTGTACGATATTTTATGTTTTATTGAGATTGTGTATGATGAAATAAAAAGGTTTTTAAATTTTTCACTATAATTGTGATGGTATTAGAGTTGTATTTATTTTAATCAAATAGTGTTGGTTTACTTACATATGGCATCCTAAATCGGGGTGTTATAATTATCCTGGTTAAAATAAAAAATGGTAAGGTTCTTAGAATAATCAATTATCTGTTGAGATAATCGATTATCCTAGAAAAACAACTTTTGAAAAGGCTCGCAGATAATCGATTATCACTTGGGATAATCGATTATCTTAGGAAAAATAACTTTCAAAATGGTTCGCAAATAATCGATTATCACTTGAGATAATCGATTATCAGTGGCAGTTGCTAAAAGACTTTTTATCTTATGACCAAATTTTGAATTGAGCCTATAAATACCTGACTTTTGAGCACTTTCATACTTAATCTTTTCAAAGAATTCAAGTTCTTTTACTTAGAACTTTATGTGCTTTAAGTGTGAGTTTGTGAATCTTGTGTTGGTAGGAGGAAGTGCTTTCATTAGTGTGTCTAAGTGAGAGCATATCTATTGTTGCAAGGTCAAGTTGTTCATCTTGTGTGTCAAAAGGATGTGTTAGTCATCTCTTGTGTGTCAAGATAGGTGAACTTTAATCCTCTACTTTATTTTATTAGTGTAAGTTTTGGTTACTTATTAGTTATTTGTTAATCAATATTTTAGAGAGATTAACAACCTAATGTAGGATATTTTGATCTGAACCAATATAAAATCACTTGTGTAAGCTTCTCTTTCCCTACACTCTATTATTTACTTGTTATTATCTGAAGTAATTATTTGTATTGTTAAGTTACTTTTTAAAAAGGGAAGATTTTATAAAAAAAAGAACTGTTTTTATTAAGAAAATTAATTTACTCTCCTCTTGGTTATTATCTGCCATAAACATTCCGCTATGTCTTTCTATAAAGAGTAACACCAACGACGACGCTATGGCTCGAGAGTGACAAACAATAGTGGTTGTTGAGAGTTGTGTGACGACAATGTATGACAAGTTTTGTTTTAAAGAGGAAGAAGAGAGATGTCCATGTGTAGAGGAAGAAGATGATGTTGGTCACCGTACAATGTTGTTGATCGTTATGAAGGGAGATGATACTCACACTACTCACACATGAAATCAAGAGCTCCATGTTTTAAAAAAAAAAAATCACTAAAAAAACTAAACACATAACTACCACGTGTCACGTATATGCAATGCAAATATCTACAAGAAACATTATTTGTCATATAGAATAAAATTTAATGTCATTAAAAGAGAAAGACTAAATTCATTCCTTTAATTAGTGAGGAGACCAAGCATAATAATTTTTTTTAATATAGACTAATTACAATTTTTGTTGTTATAATTTAAGGAAAAAAAAGCATATTTAACTTTAGAAAAACAAAGGAATTTAATTTGAGAAAATCGTAAGAAATTTATTTTAAAAGGTAAATTTCTAAATGAAATTCTGCCATCAATAATTAAATGTACAAGTTCCAAATTCATATCTATTTTTTAATCAATTAATAATTCTTCAGAACTTATTATTATTTTATATAAAAATATATTTTTATCAGTTAAATAGTAATATTTTATATTTAATATTTTAGTAAGTATATATTGTTCAATTGTTTCTGGTATTTATTTTATATTTGATCATTTAAAAAAGTATTATTTGATTAAACAGTTTAGTTAAATAGTTATTAATTAATCTTTGTTCTTGAGATATATAGTTATTGAATAAGTTATTTCAGAAAAGAGGAAAATGGACAATAATTATTAAATGTTGTTATAATAGTTAATGTCAAAACATATATAATGAATTTTTATAAAGTTATGGAATTTTAAAGAGATTGTGTAATTTCTCCTTCACATATTTTTTACTTTTCTCATTCAATTATGTAACAAAATGATGGTTATTTGTAATTTTAGATTTTACGAATAAATTTTTTAAACAAAAATAAAAAACTTGGTTATGAGTATTTAATATAAAATGTTATATATTCAAAGTATTTAATAAAAAATTTAAACAATAGTTAGAAAAACAAACAGAATGTTAAGAAATGAAGAGATAATATAACATGTTTCTCAAAACAAAATTATAAATTGTGGGCACTACATTTGCGAGTGGGGACAGAGTGTGACAGAGACCCTACCATGCGAGATAACAACGTCTACAGACAAAAGCCACATAAATATTATATTAATAAGCATAAATTTTAAGAGAGAGAAAGAGAGTGAGAGAGCACTTTACCACTTTTATATGTTGCACGCATCCATCCACAGCAGAAAACACAAGGAGGACAAGGGTACTCCACAGACAAGAGAAAGAAAGAAAACCCCATTTAAAGCTTTTTTCTTTTTGTACTGTGCACATCACAAGAAGAACAAAGATGGGTTTTTGAACCATCACATAAAAGAGAGAGAAACAAAAAAGAAATAGGGATATTGGAGAAAAACAAGAGGAAGCTGTGCAAGTGAAAGAAGATGGAGGAGGAGAATGAATGAGGTGAGGTGAGTTTGTTATTGTTATAGTTGTTTGTTGTTTGTTGTTTGTTGTTTGTTGTTGCTGAAATGGGTTTGTCGAACTAAACTCCATGTATTTGACAACTAGGGTGTTAAAGCTCAGATCTTTGTCTTTTGTTCTCACCACAAATTTCCTACTTGGTATTTTGAGGTCATCAATTTGTGCACCGAGACCTTGACTGAAACCCAATTTCGTGGTTTTTGTGTGGGTGGAGTTTACTCTTCTACCAACTTGCTGGGGTTGATTTAGATGAAGGCCGTGCCCCTACCCTTTCAGGAATTTAGAGGGAACGGGGTGTTAGATTTTGCTTCTGGTGCTGTTGCTGTTTCAGATTCGCTGTTACTCCCACAGCAAGAGCAATTTCTGCAAAGGTGGAATCCCCACAGGGAAAACTATTGCTATGTGGGCACTGAGCCCACTTCTGGTTTGGACCTCAAAAGGAAAACAAGCCCTCCTACATCCTCCTCTACACTGTCTTCCTCACGCGGCAGCAGCGGCTGCGGTGGAGGTTGCGGCTCTACCGATAGCACCACCGGCGCTGGAGCAGCGAAGGTCTCGACTGAGAAGGAGAACAACCCACCTCAAGCAGGGTTAGAGGTTGGACAGGGAAGATGTGGGCTGGGAATGGAGGATTGGGAGAGTGTGTTGTCTGAGTCATCTGGTCAAGATAATTCCATTTTGAAATTAATTATGGGGGACATTGAGGACCCATCTGTGGGATTGACCAAGCTTTTGCAGGGTGGAAGCGCCTCTCAGGATGTTGAATTCAATGGGGTTGGAGTGGGTTTTAGTTTGGTGGATCAAAGTTCTGTGCTTGATCCCATTCCCAGTGTCAACTTTGTGAGCAGCATTGATCCTTCTGGTCCTGGGAATTGTTCCGATTTCCCTTTTAATTCCCATAGTAATGTTCACTCCAATATTTCCAGGGTTGGTTCTGGTGTGAATCCGCCTAACCATGGGTTCCCTGATTCAGCTAGCAATCTCTCACCAGTTTCACTCTCTCAGGGTGTTTTTCAGCCACAACAACAGCATCCAGCAATAGAGCCTCTGGATGAGAAGCTGCAAGTTCTCCATCCCCAGTTTATTTTGAACCAAAATCAAACTCAGTTTATGACAAACCCAGGTTCCGTTTTGCCTTTGAATTATGCTCAGTTGCAAGAACATCATCAGCTTCTCCCACAGCCTCCCGCAAAACGCCTGAATTGTGGCCCAAATTATCAGGTTCCTAAGGCACCCTTTTTGGACTCTGGCCAAGAGCTGTTACTACGGAGGCAGCAACAGCAGCTTCAACTGCTTCCTCACCATCTGCTGCAGAGGTCATCCATGCTGGTGGCCCCAAAGCAGAAAATGGCGAGCCCCAGCGGTGAAGATTTGGCAACCCACCAGCTTCAACAGGCTATAACTGAACAGCTTTTCAAGGCTGCAGAGCTGATCGATGCCGGTAATCTGGAACTCGCGCACGGGATATTGGCGCGGCTCAATCACCAACTTTCCCCCTTTGGGAGGCCTTTTCAGAGGGCTGCTTTTTATTTCAAAGAGGCCTTGCAATTAGGACTTCATTCAAATGCCAACAACAGTTCTATGACCTTCTCACCCACAGGCCTTCTGCTCAAAATTGGTGCTTACAAATCATTCTCAGAAATCTCACCAGTTCTGCAGTTCGCCAATTTCACTTGTAATCAAGCACTGCTTGAAGCTGTGGAAGGGTTTGATCGCATTCACATAATTGATTTTGATATTGGGTTTGGTGGACAGTGGTCTTCTTTCATGCAAGAGTTAGCACTGAGAAACGGAGGTGCTCCTGAACTCAGGATCACAGCATTTGTGTCACCCTCCAACCATGATGAAATTGAGCTCAGTTTCACTCATGAGAATTTGAAGCAATATGCTGGCGAGATAAACATGTCCTTTGAGCTTGAGATTTTGAGCTTTGAATCTTTAAATTCTGCTTCATGGCCCCAGCCACTTCGAGATTGCGAAGCTGTGGTGGTTAACATGCCTATTGGCTCATTCTCAAGCTACCCATCATATCTTCCTTTGGCCCTTCGCTTTGTGAAGCAGCTCATGCCAAAAGTTGTGGTTACATTGGATAGAAGTTGCGATCGAACTGATGCACCATTTCCTCAGCATCTGAATTTTGCACTTCAATCTTATTCAGGGCTGCTTGAATCACTTGATGCTGTTAATGTTCACCCAGATGTCCTTCAGATGATTGAGAAATATTATCTTCAACCCGCAATGGAGAAGCTTGTTTTGGGTCGACATGGTTTTCAGGAAAGAACACTTTCATGGAAAAACCTTCTCTTGTCATCTGGGTTTTCACCATTGACCTTCAGTAACTTTACAGAATCTCAAGCAGAGTGTTTGGTGCAGAGGACTCCAGGTAAGGGATTTCATGTTGAGAAAAGACAGTCTTCCCTGGTTCTTTGCTGGCAAAGGAAGGATCTCATCTCAGTTTCAACCTGGAGATGTTGACGAGAGGCACTTTGCACCTTTGAACTGCCAATTAATTTTTAAATTCAAAGGTGCTTCACGACTTACTGCTTTTTATGATCTTTCTTGCTTCAATTTGCCTTGGCCATGGTTCCATGCTAATGAACTGTTTTTAGGATTTATTTTTCAGTAAAGCAAGTGAACATATTAATTAGCAACTGAATGCCAATTTATGATTTCTGATATTTAGTGTATTTCTATAACTATGGGCATTTTATTTCTGCATTTTGCCCCATTTTCATTGCTTAAAGTGATGGACTTTTCTTGTATGCTTGACAAGTAACACTAATTATCCTGTAAAGTTGAGGCTTTGTTTGATCCTGATAAAGTCTCTCTTTCTCTCTATTGCAATGCTACTAGCTCAATTTGCTCTGTGAAACTACTCATGTAGTTGAAGATAGCTCATGAACTGCACCCTATTTTATTCAGTGTGAATTCTTCAGTTAGTTTGGTAGTTTGCAAAATTTCCATTTGATACATACCTTTCCCCTGGAAGAATTCATATTAGGCCAAATTTTTATGAATACTTATTGTGGTTGTTGAGAACTTATCTGAGCAGTTGTTGCTGTACCATTCATCACAACTTAGTTATTAACTAATCTGCACAATTATGCTTCAAGTCTCAGTTTAAAGTTGACCAATAATTTCTTTGGACTCAGACCCTCATTTGTGTATCATAACCTACTCTGATATTAGTGGTTCCATTCTACATTTCATAGCATTGACACTTTTTTCCATTTGCACTTACATCCTTACCCTTATGCCTAGTTTCCAGCCAGCTACTTCAATCTAATGCCGTAATTTGTTTATTATTACTTAGTAAATCAACCCAAAGAAGTCATAGTTAATTGCCATTTGTCACGGCTGATCTCAGGAGATTGAAAATAACTCTAGATACTAGGGTAGTGCATGTTTGCGGCAATACTTTTGGATCATCTTTTCTCTCATATCACGATGGAAAGAGTGAGGATCCCAAATCTATGCTAAAATCTAATTGAAAAATGAATCTGATCTAAAATTCTGTAACTGCTGGAGTTTTGGATTCCTCGTTATTTTTACTTCACTTTTCCCCTTATGATTCGTTTGCTCTCATGAATATTACCAAGGATAGCCTGAAATTTTTTTGTAGGATCCTGTCACCTAAATTCTCTCAAACACATGTATCTATAGGGTATAACTAATCTTCATTTTATAATTCTCCTATGGTCAATCATAATGGGTTAAGTAAGTCGCAGGATTCATTAATCTTTTATTACCATTATTAGCATTATGATTATTATAATTATTAATATTATTATAATACGTAGGTCGCTGAATATTTAAGACATTGTGTATCATTTTATTTGGGCATGCCAACGCTTGTATTATGAATTTATAATAATACTTTGAACTAGAAGTTGTTCGACTAATTGTATTTTAATGAATCCCCTAATGAAATCACATGGGTCTAGTGTGACTGGACCCCACTTGAAATTAGTTTAAACTCTTCATATAACTATGCTTTCAGCAAACACAATCATAATATTTAATGATTGAGGCCATGTTGTTGCATGAGAGAGATGTTTGGCTTCTCATTGTGATTATAATTATTCTTGTCTTTAGTTTGTTTTGAAAAAAAAAAGAAAAAAGAATGGCAAACACGTCATTTTCCTGGACAATAAGGTACTTTGCTAGCCCAGAACAGATTTGCAAAATGCATTTTTTAATACTATCATTAATTTTGAGTACTGTGATATAACCGAAGATGGTATTTGTTATGCGGCATTACTTGTTTTTCTTAAGCAGGTTGCAAATATTTTAACTAGGGTTCACAAATGAAAGATGAATACTGATTTTGTTAGCTATGCATGCGAGTGGTCCTTCTGAGAGGGCAGCACTGTCTGTCCCACATAACATATATAAATAAAAGAAAATGGAGAGGACCACCCTTCAATCTTGGGCAAGTCATCACTATAATAATTAAAAAGGGGGAATGGTGGTGGTGGGTTCCTTTATCAATTTGTTTCTTTCTTTTTTATTTTTTTATTTTTTTAAGTAAAAGAAACATGGTGGATAATTAGAAGAGTGGTACATGAATAAAAAGAAATATGGATAATGACATGAAAGGGGAATAAAAGAAGAGATGGCAATAGGGAAGAGTGATTGAAGGATTCGTTACATAAATCTTAGAAAGAAAAATAAATATTATGCACATTTTTTTAGTTCTTTTTTTCTTTATAACAGATATTGAAGTAGATTCAATAAAAAAAAAAAGGTTAAACTTTTATTTTAATTTTAAATTTGCTTAAGCGTTCAAGAGAACAAAAGTTTGCTTATGATATCTTGAATTTTAAAGCTTCTATTTAGTTTGTTAAAAATTTGGTTTTGCGTTATGGTGTCAACGTTGACTACGTCACATTTTTTGGTAGTTTCTTACGACATATCATCAAGTTGAAAAAATGAGTATGATAAATGCATGAATTGACTAATTTAATTCGGTATGTGCGTTTAAGTGATTAAAGTGAAAATTTTAAATTTAAGAAATTAAATTATAAAAAAAAAATAGAGTGGGACACAACTTTTTAATTCAACAACAGTAACAGAAATAATTAAATGTCATAATAAATTAATGTTGTCACTTGATATACTCTTAATTTTACGTCACGACCAAGAAATATCACGTCTTAAGACAAATTTGCGAAAAAAAATTTTAATCTATTTTTATTTGTATTTAGATATAATTGTTATTATTTTATGATATTTTAGTAATTTCATTTATATTATTTTTTTATTTATTTTATTTTTTTTATTGTTAAGATAAGATCGTTTAGAAAAATTAGATCGTCTAGCAATCCAATTTTAAAGTTTAATAATAAGCAGTGAACAAAATATCTTTTTAGAAAGTCAAATGCCTACTGTCTTGTGTCTAAATATAATGTTATAAGCTAAAGTGTCTTAAGAATATGGTCTAATAAAAAGCACGCTAAAATTCACATCTAAAACAATTTTTCATAAGAATCTAATGCTTTATATAGTCTATTGGCAATATGTTATACATCGTCTAACATTTCTTGAATGTTATACTTGAACAATGCATTAATTATTGACAAGACATGTTATAAGATGTTTTAAACAAGCAATATAAATTAACGTCTATATATGCTCAAAACATTTAATACCATTTAATACATGTACTGTAAAGTGTTATTTTGCTTGTATACTTTGTCCTTATTATCTGTGAACAAAATGAATACAAAAAGGACTAATCAGAATATTTGCACATGTTGGATAAAGACGTTGAGAAGAAGTGAAGAACATTATGGGAATGTTTCTATTGAAGACTTCTTCTTTAACAAGTCGACCAAGCTACTCTTCAATATAAAGTCTGATAAAGCACTATACCTTTACAAAAAAGATTAAAGTTTGTCCTCCCTACTAAAGACTACATACTCTCCTGAAATCAACTTAGCATCCAACAATCATTTCTCAATAGAGCCTATATAAATAAGATCAATTAAAGAGAAGATGTTGTTGCTGTAAGAAATGTAGAAGAGAGAAGAAGGGAAAAAGGAAGAGAGAGAAGTAAATAAAAGAGTATGTTTAAGAATGATCATTAAGACACCAACTCTACTTTACCTCAATATACTTATTGTCTGAAGCTCTTCAAACCAAGAAATATGATGAAGATCTGAAAGAGTAAATGGAATCATGCTCTAGCAGAAGAGAATGAGAAGAATGATGAGAAAGAATGAAGAAAAGAGTCATTATCACATATCTATCTTGCTACTCCATCTTGAAGCCTATAACGACTAAAGCTTTTAGAGAAGAAGAGAGATAAAAAGAAAAGAAAGACTTTTTGAATATTTACTCTAAAGGTTGTCTCTGTGCTTATAGCGTCTAACGGAAATGCAAAAAGAAGAGAAAAGAGAAAACTAGAGATTCAATAAAAATCAAGTCTTTTGCTTTAAGCCTATATTGTCTTACGTCTTCAACTAGAAAGAAAGAGAGAGAAATTACAAGAATTTAGGAATATTTTGTATTGATTAACCATCCCCTTTAAAAGAGGTATTTCCATCTTGTAATCATACACTTGTATACTAGGAATGGGTAAATTGGACTAGACATTTTGTCTAAGGGAACCAGGAGTTGTGTAAGAATACTTGCAACCAAGAGTGGGTAAACTCGATTTAGACGAGTTGTCAAGGGATAGATCTTGGAGAGGTTAAACTCGGACTAGTCGTGTTGACTAAGGGACCAAGAGTGGTGTAAGAATACTCAATAACCAAGAGTGAGGTAAGAATACTCAACAACTAGGAGTGGGTAAACTTGATCTAGACGTGTTGTCTAGGGGTAGATCTTGGAGAGACTAAACTCGGACTACTCGTGTTGACTAGGGGACCAGGAGTGGTGTAATAATACTTGCAACCAGAAGTGGGTTAAACTAGTGTAATCTTTAATAAGATTAATGGAACCCCTTTAGAGTTCTTAAGGGAGAACTGGAAGTAGATCAGATTGATTGAACTAGTATAAATATTGCACTTTAATATTTTTCCCTTAAAGTTTTTACAAAGTCTTTAGAAATTTCATTGTCTTATTTACATATCCTATAAAACCAGCGTCTAAACACAGTACACCTTTATATGCTCTTATTACAAGTCATTAGATGCTTCTTTGCAAAAATAATTTGAAAACACTATTCACCTCCCTCTAACCTCCCTCTAGTGTTTTCCTGTGTACTTCGCTTATTTTCTAAGTAAAAGAATTTTTTTCTCTTGCAATGGCACTAAAGATTCTTACTCAAGAAAAACATCTCATTGGAATGAGTGTTACTTGTTTAACCAACATCAATGAGCGACTTTAGTTTAAACAATTCTTGAGGTTGCTAAAGTAGAGACACATAACATTCACACTTCAAATTATCAATCATTTATTGATGACTTAGGTTCAACCAGTGAACTTATTACTAGGAGTATAGTTAGGAAGAAACAAGAAGTCGGGTTCTAGATTGACCTACCAATTTCCTAGGCCAACCTGTCAGGCTTCTAGGCCAACCTATTGAACTCCGACGATGATATGTTGGGATCTATCACCAACCTATCGGGCTCCTAGGATTAGCTACTGAGCTTTATTGTCATATTTCTTACCATTGTAAGAGAGAAGAGAGAAACACATACGAGTGTTTAGACTGCTTTATATTGTAATCAAATCATCTCTACGAGAGATATAGTCTAAACTACTTGTAAGCAATCGTTGATTACAATTCTGAAGAGAATCTAAATGTTACCAATGAGGAGCATTGGTAAATCTTGAAGAAATTAGTTTTGATGATGCTATAAGAAGTTTCACCTGAAGAAATGTTTAAAAGCACTTTTGTAGAATATAAGTGTAATAGGAAAGTCTTTAAATTTTGTAAAAACCTGTATTTTTACTGAAATAATTGATTATGAGAAGCAATAATCGATTATCATGAGTCTTTCAGGGATAATCGATTATCACTTCCAAATAATCGATTATCACATTTTGAAAAACTTGTAACGGACTTGAATAATCGATTATCACTTACAATAATCGATTATCAGTGGCAGTTGGGACTTGACCTTTGATATTCAGAGTAGCTGGCTATATATTGGACTTCTGAAATTTTCAGAAGTAACGTTTTTGAACAGAAGCTTAGCAGAATATTGTTTGTCAGAGGAAGTTCTCAGAAGCTATAGTTCAAAGTTCCCTTGCTTGATCTCGTGAACAGGGGAGGCTCGCGTGTCGTGTGTCGATAGTCGGATCAAGCTCTCTTCGAGTTAGCAAGGTGCTCTGCCTGGTCTCGTGAAAAGGAGAAGCTAGCGAATCGTTGGTCGATTGCCGGAGCGGTTCTCTTCGAGTTGGCAGAGTGTTCTTCTTCCGGTTCGTTCGTCGAAGGAAGGTTTATTTTATCAATTGTTATTCATTATATTTGTAATCTGTGAAACAAATTTTTAGTGGAACTGTTAATCACTTTTATAGTAATTAACGACTGGACGTAGATTCTGTTGAATCGAACCGGTATAAAAATTACTCGTGTGATTTTCTATTCCCTACACTCTTTATCTTTTACGTATATCAACTGTTCGACAAATTTTCTGAAAGAAAATTAATTTTCTAAAAAGGACCAAATTGATTTTAAAAAGGTGACCGAACACGCTTTCCGCTTACTCTAAGTTTTATTCCGCTGCGCTTTACTCTTCAAATCATACCATCACTGGTACCAAAAATTGATATCAGAGCTTGTTTGATAGTCTTTCAAAATTTGCGAAAATGGCCGGTCACAACCAAAACCTTGTATATGCCGAGGGTGCTTCTATTAACAGACCACCACTTTTTACTGGTGATAACTATGCGTTCTAGAAAGTCAGAATGGAAATTTTTATGGGGTCTGTTGACAGAGGCATCTGGGAAGCTGTACAAAATGGTCCTTATATTCCTAAGAGCACAGTTGATGGTGTAGAAGTAGAAAAACCATACTTTAATTGGACTGCTGAAGAAAATAGACGAGCTTAGTTTGATATTAAAGCTCGCAATATTATATCATTTGTTGTTGTACTTGATGAATTCTATAGAATTTCAGTGTGTAAGACAGCACAGGAAATGTGGGAAGTCCTCAGAGTCACACATGAAGGAACAGACGACGTGAAACGTGCAAGGAAGAACACTCTCATTCAGGAGTATGAGATGTTCAGAATGCAACCTGGAGAAACAATTTCTGATGTCCAAAAGCGCTTCACTCACATAGTGAACCACTTGACTGGGTTGGGTAAGACTTTTGATAATGATGAATTAAATGTGAAAATTTTAAAATCATTAGACAGGTCTTGGCAACCAAAGGTTACTGCCATCTCGGAGTCTCAAAACCTCACTCAGATGTCAATGCCAATTCTGTTTGGAAAGCTTCGTGAGCATGAGCTAGAGTTGAGGAGACTAACTACTGAAGAGGATCAAGGCAAGAGAAAGACACTAGCTTTCAAGTCAGAGATCTCTAAAGGAAAGAGCTCTAAAAGGATTGAAGATGATGATTCCGATGATGATTCTGATGATGAGGAGAACACGAGCCTTATGATAAAGAAGTTTGCCAAGTTTATGAAGGCAAAAGGAAAAGACAAATTTCACAAAGAAAGGAAAGAAAATCAAGAATCACCATTAAGTGTAAAATGCTTTGGTTGTGGAGAAAGAGGACACATGAAATCTGAATGCCCAAAGAACAGGAAAAGTGAGGAAAAGAAGGAAAGAAAATTTCAAAAGAAAAAGAAAGCTTACATAGCTTGGGAAGACAACGCTTCCAGTTCAACAAGCTCAAGTGATTTAGATGAGGAAGCTAATATTTGTCTAATGGCTGACTCAGAAGATACTAAAAGTCAAGTAAGTGATTCTAGCTTTGAATCTAGTGAATTAGACTTACAAAAAGCTTTCTTTGAACTAATGAATGAATCTGAAAAACTTGATGCTGCACATAAAAAGCTAAAAAAAGAGCACAATGAATTGAAATTGAAATATGATAAATTGCTTGATGATGAAGTTGTCTTAAGAAATAAGGTTAGTACTTTAGAAACAAAATTATCTGATGCAAACACTACTGTTGAACCTGTTGAATGCTTGTCTTGTAAGAGTCATATGTTTGACATTGACATACTTGAAAACCTACTTGCAAAGACAACCAAGACAACCCCGAATGTAAAAACAAACTTTAAAAGAAGCAATATTAGAAATAGGAACTTACATCAAAACAAAAAGTCTAAAACTAGAAGAACTCATAAAGTTTGGGTTGAAAAAGAGACTTTTGTTAAAAATAAAGTAAAAGATGTTTGTTGTTTTTAGTGTATGAAACATGGTCATACATCAAACAAATGCAACATTAAACATTTTGGTATTCCAAATGGCAAATATGCATGGATTAAAATTGTGAAATAATTTACACTTGCATGAACTAACCCCAAGGACCCATAATTAGATTGGGTACCTAAAACTCTTTCTAATTTGTTTTGCAGGAACCTACTAAGTCAAAGAAGTCATTGTGGTATCTTGACAGTGGTTGCTCAAGACACATGACCAGTGACAAGAAAAGGTTCATCCACCTTGAGAAGAAAAAGCAATGATTTGTGACTTATGGGGACAATAACAAGGGTAGAATCATGGGTACCGGAGACATTGGAGGGGGAAACACATTGATCATAAAAGATGTCCTATATGTTGAAGGCCTCAAGCATAACCTCTTAAGCATAAGTCAGTTGTGTGACAAAGGTCTAAAGGTAATCTTTGAAAGTGATAAGTGTACTGTTTACTTTAAAGATTCTGTTGTTATTGCTTTGCAAGGTGTTAGGCATAATAATATATATTTGATTGATATTGAGAGTGCATCTAGTCATAGTATAACATGTTTAGTTGCTAAAGAAGAAAATCCTTGGCTATGGCATAAAAGAGCTGCACATATTCATATGCAACATTTAAATAAGTTAATTTCTAAGGATCTTGTGATTGGTTTATCTAAACTGAAATTTGAGAAAGACAAATTATGCACTGCATGTCAAAAAGGTAAACAAACAAAATCTTCATTTTCATCCAAAAGCATAATTTCAACATCAAAACCTTTAGAACTTATGCATATGGACTTGTTTGGTCCATCTTAAAAGTTTTGGTGGAAATTACTATGCTCTTGTAATTGTTGATGATTACACTAGATTCACTTGGACCTTCTTCTTAACTTTGAAAAGTGAAGCTTTCAAAGCCTTTAAATCTTTTGCTAAACGTATTCAAAATGAAAAAGATTTGAAAATTAAAACATTGAGAAGTGATCACGGTGGTGAATTTGAAAATGAATCTTTTGAACATAACTTTTCTGCACCTAGAACTCCTCAACAAAATGGTGTTGTTGAAAGGAAAAATAGATCATTAGAAGAATTAGCTAGAACCCTTATGAATGAATCTAATGTGCCAAAATATTTTTGGGCTGATGCAGTCAGTACTGCTTGTTATGTGTTAAATAGGATGCTTATTAGGCCAATTCTAAAATTAACTCCATATGAACTGTTGAATGGTAGAAAACCAAATATATCTCATTTGAAAATATTTGGATGCAAATGTTTTGTCTTAAATAATGGTAAAAATAATCTTGGAAAATTTGATGCAAAATCTGATGAAGCAATTTTCCTAGGATACTCTTTGACTAGCAAAGCATATAGAGTATTCAATAGAAGAACCTTGATAATTGAAGAATCAATGCATGTTGTCTTTGATGAAATTGTGGACCTTGAGGTAAACCCTCTTGAGTCAAATAAACCAATTGCAGGAGATGAGGATTATTTGAGGGAAGTTCTTGAAGAGATGTACCTAAACGAGAACTATCCTCTGGAACTTCAAGAAACACCTCAAGCCATTGACCCTAAAAGTTTTCAACAACCAAGAGGACTATCTTTGGACAACATCATAGGAGATATATCAAAAGGGGTAACTACTAGACACAAGCTTAATAATTGTTGTTTAACTGTAGCTTTTGTGTCTCAGATAGAACCTAAGAACATTAAGGAAGCTCTTCAAGATGATAAGTGGTGCGTTGCTATGCAAGAAGAGCTAAACCAATTTGAAAGGAATGAAGTCTGGGAACTTATTCCAAAGGAAGATAATTATCAAGTCATAGGAACCAAATGGGTTTTTAGGAACAAGCTTGATGAGGATGGAAACATCACAAAGAACAAAGCAAGGCTAGTTGCAAAGGGCTACTGTCAAGAGGAAGGTATAGATTATGATGAAACATATGCACCAGTGGCCAGGTTAGAAGCAATTAGATTATTACTTGCATATGCATCTTTGATGAAATTTAAATTATATCAAATGGATGTGAAAAGTGCATTTCTGAATGGTTTTATAAAAGAAGAGGTGTATGTTAGTCAACCTCCTGGCTTTGAGGATTTCAAATATCCTGATCATATTTATAAGTTAAAAAAGGCTTTGTATGGTCTTAAACAGGCACCTAGGTCTTGGTATGAAAGACTTAGTACCTTTCTAATGGATAATAACTTTTCTAGAGGTAAGGTTGATTCAACCTTATTTATAAAGAAAGTAGGAAAACATATCCTGATTGTGCAAGTTTATGTAGATGATATTATATTTGGGTCAACTGATGACTCTTTGTGTGAAGAATTTGCAAAAGTAATGCAAGGTGAGTTTGAGATGTCTATGATGGGTGAGCTGAATTTCTTTTTAGGACTACAAATAAAGCAAATGAATGGAGGTACTTTTATCTCTCAAACAAAATATTGTAGGGAAATTCTTAAAAAATTTGGCATGGATACTTGCAAAGAAGCTAGTACACCTATGGCAACTTCTTGCTATTTAGATAAGGATGAATCTGGAAAAGAAGTAAATGAAACTATGTTTAGAGGTATGATAGGATCTTTGTTGTACCTAACTGCTAGTAGGCCAGATATTATGCAAAGTGTATGCGTATGTGCTAGGTATCAAGCCAATCCTAAAGAATCTCATTTGACTGTCGTCAAGAGAATCTTAAAATACCTTAAAGGAACCACTTCTTTTGGACTTTGGTATCCCTCTGATGCTTCACCTAGTCTAATAGGTTATTCTGATGCAGATTATGGTGGTTGTAAAATTGATAGGAAAAGTACTAGTGGAACCTGTCATTTTCTAGGCTGTTCTTTGGTGTCCTGGCACTCAAAGAAACAAGCATGTGTAGCCTTGTCTACCACTGAAGCTGAATACATTGCTGCTGGCAATTGTTGTGCCCAAATTCTGTGGATGAAACAGCAACTGGAAGACTTTGATATTTTCCTTGATAATATTCCATTAAAATGTGATAATACTAGTGCTATCAATCTGACTAAGAACCCCATAATGCACTCAAGAACTAAACACATTGAGATTAGACATCATTTCTTAAGAGATCATATTCAAAAGGGGGATTGTCAAATTGAATATGTTGATACCTTACATCAATTAGCTGATATTTTCACCAAAGCACTACCTAAGGATAGATTTTTTGAGCTTAGAAGAGAGTTAGGAGTGTTAGACATGTCTTAGGATCAATGCTTATGAAAAGTTTTGCATTTTCGTAAAATTAACGCTTCATAATCGATTATCAAAAGGATATAATCGATTATTCAAACTTGAAACTCAAATCTGAGAAATTTTTGAACAGATAATCGATTATCATCAAGAATAATCGATTATCATGCAATGTCTGAGCAGTGACTTTTGAGCAGATAATCGATTATCTCGAGCCATAATCGATTATCACGCTGACAGATTCAAAAATAGAGTCGTTGGAGCGTCCCTTAACGGCTATAAATGGCCATAAACGGCTAGTTTTTCCATTTTTCCTATAAAAAGCCTCCCATAATCGATTGTTAGTCACTCTTTTACACCCTTACTCTGCTAAAATCAAATCTAGAGCTAAGATTCTCTCCATTTATCCTCATTTTCTCAAAGTCTCTCTACCTCAAATCTTTTCATGGCGGATTCAAGAAGACATCGCCGCAGAGCTGCTGGGGCATCCTCTTCCTCTCAACCACGTCCTGCAACCATCGATGGTTGGATTTCAGATCAAGGAAAACATGCGGACTATGTTAATTCCTGGCAAGAGAGAAGAATCATGGTGGTAAAGTATATTCGCCTTGACTTTTTTCGTTTCTATGGATTTCAATTTCCAGATCTGTTTGCTGGTCAAGGACTCACGAATCTGGTGGAGCAAAAAGGTTGCATTTATCCCGATCTCATAAGAGTCTTCTACTTCAACTTGAGATATAGAGATGAGATTATATCCACTAAAGTTAAGGGTGTCCGCATAATTTTAGATGATGATGTGTGGATAAATGTTGCCCAACTTACCATATGGGATGATGCTGTAAAAGTCCATCTAGGACTTGAAGATTTCAATAGGTTGATGACTTTCCAATCCTTCTTGCGTCATCCTGAACAACAGACAAATCGAAGGCAATTGCTAGTTGGGGGTTTCAAGGTTGAAGAACGCATGATTCACTACTTGATCGTCTGGATACTGTGTCCTAGAGCAACCAACCATGCTCAATGCTCTGAGCAGGATCTGCTTCTTCTGTATGGGATTTTAAATCACATACACATCGATTGGCCTGCTCTCATTGCTGACACAATGGTAAAAGCCAAGAAATCTCATTCCTATCAATTTCCCTATGCTCTTCTTATTTCTAGGATTTTGGAGTACAAAGGTGTAAATGTTGAAGGAGAACTTGTCCAAGCCATTCAAGCTGTTGGCTCGGAAATTGGAGATACTACCTTTCGTCAGATGGGATTCATTACCAGAGGAAGAGTTCTCATCCATAAAGATGATGACCATCCTGATGAAGATGAAGATGATGACATCGATACTCATATGGCAGAACCAGTTAGTGCTGCTGCTCCTTCTGATGCTGGTCCTTCTACCATGCCCTCATCCTCCACGCTATCTATGGAAGAACATTTTGCTAGATTATCTAAGCAATTGGAGGATATGAGTCTAGCACAAAGAACACACTTTGAGGAGATTTATGAGTGGCAGCAATCTATTGATGAGTATATGGTTGATCAATTTCTTGATCTTGATGTTCGTCTATCTAACATCGAGAATCACCTTCACATTCAACCTCCCGAGAGATCCCCAAGTCCTGAATTTTAGAAATAGGATTTTATGTTTGTATGCTTTGTTGATTGGTTGTTGTTCTTTCATCTACGATAAATTTATGTCCTTTATGTTTCTTATTATGATGTAATCCTTCTTTTCATCAATGAAAATGATCTCTTGATTATATGCATACCTTGATTAATTGAGGGGGAGATCATATTTAGGGGGAGTTTTTTTTTACCTTAATCTTTTTGCTTATGATCAAAAAGGGGGAGAAGTATAGTTTTAGGGGGAGAAGTATAATATAAGGGGAGAGGCTTAATTTAAATTGATACAGGTATTGCTAACTTTGTTGTTGTTGTAGCTTGTATATTTTGCAGGGAAGTCACAGTTGCTTTTAAAAATTGAATTTTTGATCATCATCAAAAAGGGGGAGATTGTTACCAATGAGGAGCATTGGTAAATCTTGAAGAAATTAGTTTTGATGATGCTACAAGAAGTTTCACCTGAAGAAATGTTTAAAAGCACTTTTGTAGAATATAAGTGTAACATAAAAGTCTTTAAATTTTGTAAAAACCTGTATTTTTACTGAAATAATCGATTATGAGAAGCAATAATCGATTATCATGAGTCTTTCAGGGATAATCGATTATCACTTCCAAATAATCGATTATCACATTTTGAAAAACTTGTAACGAACTTGAATAATCGATTATCACTTACAATAATCGATTATCAGTGGCAGTTGGGACTTGACCTTTGATATTCAGAGTAGCTGGCTATATATTGGACTTCTGAAATTTTCAGAAGTAACGTTTTTGAACAGAAGCTTAGCAGAATATTGTTTGTCAGAGGAAGTTCTCAGAAGCTATAGTTCAAAGTTCCCTTGCTTGATCTCGTGAACAGGGGAGGCTCGCGTGTCGTGTGTCGATAGTCGGAGCAAGCTCTCTTCGAGTTAGCAAGGTGCTCTGCCTAGTCTCGTGAAAAGGAGAAGCTCGTGAATCGTTGGTCGATTGCCGGAGCGGTTCTCTTCGAGTTGGCAGAGTGTTCTTCTTCCGGTTCGTTCGTCGAAGGAAGGTTTATTTTATCAATTGTTATTCATTATATTTGTAATCTGTGAAACAAATTTTTAGTGGAACTGTTAATCACTTTTATAGTGATTAACGACTGGACGTAGATTCTGTTGAATCGAACCAGTATAAAAATTACTCGTGTGATTTTCTATTCCCTACACTCTTTATCTTTTACGTATATCAACTGTTCGACAAATTTTCTGAAAGAAAATTAATTTTCTAAAAAGGACCAAATTGATTTTAAAAAGGTGACCGAACACGCTTTCCGCTTACTCTAAGTTTTATTCTGCTGCGCTTTACTCTTCAAATCATACCATCACTGGTACCAACACTAAACACTTACAACTAAACTCCACTGAGTTGAGGAAACTTGGCAAGGTTGTTAAGTACTAAGAATTGTTCAAATACTCAAAGAAAATCTCGAGAGGTTGTTGAGTACCAAGAGTGGTGCTAATATTCATTTGTAATCGTGTGAAGATTATAGTGGAACCCTCTGTAGAGGAGACTAGACGTAGCACAACAAGTGTACTGAATCGTCTCAAGTAATATAAAATGGTAAGATCAAGTATCATATCCTAGAAGACTCACGACACTTGAAACTGGCGCTGAGCGCCGCTCAGCGCTACTTTTCTGAATTATCACCGCTCAAGCGGTAGCCCAGCGGCAGCTCGGCGACAGCATTCAAAAACTCTTTTTTTTTACTGTTTTGTTTGCTTTTTGAGCTCGGCGGCATCATAGAAATATTAGTCAAGAAATAATGATGTCTTAGCCAATTAAGCTTTAATTATGGTGCTCACACAATCAAAGAACATACAACAAATGCAAAAAACTTATAAGTGATCAACAACAAGGCAGCATGTCCAACTGTAATGCATGGAATCATTCCTTACCAAAGAAAGTGTTTCACTCAAACTCAAAGGTGTATAGTGAGGTATTGGTGTCTCTTTCACTCTACTATCACAATGTCACATAAATCAACTTTGCCTTTCATTTAAACACATCAAAACACATTCGTAAGCAAGTTATCATCACAAGGTCTTTCTTGTAATGTGGCTGGGCTAAGAAGAGAAATGATTTTTCTGGACAACAAAATTCCTTGAGTTAAGGGAGTAAAAATTTACTTTCACATGAATAATAATCTCTTTTTCTCCTTTATATTTGAGAAACCATTCCCATCTTAATCCCAATTTTTCGTTCATTGAGCTTTTCCTTCCTTTTTCTTCTTCTCTGTTTTTTTCTTTTTCACTTTTACTTTTTGCTCAATACTTAGCTCAATGCTTTTTTTTCACAATTTTTTTTAATTTTCCCAACAACCCCAAAGTTGAACCTTTCTCCATACCATACAAATATACTCAACTCAACTCAAGGCAAAGATTCAAAAAGGATTTTTCAAATTTCGGCTCAAGGTTCAAAGGATAGAACAAACATTGTTGTTTTATTGGGTTAACATATTGGCATTGGCTTAAGGGAAAAGAACAAATGGTCTTGCTCATTTGAAACATGCAAGCAAATAGCTCAACAACAAAACTTAGGCAAAATCAACCATGATTCCAAAGCAATAGCATTCAATCAATAATAAACTCTGGAGCCCAATCTCTCACAGGTTAACTCAAGTTCCACAATTTTTAATATACATCTTGTCAAGAATATCAATCACAATTGAAACCATGGATCTGTTTTAAACAATTATGAGCAACTACTATTTGTGCTTAATAGCTAATTCAATCATTAACTCAACCATGCATTTCAAAACCATAGAGCAACACAAGACAATATTACTCATCACAAAACAGTTTATCATATAACCATTGCAGCATAGTTCATTAAACCAAGTACATAGCTTACTTAAACAAAAACAAAATTCAAACAAAGCATAAAAATAAAACCACACAAAGCATAAAAAAAATCAAATCCTGATCTCATAACATCAATCAGTAGATGCTACCACTCATCATCAACCTCTGCTATAACACCATCCATCAGTAGATATTGTCATTTGAATCTTCATCATCATAGCATCCATAAGTAGATGCTTTAATATAGTAGCATCCATCAGTAAATGCTGTCAGTAAAATTCATTAGTAGATGTCTAGTAGCATAGCATCCATCAGTAGATGTTGTCAGTAACATCCATCAGTAGATGTCTAGACACCACCCTCTTCCATAGTAGCATCCATCAATAGATGTTGTCATTCATCATCCTCATCATAGCAGCATCCATCAGTAGATGTTATCATCTAAATCTTCATCATAACAGCACCCATCAGTAGATGTTGTCATCTGAATCCTCCTAGCATCCCTTAGTAGATGTTGTCCAGCATATGTCAGTAGATGTTGTCATTATTGCAAAGCAAAATCAAATCCACACCACACAACTAAATCAATAAAAAAAATCAGAAACTGGGTTGCCTCCCAGTAAGCGTTTGTTTAATGTCATTAGCTTGACACCATTAAGCTCAATTCAAATCTTTGATGTTGGTGGTTTTCTCTCTTTCATCACACCAACAAAACTTCAACAACTTCCTAGTCACCATCTTTACTCTCCTTGAATAAGGAGCCTCAATCTCAAAAACTCCAATCTCTTTAATATCTTTAATCACCCATAACTTGTTCTTGTATCTCCCTAGTTTTCCAGATTTGAGTTCCTCATCTTCATGCATAGAGTCTTTGTGAACTAGCTTTTCTTCATTATCTGCCTTCTTCATTATCTACCTTCTTCGTCTACTATTTCCATACCTAAAAAACATTCTAATGATCTTGTGCTCCTAGTACGAATTTTATCCTGCACACACTAAAGAACACTGCACTAGAGCACCCAATTAGCCCAAAAAAAATTAAAAATAAACAAAGATAAAAAACAGTAAAGCAAGTTCTTATAAAACGATGTAGTACATATGTTGAATAGCACGTCAAACAAGCATCCATATCTATCAAGTCGAGCGTCTAAGCATTTAAAAGAAAATTTCAAGAGCTCGATAACATGTTATATCAAAAGGGTTGCGAAAAGTTTTCCATTAATACTATTCAACACCTTTTCTAGTGTTTTTCAGGTACTTCAACTTTATGCCTGTTGTGTTGTATTCTCTTTTTCTATGAAGATTATCAGCTTTATTCAAAACTCTGCTCAGAATTAGAAGAACGTTTAGAGACATAAGAATATTCAAACAATGTTTCATACATGGCTTTTGCCTATCTCATTCGTACACGAAACATTTGCTCTACAAGGAAGCAACATAGCTTCTGACATTATCATAAAGGCTACATACCTAGAAGAAAGTCAAAGCTCTGAGTAACAGATATTTTCGAAGATGCTTATATAAAGAGAAGTGCTGAAGAGAAAAAAGGGAGAATTTTATACTGGTTCGACCAAACTTCCTACATCCAGTGTCCTTCTTGTACCCGGAAGCAAATGCACTATAATGATTAGGGTTTTTACAACAAGGTTTCTATAGCGACCTCCACGTTAAAATATAAAACACCTCTCTAACCCTTTAACCAAAATATAGGCATATACAAAATAAAGACAGTAGCAAGGTATCCCCTCTCCTGTAGTCCTCACTACTTTAAACAGTCCTCAAAGTTTAAAATGCCTCATGTTCTCTTCTTGTAGTCACAACAAGGCAGCCACAATCTTCACAAGATTGAAAGAAGAAGTTGATCACATATCAGAAACACCTCAATGTGCAGTATGATCAATCTATCTTGAGCAGAAATCCTTGCTCAACAAGCAACCACCAAAGAATGAACACCTCGGTCTTTCTTGATGAGTTCTTTGAGCTTTAGCACGTTCTACAAATCTAAAAAGAATTAATCAACTCGTTAAAATCACAAAAGTCTTTGTAGAAATCAAATTTGCGTCTATTTATAGTTTATAACAAAATTGACGCTCCTCAAGTCGACTATGCTGCTAATAAAGTCGATTAACCTCAGACAGATATAACAGTTTAGTAGAATTCAGACCAACTTAATTGATTACGCATTTAATACAGTTGACTAACAATTAATGCTTGGTCAAAGATATAAAATATAGCCGTTAGACTTCACAAGCATTAACATAATTTCAAAACATAACTAACTAAGTCGTGTAGCTTGCGCGTACAGTCGACTTTGTAACACTTCAAAGCAGTTTTGAAATTATTTCTTTGCAAAAAAAACTCACAGCACTGTTTGAAAAAGGTTATGCAAAGTCATGAGTTTTAATCGACTTGCTTCATAATGAAGTCGAGTTAAAACTGTTGTTTTGCCACACAATATAAGTTCAACCAAAGTTCATGTGGTTTTCTTTTCTAAATCAAATGTTATGCAATCATAGATGATATATCATGTAAAATACAGTGAATATGCACACATTGACAGAATCAACAAAACCATGTTCTCAAGTAATCATAAACATGAAAGTAATGAACATGTAACGCATATGAACATGTAACAACACATATGAACATGTAACAACACATGTTGTTATTAATAATGTATTGTCATCATCAAAAACCAGAAGCTATCAGAGATTGTTAGGTTTAGCTAAACCAGTGCTTCCCTTATCAACAATCTGAACACTCAGGTTGAGTGAACCAATATAAAACTAAAGTGTGACTTGTAACATTTTCAAACAACATTTTCCATTCAAATGCTTTATTTAACTAAGTATTTAAACTACTATGCAGATTGTCTAACCACTAGCAAGTAACTTAATCACTATTTGCGAAAAAGCTTTAAAAACACTATTCAAACCCCGTTTCTAGTGTTTTCCGATATTTCAGTTGATATTAGAGCTAACTTCGGGGGTTTTTTCTTAACATATCGTGAGGAAAATATCCTGCTTGCGTGATCGAAAACGAAAGGTACACTATCAACTGCCCTCCTTTGTTTAAGGGAGAAAAGTTTGATTATGGGAAATAGAACATGATTGCATTCTTTAAAATCCTACCACATTGATATGTGGGATAATTTGGAAAATGGAAGTTTAACAAACAACATTAAACGAAGTTTAACAGACAACATTAAATGAAGTAGTCTTGAGTGTAGTCTTAGATTCCCAAATAGTTAAAATAGAGGAAGATAAACAAAGAACAAGACACAATAGTAAATAACAAAACATTAAGAATCTAAATAATGTTATATGCAAAGTATAAGAACTCGATAGCAAGAATAGTTACATAACTAATGACACTAGGAAGAAAAGAAAGGTTGCGAAAGGGAGAAGCCAAAAATCAACTAGTACCATAATACATCCAATAGATCAACAAAAGAAGGTGATGAAGTGTTAGTCTTCAAAGAATCGCAAAACAAATGGGAAATACATCAATATGTAAATATCACTAAATAATGATCAAACACACTCTAGACATAGCTAAAAAAATAGAAGGACTGATAAGACGTGTTTAGAAGAACATCTCAAAATCCAAAAACTCATATCAAATGAGAATCTTGCTAAACGCATGTGGTAAACAAGACGCACCACCAAACGCATCAATAAGAGTCTTGCAGTGCTGGACGATAATAAACTCTTAATATGCTTTAGTTGATAAAAGTGTCAGATGATGACCTCAGAAAGCACGTTGAAAAGTCTCAAACGATGTGTTGGAAAACATCGTGCTAAACGCGTCTATTAGAAAAACCTAAATTGTTTACATGAGCTAGACCAACTGTCATCATAAAATGATGAGTTTGATAAACACACCAAAAGGAAAAATCTTGCTCTAAAACATATGATAAAAGAAATCTTACTAAACGTATTCTTGAAAACAAGTAACTACACTAGCTAGGACACGCCTCTTATACATATGTCCAACATACTTTCATTCAATGATGAAAATCTCATTAAACATTTGGTATCCTCACTAGAAAACTCAAACAATCAGATCATGTCTAAATGGTAAAAATCATAAAAACCTTAATTCTTTTGAACAAGCATTGAATGCCATTAAATTATCTATGTTTTAAAAACAACAAGGTAAAAAGAAAAAGGACATATCTAATACATGAATATCTACTCTACTTTATGCATGATATCTACTACAAGCATTCACCTATTTTATCTAACGCAAGTCAGAAATGGACAATAGAGACAAGAAGACATTTGTAGAATGCTCTGTTCATCAAAAGTCGTGCCAAATGAATAATTTTATCTAATTTTGATAAAGCCCTAAAAAGCAAGTCTACTCTAACAAGAAGACATCAATATAAGATTGCCACCTACGATAAAAGCTACAAAAATTCATATCACAAGGACAAGCTTCATCCAACGACTATCTAATCTCCAAATATCAAGGACAATCATCATCTACCAACTATATTATCAAAGGTGTATAAATAGAAGATCTAAGAAAAAGAAAGATATATATATATATATATATATATAGAGAGAGAGAGAGAGAGAGAGAGAGATGAAGAGGAATTAATCAATGTAAAGAAAAATCATCCCCATGGAAGAATCAAGAACTCTCTCTAAGCTATTAGAGTCAAATCCTCTTATACAAAAAAAAAATAGAGAAAGAGAAGAGCTCAAGAAAAGAATCACACTAAAGTTTGATTATTATATAAGCTTATTGTTGTCTAGTGGAAACTAGGAGTGGTTGACACTCAATTAGACGAGTGTATCTAGAGGATACCAGGAGCGTCTATGGATACCAGGCATGGTGAAGAATATTGCATAACCAGGAGTGGGTGAAACTCAGTCAAGGTCATAGTAATAAGGGTTACTGGGTTAACAACGACAACCAAGAGTGATTCAAACTCAACTAGACGAGCGTATCTAGAGGATACCAGGAGTTTCTAGGGATACCAAGAGTGGTCAAGGATAATGCCAACCAGTAGTTGGTGAAACTCAATCAAGGTCAAAGTAACAAGGGTTATTGGGTTGACAACGACAATCAGGAGTGGGTTAAACTGAGCTAGATGAGTGTATCTTGAGGATACCTAGAGCATCTAGGGATACCAGGAGTGGTGAAGAATACTTCACAACCAAGAATGGGAGAAAATCAGTAAAGATTACAGTAACAATGGTTATTGGGTTGACAACGATAACCAGGAGTGGGTTAAATTCAACTAGACGAGTGTATCTGGTGGATACGGATAATGTCTAGGGATAGTAGGAGTGATGAAGAAAACTGCACAACCAGGAGTGGGTGAAACTTAGTCAAGGTCACAGTAATCACTAGTGGAAAAACGTTGTTTAACGTCAGCTCATAGACGTCTGTTAGAGCTCCACCGACGTCATATGATGACCAGTGGCATTACCATAAATAAGATGGTAACCTAGACGTCGGTTTCAAGGTAATACGACGTCTATTAAGCAGTACACGTCAGCTATGTCGTAAGCTGACGTCCAATGTAATGAGGTAGGCAAGAAGACAGACTTCTCCTGCGCATTTGACGTCGATTGTGATGGGGGCAGATGTCTACTTGGGTGCAGTTAATGCTGGTCACCTGATTCCCAGGCTATTAAACGTCAGGTTGTCAAAAATCGATGTCTATGGCCTGTCCAGAAGGCTGGAAGAATAAAATTTTCTGCAAAATAGAAGTCGCATTTCTGGGTGCGCGACGTCTATGTGCCTGTAATTAATTATGTGCATCAAACTCCAAGGCACTTCCACGTCCGACAGCAGAAAACCGACATCTATATTATTATAGACGTCGGCGCCCCTTCACAACTGTCCTCTATGTCCCTGACAGGAAGTGAAAAGTCAATCAATTTAGTGCCCTAGACGTCGGTGCCCCTTCACAACCGACGTCTAATGGGCATTCAAAAAGTCAGTTTAAATGTTAACTTTGTCGTCGAATTAGTTAGACAGCCGACGTCTAGATTACTATAGACGTCGATTTCGCAAGCAACCAACGCTCAAATTCATTTTAAATAAACCGCAGACTCTTCTCGGCATTCAGTTTCTGATATCGTCTTCCTCTCTTCTCTTTTTTCTCTTGTTTCTCTCTTGCGGCATTGCATTATTGTTTCTGATATCTTTATCGTCTTCCTCCTCTTCTTTTTCTCTCTTCTGGCATTGCATCCTAGGTGGTTTTTTTTTATGCTTTCCGTTTAAACTTTGTTTAGTCTTTCATCGATTATCTTCTGGTTCAACTGATTAAAATTTGCTTTTTTTGTGTTGTGTTTTAGTGTAGTTTTGTTCCTTTCTTGGGGTAACGTAGTAACACATTCTCCATTTGCTAGCTGCCTCCCAGAAAAAATGGCGTCTTGTGAATTTCTTTTGGTTGTTTCAACCCAAAAACGACCCTGGGTCGTTGCCTAGTTATCGTTTCACTGTGATTTTTCCCTGTTGCGGATGAAAATGGAACTAAGCAACAACCCAGGTTCGGTTTTGGGTTGAAATGCCATAAGAAATTCAAAAGACGCAAGCTTTTTTCCGGGGGAAACTAGCAAAAGGAGATTGTGGGTTATCCAAAGACGGGAACAAAACTGCATTAAAACACAACCATTGTATTAGACGTCAGTTAATGTATACACTAACGTCTATAGTACCTTTTAGATGTCTGTCAGTGTCATTTTCAAAGTCTTTAGTGCCTCTTCGACGTCGGTTATTGCTCAGACCGACGTCTATATAATGTCTTTAGACGTCCAGTTCCGACGTTTAGTGACGTCGAACATGGCACTAACTGACGTCATTATAGACGTCAATTATATTCATGTCCGACGTCCCATTGACGTCACCGACAATGAAGTCAGTTGTTTAGTAGACGTTAAAAGCCCAAAATAACCGACGTTAAACAATGTTTTCCCACTAGTGAATAGTGGTTACTAAGTTGACAACGACAACAAAGAATGGGTTAAACATAACTAAACAATGTATTTGAAGAATACTTGAAACGTCTAGGGATACCAGGAATGGTTAGAATACTCAGATGTACTTCATTAGAAATCTAATGAAACCCTCTAAGATATTTTAGAGTAGAACTGGATGTAGCTCAATTTAGTAAACCAGTATAAAACGTCAGTGTGTTATGCTTAAGTATATAAACAATCATTCTATGTGGAAAGCAATTTCTCGACATACAGACCTTCGTCACCCGCCACCTCTACTAAAATTCACTTCCTCCTAAACACTAAGAGGAGGAGTTAAAATCGAAACTATAAATGTGTTCAACATATCAACGTTTATAAAGTAAAGGCCAATTAGGTCATGAGGATCATCTATATCACGATCAATATGTTAGCCTCGAAAAGATATGGAGAAAAACTATTCAACACCCCCTTCTAGTGTTTCCTGCAACTTCATTTGGTATCAGAGCCTACCTTGTTGAGCCAATTCCTAACAGAACTCGAGAAACGGTCCAAAGATTGGAAAAATACAAGTTAATGATCGAAGAAGGACAACTAGCAAGAGGCAAAGACTAGTTGAAGTCGCGGTCAAAACTCATCAAAGAGCAAAAGGAACAAACATCTTGTCTCCAAAACACAAAGGATTAGTCAAGTTCATCAAGAAGCACGCTCAGCATATTTGACAAGACAACATACATCCTTTGTCACAATACAAGAGAGTGCGTGCCAGATGAAGTCCAGATGATCCTCAAAGAACTCAAGTCTTGGGAAAACTTTACCACAACGATAACCACTCTGGTAGATTCCACCAAGCCATCCTAAACAATGAAGAACACAAGGTGTTACTCTCAGAATGCCCAAGAGTTCCGATGACACTAGACAATGAAACTCTTCATTAGGTATAAGAACTTGATCACTCAACGGATGAGCTCACATAGGAGACAATGCTTATAAGCACAAGAAAGGACTTGACTAAGTTTATGAAAAACATATAAGGAAAAGCATGAGTCACATGACAAAAGTGTTTAACACTCCTCAAGGGAACAAGATGAAAATAAGAATGAAGAGAATAAAACAAGTATCTGTTACAAAGATCAACAATCAGACTTTCACATAAACAAACGCATAACTAAAGACGAAGTTATCTCAACAGAAAATGAACGCAAAAAACAAGATCACAAGCATTGGAGAAATAGGTATGAACGACGTTCTCTCTTACAATATAAATCTGCTTTAGAGTAAGAATTTAATTTCTTAAGGATAGATTATCTATAAGGAATATGACAGGTGACATGTCAATATTTATATGAATTCCCTAAGCAAAAGATGTAGTACCCAGGAAAATGTCTTGTTGTCTAATGCATGGAAGAGTATCACTCCAACGTACAATCAGTAACAATAAAGCGTTTAGAAACAAAAAAAACTTAAGGTTATCGTTTATCCTGGATGATAAAGAAGAGTTGGGTCATTTAGGACCAGATAGCGTTTAGACAAAAACCATCCTTTAAAATGTTTAGAGCAGATTGTTTATTAGCTATCGACCACTCTAGGCGAAAGAAAGTGTTATGTCATTTTGTATCAAGCAACATTTAAGATTAAGAATGATACAAACCGAATTTAGGATAGATTGTCCACATACACAATGCTTGAGTAACAAAGTGCATTTAAAACGAAGACACATCAGCACACAAAATCGTCGTCTAAGTTAAAACTTAGAACACACCTTTCTACATCGCCCACAATCATAGGGGTGCATTTAATGCGCAATGATGCCTCCTCTAAAACCTTTGATAGTTGACTTTCCAAGATACCATCAAATTCAAATATCTCAAAATTTCGGGAAAATCAAAGGCCTTTCTTGCCCGGTAAGAAAACTTAGAAATCCTATCATTTCCTCTAAACTGTCTCACAAAATTCTAATCCCCTCTCTTACTCTCTCATCAAGAACACAGACCTATCACTCTCAATCTCTCAAAAACTCATTCCTATCTTCCTATACTCAAAACAATGGCAACAGAATCAATCATCAACCTCTCGCTCAAACAAGTTCTAGAAACTACAAAATGGACTTGAAATATTAGTCTTTTCGATGAAGTAAATAAGACTCTTCACTTGGAAGATGTGACAACCTTGTGAGTATTCAAGTGCTGGGAAAAGATGTCTTAACAATCTTTAGGAGGTGTGGAATCAAAAACTACTTCTCCTTGGATGAACCAATTCTCCCAGTGCTAGTAAGGAGACTTCATAAGATCAATAGTCATTGGAGAAGGAATTGTTGTCAATGTAGACACCATAACTGATGTAATTAACTACCCCCAGTTTAATGACTGCTTTTGGGAAGAATAGGTGAAAGGTGGATCAGACACTCTATGGAGAGAACTTCTTATAGGTTAAATGATACCATATGTCAAACATACTTTCATTCAACCATGAAACTCTCATAAACATTTGGTATCCTCACTAGAAAACTCAAATAATCAAATCATGTCTAAACGGTAGAAAACATAAAAGCCTTGATTGTTCTGAACAAGCATTGAATGTCATTAAATGCTCAACGTTTTAAAACAACAATGTAACAAAGAAAAGGACTTATCTACAACATAGATATCTATTATACTCTATACAGGATATCTACTACAAGAATTCACCTATTATATCTAACGCAAGTCAGAAATGAACAATAGAGACAAGAAGACATTTGTGGAATGCTTCATTCATCAAAATTTGTGCCAAATGAATAGTCTAATATGCTTTTGATAAAGCTCTTAAAAGCAGGCCTGCTCTGACAAAAAGACATCAATCTATGACTGCCACCTACGATAAAAGCTACAAAAAGTCAAATCACAAGGACAAGCTTCATCCAGCGACTATATTATAACCAAATCTCAATGACAAGCATCATCTACCGACTATATTATCAAAGATGTATAAGAAGAAGAAGAAGAAGAGAGAGAGAGAGAGAGATAATGAGGAATTAAAGAATGTAAACAAAAATCATCCTCAAGGAAGAATCAAGAACTCTCTATGAGTTATTAGAGTCAAATCCTTTTATACAAGAAAAGAGAGAAAGAAAAGAGCTCAAGAAAAGAATCAATTTAACCTTCATTGATATATAAGCTTATTGTTGTAAGAAGAGAGAAAAGAGAAAAATAGTTAATACGTCTGTTAAATTGATTTGTATTGTACGTATATCCTCTCTGCGAAAGTTATCGTCTAAGGACTTGTAATAAATCTTTTGATTGTAAATTTTAAAGAGAATTAAATCACTTTATGTTTAACTTTGAGAAGTTAAATGATAGTTAGAGAGGTTGTCTAGTGGAAACCAAGAATGGGTGAAACTTTGACATTTAATTTGATAGAGTTAAAAGGTAGCTAGATAGGTTGTTTAGAGGAAACCAGAAGTGAGTGAAGTTCAACTAGACAAGTGTATCTAAAGGTTACCAGGAGCATCTAGGGATACCAGGAGTGGTGAAAAATACTGCACAACTAGGAGTAGGTGAAACTCAATCAAGGTCATAGTAACATGGGTTAATGGGTTGACAACGACAACTAGGAATGGGTTAAACTCAACTAGACAAGTGTTTCTAGATGATACCAGGAACATATAGGGATACCAGGAATGCCGAAGAATACTGCACAACAGGGAATGGGTGAAACTCAATCAAGGTCATAGTAACAGGGGTTACTGTGTTGACAACGACAACCAGGTGTGGGTTAAACTCAACTAGACGAGTGTATCTAGAGGATACGAGTAACATTTAAGGATACCACGAGTGGTGAAGAATAATGCACAACCAAGAGTGGATGAAACTTGGTCAAGCTCATAGTAACAGTGGTTACTAGGTTGACAATGACAACTAGGACTATGTTAAACTCAATTAGACGATGTATCTAAAGGATACTGGAAACGTTTAAGGATACCAGGAGTGGTTAGAATACTTAGATGTACTACATTGAATTTAGTGAAACCCTTTAAGATATTTTAGAGGAGAATTGAATGTAGGTCAAGTGAGTGAACCAGTATAAAACGCTTGTGTGCTATTCTTTAGTTTATAAACAATCACCCTATGTGGAAAGAAATTTCTTGACATACACACCTTCAACACATGCCATCTCTGCTAAGATTTAATCCCTCCTAAACAATAGGAGGATGAGCTACAATTGGAACTATAAACGTGTTCAATAGAGTAGCGTTTATAAAGTAAGTGTCAATTAGCTCATGAGGATCATCCATATCTTGATCAATATGTTAGCCTTGAAAAGATATACTGAAACACTATTCAACCTCCCCTTCTAGTGTTTCCTGCAACTTCAATGATTTCCTAGAAGCTATAGACATAATGCACACCAAAAACAGCAAGCTACAATGCACAAAATGTTAGCAAAAACAACAAAAAAAATCAAAGAAAACCAGTACACTCTCTCACATGTTTGATCTCGGTTTAAAGGGAAATGGCAAGGCAAGGTTCACTCAATCATTCACACAATTCTTCTATAGAGATAGAAAGGTCTCTCAAAGCTCAAATTTAGAATACTAAATTTGTGACAAGCAAGTGAAACATGCACAACCAACCACACTAAAATTAGATACATGCCAAGAGACGTAAACACAACAAGAAGCCAAGAAACAAGGACAACTTGCTAAACATAATTTATAGATAAAGATCCTAAAAACAAGAAAAAGGTTTGAACAAAATTAAAGGAGGCACAACTAGAAAGCAATGAGACAAAAATAAAAAGAGAATTATGATTAAAGCAAGACAAAGGGACAACTGAAAGTGCACCAAAACTGAATTCATACAAGGAAGAGGCAAACACACTAAGAAATCAATGTATGTAAGAAGAGAAAGATCTAAAATGAATGGAAATAATTTGGCATGCTTCAAACCTATATATTCTACGAAATATTGATAGTATAAGTTTAAATGAAGATGTCAAACATAAACAAAGGTTAAACAATGTCTTAGCCAGACCATAACAACAAGCACAAACAGATTATTGTGTTTTGAATGTTGGCAGATTGGTGCAACCATAAGTCTTAGCCAAGAACTTAAAAATTGAGTTTGTGTGTTTGATCAAATTCGACTTTTTATTTGTTTAAAAACCTCTACTAGTGCGGAACATACAAGCAAAGCATATACACTTCAATCCTAAGGTGATCCATCTCAATTCAGCATACAAGAATCAAAGGTCCATTGTCTTTAACAAGTGTAAATCAAGAGATAAAACTAGAAAACTCCTAAAGAGGAATCACATATGACTCAAAGCAAAGTTGGATAGGCAATAAAGACTCAAGAAAAACTAGCCAAAACACGTAATGAAAGTTGGAAAGGAAAAGAAATGGAAGCCTACTTGTTGAAGACCTCCAAAGCTTGAGTTGACTTGCACTGGAAGGCTTGTTGTGAGTGTTGGACAGAAGCAATTTGATCACGTCATAATGGTGAATTGAGGTCTATTGATCCCTTTGTTAAGGGTTCCTTATAATTTATAGCAACCACAAAATTTAATTCCACATAAAATAGCAAGCAAACCTGTAAGTCAGTAAGGAAAACAAGCTAGAACATGACTAACGTTGGCATTGAGCGTTGCTCATTATGCTGAGCAGTGACCCAGAGAAACAATTTTCTACCTAGCATACATTCCTATAAACGATCAAACTTAAGGCTCTAGAAACCACATGCTAGGGAATAACATACTTAGACAAAAGAGAAAATAAGACTAAACAAGAAGAATTGGACAAGAATTAAAGGAATAAGTGAAAGAGAGAAAAAGGAAAGGAAATTTATGGAGTTGGAAGTTGACATGCCACTTGAAAAGATTCAAGATGAGTGAATTAGATAGCCACTTGCGTTTGCTACAAGATAAGATCCAAAACTAAACTAAGAGATAAATGTGATCTCTAAGAAGAAATTCAATCAAATGAAAATCACTTTTATATCATATATCAAAGGTTTGTCTTACAAAAGAAGGCTAAAAGTTGCTTATATAGGTTTAGGAGAGGAAGAAAGGTGAGTGAGCTAGGGAATGTAGGACTTAGATGCTAGGAACTACATAAGCACATGGCCAAGACAGCTTAAGTCCCACATCACTCAATTCTTCATCATCCTAAAGGCATATAAGCTACTTAACTTGTTAAAAGAGCAAAACTAATGCTACGAAAGAGTTGCCTTGCACTACAAGTTATCTAAAGGAGGAAGACTTATTTATTCTTCTTTTTTTAAAGTTTAAGTTATGTTATGTCCCGCATTTCTTGCACTTTCAATAGGATAAAAATATATAAGCTTCTTACAACTCAAACTAGATCAAAAGGTACAACAAAGGGAAAGCAACAACTTATACTACTAAGGCAAAAATACAAGCCTCAATATAACCTATTATACTCTCTTTACTCTTTTGTTTTCTTCATGTTTTGCTCCATCTATGATCATATCACGAATAGAGAATTGTTGAAGTTTCTCTTGATGATGTATGTAATGCCTCAAAGCGAGTTAGCATGATTAACTCGACCTTCGACAAACCCATCCAACTGTATGTGGAACACTAGATTGAACTTGAAGAACTCCATGCTTACAGGGTTGATGTTCTCATTAATGTTAATCTGTGTGACGTTCACAAGTAATTCGAATGAGATACACCAATTTTGCCAAAGCTAATAAGGTAGTTTTAGACAAATGTAGATGTCAACATAAATGGCCTTGTCTCCAAGGTTAACAAAAATGAGGTCCGAGTAGGTATTGCCTCCATTGTCGCTAATGTAAACTATGAACGATTCGACAACTATTATTATGAGGGTTGGGACAACATGTATGAGCTTGATGGTATTGTTGAAAGAAGGTTATACGGGACCAACTTCAAGCTTGAGTATGTGGGAATTGAGATCACTTATCGACTGCTCACCCCATACACAAAGATTTTACAACATATGTCATCTCCAAGACCATTCTTCACAAGAGCAGTGCAAGGGACCACGTGATGGAGTTAGGAAGGTTTGTGCTCTATAATTTCTTGACAGGTATTCCTTTCAACCTCCCTCACTTGTTGTTTATCAACCTAGTCCCTAGTGTGAATAATCTTGACCTTGACGTATATTGGAGCTACTATGGTTGTCTAATATACCGAGTAATTCAACACCAAGGAGTTGTGGATTTTTTAGCCTTTCCTGAAGTTCCTTTCCCAACGAGGAACAATATATTATTGATTAGGGCCTTTAAAGGCCAAGGGTTTAGTGTCGCCAACATCAAACAAATGCAATTGGGCATTGATGTGAAGCTCATTGATAAACCTGAACCATTTGATGTTTAGCGACTATAGCAAAGGCTAGGAGGACATAACTCTCTCCTCTTCATATGAAGATTGATCTCAAGGAGACCTGGAGCTTGAAAAGCATCGTTTCTACCGTCTCAAAGTTGAAAACTAAGATCAATGCTCAAAAGGAAATGAGAGATGCTGAGAGCAAGATTCTTATTATCAAGGCTATAATGAGCATCTTCATTTTCCTAGAGGTTGATGCGATACTAGAGGACTTAATAAATTGAACATTCTTGGTTTTAAGGCTATTACTAAATCATCCAAAGTAAAAATTTCTTAAAAATAAATGTCTTTTTTGAAAATGCAAGAGAATTGACTAACGATAAATTGTTTGATGTGTTGAAGAATTTATCTTCTTCTTGGTATAAGAAGTTCGCAGTAGTGTAGAGTAATTTTTCTATAAGATGTAATTTTATCATGAGATTTAGTATGATTATTCGTACTTTTATTTTTTATTTTTTATTTTTTAATAAATTTTTATGTAATAACAATTATGTTTATCGTAAACTTATTTGGAATGTTTCCTTATTATTCCTATGGTAAAATTAATTTATATTTTAAATTTGCAAACAAGATAAGTGGTTTTTTAAAAAAAAAATAATTTTGGTTTACTATTATATATTTTTGGAAAATATTTACAATTTTATTTTGAAACTGATGATTATTAATAAGAACACTTTTAATTAGATTTCCTAATTTCGTTCGTATCTTAAACATAGTTATTTTTTTATTAGATTTATTAAATTAACCTAAGTAATATGTTACATTTTAATATTTCCTCATAATTTTGCAAGTTCTTCCTTAAGATCTTGTTTGTTAAAAATAATTGAAAAAATTTGATAATAAATCCTATACTAATTCTCACGTAAAGAAAAAAAAAATTACATTAATCCTTTAAGATCCAATAAATAAGGCTTAAAAGTTAAAAGCATAAGACAGTCCCAAGTCTCACAGAGACGTTGAGAAAGAGAACAACATTGCAAATTCTCAGTTTTTAGCCTTTCTCCGCTTCCTTCTCCATCGTGAACCTGATGACAGTGGCGGACGTGGCCGGTTCACCATAACGCAAAACTTTGAGGTAACCTTTTTCTCCCTTCACATACTTGTTCATGTTTTAAATTTGGTTGGATATAAATTAAATGCATATAACATAGCAGTGTTCCAAACTGCAAAAAACCCTTAGGCATATTCAGCGTAACTGAGAGATAACTTTTTTAATGAAAAATTAATCTAACTGATTCTTTGTAGCTGAAAATTCATACAGAAAAATGAAAAGCGATGTTCACAATAATGCAACTGCTGTTTTCGTTCGCCGTTTAATACGCCGTTTTTGCTTTAGATTAAACAATTACTAGGAATCAATTTCCCATTTCTTATTGTCATTTCTTCATTTGTTCAATATCTCGTATTTTCCTTTTTATAGTCAAAATTAGCATTGTTATGCTTACTTTTGACTAAAATTTGCTACTCCAATATTATTCGTGTTTCTACTTTAATTTTCCTTCCCTATAGCCAAAAATTTTATGAGCTGCAAGCTCCAATATATTTAAAGCACCGGATAGCTCCTCGACCTAGTCAGTGACCTTGGTAGCTTTTTATCAACAGTGTTCCATAGTGACATCAGTTAAAACTTGGTTTTTGTAATGCTAGCTCTCTTCACTTTTGCTTTTCCTTGTGTCTGGAAAATTATTTTCTTTGCGTACTTGTATATTTATAGATGACCGCACACATGTATATGTATTATTGTTGGTGAATTCCGGAATAAGATGACAAACATTTACTTCAGTTTTCTTTTTCAATGCATGGAATATTTTAGGTGTCCTTTTGGTTTTGTTTTAGATTGAGATTTTTCTTTTGTTTGATTTCTTGGTAGTTTGAGCTTGTAAGTCACGTGTTTGATAAAATATCTAGCATGATTTTTCTTTTTCTGATGATGAAATTCGTTTTTATTTTGGTTAATCCTGTGATTTCTTGAAACTATTTTAGGGTATCTAATTTCTCTCAATATGAGGTGATATAAAACAATTTTAATTATTGACAGATTTTGAAACTGGATCATGAATACGGGACGATCTTAGAGGATCTTTCCATCTAATATGTTAAATTATATTCCATGCGTTTTCTTTCTTTGTCTTCTGATGTTGTGATGCTTGCTAATCTTTTGCATCAGCACACTAATATGTTTTCCTCATCTGATTTTCAACTTTTGTATTTTGTTTGTCAAGAAAATGTGACAAATCTGTGAAGGAAATATTTTTTAAATCTAACAGTTTTTTTCCCTTCTGTATCTGCAATCACTCGTGAGCTTAGACGGGCTTTAGCTACTCTGTCCACTTTTTTCTAATATGTAAAAGTTTGTTGAGGATACTAATGTTTCGTTCTTGAGAGGTAGTTGATTCCAGTCACTTGTGACAATGTAAAATTATGAATTGATGTATTTGATTTTGTCGTAAATAGGGAAATGTTGGGATAAAAAAATCTTAATATCTCCATGGTAATTAGAATAAAATATCCTTATAATCTTCACATTCATTCCAATAGAATTTATTTTATTAAGAAAACGTGGTTACATATTTAGGAGTTGAGAATGCAATTAGCATGATTAAAATTCATAATATATTTTTGTATCGGAGCTCTCAATTTTGGGGCTCTGTTTCTGTTACTGCTACTGTTGCTGTTGCCATCATCCACGGTCCACCTCCTCCTCTGCCGAGTGTGTCCCACACAAGTGATGACAACACTGACAGTTGCATCACCTACAGAAACACCATGTGCTGCCACGCCCCACTACTAGAGTCAGTCTGTGTAGCCCATGCACCTTGCTCTGGTGAAACCCTCCCACCCCACCGCTGCCACCACAGACAGGACCGCAGATATCCCTTAGTCCATCCCAAGGGTGGTGATATTGTGTTTGTCTCCGAATTGAGTAGATCTAAGTTTTTGCTCTCTTAACAAACAATTCCCTTTTTTATGTTTACATTTTTCACTTTTTTTCTTCAATGGCTAAGGTGACAATTTCCCCTATGGGACCTATTATCTTCCAAAGTGGTGAGTGTCCGTACTGGTCAGGTCAGATGGTCATAGATATTTGTAATGGAACTAGTATATTCGGAGGATTCTAAAAGGATAGTTAAAGTCAAACCACATCAATGGTGGAGGATTAGGGCCAAATGACCCTATTTTTGAGATTTGGGATTATGAAGATTTCACTAATCATGACCGGAATATGACATTTCATGATTTCTGAGATAAGTCAAATTTATATGTTTTATCCATTGCTAAAGAAATTTGAGATGGCCAAAATAACACTTTCTTTGAGGCGCAATTTTACTGCTTCTTATAACATTGAAAGCAGGGTGTTTAATCAAACTATAGTTATCTTTGTAATCTAAATAACAAATTTTGAATGTGTTGTGGATAAACTAGATAAGTACCAAAATTTGAAGATCTGTAAAATAGACTTTGTTGCACATGAAGAAGCTGTTGAAAGAGGAATAATACATAAATTCCTATATGGTCTGAACAATGAATGTGATCCAATCAAAGTACAAATCTTAGGGATAGAAATATTGCCTCCTCTGTCAAAAGTATTCTTTATTTTTAGGGAGTTGAAACTTGGACAACTATTATGCTTAATGCAGGAATCTCCAACATAAGCTCTATCATGACAATAGGAGAAAAGGTTAAGGGATCAAACAACGGACGAAAACCCTCTACAAAAGGCAACCTTAGAGAATATTGGTAATATTGTGAGAAATATGGGCAAACTAAGGAAATATGCTTCAAACTCTATCGAGGAAACAAAGTACTGGAGTGCATGGGAGGCAACAAAGAAACCTCACATGAATGAGCAAACAATACTACCTCAAAACTTGATCAAACAAATCAACCTAGTGTTCCTTGTCAACTAAATCTTAATATGAAAGCCTATTTAAGGAGAAACTTGATCATTTGAGAACAAAGATTGAATCAATGAGTAAGTCATTTGAATGGTGTACCTTGTCCATTAGAGGTAAGAATTCATTCAATACAATTGCGCATGTGTTCAATTGGGCATGTGTCTCCAAGTGTTTGGATTCTTGATTCAGGAACAATTGATTACATGATTTTGATTCCCATATTTTTAATTTTTATGTTAAAATGAACAGAGAACAATTCATTACAATTGCAAATGGTGATAGTATACCTGTATGCGAATCAGGCAATATAATTTTAGAATCGTCTATTGAATTGAAGTGTGTTTTATATGTTCCCTAAATGACCAATATCTTTATAAAAAAATTTACGAAAGATTTTAGTTGTTCAGTAATGTTCTCCTCTTCTTACTATGGCTTCCAGGACCTTGCCACAATGATTTTGATTGTGAAGGAGCGGATTGAGTTATGTGTTAGAGTCCAAGTACCCAAACAAAACAAAGGAGGTTATAAGCCAACAAGATACAACAAAATCATGGGCAAATTCTGAAATATGGGTTCATCAAAGAAGACTTGCACATCCGTTGTTCAATCTTATCAAATCATTGTTCTCTCATTTGTTTACCAAAATGTTTGTTGAGTCTTTCAATTGTGATTTTGGTCAATTGTCAAAACACCAACATGCATCTTATCCTAATAGCAATAAACAAATTAACTTCCCTTTTGATTTAATTCACTTTGATGTTTGGGGATTTATTTTAGAATCTATCTTTGGAGCATAATGGTTTGTTACTTTTATTGATGATAATACTCATATGGAAAGTAAATTAGAGTTATTTCAATGTGGTGGGTGTCGTACTTGTTAGTTTTTTCTGTCTTGTCAAAAATTAACTTGGAAAACACAAAAAAAATTAGGTCCAGTAATGATAATGAATATATGAATCATGAATTCTCCAAATTATTGTCCCTTAGTAGTATTGTCTATGAACTAACATGTTATCATCCACAACAAAATGGGGTTGCAAAAATGAAGAATTGTCATCTCCTAGAAGTAACTAGAACTCTTTTTTTTCCATATGTTTGTTCCCAAAACGCATTGGTGAGAAGCTGTTTTAATTGCCTTTGTGTCTTGTTACCTTTTCTCTCTTAGTGTTAAATATACTTTAGCACTGTAGCTCCTAATCACGGTTTGCTATTAATGACAATGTAAAAAGAAGGGAAATATACAAAAAGGGGGATTGAATTGTGTATTAAAAGTTTTCTCTATGTTTAGCTAGAATGTGTGATTTGATAAAGAGGTTTTAAGACTGAAAATTATCAGGTGTAGTTTTTTGTTGACAGACTTACAGTCAAAAGTATTTTCACAAACCTTGTAAAAAATCACCTTTTTAAACTTGTTAAACAGTAGGTTTATAATATACAATTCAAAAAGGTTAAAGGATGAGAAAGATGTATTCTTATGTGGCATCAACCCCTTTCTTCTTAAAGATGTCTTCAATGTATAGAGGTCATAGGAAAAATAGCATTTGCAAATACTTTCTAGCTGTTGCATAGTCTTGAAGGGTTTCTCGTTCTCCAAGCTGCATCTATCCTTATTAATGAAGAGAGTTATAGTAAATGCTTTGCATGCTGCAATAAATGCTCTGCATGCAACATGGTGCCATCCTCCTTTCATCATTTTCCTTTTTTCATTTCGGGGCCATAGGTTACTAATTCTCAACTCTTCTAATGGTTCTGTAATCTCCTTCTAGTGTTTGATCAGACTTTGACTTCTCTTATTCTAATGGTTTTATTTTTAATTTTTTGTTTAGAATGCCTCAATGGTTGGATTTATGGATTGCCGTGGCATTTGTACAAAAGATTGCTTGTAACCTGTATATTTTGTATGTACAGCTTTTAGAACCTGATGAGATACGTGTTCCTTTTGCCCATATGGAATGGCTTATGGTGAAACTTGCTTAGCGTTTTGTTCCATTACAAACAGTTTGCCATGCTGAATGGTTTTAGCTCGAGCTTTACCAGTAGAAAGTAATGAAATCCCATGCCAAGTCCTGAATAAGCAATCCTTTAAAAGTATTATTTTATAAGTAATCTCATTTAGCATCCAACTATGTTAGATTTATCAGTGCAAATTAATAAGTATATAAAGGATGAAGTTACAAATTAAATGGGAGAGAAATATTTTTTTGCTTCTTATAGTTGAGCTATATAATTGCATAAACACACAGGGATTGCTTTCTGCAGATTTTGATCATTCTTTAATTATTATATTTGTTTTATATGAGGTACCATAAATGTTATGAGTTTTATGTGCATATCTTGTATGTTATAAAGTGTAGACTGACAAATGGAGGCACTGAAATCATGTTATGGGGATGGATCTTCTGATTCGGATTCTGAATCTGTACCATCAGCTCCAACCTCTGCTCCCTCAGCTGTATTTACACCTCTGCCACCACCTCCTATCTCTCTCCTTGAACCATCAGCATTTCTTGGTATTCTACGTTTTAAGATGATTTTATTTACTTATTAATCGAAGGAAAAAAGAAAATGAAGCTTTTATCTTGTTGGATAGGTTTAGGTGATCCATTAGGGAATAATAAGAATCAAAAGTTTTATTAACCTCAAAATGTTAGTTGATTTTATAAGTTTTTTTCTGAATTCATAAACTCTTATTTCTTATGTTGGAAGTGTCATTAATTCATTTCTTACTATGTGCTGGTATGCAATGTTTATTTTGTTAACAACTGTTCATGGCTTTTATGGTAAATGGCCTTTAGATCCGCAGACAGGTCAGACAACAAGAGTTAGGAGCTTCCCTCATGTCGATGGTAACTATGCCTTGCATATTTACATACCAAGTAAGTTAATTATGATCTTTAGAAGAATTTGTCTGTGTCAACATACCATTATATGTTTTTCATGTGATGGTTTTGCCATTGGAGTGATTTTTATTGAATTTACTCCTTATTCATTTGTCTATGCACATTAGTATGCCTCACATTTAGATTTAAATTGCACTTGGGCCTATTGCTTACTTTCTAAGAGTAACATCTAACTCCAACAAGGGAGAGATTAAGTATTCATTGCAATGAGAAGCACCAAAACCTAAAAAGAAAGGAAGAAAGGTAGAAATGTGACTTAGGAGAGTTGTTAACAATGGAATAGTGTTATCTTGTGGGTTTTAGTGCTTTGACCCATTGCTAAACAATTGCTCAACAAAAAATTCTTTCTTGGGTGACTTTTCTAATCTTTCACACTGTCCATATTTCACAAAGCAATGATGCATTGTCGATGGTCTTCCTCCTAGCAATGATGCATTGTCGATGGTCTTCCAAAAACTCAAACTCTCAGCATTTTATGTTAAAAGAGTGGCTTTAGTGCCCAATTTGCTCAAAGCTTGCCAAAGACAAAGAGCACTAATTTCTATTCTAGTAAATTTTGGTTTTGTGCATCTAATTCTAGTGCCTTTCTTTAGGTAATCTTTTTGTGTGTTTAACCTTCGTTTCCTACCCTTTAATTTCTTGCTTGTCTCCTTTGGTTTTCTTGTTTTGTCATACATAAACTCCTTTTGGTACCCTTGTTTGTTTTTGAGACCTTTTCTTGCTTTTGCTTGGCCTCCTTCTTGCTTTTGGTGATTTGCTTGTGGTGTAGGTTCTCTTAGAGGTGAGCCAACATCTTGAGGTTAGCATCCTAGGTGATGGAGACCTAGTGGGAGCGGGAAAGTCTTGTGTGGTAGCCAAGAAGAAAGTGAGAGAAACACTTGGGAAGAAGAGCAAAGTTTGTATGTATTCCTTTGAGTTGTAATCTTGCTTTCTTTTCCTTATAAGTTTCGGCCTTATTAGGTGTCTTGGGGGAGTCTTTGGTGCTCAATCCCATCTTCTAACAAGAACCTCTTAAACCTAGTAATTTTCGTCTCTCTTAGTTGGTAAGTTTGAGGGATCCAAAGTACCTTCTAAGTTCAAACTTAACTGTTGGAAGTTCCACATCGACTAGAGATAAGACCGGTGCAAACCTCACCTTACAAGCTAGTTTTGTAGGGTTGAGTTAGGTTTAAAGTTCACTTCTTAACATGGTATCAGAGTCAAGTTAGAGCCTATCCTAGCGATATTTGTTGTTTGTTGGGCATGTTGTTCCACCCGCTATCAGGCCGTTATCGGACCACCCATTAATGTCTAGTCTCACGCTCGAGATGTATATACCTTGGCGTGAGAGGGGTGTGTTGGAAGTCCCACATCGACTAGAGTTAAGGCCGGTGCAAACCTCACCTCACAAGCCGATTTTGTAGGGTTGAGTTAAGCTTAAAGTCCACTTCTTAACATTAACCATTAGGCCGCATAGCTTAGTTTACTTGTTTTCCTTAATTGTTGTAGCTTAGTGTGTGTCTACTTTCATTTTAAGTCTAGTTCCCTTTGAGAAGTTTGGTGCAAGAGAACTTGAAGTAAACTTTGCTTAGGAAAGACTTGGTTCTTAAGCAATCCATTGTAATTTACCTCCCTTTTCTAGAAGTAAACTTGAGTTTCTTTTGCCTCCTTAAATCTCGTAAAGAACTTCTTTTGAAATACTAAGTAATTGTTTGTGCATAGCATCTTTTTGAAAACTTTAAGAATGTCTAGGACTCCTTACCAAATTGGTAATGATTCTAGTGAAGAGGTCCAACGAAGTTTAACACATCTGGCCAAGGAGCTAAAATCACTAAAAATTTGGCCAAAACAAGAAACCCTCCAAAAAGAAAAAAGAAAGAGTTGAAAGGAAAAAAATATCTTGCTACATTAGAAGAAGAACTAAAGATTCTTAATGAAAAACAAGAGAGCTCAAAAGGAAATAAGAAAAAGTAGGAGTAGGATTCTCTCTAAAAGGGGTTCAAAACTTCCAACACCAAGTACACACTTTGAGAGGATAGTAGGATTGTTAATCAATATTATCAACCTCCTCCACATAAAGTGGCAAGAAGAGAGGTGAAAGAGAACATCCTCCAAAAGAGATTAGGGTAGACCTCCCCCATTTTTATGGGAAAGAAGATGTTGAGGCATATCTAGATTGGGAGATGAAAGTTGAGCAACTTTTTGAATGCCATCAAATTGTAGAAGAGAGGAAAGTTGCCCTAGCCACTTTGAGTTTCCAAGGGAATGCCATGCATTGGTGGGCATCCCTTGTGAGAGAGAGAAGACTCTCTCACTTCCCTCAAGTCACCTATTGGAATAACTTGAAAAGTGTCATGAGAAGAAGACACATTCCCTCATACTATAATAGGGAGCTGATGGACAAGCTTCAAAGGATCCAACAGAAAGGCAAGAGTGTTGAAAAGTATAGGCAAAGAATGGAGCTATACATGATGAGAGCAAGAATTAGAGAGGAAGAAGAGACCACCATCTCTAAGTTTCTTAGTGGTCTTAATCTTGATATTAGAGATAGAGTGGAATTGTTGCCCTACCAAGACTCAAATGACTTGGTACAAATTTGCATCAAGGTAGAGCAACAACTTTTAAGGAAAGGTTTGAAAACTCTCCACTCTAGTTCTAATGTTAAGAAAGACTACAAGAGGGAGGGCAACCAAGTGAGAAGAGAGGAACCCTCCAGGAAGATTGAGAAACCTAGGGAGAGATCAACATCAACCATGCACACTAGTGAAATCAAGTGTTTCAAATGTCTAGGAAGAGGTCACATTGCATCTCAATGCCTCACAAAAAGGACCATAATCTTAAGGGCTGTTGACATTTGTAGTAGCAAGGAAGAAAGAGAAGAGTGCGCAAGTGAGGAAGAAAGCCAATGAGAAGATTCCTTTACTTGTGAGGTAGATCTTCTCATGATAAGAAGAGTCTTGAAAAACCAACCTAGTCCTCTCCATTAGAAGCACACGTGGCCACTACTTATGGGAAATACTCTCCAATGTGAGAGTGACACATGGCCACTAAAACACTAGGTGGGATGCCCACTCCCTTGCTCACCAAGCTTGCATAAAAACATTGACCCCCCTTGGTCAACCCTCTACGACGTCCACTTTGATCAACATTGGGCCTTGACCCTTTGTTGACTTAAGTGATCAAAAACCCTATTCTAATTGGCCTTAGATATAAGGTCCAAAAACAAATCCTACATTACTAGGCCCATGATACAAAGACCAAAATTATTCTACTTTATGATGGCCCAAGAGAAGAAGAGTTTGACTCCACCTTCCATGGTTGACTCTTGGATTTGCTTGGCTATGCTTCTTGTTATTGGACCTTTGGCTAGGGGTTTGCCATTAGTAACAATCCACTATGCTCCAAAAATAGATTCTAAAGTAGATCCCTAAATATAAAAAATGAATTAAGTCAAATGAGAAATTTTTTTTTACCACAGATGGAATACGATACATGACAATCAATACTTAGACAATCAACAAATATCACATTTGAAAGACTCAATGGACTCTTCTGTAAATAAACGAGGGTACAAGGATTTTATAAGGTTCAATGAGGGATGTCAAAGTCTTTTATGATGAAGCTGTATTTTAAAACTTGCTCATGTTTATGTCAATGACAACAAGTGGGCACACTGATACAGGTGGTGGCACATGATAGTGATAGGTTTCTTTAATCAAGAAGTCGATCAACCCTCTTTAACTCTCAAGAAACTAAAAGATAACAGTGAATAGTACTCGTATTATTGAATGAATCAAAGAATTCAATGTACGGGGTGTACTCTCAAGGAAGCCTAACCTTCCTCCACTGGACAATGTTCCAGTAAACTCAAAAGTACAGAATAGCTAACCCCTCCCCTTACAAACTAACTTCTATTTATACTATCCCTTTCCCTCCAAACTAACTACAAGAGTTCACTGATTCAGAAACTTCATGTTGTAATTTTTTTGTGGTTCTTCCTTGTCCTTCCTTGTTAACCTTCTAGTTGTTTCTTTTGCAAGTTACTCTAATATTGTTTTCTTCATTTGTGTGGTAGAAGATTTGCAATGAATTTGTTTGAGCTATTTCACTACAGTCTATGTCTGAACTTTCTGCTCTTGAACCCTAGAAGTTTCTGGTGTATAATCAGATTACCTGCAAGATTTAGTTGTAAAAGTGAAATTCTTAAAATTGAAGGGTACATTATAAGTTCACTTACGATTTGAATTCAAAAGGTCTTTTCCTTCCTAATCTTTAGATCGTGCTCAAGCACTACATGCAAGGATATTTTGTATTTTCTTGTTCCCTTACCAGCACGACAATGATTTCTTCACATATCTCTAATAGACTTCATCATGCCAGTAAATTTGTTCAAAAGTTTTTCACGGTAATACAAGGTACAGTTTTTCTTTACAGTTAACATTTCATCTCCATCGAAGAAAGAACTATCTGTTTTCTTGAAAAAAGTTTCATCTCGGGAGTCAAATCTTAATGTTGTTGATGTTGATGTCCCATTAAACGTGCTCTGCAAAAATGACGAGAAGCTCGAACAAGTTGCCTTAGGAAGAGAATTTCATATAAGTTTGGGAAGAACTGTTCCAATACGAGTGCACCAGATTGACTCAGTGGTCTCAATGCTGAAACAGAAGCTTCAAATTCAGCGCCAGTCAGTTTTATTTCTTCTACTTTTCACTTATGAAAATGGAACATTATTTTTGTTTCTACCTGTTTTCCTTATTTTTTTTCCTTTTGAAGTAGGTTTTGGATAGACTTTAACAAGTGGGAGGTTTATGTTAATGATGATCACACTCGCACCTTTCTCTCAGTAGAAGTTGTTCAAGGAGGGCTAATAGAGGTATGATTTCTAGCCTTACTTTTCTTTTTTGCATGCCCGTGTTGCTTGTGTTACTCTTAATCATATTCAAGTTGGGATTATGTATTGCATTTGTCGCTTAAATGTGTGTTGATAGTTGCTTAATACTTGTATCTTGGTTGGTTGCCTATAAAGCTGCTGATTTAAAACATATTAATTCTCTCTTGGTAACAGAAATCATGTTCTTCGTAAATAACTATGGGAAGTTTGGAAAATTGCATTTGAAACTGAATTAAACCATTAGTGACATGTGAAAGTCTTGTACATTCTTTTGGTCTTGCATGGAAAGTCACAGAATTGGAAAATAGACTAGAGATGTGATGAGAGAACATCCGGAAAGTAGAGTTAATATCTGAAAAGACTGCTATTTTCTCACTGTTTAATCTTAGGCCAATTCATTCCCTCCATCTAGCTTATCAATGAATGTGAAATGTGCTTTTCCTTTCCAATTAATTGCAGATTACAAAGCAAATCGAAGCAGTCAATACAGTTTACAGACTTCATAATCTTCCTGAGTTTTACAAGGTCAGTAGTTTTATTGAGTAATCCCTGTTTCTCTTCAAGTATTTGAACTTGAACTACTCATTACAGGATCCTCGTCCGCACATATCCTTAGCATGGACACTGGGTGATATTTCCCATTCACTGAAGAAAATTGTCGACGAGGAAATGAAGTGCGCTGTGGGAAAATCTTTCAAGAGTATTTTTAGCTGTAAATTCAAAGGTATTGAATGTAAAATTGGCAAGAAAGCATATGCAATATGCAAAATTCCTGATGGACAGTAATTATACGTGCACTCTAAAGAAAGAGCATGCGATTTCCTGAAATATTGAGGTGCATGGAATTCTTCTTATCTAAAATGTTGGGTTTTCTTGGTTTGGTGACACCTTATAACAAGGGAGATGTGAATGTGACTTCGTTATTGTATTCCTTACGTGTTGTAGACCAAATCCAATGCTTGTACGAGTTCATCAAAGCTGTGTAGAGATTACTTCATGAAATATTATTATTACTAATATAAACACACAGGCGTGATGATTGTTCACATTTCTTCTATTCCTTTGTTGTATTTTTTTACTAAATAAAATTTAAGAAAGTAATAAAAATATTGTTTGAAAAGGAAAAAAGACCATGAAAAAAAAAGACTATCTGTTTAGGTTTTTTCTTCCAGCACAACCCTAATTTCTAGTTGCACCCCTATAATTTTGAAAATATTTTATTTTTTGTAAAAGTGATCTCTGGATTTTCTTTTCTAGAAACCTTTTTGAAACATAAAATGTGTTTTTGAATGAGTGTTTTAGAACACAATTTTCAAAAACAAGTTTCTCAGAACATGTGATATTTTCTGGAACAAGTTTTCTTAAAGTAAGCATTTCAGAGTGTTTTAGAATGAGTTTTTCAGAACGAGCTTTATTTTGGAATGTGCTCCGTCTCTCCCTCCTCTGCAGTAAAGAACAGAGTTACAATGACAATAGCGCAGCATTGGACGATGATGACAACAGAGATAGCAATGACAACGGTGGGGATGAGATGTAGTGAAGCAGGATATTTTAGTCCTTTTCTATAATACGCAGGTATCAGAACAAATAATTGGGACGACGCAGGAAGAAAAGGCCGTTGTTTAAACAGCTGTTTAAGAAAGCCATTTATGTATGCTGCCTTTAATTATGCAAATAATAAACATTTTTGTGAAAAATAAATGTAATATATGATTTGGGTATTTTTTTTTATTGATATAAATTATAAGTAGTGTGGTTTATTTATTATTGATATAAATTATAATTTTTTCCTTATTATTATTATTAGGTGTGAATTGTTTTGTGTCCATTTTTTCATGATAATAAAAATATTTATTATTAAAAAATAACTATTAAAATAAAAAAATATATAAAAGTAAACTTTTATTAATTTTTAAAATATTATAATTATATAATGAAATGAAAATACTTATTAATAACTATTATTTGTCGTTGATAGTTCTTTTATATATGTGAATTAGTATAGTTCGTTTTGTTTATAAGGATAAAAATATTATAAAATGTATAAAAATCACATTATTAATTATTGTACTAAATAACTATTCGGTTAATTACAATTCAGACAATCAACCATTAAGTTGTCATGTTAATTACAACCCAAACGGTTAATTGTTATATCACAAAGTTTGGATGAAGACAAGTCATTGAACATGAATAATCATTGAATAGATTGAATGACCATTCATATTGAATGGTATGAAGAAAATCAAAGTGAATTAACTTTAAAACCTAGACAAGTCATTAAATCTCAATAGTCATTTAACATATTTGACGATTATTTATGAGATGGTCAACAGATAAGTTACATATTAATTACAGCATTCATTACTATGTAACAAATGTTATCTAATTTTGAGATGAGAATACTTTCTATAATTCTTCCAATTGTTTGAATACACGAGAAATCCTTATTGAACAGAACTTGAACTTTAGATGACATATCAAAGATAAATCATGACCTCACACCCGAAATAATTAATATTATTATTATCATTGTTATTAAATAAGAAAAGTCAAATAAAGGAACAGCAAGGGACAAACACAATTTTATAAAGGGAAGGTAGCATGAAGAGATAATGGAGGCCGACAAGGCCGACAAGGTCGACACGGGTTATTCTAAAAAAGTTCAAGATATTGTTAATGATTGAGCAACTCACTTCTGGATGAGATGCACAAGCCTAGATATTTGTATCCCTCTAAACATTATATTATTTCGTCTATTAAGTAACCTTGCCTAAGGTTAAAATCGTTTATAAATTGTAAATTTTCATGTTTTTTATGAAAACCACTTCAACATACATGTACCTCTTGAGACCATGTAGGTGTATTCGTAACGAAGAGTCATAAGATGCAAAAAGATAGAAAATTTCCTTCCTTGGTCATTACTCTTACATAGGATTCGGTTTGAACATTTTTATAAGAGTTGGTGGCTGCAACCAAAAGAGGAAGAAAAGAAATCTATAGTGGAATAAGTACTTTATAATAAAGTTTGACCCACATAACCTTGCGCATCATGACAAATTGCATGCTTCAGTAGAAAACCTTCAATAAAGCCATTCAACACCTGATTTTCCTATATTAGATTTCTTTGGAGGATAATGATATTTAGACAACATTTTTTTAACAACATTTGAACATCATCTACGTGTCATTTTGTGATTAGTCCAAAAATTACTCCACAATCAATAATAATAATCATAAACACTACCATGGACCAATCACAGAATGATACGTAGATGATGTTCAAATGTTGTCAAAAAAAATGTTGTCTAAGTATTATTATCCTTAGACAACACCTTCAATAAAGTCATTCAACACCTGATTTTCCTATATTACATTTCTTTGGATGATGTCAAAAAATTCATCTTCATGTAACACTTTTTTTCTTAATATATCTCGTTTGCAAAGTCTTAGATAAAGGTTCATAATTTTCAAGTGATTTTTTTTTAATAAATGTTGTAAAACAAAAAGAATACATGTGAAGATTATTTTTATCTTATCATTATATACGCAAATGTTTCGTATGATGATAAATACAATATTTCGCATAATGACAATCGAGGCAAAAATACAAAAATGAAGGGTTGAATTGTGTTTTACTATTTTTAAAAACTTTGATAGTTAAGGAAGGTGTAATTGTTTCATATTATTATTATTTTTTGTTCACATACAACATAAAAATTGTTTCATATTTATATGAATATTAGATATTAAAATTATGCTGAGTATATTATTTTGACAGTCTAGACATATACAAAAATAAGATTGACCAAGTTAAAAAAAAATTATAACAAACAATAACAACATAGGATAAAATTTCAAATGAAGAAATTATTAGAAAGTATAACACCTCGAGATTTCGAGTGTTACAGGTTATTAAAAAACGATTATTTCAAAACATTTTTATTTCAAAAAAATGATGTGAAAACATATTTTTCAAAATGTGGAAAAAAAATCTATTCGTAATAGTTCTAAAAGCAATCTTCATATTACATTATTCAAAAATAATGAAAATAACTAAAGAGATAGAAATAACTTCAATTACATTGTTTCAAAAGTCTAACAAAAGAACTTTTAAAGAAAATATCAAATATTTATCCATCATCTCGCAAATCTATCATACTTCTGGAACATCTGCAACCTCATCTACTCATGTATAATCTATTATGTGATCATCGTTGATAATATGAATCACAAACACAAACATAAACAACTATGGGGGTAAGCTACCAATAAAAACAAACCATAACAATACAAGATATAATTAACAAATAACAATACATAAACATAAAAAAGAAACCCCATCTTAATCACTAACAATACAATGAATTAGTAATTCCATCGTCAATGCAAATCAGCAACGATCCCTCGATCCTCAATTCCATCACGGACATCACACACATAGACCAACGATATATCTATTCATTAGCACCTATGCTAACTACACCACACCACTATCATACCCACATCAGTCCAGCCGACATTAGTCCAACGCACACCAGTCCAACCATCTACAGAGGAGGAGCAGGATGATCAAGATCATTTAGATGATAACTATGAAGGATATTAGTTTTATTTTGTTATTGAACATAATTGTTATAGAAACATTTGGATATTAGAACATTTGGATGTTAGGTCATTTGGATGTTAGATCAATTGGATGATTTGGATGTTAGAACATTATGTTAGATTGTTTTATGTTTCATTTATAAATACATGTTCTATTGATGATTGGATGATTCAGATGTTATATTTTTTTTCTGATCAATGATTGGATGGTTGAGATGTACATTATGCAGGTCTGTTTGTGCTTGTGAACAATTTATTCAGGTTTGTTTAGTTAGGTAAGAAATACAAATGTGCCTGAGATCTGCCTGGATCTTACCGAAGGCTTCTACCCTTCGGTAATTACCGAAGGCCAAAGACCGTCGGTAATTGTTAGCGACAAGAGATTTACCGACGACTTCATGGTCGTCGCTAAGCCGTCGGTAAATGGTCATGAACGACAGCTTCTGGCTATTTTTGAAGGATTATGACCGTCGGTAATGCCCTTTTTTTTGTAGTCACCTTAAGCATTAATACCGTAGCAAAAATACATTGGGATAATCGATTATTACTAATAATAATCGATTATTCCAAAGAGGTTCAACTTTTTAGCTATACAACGTATGAAAGGTTAATCGATTGTGATCCTAGATAATCATTATTCTAGTGACGAAACTCAAAACGACGTACAAATAATCGATTATCACTTACGATAATGGATTATATCCAAATCTAAACTCATTTTGGACAAATATCAAATGTTCAAAACACACAAACATCATCCCCAAACCACTTGGAAACATACTTGGCACATCATTCATAAATTCAAGCCTCATAGATACATGGAAACATACCCTAAAAACTCACATATTACCAAACAAATCATACCAAACCCATCATTATATACATTCGACTCATTCTCATCAAATATATACTTCATATAATCATTATACAACCCTATACAACTCTATATAACACATACCTACATTTTCAACTCCCTCAACCTGAATATTTCTCATATACCCAATCATCACACACATACACCATAATATCTTAACCATCACGGTATACACCATATCATAATGTAGAAACACATTTTTATGCATACCCCATATCATTCAAGACAATCAAGAACATAACCACATACAACATATAATAAAAACAAGGTAAGATTTCTCATACCTTGGCCAATACTAGGGTTTTCTTTATCCACAAAGATCAAACAACAACACCCAAGTCTATCACATTTCTGTAGTTGAATCCTCTTTCCAAAAAAATGTCCCCCTCTCTCTCTCTTTTCACGTAGGTTTTAGGTTTCTAAAGTTAAACCCTCTCTCTTATTCTCTCTTTTTATTTTCCAACATATCTAAACCCTTTTAAAAATTTGTTTTCAATCTTTGAAAACGACCTAAAACATATCTCCTATCATATCTCAACTATTTTTCAAAACATAACTTCCCAATCTTTCCAATCTTTGAAAACCACCTAAAATTGACATTTTGCATGCTTTTACTTCCTACATCCCCATTTATAATTTATGCACTTGATTAATAAAGAGGAAAAAACCATTTTTCCCTTAAAATATAAATAACAATTAAAGGTTTCCCTTAAACTTTCTCCCTAAGAATTAAACCCATAATCATTCAATCCTACACAACATCACCACCATCAAGCCAACACATCACATTAATAAAAAGACATATCACAGTCTAACAACCATACCAAAACATGTGTTGCACTTTATTAAAATAAAATCAAATAATAACATAACACTTATGTTCTAACGAAGATGTAAACATAAAATCACTTAGCCCATCCAAGAGCTCTCACTAAGTTGTTGGAGCGGCTGCATCGGAATGGTTAGCGTGGAATAATAAACCAAGAGGGGTTTTAATATAAATGTGTGCCTTTTAATTTCTTCTCAATTTATCTTACTATGCAAATAATAAATATAAATAAAAGAATAAGGTTGAGAGAAATTTGCACAGATGAATTTTATACTGGTTCGGATCTTACCAATCCTACGTCCAGTCGCTTATCTCAAATCAAGATAAACAGTTCACTAAGCACAAAACAATTACAAACTCCATTCACAAAGAAACAATTTGTAAAAGTTTAGAAACCACCTCTCTTTATACCATAAGAGATGAACGTGCACCTCCTTTGAATCTTCACAAAGGATGAAACACCTCCTCTGAATACTTCACGAAGGATGAAACACCTCCTCCGAATACTTTACGAAGGATGATCATTTTCCAAACACCTCCTCAGACGCACCAAGGAAGAACCAATTATTCCTCCATCACAGTAGCAACAATTCACTAGCTCCACAGACAAGAGTTTCCTTAGTTGAGCAAGAGCACACAATTCTCAAAGAGTTTTGAGTATTTGAGCACAAGGGAAGACTTAATTTTGATGGAAAATGAGAGCCTATTTATATAATCAAGCAAATACTCTTCCATTCTTTTTTACTGGCCATTTAACACTTTTAATCGATTAATACAAGTGTTAATCAATTAAAATGAGTACAACGACTAGTTTTCAAAAACCAGAAAACTCCAACGGCTAGCTTTAATCGATTATTCGAAGGATTAATCGATTAACTAATCGATTAAAATAGGTAATAATCGATTATTCCCGTGCCAGTTGAGTTTTCAACACTTGCAACGTTTTAATCGATTAATACTTGGTTTAATCGATTTACACCATGCGTTTTTTATTATGAACAACAAATACAAATTATGAAAGTACATGAATCAAAACCTACTACAATCTAAGTCCTAAACATTAAACTACAATTATTACAAAAGCTTTTCATTCAAAACAAGTCTTCAAAGGATCTTCTTGAATCTTCATTTCTCTTGACTTGATTTAGACATCATCAAAACTTCACCTTCATCATTTTGCTAACATAAGTGAACTACGCAACACCTTGTTAAACATACCAACTCTTGAAGAAAAGTATACTCAAGTCTCAATACTACTTTATTCTAAAATCCTATATATTTCTCGTGTCTTACAGAAAGAGTCTTGGTTGAGACACACAGATTCTTGTCCTTAGAGAGAACATGTCCCCATTATACAACATAAAATAGAATAATACGCTTTCCTATCTCAAGATACAACAACTCGTTAGATCGATTGAGTGCAACGAAGCATCTCTGAACCTTATGAAGAGTGATAGGACTTAGTTATGAAATAAGGGGCTTTGGCCTTCCCACATTTTATATAAAAAAAAATAGTATTATATAAGTAAAAGAATTTATTTTAGTTTTTATCAAATTTTATGCCTTTGGTCTCTTCAAATTTGTATATATTTATAAAAGAAAATTTTGGCACCCTAAAATGTAAGATTTGTCAATGTATTTTGTATAAATATAAAATGTAATAAATATGGATAGTAGATGCTACATATAAGGTAGAGTAGACGACTACTATTGAAAGTGTTAGTATTAGACGATTCTTGGAGTAGACAATGTAAGCATTAGACGACTGGAGAAGTAAACGATATGAGCATTATTGTTGAAATGTGAGTACTAAATGTCTTTTTGTGAATGGAGTAAATAATGTGAGCATTAGATGATTGTAGAAGTAGACAATATGAGCATTAGATGACCTTAATAATAGAAAGACTATACGACATAAGTGTTAGATGATACTAATAATTAAAGAAAGTAGATGATACAATTTTGTTGGGCGAACATAGAAGATTTTGGTAAGTTTATCTTTTATAGAATTATCAAGGAGGATATTAAGAATATATTTATTATGAAATTTGTTATTATAGGAAATATTTATCAGTTTACGGAAAGATTACATAAGAAATAAGATGAATAATGTATAATTTGAATATTTTTATATTTCTTAAGAGATAAAATAATTGATAATAGGAGAATAATTTTAAAGATTGTTGGGAATTATCTTTAAGGTGATTTCTCTTATTTTATCAAAGGATATTATGAGGAATATATTTAAAGTTTGAGATTTTATTTGAGAGATCTAATAAGATTTTCCTGAGAAAAATAAAGAGAAAGGTAAGAAGATATATATGATATTTTGTGGTTATTAACATGCTTACGTAAAATTTTCAAGAGTATATATGGTTTTAAGGATGAGAGTGAAGCTTATAAGTATACTATTAAGACAAGATCGTCTAAAGAAATGAGACCATCTAGCATTTCCTGTTTTAAAGTTTAACAAATAAGATTAAACGAAATAAGAGTTTACAAATAAACTGTCTATTAAAATAACTTTATGTAAAAATACCATTTTTCAACATATATCGCCTAATAGACAACATTTTACAAAAATAATCTAATAAAAAGAAACATTTATGTGTACGCTTAACAAAACACTGAAGCTTAAAATTTTATACCTAAACAATGTTGAACATATAAGCGTTTAAAAAAAATTGTCTAGGAAAAACTCGGTAAACGATATAACTTACAAAGAGTTTTATATACTAAGCGTCCAACATTTTATATTGTCTAAAGATCATATATTAAACGCTTTGATTCCTAAACTATGCTTTTATCAACGAGCTAACATGTGCCAAAATGTTTTAAACACACAATATGCCTAAACGATACCAATGTTTAAAACATTTATTGCATGTACGAAAAAGTATTTCTTTGCTTGTATGCTTTGTTTTCTTTATCTATGCAGATCATGGAAGTACAAGAGTTTACTTGAATTCCTGCACAAGATTGATAAATGCGTTAAGAGATAGGAAGACATTTCGGGAATGTTTCCTTTAAGCTTCAAGCTCTGCAAAATCGTACAAGTTACTTTTGTCAAAGTTTTGATAAAGCACTGTAGCTCTGCAACGTAGACCTAAGTTTGACTACCTACCAAAAGAGGCAATGAAGTCTACATGTAATTCAACTCTTAGTCTAATGGATCTTTATCGAAGAAGACTATATATAGATGATTGCATGAAGAGAAGACAAGAAAAATATGTGCAAATAGTCAAACTTCTTGTTACACTGTCTCTTTAAATCGTCTAACACATTCATTTAAAGAAAAAATCTTTACAAGTCTTTCAGATTTGCTTTGTATTGAAAACTTATTCTATCTTTGAGAGTTATTAACTTAGTAACTTGTTTGAAAAACCATTTTGGTTGTGTTGTAAATTCATAAGTGAATTAAAACACTTAGTGTTTAACTTAGTTGAGTTAAACGAATTGATTGATAATATTTGTTGTAAACTAGGACTGGTTAAACTCGTGTAATCTTTTTAAAGATTAGTGGAACTTCTTAAGAGGTATTAAGGGAGAACTGAACGTAGCTCAGCTTGGAGTGAACCATTATAAAACTTGTGTGTTATTGCTTTGCTTTATAAAACATTTTCCTAAATTCTCTCTAAACACACCAACATCTAAGAGTTATTGCAAAGTGTTTAACCCCTGCAAGACTCATTAAACACTTATTTGCAAAGAGATTTTAAAACACTATTCAACCTCCCTCCTTTCTAGTGTTTTCTTGTGTTTCATATACATACTAAACGGGTGAACGAGCGTGATGCTTGGTGAGGAAGAACACGACTGAGCATATTTGGAGGAAAAGCATGAGTAAGATTCAAACATAGAAAAATTTTTGAAGTTTTACATACTTAATCTAGGTGAGGGAAGTTAATATTTCTTGTGATTGTAGGATGAGTATCAATATGCACTATCATGTTTTGTGTTAATGAATTGATGATAAGTTATGAGCATGTCTACTTGAATGATTCCACACGAGTGTGAACATGCCTCCATGAGTACTTCTAGGCGTCTAAGTATGATCAGACGAGTACAAGTGTAGCATCCCTATTTTTCTTAACACTTTTAAAGCCATTTACTTATAAATAATCAATGGTTTCTAATGAAACCTCTTAAAAACATGATTTTTGAGAATAACTTTAAAAAAAGTTGAGTTGTCTAATGGTTAAGTACACAATAACCACTTCCAAAATCTTATTAAAATAATACTTAAATTGAATAACCTTAAAACCTTTATGGATATCAATTTTAGCCCATTATATGTGATACAATCCTGTGCAGGAAAGAGTACGATCTTTTCTGAATTTGAATCCTCAACGGCACAATAAAAATAAATCAGAGAAGAATGTGAAATAAGACAGAGATGTGGATGCCACAATCTAGCATATTGATAAGTGAAGTGAATATATGCTACAAAGATGTTAAACTTTAATAAGAATCAGAATTCTAATCCTAGAACCATGAGAATTCTCTCCATAAAATGTAAATGCATATATTACGACTCAAAAGTGTCTACATATGTATTTGATGCCCTATATATAGGCACAAATGTTTAAGGCACCTAAAACCCCCAAAAGAAAGCCCAAAGACATTAAGTCCAAACATAATTCAAAACTTAAAGAAATTAAAAACAGAAACAAATTGTTTGCAATTAAAATAAAATTACAATTTATTTAATTTCTTAAATTATTCTTCAATTATGCTTATGATCTTCATGTTCTTTAAATTTCTTTCTTCATGGAACATTATAAGACTCAAGGAGACATGTTTTGATCTTTGACCTTGTCATAGATCCTTTGAATTGAAAATATTCTTCTTCAAGTTCTTCTCATATATGTTTCAAGAGATAGTCCTCTATCATACTCTCCTTCTTGAAGAGGATTTGTCCTTAAATTTGTACCACTTGAAGATTCTTTATCATTCTCCCCTGTTTAGAGAGAATTCGATTCGAATTCTAGAAGATCCTACACATAAACACAAGCATTAATCAAAGAGACAAAGTTAAAATAATCCAAAATATAAATTATACTAAAATGAGATTTGGATCCTTGAAGAGGTCAATCTCTTATTTTCAAAGATTTAAAGGTCTGCCTCCAAGATCAAATACCCACCTGCAAATATCATCAAACAATTTTAAATTAAAGATGCAATGCTCAAAGGATATGAAAAGAATATTTCCCAAGTAAACAATCAAATTATAAGTATGAATTTGATTATTCCTAAGTTGCTTAGAGATGGTCAAATAAGCTAACTCATGTGCATATATTTTTATGCTTTTTTTCATACTAAAAGAATGGCTTTGAATATCCAAATGAATTGACAAACAAACTAATTGATTATCAAACACAAGTTCTTTGAGTTCTTAGCTTGTATCTTCCTTTTCTGTCATCTTGTCTTTCTTCCATTGTTAATGTCATGGTTCCTTGATAAACAAATATTCCCTAGGCAATAAAACAAAAAAAGGCTAGTTAATATTTTCTTTTAATGGCAAATCAGGATGCTCTCTTATTTTTCTCTTTTTTCTCTCTTTTTCTTCTTTCTCATCTCTTTCTCTATTTTCTTTCTCCTCTCTCGCTCTTTTTTCTTTTTCTTCGTTTTCTTCTTTTTTCTTCTTTTTCTTTCTCCTCTCTTGCTCGCATTTCTTTCTCTTCTTTTTCTATTTTTTCTCTTTCTTCACACTCTCTCTTTTATTTCTCTTTTATTTCTCTTCTTTTTCTTTATTTTCCTTTCTTCCATTTCCATAAGTTCTTTTTTCTTTTGTACCCTTTTAACCTTCCGCTCTGGTCTTCTTTTCAATGCATCTAATTTTTGTAAAGTCCTTTCTTCCTCCTCTTCAAATATAGAATGTAGTTCTTGAGGTCTTCATTAGTAATCATGGAACTTGCATTCCAATTAGGACACTGATGAGTTTCATGCCCATAGCCTTCACATTTGGAACATCTTATAACACTTGATTCAACCCTTGGGAAAACATTTTTGTCATGTTTGTGCTTCCTTTTAATACTAAAAATTTCACCATTCAACTTTATAGTCCTAGACACCAAGGCATTGGCATTCTCTACTAAGACCTCATGAGCACACAACTTCTAGAAGGATGTCTCTGTAATAATATGTTGCATTGTTCAATATTGATAAATCCCGCAAAAGGTTAGGAAAACAAAATAACATAATATATTTAAATCTCCATCGCTTATCTTAGGCTTTCACTCAAATGTCACTCATGTATCACACAAATAGGCTTTTTTTTAAGAATTATCTTGCCTTTTTTCACTTAAATTCCCTTTAGTGCTTGGTAAAAAACTCCAATAGCTTAAAATATTGAACAAACAATGTGAAAAACGTTACGAGATCTAAGTCTTGATTCAAGAGGTAAAAAAAAAAAAGAAAACTCTAGACAAAACTTCAAGAAATTTTTAAAAGACACAAAATATTAAAATTAGAAAATTACAGGACTACCAAAAAAAAGAGTTAAATGAGACAATGCGAAGACTCTAAAAAAAAGATGGAATATAATTTAATAGATTAACATTCAAAAACAATAGTACAACATAATAATTTGTGTTGAACCCTACAATTTCTTTTTCTTTTTTTTTTCTCTTTGATCACTATGTTCACTTTTTTTAATATATATATATATATATATATATATATATATGTTTCTTTTTTACTTGGATCCACTATTTTTTTTTAGTTATGCAAGATCAAGATAAAACATTTAATTGAGACTACAATTAACATAAAAACACAAAAAATAAAAACAGATAGTTTCCACGAATCAAATGTAGAAATATACAAATTAAAAAAAGAACATAAAAAAAATAAAAATAAAAATAAAAACTCAAAGGAATTGGATTTTGGGTTTTTTTTTTAATATGACGAAAAAATAAGATAAAAGAGGATATTCAAACTAAAACCTTGCTCTAAATACCAAATGATACGATTCTGTTTAGGAAAAAATACGATCTTTTGTGAATTTGAATCCTCAAGGGGTACAACAAAAATAAATCATAGAATAATACGGAATAAGATAGAGATGGGGATGCCACAATCTAGCATATTGACAAGTCAAGTGAAGATTCGCCACAAAGATGCTAATCTTTGATAAGGATGAGAGTTCAAAGCCAAGAACCAAGAGAATTCTCTCTAAAAAAAATTCAAATATTATGACTCAAAAGTATCTGCATATGTATTTGGTGTCCCTATATATTGGCACAAATATTTAAGACACTTAAGAAACCCCAAAAGAAAGCCCAAAGACATTGACCCAAAAAATAATTCAAAACTTAAAAAAATTAAAAATAGAAACAAATTGTTTGCAATTAAATAAAATTACAATTTGTTTAATTTCTTAAATTATTCTTCAATTGTGCTTATGATCTTCATGTTCTTTAAATTTCTTTCTTCATGGAATATTATAAGATTTAAGGAGACATGTTTTAATCTTTGACCTTGTCATAGATTCTTTGAATTACAAATATTTTTTTTGTAAGTTCTTCTCATATATGTTTCGAAAGATAGTCCTTTATCAACATGACTCAAGATTTAAATTGTTAGATGATAAGTTAACCATTAAATGACTCAAATTTTAAAGGAAAGGTTTTGTTTTGTTCTTTTTTTTATAGAAATCATGTTTTTGAGGGGGTTTTATGGAAATTAATTTTTTTTTATAACTAAATGGCTAGAAAGGTGTTAATAATTTTTTGAGATGTTACACAAAATATTTATTGAAGATTTGTTATTCCTTATGAATACCAATGTTTTAAAAGATAATATAGAATAAAGAATTGAAAAACTTTTGAGCTCTTGTATGTTTTTCTTATACATATAGATTGTTTTTATAGGTAGAAGAAAGTAAATAGTAATATTTGATTCAAATAAAATGACAAATAATGATAAATTTGGTTCAAATAAAATAATAAATATAAAAAATATGATTAAACTAAAATAAATATAATTATTTAAAACAAATATTCACTCATAGTATTTACCCATGAAATTAACAATAATATTATTTATTTATTTATTTTGTAAACTAAATTGTACCGTATGCTGTATGGGACAGAGCTAGGTGGACGGACGGTCTCGAACCATAAGCATCTTTAAGCAGAACTTTTAATAAGGTTTATTGGTAAGCCTTACTCATTAGGTATTGAGTTATGATTACAATTTTTCTAATCATAAGACCTACCTCAAAACCTTTAAATACAAGTCTAAGGTAAGGAGGTATGTAATTGCATTTACTGTAAATTTAAGATTTTACTGTGATCCTCAATAGGTTAGATTACTGCGTCAGAGTGCCTTTGATAGGTTACCCACGCATATGGTTTGAAGGTTTAAGCATAAAAAACATAGAAGCATTGGACCAAGTGCTCGCAAGACAATACCAATAGACAAAAAAAATGAGAAGGAGAGTTTGATAAATATTCTCAACTCCACACCCAAAACATATACTAAATATTTCTAACACAAGTTTAAATATTTTTCTTTAATTTTATTTGGTTCATAAAAATTGAAAGGAAAATACGTATATAATATTAAAAAATATTTCCAAGAAAAAAAAATAGACACTAGTTATTTTATTTCCCTGAAACAACTTTTTCTTGCTAGCTTCTTTGGAATAATATCTTGAATATGAAAGTGATTCGGATAAGAGAGAGATGGTGTAACATAAATTGAATTGCTCTTACTCATTGGATTAAAGTGAAATAGCAATACAAAAGAAAACCAATGAACAGGGGAGGTAGTGAAAGGGAAAGTCCAAAAATTCTTTTGTACGCATCTATGTGGGTGATTAGTGCGAAATAGATAATACCATAAATATCTCTTATTCATTCAGAATTTCAGAGAAACAAGTAAGGATCAGCGTTTGTTGAAACTTGTGGGAATAGAATGTTAAATATCTGTCACCTTGTTTTATAGTACTAATACATATCGGAATATAAGTGGTTGTGGATCATGGAATTCACATGACCACAACTCTCCGCCACTCTAATTATTTCTGTTACACAAAAATACTTAGAGCCACAAAGCTAAAATTAATAAATAAAAATTTAGACCTTTTTTTCCTTTTTAATTATAAACTATATTTTCATAAAATTGGGAAGAATAAAAAAGAACTTCAACCTATAAATAAAATTACTTTGTAAAATAATTGCTTAAGGTCGTTTTAGATAAACAGAAAGATAATAAAATAATATAAAATGGAAGTAGAAAGTTTTTGGTATCCTACAATGATTCTATGTATTGCAAAAGAAAAAGTGATGCATATAAAATATTTTTGTTTTGATATGGGTATTATTGGCGTGCACAAAAATAATTGTCCTGAAAATCAAATGGCCCAAATGCAATTTCGTGTATGCCTTTCCCATTACTCGTTTGACTCATTTTCGGTTCGTCCAAAACAACAACCGCCATTTAAATTTCCACTGTCCACGGCATAATAAGAGTTGACATACCCGACACGAACCATGGCAACGGTGGCGCAGCCGTGTCCTTCATGGACGAGCGGTTCTGTTCCGCTCTCCAAGCGCCTCACACGACGTCGTTTCAGCGGCAGAATCAACACTCTCACGCGCCTCACCCCACAAGCTGCTCTGGTCCAAGCACCGCCTTCACCTTCCGCGCCCAGAGACAATAGCTCCATTCAGGTCCTCACCCTGTCACGTGCCAATGACTTGCAAGCCGAGGCCAGAGCCATGGCACGCGCGGCCAATGCGTCCGTCTACAACCCGCAACTGATAGCGTCCATGTATGGTTCCCAGCCCGTTAAGGTCTTCTCTCTTACCCTTTTTGGATACCCTTTTGGAAGTTCATTCCTGGGTACGGCTCGGATTCTGAGGATTGGTTGATCCCTTTTTTGTGGTAGGTGGTGCGGAGGACCCTTCAGATTGTAGTTGCGTTGGGTTCGTTTGGGCTGAAGCTGTTGCTGGACCAGAGGAATGGAGTGCTTGATAAGAATAGAAGAGTTCGTGCGTCTGAGCTTAAGAACATATTTACGAAGCTGGGCCCCACTTTTGTGAAATTGGGTCAGGGATTGTCCACAAGGCCTGACATATGCCCACCGGAGTATTTGGAAGAGCTTTCTGAGCTTCAAGTGTTGTGTTCACTTCCCTTTGACTTGTTTTGATTCAAAATCAGCGCTTCTTTTGTTTGTTAGTTAGATAAAGATTATAACTTTATAAAACTTAAAAATTTTAGAGCATGCTCTAGAGGTTGACTACCTTTAAGGGCTTTGTTTGGAGAAACTACTCGAGTTAATATTAATTTAGATAAAATTCTGTATGAAAACATGAAGAAGAAAATAGAAAGTAAAATGTATACAAGTTAAAATCAATTAATGCGTAAAGTTAGATGAGAGCTTCTGTGTATGCAAAGTTGAATTCAGTTTACTTTTCTATTTCTCTTCATTAAGTACATATAGAGAAATTTATTCAAGTAGAGCCTAGGTTTTGTTTGAGTAGACCTTATATTACAGTAAAAGAAGATAAATCTTGTTTGGATAAACATTTCAGCAAGGGTAAAGAATGGAAGTTTGATGATATATTGAAGGTATTTTGTTTGAAAATAAGCAAGAGTTGATTTTCCGAAGGCTTGCTTTCTTAAGCTTCAGCATGGAGCTTATGGAAGTAAGACCAGACAACTTATGTATGTGGGTTGTTTCAACTAGCTTTATACAAAGGGCTGAAATTAAGTCCATCCAAACGGTGCCTAAGAAGTTTGGTTTGCTGTGACTCGTCAATATTGTAGCGTAAATTAGCATACTCTGTTGTGTATAATGTCTTGGTTCTTATAGGACTTGATCAAAGTTATTCCAATGTGAAAATTTATTTGATGATGTGGTGTACGATGGTATATGCCCTTTATTATAATTTTTGCTATGAAGTTCTGCATTAAAGAATTAAAAGTAAGGGTAACTTTGATCCTGGACGTACTTTACCAGGATGGTTTGCCTACATTTCCTGATGAGGAGGCCTTTGCATGCATTGAGAGGGAATTGGGTCTATCTCTTGACTCCATATTCTCTTCTATATCACCATCACCCATAGCAGCAGCCAGTTTGGGACAAGTTTATAAAGCTCAGTTGAAGTATTCAGGAAGACTTGTGGCTGTGAAGGTGCAACGCCCTAGTATTGAGGAAGCAATAGGATTGGACTTCTACCTGATAAGAGGTCTTGGGTTTTTCATTAATAAATATGTTGACATAATCACTAGTGATGTTGTTGCGCTTATTGATGAATTTGCACGTAGAGTATTTCAGGAGCTTAACTATGTGCAGGTTAGTTCTTCAATCATTTCCATATGTTCTTTTGAATTTTGTTTTTTTAGAAAAACATAAAATGATAAAACATTGAATCTTTAGCCTATTGACTTGTGTCTAGAAAATGCTTAAATCTACTTGTTGTAGCTTTCTTCATTTGTTGTTATGGGGTGTTATGCTCCTTGTTTATTGATAGTAAAACTACTTATTTGTAAATTATGTAAGATTCTTTTTCAGGATTGAATGTAAATTTTGACAGGTTCCTGCAGGAGGGACAAAATGCAAGGAGGTTCAAAAAATTGTATGCTGACAAGGAAGATATCTGTGTCCCTGATGTTTTCTGGGATTATACTAGTGCCAAAGTACTGACGATGGAGTGGGTTGATGGAGTCAAACTAAACGAGCAGGAAGCTATTGAGAGACAAGGATTAAAAGTGTTGGATCTGGTTAATACAGGCATTCAGTGCAGTCTCAGACAGCTACTTGAGTATGGATATTTCCATGCAGATCCACATCCTGGGAACCTTTTAGCGACACCAGAGGGAAAGCTTGCTTTTCTTGATTTTGGGATGATGAGTGAAACTCCGGAAGAAGCAAGATCTGCCATAATTGGCCATGTTGTTCACTTGGTTAACCGAGACTATGAAGCTATGGCTCGTGACTACTATGCTCTTGATTTCCTGTCACCTGATGTTGATGTATCACCAATTGTACCAGCACTACGAGACTTTTTTGATGATGCACTTAATTATACTGTGAGTGAACTTAACTTCAAGACACTGGTGGATGGTCTAGGAAACGTTTTGTATCAATTTCCATTTAATGGTGAGATCACAGAATGCTATTTTTATCGATTTCTCATTTTTATCTTGTACTTGTTTCATAGTGATTCTTGAGTCATTTCAGCCAGGGATAGATACACACTTCCAAAAAACACATTGAGGACAACATTAATTATATTCTACCTGTGAAAGAAAATAAAACATTTTGTTATTTTTGTTAGAACTTTTAATTTAAATGGTTGACTGATGATATTGTCTATTCAACATGTAATTTTTTTTACTTGTACCTGCTATTTGTTGCAGAGTTTGATGGTTTGGATTTGGGTTCTTTTTTCATTTTCTTTTGGCAGTCCCAGCCTACTATGCTTTAATATTGAGGTCCCTCACTGTCTTAGAAGGTTTAGCACTTTATGCTGATCCCAATTTTAAGGTTCTTGCGGCATCATACCCATATTTTGCTAAGCGGCTGTTGACAGACCCAAACCCGTATCTAAGAGATGCTCTTATAGAGTTGCTTTTCCAGGATGGGAGATTCAGGTATACATTCAGCTATACAAAGTCCATGTTTTATTGATTGAACATGATGATAAAATACTTTTTTTAGTAAATTTACTTGAATAGACATTGATCTAGTCGAGTGCAGGTGGGGTAGACTTGAAAACCTGCTAGTCCAGGGGAGAATGGACAGAGATTTCTCTGCAAAAGAGGCTTTACAACCTGTCCTGAAGGTATTGTTGAGTCCAGATGGTGAAGAACTGAGGACCCTTGTTATTAAAGAAGCTGTTCAAGTGACTGAAGCTTTTACACTTAGCACAATTTCTGATACATACAAGTCAGTTCCTGATTTTATGAAGACTCTTGTTTTCAATGGCAATGCAAATGGACCCATTATAATGTCCGAAGTTGAAACACAAAACATGATAGAGCTTAGAGATCAAGTATTCAGGATATGGGGACTTTTGCAATCATCTAATGATTTTGATCCAGATCTTTTACTACCTATACTACAGGTAAGCATTTATGCATTATCGTATTTCTATAGAATATGAACCATTTACTGACTATAGAGACATTTGGCAGGTCTTAATTTATTTATTGAACTGATTTCTTATGTAACAAAAACTTAGCACAACTATAGCACTCGGTCAACAAATTTGTGTAGCAATGATGTGAAACAGACAAGTACAAAACAACTGATACAAAGAGTACTGCATATGATTGCAGCTACACTGATTGAATAGAAAATAAAGAAATACTATAAGATTAAATTAAAGATATATTTGAGATTGAAACACATGCTAATTTGAGATCCCTGTAAGCACAAATCCAAAACCACAATTAAAACAAATATCACTGTTTCAAAAGTCAGTATTAATCATTGTTGATGCAATAGAAGTGCTTGACTTTGAAGGATGTACAGTACAAGGATTATCCCCTGGTGTTTGAGTATCTAGCATGCATGTGTAACACCAACACTTCACTTTATTAAACGTCTACAGTTCCTTAATTAACATTTAACAGAGGAAATTCCATTAAGAAGATGATCTTGAAACAGTGGTGTTAAATTTATAAAAGACTTGAGAAAATATTGGAGAAAAGGAACATGAGAGATCCATACTTGGATCCTCATTTGCTGGATATCACAAAGTTCCGGTTCTTGGAGGAATTGTTTTATTGCACCTAAGTTCACGAGTGACACCATCACTCAATACTAAGTTTCAACATTTGCTCAAGCAACCACATTTTGTTTCTTACATTTCCATTGTTAGAATAATTGCATCTATGTATCATCATTAAGCCTACTTAAGGTGTAGTGTGCTAGTCTTCATGAGTTGTATCTATAGTAGTACCTAGTTTTGTACCTAGGTGTCTAGATCATACTCTTAATCTTTCATGTACTTTTGTATCGGAACTTTATTATAAATAGATGATAGTGAGAGGGATCATGTTAGGTTTAAGTATGAAACCTAACCAAGAACACTCACAAATAGTAGAAAATAGAGATGAAAGAAAGAATTCTCTTATTTCAGAACGAATAGGCACTCTACAATGAATGGGTTGGGAGCATAACTTCCTTCACAAGGTTCAGAGAACCTGTGTATACATTGAAAGTTCCAAAAGTCCCCTTCTAACTATCCAATCAATCTATTTATACAATTCCTTTGCCTAAACCCATTTCCCCTTATATCCAAATACCCTATATCCAGAACAACCTTGTCCTCAAGGTTGGAATCGAGAAGATTAGTCTCATGGCTATTCTTCCTCATCGGGTTACCATATGAAGGGAACCCACTGGTTGGCTATTCCCTCCAATTCAAGTCAGGAGGTTTGGGTTTTGGTTCAGCCTCGCTCTCTTCCTCCTCTTCTTCTTCGGCCAATATCAACATTCGTAATCCCTTCTCCGGGCATTGATGGCTGGACTAAACGGCCCTCCGCACCTAAAACACCTTCCCTCCTCCCTTCTCTTCACGAACTCCGAGTAAGGTAAGTTTCAGATATTTCTCCCCCTACCATCGAAACTGGGTTTTGCTATTCCACTTCCTTGGGTCGCCTCCTTATTAACTGATGCTACACTCTCCACGGCCTCCCCTTGACCTTGCGTGTAAACCCTAGAACCCTGTTCTTGGTCGTAAACCAGCCTTCAGTCTTCGCGCTGGCACAAAGCTCCTCAACATCACACGTGATTCGGATGGCCGTCATCAAGTCTTGTGGATCATGTGGCCGCACGTGGTTGCGAACCCCTTTCCTGAAGGCCCGGCATGAAGTAACCCAGGAGTTGCTCTTCAGGAATCCGGGTCGTCTGCCCCACCAGCACTTCAAAGTTCCGAATGTAGTCTTCCACCGGCTCCACCTGCTTAATGGCTGCCATCCTCACAAAAACCGACCCTCGGGTTCCCCTCCGAACCGAATCACCATCGCTCTCTTCAATCCTTCCCAAGAATTGTTCTTGGTTTTCTCCCTCCAAAACCGAAACCAATAACTCACATACCCTTCCATGCTGATGAAGGCCAATTGCAACTTCTCTTCTTCGTCCACCCTCTGAACCTCGAAAATTTTTTCCGCCCTATTGATCCAATTCAAATGATCGCCTCCTTCAAACACGGGTAACTCCACCCGTTTCCTCCAATTGGACTGTCCTTCTTGATTCCCGTCACCTCTTATTCCCCTCTCTTCGTAGCGTCTACCCCCATTCTCATTCACAGACGATTGACTTCCATCATTGTGCTGGCCGTCCTGGTGGCGATTACGATCTCGTAGCATTCTCAAAATCGCCTAAATATCTTGGCGCATCGCCCCAGAATCCTGTCTCAACGCCCCTGTCTCATGTCGCAGAGCCACCATATCTGCCTCCGTTTCTGCTATAGCAATTTCTATGGCTTCCAATTGGCCTTCTACCACCACCAATCTTCCCTCCATCACGCGTGATTTTCCTCTCAATTTGGGATCCGGTAGGTCGGACCAAATTGTTAGGTTTCTAAGTATGAAACCTAACCAAGAACGCTCACAAACAGTAGAAAATAGAGATGAAAGAAAGAATTATCTTATTTTAGAACAAATAGGCACTGTACAATGAATAGGTTGGGAGCATAACCTCCCCTCACAAGGTTTAGAGAACCTGTTTATTCACTGAAAGTTCCAAAAGTCCCCTTCTAACTATCCAATCAATCTATTTATACAATTCCTATGCCTAAACCCATTTCCCCTTATATCCAAATACCCTATATCCTAACAGATCACTTAAGCCCTCTAGAAATATATTTTATAGTTTCAATCTCAAGTTCCATAAAACAATATTCCCTCCAATGAAAACACAATATTCAGTGGTGAAATGTTTTCCTATGGGAGATCCTACCTGGTTAGCACCACAATACCTATAGATTTGTGTATTTCTTTATCTTGATATAGTAGATTTTGTCTTGGAGCCTTTTGAGGTATATGAGGATGTAAATAACAACTTTCCAGTGATTAATGTGAGGAGTCTACATAAATAGACTAATTACTTCAACTATAAAAAAACAAGCCTGGTCTAGTAATAGAGAGATAAATGAGTGGGACTTCCAACACCCTCTCATGTCGAAGTATATACATTTTGTGCATGGAACTAGACATTAATGGGTGATCCGATAACGATCCGATAGCGGGTGGAAAATATGCCCAACAAACATCAATTCTCATTAGGATAGACTCTAACCCATGACTCTGATATCATGTTAAGAAGTGGACTTTAAGTCTAATTCAATCCCACAAAACTGGCTTGTATGGTGAGGTTTGTACCAATTTATATACTCTAAATTAGCCTTATCTCTAGTCGATGGTACTTCCAATAGTTGGTTCTTGTGCTTCTACTTCCATGGCCTTCTCCCATGGTGCACATCTTCTAAAACAAATTGTTGAGCAAGATGAAGCTCATTCGACAAAACACAACAACCTTCCTTTATTGTCTCTTTAAGCCCATAATCTTTTCCTAAAGCAATGATTAAACTAGTTTTCCTTACACCAGGATACCTATTAGTGGAACATGCTTTAGGAGTTGCATAGTCTGTAAAACTCTCTGGGCAATCATGCAAGCAGTTGGCACCCAGAAATCAAACCCACTATCCTGAACAATGGCAATACCTTTATTGATATAAAATGCATCAATGTCCAATAGTCAGAAAAACGTGTATCTAAAGCATTATGACCAAAAGAAAATGAAATGAAAACTTCCTAGAATATATTAGAGAGCACGTACTTGTGGGCTGGACATTCTACAATTCTGTAGTAGTTTGGGATCTGTCCCCAATTTCCGTTCCAGAATTCATGATCTCAGCCATATAGGTATATTATGGAATAGTAAAGGCTACAATAGTGATGGGAATGGCGCAGCAATGAAAGCCACGATGAAGGTTATGGTCAATGACTCCCCAAGATCTAGAGCTACAAAGAAGAAAATATTTCTTCTATATTTGAATAATGAGGCCATTGGACTTAGAAATACATGAGCCTGGTGATTATTTTAGGGAATATAGAGAGCTAATTCTAAGAAAACAAATTCGTGTCATTTGTTATTGATTTTAAATACATAATTGTAGTATTAATAGCAAGATATATATGTAATAAAGAATAAAGTTATAGCAGGGATAAAATAAAGAATTTCCTAACACATAACGAGCTACACGAGCACAACCTATCAAGTTTCAGTAAGTGTTTATCATTTTTAACTTTGATATAATTTTGTCAAAGTTAATGCAGTTCCCTTTAAAGATTATGAACAAAACTTCTTATAATAGTTACAGTCAGAGCAGGATCGATTTATTGTGACACCCTTATTCATATATATGGTGACTTGTAATCTTGCGACCAATGTATAGAGAGAGAGGAAAAGAAATAATAAAAAAGAGTTCACCCCTAGTACCTTGATTAAAGATAGGAACAACCAAATTGCTCTGAAAGTAATGTAAAACTATTCTAACGAAAAGAAAGAAACATTGAAAGTAATGTTAAATGAAAAAATTTTAAATATTTAGTTGAAGTGAATTTAAGGCATTTTATATTTGACCCTCAGTTTCATTTTTCTTAATCAAATATGCCAGTAGTTTAATTTTAGATAAATTTATGTTTGCACATGAACAGGTTCTTCAGCAACCTGAGGCACGCAGACTTGGGGAACGTGTTATGGGGGGGATCACTCAACGTCTTGCAGCACGCTTTCTGCAACAAGTACTTCGAGTTCCAACATCTTCCACATAGATTTGTGCACTTTCAAGTCAGCCGATGTAGTCTACACAAGGTGCATATTCTATATATATCTTTTTTCTTTGTGCTTGTTAGAAGGTAATTTAAATTTCATCATCCAATAAAAGAGTGAATGTTGGTTTATGGTATAAGTTTTACACATTATTTTAAACATAAAATTAATTTTATTTTATGAAGTCTGTTTAGAAGTTTATCCGTAAGTACCATGTTCACTTCTTTCTTACAACACCTGAAGCATGACAAATTTGTTTTACTGTAGTTTCTGCAAGGAAAAATACTCTGGTAGGACTCTGTTTGCAAGAGTGATACTAGGTGTGATAAAAGTTGAAATCCATTTCAACATAATATGATATGTACCTGAAATCGAATTCTTATACTCAACATTACGAACAAGTTTTAAACAAGAATTCGCGTACAAAATGGAATGGATTGTCGTATTTTAGTCATTGTAAACTATTAGATATATACAATGCTAGATATTTCATCGGTATAATTTGCAATGCTAGTTTAGTTAAGTTCATATTGAATTGAATCACTTGCCGTACTACGGTAGCTTATAGTATTTTGTTTCTTTTATCGTGTCTTAACAGGGAATAGAGGAATTACATTCTTACAGAGCAAGAAAAGAAATTGATTCTTCCAAAATTGTTGGATTAGCTTGTTTGTTTTGGATCCTCTCATTTGCAAGAAGAAAACAAACATGTACATATTATATACTCAGTATTATTGATGCTGCAAGCATCATAATCAATCATAATATTAATTGAGAAGGCATTGCTCTTGTGCCTCTTGTTTCTTTTCAAGCACTTTGCTATTTGAGTCATAAATGCATATATTATCGCTATTAACAGTGACAAGTAACAATAATAGTTTTATAAGAAATAAATATATATTTTTTGTCTCTAAACTAATATAATAATTTTGTTTTGTTCTTAAATTGAAGTATAAAATATTTTGTTCTTAAACTTTCATAAGATTATATTATAGTTTATTATCTAATTCCATTTGTCATATTTATATATTTCTTTTATTACAAAGAATATTTTACATAATTTTTAGGGTTAAATATGATTTTTAGTCCCTGAAGTTTCATTGATTTTTGGTTTTAGTTCATACATAGAACATTGATGGCATTTCGTCCTTTTAGTATGGAAATATGTATGTTTAGTTCCTAAAAATAGACGGCGTCAATTTTTTGGTGAGGTGGCTAATGACTTTGTCACGTCTTCTCTGTACATTGCCGGCCACGTCTTCCCCATCCAAAATTGGGGGAAAGGAGAAAAATTCCTTCTCCTGCGCTTGTGCCGCTCACTCGAACATAGAGGAGAAACATGGAGAAACCTTCGAAGTCAGATTTTTCCCTTCTCTCTTACAGTGGCAGCTAGTGATTCTCGTAGGGAAACAATCTCGATGATGGATTTCACGATTGGGTTTTGTCTTGCAGGTTTGGTTGTGGTTGCAAGTGGTGGAGAAATTGCGTCACTCGTGTTTGGGCTTCTCGGAGGTTGGTTGCAGTGAAGATTGGGCTTGTGCAGGTGGTGGCCGAGGCGTCTTGCGGCGGCTTTGCAGCGCTGGTGGAGCACTGTGGGCGCTTTCTGTTGTTGGGTTGGTTTTTTTCTGAGTGCAGGTTTGAAGATGGCTGGCCATAGAGGTTGAACGGTGGCATGGTGGCGATGCGAACAGATGAACTCGCGAGAGGAAGGAGAATGTTGTGGTGGTGTGACTTTGTGGTGGCGCGATGATGATGGCGGTGGTTGGTTGCTTGCGATGGCGGCCTTGGGTGAGCTCATGGTGGCTGGTGAGAGTCGCTGGGTGGCTGCCATGAAGGAGGTAGCGGCGCTTAGGGTTTACCACATTAAAAAAATGCTACGTGGCAGGTAGTGTACAGAGAAGACGTGGTAGAGTCGTTAGCCACCTCACCAAAAAATTGACGTCGTCCATTCTTAGGGACTAAACATACATGTTTCCATACTAAAAGGACGAAATGCCATCAATGTTCTATGCAGGAACTAAAATCAAAAATCAATGAAACCTCATGGACTAAAAGTATATTTAACTCTAATTTTTATTATGTTTGGAGATTAAAAATTTTATAATTTAGTTTAAAAATAAAATAAATTTTTATAATAATGAGAACGAAAAATATATTTAATCTATTTTATAATTATATTTATTGTTTTAGGTGAGAATGATTTGTCAAATACTATTTGGTATTCTTTACATTCATAAATACACTGGTGACTTAAAAAGTGCAATTATATTTTCTTTTAAAATTATATTTTGTCCATGTAATTGCAGATACATTTAGCAGTTTTGAATAGCTTGTATATTTTCGTCGCTGGTATCCCATTAAATGAATTAACACCAAATTATATGTCGTCATATCTCAAATCATATAGTTTAATGCACTTGTTAAGATATCAGATTAAGGTTAATTGGTTAAGTCTAATTATCTCAAATCAAATCTTGTTTAACTAGTTAAAATACTAATTCAAGGTTTATGGGACTGAATCAATGATTAAACTAAGATTTCAACTCACATTCATAAAACAATATTAATTAATAATTTACTTAAAAATTAATTTTAAAAAGTATAATATCATAAATTAATAATGCTAAAAACTAAAAGTGACACATTTGCATAATAGTAAATTTTTAATAATATATAGATCTAAAATTAAGTAATACCCAATGGTATTCTTAAAAATAATTTTCAAGAAATGAAATTTCCTTTCTTAAAATATATAAAGCAACATTTACATAATAATTTTAAGGCTTTTTTATTAAAGATATTTTAAATTATTTAAATGATTTTCTAGTTTTCGATTATGTTAATCGTTTTCACAACGATTTAATTATCGTAATATTTGTAATAGATATTCATTAAATGTTAAAATAAAATTATGTTCAAATACAATGTAAGTTAATTATTTTACAACAAATTATATTTCCGACACTAAATGTACCACTTGACAAATCACTTTTAAGAGTATTTTGGTCATTAAAAAAAGTTAAATTTTGTATTTGGAAAGAAAGATTTGTTGGATGTTAAAATAGTGGATGTAAAATGTATGTAAAAATTTGTTGGGTGTTAAAATAATACTACTCTTAATTTACATGTGATGAGGTATTCAAAAATTCTCATTGCATCTTGAGGTTTACATAAGTGACAATGTCTCGTTTAGGTTTTAGTTTGTTTCTTCTATACTTTTCTAACATATTTTATGTTACTTTAGTAATATCTTAATTTACTATATAAGTTCTTCGTGAGTGACAATGTCTGTATTAAAATTTCACACTCTTTGTTTTTTTTATCTCATTTTTGTTCTAGTATTAAGATTATAATAGTTTTTTTTAGAAATGTCGTTTGAGATCACTTTACAACAATGAAGGACTTATAATATATGATTCTTTTTTGTTTACAAAATATATTAGAAAGTGAGTTTTAAACCTAACTTAACCCTATAAAATCGGTTTGTAAGGTGAGGTTTACATCTCACTCATATTATAAATTGGAATTATTTCTATTCGATGTGAGACTTCCAACAACTCCAACTTAAGTACTTGAAGGCTTTTCAACTCTTTTCTCATGCATTTGAAACTTGTTAGTTATGTTTTGGAACTTGGTTTTTTTTTTTATGATATTGCTTTTTATGAAGATTAATTCGTTAAAATCTTGTTAAAAGTTTCTAAACTGCCTAATTGTACTAGATTGTCTTGTAGATGATATGTCACTTCTTCCATATGTGGTGGATAGTCTCAATAGATTTTCTAGTCTCTTAATGTTTACTGAGACTTGGATCACTTTGAGTAACCATATAAGTGACATTCTACTTCAATAACAAAAAAATTACGTGAGTTAGTTATAATTCTATTATTGTAAAAATAAGAACTTTATATAATCAATTGTGATTAACATTTAAATTATGCTTGATTAGCATTCATATTTAAACAAAATTTTAAAGTTTTTTTTTTCTCTAATGTAGTATAAGATAAAGTAGGATATCAATCCAAGAAAATATGATTTGTGGTGATAAGGTTTCTGGTATTTCCATGGCATATCATATCTTGGTTGAATATTTAAACCGAATTAAATTGATATTAGACTGAACAACAAAAAATGAACTACTTACAAATAACTACACTAAATAATTATATCAATTTAATTTTTAAAAACTAAATTATTCCTAATTAGAATTGTTTGAAATAAACAATACTATAACATCAAATTGAAAAATATGAAATATTATTAATAATAATAAATGAAATAATTCCCTAAAATTCAAGTAATTTGCAATAGTTTAATGTAATTTAATTTAGTTCTATCATCTAATTTAGCTAATTTCATTTAAAACCATTTTATAATGTAATTCAGTTTTTCCAACCTACTTTAAAAGTTTAATTTAGTCTAATTCGTTTGTTTTACAGGATTGGAAGCAAGCAGGTTCCACTCATTTTGGAATGTGAATTTTGATTTCGGATTTATCATGCATCTAAATTTTATTTCAGTACGACGCAGATAATTGGACCATGCTTTAATGAAGAAAGGGCATTTTCCCTTTAGGATGGATGCATTAGGAAAGTATACGTGAATCTCTCATTTCAAACATGATTCCTGCAATAAGTTTTTCTGATAAAATCATAAACTTTTCAGGAATTTATATATATATATAACATTAATAAAAGATTCTGTTAGTATATTCTTATCAATTTAATATACATAATTATTTTTTTAATTTGACAGTTTTTAATAGTTAAAATAATTATCTATAATAAAATAATAATAATAATAATTTTATTTTTATAATATTAATAATAATTTTATTATTTTTTATTATCATAAAAAAAAAATAATTGATACCTCTACATGTATTTTTATTTGTAGATATAATAATATTAGCATATCAACTTAAAACTGAAAAACCTTACACCCGTGCCTGCCCCCTCAGAAGCCTAACATTCAAAGTTTCAAACATTCCCTACATTACAGGAATATCACTTCGCAGTGTTAAAGGACAACAAAGCAAATTATTCTGCTTACTTCCTCCTCTTTTGTCACAACAAACATCGGATTTTAATTATTCTGCATTTGCTTTTAACTAATAAAGTGGACCTATTTAGTTTATAATATAACCTTTTTAACAATGTGTTAAAAATAATATAATTTTTTTGATGAAATATATTTTTAATATCTAATAACTTATAAAGTTTGTTCTTTTGTCCCTAATAACTTTTTTTGAACTTTTTCATCTCCAATAAATTTTTACTATTTAAACAAAAGTTTTAAAATAAAAACTAATAAAAAAAGTTCATTAGGGATGAAAACATTAAATAAAAATTCTTAGAAGTTAACAACAAAATTCAATAATTTATGAAGGAAAAATACTTAAACCGAAATTTTAAGTATGTAAGAAAATATAAAATATATTATAACAAAAATGAAACTGGAAAGATTTAAACTAACTAACCAACCTTTGTGTAACAATCCAGCGTGGTTAAACAAAGAATGAATAACCAGTATGCTGCAGTCTTTCCAAGTCCTACATTAAATAGTGAGTGAAACAACAAGTATAAAAAGGAAAATTAAGTAAACGCTTGACTTCATAGTGAGTGAAACACCTAAAAGCTATGAGGATTATAATCATCTCACACCTAATTAACAAGCACTTTATGAACTTTGGAATATTAGACTTTCATTAACACAACATACTAAGACTCCTCCTAACTTTCATTGACCAAACAAGTGAGTGCTGCCCTCTTTCATCATTCAAATTAAGCTCCAAATTGGTTCATATTGAATTTTTCTAATTACTATTGCAAAATACCAATTCAATCACTATGAGGTTTGGCTGGTTGGAAAGTTTGGTTTTGGTGCCTTGACTGACGGCTAAGAATTGCTCCCGATTTTCCAGGTCTAATCAGTTGATCCAGTTCACTTAGGGAAAAGCCGGACCCAACTACAAGTAAAAGAAAGAGGGAAAAGTAGTTGATTAAGATCTACTTTTAAAGAACTTAACAATAAGAATCTATAAACATAACAGACCCTCAAATTCTGCCCTTAAACTGTCTAAACAGAGGATTTATAATTAAAAAACCCTCATTAGAAACTAATCAAAAGTAGGCCCTAAATAACAGTTCCAATGGGGATAGTGTAGGAGATCGTACCTGTGCACTCACAATTCATGTCTGCAGCTTAATCAACTGAACTGATTTGAGGAGACAACACTCATCCATTCTAAGAGAAATTTTACATTACAAATATATTTTATAGAATATTCTGGAGACTGGAGAGACAAAGAATTTCTATTGAGTATTGAGAAAACCAATGTCATTTGTCATATATAAGTAATAAGTGATACATGCACAATTTACTGATGTATTTGTTGTTATTGTACCGAGGAATATTCTGTACAGTTAATTAAATCTACACAAGTGACCTAAAACAACCATGAAAGAGATAAACAAATACCAACAAAAATACTACTGATCCTCATTGTATTGGCACCAAATACTGAACTTGAAATCTTTGTTACTGCTCCTGCTTCAGCATCAAACAAAGAAACAAACATCATCAGGAATATAGGGCAACATTGGCATCGTCTTTCCAATCCCGGCGTGTCTTTAGATAAATTCTGGCAAAACAGTGGTATGTTTCACTCAAGGGGAGACACAAACCCCAACACTAGAAATATCAACAGGATTCATTTGACTCCTGCACATAGTAGTCTCATAAAACACTGCCCACAACTTCAAGAAGAACTCTGGTTAGACTTGTCTGTACATCTGAAAGTACCTATATAAACCTGCGATTGAATAACTACCGTGCCAATTTTAAAACCAGGAAGCACAGTGAATCCCACCTTGGCCCTTCCCTTGTTTGGCCAGGTCAACCTCTTTGTCACATCTTCCATGTATATCATAGAAAACTCCACTCCTCTTTCCACTTGAAAAATCTCAACTGTGGGTTCAAACGTGTAGGACAGCTTATGCAGTGTCCAAACGGCACTGGCCATTCCAACAAACGCCTCATAAAACATACTCAAGGACCGCCACGAGTTCAACACAGCCTCCTTCTCCTCCAAATTGACAAAAATGGACGACTCCATCGATGGATGGATGAGCCTCTCGTACTTGTGCTCACAGAACCGCGAAAACTCACAACCAGGGTGAATACTCAATAAATCCATGGGATTGCTAGACACATGCTCAAGCAGTTGCTTCAAACAACTGTCTCTTTTGTCCACATCCGAACAAACGTTTTCGTTGGACACTGTTTCTTTCATTCCAAAATCTAAGGAGTCAAAACCATGAAACATCCCTAAACAAACGTAGGACAGAAGCGCGTACTGGTTGTGACCTTTTTTGGCATAATCAACATTGGGATGAACCGCGTTGGCCGCTAAGGCCAAATCCCACCCTGCTTTCCTCATCAAACCGATTAAAATCTTGGCAAACCGATGTGTCGCTCTAGAAGCATCGTGCAGCAATAAATCGAACACCTTAACAGTTAACAAAACATCAGAAGAGGGGTTCAAAGCGCTAGCACAAAGCTTCTTAGACAAATTCACGTTACCCCTGTGAATCTCGTCCAGTTTGGCTCTTAGGGCTACCACCTCGTCATGCTTCTGCTCCAGCTCCCCTTGCAAGCGGTTCGAGACGGTGCCGAGGGTTCTCAATTTGCTCTGATTCTCCTCCACTTCGGCTTCCAAACACGAACCGAATGGAAATCCACGATGTTCGGGAGCGAGGTAAAATTTCTTCAGCTCCGAGAGCCTCTGCAGATGAGAAACCAACACCTTGTCTGCACTCGTCACTTGCTCCTCCACGAACGGCACGTGCGCGCTCTGGAGCTGGAAGTAGGAAGCTTCGAAGGCGGAGACGGCAGCGAAGACCGAAGAGATCAGGGCGTTTGCCGTTTCTTTGATCTGAGCTTCGGTTAACGCCGGCGCCTTTTCGGGCTCGGGAGATTTGGGGGCCGGAGGAGTGATCTGCGGCGGCGGTTTTGGAGATTCAGGCGGGGATTGTGGAGGCGGAGATCGCGGCGGCGGATTTTGAGATTCCGGAGGGGATTGTGGAGGCGGAGAGAGCGGCGGCGGAGAAAAATTGTGGGAGGGATCGGGGTCGGGCTTGATGACGACGACTTTTTGGTCGGGGATGATCTCTTCGGTGGAGTCAAGGAGAGAGAAACCGTCGATGTCGTCAAGAGGAGAAGCGTTTTCGTCGGAGAAGAATTCAAAGGTTTTGGTCTTGAAAGCGAGGGCGAATTTCTGGAACATTTCTGAGATTTGTGGGGGTTTGGCGGAGGAACCATCCATTTCAGGCATCTTGGTTGGGGAAGTAGAAAGGTTTAATTAATTCAATTCTGCTATAGTGTTTGTTGGTGCGGTAACTCAGTGCCAGCCAGCTACTGAATGATGATGGTGGTGGGAATGTGCTTTGGATGTCTTGGAAGAAAGGGCACATGGGGTTAGTTCCATGTTTTCTTTTTCTTTCAAACATATGTTTTTTATTTTCTTAATGTAGGTTTTCACTTTTGAAAGGGGAATTGCATTGTTCCGATTCTCGTTAACGGTAAAATGAAAGAAAATAATCTATACTTTTTGCGGAAAATAAATAAAAACAATTCACATCTTTATACTTTAAAATATGTTTGGTTAATTATTTGTGAGGTTGATACAATATGATTAAGTAGAATGTGTTTGTTTATATTGATCTACTCTTCATTAAGATAGAAAGTGATGACATGAATGAGTTCTCTATTTTATATTTGACTTTATTTAGTGTTATTAGTTTTTGTTAATTTTGTTTGTGTTACCTTTTTTTTTGTTTGACTGTAGGGTGGGGTCTTGCTTACTATATCTTGTAGAAAGGGTGGGGTTCTTGTTGGAAAGGAGAAGAACATTGGGCTTAGCCCAAATGTATGGAGTGTTTCATATGAAGCCTGACGAGCAAACATTGACCTTTCTGTAAGGTCAAAAGTACATGGAGACCCTTGAAGGATAAACTTGTGTCACGCCTTCCATACATGTGTCTCGTTTAGGATGACCTACTTTTAGAAGTTATCTTTTATAATTTATTAAACTATCACTTGAAAAAAGAGACCTTTTTAGTGTAAAAGAATTAAATATTTTTATGTTATATATATATATATATATATATATATATATATATATATATATGACTTCTCTTTATATAGTTTCTTCTTTCTCTTAGTCTTCTTAGTTTTATTTTGAACCTAGATTCAAGTAAAATTTAAGTAAAAACACTTTTGTGTAGAGTTATCAATTTGACATATCTTACAAGGCTTAGTGTGAAAATTCCGTAAGGTCAAAAAGTCCTCTGTTAAAAAATCCCATAGTTTAAAAGTCTACAAAAATTTTATAGGTCTATTCATGGGTTTTTTTTAAAAAAAATATTAATTTTTTTAAACATATTATTAAACCTTTGATTTAGGCTAATTCATTTGGCCTAAGACCGATCATGTTTTGATTGGAGTCAAATTGGTCGAATATGATTAAATTTCGGTCAAGACCCGATTCGGTTGATATTTGACCATGGCCAACTCAATCGAATTCGCCAAGTTTCGGTTGGAGGTGACTTGATTAAATTCGACTGAAATACAATTAAGGAAGACTTAGTCGAATTTGGTCGGGGATGAGTTAGTCGAATTTGACCAAATTTTAGTCGACACAAACTCAGCTGAAATTCAGCCAGTGACACCTAAGCTATGGTCAATCCTGATCGATTTGGTCGATATCTGGTTTGTGTCGACTCGGTCGAATTAGGCTAAACTTAGGCCTGGACCAATGCAATTGAAATTTGGTCGGGGCCGACTTAGCAGTGTTTCAATTAGGGTGGACTCGACCAAAATTGGGTAGGGGTTAACTTGGCTGAATTCAATTGAATTTTGACTGAAGTTGACTTGGTTGAATTTAACCAAAATTAGGTTAGGATCGACTAGGTCAAATTCAGCCAAAATTATGTTAGGACCGTCACTACTAAAAATTGGTTAGGGCCGACTTGGATAAATTTCTACTAGGGCAACCTTGTCTTAATTCAACCAAATTTCGGCTAGGGTGGACTCCACTAAATTTTGGCCATGGTGGACTCCATTGAATTTCGACTAGGGCAAACTCAGTTGAAATTTGATCAAATTTTAGCCGATGACAACTCGTTCAAAATTGGTTGAATATCAATTTAAGCTTACTCTTTCAAATTCGCTCGAATTTCGGCCAAGGCCGAATTTCTTCCCCCTCATCTTGCTCCTCATGTGAAGATCAAATGAAGGCAAGTGAAAAAGGCTTGCTGGTTGTAAGTTGCATTCTTGGCCATGTGTCCAAAGGAAGAGCATTCCCAAAGAGAAACATACTTTTCACATAAGGTGACTTATAAACAACAAGGTTTGCTCCTTCAGAATTGATGGTGGAAGTTATGTGAATGTGACAAGCATAAGGATGGTGGAAAAGCTTGGCTTGAAAATCATCCCTCATGTCAAACCCTATAAGTTATCATGGCTTAGTGAGGAGGGAGAAATAAAGGTCAACAAACAAGTCCTCATTAATTTTGTTTGAATTGGTATCTCGCAGTGGAACGTTTAAAATGGTGTAAACGGACACAAAACCAAGAAAGGAAAGATGAATCAGTTCTATTAAAAAAAATTCAATTTCTTTTAGAAATTACTTCGAACAGTTTAAAGTTAAAAGATGCAAAGATAAAGAAAAGTACACACAAAGATTTTTATTCTGATTCGAATAAAAAAATTATATGTCCAATTGTTAATCACTATAAAAGAGTTATTAACCTTTCACTAAAAAGCACTTTGAAGTTATGTAATATTCATTATTGTATCAAATGATACTTAGTACTACTCTTCAACTTACTAGTTAGATTACTCAAATACTTCTGTATGTCTTTAACTATCTCGAGATTCTTATTTATTATAGTAAAAAATTAAAATTTTTAGATAAATAATGATATAATGAATATTAAATGTTGTTTACCTTTTCAAATATGCATGTGCACCTTCTCAAAGAGTCATAAATAATTTCAACACCTTGAATAAAAGATTTATTAGTTTCCGTACATAGAAATTACATCTCTTAATTAAAGAAGGGTGTATTTCCAACAAAGGTAGAGGTGGAAGAAGGAACACCAAGAGATAGAAGAAGATTAGAATAAATGATACATTTCTTAATTTTATTTTATGAGTGTTTAGAGGTGATAGATGAAGTTACTTCCCTTAATAAAAGTTCCAGCATCCCAAGTAAAGCTTCCAAGAAATCCAAAAATTAAAATCAGATTGTATCCAACATCCACTAATAATGCTTTCGAACAGCTTCATAAAAAAAAAGTTTATATTATATTTTTAGTTTTTTGTCTTAATTATTAGATTTATTTGAGTCTTTCTGTTTAATAAAATCATTTTTATCATTTTTCTTCTAAAGTTAGATCAAATTAAGTCTTTAAAAAATATAGTAGTTTCTTTTTATATATTTTGATCATGTTTTAAACATTTTTATTGATTGAAAACATAGAACTTCCTTTATTAAATTTAACAACATGAAAATTATAAGACAGCTTTTAAGCAAACAATAGTCACAAATGTAGTAAAAATTGTGTTTAAAGTGAATCTAACAAACAACCAGAAAATTAAAAAATAAATCATATTATTTTTTTGTGTGGTTTTGTAGAACTTGTTTTTACGCAAGTTTCTCCATGTTTTCTTTAACGTAAGTTGATTTTCTACAGTTTTATGTAGTGAATGTAAGATCACAAATTTTTCATCTTGAATTATTCATAACACAGTATAAAATTGTGTTCCAAAATTGTAAAAAACAATAATTTTTTTTGAAAGGATTAAATGAGTCCAAATTTAAAGAACAAATATCTAAACTAAAATGAAAGATCGAAAGTCTAGTTTAGACAAAAGAGTTAATTAACTTGTTACAGTAACGTTAATATTGAAACTAAATGTTTGGAGGATTACTATCTAAATAGAGTAATCCTATATGTTTTCAGTTAGTCAAAGATTATCTTTTCTGTATTATTTTCCCCTTCTCCTTCGAAACTCTATAAATAGAGTTTTCCATACATATAACTTGTAACAATTCAAAATACAAATAATAAAATTTCTTTTTACTAACCTCTGTTCTGATTCTCTCTTTCCTGCCTTCTCTGCGTTTTCTTGGTACCGTGAAGACAGCCTCACGACCAGTAGACCAACACCCATGGAGATCGCCAACTTCCTTTCTCTCCTCCTTCGAAACCCTTCACTCTGTTGCTTCTCACCTAACATCTGACAGACGAAGTCTCTAGAGAAAAGAAGATATTTTGTTTTGTTGAGTCTGAGGGGTTCGAAGGCCTTGGGCTGTGGTGTCTTTAAATCAGGCCCATTTTCTTTATGGTATCAAGAGAAGAATCAATACCCACTCTATTTCCGCTGTCCAGGTATCGTTCTTGATACTTCTTGCTTGATTTCTTGATTTCTTGAACCACTTCCTGTTCACGATGGATCAGACAGATCAAGCTACCAATCCTGCCAACCCCTTTTACTTACACCCTGGAGAGAATCCAGGTTTAACCCTCATCTCTCAAGTCCTGAATGAGACAAATTACTCCTCTTGGAGCAGAAGCATGAGAAGAGCTCTTCTCTCCAAAAACAAAATAAAATTCATTGATGGGTCCATCAAGAAACCCAAAAGAAGTGAGGCTTTGTTTGATGCGTGGGAGAGATGCAATATGATGGTGCTTTCATGGATTATAAAGACACTTTCTCCATAAATTGCAGAAAGTGTGATATATGTTGAAGAAGCTAAAGAATTGTGGGAAGAATTAAAGGAAAGATTTTCTAAAGGTGATTATTTCAAGATTTTTGATCTTCTCCAAGATATCCACTCAATCAAACAAGGAGAAAGAAGTGTTAATCAATTCTTTACTGATCTAAAATTCCTCTGGGAAGAATTGGAATCCCTTAGGCCTATACCCAATTGTACTTGTAAAATCCCCTGCAGCTGTGAACTTTCAAAGATTTCTCTAAAATACAGGGAAATAGAGCACGTGATATGCTTCTTGAAGGGGTTAAACGACACCTATAATATTGTCAGAACCCAGATTCTCCTAATGGAACCCCTACCAAATATTAATCACGTATTTTCTCTCAAAATGCAACAAGAGAGACAGGACAGAACTGATACTGGAATTGCTACCCACAATCAGTTTGTAGAAGCAACAAGAGTAATGGCCAACATTGCTGACAGAAACAACAACTGGAAAGCTGATCAAAATTTTAGAAGTCAAGGTCGTGGTACTGGGTCATATGGCCAGGGAAGAGGCAGAGGAAGAAATCCTAATCATGGCAAACAGGGTTCCTATTGCAACAAGATGAATCATACAATGGATGAGTGCTACTCTAAACATGGTTATCCACCTTGGTACAAAAAGAATGACAACAATCAAGAGAGAAAGAGTGGCTGGAATTCTGCCAATGTTTGCCAGGGCAATTCTGGACAAGGGATTGTTCACCAAGGAAGCATCACTACTGCCTTCAACACATTGACGACAGAGCAAATAGAAAAGCTCCTCAAAATGATTGAGAAAGTTGATGAGCCAGCACACAAAATCAATCAAATGCAAAGGAGTGATCAAGAAGACAAGCCAGGTACCCTTTCCTAGATTATTGATACAGGGGCTATAGACCATGTGACCCATTAAAAGGAAAATTTTGTTACTTTCTATAAAATCAACCCAATAACTGTTAGGCTACCTAATAACTCTGTTATTACTGCAGAACATGCAGGAACTGTACAATTTTCTAGAGATTTGTGATTTTGAATGTATTATATATACCTGATTTTGCTTTTAATTTGATCTATGTTCAAAGACTTACAAAGGACTTGAATTGAAATCTGAATTTTTTCTCTGAGATTTGCCAAATAAGGGAGAATTCTACATTGAGGATGATTGAGTGTGCTAACCCCCACAAAGGGCTTTATTACCTACAAGCTTTTCCAAATGCTGACAAGAATTTTGTTTCAAAATCTATCTTTTCTTTCAAAAATGATGATGTAAATTTGTGGCACTATAGATTAGGCCATCCTGGAAACAGTGTTGTAAAACATATATGTGAACATTTTCGCTATGTTTCAATAAATCCTAATACTGTTTGTGATGTTTGCCATTATGCTAAGCAACATAGATTGCCTTTTCCTACAAGTGTTTCTTTATCTGCTGAATGTTTTGATCTGGTTAATAGTGATATTTGGGGCCCCCTTTCTATTCCTTCTACTCATGGTCATAAATATTTCCTTATCATTGTTGATGACCATAGTGGACATACATGGGTCTTCCTAATGAACAATAAGGGTCAGACTAGAGGTCTCCTAGAGAATTTTATTGTCAAAATTAAGAACCAATTTGGTAAGATGATTAAAACTATTAGGTATGATAATGGACCAAAGTTTAATTGTGAGAGATTATATGACTTGTATGGCATTAATCACCAAACTAGTTGTGTTGAAACTCCTGAACAGAATTCTGTTGTGGAGCGTAAGCACCAACACATCCTTAATGTGACCCGTAGTCTTATGTTTCAGTCTAATATGCCCAAGGCTTATTGGTCTTATGCTGTTAGTCATGCTGTCTACCTCATAAACAGGTTACCTACTCCTACCATTAAGAACAGAACACCACATAATATCATATATGATGTTCCTCCTACTTATTTGAATTTAAAAACCTTTGGATGTCTCTGTTTTGCTTCCACCCTTGAAAATGGGAGAAATAAGCTGGACCCTAAAGCTAGGAAGGGAATTTTTCTTGGTTATAAGAGTGGAGTCAAGGGATATATCATCCTTGACATCAACACTGGAGAATTGTTCATAAGCATAAATATTGTCTTTTATGAAGACATTTTTCCCTAGAGAAATCAAAAAGATTGTACTAAAATGAATAACCAAGAAGATGACAGGATTACCTTCCTCAATGACCCTCTGGAAAGTATTGGTCAGAATAATGATGAAGAATTTGTTGGAAAGGAGATGCAACAAGCCATCGCTGATGGAGATAACAATGACAATGATAATGATGGAAATAAAGAAGACAGCGGATGCAGAAGGTCTGACAGGGTCAGAAAACCTCCAGAGTACTTAAGTGACTACATCTACCAGGTGAACCATTCCTTAACTGTAAAGAACAACCTTAAAACTCCCTATCCCATTTCTGATCACCTATCTTGTGAGTCTCTAATAGAAAAACATTTGAGATTTACTATGGCTATCACTGCTAACACTGAACCCCACTCATATAATGAGGCCAAAGATGTACCTGAATGGGCAGAAGCAATGCAGGCAGAAATCAAAGCTTTGGAGGTCAACAATACTTGGTTTTTAACTTGTCTTCCTCCAGGGAAACTGAAATTGGGTGCAGATGGGTGTATAAGGTTAAATATAAAGCAGATGGCAGTGTTGAGAGATATAAGGCTCGCTTAGTAGCAAAGGGGTATACCCAGCAAGAAGGAATAGATTTCTTAGAGACTTTCTCCCCTGTTTCCAAGCTAACTACTGTTAGACTTCTCATTGCCCTAACAGCCTCTAAAAACTGGTTTCTACATCAACTTGATGTAGATAATGCGTTCTTGCATGGAGATCTGAATGAGGAAGTCTATATGGAGCCCCCACCAGGTCTCAAAGTTCATAAAGAAGGTCAAGTTTGCAGACTCACTAAATCACCGTATGGTCTAAAGCAAGCTAGCAGGCAGTGGTTTGAGAAATTGTCCATTTTTCTCATTTCTGTTAACTATGTACAATCAAAGTTTGACCATTCTCTTTTTATTAAGAAAAATTCTACTAGCTTCACAACCCTACACGTTTATGTAGATGACATCATTTTGGCAGGGAACTCCATGCTGAAGATTGACCACATAAAGAGTCTTTTGAACAGCAAATTCAGAATAAAGAATTTAGGAGAACTCAAGTACTTCCTTGGTCTGGAGGTAGCAAGATCTAAGAAAAGAATTCACCTCTCTCAGAGAAAATACTCCTTAGACATTCTAAAGGAGACAAGAATGCTGGGTTGCAAACCTTGCTCAACCCCCTTTCTAAGTGATACAAGTTCATTGTACAAAATGGACAGTTACTTGGGAGATCCAAGCTCCTATCGAAGACTGATAGGGAAGTTCATTTATCTCACTAACACTAGGCCTAATTTGTGTTTTTCCATTAATTTATTAAGTCAATTCATGAAATCCCCTACTAATCAACATGTTCTTAGGTACATAAAATCTAAACCTCAGAAGGATTATTCTTTCCTGCTGACTCTCCAATACACCTAAAAGCTTTCAGCGATTCAGATTAGGCAACCTGTCCCAATACTAGGAGATCTACTACGGAGTTCTGTGTTTTTCTTGGGTCCTCCCTAGTTTCATGGAAATCCAAGAAACAGAACACTGTTTCTAGGTCCTCTACTGAGGCAGAATATCGAGCTCTAGCAGCTACTACGTGTGAAATACAGTGGATTAAATATCTTTTAGAAGACCTATAGGTTCTTGAGGCTGGAACTCCAGCTTTGTACTGCAACAATAAATCGGCCAGACACATAGCTCATAATTAGAGCTTTCACGAACGAACCAAGCATATAAAGCTTGATTGCCATGTTGTTCGTGAGAAGGTACAAGTGAATCTTCTGCGTCTTCTTCCCGTGCGTTCGGATGAGCAGCTTGCCAACATGTTCACAAAGTTTCCTCATCGCGTCAGGTTCAGATCGATTGTTCCCAAGCTTGGATTAGTAACTATACATCATCCAGCTTGAGGATTATTGTCTAAATACAGTAATCCTATATGTTTTTAGTTAGTCAAAGATTCCCTTTCTTGTATTATTTCCCCCTTCCCCTTCGAAACTCTATAAATAGAGTTTTCCATACATACAACTTGTAACAGTTCAAAATACAAATAATAAAATTTCTTTTTACTAACCTCTGCTCCGATTCTCTCTTTCCTTGCCTTCTCTGCGTTTTCTTGGCACCGTGAAGACAGCCTCACGACCAGTAGACCAACACTCATGGAGATCGCCAACTTCCTTTCTCTCCTCCTTCGAAACCCTTCACTCTGTTGCTTCTCACCTAACATCTGATAGACGAAGTCTCTAAAGAAAAGAAGATATTTTGTTTTGTTGAGTCTGAGGGGTCCGAAGGCCTTGGGCCTGTGGTGCCTTTAAGTCAGGCCCATTTTCTTTAGTTAAAATATCATTATAGTTAGTTAGTTGATCTCGGATGAAAAAAAAAGAGACCATTTCTTCCTACACCCCACTGTTAGGAAAATTCTAACACTCTACACCATTGCATCACACCACATCAGACCACTATGCCACTACTGTCACCACGGCTATAGGCGTAACGCTGCTGTAGAAGAAAAAGAAGAGAGGAAAAACACTATAGGAAGAAGAATAAAGAAAATGAAAAAAAAAAGGAACTTATTCTAGAAAGTATTTTCTGAAACTTGTTTTATGTGTTCTAAAAAGCTCTTCTAGAATACATTTCATGTAGGGTGATCCTGAAGTCATTACATGCATTTTGAAAAATGGACATTTTGAGAACTTGAGGGATCTTGAAGAAATTGTGGAGGTACACAAAGTAAAAGCCCAAAGAAATGTCTTTATGCTTCTATTGGGTTTTGAGTGCCACAAACAGAAACACAATTTAATGAACAATGTTATAAATGCTATGCAAACTGTGCTACAGAAGATTATGCCACCAAGGCAGCTTCTTCCTCCATTCCAATATATTTCTTTCATATAATTTTTTTTTCTAATTTACACTTTCAAATTGTATAATTTGGAAGTTTTCCGGACTCAGGAATCTAGAAATAGTTTTTATTTTCGATTTTCATAATTAAAAATAAGAAATACAACTGTGCCAGGCTAGGTTGTTGGCTTCCCTTTTTATGAGGGAAAGAAACCAAGAGCAAAAGATTAAAGGAAGAAGACGAAGTGAAGTGATGAGCTGCAGGGACGAAAGTGTGGATGGGTGTTCTGTGAATGGTGCGGTGAGGAAGAAAAATGTAGTGGGGGCAAGAAAAAAGAGGCCAAGCAAGCATAAGCCAGATTCTTCAACGTGGTTCGTTTGACCAAGCGATGTGTTGCCTATTTATTTGATTTTGAAATTCGTATGTAGTGAATTCATTTACGTTATGCATGTTTATCAAATTTTGAAATTGGGTGTATTAAATTTTATAATCCGATCATGTAAAGTTGTATGTTTATTAGATTTTAAAGTGTTAATTTTTTTTTCATCAAATTTTTGAAATCCATATAAATTGTTTTGTTTATTAATATTTTTTTATCTATCGAATTATTCAGTTATGTGTTTTTATTAAAATTCAGTAAAGTAATAATTCTTTTTTACCATATATGTGTTATGGATTTCATACATCCCATGTGCACATATATTAATTATTTATTGAATATAGATTTTGTAAGATTAAGTTTAAGGGGAAATCTGATTACAAAACATAAAAACCTAAACTCCTATAATTAATCAATTATTCATATTATTTAATAGATTATCTTATTGTAATACACATATTCCCGAAACATGAAAAATCTAATTGATTATATTAGTTTTTTAGTAGATTATATTATGTATATAATTGGTTAAATGTCGTGAACCATGTTTTCATGCAAAGTTCACACCAATCAATCACAAATCAACACACACATCAATATAAATGTTACAGTGTAAGAATGATGCATGTTTTGACAAAATTAAATCATGTTACCATATGTAGAACTCAAGAAGTATGTGATTTATCCTTTAAGCTTTCCTTGATTCTTTGTGCCTCCAATTTTCTTCATTTTCCTGCAAAACAGTCATACGGTTTTGATGCAGATACCCAAATGAATTTGGGGCCTTTGTTGTTAGTGGCAGGAGTTGGTTCCTTAGGAATCCATTTGAACTTTCCTTTAGGAATTCCAACTTTCCTATAATAACAAGATTTACAAACATGACCAATGGTATTACAGTAAAAGCATGAAACAGAAGAAGATTTACTTAAATAAGAAAACTTCTTTGAATTAATCTTATTGCTTTTAGCTGTATAACTTATTCCCTATTTGTTTATTACTCTTCTTTAAGATCCTAGCATAACTTCAAGATTAGATCTCCCTAAAGTGAATTTAGATAGTGTACTTGTTAAGTATTCTATTTTCTCTAGGTGTGTAGGACACTCATTACAATCTTTAACAACAGTTTTAACTTCAGATTTAGCCTTCTTTGCAGATTGTAAAGTAGTTTCAAGCAAAGTTTTAAGACATTCATTATCATCAACCAGATTATACATCCTATGCTCAAGATCTCTTTTCTCACTTTTTAACTGATTAACTTGGTATATCATTTTCAATGCTTCAACATGTAATTCTTTAAAAGCATCAAGGAGTTGATAATACTTGTCCTCTATAGGCTCATAATCAAAGCTACAGTTGCTGCTTTCAGAACATACTAAGCCATCCATCAAGCAAGATTTGTCTCTTCCTCCAAGCTTTAATCATCATCACTTGAGGAGCAATTTGAATCATTGTACTCCCAAACAATGTAGGATTTCTTTTGCCTATTCTTTCTGCTGTCTTGGTTGGTCTTTTCATCAAATTTTTGTTTCATCTTTAAGACCGAACAATCTGGCTTGATGAGGCCTTCTTTTCCACATTCAAAACATGTAGGAACTACAAATTTGCTCCTTCTTTTGTTGCCTTTAGAATTCCCTGAAAAATCAGAAACAATTTTCTAGATTTCATGAATTTAGAAAATTTCTTTACCATCATGTTTATGGCTTCCAGTTTTGTCATATCTAAATCTGAATCTGCTTCTCCAACATGCTTTCTTGAGGCAGTCCTTCTCATAGTCTTAAGGGCAATAAAATGTTTTTGCTCACTTTCTTCTTTTTCCTTTAATTTGCCCAGTTCAAGCTCATGCTCTCTCAGCTTCCCAAACAAGATAGGCATATTCATTGTTGTAAGATCTATGGATTCTGCGATTGTTGTGACCTTAGGTTGCTAGCTTCTTTTGAGGCTTTTCAAGATCTTGATTTTAATCTCTTCTTTATCAAAAGTCTTCCCAAGAGCAAGTAGGTGGTTGACAATGTGTGTAAACCTTTTCTGGACATCATAGATTGTCTCTCCAACCTTCATTGTAAACATTTTATACTCTTGGATGAGAGAATTCTTTCTGGCTCTATTGACTTCATATGTGCCTTCATGAGTTACTTCAAGAACATCCCACATATCTTTGGCAGTTGTGTAGGTTGATATCCTATAGAACTTATCAATTGTAAGTGCAAAGGAGATAATGTTCTTTTCTCTAACATCATAGTGCGCCCTTTTGTTTTCGTTAATAGTCCACTCAGAAAATTCTTTGGCCTTTAACTTGCCATTCTCCATTTTTGTTGGTTCAAAGGGACCATTGATGATTGCATCCCAAATACCCTTATCAACTGATTCCATGAAAATTTTCATTCTAATTTTCGAAAATGGATAGTTTTCACCAGCAAACAGTTGTGGTCTTTTCGTGGAAGCACCTTCACCAAAGATTTGAGATACACTGGCCATTAGGAACAATTTGATCGATTATACGTAAAACCTAACTGATTAAAATTTGAGTAAAATTCGAATTCCCAACTCTGGTGCCAGTTGTAGAAAAAGTGATGGCAATAATCTCATCCAAGAGGGGGATGAGGGGGGGGGGGAGTGAATTGGTTTGCCCTTTAAAAAAATTGATCTTTCAAAAAACTTTTAAGGTTTCTTGGAATGCAATCAAACAAGTATATGAACAACAATTAAAAGAGATAAGGAAGAGAAAGATCAACACACATATTTATACTGGTTTGACCAAGTCTACATCTAGTCTTCCTTCAACAACCTTAGTTGAAGGGAACCATTATATTGACAAAGTTATACAAACAAGAATACAGAGAAGGGTTCCTAGCATTGGGCGTTTCTCCACCCCCACCCTCTTTGGGGGATTTAGGTTTGCTTTCAATTCCTTCTTTATGTATTGAATCCCGTTTTTAATTCCAATTTAAATTTCGCTTCCGTTTCTTGTTTCCATTTAAGATTCTAGTTTTCGTTTCTTGCTTCCATTTAAGATTGTAGTTTCGTATCTTGCTACATTTTCGCATTCCATTTTCGTTTCAACTTTGCAATTTCGTTCCAATTCAGTTGCATTTTGATTTTGTTTGCGTTTTGATTCTGCTATGTTTTTCCTTGCTGCAATGCTTTCAATTTCATTTTCGTTTTACTGTTTGGGTTTCGTTTTAATGTTAGGCTAAATGTCCTTGGTTGGTCATTAGCGAAATTGCATTGTTTCCTTGAGATTTCTGAGTTGAAAGTGTGTTTTTGCTGCTTTGACTTGGCTAATATTGAATCTATTTTGCGCTTGCGATTGGGTATACACTTAATTGCCTAATTGGTGTCTAATTTTCGCTTAGTTGATGAAACTGTATGGTGCAGAATTGGTTGAATATTAGCATTGCGTTTGCTTAGTTCACAATTTTGAAAACATGGTTAGTCTTCACTTAGTTGGTTAGCTTGTGTTGGATTAGGGGTTAAAGGAGTGGGTATTTATTGCTAATCTGTGATAGGAAGCAATAAGTTAAGAGTATCGTTCTCCCAAGGGAATTTGAGTCACATTATTCAATCAAGCTTATTTATCAAAATAAATTACTGATGATAACATTTGATTTCAACTTTGGAAAATAACATAAGATTAATCAACGTAAAAAATTAAGATTGTCAAATTGGATAAAAGATCACTGGAATTGGTCTTAGACTAACATTACAGTAACATCCTCAACAACATACTTTCTTTATTCAAGCATTCACATCAACGTATCTTGATTTAATTCCTTAAAGCAAGTTCTAAAATTATCTATTAAATTTTTAATTCCTTAATTAATTTAACTGATAACTTTGCATTAATTTCAGATGTTGAGAATGACCAAAAGCACAGAAGTTATTCCTAGCGTAGTTACTTTTAGTTGATTTTCTTACGTTTTTGTTCTAAAAATACTTCCTAGTACAAAAGAACGTTTAACGAAAATTATACTTCCGTATAATCATAAGCAAGTCAAGAAAAGCACAAGAACAAAGACATATATTGCACAGGAAGATTACATTAATGTAGAGTCATACAACCAATTCCAATGAACAGAAAAACTAGCCTCTCCTAGACATCTAGAACATATTATTTACAGCAATTCCTTGCAGAAAGCGAAGTCTTGATGCCTTGAAGTGTCTCCTGAGCGTCTCCTGAAGTTCTCTAGAATTTTTCGTGCTTTGTTTGTGTCAGAAGATCGTTTATGTCTTTCTATCACGTCTTTTAAGCCAACATCATTTAATTAATTCGCTCAGCGCACAAGTATGTATTCGCTGTGCAAATTTCTTAACTGTTGCTCTTCAACTGATGACATTCGCTCAGCGCATAGTGTTGGTGCGCTGTGCGAATGACTTCCTTCTGACATTGCGAATTATGGCTTGCGCTTAGCGAATTATGACTGACAACATGTAAACTTCCTGAACAATAATTACACAACTTTGTACTTCCTATTACAACTTTTCAATGAGTAACAACATGAATAATTACAAGATTGAGCTCATTTATAAGTGTAAAACAACTCTTTTTCACACTTATCACTAGAGGCCTTATTTTTTGTTGAAATTTGGTGTGGTCACTTCTTTTGGCTCATATTTTCATAGAAAAATCCCAGAAGCACCACTAGTTGTCCAGATTCTATTTTGTGAAAAATGGGTGAGCCAAAACTTCCAAAAATAGTAACTTTTGCTCACGAAGTCGGAATTGGACAAATCATATGTGCTTTTTGGGTATAAAAATGCAAGCTATTCATTACTCCTACAAAAAGCTAGGAGGTCCACCCTATAATTCCAAAAAAAGGCCATTTACTATTTCTTTTTTATTTTTGAAATTTTATTTTTACCGCTTTTCACAGTTTCGTTCACATAGTTGCACTTTGAATTTTTCTTTGAAATTTTTTGTGCTATCTTTTCATAATTTTAGGTGGTTTGTCACAAATTTTCAGCCCATTCTGGATTGATTTGCATATACTTGATGTTTAACCCCCCTATGTTTTCACTATGTTGACTTTTGCTGATAGAGTTGACTTAGTGCATCAGTAGGGGCAATCTTGGACAATGACCACCCTTTGATCCTGGATTTGATAGGACTTTTCATAGATTAGTTAGGCATTCTAGGAATTCTTAGTCTTTGCATTTAGATAGCTTTAGTTGCATAATTCACTACATTCTCTTGCCACATGTCTACTTATTTTGGTTATGTGAATAATGCTTATTCTGCCAATTCCTCTGATTATGATTCTTCCTCTACATGTGGCTCTGATTATGATTCTCATTCTGTGTCTACTGCTCCATATCTCATGCATATTGCATCTGCTGCGCCAAATTCTATTTCTGATTCTCATTTGCATTCTGTTGATTTCTATGCTAAGAAATATATGGTTCATCCTCCAACTAGTGAGAGTGATCTTTGGGAGCCAGTTACATCAAATGGGGATGATGTTCATTGCATTCTCACCACTGGACTGATGCATTTGTTGCCTAAGTTTCATTGTTTGGCAGGAGAATTCCCACATAAACATTTGGAGGAGTTCCTTATCATTTGCTCTACAATGAAGCCTCCACATGTCCTAGATGATCACATATTCTTAAGGGAATTTCTGCACTCATTACAAGGAGCAGCAAGGGCTTGGCTTTATTGTCTTCCTCTAGGATCCATCATTGCTTTGGAAGATCTTAAGTGACTATTTTTGGATGAATTCTTCCCTGCTCAACATTATTTTGATTAGTATGGTTACAAAACCAATCCTGGATGGAATGATCCTAATCTAGGATTGAATGGTACTCCACAACTGTAACATCTATATCAAGAACTTCCATTTCAGATTTCTTGTATGCCTCCTCCACTAGTCCAAAAATACTAGAGTCAGCAACATGATGCTCCTACCCAATTAGCTCCTCAGCCTACGACTTCTGAGCCTACATTGGAGGAGTTATTAAAGCAGATAACCATGCAGAACGTTCAGTTCCAGCAAGAGACCAGAGCGTCAATTCAAAGATTGACTAATTAGATGGGACAAATGGCCACTCAGTTTCATCAGGAACAGTCTCAAGATTCAGAGCAATTACCATTTTAGAGTGTTGAGATTTTGGAAGATGTTAGTGTCATCAACATAGGAGATGGGGGGAACAGAGTCATGTACTCACTATGCCACCCACTTTCTCACCTTCATATGTCATCCCTACTCTTGCACCTGAGGAGGCTGATAAAGATTTTGATCTTCATTCTGAGCATGAGGACGAGGTAGATATAAACAGCAATTTTAAGGCGGGTATACCATTTTCTTCTTCCATTACTACTTCTAATTGGCTGCAGTCTCCTATTTGAAACAAGAGGATGGAAGAACAAGATAAGGAGACTCTAACAACCTTCAGTGAAGTAAAGGTGAACATACCTCAGATTGATAATGGTGTTGATGATTATGGTGTTGATAATTATGTTGTTGATGAGTGTGCTTTTAATTTCCACTCTTTGCATGATGAAAAACAATTTTTGCCATCCTATCTGAATACTTCTTATCCATGCACTGAACATGAATTTAAGCCTGTGCTTGATATTGCTTCTAAATCTGAACTTCGTTCATGTTTTGAGAGTAATTCTAATGTTCAATCTTATACATTGGGATAGGGTGTTATACTTCTGCATGTCAATTCTTTGAAGCCACATTGCACTAACCCTATTGCAGGAGGTACGCATAAATTTGACCAAAAAACACCCACAATTGACGATAAAGGTGCTGACATACACAAAAACTTGAAGATCAATAGACACCAACTGAACCCACTCATTAACAATTCTTCCTTCTTAGATCCAGTTGTGGAAGACAATTCCCTGCTCGATCAAATTTGGCGGATGAAGCAGTTCCTCATAAGCAATTCCTTCCTTTATCCAATGGTTGAAAAAATCTCTCTGCAAGATCAAGTTTGGAATATTCCACCCTGACTCAGGGGAGTTTTCTTTTCCCTTCTCCTCCCTTCCCCACTTTTATTGCATTTTTTCATGATCTTTTGATTGTACTGATTGCTTCGATATTATGTTTGTGACACATTAGGGACACTGTGTAGTTTAAGTGTGGTATATTGGGGGAGATTTTTCTTTGTTTAGGCTCTTTGTTTAAATTTTTCTAGTTCCAAGTTGTTTTCGTTTTGTTTTAAGCTTGTGTTCATGTACAGTTTTGCATGATTCTCTTCATTTTTGGATTGTGTTCAGGTTGTAGGCTTTTCCTTCACTTGATTGATACTTATGGTTTGAAATACTTGCTTTTTTCTTATTGGAAAAATGATTATGATGTTTGAGATGTTGAATTGATTGTGACAGAAATACCCTGTGTGAGAATTTAAGCCACTTGATGTTCTTTCTTGTGTGAGATATCTTGTGATTGTTTGCACATATGCCTTGGCTTGACTCTTTTTGATGATTCTTGATTGATATGCATGTTTGGAAGTGATAAAGGCAATTTTGTTCTTGAGCCTCTCTAGCCAAATAAGCCTACCATGTTTTAATCCTTTGGTAAACCCCTTGAGCCTATGCTTTCCCCTTTTCTTTCTTTTGAAGCTCATACATTCGCCTTAAGTGAAAAGCCATGATTACTTGAACCTTATGAAATTTTGGAGCTTTGGAATTGTTTTGGGAACAAGTGTGGTCTTCTTGGGGATTCTTATGAATTGACTAGTTGATTCCTCTTCTTGTTTTGTTTTTGTAAATATGTTGTGTATCTTGTCTCTTACAATTATGTTCTAAAAAAAAGAGACAAAAAAATTAGAATAATGGAGTCAAGAAGAGGATTGAATTAGAGCTTTTGGATGTGATTTGATTGTGTTTAAAATTTTCCCCATTGGTCCTCTATTTCTTTTGGTTTGTAGTATATTATATATATGTTATCCTTCCTTGTCCTTGGCCCTATTACAACCATAAAAATACCTTTTGATTTGAACATACATATGTTTTGAGTGTTGATATTAGAGACTTGTCAAGTCTGTTTGTTGCTTGTTTTCTTGAGTGCATTGAGTTGACATTGTTTACCCTAGACACTTGAGAGATACAGTGATAGTGCATATGGGACATTATGTTGCCTTTGATTCACCTCTTGAGCTGATTGATTATTCTGCCATATTTTGAATTGCTTGGATTATTTCCACAAGTATCTGCTTTCTCTGATTATCTGTGTGCTGGATGTTGTTTACTCTTTTTCTCTTTCCAGGATTCATTGAGGATTGTGTAAAGTTGTTTGATGTCTTGTATGTCATTTTCTTTTTGTGTCTGGATGTTGAGTTACTCTCTTGATGTCTTTTGAATTGTTCTTTATTTCGTGTCTTGATTTTGTCAAGGAGTGCAAAAGACTAAGTTTGATCTATTGCTTGCACATATGCCTTGGCTTGACTCTTTTTGATGATTCTTGATTGATATGCATGTTTGGAAGTGATAAAGGCAATTTTGTATTTGAGCCTCCCTAGCCAAATAAGCATATCATGTTTTAATCCTTAGATAAACCCCTTGAGCCTATGCTTTCCCCTTGTCTTTAATTTGAAGCTCATACATTATCCTTAAGTGAAAAACCATGATTACTTGAACCTTAGGAAATTTTGGAGCTTTGGAATTGTTTTGGGAACAAGTGTGGTATTCTTGGGGATTCTTATGAATTGGCTAGTTGGTTCCTCTTCTTGTTTTGTTTTTGTAAATATGTTTTGTATCTTGTCTCTTACAATTGTTTTAAAAAATAGAGACAAAAAAGAAAAGAGACAAAAAAAAATCAGAAAAAAAAACTAGAATAATGGAGTCAAGAAGATGATTGAATTAGAGGTTTTGGTGTGATTTGATTGTGTTTAACTTGTTCCCCATTACTCCTCTATTTCTTTTTGTTTGTAGCTTCTTATCTATATGTTATCCTCCTTTTTCCTTGGCCCCATTACAGCCATAAAAAGACCTTTTGATTTGAACATGCATATGTTTTGAGTGTTGATATTAGGGGCTTGCCAAGTCTGTTTGTTGCTTGTTTTCTTGAGTGCATTGAGTTGACATTTTTTACCCAAGACACTTGAGAGATATAGTGATAGTGCATCTGGGAGGTTCTGTTGCCTTTGATTCACCTCTTGAGCTGATTGATTATTCTTCCATGTTTTGAATTGCTTGGATGATTTCCACGAGTATCTTCTTTCTCTGATTATCTGTGTGTTGGATTTTGTCTACTCCTTTTCTCTTTCCAGGATTCATTGAGGATTGTGTAAGGTTGTTTGATGTCTTGTATGTCTTTTTGTTTTTGTGTCTGGATGTTGAGTTACTCTCTTGATGTCTTTTGAACCGTTCCTTGTTCTGTGTCTTGATTTTGGCCAGGAGTGTAAAAAACTAAGTGTGGTCTATTGCTTGCACATATACCTTGGCTTGACTCTTTTTGATGATTCTTGATTGATATGCATGTTTGGAAGTGATAAAGGCAATTTTGTACTTTAGCCTCTCTAGCCAAATAAGCATACCATGTTTTAATCCTTAGATAAACCCCTTGAGCCTATGCTTTCCCCTTTCCTTTGTTTTGAAGCTCAAACATTAGCCTTAAGTGAAAAACCATGATTACCTGAATCTTAGGGAATTTTGGAGCTTTGGAATTGTTTTGGGAACAAGTGTGGTCTTCTTGGGGATTCTTATGAATTGGCTAGTTAGTTCCTCTTCTTGTTTTGTTTTGGTAAATATGTTGTGTATCTTGTCTCTTATAGTTATTTTCAAAAAAAAAAGACAAAAAAAAGAAAAAAGACAAAAAAAAGTTAGAAAAAAATAGAAAAAAAATAGAAAAAAAATTGGAATAATGGAGTCAAGAAGAGAATTAAATTAGAGGTTTTGGGAGTGATTTGATTGTGTTTTAACTTGTTCCCCAATTCTCCTCTATTTCTTTTGGTTTGTAGCTTCTTATCTATATGTTATCCTCCCTTGTCCTTGGCCCCATTACAACCATAAAAAGACCTTTTGATTTGAAGATGCATATATTTTGAGTGTTGATATTAGAATCTTGCCAAGTCTATTTGTTGCTTGTTTTCTTGAGTGCATTGAGTTGACATTGTTTACCTTAGACACTTGAGATTTACAGTGATAGCGCATTTGTGACGTTCTGTTGCCTTTGATTCACCTCTTGAGCTGATTGATTATTCTACCATGTTTTGAATTGGTTGGATGATTTCAATGAGTATCTGCTTTCTTTAATTATCTGTGTGTTGGATGTTGTCTACTCCTTTTCTCTTTCCAGGATTCATTGAGGATTGTGTAAAGTTGTTTGATGTCTTATATGTCTTTTTTTTTTCTGTGTCTGGATGTTGAGTCACTCTCTCGATGTCTTTTGAATTGTTCCTTGTTCTGCGTCTTGATTTTGCCGAAGAGTGCAAAAGAATAAGTGTGCTCTATTTTGATTAATCACTATTTTGTACTATTCACTTAGCTTTTCGCACCGAATTGTGTTAGTGAATTGTGTTTAATTCTTCATTATTGTCTCATTTTCACTATTTGGGCTTAATTAGACTATTAATTCTTATTTTAATTAATTTGAATTATTCAAGCCTAATTATTCCAATTATTATTTGCAGGATAATTGTGGGAGCATATTTTGGGACAACAAGAGTGTGGCCAGGTCAATAGTTGTATCTAATTTCGTTTTGTAATTTTAATTATGTAGGTTTAGACTAGATATGACTTTTTGGCATATTTTTGGTCAACATTTTGTAAGAAGCCCATAAAGAGGGCATTTTCGTCTTTTGCCCTTCTAAAACCCCAAATTAGATTTGGGATCATCCTCCTAGCATCCCTAGTAATTAAATGTGAAAATCAAGAGCTTTAAGACAACCAAGACTCATACCCTCATCCCTGAGAAATATTACTCTTGGGAGTAATTCAACAAGAACCTGAATTGTAAGGAACCTCCCAGCACTCATGCAATTCATAAACCACGCTATGAATGAGTTAAACAAAGCATGCAATAATCATAGATGAATTAATCTAACAATTAATGAAAAAGCATATATTATTAGGAATCAATTCAAAAACATGAGAGTTCACAAGGTTACATCATCCCCCAACAACAAATAGAGTTTAGTTCACCATAGACATGGTGAAACTAGATGAACAATGAAGAAGAATGAGATAGAAAAACCCTAAAAGTAGAAGATGGAAGCTTCCGCATCCAAATCCTCCTCGAGAGGGTGATAGTGCATGCTGCTGCACTCCTCCTGCCAAAGACACAAAACCTAGGGCGTTTGGGTCCTATAAATAGAGTAAAAACAAAACAGAAACAAGGCCCAGGACCGTGTCACTGGTGCTCAACGCCCTACTAAGGGCGCTCAGCGGTGGACGACATTCTTTTGGCGCTCAACGTCTCAAATAGGGCAAGCAGGAAAAAATCTTCAGGGCAAAGTGGCGCTCAGCGCCCAAAATGGGGCTCTCAATGGTGGGCGGCACCCATTCTGGCGCTGAGGACCCCTTAAAGGGCGCCTAAGCTTCGTGCTCTCCTCCCTTCTGATGTTTTTCCAAGCCTTTCTGAGCTTCATCTCTTTGGAACTTCAGCTCTGCTTTCCATATTATCTCATTTCCTGCTAAAACAAGGGGATTTAGTCATAAAATCATCAAATTCAACCTTAACTCTCTTATTCACAGAACTTAACAGAAAAACGTGATTCCAAGCAAGTTTCTAAGCAGAAAAGGGTTCATTTAGTATCAAAATTACATCACAGATAATGGTATTTTCAACCGTTATCAGTAGCAGCCATATGTTAAAGTCAACTTGTCACATTAGGCATGCTTTTTCAGTACTTTATCAAAAGTAGGTTATACAAACTCTTCAGCGCGACTTTTAATAGAGAGAACATTTTTTGAATGTCTTCTTTGTCTCTAAAGTCCACTTCTGACTTATATATGGTTGAGTAAGTGGGTACTTGACACAGGCAACTACAAAGAATAGAGTAGACATGTATGCAAGCAGATATGTCCTTTTTCTTACAACTTTTATTGTTTTGAAATGTTGTCCATTTAATGCTCTTTAATGCATGTTCAAAACACTATAAGCTTTTGAAATTTTCTATTTTTCAAGTAATATTTGATCATTTAAGCATTTGTGTTGAGATACCAAGAAGTTCATAAGGGTTTCATCGTTGGATGAAAACATCATTTGGTACATGTATCATTTGGCCTATATAAGGCGTTTCCTAATAGCGCTTTGTTTAGTGATCTTAGTTTGATTCAAGAGCGTGTTTAGTAAGATGTCTTTCAACATATGTTTTTGGAACAATGTTTATATCTTTAGGCATGTTTACCAAAAACATCATTTTGTACATTATAGTGAAAGCTCGTCTTACCATTGTTTAGAAAAGTATAGCAAGAGCGTGTTTAGCAAGACTTTCATATAGCACATTGTCACGTTTTGTGAGGAAATTGTTTGGTAGGGCGTTTACTACGATATTAGTGTGTTTACTAAAGCTTTTCTTAAAACATTTCGTTCTTTTCAATGCTTTTTCACAAGAGTCCTTTTCTTTTAATGATATTATTTTCCACAAAGATTTCATAAACTTTTTTCGAAAAACACTTATCATTCAAATTTTCCACGAAGATAGCACTTTGTCATATGCTCATTTTGTTTATTGTTGTTTGTTAGACCTCATATTATATTAGGATGTTAGACGCTCAGACTTTGTCTTAGCAATCTTCCTCTCTTATTATAACATTAATTGCTTGTGTGATAACACTGTTTTTGTGTTATATCTCTACTCAGAAGTGAAGTGTCGTCCTTCAAACTTAAGGGTACATTCTTTCATTTTGTCAATATGTTCTTTAGACGATGTTGTGACGTTTGTTTTGTTTGACAAAATTGTATGTCTCTTGTATAAATAATGAGATCCACTTAGACACTTTTATAACTATCACTTTGAGTGTGTATGTATCTTTTAAGCACAATATCTTGACAAGCCTATGTGGGATTTTTTTACTGATCAGACGCTAGGGATATGTTATGTCTTTTGAGGTTATCTCTTTTGCTTTTTAATATTTTGTGCGCTTTATGTCGCCCAAGATAAATCCTTTGATTTACATTCTGGTTTGGCTTTGCGCTTAGATGATTCTATGTTGTCCATTATCTGGTGTTCAACCACTTTTCTTTATTACTACTTGAGAGTGGAATTTTGTTCTTTGCGAGATATATCTATGTTCTTTCCATTTTCTTAGCTATCTGATTACCTACGCTTATTTCATTAGATGTTTTTTTGTTAAACTTCAAAAGCAGAGATGTTTTAGACGATCTAGTCTCTTCTCTAGACGATCTTATCTCAATAATATTATCATTTTTTATGTTTAACATATATACATACTAAACGAAAACTCTTTCAGATCCGTGTAACCACACACTCCCCTGACTTAGATATTATACTGTTTATTGCTTCCTACGGTCTATCATAATTTTCTTTCTTTTCTTAGTTTTCTCTTTTCTTATCTCGTTTTCTTGTTTAACATATCTCTCTCCCCCTTGTTTGATAAAGATAAAAATGGGTCATTTGGTATACCTCTTTCCATTTTTTGGATGTAAGTATTTTATGGACCAACCATTTTGTATGAATGTAATTAGCTAGTTGAATAATGATAAAGGCATTTATAACAGACATACATTCAGGCTATAGTTTTGTTTCTGCTCTTCTTATTTTATCCTAAAGGTATGTTCCCCTTTTACTCATAACTCCCCCTGAGTTGTTCATCTTTTAACTGAGCATGAGGGATCGATTATTCATGTAGTTCACGAGGCTGTTTATGTGGTCAAATCAATTCCTAAACCTCTTATATTTTCTTTTAATTTTAGTGTTTTTACGTTTATCATACCATTCAGACATTAAAGAAAGATAACAATTGAATATGCCATGAATCATGATACTAGCCAAAAACAAGGAATAGAAAATGCATTGGATGCTTTCTCGTTGAACATGTTGTCATCATTATTCCTCTTTATGTATCAGAATAATTGGCAATTTACTTCATTTGAAATTACTTAACTTTTAGAGAAATCATAGTATATTTTAGGAATATATCAAAGTATGTATGTATAAATAAAGTATTATGTCCTTATTAGTTGGTGACTTTCCCTTTTTTTCTAGTTGTTTGACTTTGTTTGTTTCTTTATGTTTAAGTTATCTATAGAATGTTACTTAGATCATTTATAAGGTAGTCAATACAAATGATTATTAACTAGACAAACCAGTGAATTATTCATGACTTTTTGTAAACTATAATCATTATGAAATTAATCATTATGGAAGACATAGATAAAATAACTAAAAATACTAATAGGGTTCAAAGTGTGTGTGCTAATTAACAAACTTCAAATTGTAGTTCAACGCTTAGGATTATTTCCCGGAGCATGATGGTGGTTTGTCGAATTTGGGAACGAGGTTAGTTATATTGTTGAGGAGAGTCTGGAAGTTCGCTTCCTATTCATCCTTATTTGTTTAAAGTAGGGCATCAATCAAAACTTGTGCGTTGTTTTCAACTATCAATTGGTGAACATGGGGGATTATTGCCTCGGTGGTCGAATCGGTAAGCAATGGAGGTGGAACCGATCTAGGCGGTGAACTGGTGGCCGGTTCAGAAGTGTGTGTGGGTTTTGTTAGACATTGTTCCTTGTAGAGAGTTGTGAGGAAAGATTTTTCGATAATCCTTTGCTTTCGCATGACTCCTATTACTTCACATTGTCCCTTAGATTTTCTATTGATTTGGTGAGATGAATGAAGATGAGATGAGGCATATTTAATGGTGATTCAGTCATAATATGGTAAATGGTATACTTTTCTAAATCGGTTATGTAGTTCTTGTTGCTATGTGTTTTGGTGGAATTGGTACGAGGATCGCTTATCTTTCCTTGTTTTGTTTTCTTTTAATCGTCTAATCCTCTCCGAGAACGTAATTCGTTTTGATGGATTGTTGACCTACAGAAGATACTCTAAAGCTCAAGTTAAATATGTTTTATAAAGAAGTCTTTATTTTATTAGAATAGAAAAGAATGCATTTACTTGGACATCAATTGTATATTTATAGGATCTGTGGCAAGGAAGTCCATTAATTAACCATTAGTGTAAAATATTTTTAGACAATCAAACCTAATAATCAATAATTAATACCGTATATTTGTAAAACTTAAAGCAATCTAACCTATTAATACCTCTTAACTATCCATAAATGACCATTAATTTTGATCGATATATTTCATATAGTATAGTATGCAAGAATGTTCTTCAGCAAATGTGATGAACAACTTTTGTATGTGTTGATAATGATTGAATTTACCTGTGACTTAATTTTGATACTAAATACACCATTTTTGACTTAGAAATTTGTTTGAATTCATGATTTTGCTTTAGTTGTATGAATAAAAGAGTGAAGGATGAATTTATTGATTTTATTACTAGATTCCTTTGATTTTGCAGGAATTGGAATGATTTGGAAGAGGAGTTGAAGTATCAAAGAGTTGGAACTCAGAAAGAACAAAAAAAGCATCGGAAAGAAGGATCGTAGGACACTTGAGCGCCCTTTTCTGGGGCCCTCATCGCCAGAAGTCACTGGTTCACGCTTGACTGCCCTTTCTGAGGCCCTCAGCGTTGAAAGCCACTGGCTCACGCCTGGGCGTCCTTCCTGGGGCGCTGAGCGCCAGTTCTCGAGTACCGTTTCATGCTTGGGAACCTTTTCAGGGGCACTGAGCCCCAATATCTTCGGATTCACGCCTGGGTGCCCTAAGTTGGGGAGTTGAGCGTCGGCGACGTGGGCTTGGACTTTTTACCTGCTCTATTTAAGGACTTTGACGTCCTAGGGTTTGGATATTTTGACAGAAGAGGCGCAGAAACACACTATTTCACCCTCTGGAGGCAGAATTGGATGCAGGAGCTTCTGTCTTCAGTTTCTAGGGTTTTTCTATCTCATTCTTTCCATTGTACATCTAGTTTCTCCATGTTAAATGGGAGCTAAATTCTATTTGTTGTTGGGGGAAGATGTAATCCTTTGAAACTCTCATGTATTTGAATTGATTCGTATTTATAAATGCTTCTTGCATTAATTGTTAGGGTTTATCCTCTATACTCTATGCATTGTTGTGTTTAACTCATTCATGGCATGAATATTGATTTCGTTGATATGGACACATACAAGAAAATCTAGATTTGGGGAATCTCTCCCAAGGGAACTATTACTAGACATAGGGATAGAACACTTGGTTGCCTTAAGCTTCTATGCATTTGTAATGCAGAATGAATTATTAGGGATGCAAGACATTGTGACCTAATAATTGAGGATAGACTTTCTTCGCCGAGACATCGGGTTTTAAATAAATTAGAAAGTGATATTGACATTAATGAAGAAGAAGAATTCTTATATGCATGAGAGTGAATAGGTTAAATAGAAACCCCAACAACATATTCATTCCATATTCTACCAATCATTCATTCACTTTTGTGTCTCTCTTCAATTGATCAAAATCGCATTCATGTTTACTTTTATTTGCATTCTGAAACAAATAAGTTCGTTCTTAAGTCTTAATTAATCAAAATATCACATGATTGTTTAGGCCGTGAGTCTCTTGAGAAACGATACTTAGTTTTATCAAACTATTATTATTTGATATGATTTGCTACATTTAACATGTGTGCACAATTCTCTGTAGATGATCTTATTCCCAATGTATTTCGTTTTGAAATTGTCACCATATATATCGCATTCAATAGCTCCTTCAAATGCATAAGCTTCATCCCAGTGACCAGAGCAGCAGTTGTCAATCTTGAGATAGTTAATTGCTGGTGCGATATTCTCTATATTAATGATTATTTCGTTTCCTATTATAGTTGTGAGGTTAAACCCTAAAACTATTTATGGTTAAGTCGTGTTTGAAAGAGAATTATTCTTCTTAGATTTTGTAGCATCCAATCACGGTGTTATAGTTGCTGGACTCGAGGCTTTGGTATTTATGATTTTAGTTTTAATTAGTTCAATGAGATTGAATCAAATGCATTGCAATTATTAGACGTTAGAAAAAGACTTTAAAATGCTTGTATAGATTAAGTAAAGATAATTAGTGTAATTATTTAATTTATATAGTATATAAATAATAATTTAATCATCAAATAATACATTTAAATTTAATATTTATAATAATTAATAACAATAAATAATAATACTTATTATTATTATTATTATTATTAATTATTATTGATAACAATAAATAATATATTAGTTTTATTATAAAAATAAAATAATAATTTTATAATTTAATTTATTAATATAATTTTTTAATGTATTTTATTAGTTAAATTATTAACAAATTTTATTTTTAAATTTATTTTATAACCTATTTTAAATTTCATTGAAAAATATCATAAATTGTCTTTAAATCTATTCACTTAGGTTGTGTTCACATGAGGAGAAAACACTGTTGCAGATAAATCGCGAAGAATGATTTACAAGATTATTTTTGTTCGTTTCTCTTGATTTGCGAAGACAGAAATGTGTTGATTTGCGAGATATCCTTATTTTAACCATCTTGTTTTCTTACTCGGATTTGCAATGATTTACATGAACATATCATATCTGTCCTTAATGATTTGTAAAATACTACGAAAATATTAACACTTTAAAATGTTATTTGAACTTTGAATTTGAAAACGAAGAATGAGCTTGATGGAAGACGAAGAAGATCCTTGATGTTGAGGAGGTTGATGGATGAAGATGAAGAAAGCTTGAAGCACGGGTTAAAGAAGAGTGTAGTTGTTCTTCATGGTCATGTATTCGGTTCCATAGATCTTGTATCTGGTTCCACTGCTTAGAAGAAATTCCACATAGGTTGTATTCAGTTTTGACCTTCTTTTATTCGGTTCCAACGTTGATTATATTATAAACAAAAACTTAATGAGGTAAGGGAAATTCTTGCGTGCAAAACAGCCTATCCAACGGTTGAGTAGGCCATCAATGTCGTCAGAGAGGTTGAGTGAGAGGACGAGGTCAACGACTTCAGAAACTGTCCAGTCCTTCTGGAAGCGGTAGCGGGTGGCGATGTTATCCTTGCGGAGGTCCGAGATTTTGGTGGAGACCTTGTGCAGGCCTTTGTAGTAGTCGACAAAGCCTTCTTTCGTTTCCTTGAATGCAATCTTATTCGATTTCTTCTTCCAGGAAATGAAAGTTCTTCGGTGAGTGGACACGGTGGCAACAGCGAGTTGGAGACAGTGAGTTAACTTCCGTTTATGTCAATTTAATGGAAGGGACTTCATTCATAAATTTTGACAACTTTGGGACTCAATGCATGCACTTTTAAAATCGGATACTAAACTGAAAAAAAATCACTTAACATAGGGACCAAGTAAGTTATTAAACCTAAATTATATTACATAAATATTATATTTAAAAATAAATTCATTTTACTGAATTACAATTTTTATACATTTTTAAAATTAATTTTAATAATTAATGTTAATATTTTACTTTTTATAAATATTTTTATAATTCAATATAACATTAATAATTATCATTTTTATATTATTTTAATAATTAATGACATTTTGATAATTTTTAATTTCTATAAAATTAAACAAATTTTTTTATCTATCACATTAACCAAATTTTAAACTAATTCTAATAAATTTTATTTCAAAATCCACTACATTTATGTCAAAATTTATTCAAATAAATAACATTTAATTCACTTTTAAATCTTCTCAAATCTATTTGATTCATCCTTGCACATTCTTCTTCCAAAGTAAATACAGCTTTAATATTTTAACTTTCAAATATTTTAAAAAAGGACATAGCCTTGTGGTTGAAAAATGGAGGGGAATGAAAAGTTTGACGATGGTCGAGGATGAGAAGAAAAAATTGGGAATTAGTAAGAAGGAAATCTTGGGAGCAGGAAGGATACGATATGATTATGATAATGAGATTATATAGAATAGGTATGTAGAGGGTTTGCTTCATCATCTGGTACAAATGCTATGCCTCTACCTATCTCTACGTCTACCCTGCATCCTATGCCTACCTATTTATTATTCTTTTTCTTTTTGCTTCCACATTTGCTTATCATTTCTACTGGTCTTTGAAGCCGCCTTCATTCATTCACCTGCCTCCTCGTCATAAATGCCTGGTGCATTCACACCATTCAATCAGAAATCCTCCCATGATCACGCTGTAGGAGATTACGTTTGATTGAAAGTATTAATTATTTTATTTTTAAAAAGTAAAAAAACGAAATGATTTGACCTAAGGTGGAGTGTGAATAGAGGTAAGAGTGAGTGGGAAAAGCAAGTGATGTGAGGTGAGCGCAGAGGAGATGGTGGCTTGGCTTGGCTGCCTATTCAGTTCTGTCACACCTGCTGCCGCTGCTGATTGATGGCAGGTATGCTGTGGTACGATCGTCACACAATCGCTTCCTTTGCTTTGTCCTCATCCTACAGCTTAACCCCTCTTTGTCTGCACCTTTCAATCTTCTGCACCACCCGACCCTAGTATCTCCTTTCTAATTATCCTCTCTTGCCCCCTCCAAATACCACACACCTCCACATTTTTGTTCTTACTCATTAAAATTATTTAGCCATTTTAGAAATGTTTCTTTAATGAAAAAAAAAAAGTATAACATTGAACCCATCCCACTTTATTTAGACTGTGGTTTTTTACACTATTAACGTGGGATTGTGAGGATACAGTGTGAATTAAAGAAAAAAAAAGAAAAAAAAATACCTTTATTTTAATGTGAAAGAATAAGAAGAGAAGAAAATTGATTATGGAAGTTAGGAAAATCCATTCTAGATAATAAAAAAAATTAGAATTGATTCTAGATGCATTTTTAAAAGACTAATCGATTTTGTCAGTGAAATTGATTTTGGATAAATAAAAGAAATTGAAATTGATTCTTGAGTGTGTTTTTTAACAATAAAATCAAGGATCTTATAGGTTAATTAACAACAAATTTTTAACATTACCTTGACAAACAACGGACAGTGTCAAAATTGTTATTGGGTAATCTAAAATAATATTTTTTTAAACAATTAACGTCCAAGAGTCTTATGGAAATTAGTTTTTAAAAATATTTCTTTCATTTTTGTTTTCATTCTCTCTCTATTCTCCACTTTCATTATTATTTTCTGTGTTTTCTTTCTCACAACGTATGATTTTTTTCTTTTCTCTCTTATGAAGCAAGCATAAAAGGTCATTTTTTCTAACAAGACAATTCGATGAGACTCCATTAAAGCAATGAAAAACTCCAATGAGAAGTTATTCTCTTTTCCATTTGCATTGTCGTTTCTCCTTTCCCATGTCTTTTTTCTCCTTTTCACTTACTCCATTTTGATTTACCCTTTAGCATTTTCAATGTACCCATTTCTATTTGCATTTTACTCTTTGGTCATTGATTTATTTTTCATGCAGTTGAATATGCACCATTCTTTCAAAACGAAGTATGTTGGTGATTTGAATGGAAGATTGACCCTACACCAGAGGAAGTTAATTGCAAAGACACCATTCAATTGGTTTTTAGAATTGTATTATTTTTTAGGATGACTATATTGTTTTTTTATGATTAATGTATAATGGTAGTCAGGTTAATAGTAATGGAATACAATGAACCTATGTGGTCATAGTTGAATGTTAAAATATTTTACCATCATTGCACTTAAAAAACAACCATTCACATTCAACTCACTCATCTAAAAAAATGGAAAAAATGAGCAAAAATAGAGTAAAACCCTTCATGGGGAGTGTTGTTCATCCAGCTAGAGAGTATAGTTGAATTTTTGTACAAATGACCCTCTAGCCTCTAGTAATCGATTACAATACCCTTGTAATCGATTACCAAGGCAGAAAATGGCCATCAATGCTCATGGATCTCATCTAACTTACATGAAAGCACCAAAATGACCATTTTTTCTCAACAATTCAATGACCTAATGTTTTCATTGGTGCACTAAACACCACCCATGACCATTAAACTCACTCATCCATCTAAAATAAGAAACATGAAACAATAACATGAAAGTAAACTCATTTATGAAGCTTAGAAAAACGTTGTTTATGGGAAATTAACTACATCTAGTACAGTGGTTTAAAAATTATGGGTTGTTAGTCATTTGAAATCTCTTTGAGTCTAAATTCCAACAAAACAAGAATCAACTCATTTGGAGTTCGATGAAGAAAGTTATGAGCAAAACAACCAGCAAATGTCAGAGGTAGTAGGAATGTATAAAAAGTTAAATTTAAGGAATTAACTGTACCTACTCAAATGTCCAAAAAACACAAATTAGTACTCATTGGAAAGAATTTTGAGTCTATTTTCTAATAAAAAAATAATCACATCATTTGAAGGTATGTGGGAATTGTTATGATTAAAATAGTCAGCAAAGGTCAAAGTTGACAACATGTTATCTCACTTGAGCAAGGATAGATTTCCGAAAAAAAGGAGATCCAAACTCAACTCTCATGGTGATGGACCCTTTAGAGTTCTCCAAAGGATTAATAACAATGCATATAGATTAGAGTTGCCAAATGAATTTGATGTGAGTGCTACTTTCAATATATGTGATGTAACCCCTTTTTTATGTGACATGGAGCCTAATGAAGAAGAAGACCCTCTTGATTTGAGGTCAAATCCACTTTAAGAGGGAGGGAATAATGGAAAACTCCTAGCCACAGTCCTTAATAACTCCCCAATTTTCCATTCTTTTATGTGTTTAGGAGTCTAGAATAGTTTGTTTTTGTTTCTAATTGTTTATAATTAGGTCAGTTTTTGGTTTTTCTATTAAATCTTTAGATTTGTAGAATTTTAGTTAAAAATAGGTTTTTAGGTGTATTTTTTAGTATTTTTGTACATAAGTAGGAAATTAATATTTTCTGAAAATCTCTTTTAAAAAAATGTTTTTCTTAATGTTGATAGGGGGAACAATATGTGTGCTGAACCCAATCCTGATGTGTTTGGTTTTTGGATGATGACAATACATTGATAGTAACAACTGTTGATAGGGAGAGCACAATGGTAGCTAAACCCACTCCCTGATGTTTGTTTTTTACGATGACAACACATTGTTAATAAAAACACATGTGTGTGTATTGTGTTATATATGCTTATTCTTACTGTGAAATTTGCACATGCATATTTGTGGACATATTGTGTTGATTGATGCATACTACTATGTTTGTAATGTGATCATATCTGTCTATGCGCAATATATGTTTTGGAAATAGAAAAACCACATGCACAAAAGCATATCTGTATGACTTAATGGATTACAGTGTTGTGATAATCAATTAAGGTCATCAGACAATTTGAGTTTTTAAACTATGACAAACAACAAGTTTTGAATTGATTACGTTAATTAGTGAATCGATTAAAACCCGTGTGCTTGCACATATATTTTTCAAATGTGCTGTGATGAATTTTGGAGAGAAAAGTTTTCAAAAATATGCTAAGTGTTGAAGCTTAATCGATTACATGGATTATTAAGTCTTTTAAAGATTTGAAAACTGTTTCATGCTTGTCATAACTGTTTCAACAATCATATTTTCAAATGTGTTGACTAAGCATTTAATGTAAATCGATTACATTAATTGAACATTCAAGTAATTGCTTTGACTGTTGTTAATCTGTTACAAGTGTTTGATGTAACCGATTAAATTAATAGAGTAATCGATTAAAATGTGTCAGATTTGACTAAATCTATATATAGACGCATTGATTGTATTTTTGTAAGGCAATTGAGATTAACAATTTCATATCTGATTCAAATTGAGTTGAAAAGTTTTACAGAAGTGATCAAACGCTCCAAGAAATAAGAAATTGAAGTGGTGAATCATTCTTGAAGATTTCTTGAGAGACAAGATTGACTGATCTGAAGAGGCTGATATTTCTACACAATTGAGGTGTTTACTGTGTGATAAGGGGAAGATTCACAAACATTGTGTTGTGGTGCCCTATGCATGTAATAACGGTTCAAAACACCATTATTTTACACTTAATTTTGATACTAAAAACACCCTTTATGACTTAGAAACTAGCTTGAAATCATGATTTTGCTTAAGTTATGAGAATAAGAGAGTTGAAGGTGGTATTATAGGTTTTATGCTTGGTTTTCCCTGTTTTGACAGGAATTAAGATGAATTCCATGAAGAAGTTGAAGTATCAAGGCATTGGAGTCAGGAAGAGCTGAAAAAGTAATGTATAGAAGAAACGCAGGCAACGCTGAGCGCCATTCTGGACCGCTGAGCGCCAATTTCCACTGTCTCACGCCCGGGCACCACCGTTGAGCGTCACTTTGTGAATCACACCTACCGTTGAGCGCCATTTCTAGCGCTGAGCGCTGACTACGTGCGCCTGGGCCAGTTTCTGCTATTTTTATAAACTATATAAGGGTTTTAGACGACCTAGAGGATCGATCTTTTGATAGAAAGAGGCGCAGAAACACCCTTTTCACCCCTCGGAGGCGGATTTTGGATGCGAAAGCTCCGATCTTCAACTTTTAGGGTTCTATCTTTCATTCTTTTCATTATTTTCATCTAGTTTCACCATGTCTATGGTGAACTAAACCTCCTTTGTTGTTGGGGAAACGATGTAATCCTTTAAAACTCTCATGCATTGAATTGATTTATATTATATATGCTTTACTTCATTAATTCTTAGGGTTTTTCCTCTACGCTCTATGCATACTTTGTTTAACTCATTTAATTGCATGATCATTGATTTTGTCGATATGGACACATACGGGGAAATCTAGAACTGGGAAAATTCTCCCAAAAGCAATATTACCTAGACATAGGGATAGGAGGGTTGATTGCCTTTAAGCTTCTGTGTGAATGTAATGCATAATTAGTTGCTAGAGATACAAGACATTTTGAACTAGTAAGTAAGAGTAGGCTTTTTTCACCGAGACATCGAGTTTAAAGTAAATTAGAAAGTGACATTAACATTAATGAAGAAGATGAATTCGTAAATACATGAGAGTGGATAGGAAAAGTCAGAAACCCCAACAACATAATCATCTCATATTTTATCAACCATTCACTTATGCATTCTTTAGTCAATTGATCAAACACTTGCATTCATGTTTATTTTCTGCATTACAAAACCTGAAATTTTGGTTCTCAAGTCTTAAATAATCAACAAATCACATGACTGTTTAGGCCAGTGAGTCTCTAGGGAAAATGATACTTGGTCTTACCATTTATATTACTTGATATGATTCGGTACACTTGCCAGGTCTTAACAAGTTTTTGGCGCCATTGCCAGGGACTCGTGGTTTAACTATTCTATTAGTGTGATTATTGATTAACTTTGACTTGATTTTTTTTTATTTTTGTTTTTTGTTTTGTGCTAATAAGTGCTTTCTAGGGTTTTGTTTTCTTGTGCATGCAGGATACAATTCGTACTAGGAGAAAGAAAAATTCAGAATCTCTTCTTGAAGGGCTAGACGAAAGTAGAAGAAGGAGGAGGATCCAAACATCAAGAGAATTATTCCCTCCTCCAGAAACACTTTTACAACCCTCACCACAAGGATCCGAACAGAGTACTGAAGAGATGGCTGAAGAGAACAATGGTAGACGCACTCTAGCGGATTACACATCTGTATTGACCCTCATCACTTCAATAGCATTGTAAGACCGACGATCAATGCTGCAAACATGGAGGTGAAACCGACGTTGATACAATTGGTGAAGAGAAACCAATTTAATGGACTGTCTCATGAAAGTCCATATGAACATCTGACCACATTCAACGAGATTTGCAACACTGTGAAGATCAATGGTATGTTGGATGATGCAATAAAGCTTAGTTTGTTCCCTTTCTCCTTGGGAGACAATGCTAAGCTATGGTTGAATTATTTCCCGTAGGATAACTTTACTGACTGGGAAGCTGTGGTTTCAAAGTTTATGAACAAGTACTTCCCACAGTCCAAAATCAACAAAGGTAAGCAATAAATCTCTTCTTTGAGGCAAGGCATGGAAGAAATCTTAGGTCAAGCGTGGGATAGATACAAAGGATTGTTGAGAAAGACGCCCACACATGGCTTTGATGAAGTAACAATAGCCCTTTTGTTCCTTGGAGGTCTCAGCTCTCAGACGAAACTAATGTTAGATGCCTCAGCTAGAGGTAATATCAAGTGCAAGACTCCAGAGGAAGCTTTTGAATTGATTGACAATATGGCTACTAATGATAATGAGATGCATAATGAAAGAGGAGCTCGACCTTAAATAAAAGGATTTCTACAATTATAATCTAAAGATGCCTTGCATGCACAGAATAAGATCATAACTCAACAACTGGAGAATTTGAAAAAGACACTCGCTCAGTTGCCAAAGGAGCTGAAGAACGTTTCACAGGTTCAACAACAACTCTGTGAATTATGTGGTGGTGACCATATCAATGGTCAATGTGCTTATCCAATGGAGGCCCAAGAGGAAGCTAATTATATGGGCAATTAATTCCAATTCCGCCAAGGTAATTTCAACCAAGGGTGGAAACCTCACCCAAGCATGAGTCAAGGTCAGAATGGACAAGTTGGACAAGCAGGTCAATTTAATAGACCACAACAGCAACCATCACTATGACAAAAGGTATCTGCTTTGAATGATAGAACTACAAAGTTGGAAGAGATGTTCCAACAATTTATCCAGGTGAGTACCTCCACTAATAAAAGTATTGAAGCTGCCATAAGAAATTTGAGATGCAGGTTGGCCAATTAGCCAAGAGGATGAAGGACAAAGCATAAAAACAATTTGGGGCTAACACTGAGGTTAATCCCATGGAAGAATGTAAGGCCATAGTGAGCATAGTTGATGAGAGGGTGGAAGAGAAAGAAGAAAGAGTTGAGTTAGCAAAGAGAGAGGAAAAAGAAGAGAAAATATGTGAGGGTGTGACACAAAAGAAAGAGAAGAAGAGGGGAGAGAAAAAATTGTGAAACATGAAAAAGTTCTTCTTTATCCTAAGGGGTGTGAAAGAATTGATAAAGAGAGACAATATGAGCGTTTTAAGGAGATTTTTAGGTAACTGGAGATTACTATACCTGTGATCGAAGCACTGTAGCAAATTCCTTCTAATGTAAAGTACATGAAGCAGTTCCTCAAAGAGAAGAGATATCTAGATAAGGAGACGATTGATGAACAAGGTACTTGCAGTGAGGCTTTGAAGAAGGAATGTCCTCCAAAAGTGAAAGATCCAGGAAGCTTTACCATTCCTTGCATCATTGGTAATGTGAAAATAGGGAAAGCCCTAATTGATTTAGGGTCAAGAATTAATTTGATGCCCCTATCTGTGCTTAAGAAGATTGACGGTCTTGAAGTGAAGCCAACAAAGATTTCTTTGCTAATGGCGGATGGATCCCCTAAGAAACCCTATGGTGTGGCTGAGGATATTGTGGTTCGAGTAAAGAAACTTGAATTCCTGGTTGACTTTCTGGTGATGGAGATGGAGGAGGATAAGGAGATCCCAATTATTCTTGGAAGACCGTTTATAAAAACGGCCAAGGTAATCATCAATGTGGATGATGGGACGATTATGCTAAAAGACCAAGAAGAAGAGGTGATCTTTAATGTCTTCAAAGCGAAGCAGCATATTCAAGAAAAGAAGACTAACCATAAAGTTGTATGTAAGGATGCATCAATGACTAGCCATAAAGCTGCCAAGCCGGTCATCAAAGGTAAAAATTGTTTCTTGTCACATGTTAGGGAAGAAGAAAATGATGACAAAGGAAGGAAGGTTCTATGACTTGGAGGATGCACAATTTAAACTTGGCTTACCCGTAAGATTCAAGAACAAGTTATGGGTTGTGAAAGACTTTAAAGAGAATGGAGTGATAGAGATTGAAGCTCCATATTCAAGAAGAGTAAAAAAGGTGGATCGAAAGCAGTTGATGAGTTGGTGTGATGAAAGCAAGAGAAACACCAACATTGAAGGTGAAACTTGAGCTTTATTGGGTCAAGCTAATGACATTAAAAGAGCGCTTGTTGGGAGGCACCCCAGTGATTTAAAAACATTGATTTCTTTGATTTAATTATTTTGGTGATGTAATTTTTAAATACTTTGGAACATTGTTTTTTTGGGTTATGAGTCTGCTAAGGAATAGCATCTACTGATAGATGCTAGATAATTGAGTATCTACTGAAGGATACTAAGAAGTACGCCTACTGATGGGTGATGGTAAGAAGGTTTGCACCTACTGATGGGTGTTGGAGGATTCATGGGTCAGGCTCATGACGTTAAACGAGCGCTACCTAGGAGAAAACCCAATTGAATCGATTTATCTTTGTTTGTTTTGATTCTGTTCTAGTTGCATTTTAGGGGTTTGACTATTAAATGTTTAAGTGGTGTGAGAGACTAAGTGTACTGATTAAGAAAAAGTGTGTGAAGTGAGTAGAAAAGATATGAAATTCGAAAAATTGAGAGTTGAAGCTGAGGGGATGTGATCAAGAACGCTAAGGGCAAGCTTGAAAAGAGAGGAATGAGTGCCACGTTCACCGCTCAACGCCAGCCTGACGCTGAGCGCAACTTTTGCAGAGTTGGGTCTTGGGGTTTTAAATTGGGCTCAGTGTGAGTTGGCCCATTAGAAATTTCACTTACCCTAGGTCTCGCCCTAGCTACCCCATTTAGCCCCCACTCATCTTAGCCACTCCAAAGGATTCTCTCCACTTTCTCCTTCATCCCTCTTCTCAAAATCCTTTCTCCAACCATTTTTGCACCAATTCTCCATATAAGTTTGGGGTTTTGTGAGAGCACTGCTGTTAAGGGTTGATTTTCCACACAGTAAGCATCTCCACCCAAGTAAGTAGATGCATTTTTACATTTTTGGGTTTTGAAAGCATGATTTTGAATGAATATTGTTGTCTAAGCATGATTCTTTAGGGATTTTGATGTTTATGTATGTCTGGTTGAAATAATTACCGTTTTGACCAATTAAATTGCTTGATTGAGGACTGGAACTGTGAAAAATGCATGACGATAGTGTAGGAAGGCCAGTTAGGGCTGTTTTCAAAGTTTGGACTGTTTACCGCTTAGTGTTAGACTGGCGCTAAGCGCAATTTCTGCAGGTTGCAATTTTACTGGTTGCTGGCCTTTACATGTTGTTTGGCTGGAGGTTTCTAGTTGCAGGTGACACTGAGGGGCCCTGTTTTGCCCTCAGCGATGGTAGGGAAGTGTGTTGGAGCTTGCTTTGTGATTTACTAATGCTTAACAATACTTCTTATGTTTTTTTAAATTATATTTGATGCAGGGATGACCTCCTCATCAGGGAAGAGAATCAAGACCATGGGAAGCAAGAGGAAGGAACCAGAGCGTCCTTATTTTACCAAGTTCCTCTCTAGGAAACATGATCAACACTATCAAATTGTCCAAGATCAGAGGCTTTTGATTGAGTGCAAAGCGGGGTGGATACCAAATTTGGCTCCATAATTTGGAGAAGAACTAGAGAGCAAAAATTGGGAGAATGTATCTGATTGCCTCGCACCAGCAAATATAACGGTAGTCAAGGAATTCTACACCAATGCAAGAGCTTTTGGAAACACTCATACAGAAGACTACATGAGTTGTATGAGATGGAAGACTATTCGGTATGATCTTGGTACTATTAACAGGTTTCTGCATACTGAGTGGACTGATGTACAGTGTCAGTTTGCACTGAATATGGAAGAGGGAGCAGATTTTGATGACATGGAAAGGACACTATGTGTGCCTGGAGGGCACTTTCAGAGGAACAGGAATGGTGTGGCCGTTCACATTAGGACAACTGATTTGACCCCTTTGGCAAAGTACTGGATGACATTCACTCATGCCAACATTCAACTCAGCTCTCATGTTTCTGATATCACTGTTAGTAGGGTCATTTTCCTGTATTGTGTGATTAGAGGGTTGAATATTAACATTGGGCAGGACATAGCAAGCGAGATTGAGACTTGTGCCAATACTGGGAACAATAAAGCGCCCTTGGGCATCCATCTCTGATCACACATCTTTGTGAGTTAGCTGGGGTTAACACTTCCAAACCGCCGATGGAGCAACCAAGGAAGGTGATTAATGATGCCTACTATAAACAGTATTACGGGGGAGATGAAGCAGTCTAGCCAGTACCACCACGACATCCTCCTAGAAGGAGAGGACCACCACCAGCACAGGCGCAACCTCATGATGTAGAGCCTTTTCAGATGAGGGATATGTATATGTCTTTGATGGAGTCCAGGATGCAGGCATTACACAGAGAGCAAGTGGCCACTGTAGAGATGATCATAGGGATGTATGATACACCCCTTATATAGCAGTGGACGATGAACGAGTTCAACACTATGGTGGGATGGCCAGATGATCAGGCACAGGCCAGTGGAGCTAGAGCAGCTAAAGCTCCAACTATGGAGGATGATGATGAGGATAACGACTATGAAGATGCAGAAGAAGGAGAAGAAGAAGAGGAGAAGGAAGACGCTGATGATAGCATGGGATGAGGAGTTGAGATAACATCTACTGATGAATGCTATCATCACTAGAGCAGGATTTTTCTTATCTTTTGTTTTGAATTGTTGAATTTATTTGCTTCTTTTTTTAGAATATGGTTGATGTACTTAGTTTGAATCTTATATCTGATGTGATGGTTTGATATTGATTTGCATCTGATGAGTATTGCTTGATGATGCTTGGATAATGACTGATGTTGAGATTGTGCACTATATGCTGATATACAGGTGGTTGTTCACATGCTATATGAACAGATGCATGATGTTGTGATTGTGATTATGATGTTAAGCAAGATGTGTATCTAGAGTATGTGGAAAATTGAATTAGCCTATATGTGTGGTTTTGAACTCCAGAGTTTTTGTGGTGAATGACTTGCTTGCTTGTGTCATATGATTAAGGCCATATTTTTTATTAACCCTTTCTTAGACAATGCATGATTTTAACCCAAATGAAGAAGAGCACATTGTGTTCTGTCCTTTTTGAACCTTGAGCCTTATACAGAATATGAAAACCCTTTGTGAAAATCTCTACCTTGAATTAAGTTGAGAATCATTGTATGGTATTGATAAAGGTTCAAGTTTGGGGTTGATTGGGAAAGCTGAAAAAGAAAAATAAGCATTGAGCTAAGTGTTGAGCAAGTATGAAAAGAGAAAGAAAAAAATAGATTCCAAAGAAAGAAGAGCTCAATGCAAAAAAGGGGAAAGTTGGGAATGAGTGAGATTGGTTTGATTCAAGAGAGATTGTACTTGAATGATAAATTTATAAATGACTTTCTTAACTCAAGGATTTTGTGATCTAGAAAAACCAATTTTTCTTCTTAGCCCAACCATGTTACAAGCCATGAAAAGTCCTTGTGATGACATGTGTATGTGAGTATGTTTGATTGTGGTAAATGAAAGGCAATTTTGTTCTATGTGACATTCGGATAGTAGAGGGAATGAGTGACCTCTAGAAACACCTGTGTGATTGAGTGAAACACTTTATCTTGTGAGGAATGATTCCATGAGTACATGATTGCATCCATGCTTAGTTAATTGATCATTCATAAGAATAACATCTGTTGGATATTATGTGATTATGTGAACACCATGATGAGTGTACATCTTGACCGAATTTTGTTTGATTAGCTGATTTAAGTAATTACTTGTCTTAAAAGAAGGAGTCTTGGAATGAGTTATTACATTGATTGTTGGAAGACTGAGTTATATCTTGTTTGCTTGAGGACAAGCAAAGTTCTAAGTTTGAGGTTTTGATAACAGTTGAAAACACCGTTTTTTTACATTTAATTTTGATACTAAAAACACCCTTTATGACTTAGAAACTAGCTTGAAATCATGCTTTTCCTTAAGTTGTGAGAATAAGAGAGTTGAAGGTGGTATTATTCGTTTTATGCTTAGTTTTCCTTGTTTTGACAGGAATTAAGATGAATTGGATGAAGAAGTTGAAGTATCAAGGTGTTCGAGTTAGGAAGAGTTGAAAAAGTAACGTATAGAAGAACCGCAGGCAGCGCTGAGTGCCATTCTGGACCGCTGAGCGCCAATTTCCAATGTTTCACGCCTGAGCGCCACCGCTAAGCACCAATTTCCACTGTCTCACGCCTAGGCACCACCGTTGAGCGTCACTTTATGAATCGCACCTACCGCTGAGCGCCATTTCTAGAGTTGAGCGCAGACTACGTGGGCCTGGGCCAGTTTCTTCTATTTTTTATAAACTATATAAGGGTTTAAACGACTTAGAGGATCGATCTTTTGATATAGAGAGGCACAGAAACACCTTTTTCAGCCCTCAGAGGCGGATTTTGGATGCGAAAGCTCCGATCTTCGACTTTTAAGGTTTTATCTTTCATTCTTTTCATTATTTTCATCTAGTTTCACCATGTCTATGGTGAACTAAACCTCCATTATTGTTGGAGAAATGATGTAATCCTTTGAAACTCTCATGTATTGAATTGATTTATATTATATATTCTTTACTTCATTAATTGTTAGGGTTTTTCCTCTACGCTCTATGCATGCTTTGTTTAACTCATTCAATTGCATGATCATTGATTTTGTCGATATGGACACATACGAGGAGAACTGAGGAAATTCTCCTAAAAGCAATATTACCTAGACATAAGGATAAGAGGGTTGGTTGCCTTTAAGCTTCTGTGCAAATGTAATGCATAATTAATTGTTAGGGATACAAGACATTGTGAACTAGTAATTAAGAGTAGGCTTTCTTCATCGAGACATCGGGTTTAAAGTAAATTAGAAAGTGGCATTAACATTAATGAAGAAGATGAATTCGTAAATACATGAGAGTGGATAAGAAAAGTCGGAAACCCCAACAACATAATCATCTCATATTTTATCAACCATTCACTTGTGCATTCTTTAGTCAATTGATCAAACACTTGCATTCATGTTTATTTTCTGCATTGCAAAACCTGAAATTTTCGTTCTCAAGTCTTAAATAATCAACAAATCACATGATTGTTTAGGCCAATGAGTCTCTAGAAAAAACGGTACTTGGTCTTTCCATTTATATTACTTGATATGATTCGGTACACTTGCTGGAGTCTTAACAACATGTTGCTAGGAAGAAGAACGGGGAGTTCTTATACTTTGAGAGGGTTCTCAAAGGGGTGACTGCAGGAGATGATTGTTCTTGTTGTAGGTTTTTTATATTTGGCTATATTAGATTAGTGAGTTAAGATGTGATTTACATTTTGACAGATTGGTCGCTGTAAAGCCCTTGTTGTAAAAACTCAGATCTTTATAGTGCAATTGGCTTTCAATCTCGGGTTGATTGAAATGACACTGGATGTAGGCAGTTGAGGCCGAACGAGTATAAAACTTGGAGTTTGATTTTTCTTCTCCCTATCTCTCTGCATTAATCGATTACATACTGTCATTATTCGAATACACATACTATTACATTGCATACATTTTTGCTTGTTGTTCAAGAAAGGTTTAAAGACTCATATTATTTGCGAAAAAGATTACAAAAGCATTTATTTTTATAAAACACCAATTCACCCCCTCTTGTTAAAGCTCATATATTCTAACAATTAGCACCAGAGCTAGTTTTCAAAAATTATTTGAAAAACAAATCGATTAACCTTTGGGTCTAATTGATTATTCGATCCTTAGATGGTGTCTGTTTCTCAAACATTGAGGAAGAGTGAATCTGTTTTTGAGTGTGTGCATGTTACTTGTAATTATAAGTGCCATTCAATCACTAATGGTCTTTATGAGTCTTTTGAAGCAGTTTTATTGCGAAATAGAAAAGATGGTATAAATAGACAGGAATCCAGAGTTGAAAGGTTAAACTTGGAGGCTAAAAGATTTACTAGATTTCTCAGCAAGAACAAAGCTGACGAGCATCAAAGGGATGATAACAAGAAGATCAAGAAAGAAAATCTGTCAGGGGATGATCTCATCATGATGGTCAAGTCTGAAACAACCAAAGCGTGTCTGGAAAAAGAAGCAAAGGGATCCATGTGGTATCTGGATAGTGGGTGTTCAAGGCACATGACAAGAGATCCAACAAAATTCATAAGCATCTGTCAGAGAATACTGGTCATGTCACATACGGTGATAATAATAATGGTAAAATCATCGGTATTGGTAAAATTCAAGCACCTTCTGCATATGAAATTGATAATGTACTGCTTGTTGAAGGTTTGAAACATAATCTGCTTGGTATTAGCCAACTGTGTGACAAAGGACTAAAGATAACGTTTGAACCAAACTACTGTCTAATAAGCAATGGTTCAATAGATGAATTGTTATTAATAGGAAAGAGATACAACAACATATATATATAATTGACTTTAGAAAAAAATCATTCAAGTCTGTTATATGTCTTATGTCTAAAGAAGATGATGCATGGTTATGGCACAAAAGATTAGCTCACATTAATATGGGTCAGTTAAACAAACTTTGTCTAAGGATCTTGTTATTGGTCTTCCAAATATACGTTATGCCTCTGAAAGATTATGTGACGCTTGTCAAAAAGGGAAGCAAACATGGACATCTTTTAAAAATAAAAGAGAAATGTCTACTACTAGACCTCTTGAATTATTACATATGGACTAGTTTGGTCCCCTCAAGAGTCAGGAGTCTTGGAGGTAATCTGTATGGTTTGGTGATTGTTGATATTACTCTTTTTAGACCTGGAGTTTCTTCATTTCTACCAAAAGTGAAACTTTCTGGGTGTTTAAGAAATTTGTTGTTGTGATACAAAACGAAAAGGAACTGAGGATAAAATCCATAAGGAGTGGTCATGGCAAAGAATTCTAGAATGAAGTGTTTGATGACTACTGTGCGAAAATTGGAATCTCTCATAACTTTTCTGCACCAAGAACCCCTCAGCAGAATGGGGTTGTGGAAAGGAAGAATAGAGCATTGGAAGAGCTGGCAAGAACTATGCTCAATGAGAGAGACTTACCAAAATACTTCTGGGCGGATTCCGTAAGCACAACATGTTATGTACTTAACCAGACTGTGATTAGATTAATGATGAAACTAACTCCCTACGAATTGTTCAAGGGAAGAAAGCCAAACATCACAACCTGAGGATTTTTGGATTTAAGTGTTTTGTTCTTAACAATGATAAGGAAAGCTTGGGCAAGTTTGATTCCAAATTCGATGAGGCTATCTTTATTAGTTATTCTCTTACAAGTAAAGCTTACAGAGTATATAACAAAAGGACTATGTGTGTTGAGGAGTCTGTAAATGTAGCATTTGATGAATATATTGATACTACTACTAACCAAATGCACTCCAGAAAGCCTATAGATGTAGGTGATTCTTTAGGAGAAGAAGAAGAAAACGAAGAAATTCAGAAGAGGAAACTTTTGAGAATACAGTTGATCCTCCTAAACCAGAATCGATTAAGGAGTGGAAACCACCAAGAAATGTTTCAACTAGAAATATCATTGGACATCACGAGAGGAGTTTCCACTAGGCGACAACTCAATCAATTCTATATGAATGTTGCATATGTTTCTAAGATTGAACCCAAGAATATTGAAGTTGCACTTGTTGATGAGAACTGGATGATGGCTATGAAAGAAGAGTTGAATCAGTTTAAAAGAAACAAGGTTTGGGAACTAGTTCCAAGAACAGAAACTCAGTAGGTGATAGGCAAAAAGTGGGTTTTAAAAAAAAAATGGATGATTCAGGGGAAATCATCAAGAATAAGGCCAAATTAGTTGCAAAGGGCTATAGTCAAGAAGAGGGAATCGATTATGATGAGACTTATGCTCTAGTGGCCAGATTGGAAGCAAAAAGGATTCTTCTAGCCATTGCTTCTGTAATGAAATTTAAATTGTACTAAATGGACATTAAGAGTGCATTTCTAAACGGGTACATTAAGGAAGAAGAATACGTTGAACAACCACCAGGCTTTCAAGACTATGAGTATCCAGATCATATCTTCAAACTGAAAAAGGCTTTGCATGGATTGAAACAAACACCAAGATCTTGGTATGAACGTCTAAGTGAATTCCTTATCAAGAAAGGATTTACAAGGGGTAAAGTTGATTCAACCCTTTTCAACAAAAACTCCAAAAATGATAGATTGTTTGTATAAATTTGTGTAGATGATATCATATTTGGTTCAACTAATCTTGTTTTATGCAAATAATTCTCTAAGAAAATGTAGAAGGAGTTTGAGATGTCGATGATGGGAGAACTCACTTATTTTTTGGGGCTTCAAATAAAACATGATGATAGTGGCATCTTTGTTCATCAATCTAAGTATTGCGTAGATTGTTGAAAAAGTACAAGATGCTGGACTGCAAAGAAGTTGCCACACCTATGACAATAAATTGTTATCTTGACCTTGATGAAAAAGGCAATGTTGTAGATCAGAAACTTTACAGAGGTATGATCGGATCTTTCTTATACTTAACTGGCAATAGAGTGGATATTATGCATAGTGTCTGTCTATGTGCTAGATTTCAGTCACAACCAAAAGAATCACATTTAACTGGTGTGAAAAGAATTTTAAAGTATCTAAAAGGAACAAAAAGTGTTGGACTGTGGTATCCTAGTGGATCAAACATTTTTCTACAAGGATACAGTAATTCATATTTTGGTGGTTGTAAACTAGACAGGAAAAGCACTAGTGGTACATGTCATCTACTAGGATGTTCGCTAGTATCTGGGCATTCAAAGAAACAATCTTGTGTGGTATTATCTACCACAAAAGCCGAGTACATTGCAGTTGGAAGTTGTTGTGCTCAGCCTCTTTGGATCAAGAGCCAACTAGAAGACTATGGTATATCCTTGGATCATATTCCTCTAAAATGTGATAATACCAGTGCAATAAACATAACCAATAATCTTGTTCTTCATTCTAAGGCTAAGCATATTCAAATAAGGCATCATTTCATAAGAGATAACATCCTTAAGGGTGAGATTAAAATTGAATATGTAGATACCTTGCATCAATGGGATGACATTTTCACGAAACCTTTGAATAAGGAAATATTTTAAACAATTAGAAATGAATAAGGGATTATGGACCATAGTAGTATAAAATAGCTATAATCGATTAAATTACTTGTATGTATGCAATCTAAACATTTCATTGTTACATCTTGCTATTGCATAATCATACTTAAACTGAGATCATGATTAATGTACTGCATAAATACTAAAATGCTTGATCTAGATGGGTTTGAAAGGTTATGTAGGAATTCTGATTGCTGACTGAGTTGAGATGAGATACTAACATTACTCTGCAACATGGAATCAATTAAGAGGAAGCTCTAATCGATTATGAGTCGTTATTTGGCTTGAAGTTTCTAAACTTCTTATTTCTATACTTTAAACCATGACTTGTTGATTGTTAAATGTTTATTCATCTTATATCTCATTGTGTTTAATCTACTGTGAATTTGATTTGAGATTATGAGTGACTAAACTTATTTGATTGGTTCAAAATGTATCAAAATTGCTCTGATATAATACTTGTAAAATTTTCTGATACATTGCTTGAACATACTTGATTGATACATACTCTGACATATATTTGTTATGCATCTGTGATTTGATATTTGAATATTCATAATGACAAGGGCAATACTATATGTTATTGTATGACGCTTCACATGTTATTAAAGGGGGAGAAAATAATAAAATCATGTGAATATTATTGACAGGGGGAGTATCTAAATAATTCTATAATACTGATTTATGCATCTCTATTTACTTCATTATCTCTGTTTCAATTACAGTGTACAACACACCTTTTTTTCTAATGCCCCAAGGGGGAGAAGTATTTGAAGTAATTGAATTATGTTACTAAGATAATTGAAAATGTGTTTGATTGTGGACTATGCAACATGGTTTTATTAATCATGGTTGTGCATCATAAAAAAAAGGGGAGAATGTTGATAGGGGGAGCATAGTGTTAGCTAAACCCACTCCCTGATGTTTGTTTTTGATGATGACAACACATTGTTAATAAAAAAACATGTGTGTAACTCTGTAATGTGTTATATACGCTTATGCTTACTATGAAATTTGCACGTGCATATTTGTGGACATATTGTGTTCATTGATACATACTATTGTGTTTGTAATGTGATCATATCTATGTATGCACAATATATGTTTTGGAAATAGAAAAACCACATGCACAAAAGCATATATGTATGACTTAATGGATTACAGTGATGTGATAATCAATTAAGGTCATTAGATAGCCTGAGTTTTTAAACTGTGGCAAAACAACAAGTTTTGAATCGATTACGTTCGTTAGTGAATTGCTTAAAATTTGTGTGCTTGCACATATATTTTTCAAATGTGTTGTGATGAATTTTGGAAAGAAAACTTTTCAAAAATATGCTAAGTGTTGAAGCTTAATGGATTACATGGATTATGTATTCAATTAAGTCTGTTAAAGATTTGAAAATTGTTTCATGCTTGTCATAACTGTTTCAACAGTCATATTTTCAAATGTGTTGACTAAGCATTTAATGTAAATTGATTACATTAATTGAGCATTCAATTAATTGCTTTGGCTGTTGTTAATCTGTTATAAGTGTTTAATGTAACCGATTAGATTAATAGAGTAATCGATTAAAATGCGTCAGATTTGACTAAAACTATATATAGACGCATTGATTGTATTTTTGTAAGACAATTGAGATTAACATTTTTATATCTGATTCAGATTGAGTTGAAAAGTTTTACAGAGGTGATCAAACGCTCCAAGAAAGAAGAAATTGAAGTGGTGAATCATTCTTGAAGATTTCTTGAGAGACAATATTGAGTGATTTGAAGAGGCTGATCTTTTTGCATAATTGAGGTGTTTGTTGTGTGATCAGGAGAAGATTCACAAACATTGTGTTATTGTGCCCTGTGCGTGTTGCTAGGAAGAAGAACGTGGAGTTCTTGTACTATGAGAGGGTTCTCAAAGGGGTGACTGCAGGAGAGGATTGTTCTTGCTGCAGGTCTTTTGTAGTTGGGTATATTAGATTAGTGAGTTAGAGAGGTGATTTACATTTTGACAGATTGGTTGTTGTAAATCCCTTGTTGTAAAAACTCAGATCTTTATAGTGCAATTGGCTTTCAATCTCGGGTTGATTGAAAGAACACTGGATGTAGGCAATTGAGGCCAAACCAGTATAAAACTCAGAGTTTGATTTTTCTTCTCCCTATCTTTCTACATTAATCGATTACATACTGTCATTATTCGAATACGCATATTGTTACATTGCATACATTTTTGCTTGTTGTTCAAGAAAGGCTTAAAGACTCATACTATTTGCGAAAAAGATTACAAAAGCGATTATTTTTATAAAACACCAATTCACCCCCCTCTTGGTGTTGAGACACAAAGCTCATCTATTCTAACAACAACACATGGATGTTGTCATGACAGAACAAAAATATGTATCTATGATTGATATATATGTGGATATATAAATGCTTATTGTGATTAATACATATGTTGACATATTGTTGATTCTGCATATTACTGATCATGATGTGTTTATATCTTTGTATGCATACTGTATGTTTTACGTGTGATGAAAACCACAAGCATAAAAGCAAATTTGTATTGCATAATCAATTACAGTGTTATTGTAATCAATTAAGTTCATCAAACAACTTATACTTTAAACTGTGGCAAAACAACAAGTTTTGAATCGATTACAATAAGTGAAAAATTGATTGAAACTCGTATCTTTGCATACATCATTTTCAAATGTGTTGTGATGAGTTTTTGAAGAGAAAAATTTTTCAAAATTTATTTAAGTGCTTAGCTTAATCGATTACACATTTTATGTAATCAATTAAGTCTGTTATCATTTGAAAACTTTTTTCAGCTTAGTCATAACTGCATTAACGGTCATATTTTTAAATATGTTTGACTAGCATTAAATTCAAATCGGTTACATTAATTGCGTATTCAATTAGAGTTGGGTTAGTTGTAATGTTGTTACATCTGTTTGTTATATAATCGGTTACATTACTAACGTAATTGATTACTTTGCGTCTGAAATAACAAAAACTATAAATTGACGCATTATTTGTAATTATGTAACTATTGATCATTTTTACAATTTCATATTTGACAGTTTTGATCTGAGATAGTTTTACATATTGCACATACGCTCCAAGAAGCGAAGATTTTGAAGAACGTTGAAGGATTCTTGAGAAGAAATTTGAGAGCTTGACTGGGTGATCTGATTTGCACTGCTGGGGTGTATTTGTTGTGATCATAAAAGGTTTCTACACTTGTTGATTGTGTTGTTCCCTGTTCGTGCACAATCGGAAGAAGAGTGAGGAACTCTTGGACTTTGAGAGGCGTTTCTCAAAGGGATTATGCAGCAAGAATGTGTGGTTCTGTGCATGCAAGTGTATTCGTTTCTATATTTGATTGTTTAGTGGGAAAGGTGTTCACTGTAAAACCTTTGGTGTAATTCTCCAATCATTATAGTGAAATATCCTTCAATCAAAGGTTGATTGGAAGGATGACTGAATATAGACATTAAGGTCGAACGAGGATAAAAACTTTGTTTGATCTTCTTTCTCTATCTCTTTAGATTTCATTGCATATATATGTTACTTATCCGGTAAGAAAGTTTTAAAGATCATTCTAATTCTGTAAAAAGATTTAAAAAGTGCATGTTTTTTATAAATCACCTATTTACTCCCTCTTAATGTTGAGAAACAAGCTTCTTTATTTCTAAGAATAAAGTTTATAGCACAATTCTCGTTACTTTCCAAACATAATCTCAAAAATATAAATTAACTTACCGATCATTAATCACATACATGTAACACAATCTCAGGACCATATATTTCCAGGCTATTCCATATGAAAAAAGCAAAAGTTTAAATTTATGAGAAACTTTTGTTGAATGAACTTAATTTATTAGTAATTTCGTTTGAATATTTGTGATTTATGATATTAGTGTTGCCGGTGTGTTATTGCTGCTTTAGTTTTCTGTTTTTATTATGTAGGACCCGCTCAGGTGGTTTTGATAGTCCAGTTATTATACTCGGCTAGTTGTTTCTGTTTTTTATTCGTTTATGTAATCGGCCCAATCCATGTTATTTAAGGCATAACAGTTAAACCGTGAATATCAGTGTGTTGCAGCGTTTTATTTAACAGTTAAATCCTTCCGTCAACGAACCTCAACTTGTTCTTTGAAAGGAGAGCGCGTCTCATTCCTCTGCACCACAAGTGATAATTTCCCTCATCAAGAAGAGGAGTAACGAGGATAATCCCTGGATTTTCTGCTGGGTGAAGATAATAGGGACTAGAGGGGTTTACGTAGCATCTTGCACGTTTTGAGCTTTATCTGCAACCATGAGAATGAATCAAAAGCAAGAAACAAGAAACTAGAAAGAAGGACCTGAAAAACAGAGACAACAGAAAAGAACCTGAAAAACAGAAACATCAGAAAATAACCTGAAAACCAGAAACGAGAGGGAACTTAAACGAAGATGGAGAAGAAGGTGGAGGTGTGGCCACCCTCGCTCTTTCCACCCCCGTATTTTACTTTTCCACACCCTTCCTATTTATTTTAGGCTCTTCTATTCGCACCCCGATATGTTTGTTATACCCCAATCTTCATTACTCACACCACTCTATTTATTGGACTAGGCCAGTTTTACTTTCTGCACCACGTCTCACATTGTGCACACTTCATCTCATTTATTTTGTTTTGGGATGACTCTTTCCACCATGTGCTTTTAATGTTTTCACCCTCATCCTCTTTATTTTATTTTACTTCTTCCACGCTCATTACATTACCCACACATTCCGCACTTTTTAATTTAATTTTTATCCTTTTTTTGTAATTAAATCTCACACACTTACACCCCTCTTTTTATATTTTTTCCTACTTTTAATAAAAAACTAAAAGTATGAAAAAATTTAAAATTAAAAAATCTTTCTCTGTGCTTTTTTTTGTGGTGTTTGTATGATTGTTGACCTCACATTTATTTTAAAAATAAATTAAATACCATAAAATATAAAATGTTTTCAAAATTAAAACTCAACAATTTTTTCTAAAAAGAAAAATCTTTTTATTCATTTGTATGGACATTTTCGTATTCTTAAGAAAGACGAGTTTTTTTAACACATTACATCTATATTTAATACATATCGGAAGCATTATAGAATGCTAAGACCCTTTTAAAAATCACTTATTCTTTGGATCAAAATTTAATCTCAACTCTATTTTAAAAATAAAATATGTTTTTATTCCTCATCACGTAACAATTTTGTATCAATTTGTATTTGTTTGGACAAAACTTATCAGACAAAGTATATCCATCTATTTAGTCACATTATTTGCATAAATTATATTAAAATAACACTTACATTAGAGCTTAAAAGAGCATGTTTTACACTTAAATATTTCAAAACAAAATCAAATAAAATAGTATGTTAAAATTTGCTAATTATTTTTTCATAACCACATAAGTTAAAATGAAAAATAAAAGATACATCTTATAAATGCACTTATATTTCAATTTAAATTTCTAATACTTTTTAATGTTTAAGTATTAATCCTTATAAAATTATAATTCTTATATTTCTAAAATCATTGAAAAACTAATATCCAAATAAAAATAATTATAAAAATAAACTATTCATAGAAAATATATCGCTATACCTAAGTAAAAGAACTAAAAAGTTATAGAAATTTACACTCAAATGAAGAATAAATATAAGGAATGAAACCTCTTATAAAGAGATAAGAGATAAAAAGAAATCAAATATTAATATATTATTATATGAGATTCATGTGATATTAATTACAGGGGAAGTATAATATTTATAAGATATATGATAATATTTGATATATGATATAAACATAATTAATCGATAATATTTATTTTTTAATATATACTTTATATCTATGGGCCAAGCTATAAATAAATGTCATCAGAGAAAGTATAATTAGGGATGGCAAAAAATTGTCAGTGGATATTCGCGGATAAAACCCGTAACAGATAGGTGGTATCTGTGAATATTTACTATCCGCAGGTTGTGGGTATTTTAATATATGCTTTTAAACTAGTCGGGTGCGGCTATTATACTATCCATACCCACGGATATCCGCTATCCGCAAAAAAGAAAAATTATAAAATAATTTTAATTTAATTTAACTAAAATTTTATTTTAATTAATCCCAAATGCTTTGTTTCCTAGTACCACCTTCATCTCACTTTTTTTTTTCTCAGTTACATTCAAACACATCTCCATTTTCCTTTTCTCTCCAACACAGATCTTCCATAAGCTCCTCCAAGGTAGTTTCCCTTTCTTCATCTCCAACACAGATCTGCCATTTTTCGACCATTTTCACTAATAAAAAGCTTTTTTCACCATTTAAATCCATCTTCTCACCGATTAGAGACATCTTCACCGATTGTTCTTCTTTTTCTTCCGATTAAAATCCTTTCCACCATTTGTTCTTCAATATCCACCATTCCATCACTCACTCGAACCGATTAATCGGTTTATAATGTGTTTTCCCCCTTTTCTAGGGTTTCCGTGAGTTCAGAGAGGGGAGAAGAAGGAGCTGCCTTCACGGGTTTGGATGAGGGAAGAAGAAAACTTTTGAGGCTTTCGCGTCTGAGGAAGATAATCACCGGCGGCAATGTTGGCGGCATCGCCAGCGACGAGTGGGGATTCCGAGCAGAGGCGACGCGATCACGATGGCAGGTTTTCATTTTCGCTTTCGGTTGGCCACGGGGAGGCGCACTGGTAAAGAGAAGAGCAGGGTCAGCCGCATATGGGGATGAAGAAGAGATATAAGTTGTCTTTTCATTTCTGGATGAGGAAAATGAGAAACCCTAATCTGATTTGAACAAAAAAATGGGCCTTAGCTTGGACCAATATTCACCAGCAGTACTCCCACAAATTTATTATTGCACCCCTAAACTCATGGGCTTGGACTATAGACGCACTCCTGGTTTTTCATTTTGGCGGGTGTCCACAGGTATCCGCGGTTTTAAAATACCCGCGGATATTTTTTAAACAGATCGGGTTGCTAGTAGACATTATCCGTACCTGATCTGACCCGTTGCCATCCCTAAGTATAATCATCTCATATTTATTTTTACTCACAAATACTCATTTAAAATCATTTAATGACTTGAAATTTAAAGAGCCTTTTGATAAATGTCTATTTTATTTGATTTTATACATGGTTTTGGCACTTGAATTGAATGAAATTGACTTAACTTTTTGTAAATCAACCATCTTTTACTTATATATAACAAAATGAGGTACCAAGAATCAAATATGTGAAAATTTAATGTATTTTGTTTGAATTACAATATTTTTTATAAGAATTGAAAAATTACACCTGACACTCCAAAACTATAGTTGAGCGATGGAAGGGAATTAGATACAATTCAAATTTTTCCTTCATAGTTGAGAAACAATTTTGTTACTTAAGCCATGTGAAGAAAACTTCATAGCAAAGAAACCTTAAGCACCACATTTAGGAACTAGAGCATGTAGGAAACTAACCCTAAGAGGAAACATCTAGAATTGTCCATCACATAAAAAGACTAAGTTATAAAGAAACCAACCATGGAGGAAACATTTAATGTTGATCAAAATGATTAGAGTTAAAGACAAGCCTTAGAAGTCTATAAATATAAGGTCATGCTTTGTTATTTGCATCCAAATTTTAGCCTTTTTCTAAAACTTCACTAGTATAGCGAAAGGTATACGACAACGATTATTTTAGAAAATAAGCAACAGTTGTCAACTGAGGCATATGTAGATGACATAAAAAAGAAGGGGTTTTTAGCCTCGGTTAAGTACCAAAGCAAAATAGTTCACGATTTTGCTTCAGTTATAAGAAAATTGAAGTCGTAAACAAAACAAAAAAAATATTTTAGAGTTTTTGGTAGTGGTTCCAAAAACAATCGCTGCCATAGAAATTACAATTAAATATTTTTCATAAAATCTGATAGGGTCTATGGTCTTAGTTGGAGTTAGAACTGAAGTCTTAGACTTTTTTATGCTTCGGTCACTAGTTAAACCACTGCCATAAGTCCAATTTTATTTAAATATATATATATATATATATATATATATTTAATTTAAAGGTTCATGGCCTTGGTTAGGCTCAGAACTAAAGTCATAGATCCTTTTGTACTTCAGTTCTTACCAGAACCATTGTCTAAAGTCTGCATTTTTGTTAAGATGGATCTGTTTCTGAGACATCCTAATCCCAGAAATCACAAAAATAGACTTTGATATCAAATAAAGTATGTACATACATAGCATAATATATTTTTTAATACAAAAGAGAATTATAACCATAAATCAACTCATTATTTTCATATGCTAATGTAAAATTTATTATATCCTAACACTTACATATTATTGTAAAAATCCATTACATATTTTGCATGGCCTTTTTGTATGTAATTAATGGATATTTCGGGAAGTCGAAGAAGAGTCTTGAATCTCTGCACAAAACACAATAATTTCAATTAGTAGATATGATTTCCAAATGATGGAGAAAAAACATTTGATTAAATGCAAATATTATCATTTCCCTGCCACTTATAATATGAGCTCGAATAATGGTCACCATCTAGTTCATTAGATAATAACCTCACTCATATGAGTCGATTTTTCTATTACACTAAAATATATTAACATAATTATAAATAATTTAGGAAGATCGTTGGAATAAAACCATTATAAGAAAGTATGGACCAAAATATCAAACCTTGAGGACCAACCACCCAACCTTTTTAGCATTAGTAGTTCATTTTCCTAACAACATTTTATGTGCTGCAATTGAACTATGAAAAAAAGAATATGTAGAAAATGTAATGCCTTATATTTCAACCAAGAAGGGGGTGAATTGGTTAGCCCCTTTAAAAATTGATCCTTTCAAAAACTTGATAAGTTCTTTGTGTTTCTTAAAATCAATAAACAAATGTAATGAATCAACAATAAAAGAGAAAGGATAGAGAAAGATAAACATAAGCAATTTATACTGGTTCGACCAAGCCTACATTCAAGCTTCCTTCAACACCCTTAGTTGAAGGGATTCCACTATAATGATAGAGTATACAAGAATACAAAGATATCCCCTATCAATGCACTCTCCTACCCACTCAATATCAGTTATAGCAACACAAGAGGTGAACACCCTCACACTCTTACAGTACAAAGAACAATCCCAACTCTCTTAGAGAACAATCCCAGCTCTCTCCCCTAGCACACCAGCACAGGTACAAATACAAAGAATCAATGATAAACCTAATCTTCACAACAACACTCCAGTAGTGCAGATATGATCAAAACTGCTTCAAGCTAACTTTCTTAAATGAATCTTGATGGATTTCAAGCTCCTACAATTAATTCTTAATAAGAACGTTAGTATATGAAAGTGATTTTTTTAAATTCTCATTGAAAGAGTGCGCAAGACAGTTATTTATAGGATTTTCGAAATCCTGATGCAATCTAAGTGATTATGAAATTTATGTAATCTGCTAGGATTTTCCTTCTAGTTTAACATATTTTCTTAAGTCTTCCAGATTCGACTTTTAACAAATTATGTAGCGCACATAATCAATTATACAATTCTTATTAGCCAACAATTTTACTGTTAAAAAATTTTTGGCTTTGAAAGAAATTGATTTTAACATATGGAAAACACTTAACCGATTATGCAACTTATGTAATCGGTTGTGGCAACACTTAAGCACATTTTCAATTTCAAAGATCATTAAAAAAAGATTCTCCCACTTTTGAAAACATGTATTGGCTAGCTTTCTGTCTTAATCGGTTATACACTTTGTATAACACATTATGTTAGAATAGTTTGCCTCTGTTCAAGCAAACAAGAGTTCTAGATCAATTTAACAGATTAAATAGATTACTTAACAGATTATTTCATTCAAAAATATGATTTTCAAACTGTTTTATATGCAAATCATTTACCAATTATAATTTCATGTATCAAGCACATACATCATCAATATAAAACATTTGTTATGCCATTTGTTGTGCAAGATAACTATAAAACCATTTTTTTGTTCATCATAAAAAACATAGATATATAGGGTACGTATAGCTCCCCCTATCAACAATCTCTTCCTTTTTTGATGATGCACAACAAGAAACATGTTTTCTAGTTACTCTCCTCCTTTGGGCATTAGCAAAAAATGGTAGAACAAGTAACATGGAAATAAGCAAGTGCTAAAGAACATCAACAACACTTACAGACCATTTAGAATATGATGCTCCCCCTATCGTAAAGAGATGTAGCACTATACCAGAATATGAGTAGTATATGATTGATCATCAGAGTGTGTATCAGAGCTCAGTTCATCAATTTGAAACATATTTGAGTGTACACTTTTGTTAGAACGTAAGGTAGTCTTGTGATTTTTGGTGTTTTTGTATGGAAATTAATGTTATTGAATGTACACTTTTGTTAGAACATAATATTTTATTTTTGGCTTAGGGGAAAAAGTCTTTTACGTTTTATTAATTAGGTGTAAGAAATTAAAATAAGGGGTGTAAAAAGAAAAAAAAACATGCAAATTAAATAATGTGGGAATTTAATAAAAAGATATTATATAAATCTTTTTGAAGATTTAGTTGTTGTTATTTTAAAAAGTAGTTGAAAGAAAATAGGAGATATAATCTTGAGATTAAAAGAGATCTTATTATTAGAAAAGGATATTATCAGATATTGTTAGATATTCTAAAAGATATTATTGGATATTGTTATATAGTTAATTAAAAGATATATTGAGGTATTATTATATATAATTAGATATTATTGCTAGATAATAATAATAATATATATTATTGATAGACTCATTATAATAAATTAGAATAAAAATATTAAGATAGAATATATTATCTATGGATTTATCAGGATTAATTAAGTTAAAGATAAATTTATTTTATCTTATCTATATCTTTTATCTTAGTTGGTTCTTATTACTCCTTATGGGCCTTTATTATAAATAGAGTACCCTATGTGTATATTTCACACAAAGAAAAGTAATCTCACACATAGTTGTAATTATATTAGACGCCTCCTATCTATATAAAAACTTTGGCCATTAGGAAAATAAAAAGAGAGATAAAGAGAGACTAATAGAGAGAAACGTTCTTGGAGAGTAGAAAAGGATTAGTTGTAGAAAACGTTAATGCAATGGGAGATTTGTTGTGATCCTTGGGTAATCAGGGCTACACTTGATAGACTTGTGGTCGAAGTTTTCACCACCAATATCGTACCACCCAAGGTTGATTGGAGAAATGATATCTGAGATCTAATACAAAAGCAAGAACAAGGAGAAAAGGTGAGTGTCAGTGATTCGAAACTTATTGCTCATTTTTTCTTTGTAGGTGAAGACTTATACAGACGAGGTAACACGACTTGTTAAAATGCTTATCTGAAATAGAGGCAAACTATATATTAAGGGAACTTCATCAGGGCATATGTGGCTTACATTCGGGCAAGCGCACCCTTAGAACACGAGTGTTACGAGCGGGATACTATTGGCCAACTATGGAATAGGACTATGATTTGTTCGTCAACAAGTGTAGATCTTGTCAAGAGCATGGCAATGACGTTCGGGTTCCTCCTGAAGAGTTGCACGATATTATCTCCATGTGGCCGTTCGCTCAGTGGATTGAAGCTGAACCATTGGCGGTCATTAATGCCCAACGTGTGTAAAAAGTCGTCTGGCAACTAATTTATTGCTTTGGATTACCCCGAAAAATTATCACGAATAACGGGCAGTAGTTTATTAACATTGGACTTGGGGAATTTTTCCAAAATTTAGGGATTAAGCATGTTACCAGTTCGGTAGAGCACCCCCAAACTAATGGACAGGCGGAGGCTGCAAACAAAGTCGTGCTGACAGAACTCAAGAAAAGGTTGGGTGAAGCTAAACGCTTGTGGGTAGAGGAATTACCTGAGGTATTGTGGGGATATCGATGCACTCCACACGGTTCTACAGGCGAAACCTTTTTTAACCTAACTTATGGAATAAATGCCATGCTTTCGGTAGAGGTAGGAGAACCTTCATTGTGACGACGCATTAAGGACATAAAAATTAATAATGAATAGTTGTTAACCGAGCTAGATACTTTGCCAGAAAGACAGAAGGCAACAGTCGTTTGTGCTTCCGCTTAGAAAAGGTTAATTTCCAGAAAATATAATACAAAAGTCAAACTAAGAGGTTTCTGGGAGGGCGACCTCGTGTGGCGAAAAAGACAGGAGGCTAGGAAGAACAGGGAACATGGAAAATTGGCAGCCAACTGTGAAGGACTGTTTCGCATCACTGAGGATTTGATGAATGAGGTTTACCGCCTCAAATTACTGAACAGGAAAGCTATTCCTAATACTTGGAATGTGACTCACCTTAAGTATTAATTTAGTTTAATTTTGATGTTGTGCTTTGTTTCAGTTAAATTTCCTTTAGCAAGACTTATGTTATTTGAATTTATGTTTACACTTTTGAGATAAATAAAGTTAGACTATTCCATTCAATCTCAGGTTGTGAAGCCAAAGAGAAACAAAACAGAAAGATAAAGGCGTTCTCAACGAACTGTCTCTCTCGTCCACTAGGGAACGTTCTTCATGAACCCTAGGACAAAACTAAGAGATAAAGGCGTTCTCAACGAACTGTCTCTCTTGTCCACTAGGGAACGTTCTTCATAAACCCCTAGGCCAAAACCGAGAGATAAATACGTTCTCAACGAACTGTCTCTCTCGTCCACTAGGGAACGTTCTTCATAAACCCCTAGGCCAAAACTGAGAGATAAATACGTTCTCAACGAACTGTCTCTCTCGTCCACTAGGTAACGTTCTCCATGAACCCTTAGGCCAAAACTGAGAGATAAAGGCGTTCTCAACGAATTGTCTCTCTCATCCACTAGGGAACGTTCTTCATGAACCCCTAGGCCAAAACCGAGAGATAAAGGCATTCTCAACAAACTGTCTCTCTCGTCCACTAGGGTAAGTTCTCCGTGAACTCCTAGGCCAAAATCGAGAAGTAAGGAGCACTCTTCTACAATAACTTTCTTCATCTCTTCGAGTAATAGGTATTGGGCTTCCACTTTTGCGTTTAGAGCATCTCTTTCAGTTCAGATATTGCGGCAAGCAGTACCAAGATTTGTACTAAACTCCTTCAGCTCGGATTGTTGCGTTTTTAGAGTCATAATTATGGCCAAATGCTCTTTATCTTGCTTCTTAAGGTCTTCGTTCGATTTTGTGAGCTCCTCATTTTGACTCTTGAGCTCGTCTGGCCCTGTTAACATCTGCCACTAGGCACTCGGCATCAGGTAGTAGTTAGGCGAATTTATTCTGTCTTTTCTCACACTAAGAATGTGCGACAATTATTTCTTCTTTGGAAGTGATTGCCTCTTCCAGTTTCAGCTTTAACACTGCATTCTCATTTTGAGACTCCTTGAGTTGGGTTCTTAGCTGGCCCTTATCCCACACATATGCTAAATTCCAATTTTCCAATGCCGCCTGACAAGATAACTCAAGAGTCGTGTCGACCATCTGTTGATCAGACATACACTCGACGACTTTCTGTTCATCTTCAGCCAGGTTGAAATCTATTTTATGGCCTAAGTAGAAGGCATGACTCTAGATGCCATCGGGAAGCGAACGAGAAGGGTCAGTAGTCTTCTTACTCTATTTACTGCCCTTGTCAACATGTTGTTCGCTTTTCCTTTTCCTGAGGGGAGGGTCGTCAATGACAACAGTACTATCAACAATGACAGTATTCAGAGGCATTGCTTCCACAACTAGATCAGGGGTTAGTTGGAGTATGTCTCCTGAAGAAGGGGCAGTTTGAATCACCTCAATGTTACGGGTCGGTGTACCCGCATGGTTGGGCGTTGACTGACCGCCTGAAGTGCTCGAGTTTCATTGGAAAGACTCCCCTGGGCAGTTTCGTTTGCCAGTAGTTTAAACCAATTCTTCTTTGGATTTTTTGCTGCCACGAAATTATCAAAAAAAGACTCAATTTAGTTATAATCATATAAACCACAAGGTAGCAAGCAAAAAGTAGCATACCGAACACCTCAACGTTGAGGTCATCCCATCCAATGTAGTTTATCACTTGGCGGGAGGAGAGCTGGTGAGGCAAGCGGTCAAGAACATCCAAAGATTCCAATTCCACAGATGTCATGTCACTTTGGGACCAAGAGGTTAATCTCACAAAATTTTGGGTCCAATACAAGGGAAATCTAGGTTGATCGTCCTCAGTAAAGAAGAATGGTCCTCTCGCACTTGTTATTTTCTATTTTAAAAAACTTATCCTTGAACCCCTTAAAGGATAGGGAGAACAACTCAAACAATGTGTTCCCCAGTTCCGATATCAAGGATACCCATCTCCGTTTGGCAATAGGCCAGGTACGGAAGTGATACAAAAATATAACGGGAGTTGGTGTTATCTTCAGAACATGACATATTATGGCGAAGGCTTGTATGTAACCCCAACTATGGGGATGCAATTGGGAAGGCGCTATGTTCAACGCTTTTAACACACCCATTTGAAAGGAACTAAAGGGTAATCTCACAAACATGTCATGAAACGTGTATGCATACGCAAAAAAGAAATCATTTGAGTGGTTGCCCTTCCCATAAAAGACTCGTTCATTATCTTTATAGGCAGATAACTTAATCAAAGGACTATAATCTAGGGTTCGTACTATACAGTTATTTTGTACCCATCCCTCTAACTCTACTCTATATGAAAATAAGCTACTATACTCACTCACGTCACAAGAAGCCCAATCGTATCCGTTGATACTGGGAAGGGTTACCATAAACAAAAGCGTTCTCACCATTGAGCATGGTTTATGTGTTATTGGGTTGGCTAATTTCAGGCAGCGGCTCTATTGGTACAATGGTTGGTTCATCGCCGCCATTGCCTCGGCCTTCTCCTCCCATGGATTCAGGTGAAGAAGATAAGTTTATAGTTGAATTCACGATTACTTGAAGTTTGCAGGTTGAATGATTTAGAGAGAAACGACAGTTTGCGTGCTTTGAGGGGAAACAATAGTTGAGAAACCGAAATGATGTCGAGGGTTTTTCGCATTTATGAGGGGTAACTGGTGTGTTCAGGACCAACACAAGTCGTAGGATCAATTTTGGGCTAACGACCTCCATCGCAAGACGCTGCAACTGCTCTAGGGGCGGGAAATGGAAATATTTATTTAATGGTGCCAGATATTAATCCAACGATTACAATCCACCTCGATAAGGCTGAAGCGGTTGCAATATCAAGCCCTAATACGAACATTTATTATAAGTCCTACAGTTAACTTTGGCTTAGGCCGAATGGTTAACTCGGACTTGGGGGGCATATGTATAGTATAAAGGGTGGCCGAATGTGTATGGTTAACATCCACAACTGTTCGGTCTACTTCTCGGGTCAATAGAAATCAGCCAGAATAAACGGTCTTATTGATGTTAGGCCACAATTGGGCTAGCATTTAAGTCATTGGCCTTGGGCCGCGGTAAAGCTAGCACCTAAGTTTTTTTATGATAGGCCATAACTAGGTCAAGGTTTAAATTATTATTATCGGGCCATTAGCTTAACAATTAGTAAAATAATAACAGAATTAGGATAAGGAACTTGTTTCTAAGTAACAGACTGGATTCAAAGGTAAATTCGTTTTATTGGACCTGCTCCAATTTAGGATCCATGAAGTATCTTATAAATAAAGAGCTAAGCCGCAAAAGTACGCAAGTTTACTAAATTTCAATACTAAATTGTGAGAAAAGGTTTCTTGAACACCGCCTAACTTGAGTGTCAGAGTGTCTTTTGCAGATATATCTCTTCCAGTTCGAGAAAAACGTTTGAAACAGGAGGATAAGAATTTAGGAGACCAAAAGATTACTGTGAAAAAGTGTATCTCTCATCCCTACATAAATTTATACTAAAACAATAATAAAATTGTGACTAAACTCTCTATATTCCTAAAAGGTGCTAATTAATCCCTAACAATGTTGTCTTATCTTATCGGTGAGGGATCGGTCTGTTATTATTTAAACCAAACTTCTAGTGCATACTCGGACAGGAATGTCCACTATAATAATATGTGCGTCCAAGAAAGTACTTCACCGATTTCAGTCAAGAAACGGAGAAACAAAATACAAATTAGACCCGCCAAGAAAGCTTTAATAGATTACTAGTTAATAAAGTCGAATATTTCCAAGGCTACAGCTGAATAAACAACTCAAAAGATTTAGTTTGTGGTGAAAGAGACAAAATTAGAAAGCATAAGACAAAACTGAATGAACTCACATAAAGCCTTGCAGCATAGGACAGGGAGGAAAATTAATCGAAAAGGATATGTATATTTTATTGTTTATTCTGATGTGATAACGAGGAAGGGGTTTTGGGGTATTGAACCGTAGTTGTTGCTTGAAATGCAAGACGTTAAATAAAGGGTTCTTAGATGTTATGTCATTTTATGCTTTTAGGCCAATATGATATCCAATGGGATATGATACATGAAGAGTCACCCTTTTACCCAGAACATGAAAAGGACAAGTAGCTGTGACCTTTGCTCAGGTAAGGTGGGTCAAATGGACTCCACTTGCCAACCAGCAATTAAGACATTTCCAGACTTTCTCCTATTTGGTGCCATATATTCCATTACTTTCCATTCCAAAGATTGCAAAAACATACTTAATACCCCACTCACATCCAATTTACATTTATCAATTATCATTCACTGTTCACACTTGAGAACTTGTGCTTCAATATCCTCAATTTGCTTATTTTTAAAAATAAACGTAATTACCCTTTCATAATTCTATCATCATCTTAGTATTCTATATAGTAAAACAAACGGCAACAAAACATTGATTAGAAAAAGAAAACAAAAATTATATTACCTTTGTTGAGGTTGTATCAATTGTCACCACATAATGACTTCAATAATCTAAATTTAGAATACTAGAAAGAGTACTTCGGTCAACAACAGTCGTATACAATAACGTCTAGATTTATAATTAGTTAAAAACAATCATCTATAACAGTCTTACTTAATCAGAATTATCTTCTATAAAAATAACAATTTATAATTAAATCTTGCATAAAATAATGAAATAGAAAGAGCTAAACAAAATAAAAAAGGAATATAAAGAAATAGCATTTGGCTCATTTATTATGCTAAAACTCGGGATATTTATGGTGACGTAAACTTATAAAAAAAAACCCAACATTTAATGAATATGATTCAAATGGTTGGGAGTTGATTAAAGAAGTTGCAAGTTTCCCATAGGAGACCTCAAATGCAGCGCAATGGGATAGGGACAAATAGCAATAAATTAAAGAGGACTGTCTTTGAATTTTGTCACGACGCTGCACTAGGAAGCAGAAACGAGAAGGAAAAAAATAGGACAAATTATAGTGCAGTACAAACCCAATCCTTGCTATTCTGGGATTACCATAAGATTAGTGTGGGACACACTCAACACATAGCCACTTCCTCTTAAAAACCCTGCTCTGTGCTTTTTCCTCATTCAAGTAAACCAAAAAATCACCCCTATCTGCACCACCTAATCCAACCAAATATCACATTATCTTGTGCAAAACACCAACACCAATTGCTCCATATATTATATACTACTATAACAACACTCATAAACCTCAAGATAAATCATTACACTGTTCTAACAAACTCGGTACATAGATACATATCAGCAGCAACAACAAAGCAGAGGGTGATAATCTACAAAACTAGGAGGTTTTTCTTCCCTGTAAAGTGTATTAAGTTCCAATCCCACATAGTAATATTTAGAATAATTGATAATCATAATAGCAAAATACCAAAAAGTTGTTTTCTTTCATGAGACGGGTTTTTCATTTTCATCTCAGAGAACCTCCTCACCCTCTCGCAAGTCCTTCAATACAGCGGGGACCTCTGGGGGTTCCCTTTCCTCCGGTTCATCAGACCCGCCGAGATTTCCGACACAGGCGAACACGCCGGTCGGCACGGTGGCCGAAAACCAGAGCCGCTGGTTCTTTTCTTCCTCACAATCTCGGTAGTCGCAGTGCAAGCCAGGGTGGTCCTGCAATCTACCCCACCATACCCTCCGGAGCCTGACGAGGTTCGGGCCGAACCGGCCGGTTCCAGAACCGAGTCAGGGGTCATCAGACCATCGTCGAGCCCACATTCTGGTAGCGGCAAGTAGTTGCACTCGAAGAGGTAACCAGAGAGAGAACCCTTAGTTCTGACCAGATAATTGATCTGTGAGAAAAACAATACGGGTATATGAATGAGAAAAGACCCATGAGAGAAAAAAGAAAAAGTATATATGTATATATATAATATGCACAAAAAAGGGTGGGAATGCATTATGTATTATGGAACAATAATGATAACGTTGGTAACGGGGCGAAATTAGGAGTGATAAAAGAGGACCTTGCAAGAAAGGGAGCAGAAGTGGTATGGGTCTTGCAGACTTCTGTCACAGGTGCTGCAGAAATTGCCGGAGCCTCTGAAGTTCCTTGCCTGTGGCCTTTGGTTTAAAAATACCACTTTTGCACTGTTGGTCGTGTAGGACTGTAGAGAGAGAAAGTAACCATGTGGGTGTGAGTGATAGAGCTCAAAACATTTCACAAAGCGAACCATCCATTTGTGCAACTTCCACCCACTATCATGTAACACAGACATGAAAGGAAAAAGAAACATATACTGAAATTCTAACTTCGCAAATTGATCTTCTTAATTAGCTTGCTTGAAACACCAGGTTGAGGTTGAAGTTGCACGAAGGAAATTAGACACCGCCAGAATTTTTATAATTATGTTTTAATGAAACTTTATAACTTTGCTCAATTATGCGGAATGAACTGAACCTGTATTTGAAAATTAAAGGGAAAAAGAAAGGTAAAAACATACTTGAACTGAAGTGCAGTCAATTAATTTTGCAGCGTCATCCAACCTTATAACATCATGATACACATATCTTCTAATCTGCAAAAAGGGTGTAAACAGAAGTTAAAAGAATTCATCAGAGGATTTGGCTTCATGTTTGTTAGCATCTTCTGTATAACGTAGTGAACAACTGTACCTGCAAGAGTCTATGAGAGCGGTGAGGGGACAAACAGTGAGGGCAGAGACTGATGCAACAATCCAAGCAATACACGTTCTTCTCGTTCTTCTTTGCCTCCTCGTGAATTATGCAAGCGTTGTAGAACTTCTCAGTGAGGAGGACTTGAAGCCAACGAGGAGGATGAGAGGAGGAAGAAACGAACTGCACGGGTGAGTGAAGGAACGAATTGAATTAAAACAAATTGAGCAAAAAAAGAAAAACAAAATGGAAGAACAAAGAGAGAAGAAAGCAGTAAGCAAGGAAAGAAGCAAAGTGAGAAAGCCTAAGAGGAAGAAAGGGAATCCACCATGATAATTTTTTTCCCTTTGCAATTTGAATTTTGATGAGTGTTTGCGTGAGGAGAGTGAAGCGAATTAAGTTGAAAAGAGGCATAAAAATGGTATAGCTAAAGAAGAAAGCAGTGAGGTGTGTGAAAGGTCATTAAATTTAAGCAGAAATATGTGTATGAGTGTGTAGTATGTATGTATGTATGTACCCACCATTGTTATTGTTTTTGGTAGTGAAATTTGAATTTGCGTGTGTGGGTGTGTCAGGGGGAGAAGAAGAAGGAAAAAGAATTGGGTGAGTGAGTGAGTAGTGTGCGATGGTTATGGAGAAGAGTGAGGCAGTGGTGGCATGATCAGAGTAAGTAAAAACTGGATTTTGAAAAAGGAAGAAAGAGAAAGAGAGAGTAAAAGGAAACGGCGCCTGGCAGCTGAAGATACAAATATTACTGTTACCAAGAAAGAATAGGCGAGAAGGAAAGAAAGGATGTGGTAAGGTGAGAAATGGTGGGGAGGGTCGCCACAATTAAAGACAATTCAGTCGTACACTACACTTAATTGCTCCACAAGCTTCAATCAAATAACTCATCAAAATCTTCCAATTAAAAAATAAATAAATATATATATAATTATCACATCAAAATGTACTTTGCCTTTTCGATTTGTTTTACCGGTTTATTAATTAATTTACTGTTATTCCTTATTTTCTGACTATCATATAACGAAAATGTCTTTGCCTTATGGGAAACCACTCAGTTTTGATTTTCGTGATTTTCGTTATTGTAAGAAAAATTGCTCTGAGTTTTATGAAATTTAAAGTTTTTATTTTTAAGCCTTAGTATTATATGTATTGAATAAAAATTTAAACGATCATTTCGATTAATAAATACTTGTTAACATATTCTTACTTAAAAAAGTTTAATATTCATAAAATAGATATTATTTTTTTCTTAAAAAAATATTGAGAACTAAAATGAAAAGCTTTTAAAATAAAAGAAAAGAAAAATATTTTTAAGAATTACAATAAAAATTGATACACTTAAAATAAGAAGAATATTAATTACATTCCAAAAAAGTTTGAAAAAAAAATAACAATTAACTTTTAAGTGAATAAATACATTAACGATAATTAATTAGAAAATAAATATGGACAGCTGGGAATGTAACCATTTTAATATTTATCTTTTAATTGTAAAATTTATATTACTTGAATATATTTTAACAGTCTATATTTGAGAAAATTAATAATTATTAAATATTAATTCAATCAACTATTCAATAATAGACACATTAAAAAATTAATTAATTTCTTTCCATGTTAGTATACAAAATATTTTACAGAACTAAAATATATTAAGTATGAATATTATAAAATTTAATAAATTCATAATAATAGGAATCAATGTTTTATTAGTTAGCAAAACAAAATTTGTGTCAGATACAATTGTTAACATAATTATAATAACGTGAATAAATTTGTCATACATATTATTAAAAAATTAATAGTGCAAAGTTTATTTAGCTTGCTATTACCTATTTAAGTTTATTTTTATCATTTATATTATTTTGCCATGAAATATTTCGTCAGTATAATTAAAAGCAAATAACTAACATTAGGTTCACAGAAGTAGAATCAAACTTTCCATACAGTAAGTAGAAATAGACTGAAATCCCATTAATAAAGTCAAAAAATACAAAACAAATGCTATTAAAAAGAAAATTCTCACAAAATTCTAGATTTATAATAAAGATTACCTATTATTAATATTATAAGAAAAATAGCTATGTAAATATAAATAATCAAAATCATTACTCTGTTGATTACAGAGTCTACAACCTCACAATTAATTTTAAAAAATAATCATATTTTAGTTGTTCAAGATGATAGATTAAGATACTTTCTACATCAGAAAGCATCATTGAAGTACTAACATATTATATATTAAATAATATAGATATATTAAAAAATTAAAACTATTTTACTTCCAATAAAAATAATAATAATTGTATTATGATAGAAAAATATATATTTTATAATTTTTTTAAATATAGCTCCAGTAATAAAGTATTTAAAGATTGAAAATATTTATTATTTAAAAAGCAGAAAATAAAATGGGTAAGCATAAAATAATGAAGGATAATGGAATCAAAATCACAACTTTCTTTTTGCATTGTTGTTTACTAAGAGCCCATGTCCCGAAAACCCTAAAAACCCTAACCAAATGGTTGTCTTGCTGGCGCGTTTTCTCTCTCTCTCTCTCCGTGCTAAGTGCTAAATGACAAGACAAGAAACAGTGACTTTTCTCAGTTATCGGTAGAAAATGGTTGAAAAAGTGCCCTGTGTGAATAGGGCTTAAAATGACCATATTCGTAATGACAATTGTACCCACCACCATCTGTACTGTATCGCTTCCATACTTCCTCATAATTTACTCTAATTAAATAGCTTCATGTCTATTTATTTTCTCATAACTTGGTTTAATTAAGTAGGTTCATGTCTATTTATTTGGTATTTTTTTCAATGAATTGGTGTGAAAAATTGAACTTTTCCTACAAATAATCTATTTTTTGAAAACAATATTACATATAGAACTAGTGACAATATGTTTTCAAAATGTATATGATCAGAATTTCGACTTGAATTCAATTTTTTTTCACACCAATAATCTTTATTTTAAATAGTTACTTTTAAAAAGAAAATTAAAATTGTCACCATTTCATTTAAAACTTAAATAAAAGAAAATTCATGTTTTATATCACGTAGTTTTATTAATTTATAAAATTAAAACATAATAATAAAATAAAAGTTTTGAAATTATTTATACAACTTGGTGCAATTTTCATTATATATTTTGTCATTTTAACTTAACACATATGCAATCCTATGCTTCAAAATAAATACACAATCATCACAAATAATTACAATCACAAAATTAACATAATAAAGTAAAACTTTAGTTTTAAAAATAAATTTTGAAAGTGTTTAAAATCAAAAATTGTCTAAAAAAATAACAACTTTATTTAGAAATCATTTATTTCGTTAAAAATAAAACATAAAGAATTTACCAAGTTAAACCTCCAAGAGAGAGATGTAGATAAACTTAAAATTAATTTTTTTTCTAAATTACTTTCACACTTTCCAATAATCATTCAAAAATTTAGATAATTTAAAACAATCTACCAATAATTTAACAAACCTTACTAATGTTTTAGTCCAGTTTGATGAGTCTCAAAAATTTTAGAACATTAGTAAATCATCTATGGTAAAAAAAGATACATATTTCTAAAGAATTTTCTTTTTTTTCTAAACAAAGTGGTAAATATTGACCATTGTCACCCAATTGAATCAGGGGAAGCAAAAGATAGACAATGAGCACAAAAAAAAGGAAAAAAAAAAAGAAAACAATCTTAAAGATTCAACTTCGAGATTCTACTAATCATATTTCTAAGGTTGCTAAAGAACTAATTGTTATACTAAGACAAGTTGATAGAGGACCATCCAAAGGATATATTGGACCACTCATGAAAGCAATGGCAAAAAAGATGGAAGAGGAAGATGAAGCACCAAGAACTTTACTTTTTGGAGGATCAACTATTAAACTCTTCTTTTCTCTTAAACAACTTGGTAAATATGTAATATAGCTTTCTTTAGGCCTTGTATTTAAGCAAAACATTTATTAGTGTTGTTAAATAGCTTAGCACACCTTTAAGAGGAGATTAACACCACCCTTTGGGCTTGAATCTTGATTAGAGCCAAATTGCTTTGTTGATAGGGGAGCAATATGAGTGTTGAACCCAATCCTTGATGTGTTTGGTTTTTGATGATGACAATACATTGATTGTAACAACACATAGATGTTGTCATGACACAACAGAAATGTGTATTTATGATTGATACATATGTGGCTATGAAAATTTTTATTGTTGATTAATGCATATGTTGATATACTATTTAGTCTTCATACTACTGTGATCATGATGTGTTTATATCTCTGTATGCATACTAGATGTTTTTGTGTGTTAAAACCACAAGCACAAAGCAACTCTGAATGAAATAATCGATTACATTATTGTTGTACTCAATTAAGTTCATCATACAGCTTATGTTTTAAACTGTGGCAAAACACCAAGTTTTGAATCGATTACATTAAGTGTTAAATCGATTAAAACTCGTGTCTTTGCAAACATCTTGTTGAAATGTGTTGTGATAGGTTTTTGAAGAGAAAAAGTTTTCAAAATCCGTTTAAGTGAAAAGCTTAATCAATTACACTGTTTATGTAATCAATTAAGTATGTTAATGTTTGAAAACTATTTTCAAAGCTTAGTCATAATAGTTATAATGGTCATATTTTTAAATATGTTTGACTAACATTTAATGTAAATCGATTACATTAAATGTGCATTCAATTAGAACTGTGTTAGTTGTAATTCTATTACATCTGATTTTAATGTAACCGATTACATTACTAACGTAATCGATTATTTTGCGTCTGTCATGATGAAATCTATAAATTGACACATTACGTGCAACTCTGTAATAGATTAATCATTTGTACACTTTCATATCTGATATCCTTCATTTGAGAAAAGTATTACAGGTTGCTGAGACGCTCCAAGAATCAAGATTTGAAGAATTGGAAGAAACTATAAGGATTCTTGAGAGAAACATTATGGACGTGATAGATTGATCATTATCTGCAATGTTGAGGTGTTTCTACATTGATCAGAAACGTATATTCTGCAATCGTTGATTGTGTTGCCCTGTTCGTGTGTGATAGGAAGAAGAACGAAGAGTTCTTGGACTTTGAGAGGTGTTCTCAAAGGGTTCTATAGTGAAGACGTGTAGTTCTTTGTGCAGATATTTTCTTTCTATATTTGATTGTTGAGTGGGAAAGGTGTTTACATTTGACAGAGCTCTATAAAACCTTGGTGTAAAACTCAAATCATTATAGTGAAAGATCCTTCAATCTTAGGTTGATTGGAAGGGGAATTGGATATAGGCATTGAGGCCGAACCAGTATAAATCCTCTATTTCGATCTCTTTCATTATCTCTTTTACTTTCACTACATACGCGCTTTACTTACATTGCAAGAAAGTTTAAGGATCATTCTAAATTTGCAAAAGGATTTGAAAAGCATTCATTTTTATAAATCACCAATTCACCCTCCCCCCCCCCTCCCTGTTCGTGTTGAGAAACAAGACCCTTTATTTCTAACAATTGGCACCAGAGCTAGTTTTTCAAAAGTTATTTGAAAAATAATCGATTGCCCTTTCTACATGATTAACTTTAGAAAAACCTCATTCAAATATGTTGTATGCTTACTTTCTAAAGAGGATGACACTTGGTTGTGGCATAAAAGACTAGCTCATATTCATATGGGACAATTAAATAAACTTGAATCTAGGAATCTTGTTGTTGGTCTACCAAACATAAGATATGTCTCTTATAGAGTATGTGACACTTGTCAAAAACAGAAGCAAACAAAGACATCTTTTAAAAACAAGAGAGAGATGTCTACCACTTGACCTCTTGAACTTCTTCATATGGATTTGTTTGGTCCCTCATGAGTCAAAAGTCTTGGAGGAAATCTGTATGGACTGGTAATTGTTGATGATTATTCTAGATATACCTGGACATTTTTTATCGCTGCTAAAAGTGAAACTTTCAGGGTGTTCAAGAAGTTTACAGTTATGATACATAATGAAAAGGAGCTCAAAATCAATTCAATAAGGAGTGATCATGGCAGAGAGTTTCAGAATGAATTATTCGATGACTACTGTGCAGAAATAGGGATTTCTCACAACTTCTCTGCACCCAAAACTCCTCAACAAAATGGAGTTGTCAAGAGGAAGAATAGGGTCTTGGAAGAGCTTGCAAGGACAATGCTAAATGAAAGAGATTTGCCAAAGTACTTTTGGGCAGATACAGTCAACACTGCATGTTATGCACTCAAGACTATTGTTAGGACTATGCTTGATGTATTTGGTTTTTGCTGATGACAACACATTGATTGTAACAACACATACATGATGTCATGACACAACAGAAATGTGTATTTGTGATAAATACATATGTGGCTATGAAAATGTTTATTGTTGATTAATGCATATGTTGATATACTGTTTAGTTTGCATACTACTGTGATCATGATGTGTTTATATCTCTGTATGCATACTGGATGTTTTTATATGTTAAAACCATAAGCACAAAGCAACTATGTATGAAATAATCAATTATAGTATTGTTGTAATCAATTAAGTTCATCACATAGCTTATGTTTTAAACTGTGGCAAAACATCAAGTTTTGTATCGAACATTAAGTGTTAAATCGATTAAAACTCGTGTCTTTGCCAACATCTTGTTGAAATGTGCTGTGATGAGGTTTTGAAGTGAAAAAATTTTCAAAATATGTTTAAGTGAAAAGCTTAATCGATTACATTGTTTATATAATCCATTATGTTTGTTCATCTTTGAAAACTGTTTTCAAGCTTAGTCATAACAGTTATAACGGTCATATTTTTAAATATGTTTTACTAGCATTTAATGCAAATCTATTACATTAATAGTGCATTCAATTAGAACTGTGTTAGTTGTAATATTGTTACATCTGATTTTAATGTAACCGATTACATTACTAACATAATCAATTATTTTGCGTCTATCATGATGAAATCTATAAATTGACACATTACATGCAACTCTGTAATAGATTGATCATTTGTACACTTTCATATCTGATATCTTTCATTTGAGAAAAGTATTGCAGGTTGTTGAGACGCTCCAAGAATTAAGATTTGAATAATTGGAAGAAACTGGAAGGATTCTTGAGAGAAACATTGTGGACGTGATAGACTGATCATTATCTGCAATGCTTAGGTGTTTCTACATTGATCAGAAACGTATATTCTACAATCGTTGATTGTGTTGCTCTTTTCGTGTGTGACAGGAAGAAGAACAAGGAGTTCTTGGACTTTGAGAGGTGTTCTCAAAGTGTTATGCAGTGAAGACATGTACTTCTTTGTGCAGGTGGTTTCTTTCTATATTTGATTGTTGAGTGGGAAAGGTGTTTGCCTGCATTTGAGAGAGCATTGTAAAACCTTTGGTGTAAAACTCAAATCATTATAGTGAAAGATCCTTCAATCTAAGGTTGATTGGAAGGGAAACTGGATGTAGAAATTGAGGTCAAACCAATATAAATCCTCTGTTTGTATCTATTTCGTTATCTCTTTTACTTTCATTGCATACACGTTTTACTTACATTGTAAGAAAGTTTAAAGATCATTCTAAATTTGCAAAAAGATTTGAAAAGCATTTGTTTTTATAAATCATCAATTCATCCTCCCTCTTGGGGTTGAGAAGCAAGACACTTTATTTCTAACATGCTTTATTTGGGTCGTGGAAAAGCCTTGAATTTGGAAGGGAGAAGCCTTGGCTAATCAACTTAAGGGAAAGGCTCCCATGCCTTGAACTTGGATGTTAGTTGAAGGGAGAGGCTCTCATTCATCTCTCCTTGGACAAGGAAGCTTCTAGGTTCTTTTCAAGTGCGTGTACTTTTTTCTTTCTAGAGGGTTCTCCTTCTCCTATAAAAGGAGAGCTATTCCCTTTATAATATCTTAGAACTTGAATGATATTAGTGAAACTTTGCCAAAATTGCAAGACTCTCTTTTCTAGACTTCTTCTACCTTTTTTCTTTAAGGTTGGCCCAACCTCCTTTCAAAATGCATCACTTAAAGTACCTCAAAAACACTAGAAGGAGGGGGTGGTTGAATAATGTTTATGGAAAACTTTTTCGCAACCCTTCTGATAAAGCACGTAGTCAAACACATGAAGTATTCTTTTAAAGGCTTAGACGCTTGACTTAAAATATAAGCTTTGTAAGGATCAATGTGCTAATCAAAAGAATTTCTACTACAGTGTTTGTAAGAACATCCCTTAAAAATAATGAACCGTTTAACTTGGAAGTTCTTGTATTTTCAAATGTAAAGCTCAACTACAGGTTTTCTATGAGGATCGTTTAGCAAAGAGAAGAAAGAATAACACAATAGATTTTGTACTGGTTCGCTCCAACTGAGTTGCGTCTAGTCTCCTCCCCAGAGGGTTCCACTATAATCTTCACACGATTACAAATGAGTATTAGCACCACTCCTGGTACTCAGTTACCTCGCCGATATTTCCTTTAAGTATTCGCTCCACTCCCGGTACTAAGCAACACGTCAAGATTTCTTTGAGTATTCGCACCACTCTTGGTACTTAGCACCCCGTCGAGATTTCCTTGAGTATTCGAACCACTCTTGGTACTATACTACCGCGCCTAGATTTCTCAACTCAAAAGGAGTTCAGTTGTAAGTATTTTGATTCTCTTCAGAATTGCAATCAAGGATTTCTTACGAGAAGTTTAGACTAAATCTCTCCACGAGAGGGTATGAATATTACAACACAATCTAAAGACTCACAGGTGTTTCTCTCTAAGATCTTACTAAAGTAAGAGATTTGAAGCTTAAGCTCAAGAGTATCTCTTTCTCTTTTCTCTTCTCTTTTCTTTTCTTCAGCTCAAATATAATATTTTCTTTGAGCTCTTTTTCTCACTTCTTCTCTGTAGGATGGATATGGCATTGTAAGCTTTGCACACTTGATATCCTCTATTCTATCCTCTTGATTTTCTTCGTGAAAGATCTTCTATTTATAGGCTCGATGAACTTTTGTCCGTTAGACATCGTTTGTAGTTTGTAACCTTGATGCTTGTATTCTCTCTTTCTTCTTTTCAAAGCAGCCATTGTGTAGGTCAACTTTGTCAGAGTAGGCATGCTTTTTTAGTCCTTTGCTTGAAGTGGGTTATACGATCTTTTTAGACTTTGCTTCAAAAGAGGAATATTCCATGATTATCTTTTTTGTCTCTAATGTCCACATTTGATTTTTGATCCGTAGCACTGTGAATGCGTGTAAAATACCTTATTTGTAAAATTAGATTAAATTCAAGAATATTAACATTTACAATTTCAGGCAGTGTGATTACTAATACAAAAATTTTAAGAAACAACCAGAACAGGAAAGAGAGAAATAATTAACTTCACAAAACATTGGGTGTTGATTGTTCAAATTCTGTCAAAAGATGAAAGAATAATTTTCACTATTTTTAGTTATGCTAGACCAAAAAGGGAGAATGTAAGAGAAAAGTGTCGAACGAAGTGACAGAAACACAAAAGAGGAGACAGAGAAGCAAGCAAGAGTCGTGTGAAGGGATCAAATAGCAACAGTAGACAAAGCTTGTGCGATTTGACACTTTGGTCAAAACTTTTGATAAAGACTTCTTTAATTATGCAACATGTTACCTTGCCACACTTAGATTTTGTCAAATGTTATTCCACATTAAAAGGATTAAAAGACGAGAGGAGAGTGTACTATTTTCAACGAAAGTGCAAAGTGAATTTGGAGGAGAAAAATCCCAAATGTAAATCTAAATCAATCGACCAAGTTGCTAAAGAATTTATTTGCAAATAAATTATGTCATCAATACATTACTAACAGATGTATCTGTCGATAAATGAAACAAACACATCCCTTAGTAAATTCGTCGATAAATATCGACAAAAATATTTGTCGATAAATAAAATATAAGTATCTGTCGGTAATTTCGTGAGTAATTTTATCAATAATTAATATTTATTGTAAGATCATGTGTTATCGGTAATAATTCGTTGATAATTTGTGTTTTTTTTATAGTGACATCTTATTGTGGTTGCTTGGTTATGTTATGAGACCTTTTAGAAATCGATGTTACCATGAAAAGAGCTAATATGTGATTTACATTGATTAATGAGTTTACATGTGTCTCAATGTTGGTTGTCTAAACAATCTAAGTGTGACACTTTTGCTAATCTTGGATTGTTACAACCGTTATCTACTTGACCAGATTTGACAACTTTGTAATGGCAACATATTAGAATGGATTTCGTAGAAGGGTTACCTAATTCGTTTGAGAAACATGTCATTTTTGTTGAGGTTTATAGATTTGGTAAGTTGCTCATTTCACAACTATTATATCCCTACACTTTAAGGGAAGTAGCTCAGTCATTTATGGGTACATGAGTGTCCATAGAGATCATGTATTCTTAAGTCAATTTAAACGTTATTATTTTATGACTTTTCAAAGAGTTAAAATTGAACTTTCAACTAGCTATCACGTCTAAAAACCTATCTCAGATGCATGAGTGCAGATTCCCCGCATAACTGGTCTAGATGGTAGCCTATGGCCGAACGGTGGTATAACACCACTTACCACACCACGACTAAAGCTACTTCCTATGAAATCATGTATGATCATCCACCTTTATCCATCCTCACATTCTAGATCCATGGTGCAAATAACTGATAGCAGCTTAAGAAAAAGGGAAAAATGCTGAAGCTAACCAAATTTCATTGTTGAAGAGTTTAGGAGAGAATGAAGCAATTAGCTAATAAGTTCATAACAGATAATAATTATCAGATAGGTGATTTAGTATTATTTGAAATTGATCGTTATATGCATATTTCAGTAGCTTACAGAAGCAATGCTAAGCTTAGTTCAAAGTATTTTGGGTCTTACATGATCATTGATTGTATTGGGATAGTAGCTTATAAGTTGGACCTTTCTATGCAGTTAAAGATTCAAAATGTCTTCCTCACTTCACAGCTCAAGAAACATGTTGGAGATGTAGTAACTTTTACCCATCTACCATATCAAGTTCAAGATGCTTTTACAGAAAAGAAACAGGAAGAAAATCTGGATAGGATAATTGTCAAAAGGAAAAGAGCTACAGTAACTAAAGTTGTTAAATTGAAGCCCCAACTTCCGGAGATGCATCAATTGGAAGTTCTATTATGACTTAAAGTAGAAATTTCCTATGTTCAATCCTTAAAAAGAAGGATATATATTTAGACTTTGATATGATATAGTGTAATTCAGCCGTTGTTATTAACTGTTGAACTGAGTTAATTAAATATATTCGTTAATATATATAGCAAAGAAACTCTTGATCATAACATAGCGTTCATTCATTCAAGCAAGATTAATGCAATCCTCTCTCTTAATAAAGTATCCAAGATCTTTTCTCTTGTAGGGGTTACCCTTCATATATGTTCTTAGAGTACCTTCTATCTCTAAACTAAGAAATATTCACATCACACTATACAATGAATTTGGAGTTATTCGGTGGTAGTTGGAAGCGGTGCTGTGTGGTGTGGTGGTGAAGCAGCTGAGTCATAATACATTTAACTGATTTACTGAATGCAGCAGAAGCAACAGGAATTGTCACCTCCATTTCATAATTTGTCTTACGGTCGAACAAGAATTAGGTTCTGCATTTTCTTTGAAGCAGCTACATGACCAAAACTGAAAGCAACTTTAAATCAAGTGGTGCCTGAATTTACATGAAGCACCAATTGTTATACGCATGGAAACGACGCCTTGTCAGTCATCTTATTTGGCGAAGGTGCACCCCCTTCTGATTCAAACTTGAGCAATTCTTCAAGTAGTTGGTGGGCATTAATCTCTTCGGTGCACAAACCAATAATTCTTGTGGTAATTAATGGAGCGCATGAGAAGTGCAGATCCAAGCGTGGCACATGTTGAATTATCAGAGACTTTGAGTGGTGGTTGGATTATTTTAATTCAAATTAAGCAGAATTGGAACTGAATTGAAGCTTCAGAACAATTGCTGACCCATTCGGTGAATTTAACCAAAATCTTGAAATAAAGTTCCTGCCTTAAAATTTGGGAGTCACCTATCCTTTTGTTGTTGTTTTCTTTTCTTTTATATCTTAGTATTGATTTATTAGTCTCCTTTCCATTTCATAATCATAGATTTAAAATTCTTTTTATACGACAATACTTTTGAGTTAATCTTTTAAAGAATTTCGACAGTTTGAAATTAACAAATGGATTGTTGTAACATTCTATTTTAATAGTATAAATTTATCAAAATGAAACGTTACATATATACTAAAAGAACAATTAGGTAAAACAAATCTCTTTCAAGAAGAGATCTACTTCTATAGATCTATCTAACAACTCATCTGTTTCTTCCTCACCTTTAGTGGGAACAACTAAAAAGGTGAATTCCTAAGCTCACACCATAAGGTGATCATCGCAAAAGAGAAACAACATACAAAGACAAACAACAAAAAAGCAAGGATAAGCTAGTATGCAAATAAAGTCTCAGATAATAATTTAGTTTAACAATTAACAACATTCAAGAACAAACAATTCATACAACCACAAGATCACTGTACTCACTTATCCGGATATAATGCTGATATAGGCTATTGCAGGCATACACTCATTGTAGTATTTATACTATGCAGAGTTATAAACAACAGTAACTCGACTTACTCACCATGAGGTAAATCTTCCACTCCTAAAACCCAGAGGGCTTGGGTGAAGACCTCTTGTCACACTCTTTGCCACCCCATCCAACTCTACATGAGTTAAATGGTTGGTATAGAATATCAGGATACCTGGGTACCGCAATCTCTCTATCAAGCATTCTCTTACAACTTGCTAGAAATATAGAATCTCTCCTTCAGATTCTTCTCATAACACACTTTTCTCATTCTCATTACACACCACTTTCATTCTCATATAAACCCTATATTTATATATACATTACATATAGCACAAGAATCTATTTGAAACCATATACATATAACCTTTCACTTTTACAATAGTTCACACAACACTTTGATATCTTCATCATACATTTCATCCAAGCATAAGGAACCATGCAACATTTATGAAAGAAAGAAAAATAACCCATACCAGTAACCCCAGAATACCCAAAACATAAAAAAAAGTAACCCTGCTGACTACTACTCAATGCCAACGAGACAGAGAGCTGGCGCCCAGGTTGACGCTCAATGTCTTGTTACCCGAGAGCTGGCGCTCAACGCGATAACAAATCCACTCCCTCTTTTTCTTTGACCTTGGATACTTTTCCCCCAACTTCTACTACTCCCTAGGACCCTATAAATACTAAGAAACCTAAAAAAAAATCACCTCTAGCTCAAATTGACCATTCCAAACCAAAACAACCTCTCTAAGCTACCCAAACTCATTTCCAATTCTTCTAACAACCATTTCACTGCAAAATCTGCATAAACCAGTTTTGATTGACTTAATAATGGACTCTAGATTCACCAATTCCACCCAAAATCACTCCCTTAGAAATTCACTACCTAAAACCCCCTTATTTAGACCAAAACCAAGCAAAAAACCCTTACAACCCTTTACTGCATAATAAACCAAATTTTTATGGTTTGACAACTCTCACAAGTCCTAATATACCTGTTAGCACCCTCCAACACCTTAGAATGCTCACCTCTCTGCTGTTACAAAATCTCACCATGCAAAACCTCAATTTTAACCAAAAACACTTAAGAACTCATCCTAAAGGCACTACTAATCATTATACACTATTCTTTTATCATTTGATAGATTAAGCAAGTCCTAAATAATCTCTTGATACAATCTCAACTGTCAAACACAGTCCCTACTGCTTACCTCAAATTTTCACTAGTTAAAACCTTCTTTTTACACTAGATATACCTCCAACTTCAACAATGATCCCCTTACTTGTTTCATACCAGATTTTCTTCAATCTAACACTTCTAATAAGTCCAAAATGATCTCATAACAACACTCAACCAGTTACTTCATCACTCTAACCTCTACCTTTAAAATTCACCTATCTAAACCCCTATTTTTTACCTTAAAACCCAAGCGGTAGACACTTCTTTAATTCAACCACTTTGCATTCAATTTCCAAACATTAGGACAACTTCATTACATATAATCAATATAGTTTCACACATCACAAACATACAATTCTAGCATGTCAACAAAACATGACCAAAATCCTCAATTTCATAAAATCCTCATATAACCAAACTAGGCATTTCTAAAAGTTTAACTACAGTACCTAGAGATATAAATTCTAACAAATCACAAAGTAAAACAAATGTTATAGCTTCCATTACCTTACAAGAAACAGTCTCAACCCACGGAAACGTCCCGCCGGTCGCTTGAAATGCAAGAAATTTCGAAACGGACCTATGAGGCACCAAAATTGAAACGGGTAGAGTTCTTAGAACTCTAAATTCACCAAGAGCAAGAAAAAAGAACTAAATGATACATGCATAATAGTTCTGCACATGATCATTGACCGAAGCAAAGAGGACAGAAAAACTAGAAACTTACTTTAAAATAAAAATTGATCGGTTGGATTTGTAGACCTTGACACCGTGGTGGATTAGGCACTTCCTGATCGTCAAAGAGATGACTCGGGAGTTAGAACTCTTAGAGAGAAGGTAGAGAACTCTAAAAAAGTGGTTTCTAGAAAGATGGTACGTTTTAAAATAATGAAACTCGTTTATAACAAAACTATTTATAATAAAACTCTTTAATATTAAATTAACTGAATCTTACTATTTTAAGACTACCACCAATTTTAGAATATTATTTTTCTGGGGTTTTCCAATCGCTAAGTGTTAGTATACACCGTTTTGAGAATTTCTTTAAATTTTGAGAAATTAAAAGTACAAAATTAAAAAATTAAAACAATATTATGTTTGTCCTATATTTTTTTAGATTTAGATTTATTTTAATTATTTTTCATCCGATAGTTTCGTTTCTTTGAATAGTCTTGATTCATATCTTACAATCTAATAATTTTAATTATTTAGCTTAATTGCTTTGATTTACATTTTTTAGTAGTAATTACAAATATGTTGTTTAAATTATTTTTGTGTTTTAAAGCATTTTTTTATTTGTTAAACTTTTAATTTTGTCATTTTTTTACTAATTTTTGTTTAATCTATTAATTGATTTTGCGCTTTCTAGTTTGTATTTAAAATTCTTTAGTTTTATTATAGAAATATTCATTTTTTTACCTCTTTCAATTTGAATTGGACTTGAATTTCTTGCATATTTCCTTTATTGAATATTAAATTCTTGATAAGTTAATTGATTTTTTTAAAAATAAATAAAGAGGAATTCGAATGAAACTTGATAGTCTTTCAAGAGTAATAGAGAAGTTAATTGAATATAAACAATTTAAATAGTCTATATTTTTTTTTAATTGTGCAGACTATATGATTTTTATAAACATTTTTTAAAAAAAATTTTGTTACATGATTAACTATATCTCCGTAGTACCAAATTAAATAATCAAATTGGAGAAATAATTCACCCTACCTTATATTTTCAGATAGAAGGGAAAATTAAAGAACTTTATCCATGAATTATTAATTATGATAGAATATGTTACCGATGTTCAAATTAGTAGAAAAGTAATGATGTTGAAATAGCATGACTTGAAAAGGTATGACTTAAAATTGGTACAAAACCAAGATTTAAGAAAGATAATTTTATTTGTCTCCAAAGAGTTTAATAAAAGAAATTACATTATCTATCTAATTATTGGCAGCAGCTGGCTCCTCTTGTGGTGCAGTTTCCTTCGTACGAGGTTGTGTGGGGCAAGATTTGGGACCGTGGTGAGCCGTTTTGTGGCACTGGAAAGGTTTCGCATTTCGACTGACTACGACCCCAAACATGGCTCCTAAGCCGAATACAATGCCTATCTTAACTGGACTCATTTGCTTTGATGCTCACCAAGAAATACAGAGTGCTATGTGTGAAGAAGAAGAAGAGATATCCGCAAAATATATACACACTCGAATGCTGCGAAAGAGGAATATTCTAATCGCTTGACGCCCACGTCTTTCATTTACTTGACCAAGTTCTATATATCCCCTCCTCCAAGACTCTTATTCTAATTATTTTTTAGTATACGTGGTTTGCGTGTAAAATTTGTAGTATGAATATTTCAAAGGGGTGACTACAAAAGCCCAAATAAGATGACACACCTACACTTATTTGACTCGTGACATGATTTTTATAATAAAGGTGTGAGATTTACATCGTTTCTTTTGTTTTATGAGGTTTGCACATATTTCAGATTATGTTATACAAAATAACATGTCTCTAAAACTATTTTTTTTTTCTTTGACTTCTTTATAAGATTATAATGATGAATCTATTAGATTATTTGACAATTAGAGGATACAATAGGATTGTGAATGTAGAAGGGTACAATTCTATTTGATCAATTTCTTAAATAAAGTTTGTATACATTTTCATAGATAATTTAAATCCTGGTCCTCTAAATTCGATATGTATACATTTTCATTAAGATATAACAATATGGGATATGTATTCATCATTCTGGTTTTTTTGTCTCCACTGAGGATTGGATAGCAAGGACTTTCTTGTTAGCATCATTAGAGGAAAGCCCTCCACACTGTAAACAATTTTGTGTCCTCCGACAGAGAAAGACCCCGAACACTGTCCCCAAGAAAATGTAAAAAGTGCCTTCAGCATACTTTCGTTGGATCTTGTTAACTAATTCAATCTTTAGCACAAAGCATACACAGGTGGTGGAAAATGTGATACCAGAGAAGCTCTTGTCGATGGCCATAGCTTATATAGTGAAAGAACTTCAAAATTATGATGCTAGATCCTTTCTTCAAGCCCATCCACATACAAACTTCTGGTTCTCAATTTGTCAAAATAGTTATTTTAGGAAGATATATAAAGATAGAGTACTATAAATTATAAGGTAAATTGTATAATCTGAATAAAATAATTGACCATTAATGGACATGTAGCCGCTATTGTATATTTTAACCCTAATCTTAAGTATTGCCAATGCATTTTCTATATAGAATGACAACGCGAAGTGGGTCAAACCACTAACTTGATCAAAATAAAAAGTGCAAATTTGTGTTTAATATTAGCTTGTTGAAATGTTTAGGTTTGTCTTGTACAACTTATTGCTCTAAAGTGAAGGAGTGGGATGGACTAATTTCGCATAACCTATAAAAATAATTATAACATTTTAATTTCTAAATTAGACAAAAAAATTATTTTATTTTATTATGTTATTTATTTACTCCTTTCTTGAATTTTGAAGTCACTTTTCATTTTTTTTTTTTTTGCATTTAGTACTGTTATAGGTTTTTGGTAGCTTAAAAAATAAATTATTTATGCTTTCTTATTCATTAAAGATTTAACTTTGACGTATTTATTTAATGTGGATCTAAAATTTTATGTTTATTTAATTTATTTTAATTTTATTATTAACGTTGTAGGTTATTCAGATGCAAAAAATACACGAAACATTAATAAAGTTATTATTACAACCTTTGTATAAGTATTTTTAAAGATATTTTTATGTGGGTTGGTTCAGAGATCCAGACAACCAATAAAGATAGCTTGCAATTCTTATGTAGGGCGTAGAGCAGGTTAATGCAACTCTCTTTTTGCAGGCTAATTGAGGGATGGGTGATGTATGTCATTATACTCTTTTTTTTTTCTTTATCTAAGCATTTTCTAAGCTAATTATTATCTTTATAAATAATGCATTAGAAATGTTTTAATAAAAAACATAGCATAATTCCATTATACTAAATTGGTTACATTTTGCATAGTGGGAATGAGCAGAAACCCTTGTGAGTTATTACATTCAAATACGTTTCTTGGCAAAAGCGAAAAGATGATTCTTCTTGTGTCGGGCAAGGCCTGGCAGCCCCTCAGTGTCTATGTGTTGAGGTTTCATCCCTTGGGGCAACTCCCAGTGGAATGAATTAAGAAGATTTGCAGTTATGAGCTCCACTGATGCAATTCCCAGCGACATGCCAGGGCAAATTCTACGCCCTGCACCGAACGGAATAAACTCAAAATCACGTCCCTTAAAGTCTATCTCACTATTCAAAAACCTCTCTGGCCAATATTCTTCTGGGTCTTTCCAAGCTTCAGGGTCCCTCTGAATGGCCCATCCGTTCACATACACTATTGTCTTTGCTTCTATTTCATACCCATCTATGCTGAAACTTCCAATGGCTTCTCTTGGTACCAGTGGTGTTGGTGCATAAAACCTTAGTGTCTCTTTTATTACTGCCTTCAGATATTCAAGCTTTTCAACATCCTCTTCCTCTATGAACTCCTTCTTGCCACACGCATTTCGAATTTCTTCTTGGGCTTTCGCCATTGCTCTTGGGTTCTTCATCAATCCGGTCATCACCCATACGGATGTGGCTGCAGTTGTGTCAGTCCCCGCCACCAGTATGTCCTGTCACAGTCAAGTATCATTTCTAAGGTTATGTTGTGATTTATAATCCACTTAGAGCATGGATTTGGGTCTCATTGAGCATAGTTAAAGACCATGTACTTCATATTTAGCAGTAACAAAATACAAAAGCTTCAACACATACCAAAATGATAGCTTTGATTTGATCTTGGGTGAGGTCTATTGACAAGCGACCCTGCTTCTTCAGCTCAAGCAACACATCGACAATATCTTCGTCTTCATTTTGTTTTATCCTATTCGGATCTAGGTTATTCGGATCTAGGTGTTCGTCAATGACTTCTTGGAATAACACATCCAAGGCCTTGAAAGTGTTTTCAAGACGGCCAAACAAGCCGGTGAGTTTATCGATCCACCCCAAAAACGGAATGTAATCCGAGACAAAGAAAGAAAGAAGCATAGCCTGTGAGTCGTTTAGAAGCCCATGGAACTTGCTTCTCTCAGCTCCTTCTTCATCGTACTTTCTCCCAAATGCAACCCTACAAATGATGGCGCTTGAGACCGACATCATGAGCTCACTCAAGTTGGTTACTTTGGAAGAACGAACATGCCCAGATAAAATATCAATCATCCGTTTGACTTCAGATTTTCTCACACTAGAAAAGCTGGAAATCCGTTTGGAGCTGAAGAAATGAACCACACAGATTTTTCTAATTTTTCTCCAGTAGTCGTTGAAGGGAGAGAAAAGCATCCCTTGGCCGTTGTATGTGAGTTTTAGAGGGCCAAGAGAGGGAGGCCTGGTGCAGACATCAATGTCATGGTCTTTGAGGATCTCCTTGGCTAGTTTTGGAGAGGAAACAACAATGGCTTGCTTGAAGCCTAATTGGAGGGAGAAAAGGGGACCATAGATCTTTGAGAGCTGCTCTAGTTGGATATTAAATTTTGAACTATCAATTTGGTGAAGATTTCCAATGAGAGGAAGACCTCTTGGACCCGGTGGACGAGACCTTGATGGCTTCCTCTTGCCTCTCTGCTTCTTCAAGATGATCACTGCCATAACCGAAAGAGAAAGGATAATCAACAAAAGTCCCTCCATTTTCAATGAGGCAGAGTTGCTTCAAAATGTCCAGATTTATAGGTGGCTACGGATAGAAATTTTTCCAAAATAATAATGGATTTTAATGATACTATTTGAAGGAAAATGTTTTTTTTGAAAGAGGTGTGAGAAATGAATTATGGGTACCAATCAAGTGGAAAATTTTGTTTGACAAAAATAAAACAAAGAAAAAAAGAAGATTTATCGGAAGTGAAATATGGAGGCAACGATGCTGATGCGATGAAATTCGGCGAGCTTACGTAATAATTTTTAATTAATCATTTCAAAATCAATAAAATAATAACTCATAATTTATTATTAAAAAAAATTATTAACGTATCATAATTCTTATTTTAATTCATTTAAACTTCAACCAATTCTTATTTCACAGCTCAAGTTATCAATATTGAATTTTATTTTTTTTACTTAAATATATTATTATATTAGTAAAATTAGTTTTAAAATTGATGCTGTTATTATCAGAATTGTCGTAGGAGACCAGAAGTTCTAGTGCACTGAATGTTTCTGGGATAGATATTTCAGGGTGGCACGGATGTCATATTCAAAGACAAATTTCCTTTGTAAACAAATAAATAACATTATTTTCTTTGGAATCAATCTTTTATTAACAACAGCATTTAGCACTACAAATAATTCCGAAATTATATTATTTAAAGGCCATAAATAATTAATTTTTTTATTATAACATCAAAACATGTTTTATAATTATATTATTTAGAATACATGAAATAACGTACAAATAGTTATAACTTAGTAATAAATTGACTATAACTTTTTAATATTTATTAAATTTAAGATTTTCTTTATTAATACCTTATTTAGAACTAAATACTACGTATTTTTCTTTTTATAAAAATATAGCAATATATTTTTCAACATTATTATTCATAATTTATTTTATTTTTGTAAATTGTAGTAGGATGAAACAAAATGACGAACACGTGCATAATAAAAAGTGTGCAAAAACAAGACCTCTATTACGTAAGTTGTTTCGTTTAACTAATATAATTTCTATTTATTACACTTGCTTTTACATAACTCAATAATTCAATAGTATCATTGAAATTCCAAACACTTCAAATATTTAATCTTTAAAATATTTATCTTTTTGCTTTTAGTATTTGTTTTTATTGATCTTTAAAATATTTATCTTTTTGCTTTTAGTATTTGTTTTTATTGAGTTGGATAGTGTTTGCAAAAAATATTATAACTTTTAAGTTAGATCAGTGTATTAGCAAATAATAAATTTGATAATTAATGAAATTTTTTCACATACATTATAAAATGTGTTATTTATATTATTATTTATGGGACACTTATTTAGATGGACCTGGACTTATTATCCTAAATATTTTTTAGTTTTTAAATTATCACAGTTAATCATAAATTGTTATAAGTAGGTGATTTATGTGATGTCATGTTGATCAAGTAAAAATGGACCACGTACATGTTAACGTAGTAGTTTGACATGTGTTCGGTCAAAGACGAATCCTATATTGACATGACTGAAGAATACTTAGTCATATATAATACAACATTTTGATTCTGAACTTAACATTCGTAATAGGTATTTCATTAACTACAATTTTTTCATTGATTACAATTTTCTCACCGCTTCCAATTGGCAAAAGTTATTTTGCATTGGTGGTTAAGGTCAATTAGTGTTATATGTACTACAACATAATTGTTTAAAATGTTATGATTTTACACTTTTTAAATTGAAATAGAAGTAATGTCTATTCTAATATTTACAAAATTTTCACTACGTTCATCTTTACATTGGATTTCATTAGGGATGACAAATATATCTATGTCCATAGGTATCTGCTGATAAAAACTGCAGCAGATAATTGATATATGTGGGAATTTATTACCTACGGATAGTAGGTAACATGTATTCTAATACTCGTTTATAAACGGGTTGGGTGTAAATATCATATTACCCAAACCCACAGGTATCCATTACGTGCAAAAAATTAAAATTAAAATTTAATTTAGATTTTATTAATTTAAATTTAATTAAAAATAAAATTAATTTTTATTTTTATTAGGTTACATTTAATTAAATAAATTTTTATTTTATTTTATTTTATTTTATTTAAATTTTTTAGTAATTTTATTTTAAAAATTTCTAAAATATCTTTTTTTAGATATCTATAGGTACCTATAAGTTTTAAAATACTCAGTGATTTTTTTTTGAACAGGTATCCGACGAATAACGGGTGAATATTTTTTTTCCATAGCAAATAGACATTAACTGTGTTTGACCTGACTGATTTTCATTCCTAATTTTCATTTAATTGACTTAATATATCATTATGAAATCCCCATTATGCACTTGTGTTTCTCTTGCCTTTTCTAATAGCTACATTTTTTTCTTTGTTCATTTTCTTTCTTCTCTTTATCTTTACATTCTTTCTCCTCTTTTTCCGACATTTAACATTTTCTATTATTTTACTTTTTTATATCATTTATATCTTTCTTATTTATTGATATACAAAATCTATCAGTAAATACAAAAATATTTCGTAATTAAAAATTGCCTATGATTAAAAATCAATCATTACAATGTTCATCGAAAAATTTAATCGACACATATGTTGGTAATTAATAATGACAAAAATTCGTCGGTAAATATCGTGATTAATTATTAATGAATTGTTTTTTGTTAGTAAAATTCGTCATTAAATATCGTGATTTGTTCTTTCTTCTACTCTTCTTGTTTTCCTTTTTTTTGTCTTCTTCCTACTCCTCTTTTGTTGTCGTCATCCATCATCGCCACTGTCAACATCTGTCATGGTAGTGTTGTAATAATGTTAGATTATTGCAAAAGAAACGTTGTTCAACGGTAATATGCCAATAATCAAATTTTCAATGACAATTAATTTTGCAACGTTAAAATCATTGATTGGTTTTAATTTCTTTTATTTATTTTTATTCTTTCCTAGCTCTATAATTAGAGAGCTCTTCCCCATTCCAAAACACACCAAAGTTTCATTCTCCTCTTCTCAGAGTTTCATTCTTTCTTCCTCTCTTCTAAATTCATGTTGTATCCTGGGGGACTTGCGCAACACACCGCGGATAAGTCTTTAAGGACAGTGAATTTACACGCCTCAGGAAATTGTAGTTCAAGATTTTGTAAATATTTTTCCAATAATCTTAAGGACTTATCCTTCAATCTCTTACTGTCAAAAGTAAAAAAGATATGAGAAATTTACCTTTATTTTATTATTTTATTGTACGATGTATTTGGAGATATGTTTGATTTTCTTTCAAAACATGGAAAAATTTATCTTTAATGTTTTATTTGATGATGTGATGAATGTTGATATATTCTTAGAGTGTTATTGTTCAATTAATTACTCGTGTGACTATTAATTAAAAGTTTGAATGCTTAAAATCTATGATTGGATATTTGTGACCTGATAAGTGGTTCATGAATTTTGGTACTTTTGGAAGCCATAAATATCAGTTACAATTTTTGGGTATATAATTCTGCCATACATCGCATTGATTTCCTTTTAATACATGTATAATTTTTTTTAATATTAAAAAGGGAAACTCTTGTTTAATGGCGGCTGCAGGCAATGAGGTGGAACGTTAAATTATTTTGGAGAGAGAAACCCTAGGTTTCTTTCCTTTTATTTACTTTTCCATTAAAAAGGAGAAGGATTTTACGTTAAGTTTTTTTTTTATTCCTGTTGCTTACCTTTTGGCTAAAAGTTAAAAAATAAAATAAGAATAGTTTTAACTAATAGCCATAGGTAAAGTAATGATGTTTTTTTTCTTTAGTAAATAATATTCTTTTTATTCAAAATCCTAATTGTATGCATTAGGATGAGACCCTTGATCAAGCTCTGCATTTTAAATTTTCTAAGTAGAATCTTCTCCCAGTCTTGGGTTTCCTTTCTTGCGAGCATTAGGTATTCTCAATTTGTTTTCTCTTTTTCCTTGTCTTGGCTTAAAGTCACGCATCCAACCTAGCTTACGATTCTTCGTCCCGCGCGAGAGATTAGGAGAGCTACCTTCTTCTTCTTCTATTTTTCATTTATCGCAAGCAACCCAGAAGCTTCAAGCTTCTTCTATGTTTCGTTTGGGGATTTTTCGGATTTTTGTTCTCGCGTGAGACTAGCGATTTGGGTGGATGATTTTGATTCCTCTTTTGATTTACTATTTAGGGTTTCTATGATTACAAATTGATCTTGCAATTTGAGATTTAAATTTGGGTTCCTGAACTTGTTTCTTAAATTGGGAAATTTGCAATCTGTTCCTGCGCAAATTAGGAATTGGGTTTTCGATTAAAAATTGGGTTTTTTGTTCTTGATTATGCAATTTAGGGTTTTATTGTCCTCTGATTTTGGGGTTTAAATTGGAATATGGAAATAAGTTCTGTTTATGGGAATCTCTTGTGTTGTTGATCGTTTTGAGTTTTTCTTTATGCATTTTGATTCGCGATTGGGGTAAATTTTTTTTCCTGTTAATTCCTGGTGTGATTTTGGGGTTTGCGTTGATAAGCAGAGGGTCATTCCTTTCCCTTACGGCGGTGAGAGTTCACGATGGCCACGACCACGTGTTCTGAGGACTTTAGATTGCTACATGTTAAACCTATTGGGCCTAGAGGTCCAACTCCATTGGAACTGAAAAATTACTTTGGTTTAAAAGGGAAGGAATGTGACTTTAAAGGTTTAAAAGGGAAGGAATGTGACTTTAAAGGGAAATAATGAGATGATTAATTAAAATAATAAATGATTTATTATTTTGAATTAATATTAAATTATATTTATTTATAATTTGTTATTATTGTTTGACTGAAATTTTTTGAGCACATTGTATTTTGAATGAGACTTTAGATAACGATGAATGATAATGAGAATGAAATTGTTGCTAGAAATAAACTATTTCTAGGATCGAACTTTGAAATGAAAGACATGGGTGGAATCAATGTAATTTTAGGTGTTAAAATCATAAATATTGAGAAACTTCTTAAGAAGTTTGGGTTTTATGACTTAAAACTAGTGAGTACCCCATGTTAATTCTAAATTAATGAAAAATAGAGGAGAATCGTTATCTCAGCCTCAGTATGCCCAGATAATTGGGAGCTTACTACACCTGATGAGTTTTTCTAGACTTGATATTGCTTATGCAGTAGGTAGACTGAGTAGGTATACTCAATGTCCAGATCAAGAACACTGGGATTCACTTGTTAGGCTTATGAGATACTTAAGTGGTTCAATGGAATCTGAGTTTGTTACTCTTGAGATGACTGATAATGAGGCTGAGTGGTTGAAAAACTTCTAAGCGAACATTCCACTATGAATGAAACCAACCCCATCGGTATCAATACACTGTGATTGCCAATCGACAATAGCTATAGCTAAAAAAAAAACAATAATTTGGTGAAGCAGCTGCCAAAGAATGGAACTATTGATTATGTGAAGTCAGAACGGAATCTAGCGGATCCTCTAACAAAATCCTTGGGAAGAAATATGATCTTGGAAACATCGAGGGGAATGGGACTTAAGCCACTTGCAAACAAACAAGTGATGGTAACCCAACCTTTGTGATTGGAGATCCCATGAATAAGGTTCATATGGGTAAAAACAAGTCACTTGTTAGTTCTGATAATACTAAATTGATTTTAATCAATTATGTCCCTTTCTATGGTGTGTGCGAAAGTGCTAGAGACTGCATTATTGAGAGGTTAAACTTTGTCATTAAAATTCTATGTGGTGAAAGAATTTTAGTTTAAACAAAGTTTTTAATGATTTTCATATCCCTTATGGGTGGTGTATGATTTGCAGCATACACTTGATGAAATCACCTATATGAGTGTCAAGTGGGGCCGCTTGCATGAGATCTTGGCATGATCTCTAGAGTACTCATGAATACCGGGCACGCGCATGGCCTAGTAAGCGCAACACAACGATAACAACAAGGATTGTAGGGGTGTATTGTGATTGATAAACCTCTAACACACGTCAAGTGTCTTTGGTTCATATAGCTTGCTATACCAACTACACTGTGTGTTAAGTTTCTTGATCTAAGACTGGTTCATATAGCTTGCTATACCAGCTCTGATGCATTACATCGTATGAGACCCAGGATAAAAGTTTCTTTCCTTTTCTCTCAACTTTCTTTTGCAATAAGTGGGGGATTGTTGTAATAATGTTAGATTATTACAAAAGAAACGTTGCTCAACGGTAATATGCCAACAGTCAAATTTTCAATGACAATTAATTTTGCACCGTTAAAATCATTGGTTGGTTTTAATTTCTTTTATTTATTTTTATTCTTTCCTACCCTTATAAATAAAGAGCTCTTCCCCATTCCAAAACACACCAAAGTTCATTCTTTCTCATTCTCCTCTTCTCTGAGTTTCATTCTTTCTTCCTCTCTTCTAAAAATTATCCTGGGTATAAACTTTATAAGAGTTTCTTGCTAGTTCTGTGATCCTCGAATACTTTCGAGAAGTTCCTGTTGTATCCTGGGGGACTTGCGCAACCCACCGCGGATAAGTCCTTAAGGACAGTGAATTTACACGCCTCAGGAAATTGTAATTCGAGATTTTGTAAGTATTTTTCCAACACGTAGTTGTTGCTGTTATGCCCACCACCTTTGCTTCATCCTCCTCCTTTTCACTTTCATTCTCCTCCTCCTCCAACTCCTATTTTTTCTAGTGTCGGTGTTATTTGCTCAACTACCATCATCATCACCTTTACCTCGTATTTTTCCTCTTTCTCCTCCTCCTTCTTATCTCCTTCTCTTTTTCTTATAACTTATCTCTATTTAATTTATAACATATATTTGTTAGGGTTGGAAAGAAAATTCTACATTAGCAACAAATATTTTTGTTGGTAATTAAAATTCTAAAATTTGCCAATAAAATACATAAGCAAATTCTATTTTATCGATATATATTTTTTTCGTTAATAAAATCCATCTGTGAATGAAATTCCATAGATAATATGATACTTTATGGTAATGTTTTATTTTCTTTGTCTATTATGTATTTACAGTAATCTTTGAAGACTTGATCAATTATAGGAATTGAATTCTAATATGGTCAACAAAGAAATGGTTAACAAAATTAATATAGAAAATATGGTGAACATCACTAATTTGCTAATTGTTTCACTAGTGAAAAATATATTTTTTATAGCGATTTTTTTATACTTGTCAGTTTTGTAAATATGAGAAACTTTTTTACACTGGTTAAAATGAAAACAAGTATGGAAAAAGGTGTGGTGACAATATCGTAATAAAACGACTCTTTATCAATATCAAATAATAATATTATTTCCACATTTTGTGTATTTTTTTTGTCAAATTTTTTACCTATTTAATAAAATAAATTAATATTAAATGTAATCTTAAATATGGAGAGTTTCATACAAAGTCTATGTAGGATGCAGTAAACGAAAATGATTTCCAAGACTTCTAGTAAACATTTAGAAACGATTACTAAACATTTTTAGATAAGAGGATAATGAACGGTGTAATATATGGAACCTTCGATGAAACATGTTTGTTATCGGATACAAAATTGATTCGTGCAATATTTTTTAAGATATTAGGACGAGAATGGAGTAATATATCAAATCTTTGAAAAGAAAAAGTGTGTTATGCATTTGGTTTGTTATAAGACGATGTAGAATTTATTGATGTAGGCGATCAACTAGGCTAATTATGAGGCTTGAATTTGCGTTGAAAACTTTTCTAATAATAGTTGTCAAAATGTTCTTATTGTCTTTTAATTAACATAAATGGATATCAAAGACCTTTAATCTACAAATAGAAGAGAAAAAAAATTTATATATTATATTGCATTACCTTATTTATTTAATTATTTTTTATGGTATAATATCTAAGTGGTAAATGATGTAAGAGTTATCCTGTCTGTCTAGACATTCTAAGAGTAAAATAGCCCAATTTTATCAATGTTAATTGATGTCAAAACCAACTAAAAGTGACAAAAACAAGCTAGATCACTATCCATTCACGGATCACTCTTGGCCACAAATATAGCACAGCCTATCCTCTGCGAAATCCAACTATTTAGAAACAGCGATATTTCCACGATGGCAGTTTCGTTTGAAGAAAATGATTCCAAAGTACTCAAAGTTGGTTTGCACGTTTATACTGCTCAATTTGTTTTTCATCAGTTCTTTTGCATGGGATAATCTCCCTTGTCCTCCAAAATCCATTACCCAACCACCTTCCACTGCACCGCATAAATGCCCCATCAACACGCTCGAGTTTGGTGTTTGTGGAAGTTGGTTAGGGTTGGTAAGAGAAGCAATTGGAAGTAAACCAAGCGAGAAGTGTTGCACTGTGGTGAAAGGTGTCGCTGATCTTGAAGCGGCACTGTGCTTGTGCACTGCTATTAAAGCCAATGTGCTGGGACCTGTCAAGCTCAAAGTTCCTGTTGCTCTTACTTTGCTCATTAATGCTTGTGGGAAGAAGGTTCCATCTGGATTTGTCTGTGCTTAGAATAGTTTACAAATAATGTGTCTGTCTATTCTGTATCTGTTGCTTTCAGTTTAACTAAAATTGCTGCTATTAGGCTTTCATTTGATGATACTGAAGTCCATCACAATGTTGTATTTCATGTGTGTTATTATAATAGTCTTCTTATCATCAATTTGATTGAACAACCTACTTTGCTTTGTTGCTAAAAAAATGTGGGACCAAATTTAGAACATTTAAAATGTTAGAAAAGAAAGGATGGTTTTGTTACAGGTGAACTTGTTTCAAAGTTATTTTTGAAGAGAATTTATTTCCATAAAATAATTTCAATTTAAAAACTATAATGCAATTAACATGAATTAATTGATAAAAACACTAATGCATAAAATTTTTTTTATACTGGTTAAAAGGAGTTGTTTATACCAATTTTGGAATCAGCATAAAATTAACGGGTATAAAAAGTATTGAATTTTTTTATATTGACTTCAGAACCGATATGGAAAGTTTCATTTTTTATACCGGTTAAAAGTACAACTGGTATAGAAAGTGAAATGTTCAAACAGAGGCCAACTCCGTTTCTCCATTTCATTCATCTATACAATTTGCTTCCTAGTGATTGACTTGTTGTTGTTCTCCTTTGGTAAAACTTAATACGTCGAAATGGAATAATAGTAACTGTTAGATATATTATCTTTATCTTATTTTTATCTTTTATCTTTAATTAGTTTGTTACTATTAGAGCCAAGTTCTTTTGAGGAAACAATTTCTATTCATTACATCTGTTGCTATCGGTGGTGGCGCCATCTATCACTGTCAGTAGCACCGTTATTTCTATCAGGTGACCACTATGCTGTCAATGAAACCTTCATTAGAGCTCTTACGCACTCTTAGTGCCTTTTGAAGTATGGATATGCTCCATTTTTCGTCGTACATGGGGGCACGTCTCGTCTCCTCTTAGGCACAATCTACTCTATTCTTTGTACCTGAGCTATTCCACACGCATCCACAGAACCTCAAACCAAATATAAAAATGGACGTTAGAGACAAAAGAGATATTAACAGAATGTTCTTCACTTCAAGCCATATCTAAAAGAACGTACAACCTACTTCAAGCAAAGGACTGAAAAACAATGTCTGCTATGACAAGTTGACTTTATCCAACGACTACTGTACACGAAGAAAGAGAAAGCACAAGAATCAAGGCCAAAAGCTTAGTCTAACGAAAATTTATCCAAATGCCTATAAATACAAGAAAGAAAAGCCTTGTCATGGTACTTTGACAGTGGTTTCTTACGTCACATGAATAGAGAAAAATGTATGTTCCTAAACCTGAGGGACAAGAAAGGAGGATCAGTCACTTTTGGAGGAAACCAAAAAGGAAAAATCATAAGAATTGGAAAGATAGGTACAAACCTTTCCCCTGCCATTGATAATATTTTGAAAGTAGATGACCTTAAACATAATCTGCTTAGCATAAGTCAATTGTGTGACAACAGATATAATGTTGTTTTTGAACAAGGCCAAAGTATTAAATAATAATAACTCCTTAGTATTTACAACTATCAGACAAGGTAACTTGTACAAGATAAACCTAGATGAGTTGCAGTCACATGAGCTACTTCGTATAGATGGTAACATGGTTTCAACTAAACGACCTCTTGAGCTACTTCGTATAGATTAATTTGGGCTGGCAAGAACCGAGTCTATGAGTGGTAAACACTATGGGCTAGTAGTAGTATATGATTTCTCTAGGTGGACTTGGGTTCTATTTATAACACATAAGGATGAGGAATTTGATGCTTTTTGCAAACTTTGTAAAAGGATAGAGACTGAAAAGAATTTGAAAATTATGTTTATCCGAAGTGACCATGGAGGAGAATTTGAAAATGAGTTTTTCGAAAACTTTTGTGAAAACTCTGGCATTCAGCACAACTTTTCAACTCCAAGAACTCCACAACAAAATGGAGTTGTTGAGAGGAAAAATAGATCTCTACAAGAGATGACTAGAACTATGTTGAATTCTTTTAATTCTCCTAAATACTTTTGGGTAGAAGTAGTTAACATTGCCTGCTACATTCAAAATAGAGTTTACATTAGGCTAATCCTCAACAAAAATCCTTATGAATTATGGAGGGACGAAAGGCCAAAGATTTCATATTTTCATCCTTTTGGCTATCAATGCTTTATACTGAACTCTAAGGATAACTTAGGAAAGTTTGACTCTAGAAGTGATGAAGGAATCATGCTTGGCTACTCAAAAACATCAAGAGCGTTTAGAGTCTACAACTTTATAACCTTGAAAGTTGAGGAAGACATTCATGTGAAATTTAACCATCAGCCTGGCCAAAGTAAGTCAGAGCTAGATGACTCCTTCTCCAAAATGCAGGTAAACGACAATCTATCCAATGATGCAAATGCGTTAGAAGTTCCCAATGGTAAAATCAATAGTTAACATGAAGAGCCAATCAACGATACTAGTGAAGAATGAAGGGAACCAAACAACATACACTGCCTAATCATCAAGGACCATCCTCCATAGAAAATCATAGGAAATCTGAATGAGCATGTGAAAACAAGATCGTATCATAAACCCTTCACCAGTGCTCTTATCTCTTAGATTGAGCCGCTAAACGTCAATCACGCTTTGGAAAGCATGTAGTCGAAGCAAAATGGGTCTATCACAACAAGTTAGATGAAGAAGGAAATCGATTAAAAGCCATTCACATTTTTTTATCATTCACGACGTTCAAATGAATCAAGCTATATCAAATGGATGTCAAGAGTGCATTCTTAAATGACAACATCAAGGAAAAAGTGTACGTGGAACAACTTCCTAGCATTGATTGCCAGATGAATCCCACACACGTCTTCAAACTTAACAAAGCTTTATATGGTTTAAAACAAGCCCCCAAAGCTTGGTATGAACGATTAAGTCTTTTCTTTATAAAGAATGGTTTCACAAGAGGTCAAGTAGACACCAGGCTCTTCAGGAAAAATGTCAATCAAGACTTCATTATCATTTAGATATATGTTGATGACATTATTTTTGGTGCTACTGATGGAAAATTATACCGAGAGTTCTCAATCATGATGCAACAAGAGTTTGAAATGAGCGTGATGGGTGAGCTAAAGTTCTTTTTCGTACTAGAAATCAAGCAAGAAGAAGACGTGATCTATATCCACCAAGCAAAGTATATCAAGGAGCTACTAAAAAAAGTTTAACATGCATAATGCCAAGGAGATGAAAACTTTAATGCATCCAACAACTAGCTTAGGGCTAGACGAAAGCTTAGGAAAAGTGGACAACACTCTATATCATCAAATGATAGGTTCACTTTTGTATTTTACACGCATCCACAAAACCTCAAATCAAATATCAAAAGTGGACGTTAGAGACAAAAAAGATATTCATATAATGTTCTTCACTTGAAGCCATGTCTAAAAGAACGTACAACCTAATTTAAGCAAAGGACTGAAAAAGCATGCATGCTCTGACAAGTTGACTTTATCCAATGACTGTTGTACACGAGGAAGGAGAAAGCTCAAGAATCAAGGCCAAAAGCTTAGTCTAATGGACATTTATCAAAACGCCTATAAATACAAGAGCTTTCAAATGAAGAATCAAGAGGATAAATAGATAAAAGCTTACAGTGAAGTATCCATCCTAAGAAGCGTTCAAAAAGAAAATAAAGAGCTCAAGAAAAAGAATACATCTGAGCATAAAAATAGAAGAATAAAAAAGAGAAGAAAAGAAATACTCTCAAGCCTCATTGTCATCTTGCTTACTGCTTGTAGGAAAGAGAGATAGAGAAAAGAGAGAAACACCTGCGAGTGTTTAGACTGCATTGTATTACAATCACATCATCTCTGAGAGACTAAAAGTCTAAATGACTTGTAAGCAATCATTGATTACAATTCTAAAGAGAATTAAAACACTTGTGCAATTCGGTTGAGTTAAGGAAATCTAGGCAAGGTTCCTTAGTACTAGGAGTGGTGCGAATACCCATTCAGTCTAGGATAACAGGTGGTTATTTGCTGACTGAGAAGGCCAGGAGTAGTGCGAATACTCAATGCAATCTTGTAGAGATTATAATGGAACCCTCTACGAAGGAGACTGGACGTAGCTCAATTGGAGTGAACCAATATAAAATATATGTGTAATTACTTCCTCTTTTGCTGAAACGCTTTTCTTACAAAACATGCAATTGAGTTTTTATTTCTAAATGCATGAACTTTCCAAGCTAAACGATTACTATTAAACAAACACAAGTGCAAAAATCACTTTTTATGACGGGTAAAATTGACCTATTGTGATGAGTGGGCTGGCGTCATAGTTCTGGCAATAAAAATAGGTTTGCGCATTTTATGACATAGCGAAAAAGTACATCTTAATAGGTACATCATATTATGGCTTACTTTTTGTCACATGTCATAATATGTGCAATCTATTATGACAAAAGTTTATTTATCAGGCATAATATAACAAATTTATTATTACGTATCTTGATTTACCGATCATAATTATAGGATTTTATGACGTAGTTTCTTTTACCTGTCATAATATCTCCCATGTATTATGACAGTTAATTATTCACTTGTCATAATACATGTTTTTCATAATTAACCTATTACGACATACATTGTCATCAATGTCATAATATGTTGTTTTTTTCTAAATCATGCTTATATTTTGACATCCAATCAATTTACAATCAGTTTATTTGTATTATCATCTCATCCAATCAATTTATAATCAATATACCCTGTATTATAATCAATTTATAATCAATTTACAATCAATTTATAACCAATAAACAAAATGGAATTCATTTCATACATTAAAATGTCTAATAATATTTAATACATTATTTGTACGTAAAACTATATATTAAATCCAAATATTACATTAACCTACATATACTACTAAATTGTAAACAAGTTTCCAATATTTCCTAACACTTAAAATAAAAGAAGCCCTTTTGGTTCTCATGTCTTCAATGTCTGAAGCTTCCATTGGAGATGAGTCATTAAAAATCTACAAATAAAACAATGGAGTTAGGTTGAATGTATTCAGAGGTCGCTATTTATGTGGATTTGCATCAATTGGGTCCTCGTATTCTGAAAGTGCTCAATTGGGTCCCTGTTTTGGTAAAATTGAACCAAGAATGCCCATGTCGTTAATTTTAGTGGATGACGTTAACTTTAGTGTATCGTAGCATGCTGACCTAGCAATTAACTATGAGGTGGCACATGTGGTGGAATTTATTTTATTTTAAGTTTTAAATAAAATCCTTTAAAACAAATTAGGGTCCACCTCCACCTCCCTGTCGCCGCCATGCCCCTCCTCCGCCACCTCCACCTCGGCGAAAACTTTTTCCTCTGGCCAGATTCCTCCCGAATATGGTACCTGGTAGCACCTCCAGTACCTTGCTGTCTCCAGCAACGAGCTCACGGGAAACATCCCTCCGAAGTTTGGAAACCTCACCACGCTTCGTGAGATCTACATTGGAAACCTCACTCCTCCTCTTCTAGATCCCCTTCTTTTCCATTCTAATCATATTATTTTTATTTTTCTCAAACCACTGTCAGACATTCCAACAAAACAACACCAGCTCCTCCATTAATCGGTAGTCTCCTTCAGATCGATTCTCTTTAGTTTTTCATTTTTTGTTTTATTTTTATATATATGTATATAGTTTTTTCATTTTCACGGTCATGTGTTGAGACTTTCTCCTCTTTTTTTGTCCGTTTGTTTCCAGCTTTACAGAATCTGAAAAACTTTTCTTTCAATTGGTTTCTGGGAAGATCCAGTTGATCTGATCCTCATGGGGAGCAATTTAGGTTTGCAACTGTGTGATGACGTCGTTTTGGTTTGTGTTCTTGAACTCCATATTTTCTTAAACCTCGTATTGGGTTGTATTGTAAGAGGGGGATCTAGTGTGGGAAACAAAAAAAAATTGTCGGATTCCTTGAATCTGAAGCTCAAAAGTCGACGATGAGGGACGGAACAGGGCGTTTAGCGCCGTCGCGATATGGTACTGAGAATGCCAGAAGAACCATGTCGTCAGCTTCGGCGGCCATGCTGTCGATGAATGCTGTGAGTTCATGCCGACAGCCGAGGACAACACTCTGGAGGCCGTGATTTGCGCCGCCTGCAACTACCACGAAAATTTTCACCGCAAGGAGATCGACGACGAGATGACCTCCTTTCATCGGCTGCGCTCAGCCGTTGCACCACTACCATCAGTTCTCCCCGTACTACCATCACCTGTAAAGAGATCGAGTCCAAATAAAGAAAAGGCAACGAAGTTTACGAAAGCACCCTTTTCATTCCAGGTAACGAGGTTTTTATGTGCCACGTGGTTATAAAATGCTACCTCACCATGCCACCAAGCACTAAAGTTAACATCGTCCACTAAAATTAACGGCAAGAGCATTATTGGTTCAATTTTACCAAAACAGGGACCCAATTGAGCCCTTTCAGAATACGAGGACCCAATTGATGCAAATCCGCAGAAATAGGGACCTCCAAATACATTAAACCATGAAGTTAAAACAATATTGTAATAAAAAAATTAGATGAGTATTTAATTAGTTTTTGAATACCTTATTCCATGAATCAGTAATGTTTGTACAAATAATGGTGTGCATGTGTTTCATTACATAATACCCACACTCATAACTGCCCAATTGACGTTGACACTGCAAATTAAATACAAATAATCAAGACTCATTCCACTACAAAAAAGTAGGGCATTACCGAAGGCCAGAAGCCCTCGGAAAATGCCAAAAGCCGTCGATAATGGATGTTTACCGAAGGCCTATCGACGGCCAAAAATCCTTCGGTAAATCCCTTGTCGCTAACCATTACCGAGGGCTTTCGCCCTTCGGTAATTACCGAGGGCCAGAAGCCTTCGGTAATTACCGAAGGGCGAAAGCCTTCGGTAATTACCGAAGGCCGAAAGCCCTCGATAATTACCGAAGGGCAGAAGCCCTCGGTAAGGAGCATTCGAGGGTATTTACCGAAGGGCAGAAGCCTTCGGTAATGTCCAGACGAAGGCATTTACCGAAGGGCAAAAGCCTTCGGTAAAATGCAGAGCAGGTTTCAGAGAAATGGTTTTCCCTCTGCAACCCAAACCTGTATAACAAATTTCATTTACAAACAGACCTGCATAACAGTTTTCAAAGACATACAAACATGCATAATGTGCATCTCAAAGATCGAATCAATGATCAATATCCAAGGCACATCAAATAATCCACAGGACATTCATTAATGTATTTATAGTTCAAACATAAAACAATGTAACACAAGGATGTTGTAACATCCAAAGTCTGTAAGTACATCTAACATTGAAATGATATCAACTCAAAATGTTCTAATATCCAAATGTTTGTCTAACAAGTAATAAGAAAATGAAACCTAATAATGTACATAACTATCATCAGAATGATTTTCATCATCCTGCTCCTCTATTGATGGCTGGACTGGTGTGGGTTGGACTGATGAGGGTTGGACTGATGAGGGTTGGACTGAAGTGGGCTGCTGAGTGGCAGCAGGTGATGAGGACGGTCGTGATTGGGTGGGAGGGATATTTTCTACGTCCTGTGAGGTTTGAGGCAAGATAGTCATGACTAGGGCCTTAAAATTTGTAAACTCTGATCTGAGATCAGTGAGCTCCTGGTCACGTTGTTGGAGTTCCTGCCTGAGTTGAACAACCTCGTCAGCTGTACTGGTGGAAGAAGAAGCCGATAGTTACATCCTGGTATCCAATTTTCCAATTGTAAAGTATGAACAAGACAAACTGGCATTGTCTTTGAAGGAAGCAGGATTGCATCCTCAGGCCAGCTTATTTGTGGAGCTCACTTCATTAGAATGAAACTTGCCTAATACTCTTATGAATACATGAAGATAAGACCTGCAAATAGGGAAATTCTGTGGTGTTTCATTCTTCTGTCTAAAAAAATTGACTGGTTGAACAATTAAAATTATTAGATGCATAGGTTGTCGTGGTTTTTGTAGTTTTTATTTTTCTTATTTTCAATTGAATCAATCAAACAGATAGCGACATGTGGAGATGGTTTAGAATAATGATATATATATATATATATATATATATATATATATAATATAATATAATATATATTTGGCCCTTCCCTTAATTAGGAAGTTCCCAAGTGTTATCTGTCTGTATATTTTGTCTCTGATCATATATAGCATTCGACCAGTTGGGTTGGCACGAGCAGTACTTTTTTATATGACTGGGTTGAGGCTTAAAAGTATCCATCTTTGCTGGATGGAGGATATCCTGAATATAGTTTTTTTAGAGACAATAAGTCCTCCATCAAGGATGGAGAATATGTCTACCATCAATCGTTATTTTGATTGATCTACATTTTAATTAACTAAGAGTAAAAAAAAGGTTGTGAGTGAAATAAAGTTTGAATGCACTATATTCAGTGCAACTTACTTATAAGGTTATGGGTATTAGGTATAAGACAAAGATATCAGTGTCCATGTAGGACAGGCTTAGGTCTACTTCAATGATATGACTTCAACTTGGGACCTCATTTCACACCTACTGTATATGTCACTAAAGAATACCTTTGATTGTTTGTTTGTTTTGACCGTAATATAATGCAATCGTTTGCAATTAAACTTTATAAATAGGTGCAATAAAAAAGGCAAAAATATACCGGTACTATATATCTAACAATGGAATTCAGACGGTACTCTTCTCTTACAAATCAATGTCAACATTATAGCACCATCAAGAACATACAATTATTTTCATAACCAAATCACAAAAACACATACATATGAACTTAACTCAAATCAATAACCAATCCGAACATGTAAAGTTACTTCCACCATGAGGCATGGCGTTAAAATTTCATGATGACTTCACGAGCTTTGGAATCACGCAGCAAAAGGTTATCAGTTAGAGCACTGAGTTTGGGAATTAAAATACCCCACACTGTTTACACACTACTCCAGAAATCCAAAATTGGTCAGTGTCTCAGTACTACACCCACGGTAAACATTTACTGCTCCCCAACACAGCCCTTTGTTTTTTTTATGCAGAAAAACCCATTAATGTTTAAATTTCTTATGTTTTTTATGCAGAAACAACCATTAATATACACAGTAACTATTGTAAAAGATGAGATGTATAAAATGAGATAAAACATGTTATGAAATGAAAGGTTTTTTTTTTCCTTATAAAAAGTTTTAAGTTTTATTTAGGTTGTTGGTGATGTGTTTTTGATTAGGTGTGAGAAATATGAGGAGTGAGAAAGTACATTTAATGAGAACCCCATCTGAGATTGACCTTACACTGCAGGGCAGGGCTCAATTATGAGACTGCAACATAGAGTTATTACATAAGACGTGAGAATTAGGGCTTTGAGCTTTGCTTTATGTGAATTTGGAAATAGCAGGCAAAGGGACAAAAGCAACATTCAGTAAAGTAGGACTGGTGGGGAAGATCCCTTTGTAGCTTCTTTTTATAAAATAAAATAAAATAGTGTCCAAAAATAAACTAAAACAGAAACTAAAAAAAAGTTCAAATGGGTGAAAACAAAACCTGTGATTTCCCAGCTGGGTACAAAATCAGAATGGTAGAGCATCCCATAAAAGTAATTGTTTATTGGATTGATACAACCAGGTTTGACGAATAAGGAATGGTTAAAAACTTGTACAGTAAATTCAATGGTCAAAAGTGAGAACTTAAATCATTAGTATATCTCAGCAGCTAGCTAACAGTTTTTTCAGTAGACATAATTATGAAATTAACTCATCTAGATTCTCACCTTGTGTATATATAGAGCTGTTAAAAACTTCTTAATAAGAAAGTTAACACACTGTGAATAATATAGTTTCAAACACCATGATTGATTTTTTTTTAACATCTCAGCATTACTATATTCTTTCAGCTTTGAAATCTATATTTATTTTCTTCATATTCAATTCATTTGTATCATGCAGCTTGTGGATTGGGTTTGGGAAGAAGGGATGCTAACTATTTATATCAGTAAAAAAAGTCAGATGTTAAACCAGAACAACTTAATGCAAATTAGTAATATGTTAATCAAATGACATTAAATAATTCACTTTTGAACAAATTTTGAGCATATTATGTGTATCCAACAACAGAACAAGGTGATTAATGTTGATGATTGTTAAATCCAGCATGCTGAATAATCCTTAAGGAAGAAAGATACATGGAGATAAAAATGCAGGCCAAGAACTGATATGTACGAAAACCTAAAGAAACAATACCATTCACGGTTTAAAATGAAACCAAAATATTTTGCAGTTTGATAGGAAAAGAATGTCAGCAGAACCTGACATCATAATTTAAGAGGGCAGAGTGTCCATAGCCAAGCAGGAATAGTGGGTTCATTTTTTGAATCCCAAGAAAACAAACTCTCATTATCCTTCCTGTCTCACCCTAGCTAGAAAGGGACACATCAACACAGTTGAACAAAAATGTCAAAAAAATGAATCAAACTTTTTTATGTTATTTTCTTCTGGGGTAAATTCTCCTAACTCTGTTCCTTCTTAGTCATTGTTGTACAGGCTATTCGGATATGGAATTGGAATTCACTTGCTTCAAGTAGAGGACCCCAGCAACATTCCAAGAAAGAAAGAAATTAATCCGAAAGATAATCACATATCATTCCAGGCAAGGTTTCAGTGTGAAATGAAATTTGTTTCATACCATTACTTGAAATTAATTACAGTGTGTTTGACAAAATGACTGAACAAAAGGAAACTGACATGGTTTGTTTGGTTTTTGTGATGAATGAAAACAGTGTGAAAGCATGGGAGCAGTGGAGAAGAAGCTTGAGGAAATGGAGATAGAATACGCGCGTGGAACGGTGGAAGAAGGCGGGATCAAAGTGGATCAGTTGTTTTTTCATGACCCAGATGGGTTCATGATTGAGATATGCAACTGTGATATCCTTCCCGTGATTCCCTTACCAAGTGACATGGTTAGGTCATGCTCTATAACGAACCTTCAGATGCTTCAACAGAGACAGACACACCAAATTGTGAAACAGGACTCAGCTTTAATGTTATCTTGAGTATTTCACTAGTTATGCTTATTGAAATTGGCTTTTTAGGTGTACCAGTAGCTTTTTACTCTGATCCAGTATTTGTTATCAGTTTTCATAATCAACAGACATTAGCAATCAAAATGACTACTTTGAACAATATTTTCTATAACAAATCATATTGCACAAACTACTTCAGAGCATACATTCAACAAACTCAGAACAAATGCTTCTTAGCTTGTAAAGTTCATCAATCGAAATAACAACTGACCTCGACGGTAGCCCCTTCAATAGCCTCTGAAGCAGTACTGGAAGACCTTCTCACGCAGTGTCACTGCCCTGGTTACGCCGCCTCGTCTATGCCGCGTCGTCCAATATCCTCCCTCCACAATGGTAGCCTTCAACTCAGCCACCCACCACCTTCCTCAGCTCAGAACACTGCAAAACGCTAGAACAAAAAAGCTTCCACCATTAACGCGTAATCGAAAACAGTAACAGGAAAACAAAATGAGATGGGAGAATGGGACACTTCACCTATAATGGAGGAGAAGGGAAGAAGCGTATCCCGATTGTGCTTAGGGTGGAAAGCAGTCTGCACAAGCCAGTGAGTGAGTTCGTCGAGGGAGTTAGGGTACACAATCTGAAAATTGGGGAAGAACGAGTTTTCGCGAAATGAGGGGAGGGAAATATGTCACTTTCTAATTCCATATACATCATTCACTTACCGAGGGTCGTTTGCCTTCGGTAATCACTCCTGTCCATTACAGACGGCCATTGCCCTTCGGTAAAGTCATACTACACAAGCCTTCGGAAAAGCCTTCGGTAAATTACATTTTCCGAAGGCCAGAAGGCCTTCGGTAATAAGCCGCCGGTAATAAATGTTTTTCCTGTAGTGTTCAAACTAGTAACACACAAGATCATATTATAATCTAGTTAGCTTTTGCACCATATAGCTTTGATCAATTATGTTAAACCAACAAAAAACCAAATTCCACAATACGAACAAAACAACCAATTTTTCATAAAAATAACAATCACAAAACACAAAAAAGAGTCAATTTCTCTTACATTAGGCTTCATTATTTACATCTTCTTTCTAGATACAGATATAACATCCCACAACCTTGAATGAGTTTCCAAAAATTTACAAAAGATAAACATTCATTACATCATAATAATTATATAGGAAGGAAACAAAATAGAAAGGAAAACTTAAGTGTGAAATCCTTAAGAGAAATATAGATACATTCAATTTATTTGATTATTCTTGAAAAAAAATAATTATGTGAATGGGACCATGCAGCATTGACCAGAACAAACATCTTATCCAATATCTTGGGAAGTGCTGACGATTGATACTTTCATTGAGAATAAAACCTGGAAAAGGTTACTTATAGGCTGGATTAATATGCAAACCAATGTCATAGGGAAAAGGGCTAACATGTGTGAGTGTTGACCGATTGAAAACGGTTGTGGATGTGAGTTCTTACAGGTGGAGGTTAGGAGTTTCATATTAAGTAGAAAAATCACTTGATGTGGTATCAAGTCTTAGAGTTCTCCCGATCTTTTAGGTAGTTCTCTCCTTATATGTTGAAGTCTTAACAAAGGCACAATAATTTATGAAGAGGGAGATTTGTTGCAAATTTATAATCATGTTATTACGTGTGTATTTGTTTGCTATTTAAAGGTGGAATCTTTGGGTCTTAAATTGTTGTTTGTATAATTTAAATTGAACTACTGCTTTTTTTTTTGTAAGTCTTGAAATCATTGCATGAATTAGTTTAAATGTAACATTATTACGTACCATGCATATCGGTTTGGTGGAAGCTTAAGAGAAATAGTTTAAATGTATTTTCTTACTCTCATAATCGTTATCTCCATCATCCGTGTGCATCAAATATAATGCTAGACAATTGCATAAATGAAACCAAACAAAAAAAAACAACAGAAAAGCTTCAGTACTAAAGGCAAGACACAGGGCTTATAACAAGGCCTTTTCAGATAACATTTTTCTCTTCCCCCATAGATTCTTAGGTTGCCTTTAATTTTCTCTTTATATAAAGCTTCTTCCACCTTATTTGTTTCTGACTTTCATTCTTATCATCTCCCAACAGATTTTAATTTTCCTTGCCAGTGATAAACATGGAGGAGTATAAGTACTTGTTGTGGTTCAAGAGAAAAAAAAATCAAGTTCCCATTAATTATTCTATAAGAATTTTGAAAATAAGATAGAATGTCTCTCTAATAATAATTGATTATTAAACAAAATATAAATTAAATACATTTGTCTCAAAACAGGTTTAATCGGTTATTTAAAGAGAGATTAAAACACACTTAAAGTGCTCTCTAAATTCATCAATTATAAAACTAGATAGTTGACTTTTTTTTCCGAAACCTTTCAAGAACAAGTTAACCGATTATAGATAAATGTAATATTAAAAATGCTAAAATAACTAGTAATCTTGATTTAAACTTTAGAAAAGCATTTTCTTTCAATTTATTTTAAGGTAGGTTGTGTTGTTTAAAAACCAATTTTATAGCTATTAATCTTTATCAATATTGATTTTCAATTTAACGGCGTTCTAATTTTCTAGCTTAAAGTGTTTTAAGAAGAATTTTAAAAAAAATGGAATATATTAAGAAAAAAAGAATTTAAATCATTTCACCCCACTTGATTTAACAAATTCATCCTTATTTTTTAACAACATACATCAAAGTTGGATTTTGGAAAAATATTCAAAACAAAGATCCTGATATTTTCTCATATTGCTTTACAAAAATTAAGTTTTTGCGCAAGGTTATGATATTAACAAAACCTTTTACAAAAACTTATTATATGATGGAGAGTTTTAAACTAAGTCTTTCAAAGGTTTTATAAAAATAATGGAATCTTGCACTTCTAGGACGCCACAAATTATATGGTTGAAATGAAAAATAAATCTCTCGAAAAATTACTATAAACAATTGTAAAGGAAATTAATTTAAGTACATATTTATGATAGATGTAATAAGTACTTCATGTTATTCTTTATAGAATTCTTATAGGCATTTTTTGAAACTAATTTTATGTTCTTTATAGAATTCTTATTGGGCATTTTTTGAAACAAATAAAACGCATACCCAAAAAAATTTGTGTAATACTTTTAAAAATAAAGTATTAGATGCAGTGGAGTGTTTTAAATAATGATACTCCATTATTTTATATAAAAAATATCAACAGTATAAATAAAATTTTCTGATTAGGAGTTTCATTATATAAGAAGTTTTATCTCTCTAAAACTTCTTTCACTAAAATTTTCTTTGCCTTCTCTTTAGAAATTTTAACTTCCTACTCATCTATCAGAAGATCAAAGACCGTCTGAGGGTTCCTTGAGGCGAGATTTTCATTTCTAGCCGATTGATTTCAGTTATAGAGTAAGTTGATTTCTACCCTTCTTCCTTAAATTTTGGGGTCTTTACATGTAGGGTTTTTCTTCATCTTTTGGGGTTGAGTCTTCCTTAAGATTCTTTATTAATCAATGGTACTAAGGGTATACTCTGATTAAATTGTCATGAATTGTAGGAGCAAATAGAGATCTTGGAGCTTTAGGAGGAATTTTAGAGTTCTTAAAATCTTCTGAGCGTTAACTAGGTAAGGGAAGCTAGTTTATTTGTTTTAGATTTGGTATGCATATAATATTTGATGTTTGTATAATAATGTGACGATTGATTTGTGAACTTTGATTAAATAATAAAATTTGGTATGTTGGGTGTTTGAGAAAGGTGGTGTATTGAACTAAAAACTTATGAATGTTGGTGTGTTTGGTTTGCTGCTATTAAAATTTGTTTATTAAATGAGTTTGTGAATGTAGATTTAGTGAGTGTGAGCTGATGTGTTCATAGAACTTGGGTATGGAATAAATTAGAAGAAGGGTGAGTTTTGGGCATAAAAATGGGGGTTTTAACATGTACGATTTTAAGATCATGGTTTTGGGGAAAGTCTATAGTTTTGGAAATTGTCGTAGAGCCATTTAGGGCTTAGTTGGTCTCTTATTGTATAAAATCGGGTAGATTGTCTAGTAAGAGGTCGTTTCGTAAGAGATGGTCTGACAAAGAGTCGTCTAGTAAGAGATCGTCTAATAAGAGTCGTCTAGTAAGAGATCGTCTAATAAGAGTCGTCTAGTAAGAGATCGTCTAGCAAAGAGTCATTTGGTAAGAGATCGTCTGACAAAGAGTCCTTTGGTAAGAGATCGTCTAGTAAAAGATAGTCTGGGTAAGGAGTTGTCTGGGAAGGAGTCGTTTGGGAAGGAGTTGTCTGGGAAGTAGTCGTCTGGGAAGGAATCGTCTGGTGGTACAAGTTGTCTAACAATGACTATGTGGTTTGGGATCTTAAATTTAGGGTTCTGGAAGTCAATTTGGGACGTTCTTTAGGTCGTTTTGGGGGGTTTTAGACCCCTTCAAAGCTGTTGGCAAGGGTTTCCAAGCTGTTTTCCTTGCCTAATGTGTGTATCAAGCTACTATGAAGATAATTGTGTTATTGTGTGATTATTATTTCCAGATTATTATAGATGAATTTTTATCCTTGAAATACTTTGAGTATGTGATGTTGATATGATGAGTGATGATGAGTATGTTGTGGATTAAGTGAATGGTATTGAGGAATGTAATTCCATGATTCTCGTGGAGAGGTTACATGTCGGTGCTCGATAGTGTTGTTAATTAGTATGAATGGTCAGAGTTAAGTTTGGGGTTCATCCTACATTCTAATAATCATCCATGGTCAATTAGAGAGTGACGAGTCATGTGGTGAGAATAGTAGGAGGTCCTTGTCTAGGGGCTTTTTTTTGGTCAAAGACAATTGAAATGGACTAACCTAGTATGGTAGCTTGGATTGAGCTAGCAGTATTACCACTATAGGTGCAGGAACCACTATAACTTGATATTCATACTATATCTAGATGAGTTAGGCCTATGGTATTATATGTTTCTAGAATGTTTGTATACTGGGTTTGGTTTGATGATCTATGTAGAAATCTTAGTCATTTTATGATATTTTCTATTTACATTAGCTTACTGTTTTGTGTTTGGTTGTATGTTTTTGTGCTTTGTGATCTTGGTTATAATCATCCAGTGGGTGTGAACATAGGGTGATGAGATATCTGTGGAGCAGGCATTGGATGGCAGGACGATGAATCTTTAGTCTTCTATAGACTAGCTTCTAGATTTATAATTTTGTTCTAAGTTGGATTGTACGTAGTTAAATTTATAGTTATGTTTTGTATAACTATGATGAAATTTATTTCTCGTTTTGTTGATTGTTCTATCGCATTAATTATGTGATAATCTCTCATAGTTTAATAATATATTTTGGGATATTACATTTTGGACCTAGAATAAATTTTTTGTATTTTTTTCGTATAATTTTTAGTTTTAGGCTTATTGAGTCTTGTAATTATTTTTTTTTATTGGATCTTGTATATGTTTTTTTTTGCTTATAATTAGAAACTTTCTAGACTTTATTTTTTAATGAAGTTGTTGGATGAACCTTAATAATGTTTGAAAGTCGTAAATAAAAAAGTCTATAGATATAAGTTTTCTTGAAAACTCTTGTATTCATAAAGGCTTATTTTGGAATTTGAATATGACAATTCTTTTATTTCTTCATTAGAATATGTGGTTTTTACTTTTTAAGTTTCAATTCAAAGTAAGAGGTCTTCTTCTACTTATCCATATCTCTTGATTTTGACACAATAAATTGAAGTTTCCTCATGTCTAGTCCTTCCATAATTTCCATTTTCTCAGTCATTTTGTCAAAATTGTCCGAAACTATCCTAAATAAGATTAATATTCATCATCTTTGGGTAATCAAAGCTTAAATCCAAAATTTCTGAGGTTAGTATTAAATTTCCTAAGTTTTTTTGAATCTTTTTTCCATATATAGTGTCCAATTTTCGTGTTGCAACTAGAAAGTATCGTGGTCCAATTAAGCAGGAGAATCAACACGTAATTTAAATAAAATTTTGAATCTGTACGGTGAAAGATGACTTCATGACTCCCATAACAAGAGAGGCTCTTCCTACCATATCATTGGCAGCATGACTAAAAGTGAGTCTCTTCCTCACCCACTTCTCTCAATTTGTTTTCCATTTCCTTTTGTGTTTAAAATCTAATCTTGTAGAGGATCTTAGTACAAGAGAGTGTACTTACTACACCCTTACTTTTGCTAAGACTCTTTGAAAGTAGAAAATGAGAATATCTTGGAAGGATATCACACCCTAAGGGGCACCTACACTTGGAGGAGAGAGAATCTCTCATTTCCGTATTATTGGTACGAAGTCCTCTATTGTCCGTTTGAGAGGATCTTTTCTCCATTTATAAAGGTTAACATTTTCATAAGTAAGGTTATTATGCTTCGACTCTTCTAGAGTGAGTTGAGGAGCTCTTTGAAAGTTGAGTTCCCTAGGTCTCTTCATGAACCAAGGTTATAGTGCCAACACTACTACATATATTTGGGTTAGTCTATCCTTCAAAATGGCATGTTGCCTCCCCATCTTTTTCCATCCTTTATTAATCTCCTACTTCAATTTTTTAGCTTATTAACTTTACTTTTTATCTTTTTTCATCCTTTTCTTTATGTTGGAGTTTCTATAAAGTGAACATTCACATCTAGATAACACCCACTTAAACACTAACACCATGTCCATTAAATCAACAAGATAAACTAGATGCATCTTAATGTTGATTTAAAGAGGTTGACAATCATTCCTCCATTAGAGGCTAAGCAGATATAAAGGGAAAGAAGGGAAATACTTTCTCCTCCTCATATGAACGAAAAGGTGAAAGAGACGCTAATGTTGAAGAACTCTAGCTCAACACTAAAGGCTATCAACATGGAAATCCTTACGCTTCAACATATTAAAAATCATGAAGGGAAAATGCTCGAAGCAAAGGTGACAACATCTACTGCCTAACACTAGTGGAAAAACGTTGTTTAACGTCGGTTATATTGGGCTTTTAACGTCACATACAGGACCGACGTCTATTCGAGTGACGTTAATTACTCATCGGTCAGGACATATCCGACGTCTACATAGACGTCGGATGTGTACATCATCGACGTCTACATAGACGTCGGACATTGTTACAAGAGACGTTTATATAGACGTCTGACTTGACCAGATGCGACGTCTATAGGTCTTGGAACGTTTTGTCCACTGGAACTCATTGAACATTAGTTTGTGCACCGACAGACGTCTGTTGACGTCTGTTTTGCATTAACCGACGTGTTCTGCGTATTTTTTTTTTAAAAATATTTTATTTTTCCAATAAAACCACACTTGAAAATCATAAAATTGACCCAAAACAATTATTTATAATAAATGTTTGTGGTTCAGCTATAATTCAATCAAAGATCAAAAATATGAAATTATAAACTTAAACTAAACCTAAGTAATGTTCAACAACAAATATAAGTCTTCCTAGTTCCAATTTTGCAGAAGATAAGTTGTCCACTCCTGCCTTAGTTGCTTTATGGTGTCTTCGGGTAAAGGAGATAAATTGTTGAAGCGCTGCACAATTAAGAAATATTCATTATGGTTTGATATATGTTCAAAGAAAAGTATTGATTTGTGATGTTTTCAAAGTAAGCATGATTATTACCTCATTCCACTCATGTGTAATGCCAGCTCGAATGATGGTCTTAATCCAAGACATCACATAGTACTCACATTCCCATGAATCTAGCTGCTTGTTACATTAAAATGACAAACTAAATATAGTCAAGAATTAAGATCATTGAATAACATATTAAATGAATTAAAACTATAAATGCACCAAACCTTTCGATACAGGACTTGATTTAGCTGACCTTGAGATTTACCCATTACTCTATTTACATTAAAACACAAACTAATATTAATATAAGTATCAAATCATAAAAAATTAAGGCTCACATGATCTCAAAGTCATTTTTGGCGAAAAACTTACCCTTGAAGCATGTTTCTCAAGTCATTTTTCATCTTCCTTTGCAGCGAACATAAGAATACAATTGTACATTTTTTGAGAATGGGGACCAACAACTGCTAGTGAGCCCTGTTTGGAACATCATAAATAGTTAGTAAACTAATTAAGTAAACTTTAATTACCTTTTACATAAAACAACACATACCCATCAATGTATCGCACAAGATATATGTCTCTGTTTGACTCAGCCATCCATGTTTGCAAATAATTTTATTTGGTTTCAACTGTGTTACCAGAACGTTGAATGGTCTCAGGTTCAACAAATCCGTAAACTGAAGACCGACCTTGGTCTACAATGATTGTGTCCATATACCTATAACAACAAAGTTAAGTTGTTACAATCTAGTAATCTAAATAAAAATATTATGGTAGACAAAATTAACTATCTTACATGCTCCATAGTTGAATAATGGAAATATTCAACATCTTGTCTCTCACAATGATCTCGGATACATCATTGAATGTGATATATATTGGCAAATGGGGGGGGGGGAGACCAAATACTCTTATATCCTAATATATTTTTATTGATCCTTTGTTGAACCTGAGAATTCTTGATAAATACAGAATCAAACCATGTTTACAATTTCAACTTACAATTCTCTGTGAGATCAATGCAGTTGAGGCAGATGTCATGTTCCCATCTGATTTTGTCCGAGCAGCCTTCCACATCTCGTACCTTGTAGGTAGAGGTGCAAGGTCCGAGGATTGAAGCCCTAACTCATCTGCTCGACTCTTTCTAATTTTCTTCTCAAGTTTCGCATAACCACCTCGTGATAAACCGTGTGGTGCATCATTTAGCCTTTGCCTTTCTTGGGCAGCTAACCTTTTACCTTGTAAAACCATGTATATTCATAACAATATAATAAGAACTCCTTTTAAGACGTTGTTAATTAAGATAATTATCTTCCATTCCTCAGTCTCTCTAGATGCACGAAACTGCTTCCACTCTTCATCGGTGAAGGAATACTCCTTACTTGGGTCCTCATGTTGTCTGTCTCCAAACACATACAGACGTGTCAGCCTTGTCTTGAAATCCCTCCATCTCTTTGCTATTTGTTGTAACACTTTCTTTCTCATCTCAAGTGTGTTTGGAACATCATATTTTACTTGTTTAAAACAAGAAAAATGTTAATAACTTGTTTATCAAATTTATTTTAAGTAACCATAATAAGATAAAAAAAAATAAGTATATCAAATTTATTTTAAGTAACCATACCTGACATCTTTCCATAAGAGGTTCTTCTCGACCTCTAGGACGTCATCCCAAGTTGCATGAAGGATAGAAACATGGGTTTTGGCTATCTTACCCAGGTAACTATTAAATCTATCAGCATTTGGCCCTGATGCCACACCTGATCTGGGGTCAATCTCAAGATGTCTCCTCTGCCCATGAACCTGTCCGGATGTCACTTCTGCCAATCGTGTCACGCCTCATGTACGTCTGGTTTGTCCTGATGCTGAGTCTGAGTTCGACATACCTGAAATATAAATACAAGGTTAGTACTAATTGAAATATTCATCCAAAATTAAGTGCATATATATAGTCAAAACAGAAAAAAAGACGTTACTTATTAAGATATTGTTTTCTCCCAGATCCCTTCATTGTGATCACTACGAATTGCATGTATATCATCGGCAATGTCATGAACTGAGTCTTCAATGGGTCTTGCTGCGACAAATGTTGTCTCAAGTATATCAAGAGATTCTTCATCATCATACCCGTGCATGTTTTTTCCTTCCAAAACCAGTGACAATTTTTCATTCGCTGGATCACTGACGTAGAATATTTGCCTTGCTTGATTGACCATAATAAATGGTTCATCAATGTAATTCATTTTTTTAAGATCTACTAATGTGAAACCAGTTTCATCTATCATGATACCAGAATTTATATCAACCCATTTACACTTGAAAACGGGGACTCTAAACCTCACGTAATCCACCTCCCATATTTCTTCTATTACTCCAAAATAACTCATTGATGCAGTGATTGGATTTTTGTCTTTAGAACTAGAAAAGTGCACAGACTCAGCTTGTAGTGTAACCCCACTATTTTGAACCCTACTTTTTTCATCTTCTTCCTTTGTTTGAAAAGAGATATTGTTTATATAGTATCCACCATATGTAATCACATCTGTGTTCGGCCCACGAGATAACCTCAATAGAGTTTCAGAAACATGTGGAGTCGCATAAATCTTTTTCTTAAACCATTGTAAGAAGGTTTTGACATGTTCATTAAGATGCCATTTTTCACTCGTTCTTGGGTGTGATGCCTTTAATTCATTAACGTGTTCAGAAATGAAAGGAATCACATCATCAGTGTTGTTTAAGATGTACAAATGAGCTTGATAAACTTGTTTTCTACTAACACTTTGAATCCTCACACCACGACCCTTACCCTCACATTTTCCTTCATGTATGCTCTTGGGTAGACCTAATGGTTCACAACTTGGCATATAAGCTGAACAAAATTCAACGACTTCTTCTGCAATGTATCTCTCTATGATTGAAGCTTCTGGTCTATACTGATTCTTGACATATCCCTTTAAGATTTTCATGTATCTTTCAACATGGTACATCCACCTTAAGTAAACCGGCCCACATATTCGAATTTCTCGGACTAGATGAACGATCAAGTGAACCATAATATCAAAAAAAGAAGGTGGAAAGTACATCTCCAATTCACATAGTAGTCTTATTCCTTCATTTTCCAATTGATCTAAACATCGAGGGTCAACAACTTTCTTGCAAATGACATTAAAGAAGAAATACAGATGTGTCAGAATACCCCTAACAAAAGGAGGTAATATGCCTCGAATAACAACGGGTAACAATTGTTGCATTAATATATGACAATCATGAGACTTTAAACCAACTAACTTTAGCTCTTGCATAGAAACAAGGTTACTAATATTAGAAGAATAACCTTGTGGAACCTTCACACTTCTTAAAGAGTTACAAAATCTTTGTTTTTCTTTTTTAGAAAGAGTATGACAGGCTAGGGGCAAATACGTGTGTCTTCCTATTGTCTGTGGATGTAACTCTGTTCGGATTCCCATTTCAGCCAAATCTTGTCTTGCTTTTATTCCATCTTTGGTCTTCCCTTTCACGTTTAATAAAGTTCCGATGACATTGCCACAAATATTTTTTTCTACGTGCATCACATCAATACAATGTCTAACATCAAGTTTACACCAATAAGGAAGATTAAAAAATATTGATCGTTTCTTCCAAACGTTTTTTGCAAACGTACTTTTATGATGTTTTCCGAACACAATGTCAAATGTTTTTGACTTCGTTTTACACCTCTTCACCATTACGGGGTCTAGACACAACCTCATCCTCCACACTTCCATTGAATGCTTTTTTCAATCTACGATAAGTGTGATTGCGAGGAAGGAATTTCCGATGTCTTGTATATATGTTAAACCCCTGGCAAGTGTACCAAATCATATCAAGTAATAATAAAATGGTAAGTCCAAGTATCATTTTCCCAAAGGACTCAGTGGCCTAGACATTCATGTGATTTGATCGCATAAGACTTGAAAGAAGAATAATTTGGTATTTTGATGCAAAAGTAAAATTAAACATGCAAAATGCAAAACTTGAATCAATTGGCAAATGAAACTATGGATGAATGGATTTATGGGGTTTACAAATTCATCCTAATCCACTCTCTTATATCTACTTTTCTTATTAAATTCGCTTTATTATCACTGTCATGCAACTTTCTAAATTACACTAAACCTGATCGCTCGGCGAAAAGAGCCTATTACCATAATTACTAGTTTACTATCGCTAGTCCCCCTAGTAATTACTAATTCATTAATCACATAAGCTTAAAAACAATTGACCATCCTACTCCTATCGCTAGGTAGTATTGCATAATGAAGAGAATTCTTAACAGTTCTAGATTTCCTCGTACGTCGCCGTATCGACAAAATCAAAGATCATGACGCCAAATGAGTTAAATGATGCAAGCTCTACCCGCAGAAAAGAAACTATTGATAATACAAGCATATGAATAAAATAAGAATTTCAATATAAGAGAGTTTCAAAAGGATTACATTGTTCCCCAACAACAATGGGTTTAGTTCACTATAGACATGGTGAAACTAGATGGAATTTATGGAGAGATTGAAAGAATAAACCCTAGAATTGGTAATTTGGAGCTCCCGCATCCAAAAGCCACCTCCAAGGAGTGAAGAAGGTGCTATAACGTCTCTGTTTGACAAAAGATTACCCTAAGAGTCGCACTGGGTCTATTTATAACACAGAAAAATAACAGAAATTCGGTCCAAGGCCCATCATTTAAGCGCTCAGCGCTCACAACCGCCCAACGGTGGTCACACAGGACGCTCAGCGGTCACTTGGCGCTCAGCGGTGTTCGACTCCAACGCTCAGCGCTGAATTGAAGCTGAGCGATGGACGTGACTTCTCTTTTCCACCTTTTCTCGTCCTTTCTTGATTCTAAGTCCTTCCTTCTTCATGTCCATCATTCAATTCTCATCAAATCTTGTCAAAACAATGTAAAACAAGCATAATATCTTCTAAAACCACTTTTGTCTCTCTTGAACCCAAACTAAGGTATTTTTCATGATTCTAAGCTCATTTTAAGCCATAGAGATTGTGTTTTGATATCAAATTAATGTATAAAAATAATGGTTTTTCAACCGTTATCACAACTCCAAACTTAAAACTTTGCTTGTCCTCAAGCAAATAAAACAAAATTAAGCCTTCCACCTATCATCAAAATGGTTCAACACTTTCAAAACACATCCTTTCACAACAAGTAATGACTCAATTCAGCTCTTCAATGGAATATAATCAAGATGCATACATGCTTCACTTCATTCTAGTTCACATATTCACATATTCTCCAACAGATGCTATACTCATGAATGATCAATCAACTAAGCACAAATGTAATCATGAATTCCAGAGATCCTCACCAACAAAGTGTTTCACTCCATCACTCAAGTGTCTCAAGAGGTCACTCCTTCTCTCTACTATTCACCTATCACAGAAAAGAAAATTGCCCTTTTCTACTACAATCAACATTCACATTCTCACATATAAATGTCATCACAAGGACTTCTCAAGGCTTATAGTGAGGCTGAACTACCAAGAAAATTGGTTTTTCTGGATCACAAAATCCTTGAGTTAAGAGAATTATTCAACATTCATAGTTTAAGCAACTCTCTTTCACCAATTTCACTCATTCCCAACTTTTTCCCTTTTTTCTTTTTGCTTTTGCACTAAGCTCATCTTTCATTCTTTTTCTTTTCTTTCCTTTTTTATTTCTCATGCTTTTTCAATCAACAGATTAGGTCAATTCTTTTCTTTGCCTTTCAATTCTCCCAACCCCAAACTTGAACCTTTATCAGAACATTTTCAATTATTCTCAACTTAACTCAAGGTAAATATTTTTATCAGGGTTTTCAAAAGTGTCTCAGGCTAAGGTTCAAAAAGGATAGAACACATGGTTCTTTTTAATTTTTGGGCAAAAATTTGGCTAAGTAAGGGCTTCCAAAAATGGCCTTGATCATATGACACAAACATGTGATTCAATCAATCATAAAGACTCAGGCAAAATCATTCATGCTTCCAAATGAATAGCAATATATCAATCAAACACTCTGGAGCTCAAAATTCCTCACACAAATGTGCTCACTCAACACCTCAAATCTTAATCATACACCCTGCTTAGCATCATAACCACAATCATAACTCATCATGCATCTGTTCACACAGCTTGTGAACAATTCACCTGTATAGAAGCATATATAACAATCTCAATCATCATCCACATCAAGCATCATCAAGCACACTCATCATGCAATAAAACAAGTCAAACCACAATCAGATAAGGTGTTCAAGCAAGTTCACACAAACCTACACTACTAGACTGAAGCAAACCTACACTACAAGTTCAAATTACAACTGAAAAAGAAAAATAAAAACCCCTATTCTACTGCATGTGACATCCATCAGTAGATGTCCGATCAGCCCATGTTGTCGTTAGAATCCTCATCATCTCCAGCCTCTGCATCCTCAAAGGCATCATCCTCCTCATAGTCATCCATCACTAGAGCTTCAGCAACTCCAGATTCGTTGCCCTGTGCCTGCTCTTGAGGCCATGCCATAACACTATGGAACTCGTCCATAATCCACAAGTGCATCGGTGGTGTGTCGTATAGGCCTACTATCATCTCTGCGGATAGCCTCTAATTTAGCCTCCATCATGGACATGTACATGTCCCTCATCTGGAATGGCTCTGCATGCTGTGCTGGCCTATCTTGTTCAGCTGCTCCTCTCCTAGGACGTCTCCTAGGCACTGGTTCAGCCACCGCATCTCCTCCACAATGTTGTCTGTAGTAAGCAGCATCTATGGCCTTTCTAGGCCTCTCAAACGTTGGAATAAAAGTATCCATCCCAGCCTGATGACATAGATGTGTAGTAAGAGAAGGATGGCCTAATGGTGTCCTACTACTCACAGTAGCTGCACAGCTCTCAATCTCATTAGCGATGACCTCACCAATATTAACATTCATTTGCCTCAGCATGCAGTAGATAAACATAATCCTATGAACAGTGATGTCAGAAACATGGGAACAAGGCTGAACGTTGGCATGAGTAAATGCCATCCAATATCTTGCCAGGGGTATCAGATCCGCCCTCTTAATGTTAATGGGCACACCATTTGGGTTCCTGTGAAAATGTCCTCCAAGTACACAGAGTGCCAACTCAATGTCTTCATAGTCTGAACACTCCCTTATGTTCAATGCATACTGGTACTGCTCATCAACCCACTCAGTATCGAAGAATCTGTTAATGGTCTCAGGGTCATATTTGATGATCTCCCCTCGAACATAACTGGTGTACCTCTCCATGTTCACTCCCCTGAACAAGGCATTCGTGTAAAACTCCTTCACCACTTCAATGTTAGTTGGTACAGGATATGTGCCCAGCTTTTCCCAGTTTCTACTTTCCAAATCTGCACCAAACTGAGAAGCCAAGTCTAGAATGAATATCGCCTTCCGCTCCATCAATAATCTCCTTTCTTGCACAACCAGGAAGTGCTCCTCATGTGTCCTAGATAGGAATCTATGAGAATAAAATATCCTTGGCCTCTCTGGCTCCTTCCTTTTATTTGCCTTGGTCTTCACTCTTCTTGAAGATGATGCCATTCCTACATCAAACATAATTCAAAAGACCACAAGATTCACCATTAAAGGTTAGCAAACCATCAAACATATGTCATCCCAGCATTGTCTAGCGTTGAGGGCAAAATAGGGCCCCTCAGCGCTACCTGCATCTCAAAAGAAGGCAGAAAACAAAATCTGTCGCCCACCGCCTAGCGTCCACTGATCGCTTCGCGGTGGCGACGAGAATTTTGCAAAAACTTTGCCTAATCATCTCTAATCTCCACCCAATAAAAAATTTCTCAGTTCCAGACCACAATCATGCAATTTAATCGGTGCAAAATGTTTCTATTTCATCAATTCATTCATAGAAATCAAAAGCCCTAATTTATCATACTTCTACACATGGTATTCATCAAATTTCAATTTTAGAAACCCTAAAACTGAAATTGCATGACTTACTTGGGTGGAGGACTCTAGATGCTTGCAAATGCTCTTTGGTTGATGATGGATGCTTCCCCAATGCAATGCCCTCATCAAAAACCCTAAACTTTGACAATGGAATGGTGCAAAAGTAAAAAACTATGGAGCTTAAGTGATTGGATGATGGGAAAAGTGAAGGAAACCTTTTAGAAAGCTCTTGAGAGTGAAAGCAAAGAGTGAAGGTCTGTGGAGAATAATTGGCCGCGTCCTAGGGAGGTTTAAAAGTGTACAAATGGGCCTCCAACGCTGAGCCTTTCAAAAGCCCATGTTGGCAACCTGCGACGCCACCGCTCAACGCTGGGTTACCGCTGAGCAGTGAGCGTTAAAAATTTCTTCCCCCCTTTTTTGGCTTGCCTTCACATTTTAAGACCTGTAACACTTACTTTCAACTCTCATTTTTCAATTTTATGCACTTCCCTTCTCTCATGTAACATTCAAATCCTACCATGCAACTAAAACAAAGTTTAAAAATAAAAAGATAATCAACTGGGTTGCCTCCGAGGTAGCACTTATTTAACGTCACGAGCCTGACCCAAAATCTTTCTAGCACTTATCAGTAAGTGCAAACTTACCAATACCCATCAGTAGATGTACCTTCCTGTACCCTTCAGTGAGTACATAAAATTTTTAGCTTCCCTCAGTAGAAGCTACCCCATAAATTCAAACACCCATCAGTAAGTGTTGATGTTCTCCTTACTTGATATTCTCTTCTTCTTCTTCTTCCTACTGAATTTTTTTAGAAAATTACTAAAATTAAGCACATGTTTCCATATATCAATCATATAAACTTTAAAATCCAATTTCTTGAAGATTTCTATAAAGCACTTGAATTTGTTTTTCTTCCCATGATATTTCTTTTTATGAGGAAGTGGATTTTCACATGATCTTTCTTTTTTCCTCTCTTCCTCTTTTTCTCTCTCCTCTCTTCTCTCAACATTCTCTTCTTTTTTCTCTTATTTTTTTATTTTTTTTCACAATTTTTCTCTTTTTTTCTTTTCTCTCAACCACTTCTTTTTCTTTCTCATCATCTTCTTCTTCTCACTCAACCTTTTTGTTTCTATCTCTATCTTTTCTTCCTCTATCTTCTCCTCCTTTCTCTCATTTTTTTTCTCCTCTATCTTCTCCTAATTTTTCTCCATTTTTTTCTCCTTTATCTTTTCCTCATCTATCTCTATCTTTTCTTCCTCTATCTTTTCCTCATCAACAACCTTATCACTTTTAGAGATAGTGACTTAACATTCCTCTCTAGGGTTAACCTCAGTATTAACCCTAACATTCAATATCTCATTGGAGTGACGAATTTGCATCTCCACCCATTATTTCTTGCTTCATTACATTCTATAGAAGAAATGGTAATTTGCATAAGTCGTTCAAATTTCTCGTCCAATCTGTTGATATGCTCATTCAAAGCAGATACCTGTTGCCCTAGTTGTTGATCGTCCTTCCACGTTTCTGTTGGTAAATAGAGTTGTTGCTGCCAATTACATTTTTGCATCTCCTCCATACTTCTAAGATAAGAGAAACTTGTATCCATGTCCTGTGGAAAAAATTCGTCACTCTTTGTATTCTCCTCTACACCTTTGACATGGTATACTTCCCTATTCATGATATCTTGAAAAAGTTCGTCAAAATTTGTGTTCTCCTTAAGTGGAGTAATTTGTTGCTCAACAGCTTGCCCAAATTGGCTTTGATCCATGTATGAGTGAGGTTCCCACCAGTGGTTGAAATCATTTTGGTAGAATTGAGTGCCCATATAGTCAAATTCTTGTCCGTACTGCATTCTGCAAATGTTAGGCACAAAACCCTAGAAAACATTTATTAAAACAAAAATAAAAATAAACATAAAATCAAGTCAGATTTAATCAAATCACACTACTAGAAAGTTAAACTGTAGAGTCCCCGACAACGGCGCCAAAAACTTGTTAAATCCCTGACAAGTGTATCAGATCGTTTCCAGTAATGATAAAATGGTAAGTCCAAGTATCGTTTTCCCAAAGGACTCAGTGGCCTAGACGTTCATGTGATTTGATAGCATAAGACTTGAAAGAAGAATAATTTGCTATTTTGATGAAAAGATAAAATTAAACATGCAAAATGCAAAACTTGAATCAATTGGCAAATGAAACTATGTATGAATGGAGTTGTTGGGGTTTACAAATTGATCCTAATCCACTCTCTTATATCTACTTTCCTTATTAAATTCGCTTAATTATCAATGTCATGCCACTTTCTAAATTACTTTAAACCCGATCGCTCGGCGAAAAGAGCCTATTACCATAATTATTAGTTTACTATCGCTAGTCTCCCTAGTAATAATCACAGAAGCTTAAAAGCAAACAACCGTCCTACTCCTATCGCTAGGTAGTATTGCATAATCAAGAGAATTCTTAACAGTTCTAGATTTCCCTGTACGTCGCCGTATGGACAAAATCAAAGATCATGACACCAAATGAGTTAAATGATGCAAGCTCTATCCGCAGAAAAGAAAACTCAAACTATTGATAATACAAGCATATGAATAAAATAAGAATTTCAATATAAGAGAGTTTCAAAAGGATTACATTGTTCCCCAACAACAATGGGTTTAGTTCACCATAGACATGGTGAAAATAAATGGAATTAATGGAGAGAATGAAAGAATAAACCCTAGAATTGGTAATTTGGAGCTCCCGCATCCAAAAGCCGCCTCCAAGGAGTGAAGAAGGTTCTCTGACGTCTCTGTTTGCCAAAAGATTACCCTAAGAGTCGCACTGGGTTTATTTATAACATAGAAAAATAAAAAAAATTCGGCCCAAGGCCCATCCTTTAAGTGTTCAACGCTCACAACCGCCCAACGGTGGTCACGCAGGACGCTCAGCGGTCACTTAGCGCTCAACGGTATGTGAGTCCAACGCTCAGCGCTATATTGATGTTGAGCGGTGGAAGTGACTTCTCTTTTCCACCTTTTCTCGTCCTTTCTTGATTCTAAATCCTTCCTTCTTCATGTCCATCATTCAATTCTCATCAAATCCTATCAAAACAATGTAAAACAAGAATATCTTCTAAAACCACTTTTGTCTCTCTTGAACCCAAACTAAGGTATTTTGCATGATTCTAAGCTCATTTTAAGCCATAGAGATTGTGTTTTGATATCAAATTAATGTATAAAAATAACGGTTTTCCAACCGTTATCAAGATATTGTCTTCTGACCATGCTTCAATTGAAGGTAACTAGTGTTTTCTTCACAAATCAAACATGCAAAATGTCCTTTAACACTATAACCGGTCAAGTTTCCATAGGCTGGGAAATCATTAATAGTGCAAAACAACATTGCACGCAAAAGTAAATTATGTTCAACATCTGAATCGAACACTTCAACACCTTCTTCCCACAACAATTTCAAATCATCAATTAAAGGTTTCAAGTAAACATCAATGTCATTGCGAGGTTGTTTAGGACCCGATATCATCATTGACAACATGACATATTTTCTCTTCATGCACAACAAAGGAGAAAGATTGTATATCATCAACATTACTGGCCATGAACTATGTTTGCTACTTAAGTTCCCGTAAGGATTCATACCATCAGTTGCAAGCGCAAGTCTTAAGTTTCTTGGATCTGCACCAAATTCTGGAAATGTTTCATCGATCTTCTTCCACTGTGGTGAATCTGCTGGGTGTCGAAGAAGATTATCGCACGTTCTTTCGACAACATTCCATTTAAGGTTCTTTGCATCTTCTTTAACAGAGAACATACGTTTCAACCTAGGTATTATAGGCAAATTCCACACCACCTTAACAGGTGCAACACCATTACCCTCATGAGCAATGTTTCTGTCAAATTTCTTTTTAAAATGGCTTAAACCACAAGTTGGACAATATTTTAGTGAAGCAAACTCCTTTATGTACAAAACACAATCATTGGGACAAGCATGTATCTTTTGATATTCAAGACCTATTGGACATAAAAAATTTTTGCCTCGTAATTACGAATAAGTAGAGTATTATTTTCTAGAAGCATCTGTTCCAACAACTCCAACAACTCTGTGAAACTTTTATTGGTCCATCCATTCCTTGCTTTTAAACTAAACAACTTCAAAGTTGCAGACAGACGTGTAAAGTTCGAGCAGCCTGGGTACAACGGTTGCTCTAAATCATTGATAAGAGAATCATACAAATGTGCTCGTCCAAAGTTATCTTCACCAACATCACGTATCATGTCCTCTAAATGATCACTCATCCATTGTTCCACATAATTCGTTCCTCGTGACGTGGTAGGATGGTCCAATACTTTTCCATGCCAAGTCCAAACGGTATAAGTGCTCATTATGCCGAACATGAATAGATGGTCATGCAAATTGCCTAAGTCTTGTCGAATTTGATTAACACAACGAACACAAGGACAAAAATATTTCCTGTTCACAGACTTTGCATTTTCTTTAACATACTGCAAGACTACTGAAAAACCTTTCTCATATTCTTAGAGATGCGACGTGCATTCATCCAGCTTCGATCCATACTATGTTCGTAACATACTTCATCACTTTAAATTTTTTAACTCTCACAAGGTTAGGCCCTACCCATTCAGAAAAATTATTTTTAATAAATTGCTAAGACATGTGCAAAGAAGTCTACATCATAAATTTGGTAAAATTTCGGCAGTATTTCGCATTGGTCTCCGAAATACACGAAATGAGAGTAGTCAAGGATGACCACAATCAAATATGCATCCGGAGAAGAACACAAATAATGATCCGAAATTTCATCAGTCTTATGCATAAACTCCAACGTACATGTTATAGCAAATTTATGAAAAATAATTTTCCCAAACTGTCCAATCGGACAATTCAAAATTTAATACAAATGATTAAAAGATTAATCGTTTGTGTTAAATTTCAAACGGGAACTAAGTTTCACTGAGTGATTTGATAGTAATTAATAATCGAACAATCCAATTATAATAACACAATTAAACTTCATGACATGCATATATTAAAAAGCCAATAACACATGCATACCTAAAAGCAAATATGAAATCATACAAAAAAGCCAATTAAATGCATATTCACAAAAGCCAATAACATGCATACATAAAAGCCAATAACATGCATACACAAAAGTCAATTACGTCCATAAAAATTTAGTTTTCAACAAAGAAGCTAACCTTTTTAGCAGATTAAATTAACAATGGAGGGAAATGAAGGAGTGCACGCCCAAAAACAGTCCACAACGCATGCCAAAAATGCTCAAAAACACAAACGAACAAGACGCCAAAAACTGCAACAAAATGCAACAAAATGTAATTTTAATCGGTTCAAATGAAAGAATTTTCATCTAAGGCTAATTTAATCGGTGTAAAACTAAATTTAAACGGCCCAAAACATAGAAAACTAACCTCGAAATGATTGCCGCAACGGAGAAAACCTTCACGAAGAAGACGATGAATAGTGTAACTGCTCGCGGGTTCACGTTTTGCAGTATAAGGTCTTATAGACATCGGTTTACAAGGCGACAGACGTCTATAACATTATAGACGTCGGTGCTCTCACTAATTTGACGTTTTTATGCTTTAAAAATTAATATTGTTGCGGATTATAAACGTCTGTAACTTGTGGATCCGACGAGTAATTAAACTCTTCAACTACCTGCCAATCCTATAGACATCCGTTAGATGGGGCCCCGACGTCTATAATGCGGGAATATAATTACAAATCACCTATCTGCCAGATTATAGATGTCAGTTAGGAGAGGGCACCGATGTATAAAGGTGGCAATATAGTAACAGTTCACCTAACTGTCAGACTATAGACGTCAGTTAGGAGGGGGCACCAACGTCTATACGGCGTATCATTAATTACATCTACCTACCTGTCAGGTTATAGACGTCTCTATGGAGGTAACTGACGTCCATATGGCGACTATACGCATTGATGTGGAGGGGTGCGACGTCTATATGGCGACTATTCACCTACCTGATAGACCTATAGACGTCAGTCGGAAGTGGCACCGATAACTATGATATTATAAACGTCGGCTATACAACTACCTGATGTTTATAGGCCTGACTTATGTACGAACTTGCCACCGGTCATTAATTTACGTCGGTGTACCATCTAACGGCTGTCTAAGGGGTGACGTTAATCAGCGTTTTTCCACTAGTGTAACCTTCTCCTTCAGTGTTTATTCCTGATGTTGTTGTGCCCAAGCCCGACACTGTGTCTAAAAGCTCATGCTCCTTGCTGGTGAAAGAGAAAGCCAAGAAGGCCAAGGTGTCTTCTCTTGTTGTACATCCTAAAGAATCTCTAGACTCTGATGATGGATTCGTTTTTAAGTGCCTTGTATAGTCCATTGAATCTACTATTATTACCTCACAAGCAAAGAAGCAAAAGATAATCATCAGACACTCTTCTCGGACAGGGTTGAAGGTTCTTTCGTCTAAGGCCATACTTATACAAGTTATTATTCATTTTAGTTCTATGATGACCTAGCATTGCAAGCTCAACCCTTTCATTCACCCTATCACCAAACAACTCCACTTCCACAACCATCACCTCCTCCACAACCCTTACCTACCAGAACACCAACTCGTCAAACCACATCACCTTGCCAAAACACTCCCACTTTCACTTACCAAAATACTATCCCCTACATCACCCAGCCAAACATCATATCCTAAACAAACCACCTCTAAACTCACCTTAGATAAACACTCCTTCAACTCCACACACCACAAACCAAAACTATTCAAACTGTTTAACTATGCACTCTTAAACATTCCTTGTGTTAAGATATCGGCAAGTGTACCGAATCATATCATGTAATATAAAATGGTAAGACCAAGTATCGTTTCCCAAGAGACTCATGTCACTAAACAGTCATGTAATTGCTTAACCAGTTAAGACTTTAAGAACAATAATTTGGGGTTTTTGAATGCAAAGTGCAGAAAAATAAACATGAATTCAATTTGATCAATTGAGGCTAAACACTAGAATGAATGAATGAAGTTGATAATATGAGATGATAATGTTGTTGGGGTTTAGATTTCACCTAATCACTCTCATGCATAAACGAATTCTTCTTCTTCATTAATGTTAATATCACTTTCTAAATTACTTAAACTCGATGTTTCGGCGAAGAAAGCTTATCCTTAATTACTAGTTTACAGTGTCTTGTCTCCCTAGCAATTAATTATGCATTACATACGCACAAAAGCTTAAGATAACCAAGTGTTCTATCCCTATGTCTAAGCAATAGTTCCCTTGGGAGCAATTCCCCAGATCTAGATTCCTCCGTATGGTCCATATCACAGAAACCAATAATCATGCCATGAATGAGTTAAACATAAGAATGCATAGAGAATAGAGGAAAAACCCTAACAATTAATGAAAGAAGCATATAGCAATAAGTAGAATCAATTCAAATACAAGAGAGTTTAGAGGTTACATCTTCCCCAATAACAAATGAGATTAATTCTCCATCAGCATGAAGAAAATAGGTGTATAATGGAATGGAATGAAGATAAAACCCTAGAAAGAGAAGAAGAGAGTTCTCACATCCCCAAATATGCTCCCAAAGGGGTGAAAAATGTGTTTCTGTAAGCCATCAAGAGATACACTCTCTAGGTCGTCTGGGTCCTAAATAGATCATAAAAATAACAAAAAATAGGTCCAAGCCCACGTCGCCGGTGCTTAGTGCTCAAATGAGGGTGCCCAGGCATGGAACGACTCAGGAAACTGGCGCTCAGCACCCCAAAAAGGGCGCCCAAGCGTGACTGCGAAAGGATGGTGCTCAGGGCCCCTCAGAGGCTGCCTAGGCGTGCTGCAGCACTTGAAGTCTGGCACTCAGTGCTACTTTTTCTGGGTTCCACCGCTCAAGCGGTAGCTTAGCGGCATCATTCCCAAAACTCTTTTTTTGTTTTGTTCGCTTTTTGAGCTCCGACTCCTTGATTCTTTTGCTCCTCTTCTAAAACATACCAATAACCTACAAAATTAAGGGAATTTACTAATAAAATCATTAAATATAACCTCTACTCACTTATTTACAAAACTAAACTAAAAACATGAGTTTAAACAAGTTTCTAAGTAAAAAAGGATGCTTTTATTATCAAAATTGAATCACAGATAACGATAATTTCAATTGTTATCACCCTGCAGTCCTACTTCCATACTCTTCATTCCATCCGATACTTATTCAACATTCCCTACATTTTCCCCAATCCAATGAAACCTCATAACCCACACATGCACCACCAAACCATATATTCCCAACTTCCCAAACCAACGATCATAAGACTACTTAAACCTTCCACCCAACATCATAGTAGCCCTACCTCCACCCACATGGACCACAAAAACCTACCCTATCCTACCCAAGATATCCAAATATACACCACCTTTTGGCTCTATGGTGGTTGTTTGACCCAATGACAAGCATCCAATTTGGTTTATACCATGTAAGACAAGTTCACGAGTGAACCAATACCAACCTCCTTCTCATTGCCTCTAGAGTTGTTGGATACTCACTCTAAAGAGCTCAATAGTACTCTTCAGTAGTTGTTGGAAGATGCTCAAAGGATGCTTACCCTTTGCTACTTTCAACCTGGACATGTTACCCTTTATCTCGCAATGTCCAAAATGCTTCCAATTTCTGTTGAACATCCATACCTCTGCATGCCTCTGGAGTTCTATAGGAATTTGTCTTTGATGTTTCTTCAAAAAAGTCAATATTGTCCGAAAAGGATATTGGATGTCTTCATTGTGCCTTATAAGATCGTACCGCGTTTACCTGGAATAAACTTGAGGCCACTGAAGAACCAGAAGTTAAAATGATAAAAATTTACTCATTTTATGCCCACTCGCCCAATGTTGGTCAACCATATCAAGAATTTGAATGAAGGACTCTCAACGCATTATATAGCCTTTAACACATTTCTATTTTAGCAACAAAGTATATTCAGTTAGACAGATGCGTCTATGTCATTCTATGCCAGTTCAAGCCAGCATTCAGTAGATGAGTTTGGAGAAGGAGAAACTCCACCACATTCCAACATCTTGGAGCCATGTCCAACCTATCACTTTGGTGACTCTCACATCACATTCATCTGGACCCAAACGTTGTTGGTAGACGACATATCCCGATGCTTTCTAGCAATGTATCTCTACAAACAAAGATAATTCTTCCCAAATCTTGTTGTCGTGAAGATCGATCTCTAGAAGTTGCCCATCTCGTATTTCTGAGCTTTGTTATGCATGTGCTTGAAGAAGCAGTTCATCAAGATAAATGTGTCCATCCAACAACCCATGTTCTCATTGAAGATCTTTCTAAAAAAGATAAAATACTTGTGTCAATGAATGACACTCTAGCTACATCAGATGAACCTCTAACCCCCTCACCTCAACCCGATATCCTTTCACCTCAACCAAACATCCCCACAACGACCTTTACCAACGAACAACAACAACCCGTCACCATGCTCCTTCTAGAAAACAACCTTGCCCTCTTAAACATCATCTCAACGTCTTTCATTTTGGATCAAGTATCATCACTCATTGCTAGAAATAATGCACGACAAGAGGAAAAACTTATTGCAATGATGCAAGCAAATGAGCAACACCAGGAAGCAAAGCTAAACACCATCATCATGTTACCATAAAAATGAAGCTTAGAAGTTTTTATGATGTCTCAAATTCAAATCTCAAGTGCTCAAGTTGCAAGAAGACCTTCATGAAGACTTGGTTTATGTTAAAGCCTTTATAATTCAGTAGATTTATATATAAGTTGTTGCTCATCCTTGATTCCAAGTATTGTATGCTTTAAAATTTTTTTTGGAGATAGAAAAACTCTACAATAATCGATTAACACTTAAGATAATCTATTATCACAAAGAGGTTTTAAAAGTTTTCTAAAAACTCATTTTTCCATTGGAATAATCGGTTACCAACTTATAATAATCGATTATCTCTAATCGATTATGACTTACTATAATCGATTATCACGTGCAATTATGAGAGTTTTCAAGCATTTTTTGACCGTTGTGCATACATTAAATGCATAATCTATTACCTTACTTAGATAATCGATTATCACACATTAAATATATGACAATGGATTTTTGGAGGTATCCTTGAGTGAGATCTCTATATATTGGATTAAGACTCTCATTCTAAAATACATGACATACGAAATCTTATCTATGTTGCTTGGGTGTTGTGATAAGTGTGTTCTAGGGTTTGTGTAACCCTTGTACTATGACTTTGAGAACTTGGTGTTGACATAGAGTGAGAACTTTCACTAGGGTTGTGAATGAGTGTTGTTGTTGTTGCTAAGTGAATAACCTCATCATGACAACCACCATGAGACTCCAAAAAAAGAAAAGATCATAGTGGAAAGAATCAATCACACTCTTATTCCCTACCTCACCCACCTATAGTCTCCCCTACAGGACATCTGTAGCCTCCCCTACAGATCATCTATAACCTCCCCTACAGATCATTTATAGCCTTCCTTATAGATCTACATGAGTAGTCTCGCAATCCAGCTAAGGAACATGTATTCTTGCCACACAAGGACAAGAAAAACACCATCACCCCCACATAAGAAAGGTTCAATACCCAAATAACCCTTCCTTTGCACACAAGGCAAAAGAAAGCACCTATTCGCAGATAAACTTAAGATTTACTGGGTATAACAAGTAGACATATCCTCCACTCTTATGCTCATTAACCACACATTTAAGTACATCCCAACACTCACTCATGCTCCAATCTCAAACACAAGTCAAAACTGACCCTAAACGTAGCCATTAATCTCATTCTCTAGAAAGGGGGGGGGGGTCTTAATAGTGTTAATGCAAAAATTTTCGCAACCTTTCTAATATAGCACATTATCGAGCTCTTGAAATTTTCTTTTAAATTCTTAGATACTCGACTTGATAAATATGTATGAATGATTTGACGTGCTATTCAGAATATGTATTCCAACATTTTTTAAGAACTTCCTTCATGAAAAATAAACGTTTTAGCTTGGAAGATTCTTATGTTTAAAAAATAAAGCGTAACTGTGGCTTTTTGTAAGAGGATCTTTTAGACAAGAGAAGATATAATTGCAAAAGAGATTTTATATTGGTTCACTCCAATTGAGCTACGTTCAGTCTCCTCTGTATAGGGTTCCACTATAATCTTCACACGATTACGAATGAGTATTAGCACCATTCCTGGTACTCAGCAACCCCACCGAGATTTCCTTTGAGTATTAACACCACTCTTGGTACTTAGCAACCCCGTTGAGATTTCCTTTGAGTATTTGCACCACTCTTTTTACTCAACAACCTTAGCCAAGATTTCCTTTGAGTATTTGAACTACTCTTGGTACTTAGCAACCTTGCCAAGATTCCTCAACTCAAACAAAGTTCAGTTGTAACTATTTTAATTCTCTTCAACATTGCAATCAACGATTGCTTATAAGTTGTTCAGACTATAACTCTCATCGAGAGAATTTAAATACAATACAAAGTAGTCTAAACACTCACAGGTGTTTCTCTCTTTTCTCTTACGACAGTAGGCAATATTTCAATGAAGCGTGAGAGTATTTTTTTCTTCTTTTTTTTCTCTTCTCTTCTTTTTTCTTTAGCACAGATGTATTCTTTTTCTTGAGCTCTCTCTCTTTTGCTTCTCAAGATGAATATTTTGTTGTAAGCTTTGCTTCACAATCCTCTTAAGTTATCCTCTTGATTTTTCTTTCAAGAGTTCTTCTATTTAAAGGCTTCAAGGATATTTTTCCATTACTGAGTTTGTAGCCTTGATACTCATTCTTTCTCTTTCTTCTTCGTACAACAACCATTGGACAAGTCAATTGTCAAAGTAGGCATGCTTTTGCAAAACTTTGCTTGAAGTAGGTTGTTCGTTCTTTTTAGGTATGAATGCAAGTGAAGAACATTCTGTGAATATCTCCTTTGTCTATAACATCCACTTTTTGATATTTGATTTTCAGCTTTGTGGATGCGTGTAAAATAGCTTATCTGCAAGAGTAGAGTAATTTGTGCATGCAACAAATACGTCTTTTCTTATCACTTTTGTTGTTTTTTAACGTTGAGCAATTAATGTCATTTAATGCTTCCTCAAACAACAAAGTGTTTTTTGATTTTCTACTGTTAGGTAGAATTTTACAATTGAGTTCTTTTCTCTAAGGATACCAAGCAAAGTAAGATTCTTCATCGTTAGACGAGGTACTAGTTAAGCTTATGGTATCGTTTAGTGAAGTAAACACTTCTTTTGATTTTGTGTCTTTTTAGACATATAACGTTTATCTTGTTAAAGCTTTCTTTTATATTTTGATATTTATGTCTTTTAAAATGTTTTGTCAGAGACATCGTCTGGACCTGTTCTATTTTGGAGAGGTACACTGAATACCTTTTTCAGGTATGATAGACATCAAGCGTTTAACTTCAACTCTCTTAGATGCTTTAGTCACAACAACGTTTAGCTATGCGTCTGGGTTTTTTAGCCTATATGTTTTTTTGTTTCCTAGGAACCTAAGTTTTTTTATGTTGGGGATTCTGGTTCTAGGTTTTGTGTGTTTGGGATTTAGGCTCTAAATCTAGTTTTTTCACCCTAAGTTATTTTTTTTATTATTATCCCATTTTAATGTTATTTGATTAAACTTCAAAACATGAGAGTGTTTATGTGCATAGACGATTTTGTCTTAATAGGGTTGTTGAGATTGTTGATAGAGGGAGCACATGTTTAGCTTAACCCACACAATCTCAATGATATCGTGTTTTTGATGATGACAACACATAATTAATAACACATGTGTATTCTGTGTTACATGTTTTGTGTTTACATGTTATATGCTTTTCATTAATGTGTTAAATCTGTTTAAAGCATATTTGAGAACATGATTGTGATTGCATATCACTGTGTTACATATGTGATTTTATATGTGAATGCATGACATATGTTTATGGAAAAGGAAAACCACAAGCACTTGGTTGAACTTTAAATGTGTGGCAAAACAACAATTTTAAGTCGATTACATTATGGGGTAAATCGATTAAAACTCATGTCTTTTCACAAACTCTTTTCAAGTGTGCTTTGAGATTTTTCAAAGAGAAATTTTTTTCAAAACTATGCTTAGCATTGTTGCTTAATCGATTGCATGTGTGCTATATTCGATTAAGTTAGTTGTTGTTTTGAAAATCTGTTAATGCTTAACACAACTGTCATAACAATCATATTTTTAAATGTGTTGACCAAGCATTAAATGATAGTCGATTGCATTAATTGCGCATTCAATTAATTATTGTGTTTGCTGCTAACTGTTATAACAGAACTGTTGTATTTGATTACATTAGTAGCTAAGTCAGTTAAATTTCATTTGATATGTGTTACACTATAAATTGACGCAAATTTGAATTCTATAAGAAGTTTTGTGATTCTAACATTTTCATATCTTTTTCAGAAGGTTGTGATCTTACAGAGAGAGGGAGAGAACATGCCAACAAAAAAAAAAGAGAAAACACAAGACACATAAAACAATGGCCAAAGTTCGAAAAAACCTAATATGTAGTAAGTGTTTGATGAAATACCACAACAAATTATTCATATGTAAGTAATGGGGTACAAGTAGATATTTGGGATACATCATAATATGAATTATACACACACACACACACACACACACACATTCGATGGTCTAAATTGATTTTCCCAAATAAGCTCATGTTAGGCATTGTTTTCATTCACTAGAGCAATGAAGAGTTCTGGCACTGGTTTTTTCGCCATTATACTTCAGTTCTACTATCGAAACATATCTAGATGTAATAAAAAAAATGGGAGGTTTAGGCTTTGGCTCCTAACCAAAGCCTATACTTTAGGAATAGGCTTTAGTTTGTAAGACAATTAAAGCATAAAATGATTAAAAATAAAAAAATAAAATAAAAGAAATAGGCTTTAGTCAAACGCGAGCGAGAATGAGAGCGAGAGCGAGAGAGACTAAGACCAATCGCTCAAACGCAAACCAACAACTAAGACAATAACAATTTTGTGTTGTCCCAAACACAATAGACCAAGTCCAACATGAACCTACAATGTTGTGATGCCCTAATGTGAAAAAATGATAATGGCCACCAAAATTAGGAGAAGGAAGAGAACAAGAACGAAGGAAGTGATGAACGAGAAATTAGAAGAAAGATAAACGATAATAATGACATAAATGTACCATAACAAAGGTTATAATGGAGAAAAACGCGAAATTGCAACATCGAAGGAGAAGAATTCAATGATGCTATCAAGACCTTTTGTGGGTTGTAAAACTTCACAAATATATTTTATAAAGATGGGTATAGGCTTCGATTCTAGGTTAAACCGAAATTGATACCTAACTGTACAAATATAAGCTTTAGTTTAACCTAGAACTTCATGAAAACCTCCTTAGCTAGGCTGGGCCAAAACCAGGAAATGTGCATGGAGGGATGTTTCCTTGGATGGATGTGCAGAACAATGGTGGTAAATGGTCCAAGGATGATGAGCTAAGGTGTGGATGGGAGGTCATGTGGCCACTTACAAAACACAATCCTCTCCATTCCTAGAGTGCCATGTGACCACTACTAAAAGTAAATCATCTCCAATGGTGGAGGGACATATGACCACTACCAAAAAGAAATCACAAGGTGCCATGTGGCCACTTCTAAAAATCAAATCCTCTTAAATGGAAGCATGACACATGATACACACTTTCCACTTGGTTTAGATGTCTATTTTAAGGAAAATTCTGGAAGCATGACACATGACACACACTTTCCACTTGGTTTAGATGTCTATTTTAAGGAAAATTCTATGGTACGTAGGCCTTAATACAAGCCTTAAACAAACCTACAGTACATTGCCGAATACAATGGCTTAAATATCCAACACTACTCTTCAATCCATGATCCATGATAGCTGCAAAGGTGGCCCATAAGGTAGAGTTGATGTCATCTTCATGGATGACTTCCATTCTCTTGAAAGTATTTGACCATGACAAGGGGATTTGCCATTAGAACTGAAAACTATACTTTGACATCCAAGCAAAGCCTTTTAAAAATGTAATGACATTTTTTGAAATATTTGCACAACTATAGGCTTAAGAACAAAGCCTATATTTATACGGTTAGGAAATACACTTCAATAATCCTTAAACTAATGTCTATAGTTATATAAATATTTTCAAAAATGTCATTGCATTATTATAAGCTTCGTTTTTCTTATAGACGGATCATTTAGATGATGTCAAATCCTAATTTTGCAATAGTAATTACATGAAAATTTTATTAAAAATAAAAAGAAAAAAAAAGAAACAAAAATATGGAAGGAGTACACCAAACACATGATAAAATTACATTGCAGACATAGCAAAAAAAAAAACTACTTATTATAAAAAAAACTCATGATTTCCTTTAAAAAACCATTTCATACTTTGAACTCCATGTACGATATGATTTCCTTTGAAAAACTATTTCATACTTTGAAACAAAAAAGACAAATTTCTTAAAAGAAGTCTTCTAATTTTTAGAAGCGTTTGTTTTAGAAGATGTTTAAAAATCTAAAATTATTTTCATCCCTATTAATAATAAACGATTTAGTAAATATACGTTTTAATAAAAATATTTAAATTTAAATACCTTAAAGTTGTCTTAAATATTATATTGAAATAAAATCTTCTTTGATTAATAAGTAATTTGTTCAACGTTTTTCATATATTTTCAACGATTTTGTAGATTATATACACCAGAAAGAGAACGTGTGGCTACAGTGCTCTTTTCATTAAGAAACAAATACCACATCTATCAGATTCAATTATCATCATATTATTTTAATTTTATAAAATTTCTATTCAGTCCTCAAACCTTGGGTGTTTTTTAGTTTTTGATACCAAGTAATCATTCGTATGCGGTAATGCAATAACATGAACACATTGAATTAGTCTTTGTCTTTTAAATAAGTTTCGCGTATCAATATAAAATTTACGTTTTCCTGTGACTATTAATATTCTTTTGAAATAAAACTAAGTATTATAGTTTGAATCTTTTCTGTTCATTTTACTAATTTTACTAAATTGAAATATGTATTACCAGGATAACATCAATTATTATGATAAAAAATAATTTAAAACAGAAAAAAAAATAATTAAAACCATTTCATAGATTTATAATCGAATTATAAATAAATATTGTGTTTAGTGACTTAAACTACAATTTTATTGTTTATTAGGTATCAAATTCGAAAAAAACATATATTAGGCATCTTAAACTTGTCTATGTTTTAGTTTCAAATTACTTTAAACTATTTTGAAAGTTATATTTCAACAATATGTGATTGTCTATAGGACATAATATTACTTTGTGATAATATTATGCATATAAAAATGAAAGGTTTTAATATTACTGGGAAAAATGGATTGATTCTTATTTATGAAAAAAATTAAAAAAGTATTTTTGATATTGAAAACGCCGTTCATGAGCATACGGATATTAAACAAGGTTCCATCTCAATACCGTGTACGTTAGCTAACTAACAAACAGGTCTTATTTTGCTAGACTTTTGGTATATATACGTTAGAGATTTTGCACCACTTAACAAATCCCAGTAGCCAAACGAGAACGTCTTTCCTCTCGGCTGCACATCAGACACGACCTTCGTTCCCACGTTGTCCCATTTAGGTTGGTAAGAGCATGGATCAGTTTTTTGTTCGTCAATGAAATTAAACCATGTCCAACATCCCAACTTCACTCTCTGAGATTTGTCTCACCCAGTTTCGCCTAGCGATGTCGATAGCAGACCCTTGGCCATTCTCATGAACCCCACCGCACCTACACGCACACCCTCCTCTTCACTTTCATTACCATACACCACATCTCATCTTTTGGCCTTAAAATCTCTATCCACCCTCTCCCCGATTATGTCCAAGATTCGCGGATTCAACCTCAGGAAGGGCCTCATCCGGGTCTCCAAATGGGTCTTCTGGAAGATCCGGCTCCGGAGCAGACCCGGATACCATCGCCTGGGCAACTCTCCTCGGTCGTCCATCGCTAAACTCCTCTCGTGGGGTCGCAAGCTGACGGCGAGCGCCAAGGCCTGCTTGCCAGTATCAGTCGGGTCAGGTTACGCTCAATTGGGATCCGGTTCCGTTGTAGGATCCGACCGGGACCCGAGTGTGCCCAAGGGACATCTGGCCGTATACGTGGGGCAGAAGGATGGCGAGTTGCACCGCGTGCTGGTCCCCGTAATATACTTCAACCATCCTTTGTTTGGGGAGTTGCTGAAGGAGGCAGAGGAGGAGTTCGGGTTCCACCACGACGGGGGAATCACCATCCCGTGCCGGTTCACTGAGTTTGAACGGATCAAGACCCGAATAGCGTCCGGGTCTCGTCGGAGCACCCGTCAGAAAAGGTTGGCCTGACGAGAATTGAAGTGAATTCTTTTTAATAATTATATTATTGGTGCAGAGTTTTTTTCACTGTACTTAGCACATAATTAATCTCCATCATAAACCTTATAACTTCTAGTGACCCTTCTTTCAACACTCTTTTCACCCCTAATATTGAACTCAAGACATAGAACTCAGGGACCCATCCCTAAATAAAATATAATATTGCCTTTTAGGATTTCTTTTTTATATCTCGTTTCCAATTTTTTTTCCACAATTATTATTGATTTAGAATACTTTCTTGCATTAGTAAACATACAATGTTTTTAAAAATTAAAAAATATATAATAAATAATTTTCTGTTTATTAAACTAATATTTATTTAAGAATTAAAATTAAGTCGTTTAGGAGATAAAATGAAAATTAATTTAAATATACTTATTTTTTAAATTTTTAAGTAATTAATCTAATAATGCTAACTCAATATGGATTTCAGTTGGGAACTTATTTTATGATTTTATAGAAACAAGATAAATATTCATAAAATATTAATCTATTAGGGAAACATCTGGAAAAAATTGGTTTTAATTATATTCATGTTTATCATAAATTCAGAACTTCAAAAGTATCACTACACTAATAATGGAGTAAATATCGTATTCTAATGGCCTTTAGTTGTAATGAGGTTGGTAAATGTTAGTTATGGTGATGATGATAGTCTTAATGTTATGCATATAATAATTATGATAATATTGATAGAGAGAGATCCATATTCAGTTGGACTTTTTTTTTTATTAGTTTTCTGTCTCTTTTTTCCTTTAAACAATTTTAATCTTTTAGTTTTTTTGAATTAGTTAATATACTATTGAAACCTTTTTTTAGATATAAATTTTCTATATGTTTCTTTAAAAACATATAATTAAAATTTTATTCATTTAAGGATTCGGACAGAAATTAAATACATGTAATATAAATGTTTACCTTGTCAATAAAACTCGATAATTTTTAGAGTGAAGGGTGGTCTCAATTAGATATGTTCAATATCCGTATGGCAAAAATTCCACTCGTACAATTTAAAATCATACTTCTTTCATTCTTTTAAATATTTGATATTCTAAACTGCTTATTTCATTTAATCTTTAAAGTATTATCAATAAATTTCAATTATAAAATGTTGTAATATTACCAACTTTAACTATATCAAAAAATATTTACATATTTATTTCTTTCGAACATGCATACCTTTTGTCCAAATTTCGTTTATAGTATTTTTATAAAGAAGTTATATGTTAACAACCAATCTATTCTATACAACGACTATATAACTAATTGAAATTTTAAACATATATTTGTTAATTAATTCATTTAAACATAATATTTTATTATTAAAGTGAAGTTATCAAATAATTATTAAAGAAAACCTTGATTGTCCGATAGATAATTTTCGAGAATAAAAATAATTATTTTGTTTTTTCTTATTATTATCTTTTATATTGATTATTTATGGATTTATGTGAATTAGTCATATTCTTATTGAAATATAATGTAATTTTTTGAGGTGAATATATTTTGAAAACTAAGCTTGCACTGAAGAGTAATTGCTGAATTGTGGATAAAGATTAAGGAGACATTCACCTATAAAATGATTTTATGAAGTCAATAAGAATTTGAGCAATGAATATATGAATATTATAATTGATGAAAAGATCAAGTGGATTTATATTTTTGTGAATAAATTTATATTTATAATTAGTTCTCTATACATAAGATCTTAATAATAAAAAGATATAGATGATTTATTTAATATTTGAATATCGCTTAATACTCAAGTTATAGTGGCCATTTTATTTTTTTTTAAGATTTTTTATGTAAATATTATTGTATTTTTAAATATATCTCCGTATATTTTTGAGATAGGTAGGTACATAAATTTCAAGGCTTAGAGTCTATAAACAAGGTGTAGGTGGATAGATTTATTGGATGAACAAGCGTTTGAAGTTGATTTTCACAACCATCTTTTGAGGTCGATGCTTTGTGACCTTTCACGAAACTAAGTTTACTCAAATTTTGCAGTGTGATGTGTCTCATGATGGTGTAATTAAAAATATGTATTAATAAACAATTTTCATCCTTAATAATGTGTTATTTCTTTTTATATGAGACATTAAATCATTTAAGAGAACATTTTAACTTTTCATGAGTTTTTATGCCACAATGTTATAGGAAATTATGGTTTTTTTACTAGTAAAAACGTTTTGATATTTATGGATGTAGGCAATTTTTTTTTTCTTTTATGGATACAGGCAAGTCATGAGATCTCAAACGACTTTATATGAAGAAGTCATGCGTTACTGCATGACTTCACCTTTGACATATAAAAAGAATGTGAAGTTGTGCATCCCATAAGGGTTTCAGACCATGATAATCGATTATCAGACCTTGTAATCGATTACATAATGACAAAATTGTGCAGGGGGCATGACTTCAGTTGTAATCGATTACATAATGGGTGTAATTGATTACATGAAATGTAAATGCAGAAAAAAATCTATGGTAATCGATTACATCTCTATTGTAATCTATTACAAGAATTGTAAATAGAGAAAAACTCTCTAGTAATCGCTTACAAGAGCTCTATAATAGCAAAAAACTCTCTCCTAATCGATTACAGGCTTCTGGAAATCGATTACCAGAGGTTTTAAGTGATAAAACAAAGAGTTTTTGTGGATGTCATTTGTGATAAATCCTATTTGTTGACCCTTTTGATTACATTAACATATATTGACACAATTATTGACCCTTTTTTGTCTTATTATTTATTGCAATCCTTTATTTTCTTAATTTTTTAAAAATAAATTTTATGAAATTGTTGAAAGTAGACATAAATTTTGTAATTGATACATTGGTATGTAATTGTAACCAGTATCATTGTTTTATAGCAAAAAGAAATTAAAAGCATAAAAAAAGTTATAAACAAAATAGAAACTAATTTACTAAATCATAAATTGATTACAAGAACATAAAAATAAAAATAAAAGAGAATACAATAAAATAAAAATCTAAGAAGATCCTCTAGGTGGGCCAAAATGACAACGAAGATAATCGATGTCTTTCTCCAAAAGTTCAACTCGAGCATCAATGATATCGAATTTGTCGCACATGTTTTGCTCCAGATGTCCAACTCGAGCATCCATAGTGTTCAAGCTGTCGCCAACAAATGCTCGCAGATCGTGTATCCCATTCATTATCTCAACAAGTGAGAAAATATCTTGTTGAGGGGGAAGTGTTTGATGTTGGGGACGTTGATCACGTTGGCGTTGAGGAGGATCATCTCTATGAACCCATTGGCGATCATCATTTTTCATAAATCCGAAGGAAAAGATGAAGTCGACCATAATTCTGAAGTGTCACAACTGGCTCATCATCCAATAGAATATCAAAATGATGCATGAAAGTGGTGATCAATTGTGGATACGGTAAATGGGGCCCTTCTCTCAAAGCCTTCTTCATCCTATGTCAGATGCGATAGCCTTAGTTCATCTCCTTTGATGTAAGGATGATCCATATTAAAATCATATCTTCCTCGGTAGCCTGCGCAATGTTAGATACATGAGGAAGCAAAATACGACAGATAACATAATGTAGTATTTGAGTCTCCACTTTAATAGACCTAACTAGTATTCTTCCCGAAAGGGGTGTTGTCGGGTTACATATCATTTGTCTAGCATCTAGGATATTATAATCATTTGACCATTGTTCAACTATATGACCCTCAAAATCCAAGCCTACAGATGAAAGGTTGGAAATGGAACAAAAAAAGTTTGGTCTAACCATTTTGACATTTTTCACCTAAGTGTGAATGGTGTCATTGTTAGAAATACGCAGGTTTCTATAAAACAACACGAACTAAGTCAGGATAATAGTTTGAATAATGGAAAACAAAATCACCAAAACCAAGATTTGTCAACATATGGTAAAACTCAAAATTTTCCCCTCAAAATATTCTTGGTCTAAGTATTTGGACTCAATGATTTCACGATCAATGAAGTCTGAAAAATACCTCTCTAATTGTGTAGTGGTGGAAAACAAAAGAATAGGAAGTGAAGGATTTGGTGATGGTGGTGAGGATGGGCTTTCAATGGGTTGACGACAACGACATCTTACAGCAGAAGAAGAGCCCCTTACCCTTTATCTCTTAGAAGAACCAACCATGGATAATTTTAGCAAGTTAAATCGGAGTAAATGGTAGAGATATGAAAGGGGTTTGAGATTTTGGTGGTTAAAAGTGAAATGGAGGTGAAAAGGGGAGGTTTTGGAGCTTTTAGGTGTGCAAAAATGGTGGAGCAGCTCGAGAAGAGAGAGAGTGGAATGCGAGATTCTGTGAGAGGAGAGAGAAAAAATTGAATTTATAGGGTCTAAAGTTTCTGATAATAGATTATAGCGTTTGTGTAATCGATTACCAAAGGCCTTTGGTAATCGATTACACTAATCGATTACTAGAGAGTTTTTCTCTATTTAAACTTATGGTAATCGATTACACAAACCATGTAATCAATTATCAGAGAGTTTTACTCTATTTACCCTTATGGTAATCGATTAAACAAACCATGTAATCGATTACTAGAGGATTTAGGCTATACATTACGTAGTTCTGTTATTTTTTATATAATTTTAAATTTTCTAAAATGTTATTTATTTATATAAATGTTATTTTTTGTATAATTTACTTAAAGTTATATAAATCAATAATAGAAATGTCATTTTTTATATAAATTTTTATTTTTATAATTTGCATTTAAATTTATATAAATTAATAATGTAAATGTTTTATTTATAATTTGTAATTTTTATAATTTACATATAAAATTACTATAAATAAATAATACAAATGTTAATTTGTATATAATTAGTAATTTTTAAAATTTGCATATAAATTTATATAAATGATTAATACAAATGTTATTTTTGATATAATTTTTTAATTTTTGAATTTACATAGAAATTCATATAAGTAAATAATATAAATGTTAATTAAAACATAAGAATTGAACATAACATAAAAAACTAACATTAAAACAATTACACATGGCTTGAACACTATTAATATCCAACATTAGAAATGATAAGAAAATTAAAATATTCATATATTTTTTATTTTTCCTTGTTCGTCTATGTAACTCTATGATTTAATATCTTCGTATTCTTCAACAAGAGTTGGAGGAAAAATTCTCTTATTTGGACGAAAAGCTCAAAATGTTTCCAAGTGTATGGACGTAACACAAATTGGTCAATACTTTGTATTTTTTTTCTCCGATTGATCATTTGTGCAATATCATTATTACATTTTATTTCAATTGTATCATGCAAGAGGTGATTGTTACGTACTTTTACTGGACGACAATAATTAGTGACTATTTTTCGGTCACCACATTCGACAATTTCATTGAATTTTTGGACGAGTTCATTGAATGTACAATTGTGTTTGATTGAGATACAAATGTGCAAGGCGAAACAATTTTGGAGTGTGACATACGAATTCCACCCCATGTTCACCATTTCTCATTTGCCCATCTTGAAATAATGTAGCAAGGTAGGAATTAGATAGCTTCTCTATGGCTATGATGCCAATTAGTTGACTATCGAAGTTGCTCATGTTGTGTTGGGGAAGATGTGTGTGTGATGACTTCAAAAGGAAGGGAAGGAAGGGGTTGAGAGGAAATAAAGAGAAGAGAGAAGTGGTGTACCATAGTGAGGATACGTGAAATGTTTGGTGGTATTTATAGTGCAAATTTGTCAGGTGCATTGATATACCATTGCATGTATGGTTTATCCTCACATAGATGACCATTTTTCTGGAATGTTACCCCTATTAAATACACGGTGATGTCAATCACACTATAATGCAATCCAATGTTGGTGGAGTTGCTGCCAATTTCAATTCGATCGTCCTCTCATATCCTCTTTCTGAACGTCATTTGGATTCATTGAAGTCGACAGGATGGTTTGTTAGAACCCAAACTGGCACATCACATAATCTACTTCTTGATATTTGACTGTAGAACGACATATGGGGGACAATTCAACACCAATCATCTGACGAATGTCGTCGCGTTTATACGGAGTCCAGATGAACTGAAATAATGGTCATATTCGTTAGAATAGTTTTTTTTATTAGGTTGAACGAAATATAAAAGACACTTTGAGATACGAAATTTATATGACTTGTCTCGGTTGAAGGTCGTCAAACTTTTGATGAAATTGTACAAAAGTAGTGGTGTCATGGAAGATTAATTGTGTTGTTCAACACCACCTTTTGGTAAGGGGGAAAGAAGCATCCACAACAATATCGTCATCAGTGACTTGTTGTAATTCTGGAGAAATGCATGTAATTCTTTCACATACCCAACATTGTAACAACATGCATCCTCCAATATTGTCTTGATAAACCCTTATAACATGATTAAGGCTACGATACAAGTATGACAGGACTACAAATCCCCAACTGTAGTTCGAGACAATCAGAAAGTCACCTAAAAGTGGTAGATACATCAAATTTAGCATACTTGCAGATGTATCCAACATTAAGATGCTTTCAATTATCATCAAAATATATGCTCGTGCGTATTGAGCAATGACATCATCGGTGGCATCATTGAAAATTTCGAAATGTATTGTTCAACCACGATAGTTTGATTCTATTACCTCTAACGACTGTCTTAGGTGGAACATCCCTCAATAGTTGTTGACAATGTAGTAGTAGTGGTCCACTACTGATGCTAGTGACAACCTCCCCTTCAATCGGAATGCCCAATTGGAATGCGATGTCTTCTAGTGTTACATTGGTTTCCCCAAGGCGCAAGTGGAATGTATGAGTTTTGATTCTCCATATTTCGAGAAAAGCGGCCACTAGCAAGTGATTGATTTTACTTATGTTGTATCTTTAAAATATGGTTGAACCTTACTGCATCAACTAAATTAATGACTCTTTCGTCAATATCGTCAACATGTTTTATAATCCAAAATGCATGTCTTCTTAGACAAAGGACTCTTTCAGTGCCTTCCCAAATGGCCTTGACAATGTGTTTATCTTGAAGACGTAAAAGGGACATATCCATCGAAAGATGACGGTTGAACTCCATTATGCACTGCAACATAATTTATTAAAAATTAGACATAAAAAAATAAAATTACGAAAAAAAATAAATGAAGCCCAAAAAACAAAATTCATAACCCTAATATTTAAATATAAATTCCATAATGAAAATAATGATGGAATAATATCTTACTTGGAAAATTCAAATTTATATTTGTTATTTTTTTATTTAATCTCCTAACAATAATCAAAAGAATAAACAAATTATTTCATTGTAACCTCAAAATCCAATTTAGAAATTACAACAGAATCAACCTCAAATGCTTAACACTCCATGAAATTTAGATATAACATAAAAATAAAAGAAGAAAGGGTGGAGAACATGAAGGGTGAGAGAAAGGATGAAATTAGACCCTCCAAAGGGTTCCTAAGCTTCCTTAATGTGTTTCTCTAAGTCTCTTTATATAGAAATTGGATTGAGTTTTCTTTCGGGCTTTTTTATTGTTGTAATCTTCTTTCTGATAATGTAATCTCCTCTAATTATCTTCCAAGAAATAAAAGATGTTCAAGATATGTTTGGTTGTTGTGTAGATCTAAAAATATTTAAAAAGATAAAATAAGATAATTATTTAAAAATCTCAAAGAAAATATCTAATGATATATTTTCCCCAAATTATCTTTTATCATAAATTTTTTGAATTATCAAAACCCTTTTTTTTGGAAAAAGATAGAGGAAGCCATAAGGTAAAATTTTATTTTATTTTTTATCTTTGTTTCCTCTTCCTAGCCAAATTCATTTTGGCTTAGCCAAACTTCTTGACTTTATTTTCAAGGTGTCATGAAGCTTTAATCAATTAATTTTCACACCTCTATGAGCTGAACTTAACTGCAACTACATTAACACAACTTAAAATATCCAAAGAACATTTGTGCAACTAAAAATTTATTTTTAACATGATTTTATATCTTATGCTCAATAAACCCAATTATAGAAAATTCTAATTAAAACACTCTTTTAAAGCACAAAAACTAAATAAGAACCTAAGATTAAAGGATATATAAGAGCATAATATTCACTCATCAGAGTTTTTCAAAACACAAATATTTCTTGCATTAAAGATATCATTACCACCATCAATCAAGAAATGCAGGGAAAACAAAATATAAAGATGGTGATATTGTTTTACTTTGTTTTAATCATGTATGTTGGCAACTTTGATATTAAAAGTTCACTTTCATTATGTTCTTGACTTTGATTATTTTGAATGTGGTAAAATTTGAGATGTTTCCTATAAATTGTTTGGTAAGATTTATTGTATTTTTACTTAATACTATATTTATATTAAATACATTTTATAAGATACAAATAAGAGCATGAAATATTTTGGCCTGACGAAATTTACTAAGATTTTGCTAAGGATTAGCTAGGGATAAGTTGTTATAATTTTCTATCATTTTGCTAGGGGTTAGTGTTGTTTTGAAAACTTTAGAACTGGACAAACTATTCCGCCACCCAAAAAGTCAACAAGATCCAAGAAATTCCCCCTAATGTTGCATAGGGTACTAATTTGGGTATTAATTCACGGACTTAATACATATTAAGCTAGATTGTGTATTGCTAACTTTACTAAACTACTAAAAACAATTGGGGATTAAATGAAATTAAAAGAAAAAAAAATCCAATTGACAATGCATGCTTTTATCTACATGAACCTAATGGATGCATGAGAAATGAAGAAAATGCAATGATGAAAAAGAATGCATAAAACAGATGCAAGACCTAAACTAATGCAAATGTTCTATTTCTAGGAAGATGCAAGTTGAATGAATAAGAAACTAAATGTATGAAAGGGAAAATTACCTAATCAAAACTAAATGATGGTGAACATAATCTAAAATGATGTTTATGAATACCAATGCATAATCAGTAAATGCTTAATCTGAAATGACCAATTGGGTACCTATTGTTATGCATAAACAGGGAAATTAAAGTTTTATGCAATGCAGGAATGAGATGAATGAATGCAGGCCTACTTACTATGCCTAATTGATGACAACAATAATAGGGACATGAAATTTCTAATTGGTAAAAATAGAATTCTCAATAAGGAAAACCAAACACAATTAAAAATCTCACATCTATTATGAAAAATAATTGCTAAATAGAATTGAAAACCTAACCTAATTGAGTAATGAATCTAGAAAGAAACTCAAAAGAAAAGATCCTAATGCTACCATGTTAAATAAGAAAAGAATCATTCAATTGATAGCAACTAAGAAAGGCTATAAGGATGAAAATTTCAACAAACAAGGATCACGTAACAAACTGAAAACCAAGAATTTGTGGAATTTAGCTATGCAACTTGACAAATGGAACAAATTTCCAAACGAAACAACAAAGAAAGGAACTTAGAACAAGACATTATATACATTTGCCCAAGTGAATCCCAATTACACATCAAAAAGACCTTTTGGGAAATTCAAGCCCACTTTGCGGTCTTGTGGTTTCTGTGTTAGAAACTAAAACATGCTAATTCCCATTCACTTGTTCAAACATTCAAATGACCAATTTTGGATCCATTCAAAACTAAAAAAGTAGAAACAAAACCATGCAAAACAAAAGGAAAACTAAAAGTTAAAACAAGTATTTAAGGGCATAAACTAACCTAATAAACTTATAAAAGATGCCTACAACTATTAGGTCTTCACACAAACATATGGTGTGCAAATCATGCCATTTTCATGTTTTTCTTTAATATAATGTGTGTCCACTTCAATATGTTTCGTTCTATCATGTTGTACTGGATTATGGGTTATGTTAATCGAGATTTGTTATCACAATATAGCTTTATAGGTTCATCCAATTTTTCTTCAAGTCTTCGAGTATAACTTTTAGCCACAATATCTCACATGTCTATTGAGCTATTGCTTAAACTTATGCTTTAACACTCGATTGGCTACCACACGTTACTTTTTACTCTTTTACCAAGTTTTCAGCAAGGAAAGTGTAACCAGTAGTCGATCTTCTATCAACAACGAAACTTGCATAATCAGCATAAGTATATAAGGACTGACATTTTTATTTCTTTTGAACAAAATTCCTCTTCATAGTGTCCCTTTCAAATAATAAAGAATTCTAATAACAACTTGTAAATGGGCTTCCTTTGGTTGATGTATAAATTGACTTACTAAACTCAATAAAAAGTAATATCAAATCTAGTGTGAGATAAATAAATAAGTCTTCATAAAGGTCTTTTATACTTTTTCTTTATCAACAATTACACCATCCTCTTCATTTCCCAACTTTACATTTGGATCAACAGGTTTTCTCATTGGTTTACAGATCATTTTACTTCTTTCATGCAATAGATCAGTAATATACTTTGATAAGTGTGATAATTAATTATTTTCACACTTATTAGAACCCTTTATTTAATTAGAAGATGTAAGATTTGTCTATAGTCTTCATAGATATATTTAATTATCAATTTTTGGTTTATTTTGTAGGGAATTGGAAGATTGGAGAAGAATAAAGAGTTGTTGCCAGAAGTTGCTAGCCCAGCCAACAAGCTCCAGTAGCCTAGCCAGTAGAGTAACTCTAGCCTAACCAAAAGTCGTGCTAGCCCAGCCAGTAAAGCACTTTTATCCCATCGAGAGGTTTTCGGTGGCCCAACGAGTATAACACCTCTAGCCCAATGAGAGGAGTTTTGTGGCCATACGAGAGTGCACTTTTTGGATAGGGTTTTAAAGTGGCGAGAGTGGAAGAAAAAGTTAGTTTGGATGTGGGAACACTGCTGAAACTCAAGGACAAGGTGTGGAGGCACGACTTCACTTCTAGAGCTCATAGAAGCTGCTTGAGGGCATGTGGGAACATCCTCTTCTCCCTCCTTAGCCTGATTTGTAGTTTCATTAGGTTTTGGGAAAAATCTAGTGAACCATAGGCTTGAAACAAGAGATCTAGTGCGGAGTTGTGTCTAGAGATGGAACATGACCCATTAGTTATCTAAAACCCAAGGTCCTAATGCGGGTTCACTTGTTGAGTGATCAAGAGATTAACGCTTAGTAAGCAAACCTAGGCTCTCTCATATAAGGAATTAGGGTTTGAGTGATTTAGAGGGTTGACATTAGTATTTGATGGAGATGAGATGTTTCGATGTGTGCAAGAGAGTGAAGCCAGTGAAATCTACCCCTAGCATTGTCACTCCATACCATTTCTACCCTTATTCCACTCCTAAGTGCCTCCAATTACCAAAGTCCACCCTTCTTTGTAAATCTTTATTTACTTGCATATAGTTGTAAATTCATGAATTATTCGTTAGTCTATATAAGTTATTAATCGTGCAATTAACTAGTATTACACGAGTCTCTTGGAAAACGATACTTGGTCTTACCATATTATATTACTTGAACGATTTGGTACACTTGCCGATGAGTTAACATACTTTTGATAAGATTTAAAAATCCATTCTTGGAGTGAGAAACTTCAATTCCTAGGAATCCAATTTCCTGAAGGTATTAATTTCAAATTCATGTTCATGATTGCCAATCACAATATATCCTCTACATAAATTGAAAAAATTGTTACTCCCCCTGAATTAGAGTGCTTAATAATTAAGGTGTGATATCTTTTAGTGTGGTTATATTGGAGACTTATCGTGACTTTAGTGAACCTCCAAACCATGCTTTAGACGATTGTTTCATCCCTTTTTAGTTTGTGTACTTTGTTTGCATTAATTTGTCCCATATGTCCAAGTGGTACTTCCATGTACATTTTCTCTTTAAAATCTCCATGTGAAAAAACACTTTTCACATCAAATTGCAACAAGTTCCTATCATGATTTGTTACCAATGATAATATATCTCTAACCATATTCATTTTTACAATTGGAGTAAAATTCTCCAAGTAATCTACTCTATATGTTTGAATAAATCATTTTGCCACTGATGTAGTCTTATACCTCTCAATATTTTCATCATCTTTGTTTTTTATTGTATAAACCCATTTGCACCAAACATGTTTTTTGTAGTGGCTTGTGAGAAAGCTTTTATCTTTAGGAAATTTTGAAAATTCTTTTCTTAATAATTTTTTTTATAATTTTATTATTTTCTTAATAAAAAAGTCTATTAGTTTTTAATAACCATATGATAATATTAGCTACAAATTTGGTAATATATATATATATATATATATATATATATATCATCAAAATGATTGTATTTTGCTAATAAAGCTTGAAATATGACGAAGTCTGTTTAACATTGGATAGTACACGAATGACAACGCTATAGCTGAATTGATAACTCAGCGAGGGAAATATTTAACCTTTTCGGGATTCAAGATTCGATTAAAAAATAATTTCTTCATCAGTGTACATATTTTATTTTTAAATACAAAATTAAAGGTAAACTAAAGATGTTAGAGAAGGTAATTTTTCCCATTTCAATCAAAATAAACAAAGTTTATTAAGTGAAGAACTTGAATTCAAAATGAGAAAATTTGTATACGCAGGTATAATGTACTCGGGTAACATTAATTAGTACAAAAGATATTACAGGAATACAAGTTGAACAGTGGAAGAAATCTAAAGCCAAAACTGCTTGCAAAACCAATGAGAGCAATTCCTTTCTTATCTTTCTCAGAGTCAGAGGTTTTTGGTACACTTCATTGTCTCGAAGTATTTAGGTAATAAATTGGTTATATCAGTTTTTCTCTGTGTTTTTCCTTTGCTATCCGTCCGTAGAAAAGTGCCAAAGGAAAAACCTACCGGCAACGTTTTCTCACCAGAAATGTCCTTTTCAAGAAAGATAAGGAAGGTGGTGGAGAATCTTCGGATTCATATTCGATGAAGAAAATGAAAAGCAAAGCCATTCATTATTTATTTATATATATATAAAGGGTATTTACCTCCCACTAGCTAGGTGCAATAGAGTCAAGGAAGTTTTGATCATGTCAAAGGTCTTTTCCGCAAAGAAGGCGAAAGAGAACCAAGTGGTATCCAAGTTTAGGTGGTCCACTAATAATCAAATATCTAACTCAACCATGCCTTCATAGGGTTAGGATTAGGACCATACAAGAAAAAGAAATGTCTTGTGCTTGTTTTTTCTCCTTAATTTTCATCGCTAATTTAACCATTTATAAAATTTTAAATCTTTGTAGCTTGTCTGAACTTATATATATCCACATTTTTGGAATGAATTTGAACACTAGGTAACTAACACCCCTTTGTCCTCCCCAATGTTTTCCTTTCCTTCCTTTAATAATTCTTGAAGATCAGATTTTCCTAACTCAAAGCTTCAATTACAATAAATCCGAAACTATGAAACAAGAACATGACATGCATCCATATATGTTAAAGTGTGCTCGAAATTGCGATTCCAGATGGCCCAATTATCTTTAGTGTAGGAGGAGGCAACAATTAACAACATAATTAAGGCCAACAAACCAACAATAGGGCCAAGATGTCGGTCACATTCACCTCAATAAACATGATGTACTACGTTGGAGACAGCATCAAAACATACCACACACATAATAAGCAAGGTAATCCACATATTAGAGGAATGATCTCTAATTAATTATGTAAGATGGAACCTTTTTTGTTTCGTTACGGATTTTGCATCAAAGTACTTTTGAAGTATTAATTCACCTAAGCACTCAAGAGAATTATTAACTAATTAAGAAAAATATTTTAACACAAGTTAAGGATAGAAGGTTGTGTAATATCCCAATTTCAGAGTTACAAAAATATAATAAATTCAAAACTTTTCGAATACATTTAATAAGCCAATTTTATTTCTGATAATCCAAATATCAAATAATATAACCTTAACTTTAATTTTCAAATTAACATTTAAACTTATTCAAAACAAAATTAATAAAATTTCCTCTATTTTCTTTTATCTTTCTTATCCTTTTGTCGCTCCTACTCTACGTCTATAATTTCTGCATCACCATCTACTTCTGTATAACATAAACGTTATACAATCATCATAACAAACACAAACAATAGGGATGAGCTAACAGTAATAACACATAAAAATAAGGTCATGCAATCAATTAATAAAGTAATAACTCTGATATTAACAATTAGAGACTTAAGACAAGATCACTTCTGACCTTATACCTTCAATAGCTCTACACAAGTCTGTCAGATAGAGGCAATTTGTGTCAATACCCACTATCTTTACAAATGTATGTCATCTTTTATACTTCATTGCACCACTCCTGTTCACCAAAACAAGACTTATAAGTAAAAACTCTGATGCTACACTTATCGACACCATACTCAACACGAGATGGAAACGAGACATACATTCCTCTGTACCCCCTCGAAAGAGGAAATGACAATACTCGAATCTTAGTCCATTCTATTGCCCATCATGGACGAAGAGACTCATCTCTTCTACCATCTCTTAAAAACGAAGAGATCCACCTTTCTACCCCTCGCAAGAGGAAAGGTGACTACTTTTCTACCCCCTCGAAAGAGGAAAGGGCAATACTCGAATCTCAGTCCATTCTACCGCCCATCATGTGCAAGACCAATTAATCCATAATGTGCAGAACCAATTAATCATGTGTAATTCGTTTGCTTAATTCAAATTTAAGACAACCCAATTAATTTTCGCTTAGTTGGTTGATTGGTGTTAGAATAGGGTAAGTGCAGTGTTTAATTTATTGTTAATCAATGATTGGAAGCATTGTAACTGAGCTAAGCACCAACTTGTCCTTGAATTGTGTGAATTTCGTGTTTTGGTTTGTTAATTCTGTCACAAAACTATCCACATAAACCCCCCACCATGTGTTTGATCTAATTCCTGAACCAAAGTTTGATCCTTGAGAGATGACCTAGGGGTCAATTCTCCTAGTATACTGCACTTTTATTGAACATTAAATTTGATTCAGGTACGACCTCAATCAAACCTCTTAAGAGTTCTTAAGGGAGAACTGAAAGTAGCTTAATTTGAGTGAACTAGTATAAAAATACTTCTTCTTCACTACTTTGTTGTACAAATATTTTGTTGAAAGGTTTTTCATAAAACCTAGTGTCGGCACAACTTTTCTAAAAGATCTTCAAAAATTATTTTCTAGACACTAAATCAAGAAACACATTTCTTAGTGCTTACTATATTGTTTTATTGATTATATCTTTTTATAAGCTTTACAAATAACAACGTCTAAATAAATCTTATTGATCAACTTACTTCATAATACCCTCAGACGCTACATTATGAAAAGAATTTTAAAAAACCATTCAACCCTCTTCTAGTGTTTTCCTATGATTTCATCTAGAAGCACATAGGATAACTAATTGGACCACAATTTAAGACTAGTTCTTGCGTAATCTTAAGTCAGTGAAGTAAGACGAGTGATTAGTTCATCCAACATTAAGCATAAATCAATTAACAAACTTTGAATAAAAGACAAACGTGCATAAATAAAGATACTACTGAATACAGAAAGTTCAAAGTAGTTATATCTCACTCCAATAGTTAAGAGATTTAGTTCTTCCTAATGGGTAGAAAGAAGTTACAACATAAGGAACTCCATCTCCTAATCCTTTAAAGATGTTCTATTTTGTTGGAAACAGGATGACTCAGTTTCAACACTAAGAGAGGAGGGGGGGGGGAGTGTGAATTGTTGAGGTTTAAAAATCAGAGTCTTTTTAAATCCTTGATCAAATGAAGAACACCAATTGTGTATATTTGGATCAACAAGTATGCGCAAGTCACTTCCTCCCTAAGAAACTCTTCCAAGAAAGATCTTCTTCATCTTCTTAATGAGTTCTTAGAGCTTTTTCACACAGAGATCACAAGCTGAAATATCAAATGAAAGTGTTAGAATATCAAAGTCCAAAGTCGCTATGATCAACAGATCACGTCTATTTATAGTTTTCTATAAATTAGCGCTTCTATAGTCGACTGTGCAACTAATGAAGTCGACTATCATCAGACTGTTATAACAGTTAAGTCAAGTAGCAACAGTCATAACAACCAAATTGATTTCACATTTAATACAGTTGACTTTTATTTAATGCTTTTACAGACAATTGAAATATAGTCGTTGTAAATCAAAAGCATTAACATAATTTTAAAACAAATAACTAACTAAGTCGAATTCACTGCGCGTGCAGTCGACTTAACACTAGTAAAAATTAGGGTTTTCACAGCGCACATTATGCCACGGTTCATCAGGAACCGCAGCATCATGCTGCGCGGTGGCAATTTTGAAAATAAATCTAACTTATAGGCCGCGGTTCACAGGAAAACCGCGGCCTATTCCCCAGTCAACTTTAAGCCTTTGACGCCACGCCAAAAGAAGAATAATTTACTCGGGAATAGACCGCGGTTCTACGCAGAACCGCGGCCTATTCCGCACTGCAACTGCCTTCCCAACTGCCATTTGGGTAATGTTAGAAAGTAGCAGGGGGAATAGGACGCGGTTCTCAGAGCAACCGCGACATATTCCCCTTTCAATTTATTACGGTAGCTGACAGGGGGGAATTTCAGAAGTTGCAGTGAGGAATAGGCAGCGGTTGTTCTGGGAACTGAGGCCTATTCCCTCTGCCACTTCTGACATTCCCCAAAAGGCAGTTGTGAGCCAGCAGAGGGATTCAGAACGTTAGGGAATAGGTCGCGGTTGTGAATGGGAACCGCGGCCTATTCCCTTATCTGAATAATTTTTAAATTTTTCAAGGATTAGGCCGTTGTTGGGCGCTGAACCGCGGCATATAAGTTGAAAAAAATTTCAAAACTCCCATTCTGAATTATTTTTTTCAGCAGAATAGGCCGCGGTTATACAGTCAACCGCGGCCTATTCCCCTATATGACAGCGGTTTCTTTTCGAACCGCGGTAGTAACCTTTAAATAGGTTAAAAAAAAGTTGGAACAATTTTCTTCCCATACGAAATTTCTGAAACGTAGAGAGCTTTCCCAATCAGTGCTCTTCTTCTCCGATCATCGTTTCGTCAAGTCCGCCGCTGAAACCAACGAGCCTTCTCTTCTTCTCCGATCAAATAAAAGTGTTAGAATATCAAAGTCCAAAGTCGCTATGATCAACAGATCACGTCTATTTATAGTTTTCTATAAATCAGCGCTTCTATAGTCGACTGTGTCACTAATGAAGTCGACTATCATCAGACCGTTATAACAGTTAAGTCAAGTAGCAACAGTCATAACAACCAAATTGATTTCACATTTAATACATTTGACTTTTATTTAATGCTTTTACAGACAATTGAAATATAGCCGTTGTAAATCAAAAGCATTAACATAATTTCAAAACAAATAACTAACTAAGTCGAATTCACTGCGCGTGCAGTCGACTTAGACACTTCAACTTAGTTTTGAAATACTTTTCAATGCAAAATAACTCACAACACTGCTTTTGAAAATCTATACAAAGTCACGAGTTTAAATCGACTTACTTCATAATGAAATCGACTTAAAACTTGAAGATTTGCCACACAATATAAGTTCAACAAAGTGCATTAGGTTTTCTTTTCTTAAACATATGTAATGCAATCAAAAAAGATGTATCAAGCATAAAATCAGTGAAAACGCATACATATATGAGAATCAACACAGACATGTTCTTTAAGATATCATTCACAATAAGGAATTGAAAATGTAACATATAACAATATATGTGTTATTAATAATGTGTTGTAATCATAAAAAACTAGAGCACTGTGAGATTAAAATGTTTAGCTAAATCAATGTTTCCCTTATCAACAATCTCAACATATTTAATATAGAGGAAAGCTGTAAGAATACTTTGTTGATAGGCTTTTTGGTCGCACAAAAAGTCAACAAACCTTAACCCCTACTAATGTAGCATAGGATCAACCAAGGGCTCAATCCGCAGACTCAGTGAAATTAAATTTGAAGTGTAGAGTTAATTCCTATATTATTTATTTACTAATTAAATACTAATGCAAGGTGTAGACAATAAAAGAAATGAAATTAAAAAGGAAAGAATTAAATTCTAATTGAAATGTATGACCAATACTAAACTAAATTAATCCTATATGAAAAATAAGGAAAGAATTTGAGAATCTGTATTAAGCTAAAGTAACCTAAACTAAAACGATGAATTAATGCAACTAACATGATCTAAACAAATGAACTTTATTACTTTGGAAAACCTAGAACTGAAAATATAATGACTAACTATATAAACACACAACTAAATCTGGAAATTCAAAACTAAAAACAATCCTAACTATTAAATGAATATGAACCTATATATACGAAACTTCATAATGGAACAATGCAAAGAAAATATAAATGCACAATGCATGTAACACGTAATGAATTAATGAATAAAGCTTACATACATGAGCTGAAAAATAGAAGACGATGTAATGAATTGAAACATTAAAGTGAACAGAACTAAAATTGAATTAACAAAACTATCAAAAGGAAATGAACAAATCAAAGACGTTATGAATCTAAAACTTGAAAACAAAAGAACTGCAAACTAAAATTAAACCCAACTCAACAGAAACACCTAAAACTAATGGGTAAATAAAGAATCATTGGTTAAAATCAAAACTCAATCAAATTTGCAAAGATTGGTATAAAAAGCGTTAATTACCATTCAAGAAGACATCCTATAAAATATGCCCACTTTGGGATTTTTAAGTTCATTTTCAAAACTTTAAATGAGTAACATCCACTCAATGTACCAAACCACAAGAATTTCAATTCCATTTATTGTTTTTTTTTTTACATCCCAAAATTATAATATATATATATATATATATATATATATAAAGACATCATCATAGATAATATTGAAAAGCAATTAAGGCAAGAAATTAGAGTATTAGGATTACAATCATCCGGAAGGGTCTAAGAATTTAAAACTTTAAGTACAATAGAGTACTAAACTTGAACTTAATCATAAGGAGTATTTCAAAAGAAAATAAAATGACTAAGAAACTCCTCGGAAGACTAGGTTGCAGCGTCAACATCCTCAAGCTCTTGCTCCAGGGAACCTCCTCAACGTCTGCTCACATCCAAGTGGATGATCATCGCAAAGGAAACATACACAAACAAGAACAAACAAGCAAGGATGAGCTAGGTATAAAAAGTATGTTATACAATCACACAGCATGCAAAGTTCACTCAAAACATATTAAATGACACTACAAGACTTGTTTCATTATAAACTGACTCGTCTGGACTAGAATGATTGCCGAGCTATGGCGGGTTATGCACTCGTGGTGGTCTCTACTGCTTTGCAAAGTCATTGCCAATGGGTTTCACCCTACCATACTCATAAGGTTAGTCCGTTCCGCGCCTTAAAGCATACTGGAAGCCTCCAAGACTATGACCTCCTGCTACTACTCACCACATGATTCAATCCTCTCTACTTGAGAATAATTGATCATTGTAGTTTCAGGATAACCCCCAATGCTGAGCTATCATGCAAATCATTCTACACACTACTAGGGCACCACCATGTATCATCTCCTTGAGGCCATGGAATTACATCCAAGAACCACACTTGTTACATTCAACACCAATTATAACCTTTATATTTACATACTTTCAATTTATTAACATTCCAACAATCATATGTCAAATTGCAATAAACAATCCAACAATGCATCACAATTCAATTAAAACATAAGCATGAGTAACTAAGGTGATCTAAACCTTGAAACCAGAGAGGTCCACAACATAATTGTGAAAAATTCCACAACCTGTAGATTTGTCTCGAGAGAAACAAATTGAAAACCAGCATGTTCAACAAATAAGTTGTGGCTTTTTCCACAACCTGTGGATTTACTTTAGGAACTGCGAATTTGAAAACAGAGAAGTCCAAAAGTAGATTGTGGAATTTTCCATGGGTTGTGGAATTGTGTAGAGCATATACTAACCTCTCATAAATACACTTTAAATCTCAATTTGGACACTTTCCCCCACATTCTATTGACTCTGAAGGTCTCCTATGCACCAAGCTACATTGAAAAACACTCTCCTAACTGAGATTTGCTACCTCAATCCAATTTAATTACTTTAAACCACTCAAAATCAATTAAACTCATTTCTATACCTTTTAACACAAATTTTCTACAACTAACAGCTTGAACAAGTTTTAATACACTTAACAACAGTCCCCAAACCATCACATTTATTCCATACCGTTTAATTTAGAATCTCACTAGTGAAAACCCTTAAAAATGAACCAAAAATCATACAAAATACACTAAAAGGCTAACAACCAGTTCTACATTAGAATTATGCTATCATAACGCTCAAACAAGTCTTAATTAACCCTTGGACTCCGACCAAAACACAGTTTATCCAAAGTAACCTTTCCTTTAACTTTTCACCTATCAAAACCCTTTTTATAACCTAAAAACTACCTATTTCTTCTACTAGATACAAAACAAAGACTTATAATAGTTTGATAACTCATATTTTATCCAATTTAGTGTTTCAAATTCACCACCCACAACATTTACATCAAAAATCACATCTCACCTCATCATTCATCAGTTTTCACGTTAATACAAGACATATACAAACAACTCAACATACTATATTTCTCAATTCAAGGAAATTTCACAATTAAATCAATATTTTTACCTATAAACATTAATTAGAATTCATCTATCAAACAAAATCAAATAAGACTAGCTCCCCTTACCTTTTGGTTGGACAATACAACTCACAACCCCTCTTCTCTAACGCCCCTCTCAGGAAGACCCCAAACAGTACCCTACAACCACCACATTGGTGGTGAAAACAGCTCTTTAGAGCTAGCACCAAACAAAAATTGGAAGAATGACGTTTCTAATTTCTTGAACCCATAGGACCTCAAATCCTAGGTTTCGAAAATAGCGGAAGAAACAGAAAAACTACTTACCGGAAGGAAATGGAGAAATTAATCGGTTCAAAGTGAAGCCCTCGACGCCGCGAACACTTAGGTGACGCCTAATAAAAAATCGAACAGTTTAATGAATGAGAATGTTAAAGAAAAGGCAAAGCTAGGTTAGAGAGAAAGGAGAAATCTGAGTTTTAGAGAGAGAAAAAAAAGTTGACTAAATGAAATCAAATTTTGAAAAACCCCTTTCCAAGATCAGAGTATCCTTAACTTTATGGGCCTGGCTGCCTCCACTTAAGGTCCAATAGCCCTACATTTTCAGACCCTTACATTTTTCAACGGGAACAAAAACCTAACCTAAATGCAATTAAAAGCTACTCCTAAACTCTAATTCATCTTCAAAGTTCATAATGAAACCAATTCAGCATAAACAAATCCTAATTTATATTCAATGCAATAAAAATTTAGAGCATTACCCTAACTATTTCAAATCAAGACAGTGTAACAACAACTCTCCTTAACAGACTATACACCTCATCAAATCAGAAAAGTACCTAAAATTTAACAAAACATAAATGCCGAAACAGAAAAGCAATGTATGCAATAAAATTGAAATTAACATCTAAAACCTAAATGCTGAAACAGATTAAGACCAAATCATACTATCAAATACACGAAATCAAGTATCTAAAGGCATCAAAAATCAAAACAAGATTCATCTACCACTATCGAACTCAATTAACAAACTAAAATTAAGATTGAACTAAAGAAAGCATTAAAATTCCATAAAATAAAAAATAAAACCAAAATTCGTAACCAAAATAGAGTAACCGCGAAGCAATCAACGTTTATTAAGACTACAAAAAGAAATTACAAGAAAAACGCTGTCGCAAGAGCGATGCCGAGACATTCACGGGATGTCACCACCGTGAATCTCGCTCAACAGTCTAGGAATACAGAAAACTATTCTGCAAAAATCATAAAAACACTAACTCGATCTCCCTTGAACATACATTTTTGCACACACTCTCTACTCTCTACAGTACACTCTAGTCTACATTATTACAAGCCCTTTATATAAAGAGAAAGAAAAAGGGAAAGAGGAACCTTCGACATTTCCACTTCATCATCCAACGGTCTTCATTCACTTTTCTTTCAAGCCCTCTGATTTCCTTCACCATCTTCGCTGATTCAGGCATTCGGCACGTGCCCTAGTTCGTCTTCATGCTCCTCTGGGTAATGATATGAGCTAAGCTTCTTCTTCAATTCTCTCTCTCACAATGAAACCCTTGCACAAAGGGTCTTTCTTTTGCAAATGAGCCTTCAAATCCATGACCCCCTAAGGCAGCAGCGCCTACCCCAAAACAACAGCGTTCCACTAATTGAAATTGTGTGTTTTACTTGAACCAATGCAGAACAACCCAAATGGCTTTTGTTGACCAAATTTAGCCCAATTGAGTAGGGGCACCACTGCAATTAAAATCAATTACGAATAAGGGCCAATCTGCAAAGAAGAGAAGGGTTTCTTAGCAATTCAAAAGAATTAAACCTATTTAATCAAATACTAAAGAAAAAGATTTTTATTAAAAATTATAGAAAAAGATTGATTTTCCTAATTATTTAAAAACACTATTAATACTCCTAAAAATCTATTTTTAACTAGAATTTTAAAAAATTAAAATTTAAAGAACAATCCTAAATCTAGCCTAATTCTAAATAATTAAAGACTAAAATTATCTTTCCTAGACTGCTAAACACAAAAAAAGATGTAAAACCAAAGAATTATAACACCCTCTCACTTAGATAAATGTCCTCTTCGACTGGGACAAACTAAACTAAAAAGAATGAACAGTGACTCAAACTAGAAAATAAAATACTCAACACAAACTAAGAAACTTCTAAAGTTTAGCATAACTCACTCAAACATGTCCAATCTAACAATTCCAAGTTATTTCCTCTAATAAAAACTACTCAACAAAATTCTCAACTTTAAACTCAAGCTTCACCAATTCTAGCAAGTGAATAACAACTTAATTTAACAAGTAAAACATTTAGAAAAGTCGCAATCCCTCTCAACCTCAAAGGATATCGTGTATACACTCAACGCACTTAAGTGTTTAGGACTCTCTTATTTCATTCAATCATGACATGTTAACTTGAATTCATACCTTTGGAAAAAATTATGAATGACAGTGCTTGAATAAAGAATTCATCTAGATCACTAGGTCTTTAAGGGCTTGTAATGTAAAAGAATGGAATAGAAATATAAGAAAACAAGTTTAAATAGGGTAGAGAAATGTAAAGGAATGAGAGAGAACTAGAATCCAGTGCAAAATCAGAATGATAGTTAAACATACATGTAATCACACAAGAAAGATAAAAAAAAATGGCTCAAAATCTCTCAAGGGTTAAAGTTTCTTAAAACTTACTTGCTACTCTCTACTATGCAAAAATTGCTTACTTAAATAAAGGTAGAAACAATTGTTCATAATTTCTTTACTTGAATTCAAAAGTGAGTTTACAAGAGCTAGGCACTCCTATTTACAGGTAAGGGAGGCATCTAATTCGGTCCATTTTTCCCTCCTAATTTTGAAGCAACTACCAACTGTAATTGTCAGCTGGATTAGTCACACTTTGTAGGTGAAGTCACACAGAAAACGTGGGACCATGTGGCAGCTTTCTCGCTAGCACTAGGTGGCTTCAAATCCATAAGCTCATTCAAGCTTCTCCAAATCTTTCTCCTAGCTTGATTCTTGGCCTAAAAGAAAAAGTGATTGGATGGTCCATGGGCTTAGTTATGTGTCCTAGAATTTATTAGATCCTACAAAACAAAAGTATACAAGGTTTAAGAGAAAAGAAGGAAGAATTAAAAACCGATCTTCCATAAAAGCAAGGTCCTTTACAATCCTTCTTCCTCTTGTATTCTTCTTGCCATTGCTCTAGTTAGAGGTCCTATGTTTCCTTTAGATGGTCCTCCATCACAAAACCTGAAATGAAGAACTTAAAACAAACATAACGGAACCTTAAAAAAATAAAAACAACCTAAAACAGATTCTAGACTATGTATTTACAAACTAAAACAAGAATGGCAATCTACAATACCTATGAGCCTAGAAATTACAAACTTAATTAGACCTAAACTAAAACTAAAACAAAATTACCACTATTTCTATTTAAGAATCATACTAAAATAGTTATATCAAAACAAAAGCAAAAAAAAAGAAGGAAGATTGAACTATACTTTCTCACCCCCACACATAAGCACATTGCCCTCAATGTATGAGTGAGAAAAGTCATTTAACAACACCACACATGTACAGATCAAACAATAGAATTGAAAAAGCACTAAAATTGAAGAAGAAATATGTACAAAACAGAACTAGAACACTAAACACAAAAGAACACAAAATGTACAAAAATAGAGCTGGAGAAACAAAAGTAATCTACAAAGCTACAAGAAGAAGTAAATTTGTTTAAATTGGCTATAAGTCAAAATTGATTTTCTTTAATTTTAAATAGAACAACATATTTTCTATCCTATTATTTACGATGCTATCTATTACCATTCAAGCTAACAGAAAAAACCTATAACTATAATTAAAAAGAAAGGTAAAGAAAATTCTTATTGGTTTTATTCCATGCCCATTAAACAAATGAGGTCTGTTGATAGAGGCACCCTCAACAAAGGTTTGTTGTTGCCCCGTCATTGCATTACTATCAAAGCAAGCTCTAATACCAATTGTCAAAGAAGTGCAGCAGAATGGTTAGCATGAACAACAAACCAAGAGGGGGTGAATTAGTTTCTTATCGCAAATTGTGCCTTTAATAATTTTCTCTTATAGTTCAAATTCCTTAATGATAAATTAAAACAAAAAAGAGATTAAGGAAGAGAGAAAATTGCATATGTCATTTATACTGGTTTAATCACAAGGATCTTATATCCAGTTGTTAATCTCAATGAGAATTAACGATCCAGTATCACAAAACCAACAAACTATTACAATCACAAAGAAATAAACAAGTTTAAAGTTTAGAACACTTCTCTGGTTACCAAAAGAGATGAAACTCACTTCCCCTGAAAATCACAAGGGATGAACACCTCCTTCGAATGCTTCATGAAGGATGACCACTTCCTTTGAATCTTCACAAAGGATGAACACCTCTTTTAAATCTTCACAAAGGATGTCAGGCTTCACTTAGCAATAAGGGTTACACAAACCTAGTAAAAGTTCTCGCTCTATGCTAGCACCAAGTTCTCAAAACCACAACACAAGGGTTATACAAACCCTAGAACACTCTTATTGTCGATAGGGGGAGCTATGTAAAGCTAAACCCATATCTCACATATGTGTTTTTGATGATTAGACCAGAAATGTTTTATAGTTTCTAGCACAACAATATGGCAAAACTATTGCTTGATTATATTTGTGATTGTCCTTGAACTATCTATGATGAGTATTCATTGTTTACAAATGAATCATTGATTGTAACACTTTGCACATTGCATATCTGTATGAATTAATCGATTACACTGTTTGCATAATCTGTTAGATTCATCATATATCAGTATATGTTTAACTTAGATATCAATATATGCTTAACTATGGTAAAACACCAAGTCTTAATCGATTAGAATATGGGTATCATCGATTAAAACTTGTGGTCATGCCTGTACATGTTTACTAAGTGCATTGATGTGTTTTGAATGAAAAAGTTTTCAAAATATGCTTGTAGAAATAGAAAGGAAACGTTTCTCAACCAAGAGGGGGGTGAATTGGTTTCCCCTATAAAATAATTTCTTTCAAAATCCTTTTGAAATCTTTTGATCGTTCTTGGAATGAAATTAACAAAGAATGAAAAGCAATGCAAAAGTAAATAGCAAGAGAGAATTCACACAGTGAATATACTGGTTTGACAAATCTTGCCTACATTCAGTCTTCTTTCAATCAACCTTAGATTGAAAGGATTCCACTATAATGATTGAGTTCTTACAAGAAAGATATAGAGACAACCTTCTGAATGTACTCTCCTCACAACTGCAAATCACTTATAGCAAACACTCCAGGAAAAAACAATCCTTTTTCTGTAACCCTTATTGATACCCCTCTCTAAGTCACTGGAACTTCTCTAAGCTCTCTTCTTGGCTGCAGCAACAGGGACCAATAACCAGACTTGATTGCAAATGAAAATTGATCTGGTACAATACACCTTGATGTGTAGAAAGTGATAAGCCAATGTAAGCTCTTCAATTCTTCAAAGAATCTTGATGAAATCTCCAAATGTATGAATTCTTGATTCTTGAACAGAGTAGGACGCTCCTGTAACAAAACTCAACAAACAAGTCAGATATGAAAGTTATGAATCATTAAATTGTTGAATTCAAAGAGAAATGCATCTATTTATAGAAATATCAATACAAACGCGTTATAATTGATTAGCTTAATAATGTAATCGGTTAGGCAATTCATTCTGATATACCAGATTTACATTTTTCAGATTTTAACAGATTAAGTGGAGTGCATAATCAATTAAGCATTTAATGCAAGTCATAACAATTAAAAATATGACCATTAAGACAACTATAACTTAACAAGAAACAAGTTTTCAATCAACACACATTTTAACCGATTAGAGAAATAACATAATCGGTTAAGTATCATACTTAAGAAAATTTTGAAAACTTTTTTCATTTAAATTACATCAATGCACTCAATAAACAAATGTAGTCATAACCACGAGTTTTAATTGATTATACCCATAATCTAATCGATTAAGACTTGTTGTTTGCCCACAGTTAAGCATATACATATTATATAATTAGTGTGATCGATTAATTCATACAGATATGTAATGTGCAAAGTGTTTCAATCAAAGATTCATATTCACACAATGAATATACATCACAAATAATTCAAGCACATACATGAGTATAATAAAGCAACAATTTTCCAATAAGATGTGCAAGAAATTATAAAACATTTTTGTTGTCATAATCAAAAACACAATGTGAGATATGGGTTCAGCTACATGGCTCCCCATACCAACAATCTCCCCCTTTTTTGATGATGCACAACATTAAACTATTTTCCAATTACTTTCTCCCCCTTTGGGCATTAGCAAAAAAGAACAACAATTAACAATGGAAATAAAGTGCATTTAGAGAAACATCAAAATAAATTCTCACAGACCGTGTGCAGAATGTGATGCTCCCACTATCATAAGGCATTGTAACACTTAATGATATCAACAGTATTGAGCAAATATAAAATTTATACCAATTATATTTAGCTCATAATACCCATTGAACACAATATTACAGAGTATATATATATATATATATATATATATATATATATATATATATAAAGTATCCGAGTAAGTACTGAGTTCAATAAACCAATTATGATGCATGATATATCATTTGCAAAAATACTCAATAAGATTATGCAACAAATGTAAAGAGCATAGTATGATTGCAATATATTTATGCATGATATTCAACAGTAGAAATGATATGACAATACAAATGATTCTGCAAGATTAGTTAAGATTTTCAAAATGAAGCACATAAATGATTTTCAAAGCAATTTTGAATAATGTGCAACATTTAATCTCTAACAATGCTTAAGAAGTATAAAGAAATCATTCAGAACAGCTAAGCAATAGTCAATAGTAGATATATGCGTGAAAAACCATGTTCACGACATTTAGTCGATTTCAGAAAAAAGTTAACTGATTAAGTTCTCTACTAAACAAATTTTAATCGATTAAAGATCTGTGTAATCGGTTAAATTGCGTGGATATGATCAAGTTGCACATATATGATCATTTAAATATGTCAAGATCAGTTCACAATCCTGCAAACATAACTTTTCTCAACAGTGTTGAGTGTTAGTACAGGAAAATGCAATAGTTGTGATGCAATGAGAATATCACATGAAAAAGTATGAATATGCAATAATGTATGACAGTGATATAGTGCATTCATATAGTTCAGATTCATTCAACCATTCATAGACAAATTAAATCCAATCATCCAAACATTCATATAAAAAGCATTCAATTAATAAACATTGGATATGAGATCATAAGTGTATATTTCATTTAATCAAAATAAGGATCAAAATAGAAACAAAGTAATAAAGTTTAAAATATAAGGCCTTATGGCCAAAATTTACAAATATCCAGAAACAAAAAAAAACAGAACTAGAACCAAAATAGGACCTAATCTAGACTCTATTTCCTAATCTGAGTCAGATATTTCCATAGAATCCTCTTCGGTTTGGTCTTCATAATAGGGTTAAATATGTTTTACCTCCCATAAGTATCACACGATTTTGGTTTTAGTCCCTACTCAAAACTTTGATTGTTTTTAGTCCTCATAGTTTTGAAACTAGTATTGTTAGTCCTTAAAATTGAACGACATTAACTTTTGTTTGATATGACAATCGGTGAGGCCTCATCTTATGCCAGTTGTAATGCCACGTTGATTATTTCATTTTTCAAGTTGATATGGCAATTCAGTTTTCTTTAGCCCAAACAACCAGCCCAAATTTTCTTCTACATTGACCAGATCTTAGCCCTTTTGACCAGGGACTTTTCTGCAAAAAGAGAAGAAATGAGGAGTTAAACAATAAAAAGAAAAAAAATAAAATCCTACAAAAGAAAAATATTTTTTTTTTTATTTTTTTCTAAAATAAAAATACTTATTTATTTAAAAACTTATTTTGTTTAACTAAAAATAGAAAATTAACACTATTTCTACAAAAACCTATTTTTATCCTAATTACTCTAAACTATCTTAATTCTAGAAAATCAAAAGCTAAACTAACCTAAAAGAAGAGTATTATTACCCAAAAATGAGGAAAAGTAGAGAGTTATCATATGATCATTGAATTATTTCACCTAGTAAAATATTAGTTTTAACAATCAGAACAAGATCAATGCAACTATTTAATGTGTCCATCCAATCACTAAGCATTGTATCCAATCATTTATGATAAGTATTGCTAATTTCTTTCAAAAGTAAGAAATCTAAGATTATGTGAAATATTAACATCAAAATACTTGATGATGATAAACATGGAATCAATATCTGTTTGAAACAGAAAAAAAATCTCTCTAGAGTAGACTTAACAGATTATGTTTTTAACGTAACAGATTAAATTTCGCAGAAAGTATTATTTGCATATTTTCACTCAATTTATTCATGTTAAGCAACAAGCACACATCACATACATCAAAATGATTATGCAGAACACAAATTATGCATATTTTATCAAATTTACAACTTGTTACCACTTTTGATGACTCTCAAGATGACATGATCACTTTAAATTGTGAGATTTGCTTCAGATTTGTGCATCACCTTGAGTCTAGTCCTTTTACATTCCTCTCAATCTCTTGCAAAACAGTTTAAGGGTTTTGATGCAGGTACCCATTTGAATTTGGGTCCTTTCATGTTAGGAGATGTCAATGGTTCCTTAGGAATCCATTTAAATTTGCCTTTAGGAACTCCAAAATTTTTGTAATAACATGAATTTGATGCATGACCTAACTCGTTGTAGTAAAAACAAACAATTGAAGATGATTTGCTTATGTTTATAAACCTTCTTAATCTATTACTTTTACCAGCGTACCTTATTCCTTCGTTATTCAACACACTCCTTTATGAACCAAGAAGGGCATCGAGATTTGACCTACCTAGTGTGAATTTTGATAAAATTTTCATAAAATATTTAATTCTTTCCAACTGTCTTGGACAAATTTCACAAACTTGATCACATTTCTTGTTCACATGCATAGCGTTTTGAGAGATATTCTCTAGAGATTCTAGTTTTGAATTCAGATTTTCATTTTCATTATCAAGAACCTCTATTCTATCTTTCAACCTCTTGTTTTCACTTTTAAACTTGATAATTAAGTGTTGCAGTTTCATAGCTTCATCATACAATTCTTGAAAAGCATCAAGTAGTTGATAGTACCCATTTTCGGTGCATTCAGATTCATCACTACTCATGCTTCTTCCAGATATTGTAGATCTTGCCATTAAGCACAAGTCTGTTTCCTCCTTCTCTCCCTCTTTTTCTTCACTTCCATCATCTCCATTATCTTTTATCTTAGCCTCATCATCTGTTGCTACTCTTTTATCACTTAGATTTTGATTCCCAATTAGCTTCTTGAGTACAACAATCTCCTGATCCAGTTTGTCAATCCTGGAGGTGTAGGTGGAGTGATGATTAACCGGTGTTTGCATTTGCTCGACCATATGTCTTTCATAGTCAGTCTTTGGTTTGTAGGGAGTTGCTCCAGTAGACATTTCCACACTTAATGGATCAACATCTTCTCCTTTAGTGGGTTTGTGTTCACTTATGCCTTCATCTTCTTTTTCTAGTCTTTGCTTCAATTTGAGTGAACTTCCTTCTCTTTCACATACAGTACTAGAAGAAGTAGTATCTTCATCTTGTTTTCTAAAGTTCTCTTTATTCCATGCAAGATTCAAGTTAGTTTCTCTTTTGCATAACAAAAATTTAGAAAACCTTTCTTCTATGAGATCAGTTTCTTCATCATCTTTGCTTTCTACAGTTTCAGCAACAGGTTTCAAGATGTTGATGTATCTTTTCTCCTCTTGATTTGGATTCCTTGATATTCCTATCTTGATAGGCTTATGAAAACTGTTAATCACAAAATTCATAGCACCTTTGCCTATTGAATTCAAGAAACCATCATTAATTACACCTTTTCTCACGGTCTGAGAGATATTGGCCATCAGGATTGATTTAATAGATGACGCAGATAGCTTAATCGATTAAATTTTGATGTTCGAAAAACCAGCTCCGCTGCCAATTATAGAAAAAGATAGGAAAATACTCTCAACCAAGATGAGGGTGAATTGGTTTGACTTTAAAAATTATGTTCTTTCAAAATCTTTTTGAAATCTTTGATGTTTCTTGGAATGAAATTTGACAAATATAAGGAAGAGAAAGATTAACACATTTGGTTCAGCCAAGCCTACATCCAGTCTTTCTTCAACAACCTCAGTTGAAGGGATTCCACTATATTGATAGAGTTCTTAAAAGCAAGACATACAAATAACAATCCTCTCAATGTACTCTCCTTCCTAACTCAATACCAACTATAGCAACCCAGAAAGATCACCCACTTTATGTCACCTTAGAGCAATCCCAACTCTTAGAATAGCTTGAGAGCAATCCCAACTCTCAATGAGAACAATCACAGTTCTCTCCCCCTGGCACAACAGCACAGGAACTCAATCTACAGATTGAAAAAGATAAACCATATCTTCACAGCAAGCACTCCAATAGCGCATATATGATCAGCAACCTTTAAGCACACTTCTTGATAAAATCTTGATGTATAAACCCAAAGTTGATCCTTGATTCTTCAAGATGGTTCTTGGATGCTCCTGTAATCAACACTCAATCAAAATGTTAGTTATGAAATTGAATGTTCAAAGATTAGTTTGAAATAGCACGCAAGACAGCTATTTATAGCATTTTAACAATCCTGACGAATTTTAATCAATTATGCTATTAATGTAATCGACTACGTTTTTCCTGCTAGTTTAGTAGTTTTTTACAACATTTCAAAATTTGAATTTTAACTGATTATATGGTGCATGCAATCGATTAAACACTTCTCAACAGCCAAAAATAATGCAATATGACCGTTATAACAGTATTGGCTTGAAAGAAATTGAATTCACCATATGAAAAAGACTTAACCGATTATACAACTTATGTAACCGATTTTGTCCAATACTTAAGAAAAATTTCAATTTCAACCTTCTTTTAAATCAGATTTTCACTCTTTTGAAAACATGTGTTGGCTAACTTTCTTACGTAATCAGTTATACACATTGTATAACAAATTATGTTAGAATAGTTTTCCTCCAATAAAGTATTCAATAAATCTGAAACAATTTAACAGATTACATGGATTGCTTAACAAATTAAATAATACCAGAAATACATTTTTAATCTGTTTAAACATGTAAACCTTTTTCCAATCATTAATACATGTATCAAGCACACACATGAATAATATCAAACATTTGTTATGCCTTCTTGTGCAAGATAACAATAGAATAAAATTCTTAACGTCCATCAACAAAAATGTCCATTATACAATGTTCATCATCATGTACATCATCAAAATCAAGATATTTAAAGATTCATTCTTAAACAATGAATATGCATATCACAGATATAATCACAATGAATATGCATAACATATAGTTCAAACACAAGCAAATATATAAACAACAGTTTTGCTTAACGTGTGCAAGAAACTATAAAAACATTTTTGTTGTCATCATCAAAAACACATATGGAATATATGGGTTTAGCTTTCACATAGCTCCCCCTATCAACAAATTTTTTTATGTTAGAGGATTAGAAATCCTATTGTTATTACTACTATGTATGGGGTGGTTGTTTGTGGTTGATATAATCAATGTATTTATATCCTGTTATTATGATTGCTTTAATGGTAGCTTATGATAGATTTGAGAGATGATGGTGGACAAACTTTGAATTTTCTTTTAAAGTTATTGTGTTTAAAGTTTGAAACAATGTAATTAGAGTTCTATATTTCCTTTGTTATTTTCATTATTTATGAATCATGTAATTAAAGAAGGATTTTATAACTATTATATTTTGAAATAAGTATGCAAGTTTAGTTATTTCGATTTTTGAAAACTACATTTTCGCACTATGATAAAAGTTTGAAATTTTTTCGATTTTTTATAACCATAGTAACCTAAACTTTTGTGCTTCCTATCTTACTTTTCTTGAAATTAACCATAAGACCAGAAAAAATTTTGTATGACCATTGTATTTTGTATTTTTGCTTTAAACACAAATATAGTTGCTCGTGATGTGATTGCAACACCCGAAATATACAAGCAAGTATACTAGGTTGTTGTAGTAAACATATGTAGTTTCCATAGAGATTTGGCATAAATAACAATGTGTTAACTAGTTTTATCTGTTGTAAAGCCGTTTTGGGTAGAATGTGTGAGTTTGGAAGCTAAGAGTGTTGTAAAACCAACTTAGAATTCGACTTAAGCTATCAAAAGAGTAATTTTTATGATTGAACAGTTTTCAAGCTTGACTTCACATATTTCTCCTCTTTTGTATTAGATCTACCTATAGATATGAGGCCTCAGATGATTAATTCTAGGGATTGCCCTTTATGGTACTCTAGGTCCATTCCTGACACCTAGAGATTAGTATGTTATCTATTGTCCAGTATGAAACCTATCAATGGCCACATATGACTCACCTACATTACTGTTGAAAATAGAATGACTAGTTACTCACACCAAGAAGGGGGGTGAATTGGTGAAACACAAAATCAGTCTTTTAAAAATCTTTTTCGCAAAATGATGATCTTTCAAAACTTTCTTGAAAGGCACGAAATAAGATTTTTCAAATGCAGCGGAATATAGTTGGCTACGTGAAAAGTAAAGTCGACTTTGAAAATAAAAGTGCAGGGATAGAGAATTCAAACGTAGGTTTTTATACTGGTTCGGCAAAACTGCCTACATCCAGTGTCGTTCCAATTCCAGGAAGCAAATGCACTATAATGATCAAGGTTTTTACAACAAGGCTTTTATAGCGACCTCCACGTAAAAATATAAAACACCTCTCACCCTCTAATAAAAATATAGGCATGTACAAACAAAGACTCGCAGCAAGATGTCCCCTCTCCTGCAGTCTACAACACTTTGAACAATTCTCAAAGTCTAGAACGTCGCACGTCCTCTTTCTGTGGTCACAACAGGGCAACAACAATCTTCACAAGATTGAACGAAACACTGATCACGAAACAGACACCTCAAGTGCACGTTGATCAGACAGTCTAAGCACACAGATTCTTGCTCGTCAAGAAATCACCAAATATGAACACCACGGTCTTCTTTATGGATTCTTGGAGCCTTCACACGTTCTGCAAGAGATCAATAATCTGAAAGAAATCATTCAAATTGTTAGAATCACAAAAGTCTCTACAAAATTCAAATTTGCGTCTATATATAGTTTTCCATGAAACTGACGCTCCTAAGTCGACTTTGCCACTAATAGAGTCGACTATACTCAGACAATTATAACAGTTAATAGCAGTCAACCAACTTAGTTGTTTTGCCACACAAATAAAGTTCAACAAAAGTGCATGTGATTTTCCTTTTTCAAAACATTTGTTATGCAATCACAAACAAGATCTCATGTATAACACAGTGATTTGCATGCAATGACATAATCAACACAAACATGTTCTCATTTAATCATAAACATGAAAACAATGAAACATGTAACACATAACAACACATGTGTGTTATTAATTATGTGTTGTCATCATCAAAAACCATAAGCTTTGAGATTGTAAGGTTTGGCTAAACCAGTACTCCCCCTATCAACAATCTTAAAAATCTGCCCCTTTTTTTATGATGCATAACCATGTTTGTACAAATCAAACATCATAAATTATCAATCAAATACCAGTCAACATCATTACATCATTATTCTCCCCCTTTGGGTATTATCAAAAAAGAAATACACAATATTGATTTAGCAGATAATCGGTCATATAGAGATACATCAGTAAATCATAACACAGATACATATGCTCTCCTTATCAGAAATAATCACATGAAAAAGATAAATTCTCCCCCTTAATTGTAGACATGTGAAGTATCTAAAATATCATGCAATGCTCCTCCTGTCATTATGCATGTTTTATATTCAAAATCCAAATGCACAATGTAGTATTCACAGTCAGAGCAAGTATAAGCATGTGATAGTATTTATCATATCAAAAATAGTGCAAACACATCAATGCAACATAGATACAATATTAATGCAACAATCTCAATATAATCTCTCAAATAATTCAATCAATCATAACGCAGAGATATATTGGATAAGAAAAAATTAACAGTATATGATCAATAAACAAAATAACAGAATTCCAATTCATGGAATATTTAACCCCTATTAAACAGTAATCGATTGATCCACAATCGAAATCGATTTCATTGCTTTCCATTTAAGTTGAATCTCCAGTTGTTCATCCAAAAGAAATGTTCCTGCAAAACCTTTCAAGATCTTTTCCAGATCAAGCATTTTAGAATCATTGTAATGCAAGAATTATTACAGGTAAGAAATGAGTACGCAAAATGTATTAATGTAACAGTAAACAACAACATACTCAACTTCATTCATCACATAATTGACTTTAAATAAATTTAGTCAAATTACCAATACTGATCAAATTTAAGCAAAATATCTGATTTCATTAATTCTCAAAGGGTATTACAATCAGATAGACCAAAGATAATGGCTTATAAAGCCTACTACTAAGAAACACTTAAATCATTCAAGCAAACAACCTAAAACACCAAACAAACGACTATTTTAAACTTTCTTTTTATTCTTGTTCAAGTAAGTCCTGAGGAGCATGTCATTATTGCTCTCTTCAGCATTATCCTCCTCAACACGCAGACTCTTTTGGTGTGCTCCCATCTTCTTCAGATTCATCAACCATTTCCTGATTCTGAGGTAATGTTCCTTCTTTCATTTCCAGAATAACATTTCTGGTCTCTAGACATATCATCTTAATGGCCCTCACTTCTCTTATCAATGTTCTTTCAAACTCGGACCATGCCCTATAAGGAATATCAGAAGATGGTCCTGCTTCTCCTTCATCATCCGCAACTTCACATTTAAACACCCACCCTTCAGGTGTATGTTGCATCTGCATCATGTGTAGAGGTGCCTAGTTGATCATATTAGTCCTATTGTATGACTCATTGGACTCTCCTATGCAATCAACACAAAAGTGAATAAGAATCTTTCAGATAAAGACACAGTAAGGTAGCTTGACAAATTCAAGCCTTGTTACTTTCAGCATGTTGTCTGAAATGGTAGCAGACCAATCTACTTGAATATTCTCCTTTAAAGCTTTTAACAAATATAGGTCTTCTGTAGTTGCCTGAGCATGATTGCTCCCCCTAGGCATCAGAATCCAAGAGATGATGAAGACGGCCAATCTGTCATCTTTCTTCATTCCCCTAGTTTGTAGCTAGAATAATATTGACAGTCATTTAGATTTCTCAGACTATCTTGATATTCAAAGAACTTACAGAATCCTTCTATGCCCAGGTGGCACCTTTCTCCTCCTAGCTTAAGTCCATCAATGTCTTTCCACACATCCTCTGTTAATTTGATATCGACTCCCTTCACTTTGGAAGAGAGATTTCCATCATTTATCTTCAAGTTGCAGTAAAGTACCCTCACGAGATCAGGGTACCAGGGGTCTGCCATCTCAACGAATTTCTTTAAACCCTGACGCTTTAGCCAGTTTTGAAACTCAAAGCCTTCATTTCTGAAGCAACTTAGCTTTGAAAACTTGTGTGTAATTAAGATCCTCATTTTCCAACAATCAAGATATTTAGATTGTATTTCTCTGTCACTTATCCAGCCATCCAGTTGAAACTCGAAGCCTTCATTTCTCCGTCACATCATTTTTACCCTCTTACGTTGAGCAGAGCTTGAGGCCTTTGATAAAGTGGAGAAGAGTGTTGATCACCAAGTGAAAGAAAGTGATGATTCATATGTTGCTGAGAAAGCTTAGTGACTTGACTCCAGTGTATTAGGTTTATAATCTAATTAGAATTTGATTTTAGAGGGAATAATTTGTATCATTTTCGCACCAAAATTTAACGCAACCGATTTGAACGAAATTTTAAATTTCAATAGCATAAGAGACACCCAATCAATTTCATTAATTGTAAAGATAACTTCTGGATGACAGAAGGTTTTCAAAAAACAGAAACACACATACTTCAGCACATAATCGATTATACACTTAATCCAATCGATTAAAATTTGTAAAAATGAATTTTCACAAAAAACAATCACAATCAATCGATCATCAATCAAACATACATCACACAATCATTCAAACAATTATTATGCATGATGCAGTAAGATAATACTTGTTACCACTTGTAGATACTCAAGAACTTTGATGTCACCAAGTTATCTTATCCTTGATTTCTGCATGTTATAGCATCTGCTACTATCCTGCAAAACAATCCAAATTTTTCGTTGCTGGTACCCATTTTAGTTTAGGTCCTTGCTTATTAGTTGCAGACAGACGTTCCTTAGGAATCCATTTATATAATCCTTTAGGAACTCCAACTTTCCTATAATAGTAGTTTGTAACAGTATGTCCAATGTTATTACAATAGAAACATGCATGTGTGACATGTTTGCTTAAATCAACAAATTTCTTTGAATTTGTCCTATTAGTTTGAGCTTTGTAACCAATACCCTGTCTATATACTGCTCTACCCGAAGACTTTAAAACAACATTCAGATTGTCTCTACCCTAAGTAAACTTAGGTAACGTGCTAGTTAAGTAATTGATTTGTTCAATATGAGTAGGACATTTTTCACATTATTTTAACACTATTTTAGTCTCAATTTTAACAATTTTAGCAGATTCTAATGCAATGTCTAATTCCTTTTGAAGTTTCTCATTATCTTCAACCAAATTGTTAATCCTATGCTCATAATCTCTCTTATCAGAGTTTAGTCGATTGACCTTATATTGCAGTCGCATAGCTTTAGCATGGATCTCCTAAAATGCATCAAGCAACATGTCATATTTGACCTCAATTGGCTCTTTTTCGATCTCTCCATCATTATCATAGTCATTTAGTCCCGAGCTAGCCATGAAGCAGATGTTGGATTCTTCTTCACGATCACAAGCTTCATCACTTGAAGAATCTATATCACTGTTTCCCAGGCAATGTAAGCGCTTTTTTGCTTCTTGCTCTTGTCTTGAGGAAATGTCCTGCTTGTTCTATGCTTCAATTTCAGGTTAGGGTATTCAAGTTTAATGTGACCCTCCTTTCCACACTCGTAGCACTGGACAGTATTTGATCTTGTAGCTTTCTTTGCTTTTCCAATACCTGCATGGTCAATAAGTTGACTTTTATTTTTCACAAATCAATTGAACTTTCTTACCAGCATGGTTATTAGCTCATTGTTGTCTAGTTCAACGTCAGATTCATCCTCATATGGTACAATCTTTGAGGCTTTTCTACTAGTGGCTTTCAAGGCCATTGACTTCTTTTCTTCAATATATTCCTCTTCTTTTAGCCTTCCAAGTTCAAGCTCATGTTCTCTTAACTTGCCAAACAAGGTAGCCATAATCATGCTTGTAAGATCTCTTGATTCAGAAATTGTTGTAACCTTGGGTTGCCAACTTCTCTTCAGACTTTTCAAAATCTTGATGTTGATCTCTTCTTTGTCAAACACTTTTCTTAGAGCCATCAGGTGGTTGACTATGTGAGTGAATCTTTTCTATACTTCATATATAGTCTCTCTAGCCTTCATCCTGAACAATTCATACTCATGTATCAGTGAGTTCTTTCTGGCTCTCTTTAATTCATATGTGCCTTCGTGCGTGACCTCCAATACGTCCCACATTTCCTTTGCTGTCTTGCACTATGAAATCCTGAAAAATTCATCCATAGTTAGTGCAGAAGCAATTACATTACGTGCTTTGACATCATATTGTGCTTTACGACTTTCATCCTGAGTCCACTCTAGAAAAAATTTTCAAAATTTTTTTTCCATTAACAACATGAGTTGGCTCATATGGACCGTTCAATGTTGCATCCCAAACACCTTTATCCATGGATTCAATAAAGATTTGCATCCGAATTTTCCAAAAAGCATAATTTTCACCAGCAAATAGTTGTGGTCTATTTGTTGATGCACCTTCACCAAAGGTTTGAGAACTAAAAGCCATTTTCACAGGATCAGTCGACTTAACAGAAAAAGTAATCGACTTATTTTTCAAAAAACTTATGAAAATCAGCTCTGGTGCCAATTGTTGAAAATATAATAGCTTAGTTACTCAAACCAAGATGGGGGTGAATTCGTGAAACACAAAATCAGAGTCTTTTAAAAATCTTTTTCGCAAAAGGATGATCTTTCAAAACTTTCTTGAAACGTACAAAATAAGATTTTTCAAATGCAGCGGAATATAGTTGACTACGTGAAAAGTAAAGTCGACTTTGAAAATAAAAGTGCAGGGATAGAGAATTCAAACGCAGGTTTTTATACTGGTTCGGCCAAACTGCCTACATCCAGTGTCCTTTCAATCCTAGGAAGCAAATGCACTATAATGATCAAGGTTTTTACAACAAGGCTTTTATAGCGACCTCCACATCAAAATATAAAACACATTTCTAACTCTCTAATCAAAATATAGGCATGTACAAACAAAGACTCGTAGTAATATGTCCCCTCTCCTGCAGTCTTCAATACTTTGAACAATCCTCAAAGTCTAGAACGCCGCACGTCCTCTACCTGTAGTCACAACAGGGCAACAAAAATCTTCACAAGATTGAACGAAACACTGATCACGAAACAGACACCTCAAGTGCAGGTTGATCAGACAGTCTAAGCACACATATTCTTGCTCGTCAAGCAATCACCAAAGATGAACACCACGGTCTTCTTTATGGATTCTTGGAGCTTTCCCACATTCTACAAGAGATCAATAATCTGAAAGAAATCAATCAAATCGTTAGAATCACAAAAGTATTTGCAGAATTCAAATTTGCGTCTATATATAGATTTCCATGAAACTGACGCTCCTAAGTCGACTTTGCCACTAATAGAGCCGACTATACTTAGACAATTACAAAAGTTAATAGCAGTCAAACCAACTTAATTGATTATACAATTAATGGAGTTGACTCCCAATTAATGCTTAGTCAAACATATAAAAAGTATAGTCGTTAGACATGACAAGCATTAAAAAAATTTCAAAACATAACTAACTAAGTCGAGTAGCTTGCGCACACAGTCGACTTTGTAATAGTTCAATGCAGTTTTGAAAAACTTTCTTTCCAAAAATACTCACAGCACACTTTGAGAAAGTTTATGCAAAGCCACAAGTTTTAATCGATTTACTTCATAATGAAGTTGACTTAAAACTGTTGTTTTGCCACACAAATAAAGTTCAACAAAAGTGCATGTGATTTTCCTTTCTCAAAACATTTGTTATGCAATCACAAACAAGATCTCATGTATAACACAGTGATTTGCATGGAATGACATAATCAACACAAACATGTTCTCATTTAATCATAAACATGAAAAAGATGAAACATGTAACACATAACAACACATGTGTGTTATTAATTATGTGTTGTCATCATCAAAAACCAGAAGCTCTGAGATTGTAAGGTTTGGCTAAACCAGTGCTCCCCCTATCAACAATCTCAAAAATTTTGATTAAGACTTTATTTCAGCTGCACACCCCGAATGTATTCTTACCATCTAGAAGTATACAAGAAAATTAATTGGACCACAAATTAAGACTAGCTTCGACTCAATCTTAAGCTAGTTAAACAGGATAATTGATCAGTTCATCCAATAATAAGCATAAATCAATTAACCACTTTAAATCAAAGGAAACATGCATAAATGAAAACCATCACCGAATACAAGAGAATATGAATTTGTTACATCATGCTCCAATAAGAGGCAGATTTAGCTACTCATGGATAAAGAATTAAATACAATCAAAGAGGAAGATAACATCTCTTAATCCTCTAAAGATGTGTCTTTGAATTACAGAGGATATATGTGAGAAGAATCATTAGATTCTCTTTCTAAAATCACCCTAAGAAATCCTACACCAAAGTGTTTTTCTCTCTCCCTTTCCATCTCTCTTGAATCTTTCCAAGGTGCTTGTATATTTAGACTTTCGCAACACGACTTAAGCGGTGGTTCACGGCTCCAACGTTGAGGTTTCCTCCCTTGGTGGGTTTCCTTTGTGGCTCAAGCTATGAAGTTCTAAGCTAGAGCTGCTTGAAGTTGGTTAACAATGAAGTACTCTCTCATGGCTCAAGCTTTATTTCATGGCTTGAGAAAACCTTCTTGAGTGAGTTTTCTTTGTGGCTCAATCCCTTAGATGGTATTACAGTCATGACAAGACAAATTAAATAAAAAGAGTTGAATTTCTTCTATTTTTCTCTCAATCACATATTAACTCCTTGGATTCATATGTTACTACAGAATAAGTAAAATTTGGATAGATATCTTAGAATTTATACACAATCAAAATGAGATAAGTTTTAATTTAACCATGATAAATTACTAATCTCAAGCCTTTATCAAATATCATTTACAAACTAAAACATGCTCAGTAAAATCTTTTTATCCATTCTAATCCCATCTAACAATCGTTTAGTCTCAACCTCTCTAACTACGCCAACCAACCTTTGTGTAACTACGAAAAAGAAAAAAAGATATTAATAGGTCGTCTTGCCTTGTAAATTGTCTTGTGGAACCCATTAACTAAAACAGAGATAGTTAACGACTATAAACATGCCTCAGTTCATCAAACCCATTTGGGACAAAAATCCAATCTTTCTAACATATAAAAGAGAAATTCTAAATTAACTGAATCAAACGTTTTCTCGAAATTTGTCTTTACAATAATACAACTTTCTTTTTTCCTCTCACCTCGTCCATCACTTTGTTTACCACCACTACACTATTGAATATTCTTCTATCCTCAATGAGTGCAGACTGTTTTTAGTCTCACTAGTAAAAAAATGATTTATTATCGCGCACATTATGCATCGGTTCACTAGAAACTGAATCATAATATTGTGCGGTGGCACTTTTGAAATTATATCGACAGTATAGGTCACGGTTCCCCTCAGAACCGTGGCCTATTCTCCATGCAAAATTCTGACATTCCAGCCAAGTCAGTCCTAAAATAAATTTGCAGGGGAATAGGCCGCGGTTTCCCTCAAAACCGTGGCCTATTCTCCCTGCAAAATTCTGACATTGCCCCTAAAGGCAGTCTTGAAATAAATTTGGAGTCAGGGAATATGCCGCGGTTCCCCTTAGAACCGCGACCTATTGTCCCTACAAGAGTTACACCGTCAGGGAATAGGCCTCGGTTGTTAGGGGAACTGCGGCCTATTCCCTTATCTGAATAAATATTAAATATTTAAGATAATAGGCCTCAGTTGGACGGGGAACCACGGCATAAAGTGTGAAAAAAATTTCAAAATTGCCATTTCAGATCAATTTATAATCTTTTTATGAGAATAGGACTTGGTTAATATGGGAACCGAGGCCGTATCCCCTATTTTACCTCGGTTTTCTAGTGAACCGAGCTAGTAGCCCCTATCTAGGGTTAAAATTTGAAAAAGCATGAATAGTTCCTCTTCTCCAACGCAATCCTCTCTGCAACTTCTCTACCGCCGCGACTTTCTCCATTTTTCCTTACGCCTCCGTTGTGTCGCCGTCATCACTGTAGAAGGACTTCCTTCCTCATTTTTCATCAACTACATTTGTATCTGATGAAATTTGGATTTGGGTGCGAGAATTTTTTTCGTTTTTTTTTTCGATTTTGGGTTGGTTTGATACGTTTTTTTATTGTTTCGGATTATCAAACTTACGTTTTATTGTATTTTATTGTAGGTATTGTGTTTTTTCTTTGAAATTTGTTCCATTTCAGACCGCGGGTTGTTCCATTTTCTCCATTATTGTGTGGTTTTTCACGCTCCCAGGTTCGTATTATTCTGTTTATTAATTTTCATTTTCTTAGGGAGGAGATTAGGGCGGAGCTTAGGACAGAGCTTAGGGATGAATTGTATAATGAGGTCACTACAGAAGTGACTAATAGAGTAATGCGCCAGTTCCAGCAGTAGTTTGAGAGTTATGGCATGCACCCGATGCCATCTCCTGTACAGGAAAAGGAACATGTTGTGCCTCCCACAGGTAAAATTAATAAACATTTATGTTTAATAATTTCTATTTTTTGTATAATCTAACATTTACTCTAACAGGGAGAAGCGGTAAAGGAAGTTGTTCAGCATCAACCGTTCCAGGGGATGTCTGCTATACATTTTAGATGGTACTGCGATGATGCTGGTAGCTCATGGAATAATGTTTCAGGCAGCGACTATTGTTCATGGTATGAAGCTATTAGAGGATGAGGTGAAGGTCTCAGTAGACAACATTATCATACCAGATGCCTCAGTTCCTCTGCCCACAGTTTCTGCGCCCCCCCGGTATGGAATTCTAATTTACATTTCTCAATTTTAAAGTTTACATGTTATTGATGTCAAAACTTATCTTATCTTTCCATGTAACAATAGACGCATACACAAGAGAAGATTCCTTTATTTGAGGACGATCCTCTTGGTTCATTGCAGCTACTTGCTGACATAATTGAAAATAAGCCTTCGGAGGTTGAATATGATGTTAATGTATTTGGGAGAGGCTTTGGGGTCCCAATATACCTACATAGCCAAGATGTTAGAGAGCTTGCGTCGGGAACAAAAGAGTTGAATATTACATTAGTTCAGCTATGGATGATGTAAGTCTATGAGCAATTATTTATATAAAATTGATTTATATATCAAGTATACTTATGTCAAAGTTAATTTTTGATTTCAGGTATATGTTTCGTGTTAGTAACAACTTGGGGTACAATGATGACTATGAGTTCATTTATCCCCAAGTCATTCACGAAACAAATGATTTTGATGAGATCACAACATATCTCACAAGTATATTTGCAAGTGGGAAGAAAATACATTTTATTCGTTATATATCTGGGTAAGTGAACTTTGTTAACATAATAAAGTTCCATATGTGATTTTAATATATAATAATTAAGTTACTATGAATTTCAGGCGTCATTGGCAGCTACTTGTTATTTCTGTACAGGAGAGTTATGCTTTGTGGTTCTGCTTATTACACAAGTCTCCTCCCACACATCTTAAACAAGTAGTTGATTGGTAAGAACCTAAATGTTTGGACTTTCTTTGTTATATAAATGAATGTTAAAACCCTTTTTTTTTATATATATAGTTCTATTTCAGCAAGTACGATGTTGGTTGGGAGATCAATTGCTAACAGTAGAAAGCTTACATGGATTGCTCTCAAGGTTTGACATATGCTAAAGCCATACTTTCTTATAGTTGTTTTGTTTTCATGATTTTCACTAACTATTTATAATTGTGATGATATATTGTAGTGTAACAGACATAATGGATAATATGAGTGCGGCGTAATGTATTGGATGACCCACATTATTCGTGCCCATATCACAAGAGGTTGGGAAACGGTAATATTTAAATTTAATGAATTTTGATTTTCTCCAACATTTGGAATTCATATACACTAATTTGTCTTGTGCAGAGATTCAAGACTCCTACTCCAATTCCTGAGAAGCCACTTACATTCCTGAGGAAAGCTATTGCAAAACATTTAGTTAGATTATATAATAGTTCATAGTTATTAGATTTAAAATAAATTAGAACATGTTGATTTATAGTTATTAGGCTTTGTACATTATGTGATGTAGATATTGACTATTGTGTTGAATCTATGTTGAATCTGTGTCATTATGTGATTGTTTTATATGCATGTCTGTTTTTGTGATAATGGATATCACAAAAACAGACCTGCTATTAAAACAAATTGCAGGAGAATAGGTCGCGGTTGTAGCCAAAATCGAGGTAGAAAGCATACCTATGGCTTCGGTTCAGCCACAATCGAGGCTAAAGGTTAGACAAAAATTTAAAAAAAAAGGGTTTTGGTCGCGGTTCCATCAGGTCTATTACCGCGGTTGGAACCGCGGCCAAAAGTTACAAAAAATTTTTTTTTATAAAAATGGGGTTTTGGCCGCGGTTCAGGAAAGAACCGCTGTCATATCCCCACGTTATTACCGCGGTTGGAACCGCGGCCTAAAGTTCTAGACTTTTTACCTCGTCCGTATATGTCGCAGTTCGAAAACCACAATGTATAGTCAAAAACAACAATAGTCATTTCCTTTCGTTGCACTAGTGTCTATGATTTTATGAAACACTTTTTGCATTCTTTTTGGCAAAATTTTGGATATTATTTTGTACATGCATAATCGACCTATATTGGTCTAGGTCTTACGAATAATAAACCTTAGGAATTAAAATAATAAAAAAATAATTAGATCCCTTCGACCGACTCCCACTGCTATGAAAACAATTTGCAGGTCTTAGTATATCATTTTGATAACATCCCAAAATTGTTTAAAAAATTTAAAATTAAACTCATTTGGTCCCGGACTCTTGCCGCTTCCACAGTCCCATACAACTGCCCTAATTTCCTCCTCAGAATATCTACTTGTTAATAGGTCATTGTTTTCCCTATTAATTTATGAATAAATAACATTATCCAATCTAACTTTAAGTCCGCCACATTTCGTAAATTTGTTCTTATATAAGTTGAGAAAATGTAATTTTAATAACTCTTTTACGATTACTTAAATGATAATTTGTGATTGATAGTTTTAAATATACAAATAATAAAATAGTATTGTAAAAAAAAATTGTTAAAATATGATACTCGTTCTGACCACTTCCTTTACTTTCGCTCACACCAATCATTGACAACTTTCACCCATTGATCCTATTATTCATTATCCTCGAATGAATTAACTTATGAAAAAGATTGTGTTTAGGTCGTCCGCCTTCAACCATTTCGACCTGAATTTTTATTTTTCTATCATTTCTATTATGAAATTAACCTTTTTTCAATTCTGCACATAATTGTTTTCTCGGTCTATCATTCAATCCAAACTTTTCATCCCTACCCAGTTTGAAAGAACCGTAATATGCTTTATTTTAAGACATGCATACCAATTCCCATTCTTCCTTACTCTCATTGCCATGAATGGTTTCTTTAGCAGTGCAGCGACTCCCATGAGAAATGGAAGAGGCAAAATCCTTTAAAAAAAATCTTGTAATAAAAGTCTTAGAAAAAACCATTCCATTCTTAGAAAATCTTTTGTTATATCAAACATTTTTACATAGAAATTTTATTAGAAATCCTAGTTGAATAGACCTATTATTCTCTGGTTTGAAACATAATATCTAAAAGTTATCGTTACAATTCATTGTTTTTCCCTTTAAGTATGGCGAGATATATAAAGAGGATCAAAGATGCATGTGGTTAGATACTTTTGTGAATAGTAAAAGTGAATTTAGCAAAATTTTACTCTGCAGTTTGGTCTCCATGGGGAAACGAAATTACTGTTCAATATTGCTTTTAGAGCTGTATCTACCATTCAACCTTAGGTTTCTAAAAACATATATATATATATTTTAAAGCAATATAGATATGAATTTTAACATAACATTTTACAGTTCGACAACAAACTCGTTTGTTGGAAGCTTTTGAATTGAGAGCAGATTGTTTTTTCATGTTCGGCCCCATAATATTGGAGACCAGTCCTCAAATGTTGCAGTTTTTTGTTATGATTGAGTCATGTGAAGGCATGAAACAAACAAGAATCTCGTAGTTTTGTGTGTACTTGGAAATAAGGATTTTTAATCTTTATGACCATTGACTCGGGACAAAGTTGATGCTCAACAACTGACCAAACAAGAGTCTTTTACTAAAGAAAAAGGCTTCATTCAACGGGCCCAAAATATGAACCACTGGCTCACTCTTTAATTGCCATAACCAAGCCACAAAAACAAACAAAGGTTCATAGTTTTAGAAAAACATGTCGAGAACTCTTGAAGCAGAGTCTGGTTACAGAATCATCTTGGTTTGGAGACTCTCTTATCTGCTAATTTTGTTTTCTTCAGTTCATGGCTACCCTTCACGAGATCATATGTTCATATATGCAGTCTGTTCTGAGGAGAAATACCAACCAAACGCACCCTTTGAAGGCAACCTTAACAGTTTTATGTCTTCAGTGGTCAGTTCGTCCTCTGAAGTAACTTACAATAGCTTTGCTATTGGAAATGGAAGCTCAACGCCACAAGAGGGAAACGTATACGGGTTATACCAGTGCAGAGGTGATCTGCACCCAATTGAGTGCTCAAAGTGTGTAGAAAGATCTGTTAACGAAATAGGTTTGGTTTGTCCATATGCCCTTGGAGGTTCCTTGCAACTTGAAGGGTGCCTTATAAGATATGAACATTCTGGTGATTTTCTAGGGAAATTGGACACGAGTCTGAGGTATAAGAAATGCAGCAAAGGTGTGACGAGTGATGTTGAGTTCTTCAGGCGTAGAGATGATGTTCTTGCTGATTTGCAAACTGCTAATGGATTTAGAGTGAGTAGCTCGGGCCTAGTTGAAGGGTTTGCACAATGCTTGGGGGATTTAAGTCTATCAGATTGCTCCTCTTGTCTAGCAGATGCTGTTGGAAAACTCAAAACCTTATGTGGATCTGCTGCAGCAGCTCATGTGTTCTTGGGACAATGTTATGCTCGATACTGGGCATCTGGCTATTATCATGAATCAGGTCTATTTCACTCTCATACTTCTTTTTCACTTTCACCAGTCAAATTAGACCAATTTTCCTATCCAAAAGTAACGTATTACTGCTAATTATTTATTGATAATCTTACAAACACCATACGTAAAAAATTGAGATTGTTTTCAAATTGATTTGAATTACTTACAGCCTTTGTAGAAAAGTGATCAGAAAATGAAGAGGAAGCCGACGTTGTGAAATGCTATTTTATGGGTGAATGCATTCGGAACATATGCTTTAATACTTTATTTTGGAAAATGCGCACTTTTTTCCAATTCCTCTTTATCCATTTGTTCGAATACCTTTTATTTAGTATCGCATTCCATATTCTTCACCAATCAGTTTACTAGTGAAGCTCAGCACCATACTGATTTTATTCAAGTGCTATCATGATTTGGCATATATTCCCTCACTCAAGATTAACTTCCATTATGTGCTTAAATAAAAGCATTGCATTGCATGAATTTCATTATAAAATTGAAAACCATAATTTTTTTGATCGATCATTTGAATTTTTATCATTTACAAAAGTACGTTAGGCCAGGTTCGTTGTTCATTCGAGTTGGGAAAATTAGTAGAACAAAAGAACAAAACTAAGGAGTGTTTCTTGTTAGATCTGTGCAGAATATTATGGTAATAGTTTCAATTTGGTGTTTTGTTTGCAGATTCCTCCGACAATGATCAAGTGGGAAAATCAGTAGCCATTATTGTGGGAGTGTTTGGAGGTCTTGCAGTTCTGGTTGTACTGCTCTCAATTTGCAAAAAAGCAGCTGGTAAGCATTTTTCTCATATTAAATTTCTCAAAAAAATAAATGGTTTACGTTTTTAAAATATTTTTAAAAATGTTTTGGTCCTATGAAGTCACGTAGAATTTCTTTCTAATAAATTATATTTAAATTTTCGTTTAGAAAGACCCCTCTATCAATTATTTGAAAAAAATATTTTACATACTTTGCTGAAAAAAAAAACATAGTTTAATTTAGAAATGAAATGTAATTTTTAAAAATAATTTGAAGAAGGAAAATATATTTAATAATTATATGAAATGAATGTGATTGATTAAGGCATGGTGGTGCTCATATTTTATACTTTTCATTACATGCAGGTAAGTAAGAGCTAGGTGGTAATGGAAGGTGTAATCACTTAGGAAAGATCCTGAAATGTTGGTTTAAATTTATTGAAAAGCATGGTTCCACAATTTGCATAATTTAATACATTATGTTTTTCCACCAGAGAAAGTGGGTGTTATCTTTTAGTTTATAAAGTAGAACTCTGTTATCCATCAAACTTAGAAAGGGCTGCAGATTGTCTTTGCCTTAGTGAGATGTCCAACAAAATCGATCATTCTTTTTCATTTTTTAAAACCGTTTTGTAGAATATGCTGAGCACTTCTTTCTAAATTACTTTTCCTTTTTATTGTGTTGACTTGTTGCTGAGTGCCTGTAAGAAGGAAATTATAGATTATTATTCTGAGAGATATATATTATGTGTAACAATCTTCGCAGGATTTATTTTTTTTAATGACGATTTGCGCCAAAAACCCATAATCATATATGCAACAATCACCTGGGAAAATTAACGGTTACAGAGAATTAAAGGTTTGAAAATTCCTAGTTAACAAATATGGGATGAACTTCCCTTCTCACTAAATTAGGAATGATAAAATACGATTTTAGCCCTTTAAAATATATAAAAACTTAGTTTCAGTTTACTAAATTTGTATCTATATATTTATCTTTTATTTTTAAATATATGACTTTTATTTCTCTAAACTACTTTCTCTAAAATGAACTAAAGTTGCTTAATGGCCAAAAACAACTCTAACAACTACTTTCTTCTACAATATATATGTATATATAAAGCCTTTCAAGAAAAAAAAAAGAATGGAGAGACAATGCGCATATACCAAAACACCCCAAAATTTTCTCATGCAACAAAAGACTCAACAAAGAATATTTTCACTGTTCAATTCAACAAAGGAAGGTGCTTGAATCTAATACATGTCAATTATCTCCCCTTAACTCACTAAAGTGTGATTAGAGATATGATAAAGGACTATCTCTTGAAAAATATATAAAGAATTTGAAGAATAACATTTGCAATTCAAAAGATTTATGACAAAGTCAAAGATCAAAACATGTCTCCTTGAATCTTGAATCTTATAATCTTTCATGAAGAGAGGAATTTAAAAAACGTGAAGATCATGAGCACAATTGAAGAATAATTTAAGAAATTAAATAAATTATATTTATTTATTTTAATTTCAAACGATTTGTTTCTATTTTTCAAGTTATTTTTGGATCCAGTGAGCTTTCTTTTAGAGTTTCTTAAGTGCCTTAAACATTTATACCTATATATAGGGGCACCAAATACATATGCAGACATTTTTTAGTCATAATATATGCATTTGCATTTTTGAGAGAGGATTATCTTGGTTCTTGGTTTAGAACTCTGATTCTTATCAAAAATTAACATCTTTGTGGCGAATCTTCCTTGGCTTATCAATCTGTTAGATTGTGGCGTCCCCATCTTTGTCTTATTTCGCGTTCTTCCCTGATTTATTTTTATTTTGCCCTTAAGGATTCAAATTCAGAAAAGATCGTACTCTTTCATGGACAGGATCGTATCAAGATCATAAAAACCTTATTCTAAAAATATCTTATTTGAGAGTTGTTGTTTTGTAAAAAAATATCCAATTATTAGTAAGAAGTGATTATTGTTCAAAAAATACTTTTTTAAGCTAGAAGTAGCTTGTGAATGAATACTCACTTAACCAAGAAGTAGCTTGTAGAAATTGGAACTAAATGGGGTTAGTTAGGAGTGGTTGAGAATTGAAAAAATACTCATGTTGAATTAAGAATGCCTTAGAAAAGAATAATTCGTTGAGTCAGAAGTGACTTGGTAAAAGAGCACTCAAAGTGTTATGATAACGGTCAAAATACCATTATTTTTATACTAAATTTTGATGTTAAAAGCATCCTTTATGACTTAGAAACTAGCTTGAAATCATGTTTTTGCTTTAGTTGAGTGAATAAGAGAGTTGAAGGTGGTATTATTGGTTTTATGCTTGGTTTTCCTTGTTTTGGCAAGAATTATTATGAATTAGATGAAAGAAGTTGAAATAGCAAGGAGTTGGACTCAGGAGAAGTAGGAAAAGTGCACAAAAGAAGAATCGCAGCCAGCGCTGAGTGCTACTTTACTGCTGAGCGCCAAGTTCGTTGTGGAGTTCACTAGCTTACGCTTGAGCGTCATCGCTGAGGGCCAAATCCAAGTGTCGTAGTCACCACTGAGTGGCATTTCTACCATTGTGCGTCAGTCTTGCTAATGACTTCTCTGTCTCTCGCCTAGGCGCCAACGCTGAGTCTTATTCTGAGTGTCGCACCTACCGTTGAACGTGATTTTAGCGTTGAGCATCGTCAATATGGGCTTGGGCCAGTTTTATGTAATTTTTATAAAACTATATAAGGATTTAGTCGACCTAGAGGGTCTATCTTTGGACAGAAAGAGGCGTAGAAACACTCTTTTCACCCCTCAGAGGCGGATTTTGGATGCGGAAGCTCCAATCTACAATTTCTAAGGTTCTATCTTTCATTTTTTTCATTATTTTCATCTAATTTTACCATGTCTATGGTGAACTAAACCTCCATTATTGTTGGGGAAACGATGTAATCCTTTGAAACTCTCATGTATTGAATTGATCTTTATTATATATGTTTTACTTCATTAATTGTTAGGGTTTTTTCCTCTTTACTCTATGCATGCTTTGTTTAACTCATTCAATTGCATGATCATTGATTTTGTCGATATGGACACATGCGGGGAAATCTAGACTTGGGGAAATTCTCTCGAAAGCAATATTACTTAGACATAGGAATAGGAGGACTGATTTCCTTTAAGCTTCTATGCGAATGTAATGCATAATTAATTGCTAGGGAGACAAGACATTGTAAACTAGTAATTAAAAGTAGGCTTTCTTCACCGAGACATCGGGTTTAAAGTAAATTAGAAAGTGGCATTAACATTAATGAAGAAGTTGAATTCGTAAATACATGAGAGTGAATAGGATAAGTCAGAAACTCCAACAACATAATCATTCCATATTTTATACACCATTCACCTGCGCATTCTTTTGATCAATTGATCAACACTTGCATTCATATTTACTTATTGCATTATAAACACAATAATTTTCATTCGAAAGTCTTAAATAATCAACAAATCACATGACTGTTTAGGCCAATGAGTCTCTAGAGAAAATGATACTTGGTCTTACCATTTATATTACTTGATATGATTCGGTACACTTGTCGAAGTCTTAACATGTTAGCAAAAGTGATATCAAATAATAATTTTATTGTGTTTCGAAGTATTAATCTACTTAGTGGAACTTAATCAATTGCTTGAAAATTGGACGTCGTCTGTTGGATCAGACAAACCTGTATAAAAATATTACATATAATCTCTCTCTCAATTTCTAATTGTTGCGTATTATTATCATGTTTACTAACTTAGAATGAGAGTAGTTACTTAACAACTTAAAAAGAATTTTATTACAAGTAAATCAATTATTTAATCAAATTTATGTCTAATAAACCTCATCAAACCAAAATCTCTTTGACTGGTTTTTTGAAAAGTATAAAAACATTGTCTCAATATAAGTGAAAAGTCAATAATTCCAAAAAGTGATTAAAATGTTTTGAAACACAATTCAACCTTCACTCTTTCTTTTCTTCTTGTTTTCTCACTTGGTTTTTGGTAGAATCATCGTCTAAATATAATTGAACATACAACAATTGCAAAAAGTGGCTACAATGTTTTGAAACACAATTCAACTCTCACTCTTGCTTTTCTTCTTGTTTTCACACTTGGTTTTTAGAATAAACAAACATGTCTTGATTCATGTAACACGTCAACAAATTTTCTCAAAATTATAATAGAAAATCAAAAGTTAACTCAAATAGCATAACGTAAAATGGAACTTACACAAAACTATCGCCTCTCAAACTTAAACTCAAAGTGTTCACCAAATATAACCATGTTTGTCTTATTATAATACATAACATATTATTCTCCAAAGCTCCTAAAAAAACTCCAACAAAAACCTTGGTATGTCTCCTCATAGTTGTGCATCTTCGTTAGCATCTGCACTAACATTTTCTCCCATATACATGGAAGGGTGTTCTATTTGAAATTAACATCAACATAAAAGCATTAAACCTGCAATCTCATTACTCACCCATACATAGCCAACATCAAACAACTAACTAGCTACTTTTACCAAAGAAATCACATAAAACCACAATCATTTTGTCCATAAGTTCATACACGGACAAAACCCTTTTTCCCCTGCTTTCCAAGAACCTTACAAGCAAAGTTGTTGGGTCGGTTAACTAGGGAGATATAAAAACCAATGAGATATGAGACCAACCATATAAGGGATTGACACCACTCTCTACCCAAAACCTTAAGATAATAGGTTAATGGGTCTTTCACCTTTATATAATGTTCTGCTTTCTCATTTCTATTCAACGTGGAACTTCTACTCACACTTAAATTCCCAAGAGTCTCTTCCTACTTCTCTCAAGCCTTACGAACATGATACACTTTCTCCACTCATCCCAAAGCCTTACAAGAAAAAAAAGACAAAAACAAACTAAGTTTTCCTTTCAATTACTCTCTAAAGAGCTTCTCCCAAAAAAACACCTCTGATATAGTTACGTGGAAAAAATCTTACTTATCTCTCTTATGAAAATAAACATACATACATATACCACTTTTTAATCTTATTCCTATAAAATTCAATTTTTTATTATTTATTTTAAAGAAAATCAATTTGTCTTAAAAACAAAATCACACCTACAATTAATAAAAAAACACCATAGACCGTCTGAACTTTCAACTCCTTTATTTTAGCTAATGTTAATATGTTAAAAGTGTAACAAGTTAATTTATTTCAGTCATCAACGAAACAAAGTCAAAACCAAAAACTAGGATTTTCATAAACCATCTTCAATAAATCCAAGAAATCAACTCTGCCTTATTTAAAAGAAACAATTTAACTTTATCCCAAATTTTACACAATTTTCTAAGAAAGTTCCATTATGAAAAAAAAAAATACCACTAATCGATAATTTCCAAAAACTAAAAAATAAATTGTCAATTTGGTCCCTTTCATATAAAAACTCAGAGGACCAAAAAGTTCTTCATTAGAAGAGTCTATAGAACCAAAATATTCACAAGAGTCATGTGGGTCAAATCAACTCATGGACCTTCTTTTTAGAAAAAAAAGTATTTATTTTGAATACAAGAAAAAATACAATTAACACCTAATATGTTACACATCTAAGTGCTTTTAATTTGTCAAATAATTATATACAAACATTTTCATCATATTAATATAAATTTCGTAAGAGGTTTCAATAAAGTTGTTTGCTTGTTTATATAGAAATATTACATAACAACATAAGACTTGAGTGCTAAAACATATTTAATTTTGCTTAACTCACTAAATATATTTTTAAAGTATATTTGTTGTACGAAAAATTTATTTAGATATGAATCAAAACTAAATAAGACATCTTAATTTGAAAGTTTAAAATAATGAATTTATGAATAATAAGTTTATGGATTTTTTTTATCATATGTTTGGTATATATTTTTTTTTAATGTATGGCTTAAATTGATATTTAATTTATAAATTATTTATTTATCTTTACTAATTTATATTTATATATATATATATATAATAAATATATTTAGTAATTATAAAAAATTTTGTGTATATTTTATTAGAATTAATTTAATATTATTACATTTTGACTGGACTTCATGCTTCTTTTGTTTTGTTAGGGAATTTACCACAATGCTATAAATTTATTATAAAATTGTGTATTTTGCCTACATACTATACTATTAAATGTTATAAGTTTTCTTCTCTAAAAAATTTATAAAATTAATAAATAAATTATAATTATATATTATATATTTATTTAATAACATAATAATAAACATCATATAAAAATATTGATTTAAATATAATAAAATTACAAGATTATTTAATAAAATATATAATTTTATATGTATATGTAAAGGATATATTAATAATTAGTATTCAATAATATACATTAATAACCATAAATAAAATATTTTAAATATAAAATTAATTTTTAAAATACTATAATAATATATTTATATTTAAATATAAATTTTATTTTTAATTAGATAAATTAGTATTTCACTTAAAAATCTCTACTTAAAACCAATCGATATATTTACTTTACAAACTTCTAATAGAAACGAAACTGAAATCTGACGTTTGAAGCGGAAAGAAAAATAGTACATAAAACGAAGACCCCCAATTAAAACCCATACATCACATGTTGCAGTACACATCTCCATTAAAACTTTAACGGGGTTGGCCCATTTATTTATACTATAAACAATATCCAAAAAAAGAAAAACTGAAGACCCATTCTACAATATTATTTTTCTACGTAAACTCTCCGTACCATTTTCTCAAGAAACATACCATGCGTATACAACAGCCAGACAATTCATCTCAACTTACAAGAAACAAAACATTCCAACCCATTCTTTTTCACAATAATAAAACCCGGTTACTTCCCTTACACAAAAAAATACATGGGTTCACGAAACCATCCATTACAGTATACATCGAATATTAATTAAACAGTAAGTAGTATTAGCATAAATCATACAAAGATTCACAACAAGAACATCGATCATCAAATACAAAATAATGATAAGCTTCCCTTACCTTAGTTAATCCTAGCTTCCTTTTTTTCTCAAGATTCATAGCCTAAACTTTCACCTCCTCCAAACTCACGTCCTTGCCACCCGCCCAATTCACTCTTTTGATTTTTCAACCACTATCTCATAGTGCCCACATTATTTTTTTCACCGTTTCTAAACTTTGAAACCAAGATATATTTAATCTCTCTTAGTATCTCCATTTTAATAACCCACGGATCCACTCATTATATTTGTTCGTCCTCCTGTAACCTTTATTTTTGACAAAGTTGTTTGTAAAACCACTAAAAAGAATAATTGACCGTGTGATCTTTTATTCATATTGTTACCAGAATTTTAAATAAACTAAGTAGCCCCTACCACTAACTCTTCTCTACATAATACTTTAATTCCCTAAAATCAAGTGAACCCCACACTGAAAACATAAAAAAAAGAACAGCAATATAAAACAACTTCTAACCTACATTCCACAGTAGAGAATCAAAGAAATTAATAACATAAATAAATGATTTATTCATTGAGCAAAATTAAAACACAACTACTAGACCAACACGGAACTAACACCAACAATATTTATGCTCTACAATTTTTAGGGTCTTACAAAGAAGGTGTTATTAGGCTACCCAAAGACACGAGTAAAATTGCACGTAACACAACGAAAGTAGTAGACGTCGGTTAGTGTCATATCCGACGACTATAGTGACCTTAGACGTCAGTTAGTGTTATGTCCGACGTCTTTATAAACGTCGGACATGGAACTAACCGACGTCCCATTAACGTCACTCATAAAGACGTCGGATCGGGAACTGATGCTAAAAATCCAAAATAACATACGTCTAAAGTTTTTTCTGCACTAGTGAAATTTAAGTTTGTTTTCACAATAACAGACTTAATAAATATGCGGTGGTACGTCTGTAAATAAGAATCCATATTTTAAATCTTTTAATTTGGTAACAGACTTAAATTTTGATTTTAAATATGTTAAAATACAAACAGACTTAATTTTTGTATCGGTTAAGTTTTTTACCAGACTTAAATTAAATTTTTTTAAGTCTTTTCAAATAAACCAATACTTTAATTTTATATGAGTTAAACAAAATCCATTTTTAACCTAATTTTTCTTCCCAGAGCACATAACACTTCTTTCTTCATTCTCTCTTTCTCCACTTTCTCCCTTCACGCGCCTCCTCCACAATTGCTCACGCCCAACACCCTCATCGTCATGCCAGATCTCTCTGGTGTGCGTCCTAGGGCACACATTTCATAGCCTCTGCCTCGCAGATCTTGTCTCCCCTCCTGCGCCGTTGCTGTTGTTATCGCTCTCCGCTACCTCTCGCGTCGCCTTTGCTGTCGTTGCTCGCTTCTCGCATAGTCGTTGCTCGCATCACATCGTCGCTCACATCGCGTCGGCCCTACTCGCGTCGCGCCGTTGATAACGGTCTAAAAACCGTTATTTTTATACTTGAAATTGATATCAAAACACATCCTTTATGACTTAGAATGAGCTTGAAATCATGCAAATTGCTTTAGTTAGGTTACAAGAGAGTCAAAGGTGGTTTTAGAGATATTGTGCTTTGTTTTACATTGTTTTGACAAGATTAAATGAGAATTGAGTGATGGAAAGTGAAGGAGGAAGGAGTTGGACTCAAGAAAGGATGGAAAAAGGTGTAAAGGAAGAATCGCAGCCACCGCTCAGCGCCAGTTTCGCGTTGAGCGCCAGCTTTGGAGAGGAAGCCACTGTCTGACGCTTAAGCGCCAACGCTGAGGGGAAAAGTAAGAGTCGCGCACACCACTGAGCGCCAGATTCACCATTGAGCGTTGGCCTTTTCAGAGACAGCATTGTTTAACGCTTGGGCGTGACCGCTGAGCGTCCTACTTGAGTGTCGCACCTACCGCTGAGTGGTGAACTCACCGCTGAGCGGTGTACTTATGGGCCTGGGCCAAAATTCTGTTAGTTTTCTGTATTATAAATAGACCCAAAGCGCACCAGAGAAGAGATCTTTTGGCAGAAAGACGGCAGAACTTTTGGATGCAAAAGCTCCAATCTTTCAATTCTAGGGTTATCTCTTTCATATTTTCCATTCAATTCATCTAGTTTCACCATGACAATGGTGAACTAAACACTTTGTTTTTGGGGAACGATGTAATCCTTTTGAAACTCTCTTATATTGAAGTTCTCATTTTATTCATATATTTTCCTTATCAATAGTTTGAGTTTTCTTCTCTGAATTCAAAGCTTGCATTGTTTAACTCATTCAATGTCATAATCATTGATTTTGTCGATATGGGAACGTACGGGGAAATCTAGATATGAGGAGAATTCTCTTGATTATGAAATATTACCCAGAAATAGGAATAGGATGGTCAATTGCTTTAAGCTTCTATCATTAATGCGTGACTAATTATTAGGGAGACTAGGAATAGTAAACTAGTAATTGGGAATAGGCTCTCTTCGCCGAGGAATCGGGTTTAGAGTAAATTAGAAAGTTGCATGAACATTGATAATAAAGTTGAATTTAATAAGACTAGTAGATATAGAAGGGTGGATTAGGATGAAACCGTAAACCCCAGCAACATCATTCATCCATATCTTTATCTGTCAATTGATCACGTTTTTGCATACATGTTTATTTTCGTCTTTGCATTACAAAATCAAATTATTATTCATTCAAGTCTTATGAAATCAATTCACATGAACGTCTAGGCCTAAGAGTCCTTTGGGAAACGATATTCGGACTTACCGTCTATTTATTACTTGATACGATCTGGCACACTTGCTAGGGTGTTAACAGCCGCCGCTCACATCGCGTCGCGGTTACTCACGTCGCGTCTCCGTTGCTCGTGTCGCCTCTACTCGCGTCGCTGCTGCCATCACTGTCGCCTGCCTTTGTGTTGTCGCGGATGCCTCGTGTTGTGTTATCGTCACTGTACAAATGAAAAAAATTGGTCTTAAGGTTTCAGATTTTAATCTTAATGTTATAGTGATTTAAGATTAAGAATTTTTAAGGGTTTTTTTGGAAGTGATTACTAATCACTCCAATTTCTTTTCTTTGTATTATGTTATGTAAGGAATGTGATTAAATTTATGGATTCTTGGTATTGTAAAGAAGAACTAAATTGAGGGAATGATAACTTGTATTATGTTTCAATTTCATCTTTATTGTGTACGGGAACTTATATAAGAGAGACCCTAACTTTAATGGTATCACCACCACCACACTAGATCACTTCCTACTTTTTGAACAACATCACGCGAGAAGGGATAATCGATTATCAAACCAAATAATCGATTATTCCCGAAACCACACTCAAAATCAACATGTACATAATCAATTATAACTAATGATAATCGATTACTATCGAATTGAAACACATCCTAGACATAATTCAAGCATTCAAAAATGCATACATCAACCCTAAATCACGTGGAAACATAGTTAACATCATACATGCATTCAAGCATCGCGTACCCATGTAAACATACTGAACATATAATACATCACTTGAATCATCCAGATCTAGTCATTGACATGTTATACCCCCAATAATAGGGTGCAAAAGAGTCTCCGATAAAAACACCAAAATAGGGTTTTCAATCAACCAAACTAACTAAGAATAATGCTTACAAATGCGAACGAAGAAGATGATCTCCAAAATAGAGCTGCTAATGTGAGACAATTCTTTCCCAAACTAGACCTCCGATTAACGAACCGAGCGGTCAGAATGAAGAACCATACGTCTGGAAGCCACTATCCAAAAATCAGCTCGATCCAACGGTGAATAACTTCACAAAGATGAAAATACCGGTGTAGATTTTATGAAATTCTCCAAAATAAAGCTGCTGATGCGAGGCTGTTTTCTCCCAAAACGCCCATCTCCTTTCTTCCTTTGTTTTCTCTCTTTGATTTAGAGTTTCTAGGGTTTCTAAAAATAAAATCATCACTTTCTCTATATCTTAATATTTATGAATCCACCCAACTCTATCTCTAATATTTTCTCACTTATAATAATACATTTTATTATAATTTATTGGTTTAATAGGTTTGGAGGTCCCTATTTCTGCAGATTCGTTCCAATTGATATGCCAATGATCCTTCTGTTTTTTTTTTGTTTTTGTCTTGTTTTGCTTAGACTGCCCTTACAGGTTTTCAATCTAACAGACATTCTTATTTTACGCTCCCCGATCAATGTAACATCAGACAGAGGCACTATGATGAAAACCGCCCCGACATGACAATCCCTTTTTTTCCTTCTTTTTTTTTTAGGGAAATGAAAGGGTTAGGGGTTCAAGCAATATGAATGCAGATGCTTTCGTAAGAAAAGAACACGAGTTATCCTCAAAATAACTAATCAGGAAAAGACTCTGCACAAGTAATTTTCAAAATTGTTTGTTTTTGGCTTTTGAAAGTACTACACCCTTGACGACTTTATTGACAACGAATTCAACATGTGTCTTTCCTTTTCGCCTTTTTCTTCTTTTTTATTATTTATTTTTCTTCACGACATTCTTCAGGAACGAGTTTGTGCTCGATGGATATACCCGTGATGCTTCAATTATTATTACTTTCCCTTTTCCTTATTTTACTTTAAAACTTAATGCGACATGAATCGTGTCAAAAGAAAAAGCGTAAAAGTTGAATAATGGATAAAACCGTATGGTATTTATTGAATGAAGTAACACAAAATACAACAGAACTCAGAAACAGTGTTAATATCCCTTAGTAGCATCCCCCTATCGCGGAATCATCATACGTAAAACTTTTTTACCGCATCAGAATTAACCGGTAAAGGTAACTCCTCTCCGTCCATCCTTGTGAGAATTAGTGCCCCACCAGAGAATGCCTTTTTTACTACAAATGGCCCTTCATAATTTGGGGTCCACTTGCCTCTGTGATCCTTTTGTATAGGCAAAATCTTCTTTAACACCAGTTCGCCTTCATGGAACTCCCTTGGGCGCACCTTTTTGTCGAAAGCCTTTTTCATTCTTCTTTGGTATAATTGTCCGTGGCACACCACCGTCAGTCTCTTTTCTTCGATGAGATTGAGTTGGTCAAACCGAGCTTGAACCCACTCAGCTTCCTCCAATTGAGTTTCCATTAAAACTCGTAAAGATGCGATTTCCACCTCAAATGAAAGTACCGCTTCCATCCCATACACAAGCGAGAAAGGTGTTGCCCCAGTTGATGTTCGTACTAATGTGTGATATCCATGTAAAGCAAAAGGAAGCATTTCGTGCCAATCTTTATAGGTGACCACCATATTCTGTACAATTTTCTTGATATTCTTATTAGCAGCCTCTACTGCCTCATTCATCTTTGGACGGTAAGGAGAAGAATTAAGATGATGAATTTTGAACTCCTCACACAACTCCGTCATCATCTGGTTGTTCAGGTTGGTGGTGTTATCAGTGATGATCTTGTTAGGGAGCCCATATCTACATATCAACTCTTTTTTTATGAATTTAGTCACCACTTTTCTAGTCACATTGGCATAAAAGGCAGCTTCAACCCATTTGGTGAAATAATCGATCGCAACTAGTATGAAACGGTGTCCGTTTGACGCTTTTGGCTCTATAGCTCCAATAACATCTATCCCCCACATCGAAAATGGCCACGGTGCAGACAACACGTTCAAGGTCGTGGGCGGCACATTGATATTGTCTGCATACATCTGACATTTCTCGCACTTTCTCACGTGTGCGCAACAATCATTTTCCATGGTCAACCAGAAGTAACCAGTTCTCAAGATCTTCCTGGCCATTGAGTGCTCATTCATGTGTGTGTCAAATGTACCTTTGTGCACTTCTTTCAATATCATCTTGGCTTCCTTTGCATCCACGCATCTGAGGAGAACCATGTCATGAATTCTCTTGTATAAAATATCCCCATTTAAAAAAAGTTGTCAGCCAGCCTCCTTAACGACCTTTTATCGTTTTCAGATGCCTTCTCAGGATATTCTCGGGTCTTAAGATAGTGTTTGATATCGAAATACCAAGGTTTACCATCTACCTTGTCCTCGAGGAAATGGCAATATGCTGGCTCCACATGGCTCTTCATTTCAATCATTGGTAATTCTGCATCTTGGTCAACTTCAAACATTGATGACAAAGTAGCCAACGCGTCTGCTAATTGATTATCTTCTCGCGGTATGTGGTTAAATGTGATGGCGTCGAAATACTCCATTAATCCTCTGATGTAAGCTTGGTAAGGAATTAATTTTGCATCCCTAGTTTCCCACTCTCCCTTCAACTGGTGGATGACTAACGCTGAATCTCCATATACATCTAGAATCTTTGTCTTGGACTCGATCGCGCTCGAATACCCATAGCACAGGCCTCATATTCCGCGATGTTATTCGTGCAATTAAAACACAACCTTGTCGTCATTGGTATGTACTGCTTCTTCAAAGAGATGAGCACTGCCCCTATTCCATGCCCCATCACATTTGAGGCTCCATCGAACAATAATGTCCAGGCTTCTTCGTCTCGGTCTTTTCTGTTTTCTTCAAATAGGGCCATGATATCTTCATCGGGAAATTCGGGTTGCATTGGTTGATAATCACTAATGGGTTGGTGAGCCAAGTATTCTGCTAGAGCACTACCCTTGACAGACTTCTGAGTAACATATACGATGTCATATTCTGATAGGAGCATCTGCCACCGAGCTATCCTCCCAGTGAGAGCGGGCTTTTCGAAAATATACTTGATGGGGTCCATCTTTGATATCAACCAGGTAGAGTGACTCAACAAATTTTTCTTCCTCCGTTACTTTAAATTATTCACACATTAGTTATTTTAATCTTAAAAAATAAATATATAAAATTAAATTTATATATATTATTATTTTTTGGGGACTAAGTCTCGATCGATTTCCTACTCTTTTTTACCACTAAAGCACTCCAATGTGAGTTCTTCTCTATAGGACTAACAAACACTAGTTTTTCAATCTTAACTAGGGTGTTTTCACACCTCAATATCAATGCAAAGAACTAACTTAATACAGATTATTAATTCTATGCACCAATTTCACCCACACACTCAATGAACTCTATTGTTTTCTTACGTGGATTTTCGTGAGAGTTATGTGCATAACAAGTCAATATTTTTGTTTGTTTTGGAATTTTGGTGCATGTAGATGGAATGTAAGAACAATGGATGGTTGTTGAACTCAAAAGGTGGATGTGGTGATCGATTGAAATGTAGTGAAATAGTAAGAACACCAAAGTAAAGTAACTTGCAGAAAAAATAAATTACCAACAAAAAGTAAAGAAACTTGTAATAAAAATCAAAGAAAGCAGTAACCCCAATTGAAACAATCAACATTGGATTAGCCATTTTTTCTGTTCGTTATTTTTAAGAGTGTATGAATTGTTCCATAATTTTTCACCCTTGTAAATTAGTAAATAAACCTATTTATATTTCCTAGCCCTTCCCCAAATGGTTACAATATTTGAATTCTCAGTCAGCGAAAAACCTCTCATTACCCTTGAATGGATGAGTATTCGTACCACTCCTGGTACTAGACAACCTTGCCTAGATTTCCTTAACTCCATTGAGTTCGACAAGTATTTTAATTCTCTTCAAAATTGCAATCAACGATTGCTTACAAGTCGTTTAGACTATTACTCTCGCGAAGAGGATGTAATTATAAAACAATGCAATCTAAGCACTTGCAGGTGTTTCTCTCTTTTCTCTTTCTCTCTTTCTTACAATCAGTAAGTAATATTGCAATGAAGCTCGAGAGTATTGTTTTTCATCTTTTCTCTTCTTCTCTTTTCCTGCTCAGTTGTTTTCTTTTTCTTGAGCTCTTTCTGTGCTTTTCTTTTGAACGCTTCTTAAAGGATGAATATTTAGTTGTATACTATCCTCTTAATTCTTCATTTGAATGATCTTTTATTTAAAGGATTTTTTGGATAAGTGTTCGTTAGACTAAGCTTTTGACCTTGATTCTTGTGTCTTGTTTTTCTTCGTGTACAGCAGTCGTTGGCTAAAGTCAACTTATCAGAGCATGCATGTTTTTTCAGTACTTTGCTTAAAGTAGGTTGTACTTTCGTTTAGACACCACTTCAAGTGAAGAACATTCTATGAATATATCTTTTGTCTCTAACGTCTACTTCTAATTTTTGAATTTAAAGCTTGTGGATGTGTGTGGAGTAGTTCATCTAGAAAGAGTATAGTAGATTGTGCATGCAACAAATATGTTTTTTCTCTTATCACTTTTATTGTTTTTGAACGTTGAGCATTTAATATCATTTAATGCTTTCTCAAAACAACAAAATGCTTTTTGACTTCTTACTATTAACGTAGTGTTTAACAATTAAGCTTGTATTCCAAAGATACCAAGTGTTGAGCAAAGATTTCATCGTTAGACGAAGTAATTGTTTAGCTCATGGTATCGTTTAGGAGTAAACGCTTCTTGTGATTTTTCCTTTTTTATAGACAACGTTTAACATTGTTTGTGTTTTCTTTGGTGTTTTGCATTTTAGTCTTTTAGATTGTTTTTTTTCAATGACATCGTCTTGACATTGTTTCGTTTTCCAAGACTTAAACTGAATACTTTTTGGGTATAATAAGTTTTACATGTTTAGATTTAACTCTTTTAGATGCTTTTGACTTAATAGTCTTTTGAGTTAGTTATTTTTCTGTTTCCTAAAGTCCTAAGTGTTTTTCCAAGGTTTTTCTATGTTAGGAATTTTGGTTCTAAGTCTTATGTTTCTTCCTATATTATTGTTAGAAATAAAGTGTCTTGTTTCTCAACACCGAGAGGGGGGTGAATTGGTGATTTGTAAAAACGAACACTTTTCAAATCTTTTTGCAAATTTAGAATGATCTTTAAACTTTCTTGTGTTGTAAGTAAAGTGCGTATGCTATGAAAGTAAACGAGATAATGAAAGAGATACATACAACGGATTTATACTGGTTCGGCCTCAATGCCTACATCCAGTTTCCCTTCCAATCAACCTTAGATTGAAGTATCTTTCACTATAATGATTTGAGTTTTACACCAAAGGTTTTACAAAGCTCTCTCAAATGTAAACACCTTTCCCACTCAACAATCAAATATAGAAAGAAAACACATGCATAAAGAACTACATGTCTTCACTACAGAACCCCTTTGAGAACACCTCTCAAAGTCCAAGAACACCTCATTCTTCTTCCTGTCACGCACGAACAGGACAGCACAATCAACGATTGTAGAATATACATTTCTTATCAATGTAGAAACACCTCAGCAGTGCAGATAGAGATCAGCCAGTCACGTCCATAATGTTTCTCTCAAGAATCCTTCAAGTTTCTTTCAATTCTTCAATTCTTAAATCTTGGAGCGTCTCAACAATCTATAATATTTTTCTTAGATCAAAGATATCAAATATGTGCACAATTAATGTAATCGATTTGCATTAAAGGCTAGTCAAACATATTTAAAAATATGATCGTTATTACTATTATGACTAGGCTTGAAAATACATATTTCTGTTGTGTCATGACAACATCTATGTGTTGTTACAATCAATGTGTTGTTATCATAAAAAACAAACTCATCAGGCATTGAGTGAACTAGTATAAAATACTTATGTTATTATTTTTCTTATTTAAAACATTTTTCCTAAACTCTTTATTTAGAACACACGTCCAACAACTATTGAGATCGTCTAACCCCTACAATGTTAAACGTTGATTCACAAAAATTCTTGAAACACTATTCAACTCCCCTCTCCCTTTTTAGTGTTTCCTTGTGATTTGAAATATTAGATGTATTCATTTTTTTTTAGGTTAGAAAGTATTATATGATATGTAAATAGTAGAAAATATAGTCATTATTTTATTCCTTTTATATGTTATCTTTATTGTTCTGGATTATAGTCTGAATTTTATGCATGTTTGTGTGGTAGGTAACACATACAAACTTGCTAATAAAAACAATGAGCCTTTTTATAATGATTAATGCTTGAACGGGCATAGAAAGTGACATTTTTTTGTACCGTTGAGGGCTTAATCATTATAAAAAGTGAAGCTTATTATACTGGTTAGCACTTAAACCATTATAGGATGTCAAAATTTGTATATCAATTAGTTAATGAAGCAATTAAAAAGTCTGAATCATATATAAATTTATCTCTCTCCCTAGCAAACTTTCTACACCGATTGTAGAACTGGTATAGAAATTTGACTTTTTATATTGATTCCAAAACCGATATAAAAAGTCGAATATCTTTTGTACCCCTTGATTCTATACCATTTTAAAAATTGATATAAAAAATATTTTTAACCGGTATAAAAAGAATTTTCTAAAATAATATTTGTCAATATATATATATATATTTTTCGTTCATGTTTCCCTTTGATTAATGTTTGACAAATGAGAACTAAATGTTTCTAAAAAGTTACATATTCATCTTATGACATTCATCTCATAAAAAAGTATTTTCTAAAATTGTTTCTTACGTTGTTTTTGTAAAATACAATCATCTCTGGTTTATAACCAGTGAAGCTTGTTGGAACGCATGACACAACTTTTAGATAACCTTAGAAGGTATTTTTATCTTTCACTTTTCATTCCTTGACCTTCACAAAGTTGGTCGACAAACATAAAGTTTGACGCTCAAATATAATTTATCTTACTAATGTTTTAACTCTCAATCTCTCAAACTCATTTCTCGATGCACACAACAATTATATATTATAAAATTATTTTATCATAGTTATTCAAAATTATTTCTTCAAAAGGATCGGAAACTTGCAAAGGTGCGCGGGTGATACTGTTAGGTGTCACAGTCATCCTGATTAAAGAGTTTCTAAAGACGAAAAATAATGTGAAAGGCTTCAATAATTTCATTTTTTTTTTCTCATGTAATGTGGGAATAGTTCGTGAATGAATGGTGGCAGCCCTAACATCAATGTCTTAATTATTTTGTTGTAATTCAGTCACGGGCACAAGTAGCTCTACTGTTCACGATAGAGACAAGCAATAACAAACCCAAAGTTCACATGACAATAGTAAACATATCGATGCAGCAGTAGGTCCAAATTACGGCATCGTCATCATAAGGACATTGTTCTACTGTTTGACAGGTCTCACTTTCGACAGATTAAAAATCATTAATTTTGTTTTGCTCATAAAAGGATGTTTCATTATTTAATTATCCAAAACTGACACTGTATACATTCACGTATAAAGATTGCATTATGGTGGCATGCACGATCAATTATTAAGAAACTATTATTTTGGATTTTACTTCATTTTTATTTTAAGAGATAATTATACGAGGGTTATTATTGTTTTGAAAATATTATATTCACAATCCGACTAGAAAAGCATTTCTTATGTTACGTGTTTTCGTTCATATACAGTTATCTCGTGCGATGCATAGGTGAATTTAATGTTTTTATCTTTTTCACTATAATGGATGGAAATGACACATTAAATATAGTATTTGATTTTATATGACAATGATAGCATTTCATTAGTATAAATTACTAAAATATTATATATTTTAATAATGCCTACGAGATAGATAGAAAGTATATAAAACATTAATACAATTATTCAAATTAACAATTATTTTAACATATTATATGTACAAGGTAACAAAAATCTAAATATATTTTTCAAAAAAATAAGAAATTGTGATAAAAAATATAACTAAAAATAAATAAATGGTGACTCAGCAACATTGTAGGTCTCCACTAAAGTCATGTTTGTATTTAACTTAACATTTGTTCACATAAATAGGTAATCATGGTAAAAGAGAAACAACATAGAAAAAAGAAGAAAGAATGGTAAGTTATACTCTTTAAAAGAAAACATCATGAATAGATTAAAACATAACATATTATCTCAACATTTATAAATATCATAACTCTTATGAACAATCATACAGATAACTCTAGACTTAATTATTCAAATACATGTTTTGATATAGGGCTTTTCTATGTATGGGTGCACTCGTAGTAGTATTTATACTACTCACGAAGTAAATCTTTCACGCCTAAGACCAAAAGTCTAAAGTAAAGACTTTCTGTCATTTTCTCTCCCACTTCATTCATCGCTATATGAGTTGAATGACTTGTAGTATATAAGGATATCTTCTTTTTGAACTCTCATATGTCAAACATAACAATTTACCAAGACTTGGAATTTTTCCTTGAAATTCTCTCAATAACCAAATCACACATCAACATATCATAATTGTCATATATATCTATATCTATCTATATATATATATATATATATATATATAATCATTATACTCACCGGCAACATCAAGAATGATAAAGATCAATACCAAACAACTAAAGAAATTAACCAAAAGCATGGAATATGAATTGGCTCTTAGCGTAAGGATGGTGTTTAATGCCATTCTTCTCACTGAATGGTTTGCTCAACAAGACCATTTGGTCACTTAGCAAGTTAGACTGAAATGGTTCAAGACCTACAGTAAAGAGTGATGTTCAATAGTGTCTGAACACCGCTTAACACTAAACCATTCGCAAAAATGATCACACAACAAGAAAAAGTGGTGTTTAACGGTCAGAAGCTAAAATGCTTCCAGACCTGAAATGTCAACCTAGCGCTCACATCAATCTTGCTCAATGTCATATTAGAAATTTTCCACTTTAATTTTGTGATTTGAAAAATCAGGGACCTATTCAAATAATCAAATTGGTATTCCTGATTCAATTGTCAGTTCAAAATAAGTTCTTAATGTCAAAATAAACATCAACTAGATCAAATGGTCAATTCCTCAGTTTCCTAAATTACTATAGTCCAAGCATAACCAACACTCAATTCAACAATCAAACATACCATATAATTCAGAACAAAAAGCAAACCAAATTCAACCAAAAATATCTAACTCACGCAGAATAAAACATTTAGCTTTCCTTATTTGATAGATGACAAAAACTTAAGATGGTCCTAAGACAACTTCACATGCATAAGACACTTTATCTACTCCTACGAACAAAAGAAACATGATCAAGACCCGTTAGAACCATTAATAAGCAGAAAATCTTATAAAAGACTCAAACGTCACATACATAGAAAAATGCACAAACTAAGGAAAAAAAATATAAATCAACTTACTCTTTTGTAGAAACTAATCGGTTGAAGTAGAAGATATCGACTCAATGATAACTTAAGTGATCTCTGATCTTTAGTAGATGAATAGGGATCAAAATTCTTAAAAAAAAGTAAAGAACTTTAAGAACATAAATATAAAAAAATGATATAGTTTTAAATAATGAAACCCGTTTATATAAATTTTATTTATACTTTAAACTTATATTAAAATAATTCATTATCATTATTTAAAATACATTGTCACGTCTAACACATTATTTTTTAAACTCTTACCGTAATTTTATATTAATAAAAGTAATTATTTAATGGAATAAAAAATACAATTCTCTTAGTATTATAAATTTCAACATATCTTTTAAAATTGTAAAATGGAGGCCTTAAAGTGTGATATTATGGACTAAAGGATCCTATATTAATTAGCTTTTATTTATATTTTTAAGGTTAAATAGATTCGGTGGTTCCTATTTTTGCTGGTTTTCTTCAAGTAAGTCCTTGTATTTTCAAAATGATCAATTTGGTCTCTGATTTTGAAAAATTAGAGCAATTAAGTCCATTTTGTTAACTTCTCTGGACGGTGTTAAAATTGTTGCTGAAGTGGACTTAGATGATTTTTTAATTTAAAAAAAGTCTCTGCCACATCACTACCCTGACAGGTCATCGTCACCAACGCCCAAGCCACCGTCGCAGAACCACCATCTCGCACCTTCATCTAGCAGAAACCCAGCACCCACTACGAAAACGTCATTCTCCACCACATTCGCACAACCATCCTCGCCGGCCATTATCTCACCACCAGCGAAGTACAATGTCGTCGCGACACAGAAAGCCAGAAAGCCATCATGCGAACCAGATTCGTCTATTCCCCTCCTCCAGAGATTTCGAAACCTGTAAGAAAATCAAAGAACCTAGAAACAAAATCCAAAATCGCAAGTTTGAAACCTCTGCGAGCCTCCCCCTTCACGAAGCCAAGTTCCCTTCTTCTTTCTCTATTCTCACGAGTCATCATCCTCACAATCAAAACCTGCAAAGAGAAATCAACGAGCAACTTGCGCCTCAATTCATCCCTTTATGCCTCAATTCATCCCTTTGTGCCTCAATTCATCCCTGCTTGCGTGAGCCACAGATGCCTCAACTAGCAAGGGCAGTGCCTCTGCATCAGACTTCGTATATGAGCTCAAATGCTCAGATGCCACAGGCATCTCAGAAATATGTCTTCCATTGTCAGCAAATGTCCCTTTCTTCAACCTAGTGTCTGATAAACCACAAGACAAACTTCTTCCAGCCATGTCAAGGAATGGTTTACCCCTGTGATGAATTTTGGACCAATTCCATGGAATGCCACACCCATTTTTCGGAGCCCTAGTAACATTATCATCTGCAAACACATCAGCCCCCTCCAAGTGATATTTCTGGTGGGTTGAAGCCTGAGCTATTGAGTTGGAAGCCACAAAAAGTTCATTCTCAGCTCCAATTTCTCTTGATGTTGTGGCAACACGAGTTCTTCGAGCACTTCGAAACTTACGCCTTTTCCTCCTATTCATTCCACTGCCACTACTGCGCACCCGGGAATCTGCCTCCTCGATCATTTTCTCCTGTCTAGGAAACCTTCCACGAAAATAATATTTGTTGATGCTAGATCATCACTATCCAAAGGAACATCATTCAGCTGCTTAGAAAGAGTCTTCACTTGAGAATCTCGAACATTCTTCCCCCTCTGTTTGCTTTTTCTATCTTTACACTCGGAATGCCTGGAAATAACATCTTCAGCCAAACTTTTCCCAGCTTGATTGAGAGGGTCCTCTTGATTAATATCCAAAAAGTTAGGTTTTTCATTCCTCCTACCAGATTCCTCTCTCCCAACCCTCCTGCCATCTCCCACTCCACTCCTGCTGCTACGTTCACTAGGTGTCGTTATCCCATCAGTACCCTTGACGGTGGGGCAAGTTCTTTTTCCCCAATCTGGCAAGCCCTAATTTTGTTATTAGCGATAATTCCCCTTTTGCTTCCACCACCGACAAGTCCTGACGGTGTCGTTGACGCTCCAATTGCGGGGGTCTTGCGGGAGGAGCACTCGGCCTAGTGGCAGAAGTCGGGGTTCTGGGCGACGAAGAAGCGGTCGCGATCGATGAACATCTTCTCGTTGATGAAGGTCTCCGATCCGACGCTGCGGCTTAGGGCAATTGAAGCAGAGAGGATCGTCTTGGAAGACAAGAAGGTAGTTGAGACCGTTCTCGATCCTCTGGTCGAGGTCGAGGGTGATGTCTTCGTAGGACATGGGCGGAAGAGAAAAAGCCAGGGTTTGGACACGGTGGTTGCTGGAATGTCGTTGTGAAATGTAATTTAAGTCCACGTCTATGTGCCACCTCTCTCGAAAATGACATCTCATCTTGACAGCAAACAAAATTTTTAACGCCGTCTAGAGAAGTTAACGGAATGGATTTAATTGTTCTAAACTTTCAAAATCAAGAACCAAATTGATCATTTTGAAAATACAGGGACCTATTTGAAGAAAACCTGCAAAAATAGGAATCACCGAATCTATTTCACCTATATTTTTAATAGTTGAAAGTAAGTATATGTTGATGAATGCACGTCCTAGAACCAGTAAACCAATGAATGCCGTCATAACATAGATATTATTTTTTAGGGTTAAAATGCTACCACATTTCTTTCTTGTAAAATTTCAGTTATTTGATTTAAAATTAGAAAAGAAAATTTAAAAAATGACAGTAAAAACGTAAGGAATTTTGATTGTAAAGATTTTCTTTAGAGGAAGTCAATGAGAAAATTCATTTGTTCTCGTTGAAAAATATTATTTTAGTTCCTAAATATTACATCAGTATAATATAATATAAAAGTTAAAAAATTTAATATAATTTCTAGAAATGTAAAAATTGAGATATTATTGAGTTGTTAACAGTGAATTATATTTTTGAAAATTAATTTCTTATGAAATTAGAAAGTTGAAAAGTCAATTTATTATTCTATAATCGTGATTTAATTTGACACATTTAACAACCAAATTGTTGAGTTAAGCATTATGTTAGAAAGTTTATCGTTTAACGTGGAAAAAGTAAGACTCACTCTCAGAGCATGTAAAAAAGAAAGGAGCAGGAATGTTCACAAATTAACTCGTGAACCCATAATTAGCGAATCAGGATGAACTCAACAATTTCCAGTCTCTGTAAGGCTTTTGTTTTCTGATTTGAGGGCCCACGAATCCCTTCATGCTTTTCCGATTTCGGCCTGTCACTACTTTAAGTGATTTTTTTTGCTTAAAAGATGTATCTTTTAACAATTATATTTTATAACTCTCTTGTAATAGTTTATTTATTAATCAGTCCATTCCAAATATAATAAAACATATTTTTTGATTAGTAAATTTTAAATATATGAATCAATAAAATAATAAAATATAATCTATTTTAAAAAATATTGAACACTTTTTGACTAATTTCCATAACAGTATAAATGAATAAATCTCATTTTCATATTAAACACTTTTTATTTCTTTTTTTCATTCCTTTTCATTAGGATTTTTTCAATTGTAGGGAACATAAAAAAAAAATTAAAAACATAATAAAAGGTAAGATTGTTTAAATTGTGAGAAAATTAATAGATTTAAGTAAAAAAAGAAGTATAATAAATATGTTTTGTTTAACTAAAAGGATTTTTTTATTTTAATAATATTATATTATTTATCTTATTATACTAAATAAAAAATATTTATATTAATAAAATTCACGACATAACTGATGATGTTAATAATCAATCTTCGAGTTAAATATTCATTCTTATTTAAGAAAGTTACGGTGTGAAATTTGTCTCGAATTTTATGATTAATTTTTTATTTTCTTAGTGCAGAGCAAATTGGCACCTTTCTATCGGATATCCAAATATATTATCAGAGAATATGATATAAATATAAAAATTATATTTTCAAATCATTTTAGGAATGGCATGTGTAACGACTAAAATGTGTTTAAGAAGAAAAGTATTTTAAAGGAGATGAAGTGTAAATATTTTATTATTTAAGTTAAAAGGTATTTTTCTAATAATTTTTTCTTTTGTATTTCTATTCTAGATTTTTTAAGGATTTGTTTGTCCTTTCACAGTTCAAAGACACTTTAGGGGTCTTGGAAAAGAATAAAGCAAGTTTTCATTTTTCTATTTTTATAATTGGTTTGGGGAAGGTTTTTTTGCATGAAAATTAGGGTCTAAAGAAAAATATTTGATTAGTGAAATATCATAAAGTAAGGGAATATTCAGACTATTGATTGAAGTTTTTTTTTTTTTTTTGTATATGTTTAACTTTTATTTGATAGTAGTGGAATTGGAAGTAAAATTTTTAGCAAACAAGTTTTAATAGATAAGAAAAATTAATTAAATTTTATTTTTATATTACCTTAGGATGTATGATCTAGATATGATCACAATATTTGATTTTGATTTTATGTTTAGACTATGTTTTGATTTAATAACTAGTGCAACAAAAGTCACAAACAATGTTTATATACAAATTTTGGAAGGATATTCAGCGTGTAAGTTGCATTGAGCGAAAATATAGCGGCATGATACTAAAATTCTTAGACTCTAATTGTCTAATTGGTATTGAATATATTTATGTTGGTTGCATATATGTTAATTGATGCTTGTGGTATATGGAAAGTGATAGAAATACATGTGATAATTATGTAGAGATTCATAAGGAGTGAATGATAATTATATTAGTTTATAAATATGAAATTTTAGTATATTTATAACCTGAATTATTATGGAAAACGGTGCAAATTAAAATTTATTATGTTTTAAACTTTTATTGTGTTTTAATATTAATCTTATACTAAATAGATTTTATGTCCTATAATTGGATTGTTAGAATTGATGTTGAAATTAAAGAACAAAAAATTGGCTTGGGAATTCCGAGTGAATGTGAACCATCAACAAGTTTATTTAGATATATATTTTGCCATTTAATTTGGATAAACAATGTAAACTATTGATTTTTCCTTTTAATCTGGATTTAACATGGAAAGGAAAGAAAAACATTTATGGACATTATTGAACTTAATTAATAATTATTTTCCTATTTTTATGTTTATGGTGTCTATATTATTTTTTACTACTTTTTACTCTTTTAATAACATCGATTTGGTCTTATAATTAATAAAGTTTAAAAAGTGTCATGTCAAATGTTTTAAAATGTCACATGTTTGAAAAGTGTTCCAAGATATCACGTGTTATACTAAAAAAAAAGTCTCCAGATAAAAAATAATTTATAAATGGCTTTTTTACAGAAAATTAATGTCAATTTAATATTAAAAAAAAAGCTACAAGTTATATAGAAAATAAAGACTTATTAAGTAAAATAAATGAAAAACTAAAACGAATAAAAATTTAAAAATAATGAACAAGTTACATACAAATTAAACCTAAAAGAAATATATATAAAAGAATAAAAATAATAAATTTATGATGTAATAAAATAAAAGAGATAAAAAATAAATATAGACAAAATTAAAGTATATCTGTATCATTGCTCGAAAGAAAATCCAACTCTTGGTTTCGCATATTTTCTGTCGTCTCTCGCACTCGCTCATATTTTATTCAATAAACATCCCTCAGACCACAAACCAGACACGTTCTGACATTTTCTCAGTCTAAAAACACCCTGTTTCATCTGCTTCAATTCACGTGCTGTTTATCCTGCTAAGAAATCTCCCCCTCCAACATCACACCATAACTGCTACACCAAGGACTAAACTTCCCTGGAACTGATCATGTGCATCATCCTTCTGAAACTGCTACTCTTCCTCACATGGACTTCTTCTCCATCTCTTTCCATCTCCATGACCCAGCTTGACACTCTCTTGGCCATCAGAGACTCTCTAGACCCAGAGAACCGCGTGTTGCTCTCATGGACCCCCCATTCTGACCCCTGTAGTACTGCTTCTTTTGAGGGTGTGGCTTGCAATGAGCAAGGCCTCGTTACCAATATTTCACTGCAAGGAAAGGGTCTATATGGCAGAGTACCTGAAGCTTTGGCTGCTCTCAAGAGCTTGACGGGTCTCTTCCTTCACTTCAATGCCCTCACTGGGATATTACCAAAGGAAATTTCCACTTTGACTGAGCTAAGTGATTTGTATCTCAATGTCAATAACCTCTCTGGTGACATCCCTCGCGAGATTGGCAATATGTCAAATCTTCAAGGTGCTTTCTTCTTCAAAAACTCTTACAAATTTCTTATCTTTGCTCCCCTTCACTTCAGTGTTTATCTTTCTTATTTCTACTTTCAGTCTAATTTGTTAAGAGTTTACAGTTTTGCAGCTTTGCTATAACAAGTTTAGTGGGAGTATACCTACTGACCTGGGAAGGTTGAGGAAGCTCAGTGTTCTTGCACTGCAATATAATCAATTAAATAGCGCTATTCCTGCTAGTTTGGGTGAAGTGGGGACATTGGCACGATTGGATCTGAGCTTCAATAACCTTTTCGGTCCTATTCCTGTCACATTGGCTAATGCACCTAATCTCCAAACTCTGAATATTCGTAACAATTCTCTCTCTGGCCGTGTACCTACAAGTAATTCATCAACCTTATTGATTTTGACAAATTGGTTTATTTTTCTTGAAAATGAGGTTCGTAGAGATAAATCCTAGATTAAATTCCAAAAATGGACTTAATTATGTGCTAATTCAATTTGTGTGTATGCTTGGTGCAGCTCTGAGAAGACTCAAAGGTGGGTTTCAGTACATGAACAATCCGGGTTTATGTGGGACTGGATTCGCTGATTTAGATTCTTGCAAAGGAGTAAGCACTTCAGAACCGGTTAGACCCGAACCATATGAACCTGGTGACATTTCTACAAAAGATCTTCCTGCATCAATGGAACCACAGCGTGAAAGCTGCGGCGGTGGTCATTGTAAAAGGACATCGAAATCTTCAAAAATTGGTATGGTTTTTACCGTCATTGGACTCGTTTTTGCTTCAACTATTGCAGGACTGCTTTTGCTATTCTGGCGACGTAGTCAGATTCAGAAAATTGGAAGTTCTGATAACCGGGTTAAGCAAGTGTGTAAGAAAAGTGCGTTTCCTCTTATCAGTTTGGAGTATTCTGACGGTTGGGACCCATTAGAGAAAGGTCGATGTGGGTATTCCCAGGAATTTCTTGAGAGCTTTATGTTTAATCTTGAAGAAGTAGAACGCGCAACTCAAATCTTCTCAGAGGTAAATTTATTGAGGAAGAGTGATTCTTCAGCTGTGTACCGGGGGATTTTGAGAGATGGTTCTGTTGTGACTATAAAGTGCATCGCCAAAACAAGTTGCAAATCAGATGAAGGTGAGTTCTTGACAGGTTTGAAGATATTGACCTCGTTAAGGCATGAAAATCTAGTTCGTTTGAGAGGGTTTTGCTGTTCAAAAGGCCGCGGGGAATGTTTTCTGATCTATGACTCTCTCTCTAATGGGAGTTTGTTGCAGTATCTTGATGTTAAGAGAAACAGTGGTAGGGTACTTGATTGGTCGACAAGAGTGTTCATCATTCGTGGTATTGCCAAAGGTCAGTTTTTCTTCTGTCCCTTCAAATGAATCTTAGGAAATTAAATCAGTTCCTCTGTAAACTAAAATTAAATGATTCTTTCTATCTTTATCCAGGTATCGATTATCTGCATAGGAAAAAAGGAAGCAAACTTGGGATCGTTCACCAAAATATATCAGCTGAAAACGTACTTCTGGATGCTGGGTACAAGGCTTTACTTGCAGATTCAGGATTGCACAAGCTCCTTGAAGATGATGTTGTTTTTTCCGCCCTCAAAGCTAGCGCTGCCATGGGATATCTGCCTCCAGAGTACACTAAAACTGGTCGTTTGACAGAAAAGAGTGATGTGTATGCCTTTGGAGTGATTGTTTTCCAGCTTCTCACCGGAAAACGTGACATCACCCAGTTGAATTGCCAAAGTGGCATTTTGAAAGATATAGTTGATGAGAATCTTGAAGGGATGTTCTCAGAATCAGAGGCCACCAAGCTGAGAAGAGTTGCTGTGCTTTGCACTCACGACTCCCCACATCTTCGACCATCTATGGATACCCTAATGCTTGAACTGGATGATAATGAGTAAATTTCTCACTTTCAAAAACCAGAATCGTTTCCTTTTGATAGTTCACCATTAGAATTTTGATAGATTATTGCTATTTCAAGTTTGTATCTATCTAATATTATAAAATGGTTATTATTTTATGATCAAATGCCATCTCATACTATTACAAAACCAAATAAAATCTAACCACTCAACTTTATTATCTCTGACATAAGTTATCGAAAACTTGGTACAATAAAATATATTTGATAACCCAATAAAACATAAGTTAAACGGAATTTATATATTGTTTGAGTCCTTTTGTACTCGAAACTATGTTCATCTCGGAGTACAATCTACACTGAAACTTGTTATTATAGATGAGTATTGTTGTTATAGTACGGGAGGTGATCCAAATTCTAATAAGAATGGTATAGTTCAGTATGTAAAATGAAATAATCTAATGTACATTCAATTTTATTGACTTTTAAAAGTGATTAGAAGATATTTTAAAATATATATATCACAAAATCTTGGTAATTTAATTACATAATAATATTTTTTAATATCATAGATTTATATAATATTTGATATATATGAAAAAGTATCACATTATTGTTATTTTTTTATTAATTGTCATATATGCAGTAATTTGTTATATTTGGTAATATTATTTGATATTTTCTTGATACTATCATTTGTTACAATAAATTTCATAAGACCTACAAACTCTATAAATATATGTTATTGTACGAGAAAATACATACAATTTTCTGTTACCTATTCATACATTTATATAGATTCTAAAGTTGTCTTATTAACTTAACGTCGAAAAATATTTTGTACGTAGATCTTTTCCTTTCGATCATTCCACATGTTGAAAGGTTTGTACTTCGAATCCCGATAAGAACACTCGGCGTCCATCTTAGAGTTTAAATACGATGAAATAAACTTAAATTTGGAGTTTATTTATAATTTTGTTTAAGTTTTATTTTTTGCTTTTGCATTGTCAAGTTCATGTTTTCTGTTGTAGTCAGTTATTATACTAGGCCAACAATATTATTATTCTTTGTAATCAATTCTTGCACGACTATTCAACGGCTTCTATAGTTGAAAGAAATACACAACGAATTATTCAGAATCATTTACTCACATAAGTGTGTTGTATATTTTATAAATTAGTATTAGAGCTTAGCGCTTTTGTGCTCTGAGTGCCCGAGGGGGGAAAAAAGAGAGAGTGCCATAGTGGAAAAAGAGAGAAAGTGTGCTTGAGTGTTTGAGGAAGAGAGAGTGAGATGACTAATCTTATAAACAATATGCATATGTATGTGCCACAATTGATGGAAAAAACCAATTATGATTATTGTAGTCTATAAATGAAGGCTCTTATTGGATCACAAGAAGACGTGTGAGATGTGGTTGAGAATGGGTACCAAGACCAACAAAAGATGAAGAGGAGACAGTTGTCTAGATTATTGCATTGAGAAAAACACGAGTAAAGGACAAATCAAATTTGTGCCTATTATACAAAGTTGAGGATGAATAAGGTTTTAAGAAGATAGCAAAAACTGCATCTTCAAGAGAAGCGTGGGAGATGTAACACCCCTCTTAGGATGCCATAGGTGAAGCACAAAACCTTCTTCATTTGCGAAAACTTAAAATCTGATACTTTTGAAAATTTTAAGCTATTAAAAACTTCAATTTTATTTGACAGGTAACTTAAATGAAAAAGAGATAAATAATATAACCATGTTTTAAAACCTTAAAATAAAAGTTAAAATATTACATTACAATCAATTAAAACGATTTAAAACATAAGTTGTAAAATCTCTATAGCTCTCCCGCACATCTTGTCGCTTTACTCATCATTAGGTACATTTGTGGAATCATATGTTTTTGTATAACAACACGAGTTATACTATCATTCTACAACACAACAATAATAATGGTGAGCTAACAAAATTACCATTAAATATAAGAACACAAAACATTAAACTGAAATAACCAATTCAATGCTATCAACATCTCACACAAAACAAGGTCATCTCAATTATAAACCATGCCCCAACCATACATTTCCAAACCATATGTCATCCCTTGTACCCTATCGTACAAAACCTGTTCACCAAAACATAGCAGTTCGAGTCATCCTCCACTACAGCTTTGGACTTATCTTCTTTATTCCTCAAAGACTTACGAGTAAAAACACTGCCCACTAGTGCTCACAATGAGTACTATACTCAACACGAGCCGAAATTTTACGGGCAAAACATTCTTAAGACAAAATAGGCAACACTCAAACCTATTTCTTATGTGCCTCTCGTACACAAAGAGAACTACCTTTCTATCACGTGACGAAATGTACAACCCCGGGTTTACAAAGTACAATACAAAGATATATTGATCACACAATGTCACACTCAGTCCAACATCTCATCATCCATACCAATTCTAGTGAGCAGTATGGGAACCAATCAAGGAAAAATAAATAGAAGCAAGAGTAATCATCTATGATGCACCACGATTTTATCACAAAAACGACAGTAGGAAAAATATACCAGCACATAGCATTACATTATACATCATCCAATCACAAAAGGAACCTAAAATCAGCCCTTAAACTCACGACCAAAACCACAACCATATTGGACAACACAGCACCGCAACAAGCACCCTGCCTTAACCTAAAAAAACCTGTTCTAGTAAGTTAAACTCACACCATGAGCTTACACCATGAATCAAGCACCAATTAGCTAAAAACTACATTGTGAGTATTGAAAATAACAGGCTAAAAAGAGAGAAAAGTGGTGCAACAAGATGCCATCAGCTAGCATGCTTGGACAACCCCTGCATAAAAAAAACATCGCAGAACAGCTAGGAAAAAGTTGCAACCTGCAACAACGCTAAAAACCTCAAGAACCAAGGACCTAGGAACCTAGAAGAACCAAACAACTACCTAAGCAGTCCCTGAAATGTTGCACCATGACAAGAAAAAGAGAGCTGGTCTTAAACCAAGCAAAACATTCAAGACGCTACAACAACCCAAAACTGATCTTGCGTCAGCTCCTAGAATTTATTAGTTTAAGGACTTATTCACTTAACTGGCCAAGGACACACACAAAAGCTTACACTCCAACTAGCCCCTACACCACGTAACCATTGAACAACATACGTCAATTAGGATTTTGGCTCGAACCTGATGCTACTGCCTGTAACCACTTCCTGGGCCATCAAACAGCCACAAAAAAGGCTCCAAACAGCCAACAATTCTATAATTCTAATTATTCATATTTGTTCTAACCAAAATAGCCATTACTAAAGCTAGAAACAATTCATAATCTATGAAAAAGCTTCACCACAATATTTTAATCCAAAACAATTATTTCATTCAAAGGAAAGCATAACACCTTCATATATCGGCTGCAATTAACAAACAAGGGACATAACCAAGTGAAACGGCCAAGAAGATACTCAAAGCAATTTATAAAGCATTGCATTATCACCAATATAAGCGTCAACTCTGAAGGGTACATCTCAAAGGACTTAACCAGTCAAAGCAGCCACTTCAAGACTTAAAATAGACATAACCACTCCATGAGACCAATTAACACTCCATATAAATTCTGCACATCAATAATTCGCTCCTAACATTTAATTCATCAATGTTAAATGTTTTAGCTAAACCAGAAAGGTGGTTGACGATGTGAGTATTGACGATGTGAGTAAAATGCTTCTGCACATCAATGATGGTTTTCCCTTATTGCATCTTGAGCATCTCATTCTTGTATCAAGGTATTCTTCTTTGCACGTTTCACTTCGTCAGTCCCTTCATGAATTACATGAAGGACTTCCCACACTTCCTGAGTCGTCTTACAAACTGTAATCTTGTAAAATTCATCTAAAACAAAGACAAAAGATATTATATTAGGAGCTCTTACATCAAACTAAGCTTGTATGTTTTCTTGAACAGTCCATTGCATGTAAGGTTTCTCTTCCTCTACACAATGGTAGAAAACAATAGGACCATTCACAACAACTTCCTAGACACCCGTATCAACAGACCCTAAAAATATTTGCATTCTAACTTTTCAGAATGCATAGTTATCACCAGTAAAAAGTGGAGGTCGGTTGATAGGGCACCCTCAGCATAAACTTGGTTTTGTCCAACCATTTTCGAAAAATTTGAAAAAATATAAAAGCAAGCTCTGATACCAATTGTAGAAAACGTTCAACGAAATATTTAGAGCTTGGACAAAATCAAGAGGTGGGTGAATTGGTTTGTGTTTAACAATTGCTTCCTTTTTAACAAATTTTTGCTTTTAAAAATATCTTCAATTAATTTGAATAAAAGCAAATAAACAAAGAAGAGAAGGGAAGAGAAAAATGACACAGGTAATTTTTATACTGGTTTGAATCAAAAGATTCTACGTCCAGTTGATAATCTCTCCAAAAGAGGGATTAACATTTCCACTAAAATAAGTAATAATTTACAATAAAGAAATAAAGATTGAGATTAGAAACCACCTCTCTTAACAAATAAGAGATGACCAACACTTTGTTTTTTACACATAAAATAATGAGCAGCTTGACTCTGCTTGGTAGATAAGCTCCAACAACTTAGACACACTAAGTAAGAGCCCTTGCTTCTACAAGCAGCAAAAACTCAAGCTTTCTTAAACACTCAGAGATTTTTTAGACAATACTTTTGTTCTCTAATAGTGTAAGTAACCTTTAAAGGATTCTAAAACACAATATTCACAAGCTAAGGTTTGAGCAAAGGTTAGAAACTTAAAAGACAGCTTCCAACTACTAGTGATAATTGATTATTTCAAGTGATAATCGATTATCCTAGACCATTATAAAAAAATTTTTCTTTGTGAGAATCGATTATCTCAATTGATAATCGATTATCTATGAACCTTGACAATTCCTTTTTTTCATGAATAATCGATTATCCCAAGTGATAATCGATTATCTGCGAATCAAAGTGTATTCTGATGTTTATTAGGATAGTCAATTATCCCAAGTGATAATTGATTATTCCAGTGAATATTTTAAACTAAAAGAACATATACAAAATTATTTAATATTACATTTCAAATGACTACAACTATTACAATTTAAATACAATAAAAAAGCATTAATAGGAATTCATCCAAACATGTAAATGCTTCTTCAATTCTCTGAGTACTTCATCATCAAAATCTTTCAAAGCTTTGTACAAGCTTATTGGTAACATATACCCCCACTATACTTTGTCTTCCATCCCCAAACCTACCTATCATAGTTGAAGAACCCTCTACAGAAGAAGCTCCTACCTCTCCACCTCCACATGCCTCTATCCTTACCCTTAAAAATGTTGACCCAACCACTCAAACCCCCTCCTCTCCACCCCCACGGATCCCTACCCCTACCCTTGAAAATATTGACCCAGTCATTCAAACTCCTAGCCCTCCACATCAAACCACAACCTCAATCTCCCAACCAAACCCAAACCCTTAACGAATAATATCTCGGCCACAATCCTTAGTCACCCTTCCAACCATCACATCTCTAGACATATCTCCCTTACCCACTGATCCAAACTCTCACCACATCCTAATCCATGTTCATCACTTGCTTGTTGAGAACAATGTGCAACAAGAAGCAAAAGTTTTTGCAATGTTTCAAGCAAACGGAGGAGAACAACAAGCCAACTTCCAAGCCCTCATGAATACCCTTAATAATGCCATAACCTAACTATTCCCAAAGCCAAACCAACCACCACCACCCTATGGGCACTACTTGTCTCTTCTCGTATTCTTGATGTTTAACAAATAAGTGGAAGAAGAATATGTTAAACACGGAAGACTCTGCATGCATGCATCTGATCTCAATTTTGTAATTAATTTTTACTTTAAACTCTTTCTAATTAATTTAATGGTCACGTATTCGTTGCTCCACATTTTTTTTTACTTATGGAAGTCACCAATCATTCACAGCATACTTGTTTGATAAACATTAATGATCTAATACAATGGTTTGATATTTATACATTATGTCCTGCATATAATAAAAAGGAAAATTGTTATTTTTGAAATTTTCACATTTGTTCTAATACCTATTACGCGAATATTCGTTCTTTAATACATAGGTTTTGAAATTTTTTTAAGACTATTTCATTTAATATGTACATTTTTTAAACATAAAAAAGAGGAGATAAGAAATGTTGTTTTATAAGTAAATTGAAATTCATTATTATAACAAAGTCATGGATAACTCAGGTTCAGGATTTGTTCTTAAAAATGAATATAATATTGTTAATTATTTTACGCGCACCTTGAATTTACATATATACCCCAAAGGTAGTATGTTAGCATCACGTACATGTTGATGTACCACTCAAAGAAGAACTTCAATATACTTGAATTGTAGTTTGAGTATTATGTGTAAAGCATGCTTTTATGACTTAACACTTAGGTGAAATTTCATTACCAATTCCTAATCGGATGAATTTTCATGTATCGTTTATGTCAATATTTAATGAACGTAATTTCTCTGAATTGAATGAGTAAGTCATATTTCACCTTAATGTTATTAATATTGATCTTGCTATATTGGAAGAGAAACTTGTTAATGACTCTAACAACAAAGAAAACAGCCTATTATAACTATAAATCTTGTAGAAGATCAAACAACAATGAACATCCAAAAGAAAGGTATGTTTAGTGCTTATATATACTTTGAATCAAATTTAAATAAAGTTTCATATATAATATATAATAGGTGGTGGATTGATTTTGGATGTACATAAACAATAGACAAATTCAAAGATAAATTCTCCAACCCCATCTAACAATTAGGATGTGACATCAAGAAGAATAGCATTTAATGTTACATGCTTTAATACATTCTTTACAATCAAACTCATCGGACAAAAGAAAGACATTTAAAAGTGCAAAAGCTGGTCAACGATCAAAAATAAATTTACAACAGACTCAATTCATCCTTAAATTAAGAAATTGACACTAAATTCCCGTAAAATTTCTTTTTGAAGTATTCATCTATGATAATTTGTGATCATATTAAATATTAATCTCTTTTAATGCTAGTTCGTATATAATTTATTAATTTCAAACTAATCTTTTTGAAAAAATTGAAAACAATTATTTATACGTTTATGATATTTCTCTAAATGAGACTTAACTTTCTATTCAATACTGATAGCTTTTAATAATCACGTAAAAGGTAAAATATCAAATACTGTTTATAAATAAAATAATAACTAGGAGCATATCTATAAATTTATATATTCAGCTGCGCGAAATAATAATTACACCTAACAAATATCAAGACTTAACCAAATATATCAATAAAAAATATAATTATCTACTTAACCAAAACATTCTCTCAAAAATTACAAATAAGCCCATTTCATAATTAAGTTTATTTAACAAAAACTCTTCCATAAACTTAAATTTTTTCTTCCTACATTTCGATCAACTTTCTTAATTCTTGAAACGATGCTGGCAGCTTTAAATTCTTCATCTTCTGCACCTGTCAACACCTGTCAACAGACATATTACATGTACCTCATCAATGGAGTTATAAATGTCATTTAGATTCCGAAATTTTGGTCTTATAGGATTGTCTTCTTCTTCATCATGTCCATTCTTTTCATATGTGAGCTTTAGACCCTGGTATTGTTATTTGAGTCCTCTCCCCTAGAAATCATGCTTTTTGAATGCTTTTCCTTCAAGTCAACCCAATTTCATTCACTATTTTCATTTACCTAGACATCTTGGCTTACCAGAATTTTGCCTGAGACCGGGTTGTAAAACTTGTAAGCTTTTCCCTATTCATCATAACCAATAAAAACATACCTCTTGCTTTTGTCATCAAGTTTCGTTCTAAGTTGACTTGGGACATATCCATAAGCTATGCTTTCGAAAACTTTAAAATGTTTGACAATTCGCTTTATTCCCCTCCATGTTTCCTGTGGTGTCATTCCATCCAACTTCGACTGTGGGCACATATTTTGCACATATATAACAAACTGCGCAGCCTCTACCCAAAACTCTTTTGGCATATTTTTCCCTTTAAGCATGGTGTGAACCATATCAAGAATCGTCATATTATCCCTCTCCGTCACACCATTTTTTGTGGTGGTAAGAAAATGCCTTATCTTCCGCTCTTCACAATACTCCTTAAACTTTGCTGATGTGAATTCACTTCCCCTATCAGATCTTAATGCTTTACTTCTTGTCAGTTTCCTTTTCCGCCATCAGTTTGAACATCTTAAATGCCTCTAGTGCTTCTGACTTCTCATGTAAAAAATACACCGAGACTTTTTCTAAAGAAATCATCTATAAATGAGATGAGCTAGGAGTAATAGGTCGGTGCGTACCAATTCGAGTTGCTCTTTTGCCTTTACATGGTCAAGTTTAGAAACTTCTCAAGTTCTATATCAGTAATCTGAATACTAATTCTTTCCTTGAGAGCTCGGCCAAGCTTCCAAAGTTAATGTGTCCAAACCGAAATTGCCATATCATTGCTTCATCTTTCGTGTCCACCTTTAAACATCTCTCCTGCAAAATCTGCAACACCAGTTTAAACATCTAATTTCTCTTCATTCTTACCTTAACTACAAGACGACCATTCTTCTCCTTCAAATATAATACCTGGTCCTTTATTAAAATTAAGTTACCTTTTCCCAACAACTGACTCACACTTAAAATATTATTCTTTAGCTTATGAACATAGTAAACGTCCATAATCTCTCCAACTCTTCCAACCTTCTGCATATGCCGGATTGTTCCATGCCCCTTCACAGCTACCTTGTAGTCATCTCCGAAAGACACAAATCCTACCTCCACCTTGGTGAGTTCATCAAAAAGAGTTTCATCTCCGCACATGTGATTGGTTGCTCCAGTATCTATATACCATACCAAGTTGGTAGAAATCTCCTCAGCCTTTGATTTCAAGCATGGTCCAACATTCGAATTCTCCACCTTCGACTCTAAGATCTTTGACGTCAACAAAATCATCATCTCTTCTTCATCGTCTTCTTTCGTAAGAAGGTTTCTCTCACTTTTCTTATCAGCTAGACAAAATTTAGCAATGTGACTGAACTTACCACAATTGTAACACTTCCTCAATCTACACTCGTTTCAATAATGACTATGTTTGCCATACTTAAAACACTTCACTCTTGACTGATCTCCCCGACCTTTCCCTTGTCCTCAGTCACGCCAATTTTGTTGATTTGGTTTGTTCTTTACTATCATTCTCAAAATTACCTCAACCATGTCCACCTCGTCCTTGGCTTCCTTGTCTCTACCTCTAGGACCTCAGCTCTGAGTAATTCGAGTTTCATTTGAGTCAAACTGTGCGTGTAATGCTTGTTCATTCCAACTTCTTCTCCTTTTTTCGTGGGCTTTTAATTATCCAACAAGTTCATCCATTGTGAGAATAGATAAGTCCTTCGATTCTTCAATGACACACACAATACTTTCAAAATCTTTTGTAAGAGATCTCAAAAATTTTCCCATAACCAGGCTAGATGGCATTTGTTCTCCATTCCTGCCGAGTTGGTTGACCACCTTCTCCACCCAAGTTATGTACTCTATTATATGCTCTTTAGGCCATCTTTAACTGTTCAAACTCTTATCTGAGAGCTTGTATTCAAATTTGTCTAACGTGGTTGTCACCTTTATATGCAACCTTTAATATATTCCAGACTTCCTTTGCTGATGTGGCATTCACTATTTTTTTTAAGTCCCGACTCATCTACTCCATTGTAGAGAAAATACAATGCTGACCCATCTCTTGCACATGTTTTTTTCAACATGGTTGTATGTGCCACTGATATTTGTCTTCATCAGGTTCAACATACCGGTCATATTTCAAATGTCTTGGGATCTCAATAACGCATTCATCCGTAAACATCAATTATCATAATTGGTTTTTCCTATCAAATGTTACACACTCATACTATTGACAACCTTTTATCATCTCTCGAAAAAAAAAAATCAAAGTACTTACTTTTTCTCTCACAATATTTGACTACCCTCTCTTTTTTTCGCTTTCCATACTCAAAGCATAAAACTCTGATACCACTTTCTAAAAAAAATCTCACATTACCACACTCTGATATTTCTCTAATATTAAATCTTAACTTTCTATTCAATACTAATAACTTTTAATAACCACGTAAAATATCAAATACCAAATACCGTTTCACAAATGAAATAATAACTAGAAACATATTTATAAACGTATCTATTCCATCGGATTCACAAAATAATAGCTGCACCTAACAAATATCACGACTTAACCAAATATATCAATAAAAAATATAATTATCTACTTAACCAAAACGTTCTCTCAAAATTTACAAAAAAACCCCTTTCATAATTTAAGTTTATTTAACAACAAAGACAAACAATGAATAGTTATGGTAAAAGATTAACGACAAACTAAAATAAAACATAAGAACAAAATCAGAAACAAACAAAAAATTACGAAGATAAAAAGTCAAACCAGCAAAAGGTATTTCGTTTTCACCTGCGCCAAAGGAGAAACTTCGGGACCAATATCTTACACAATCTTGCTTCCTAATAATCTGTGGTGCTTGTACGATAAACGTTGATTTTCTTCACCTTCGCGCTAATACATTTCAACACTGACGTATAAAGTCGTAATACAATGGCAATGCCTATCAAGTTATATTGCTTGTCCTACAGAAACTTTTACTACTTTTATAGTTCAAATTACAAATTTTATCACTCAAATGACTGGATCTAAGAAATGAATTTTAGACTGCAGTATACGAGGACCACATCCAGATGTTGTGCTGCTCAAGTTGTCAATAAATGAGAAGAGCTAACTCCCTGAAATTTTAATTATAATAACACCTCAAGTTGTCAATACATGAGAAGAGCTAACTCCCTGAAATTTTAATTATAATAACACCCATTCAATAATGTAAAGATTCTATTATATATTTCTTTTTATTACACCGTCCTATAAAGATTATTTCACAAAATTAAAGAGGTTTCACACTTTCTGGCACTTTTAAAGGCGCGTTTAAAGTTTAAACTAGTTGTTTTATTAATTTACATTTGACCTCTCACTAAAAGAAATCTTCCAATACCTCTCAATTTTTTAAAAAAAAAAAGCAGCTTCACAATAGTCACACCCTCGCTACCACCACAATAGTTTCTTGAGGCCACCCCTACAAACTAAAATAATTATTGGAAGAAGTACTTTTATCAAACTATTTACATTTATTTTTATTTTAATAAAACATTTGATATTTAGACAAAAAATTATATGAATTTAAAATTAACTAAAACTTAAAATTATAACTATTAGATATACATTATCATCTACGAAACAAAATCAAATGTAAAGAAAAAATAAATCATACATAAAGACATTTTCATATTATTTTATATTTATCACCTAATTTCATTAATTTGACAAAAATACTTACAATTCAATACATTGACTTTTTTTAATCCATAAGAATTGAACACATGTTAAGAAGTCTACAATATCACGCACCATGCTAAATACACTGGAAACATTTTGCTAAAAATTAGCTTTTAACTTGTAGACCCTGTGATACATTTCCCTTCCAAATAACGTATGAAATGCATTGAAGTTAAACAATTTACCTGCTTAACGGGTTAACAGTTGACCCTTCTTAATCGGACCTCTCAAGCTCCCGAAATTTTTTATCCCAGTCAAGAGCTTCGTAATCTTGCTCAAGTAAGTCCTTGTCAGTGCTATACACAATTTGATCCTTTCCTATGACTGTCTTTTGGGCCATGTCCCGGGCACTGAAAAGCTGAAAGCCAGAAAAAGAATTTCTCAGGGACATTATGCCTGAGAAAAGCAATCCCCTATCCAAACTTCCACCCCCTCAAACAACACAAGAGCAGATCCAGAAAGCATTTATATAAGCAACAACATCCAAAAATAATACCGAAATGAGATTGGAATTGCTAACATACACAATTCATTCAAGGAATCATTTTCAAAATTCAATCACATCCTCGTTTTGTTGTAAACTATAAAATGAGGTAACACTTTATTATAAAAAGACAGCCAAGAGTAATTAGAAATATATAAAGCAACAAATGAAGGTCTAAAACAGGTCCAACATTTCCTTGCTTCTTCATTATGTTTCAATACACAAACACAAGGTTGCCTTCATAAATTTAAAGAAAGATTCACTTGAATTTTATACGAAATAAAATATAGGAGATAAAGATGTCGATATACTATATGGTCAAGATGACTTTCAAAAACCATACCTTCTGCCTTAGTGAAGTGTCAGGTAATTCAAGAAGTCGTGCACACTGCTCCCTAGCTTTATTTCTCTTTTCAATATCATCATTCTTTTTCCGAATATAAAACCACCGGAAAAGAGGAATTGCAAAGAAAGAAGCAGCATAAATCTGCAAATATTACCATACAAAGTATGAGACATTGATGTTAAACAATGCTAATAATAACTATAATCACAAGATTTACACATTGCTAATAAATATAATCACAAGATTTACCTCACGCAAGACATGCAACAGTGGGTTTGATACAAGAATGTTAGCTTGTCAAGGTGGAATGGAACTTTGATAAAAAGCAGTGTGCATGTCCTTGTACTTAGGTACGAACACACATCATCATAGAAAAAACGTGTTTATGGCGTTATTGGAGATGCAAGCGTTATTGGAGATATAATTTGCTAATGAAATTATTGCCCCATGTGGTAGTGGTGGTATAAAATTCATGATATGCTTGAGAACCAGGGACGAGATGGAGACAAAGATGGGTACGAAACCTTTTCTAAAGTACATCCATCACAAGATTTGCTTTACTAGGTTGGTAGAAAATATGAAGCGAAAGCATTGTAATTTAGAAGTTCACTTTTGTTGTCTTGCGTTAAGTCTGTTTCCATTGAAAGGGAATTGAGACTCATGATTTGTACAATTGTGGAAAGCATACTTGACAAATATTGTCTCCAATGTTTGACAGATTCAATTATGACGAACATTTCCCTAGTGTAGAATGAAGCTAATTCAAGATGGGAGCATAAATTTTTTGCTTAAAAAAGTCAAGGGAACCCATCTTGACTCAAGACTACACCAATAGTAAGTGTTTGTTTCAAGCACGATAGGTTCAGAAAAGTTAGCATTGTAAATCTTTAAAGGATTGGGTGGCCTAAATGGTCCATGTAATCTTATTTGGTCAAAGGGGATCGGTGACGGAAAAATGAGTGACAAAATGAAGATAGTGGCCAGTCAAGCCAAGGAAATTTTGAACCTTTTCTTGACCTAGAGATACACCTGCCGATGAAATGATGAAATGAAGTGTCCTAGGTAATGTACTAAATTAACAGCTCAACTGCTTAGAGAACCTAGCAAAAAAATCGGTTATTGGATAATAACTTTAAAACCAAGTCTAAGTGTTTGACATGGAAGGGAACATGAGAAAACCAAGTCTAAGTGTTTGACATGGAAGGGAACATGAGAAAACCAAGACTAATTGGCATATGGCTTGAGTAAATCATTCATAGCCGACTGAAAAGTGGAGGGAATATTTTTGAGATAGAATAACATTACCGAAAATTTGTAATGTTGTTCCAGTGTATGAAAGGTAGTTTTGTGCCTGCCCTCGGGGAAGCACTTGGATTTGGCGGTATCCAGAGTGTAGATCAATCTAGAAAATTGTGGCAAGGCCTAACTCATCTATTAGTTCATTAATAGTGGGTACAGAAAATCTATTCTTGATTGCAAAAACATTTAGTGCTTTGTAATCAACACAAGCACCATGTGTTGGTGAATAGAAAGGGTTGGCGCTAGGTGTAATGATGCCTCCTTGTAACAACACATCAGGGATGACGAAGGACATGGTACCTTGACAAGTGTGGGTAATATAAGGATTCTTATAAAGTAGACTCTGACTCAACCCTACAAAATTATCTTATAAGGTAAGGGTTGTACTTACTTATAAATTGTAAATCTACCTTATCTCTAATAGACTTGGAATCTCTACAAAGGTCTAAACATTGGGAAAAAGAGATGGTGATCATGGAAGTGTTTGAGTGTGTTAGATATATTATCTTTATCTTTTATCTTTATTTAGTTTGTTATTATTTTTTATTTGTATTTTGGGCTTAACCCATATTTCTTTTATTATAAATACAATACTCTGTGTATATTCAATATAAAGAAAATTAATCCCACAAATAGTTTTTCATTATATTCAACATGGTATCTAGAGTTATGTTCTTTTGAGAAAAAAAAAAAATTGTCGCCTCTACCAATACACCCAGCGCTGCCAGCGGCGACGTCTTTTACTGCCACTGCCAGCAGCAGTGTTGTCTACCGCCATTGCCAGCGTCATCTAGTTTTAACCTACGAGCACATGGTTTTGATTGTCACAACTAGGCGACCACTGTGCCTTCAATGACGCCTTCATTGGAGCTTCTACACGCTCTCAACACCTTTCGAAGTTGTGGATTTGCTCCTTTTTCCGTCATGCATGGTGACACGTCCCATCTTCTCTTAGGAAGCAATTCAGAGCATCGATATCACTTTTTTTTCCTCTTTCATGCCACCGTGCATGGTCGCCTGTCTCATCTCCTCTCAGGCAGCTATTCAGAGCGTCAAGGTCGCTTTTTTTTTTCTCTTTCAGGTGCCTTGATAGGAAAATCTTAGATTTTTAGGGTTTCTTTCTCCCGTTCGTCCATGGCTTATTCCGCTGCTGTCTCTTCTTACCTCTCTTTTTCACGGAAGCGTTTGACTTGACCATATATGTTTTTAATCCAATGGCAAAGATGGATTTTGTTAGTTTATTTATAGTTGTGGTGGCTCTTCAACAATGATCTCTTTATCCACTAAATGTTAACAATGCATTCTTCAATGATGATTTGTAAGAAGAGATTTATTAGTCATTTTATTTAACATGTACTAAGACAATTTTCTTCATCTTCAATTTGTTTTCTTCCTTGATAAATTACAAAGGTATCAAGAAAGTGACCACTCCCATGTTCACATGAACCACCCACCCCATCATTAACTAATCTTAAATTTGCAGCAATTAAATTGCCATTAAATTCCCAAAAATAGCAATATCATCAACCTATATAAAAATATTCCTTCAAAAAGATAATTTATAACTCTTTTTCAATATTGAAAAATCTAGTTGCTTGAACATAGAAATATTAGTCAGTACCTGAAGAAGAGGAAATATGTCGGCTACAAATTTAATGAAGCTACTGGGTGCAACTGCCATATCTCTTTTGATCAAAGAAAAAAAGAAGTGAGGGCACAGAAACAAGAAACAAAATTGAAAAACTAACTAATAATGTAATGCATCATCTGAAGAACTTACTTCAACATGGTTCCGAGAATAATGACTCCAAACAGATTAAGGCCACCTAGACCAATGACCATTGCTCTCTCAGACGTGCCACTTTTACTGCAATAGAACAACCACTAATGTTATGTTTTAATAAATATATGTGGATATATGGATAACCACAACTGGATCAGAAAAAATACAAATACAAAACCTGAACTGCCATTTTTTCTCTTGGAAAAACTTATCAATTCCAACCCAATCTGCCCATCTCCTTCCAACATATTCTTTCCTCTTACTCTTTTGAGAAGCGGTCCTCTGCAGAGATGGAAACCTATACAGAATATTTCCCTGCATAACAAGCAATCTGCAAGTATATATAAAAAGAGGAGAAATAAGGCGAACAAATAATTCTCAGCAGAAATCAATAGCTACAATATATTTTATACATTAGTAGCATGTGGTATTATTATGTATAAGAGATCCATGTCTTGTGTAAAAACAAAGCAACTAATAACAATTGTAGGTTAATCCTTAAAGAAATTCCTAATGTGTGCCAACTATTAATAGGCAACAAAGAGTAATTCTAAGGAGTAATATACAGGATCAACTTGCAGATACCATTTGAGAGGAAACAAAGGAAAGGCAGAAGTTAGTGTCTCAAATACCTCCTCGTCAACATCAGGCTGACCATCAAATCGTAAAAGTACAGGTAAGATATAAGATTCGTCATCCTGTCACCACCCAAAGATACAAGGTTAAAAATTAAGAATGACATCATATATATAAAAGCAGGGCTCAAATATGTTGTCCGTTGTCCATGTAAAATGAGCAAATTTTGCTTTTGGTCCTCGTAGAAGTTGCTTTGGGTTTCCACCCCTCAAATCAAAAACCAATATCTCTGGTCCATGCCATCGTATGACATGAAGTGATTGATTTGAGTCTTAACGGAAGGCCCCATGACCATGTAGATAGACCCATTGCCCATTAATGCATATATGATGTCATGCCAACACGTCAGACCCAAAAGTTTTAATTTTGAATCCTAAAATAAATGCTATTTATCTGTCCTAAAATAAATACTAGAGTTAAAAAAAAAAAAAAATATATATATATATATATATATAAATTTTGATGGGACGAAAACCATATAACAAAATATATATATATAGATGAAAACTCAAATCCACTTACTTTATATAGATTAACAACATTGATTTCAAATTTTAGAGGGACAAATAAAAAAGTAAAATGTTTTACGAATTAACCAAAAACAAAACAACTCATTTTACAGGAACCATAAACGTAATAGAAGTATTCTGTCAACAACATACGACAATAAATAATAAACAAGAAAATAGTAGATCACGAGGTTGAGCATTTCTAACCATACTGTTGTATTGAAAGGATGCGTAGCTCAAACTATTCCAATTAGGCTTCCAAAATCAGGTTATGAATCAATGAGTCAGGCCACAAATCCCATCTCAACTTTACAATGTCAACTACCCACACCTTATTCAAACCTATTTTTTTGTTCTTGTTGGAAGTCCGACATCGACTAGAGATAAGGCCAATTCAGTGTATATAAATGGGTACAAACCTCACCCTACAAGCCGATTTTGCGGGGTTGAGTTAGGCTTAAAGTTCACTTCTAACATGGTATCAGAGCCATGATTAATGTCTATCCTAGCGATATTTGTTGTTTGTTGGGCATATTGTTCCACCCGCTATCAGACCGCTATCGGACCACCCATTAAATGTCTAATCCCACGCTCGAGATGTATATACCTCGGCGTGAGGGAGTGTGTTGGAAGTCCCACATCGACTAGAGATAAGGCCAATTCAGTGTATATAAATGGGTGCAAACCTCACTCTACAAGCCGATTTTGTGGGGTTGAGTTAGGCTTAAAGTCCACTTCTAACAGTTCTCATAACATGTGTGCACCTTTTTGGAGTGAGGCTCATCTTTTTTGTTCTCACTTCCAAACGTTTCTGACAAGACCTACAACTTCTGGTCAAACTTACACCTTTCTTTGTTTTTTGTTAACACTACTCTGGGATAAAAATAACGATTTTCCCACTACCACTGTCTCGCTATATCGGTTTTGGGGGTGGCCACTTTGCACTATTATCCACTTTTGAACACCACACCTAGGACCAAGGTTAGCTTTGCCGTGTATGAACATACAAGTTGGTAAAAATAAGAGCTAATGAAACCTAAGAAAAGCCTTTTGAAGTCTGGTTTGGGCTATATATCCTTTGTGTTGGACCCAATAAAACCTGACATTGGGTTAGGCTACTAGAAAGCATTTGCTCTTGAACCAAACGCTACATTCAAATTGGAGTTGACCCATTGGATCTAAAATTATACCCAAAATACAAAATACCCATTACATTTGTGTTTTTTTGCTTTGTTTGAGCCAAATATTTATTCCATGTTAGAATGTAATCAGCTATTATAGATTTGTAGGAAGTTAACTGATAGATTCGATACAGTTTATGTCAAAAACCATGATTGACGTGGTAGTAATTGTCGTGATATATTTTAGGATGTTTTTATATTTGATGGGCTGTATTTATGCAACCGTTATGTGCTGCATTTATTAGGTTTATTTATGTATGATTGATCTCGTAATCATAGGGATCTGTTTCTTAGAATTAAGAGTCTGCATTTCCTAAAATATGCAGCTAACCCGTGTATATTTATAGAGGTTAATAACTTCATAATGATAATAAGAAAGAAATAATATTCCTTCTAAATTTGAGAGTTTACAAAAGAAGGAAAAAAGAAGGTAGTTAGTATAGTTGTAATTACATAACTGATTAGGAGGTGAGCAGGCAGTTTAAGAGTGTTTTGTAAATGGAAAAAGGTTACGAGAGATGGGTCCTCTTGAAAGACCTTGAAAATTGTACATTGTGGGTTCATGTTCATACCACATTCGTAAAACAGGACTGTCTAGTTTCTTAGTTAACATCCAAGAACCTGTCTTGGAGTTCTGTACGTGTGTAATGATAGTCTAGGTACCTATCAATTGGTATTCAGAGCCTCTTTCCTGGTTTTGTGGTAGCTGTTTGGGGCATGGTGAATACAAGAATGGAATCAAGATTGGATGGACTTTAAAAGATTGTGCAAGAATGGGATAATGAGTATCATAGGAGGTTCCAACGGGTGGAAGATATGATTAGGGGGCTTATGGTGGTTGTTAGAAGTGGACTTTAAGCCTAACTCAACCCCACAAAACCGACTTGTAGGGTGAGGTTTGCACCCACTTATATACACTTAATTGGCCTATCTCTAGTCGATGTGGGACTTCCAACACACCCCCTCACGCCGAGGTATATACATCTCGAGCGTGGAATTAGACATTTTAATGGGTGGTCCGATAACGGCCCGATAGCAGGTGGAACAACATGCCCAACAAACATATCGCTAGGATAGGCTCTTTAACGATGGCCCTGATACCATGTTAGAAGTGGACTTTAAGCCTAACTCAACCCCACAAAACCGGCTTGTAGGGTGAGGTTTGCATCCACTTATATACACTTAATTGGTCTTATCTCTGGTCGATGTGGGACTTCCAACAGTAGTTATGGAGAAGCTGTCTTCCACTGCGAAACAATCACAGGATAATGCTTTTGTCGCACATGGAGGCAGTGAGGGCAGTAGAGAGAATGAGGAGCGAGGGTCCGTCGTATCTTCATCAAAATGGAGGAAGGTGGACATCCCTGTCTTTGCAGGAGAGGAGGCCTATGGCTGGACTAACAGATTGGAGAGATTGGAGAGGTATTTTTGTTTGAAAGAAGTCAGGGAGGAGGAAAGAATGTAGGCTGTCATGGTTGCTTTGGAAGGGGAAGCCTTGAATTGGTCCCAGTGGTGGAAAACCTGCAATCCAAATCCTACGAGGGAGGCATTCAAGGTGGCTGTTGTCAGCAGGTTCCAACCAACAATGCTGCAAAACCCCTTTGAAATTCTGGTTGGCTTGAGACAAACGGGTTTAGTGGAAAATTATATTGAGCAGTTTGAACAATATGCTAGGTTCTTGAAGGGGATTCAACAAGAATATTTCGTAGGCATTTTCTTGAATGGGTTGAAGGAGGATATCAAGGCTGAGATTAAGTTGTATGACCCCAGAAATCTTCCTGAGTTGATGATGAAGGCTTAGATGGTTGAGGAAAAAATCAGAGTTACAGCAAAAGGGGAGACCCCAAACATAACAAGTAGTATATGTAAGACTCAAGCAAGCTCAAGGCATAGCACGTTGTGTTAAGCCAAAAATACGTATAAGATAACATGTTGTTAGCTATGACTTTTACCGACTATTTTAATCATAACTTTTTCTACAAATCTCCAAATGGGATGATTTTTTTATTGGAAAATAGACTAAAAGAGCTTTCATTATAGAACATGAAAACTGCAGGTATAGAGAGGAGGAGGACGTGAGAATTACTTAGAAAATTTTCTAAACATGCAAGAGAGTGAGAGCAAGCAAGGGAAGAGGCTTGGGATTTAGAACACCAAGAGTTAGAGTTTCTTTGCTGGAAAATGAGGTAAGGGGAGCTAACCATGCCTTGTGTTTTTTTTATAATTTATGGGATGATGATCATGAGTGGCTAAACATGTTTATGGTGTTGTGATGAGTTTATGTTTTACTACTTTTCTTTGGTGGTTTCCATGATGTATTTTGCTGTTTTGGTAAGTGTAGTGATGATATATAAAATGTTTTAAGAGATTAACCTCATCAAAATTGATAAGAAACCAGCTGCATGAAATTAACATGAGTTTCTGGGTGGTTTATGGCTGCTGTTTTTGTTTTAGAAAACAATGGGTGCTTACTATTTTGTGCAGAATTAAGTATAGAAATACATGTTGAATGGTGCAGTAATTTTAGTGGTTCAATACATATAAATGAGCTTGGTACAATAGTGTATTTTTATTCGATAAATAAAACTAGGAAGCTAAGTTTTTTTTTTAAGCATTGAAGTTGCTCAATTTGCTTCTGGAATTGTCATTAATCAAGGTAAGTATGCCCTGGACATTCTTACTGAAACTACTATGATTGACTGTCATCCTTGTGATACTCTTATGGATCCCAATATCAAGTTTCTTCTAGGTCAGGGGGAGCCATTGAAAGACCCAGAAAGATATCATTGGTAGACAGACTCAACTATCCCACCATCACTAGACCCGACATCACTTTCATGGTTAGTGTGGTAAGCCAGTTTCTAAATGCTCACTGTGATAGCCATTGGGATGTTGTGACATGTATTCTTTGATACACAAAAAATGCTCCAAGGCAAGGATTATTATATGAAGACAAAGACAGTACTAAGATCAATCGTTAGTCTGATGCAGATTAGGCAAGATCACCATCAAATAGAAGATCCACTTTGGGTACTGTGTTCTTATTGAAGGAAACTTTAGCTAATGGAGAAGCAAAAAGCAAAATATAGTTGCCAAATCTAGTGAAGAAGCAGAATATCGTACTGTGGCAACAACCACTTGAGAGCTTACGTGGCTTAGGCAACTACTACTCCAACTGAAAATAGGGGACTTCCACGAAATAAAGCTTATTTGTGCCAATCAAGCTGCACTTCATATTGCAACAAACCCGATCTTTCATAAAAGAACCAAACACATTGAAATTGATTGTCACTTTGTTAGAGAAAAGATGCTCTCTAGAGAAATCACTACTGATTTTGTCAACTATAGCAATCAACTGATTGACATATTCACCTAGTCCCTTTGAGGCCTTAGGATTGAGTACATTCGTAACAAGCTTGGTGCATGACATATGTGCTCCAACTCGAGAGAAAGTGTTAGAATATAATCAGTTGTTACAGACTTGTAGAAAATTAACTGTTACATGATCTAGGAAATTAGGATGATTGATTCCTAATTATTAGGTGATTTAGTACAATTAATTCGGTAAAACAGTATAAATACATACTGTGTGATCTGCATTAGACACAATACATTCAGAACATATACAATTCTATATTGCCAAAGACATGGACTACCCTTTGATATCTCCATGGCACCCATTTTTGCCTTTTAGGTACCCTTCTAATCACCACATTCTTGACAGTATCTGGTAGCTTCAATGACGATGGAAGTATGAGTGGGTATCGTGCTGGTGGTTGTTACATGCAACTCTTGATCTAGTAGTTCTAGGGACAAAAGTTTGGTTGGCATGCAAAATATACATAGCTCCTTCATTGTTGAAACCCATAGTTCAACTATGGTTCTTGTCTCTTTCCTTTTTTGACTCATCCATTGTGCCTCCCACAACCATTTTCCTTCATTTTTGGTTTTCTTTATCATCCAGATTAAAAAATTTCATAAGGCTGACTGGGAATAGAATAAAAAGAACAAGAAATGGGAGAGCACTCGCTCTTCCAAGGGTTTTCCCTTCTCAAAAATTCCACCTTTCCCAGATAGTCAGTGGTCAACTTACAATGACAACCCCAAATGTGAATCTCTCATATCCTTCTCCCCCTATTTATATCTAACCAAAATATTCAGACTATCATAACTAACTCCCCCTTCTTTTATACTAACACTATTCCCTTGTTTTCTCTTTCTGATTTTGCTATTGCACTTAAGTTAGTCACCCTTTGGGCATTTTTCAGATGTTTCAGTGTTCTGGTTAGCTGTGTTTAACAGCTATGTTAAAAAGCTATGTTTGGGTATGCAGAGTTGTGTTGGCTAAAAATGTCTTCAAATGGAGCAGATGCTAATAAGGATAATAGGTGTGCATTTTCATAACTGAAGTTATGTTGTGACTTTTATGTCTATAAGTTGTATTGACCTTATGCAAGCTTTTAAGTTTATAAATTGTGTTACCCTATTCAAGTTATTTTCAAGCATCCATGTTTAAATAGGAAAATTGTTATATTCCATGCTAAAATATTTTATTTATGACTTCAGTCCCCTCTCCAGATTTTCATATTTCAAGGAATGGAGAAAAAAGAGTGCATCTGGCCACACAAAAGAAGAAGAACGATGGGTGTGGTCACTGCAAAATACCAAGACACAAGACGTGTGAATTATGAGGTCTCTAACTCCCACTTCAATAAATACCCTTGTTAAACAAATTATAGAATGTTCCGTTACATATTAATTCCAGCTCTATGTGCGTTCAATTTCCACGTGCTGACAAAAGCAATCCTTTTAGCTTCCATTTATCACATAAAATATGCTTGTCTAAGTATGTAGACACAACCAAACATATATCAAATTACCTTAAGACCCTCCGTAGAATCTATTTCAAGATATGGAGCAAGTTCTTCAGCTGTAACAACACCACCATTGGATGCTATGTATTGCCCAATCTGTACACCAGATGAGTAAAGTGGATTAGAGGAAATAAACATGTAAATATATAGGAAAGTTTGAAAAAAGAAAAAAGTTAACATTTTAACATATAAAATGGAAAATAGTACCAAATATGAAACAATAAAAAAAAATCATAAAAGGCAACGGACCACTGAATTCAGTCCTCAATTATTACCAACTTCCATCTCTCTTCTTCAATTCCTTGATTAGGATCACCATCTCCAAATACAAAGGAGAAGACCTACCAAAATGAAAAAAATCCTTATCTTCATTAGAAACCAAAAAAGTGGGGTGGGAGGATGACATGTTATTTCAATTACATCACACACCGACTCAATGAAGTTCATCTTGTCATCATCAGCTTGTAGCCTTCGTCTCCTATAATAATATGGATCCCAGTACCTTCAATAGTATAAAAATTAAATTATGACACCAAACATTTCTCTCAAAATGAAATGTGATTATACATACAGGAAACTAGATACATGTGCTACAATCTGAGAATGCAATTGGAGGAATGAAAATATATTTAGTTCAATCTAAACCATACACAAAAAGCAAATCAACTTCCCCTACACTTCCACAATTATCCCACACAGGCTAAGAAAAGTGTTTCGCCTTTATAGTATACAATTACATGGTTTGTCAATAATATCTCTCCCATACTGCACTTTTAAACATGTATTCCTAATTGCCGGTTGTTTTGGGACTCAACATGCTCTTAGCTGCATTGCAATTTTTAAACCGTATTGCAGCAAAGAACCTAAGAACTTTGTAAACTCAGATCATAAACTCTTACGAGTTTACTTTGGATAAAAAAATATTAAAATATTTATAAATGATATAACAGTTGAGAATAAAAAGAGAATATAAAATGGGAGGGCTTACAAGATCCCTCTTGTGATCTTGTATTTATAATGATAGAAACTGATACAATGGAAGATGAAAGATCAAAAGACTACCCTAGATTCCTAGGTACAACTCATAGAGTGCACTAGACTTCTAGGTACAAGACTAGGTACTAATCATTATTACAGCAGATAAATGGTTCGCAATGCACTACTTATTACTTATTTCAACAATAATAATTCCATGTAATATGACATTATAAATAACATTTTACATTTTCTTACTGAAATTTTATTGTTATTACTATTAGTTTATCATATTATATATTTCAAAATATTTTTTATGTTTCTCTAATATTATTATTCTTGTATAATAACTTTAATTAATTATATGATATATTATGTTTTATATAAAACAAAAAGTTGTTGGACAATGAGGCCCAAAAGGCCAGCATAGAAACAAAGTAGACCCCTTAAACTTCATCTCACATGAAAAATTATTTTATACCCTAACCCTTACCCGTGCAGCACAGGATGGCCACAAAGATAGAGCAGACCACCAACACAGGCAAAGGCACACAACCGCACAGCAATGGCATGGCAAACAATCAAAGAAGAAAACAAGGACACAGCGAACAACCAGAATGGAACTACATCATGGTGCAACAATGACCACGGGACTGGCATTCTGTAAAAAACTGAAACCCCTTTGTTCTACTCAATACTCGTTCTCTAAAAGGTTGAAACCCCTCAATACACATGCTCTGAAGAAGGAAAGCAAATTGAAGATTCAATTTGAAGTTGAGGATGAATATGGCTTATGCTTTGTTGTTAGGAGAAGTTGTGAATTAAATTTATAACATTTATCTTTAGTTGTGTCATTATTTTGTCTTGAACTTGGTGGCCAATGGTTATAATGATATTGCTATTTGAATTTTTAGACTTAATATTATTAGGTTGTCTTTAATTACTTTCAAACAACAACAATATTTCTGCATTTTTATATTATTATCTATCTATCTATCTATACACACACACATATATATTGCATTTTTTTGGCAGCTTTACTTCCAGCAAAACCCGTTATGGCTTCTGATAGATTTCTATAAAGGATATTTGGGTTACAGTATTTTCCGTTATGCAATATCAATAACATGGGAGGTAAGGAACTTGAGTCCCAAATAGGAAGTGTGAGATTTTAGTGTTGGGTTTATAAGGTCTTCGGCTCTCTCTCTCTATATATATCCATCTATACAAGCTTTTGTAGTGTGGTTCTCTTAAGGTTCATATCAAAAGGAGAGGTGAAAGCAAACTAATTTAACTACCTTGCATCACCATCACCAATATTAAATGTGCACATGTAAGTGATGACCCTAATTTAATTGTGCCTCTCGTCTTCCTCTTCTTTATTTTTAGGCATATGAAAACTTACTAAACTTCATTAAGCAACCAGAAACACATAATTTTTAAATTCTAATTGGCAGAAAAACCTTGAGAACCATTAAGGAAAATATTTGAGAAATTTTGTACAAAATGCGACTCCAATACTACAAAATAGAATTACCAGAACAAATCAATAGGATTGAAGTAGAACGTAAATCCTGAATCATATGACCTGCCTCCACGCCTTCCACGATTATCATCATCACTGTAAATAAAGAACATTATTCCCTCGTTCGCATAACTAAATTTTTCAAGAAAAACTATAGTTATAGACATTAAAGTTATGGAATACCTTCTACTGCTAGTTACAAGAGCAATTATCGTAGTGTAAACAATAACAATGGATGCAATAAGCGCTGTCCCAAAAGATACCCTTATCAAGTATTCTACTGCGGCCTGTCAAAGTCAAAGTTATACAACAACACTCAAGCGATAAAACATAAGCAACAACTGTTACAGAGAAGACAATAGTCTTCATACCTTGGCCTTGTCAAAAAAGGGTTCAGCTTTAATCCTAAGCGACTTGGCACCAAGCCTTGATCGATAATCTTTTGGAAATACATAGAGAACGTCACCTTCCTCAGAAACCTACAGATACCACGGTAGCACAGACAGAAATTTATTCCTAAAATTTAACCATAATCGGAGTGTACAATAAATAGGAAACCAAAGAAACAAATTAATAACGATCTAACTGCAGCACTTTTTCCCCACATTGATAAGAAGTTTTGAGCACTATTCTACAATAGCCTAAAATCTACCACTAAAGCTATAAGGAAAATAAATACAAGCATTTAAATTTTTCGATAGGTAAGCAAAATACACATATAACCTAAAATATGCCCTACAAGTGTCATTATCTAACTATAGGAAATTAAAATATAATAAACTAATAATATTATAAATTTGTAATATTCTAAACCCATCCTATAAAATCCTTAAGCGATTTAATTTTCCTTCTTTTGGGCTCTTTAGGATCATCCTATCACATATGGTACTGGAAGCTTCCTAATGTAAAGGGAAACAACGTAACAACCTCTAAGAAGCCATCTGTGTCAGCAGCAAGAGCTTGAAGAGCCTTCTGAGCTTGATTCAAGTTAAGGCCAGCTCTGCTAGCCACATCCCCAATGGTCACTCTCCCTCCGCATTCATCCACCGCGTCCATCGTTCGCTTCCTCACATCCGACGGCACCTTATCGCTTTCCACTACGCCGCCCGGCCTCGCCACCAAAACCCTAGAACCCAATACCCTTCTCGAGACTCCCCCAATCAACGGGTTTTGCACGCAAGGGAAAGCTATTTTTTGGTTCGGGCGCTTCGTCAAACTCGAAAGAATGAAGGATTGTGGCCGCCGGAGCCCACAACTGGGGATCACAGTGATGCACGTCGAAATGGACGCCATTTCAGTGTTTGGACATGGAAGAAACTTTGGTTGTTCTGATGACTGTAACTGCAACACCTAAACTCCACGGAAGTATGAAGGCTATGAATTTCCGAGATATTCAGAATGGCATTTTATCCGGAAAATACATCAAGAAACAAAAAGAACGGCTTAGTGATCATTTTCGTGTGCTTCTAGTGAAAACAAGCGGGAGCAGAGGATGAGGCTCGCGTATTGACGCATTTGCCCTTCCCTCTCAGAAACTACTAATTGTTTTTTATAGTCAGAAATGCTTAACCACACACATACATTTCTCTTTTATCATGTTTTTTAATTTATATTTAAACTAAATGTTAAATCATTTAGTTCATAATATCATCATCATTTGGGAAAGTTGAAATCATACATCCGTATAATTTATATTAATATGGCTAAAATATTTTTTTCATATATTTTATTTAATTGTTTATTTTTAAATTTGTAATGAGTAAATTTCATGTCATGCGTTGATCCTAATATCATTAATCATCAATGTTTTACATTTGAATTAACTAGTTTTAAGAAAACTACGATTAAAATTGTCATAAGTTTTAAAAGTAATTATCTTATCATTAAAATAAATATTTTAAAGTTTACAATGATTTCTATCCTTTACTGTAATTCTTTTAATTTAAAAAAACACGTTCGTGATAATAAAAACAAAAGAGTGTCGTTAGAAATGAAAACTTCTTCCGTATTTTTTTCAACACTCTGGATTTCTTTCTTTATCTTATTATCAACTGATCCTTTGTTCTTTCTGCAAGGAAGAAAGAGGCGACTGGAAAACAAAATGTAACAAAACAGAGTAAAAGTAAAAATTATTTCGTTTTTTATTGTTAATATCTATTACGGTATTATCAATTACATAACTTCAATTCAATTATATAAGTACGAAAAGAACGTATAAGGGAAAGTACTAAATTACTGATGCTTAATTGGACACTTGTCAATTATATTACTTTTTTTTTTTGTTATTTTCATTTTCTGTATATATGAAATTTACCATATTGCCTATATCTATTAAGTCGACACCTATTACTTAAATTAGTTTTTTTGTATTTTATAATTATATGTACTAGGAAATTAACTATAATATCTCCATTTAATATGTTGATACCCGCCTAAATGTTTGGGTTTTTTTTTCTTGTGTTAGTTTACTTCTTGGCAGCTTTACTTCCTCTCAGTTCTTTGTCCATTGTATGCAGTGCGACAATCTAACCTGAGTATTCTACTGTATTGAAGGCTTGGAAAGGAAAACGAAACTGAAATCGGTAGGTTGATTTAAAGGTTAAAGGTTTAAGGGTTGACAACAACAAAATTTGTTTGAAGCCTTGAGTTTATATATATATATATATATATATATATATATATATATATATATATATATATATATATATATATATATATATATATTCTGTTATAGAAGTTGAAAATAAAAGAATAAAGATTATGAACAAAGGATTTCCTCATGTGTAGATAATTGTCATTAAGAACTTATCCGCGGTGTATTACGTAAGTCTTCCAGGATACAACAAGAACTTCTCATCATTTCTGAGAATCTCAGAACTAGCAAAGATCTCTAAAAAGAGAATAAAATAAACCTAGAATAATTGTAAGAAATAAAAGAAATGAGAGAAAACAAGAGGATAATAAGAATGAGAGAAAGTAAAGAATATGTAATGTTGGAAATCTCATATCGACTAGAGATAAAGCCAATTCAGTGTATACAAGTGGGTGCAAACCTCATCCTATAAGTCGGTTTTGTGGAGTTGAGTTAGGCTTAAAGTCCACTTCTAACATGTAATGTGTTTGGAATGAACAAAGTCACTCTATTTATAGAGTGGGAAACCAACGAAGATTGGTCCAAGGCCCAAAGCCAACGGGAAAAAATCTCGTGCCTTGCGGTTTCCATGAAACCCTTTTCACTAAGAGGAAATCCCGAGCCTTGTGGGAGTGGTTTTGACCACGAAAAACTTGCAGCAAAAATATGAATGTTGCACATTAAAAAGAAACGTTGGCAGCACCGATTTTGTTGGAAGCACGAAAGTTGGAGTTGCAACGTTTCTTGCGAAACGTGCACAACCAAACCAATACTGATATTTTGCAATATCAGTATAACGACATTATTTTTATAACAATCCCCCACATACTGCAAAATATATATACAAACAAAAGAGAAAAGAAATTATTCTGGATTTCACAAGATGTAATGCATCAGAACTGGTATAGCAAGCTATATGAACCAGTCTTAGATCAAGAAACTTAACACACAGTGTAGTTGGTATAACAAGTTATATGAACCAAAGACACTTGAATGTGTTAGAGGTTTATCAATCACAGTACATCCCCATAATCCTTGTTGTTATCGTTGTGATGCACTTACTAGGTCATGCGCGTGCCCAGTATTCATGAGTGCTCTAGAGATCATGCCAAGATCTCATCCAAGCGGCCCCACTTGACACTCATATAGGTGATTTCATCAAGTGTATGCTGCAAATCATACACCACTCATAAGGGATATGAAGATCATTAAAAACTTTGTTTAGTTACAAAATTTAACCTCTCAATAATGCAGTCTCTAGCACGTTCACACACACACACCATAGGAATGGACATATTTGATTTAAGATCAAATTAGTGCTATCAGAACTAACAAGTGACTTGTTTTTACCCATATGAACCTTATTCATAGGATCTCCAATCACAAAGGTTGGGTTACCGTCACTTATTTGTTAGCCAGCGGCTTAAGTCTCATTCCCCTCGATGTTTCTAAAATCATATTTCTTCCCAAGGGTTTTGTTAGAGGATCTGCTAAATTCCATTCTGACTTCACATAGTCAATGGAAATAGTTCCACTCTTTAGCAACTGCTTCACCAAATTGTGTTTCAATTGGATATGTCTATTCTTTCCATTATAATTCTTGTTTTTAGCTATAGCTATTACCGAATGGCAATCACAGTGTATTGACACTGATGGGGTTGGTTTCATTCCTAGTGGAATGTTTGCTAAGAAGTTTTTCAACCACTCATCCTCGCTACCAACAATCTCAAGAGTGATAAACTCTAATTCCATTGTTGATCTTGCAATAATTGTTTGTCGGGTTGATCTTCATGTAATCGCACCACCCCCAAGTGTGAATGCATAACCACTAGTGAAGTTTGTCTCATCTGAATCAGAGATCCAGTTAGCATCAATGTACCCTTCTAGTACAGCGGGAAATCCACTATATTCAATGGCATAATCCATTAAACCTCTTAAGTATCTCATAAGCCTAAAAAGTGCATCCCAATATTCTTGATTTGGACATTGAGTGTACCTACTCAGTCTACCTACTGCAGAAGCAATATCAGGTCTAGAAAAGCTCATTAAGTGCAGTAAGCTCCCAATTATCTGGGCATATTGAGGTGAGATAATGATTCTCCTCTATTTTTTATTAATTTAGAGTTAGCATCATAAGGGGTACTCACGAGTTTGAAATCATAAAACCCAAACTTCTTAAGAAGTTTCTCAATGTATTGTTCTTTGGATAGTAATATATTATCTCCCTTCATTATGATTCTAACACCTAAAATTACATTGGCTTCACCCATGTCTTTCATTTCAAAGTTTGATCATAGAAACAGTTTAGTTCTAGCAACAATCTCATTTCATGTACCAAAAAATTAACATGTCATCCACATACAAACATATAATGACACAATCACCATTTTCAAATTTAGAGTACACACATTATCAGCATCATTAGGGGAAAAACCATCACATAGCAATACATTATCTAGTTTTTCATGCCACTGTTTTGGTGCTTGTTTCAACCCATACAAAGATTTTAAAAGTTTTACAAACTTTATTCTCTTGACCATATACAATACACCCTTCAGGTTGAGTCATATAAATTTCCTCCTCTAAATCACAGTTCAAAAAGGCAGTTTTAACATCCATTTGGTGTATCACTAGCTTATGGATGGTTGCTAAGGCTAACAAAACTCGAATGTAGGAAATCCTAGTCACAGGGGCAAACGTGTCAAAGTAATCTATGTTGGGTTTTTGAGTAAAACCTTTTGCTACTAACATTGCCTTATACGTCTCTATAGATCCATCAGAATGATACTTTTTTCTTAAAGATCCATTTACAACCAATGAGTTTTGCTCCTTTAGGCAAATCTACTAAGGTCTAAGTATTATTTTTTTGAATTGATTCAATTTCAGTCTTAATGGCTTTATCCCATTGTTTTGCATCAGGAGCACTAATGACTTCTACAAAGCTACTTGGATCATTATCAACTAGATAGGTATAAAAATCATTACCAAATGAAGTTTCTTTCCTTTGTATTTTACTTCTTCTTAATTCCTCACATAATGCATCACTATTATTATTATCTACGGGTTAAGACGTCTCACTAACCTTTAAAAGAAAAACATGTTCAAGAAACTCAACATTTTTCGTCTCCATTATAGAATTACTTTCAAGTATATCACTTTTAAGAACTAGAAACCTATAGGCAGCACTAAGTTCAACATAGCCTAAGAACATACAATCAGAGGTTTTAGAGCCTATTGTCCTTTTCTTAGGATCGGGTAACATCACCTTAGCTAGGCACTCCCACACTCTTAGATCTTAGATATTTAAGGTTTGGTTGATAACCTCTCCATAACTCATAGGGAGTTTTACCATTTTTCTTATGAGGTATTCTATTTTGTAAAAAGCACACAGTAAGCAAGGCTTCTCCCCAAAGGTTATCAGGTGCATAAAAACTAATAAGCATCGCATTCATCATCTCCTTAAGAGTTTTATTCTTTCTCTCAACTACTCCATTAGACTCAGGTGAATATGGTGGGGTTACTTCACGGATGACACCTTCTTTAACACAAAAGTTATTAAACAACACATACTCACCACCTCTATCTGATCTAATCCTCTTAATTTTCTTATTTAATTGATTTTCTACTTTTGTTTTATAGGTAAGAAACACATCAAAGGCTTCATCTTTATGTTTGATTAAATACGCTTTAGTGTATCAAGAATAATCATCTATAAAAGTTACAAAATAATTTTTACCTCCTCTAGACATGGTTTGTTTTTAATCAGCTAGATCAGTGTGACTTAGCCCTAACAATTCAGTTTGACGATCAACAGAATAACATGTTTTCTTTGTTATTTTAGATTCTACACATATATCACATTTACTACTCTATTTATCATGCATATTAATTAATCCTAGTCATTGTAATTTCATAACATAGGAAGAATTCAAATGTTCTAGTGTGCCATACATCATATGAATCAACAATATAAGCAGAAGAAGACGATTCATTAATATTTTCAGAAATGTTAAGAACAAAGAGACCTTGATCACAATATTCCTTCCCCACAAAACATTATTTTTTTTCATTATAATCTTGTTAGACTCAAATGGCATTTTAACCCCCACTTTTCCCAATAGTGCTACAGAGATTAAGTTAACTCTGATTGATGGCACATGTGGCACATCACTCAAGGCCAAAGTCTTCCCAGATGTGAGTTTGAGAAGAACTTTCCATTTTCCCGGAACATGAGTGGTCCTAGAATCACCGAGGTAAATGTGTTCTTCTCCATCCCCTACACTAGAGTAAAAGGTAAAGGCACTTCTGTTTGCACATATATGCCTGGTAGCATCAGAGTCTATCACCCACTTGCTCACATTGGTCATCAGATTTACTTGAGAAATGACCGCAACAATAATGTCATCTCCTTCGGCTATATTGGTCCTAAGAGGATTGTTGTTTCTTGCTATATGCCTGCACTGTGGTGCATGATGGTCGGGCTTCCCACATACGAAGCAATTTCCTTTCTTCTTAAAGGTGGGGTTAGATCCGTTGGGACGAGATTTTCGAAAATAATTTTTCTTATTGTGATCCGGTTTATGTTCGTACCTTTTTGGAGCAGGTTTGTCTTCTATCATGTTTTCTTTTGCAGAGAAAGCTTTGGCCCACGCATTAACACATTCTTTCCTATTGGTATCTTCAATGATTATGTGAGTGATTAGCTCTGAAAGTGACATTTGCTTGTGTCTGTGTTTCAGTTGTTACTTGTAATCAGTCCAAGAAGGCGGTAGTTTCTCGATCAGAAGCTATGATTTAGTATAATAATTATTACTAGTTTTATGACATGGTTAAGAGATGTGTATTATCATGTAGATTATGTAATATGAAATTAATGTGTTGTTTTAAGATATTATTTGTGTTGTTATCAGTGGCGAATCTTGATCAATAATTTTGGAAAAGCCAAAATAATAGACTTAAAATTTATATATTTAATTTGTTATTAATATAATAAAAATGAGTATATAAGTGTAACTATAAAATTCATCGCAAATATCTAAAAGATGTCTTTTGTTTTTACAAATTCTTGAACTCATCAATAATCAAATTAGAACTAAAATTTTCAATTATTTTTTCTTTTCAACATAAATAACCATATTGTTGATTAGAAATTTATCTTCTCCTTTATTATGTAATCTTGTTTTGATAATCTTCATTGAAAAAAAAATATATTTTTGTTATTGTTGTAGAAATACCAAGAGTTAAAATAAGACGAATTAAACAATCAATCAAATAAAAAATCTTTGACTTTCCTATTCTTGTCAAAGATTAACATAATTCAAACATGGTTGACAAATTCTTCATTGGATACTCTAGCCAAGAAGGAAACATTTTAAACTAATTGGATTGAAATCTCCTTGGATGTTTCTCCTTAGAAAAAGGATAGTTTTGAAGTTGTATTTGATATGAAACTCATTTTATATAGGCTCTTCTAAATTCATCTCTTTGACTCATTATATATTCTCATATTTGAGGACGTTTTCATGGATTAGTTCTAAAGAATTAATATGAAACTCTTCAACTGTAATTCTTTGAACCATAAGAAAGGGTTCTTCTAATTGAATAATTGGATCATTACTATCATGTTTCAGAATATGGGAAAAAGTTGAATTTGTCTTGTTTTTATCTTCACGAATACTTTCCCTTTTATCACTTTTAAAAAATGAATTTATTCTTTTATTCTTCATCAATATACCTTCTTTCATTTTAAAAACAAAGTTAAAACTAAAAATTAGTTTATCATAATCTAATCAAAAATTGAAATATGTATTTACTAAAAGAAAAAATCCATGGTAATCAAACCACAATTTACGAGGTACAATTAGTATATGTATCCTCCACTCTCATGCTCATCAATCACATACTCAGGTACATCCCAACACTCACTCATGCTCTAATATCAATCACAAGTGAAAACTGACCCTAAACATAAGCATTACTCTCCTTCTCTTATTATCATCACATTCCACAACTTCTCAGGCTTGGTCCATGTCCATTCTTCATCAAATTCGTCATTTTACACAAAAGTACACTAAGATAATCAATTATCACTTTTAATAATCGATTATCTCAGTGAAAATTACCCAGAAACATCATGCAGGAAGGGATAATCGATTATCATCCCAAATAATCGATTATCATCCCAAATAATCGATTATTCCCGCAATCAAACTCAACATCGACGCGTAGATAATCGATTATCACTAATGATAATCGATTATTGTCCAAACGAAACACATCCTAGCCATAATTCAAGCATTCAAAACACACATACATAAACGCTAAATCACGTGAAAACATACTCCACACATCATACATGCATTGAAGCATCACATACCTATGTAAACATACTCAAACACATATAATTATTGACATGTTTTACCCGAGAAAAAGAAAACCCAAATATAATTCATATGATTATTACCACACCCTTATACATATATTTGCATGGAAAACCCCGAAGCCTCGTAACTTTGTTCTCCTTTAGCATCAAGCCCTCTATTGGGATAACCCAACAAACCATTCATACATTCATAGGAAAAACCCAACACAAATATTACATAAACATTATGCCCATGCATACATAAACTTGTTGGAAAATAGGTTGGCTTCGTTTCAACACCAAAAGGGGGGGTGAATTGGTGAGGTTTCAAAATTAGAGTCTTTTTAAAATCTTTTTCACAGAGTGTAAACCTTTACAAAGTTTCTTGAATCACAAGGAATGAAAATTCTAAGTGCAGCGGAAATACAAAGTAGACTACGTAAACAAGTAAGTCGACTGAATGTAAAAGTGTAAGGATAGAGAAATCAAACGCAGATTTTTATACTGGTTCGGCCTTAATGCCTACATCTAGTGTCCTTCCACAATCCGGAAGCAAATGCACTATAATGGTCAAGGTTTTTACAACAAGGCTTCTATAAAGACCTCCACGTCAAAAATATAAAACACCTCTCTAACCCTCTAACCAAAATATAGGCAGCAACACACACAAAGATCTGCAGCAAGATATCCCCTCTTCTGCAATCTCTAACCCACTTTGAACAATCCTCAAAGTGTACAGACTCCACGAGTCAACCCCTTGTAATCACAACAGGAACAACAATAATCTTTCCAAAGATCGATAGAAATCTTGATCAGCAAATGAGCACCACACTGTGTAGAGTATGATCAACCAGTAAGCACATAAATCTTTCTCCTTCAAAGAACATCTTCAAAGATAGATCACCACGGTCTTCTTGATGAGTTCTTGGAGCAAATTCTCAGAGATCACAATCTGTAAATCAGAATGAAAGTGTTAGAATATCCAAAGTCTTGTGTGATCAACTGAGTCACGTCTATTTATAGTTTTCTATAAATTAGACGCTCCTGTAGTCGACTATGCTACTAATAAAGTCGACTGTCATTAGACAGTTATAACAGTTAAGTCAAATAGTAGCAGTCAACACCAACCAAATTGATTTTGCAATTAATACAGTTGACTAACAATAAAAGCTTTGACCAAAAGTTAAAATATAGTCGTTACTGTACACAAGCATAACAAAATTTCAAATCAAATAACTAACTAAGTCGGATCCTTTGCGCATGTAGTCGACTTAGGCACTTCAACACAATTTGAAAATCTTTTCAATGCAAAATCACACATAGCATTGCTTTTGAAAATCTGTGCAAAGACACGAGTTTTAATCGACTTTCTTCATAATGAAGTCGACTTAAAACTTGCAGATTTGCCACACATGTGATTTCATCAAAGTGCATGAGGTTTTCCTTTTCATAAACATATGTAATGCAAACACAAGTGATGTATCAAGTATAAGATCAGTGAATATGCATACATATATCAGAAACCAACACAAACATGTTCAAAAACCAGAGTGACTAGAGCATTGTGAGATTAAGGTTAGCTAAACCAGTGTTTCCCTTATCAACAATCTCAACAAAACTCTTGCCCAACAACAACAACAGATAATCATAATCATAATCATATAAACATGTATCAACAAGGATTATCAATCAAGATAATCAAGAACACAAATAACATACAACAATAAGCAATTAAAGGTAAGTTTCCCCATACCTTGGTCAATCCTAGGGCTTTGTCTACACTTTAAAACAACACAAATCTCTAAGGTTTCTACAGTTCTTCCTCTTCTCTCCCAAAACTACCTCTCTCTCTCTCTCTCTCCCTATCTCTCTCTTTTTTGTTTTAGATGTAGGTTAAAATGTGGAAACCCCAGTTTCTCCTTCTCCTTTTTATCTTCTCTTATTGGATCTTTATCTTATTTTATCTATTTTTTAAAATACCCGCAACCACCAAAATATTTTAAGATTCACGTAGCCCTCATATTACTATTCATATTTATTTTCCGTCCTTTACTTTCTACACCCCATAACTTAATTTCTACACTAATTAATGAGGGTAAAATGACATTTTTGCCCTTAGTCCCAAAATACAAATTAAAACCAAGAGTTTACTTTAACTCTCCTTCTTTCTAGAATTTAGCCCACACTTATTCAATCCTAAATCATCTTTCTACCCTCACTCTAACACATCATGTTGATAGGGGGAGCTTTACCCAGCTATATATCTATGTTTTTTATGATGAACAAAAGAATGTTTTATGGTTTCTTGCACAACAAATGACTTAACAAATGTTTTATCCGTATTAGGTTTGTGCTTGAGATGATTATTGTACATATTCATTGTGAGTAAATGAATCATAAGATTAAACAAATTGCACATTACATATCTGGTAGAAATAATCGATTAGACATTGTATATAATCAGTTAGATTTCTCCATATATTAATATATGCTTAACAAGGGCAAAACAGTTGTGTAGTAATCGATTACATTAGTTGTATAATCGATTAAAACACGTTGCTATGCCAACATGTGTTTGATAAGTGCATTGATCTGTTTGGAATGGAAATTGATTTGAAAATTTGATTAAGTGTTGAACATAACCGATTACATAAGTTTCCTAATCGGTTAAATTGTTTATCTTGTGAAATCAATTTCATTTAAAGCCTTAACTGTCTATAACAATCATATAAATTTGTTGTTGGCTTGTATGAATAACATAATTGATTACATGCGCTATATAATCTCTTAAATCTTAAACAGACGTAAAATTGTTAAAGCAGAAGGAAAAGCTTAACAGATTACATTAATTGCGTAATCGATTAAAGTATGTGAGGATTGAAAAATCCTATAAATAATTGTCTTGCGCGCTGATTCAATACAATCTTATGAACAATCAATTTTTATAACTAACTTGTTGATTGAGTATTGATTGCAGGAGCGTCTAAGAACAAGTCTTGAAGAATCAAAGATCACATTTAAGTTAATGATCAAGATTCTTTCAAGAAATCTGTGCTGAGAAGTTTTGATCAATTATGCACTGTTGGTGTACTACGTTGAAGATCAATTTCATCATTTGCAATCAGTGAATTGTGTTCCTGTACAAGTTTTCCAGGAGGAGAGAACCAATGTGTTCTTCATTGAGAGTTGAGATTGCACTCAAGGTGTTTAAAGAGTTGATACTATTCTCTATTTCTGGTAAGATTGTGAGAGTGTTAACATCTTGTTACTATAAGTAATTTTATTTTTTAAGATCGATTATAAAAGTACGATTATATTGTCTTATTACACTTTTAACTTGAAAATTATTCACCATAATCACTAATTATATTAACCATGAAAAGTTAATTAAAATAAATCAAACAGGACATAAAAATTAAAATAATGAGTATTCATTAGAAGAATTCAGGTAAAACCCTCTTATCCTTTTATATATATATATATATATATATATATATATATATATATATATATATTTATTTGTGTAATTAGTCATATGATTTTTATATCTATTCGATGATTAAAACATTTAGTTTGTACTAGTTAAGAAACATAACATATTTGTCAGCACATCAATTTACAATTTTAGATTTAATAGTATTTGTATGTTTGTATAGTAAATATGTACTTATTTGGTAAGATATTAAAGTAAATTCATACCTATATTCTAACTTTTCTAAACAAAATAACTTTTAAAATACTTTTCTATGCTAAAAATAGATAATTAACTATTTTTTTTTCAAAAATAATATACATTATCAAAAGATTGAAAATAGTAAAAGTAAAGTCACCTAGTCAAATTTTTGTTTGGGTAATCTAATTTTTGATTTCTTTTTTTTCTGACATAGCACAGTTTCTTTTTACATTTACCAACATAGCATACTGTGTGTTTTATTTATCTGAATAACACACTTTTTTATTAGGTAAACCGAATTCTAAGTTATATATATATATATATTTTTTTTTCTTTAAAATGGAAGGTTAGAATTCGGTTTCTGAGAAACCAAAATCTGAGTTATATAACCTTTTTTTTTTAAATCTTAAGTTAGAATTCGGTTTCTGAAAAACCGAATTTTGAGTTATATAATTTTTTTTTTTAATAATCTTAGGTAAGAATCCGGGTTCTGGGAAACCAAATTCTAAGTTTTTTTTTTTGTAATCTTATGTTAGAATTTTATGTTTGAATATTTCTTTTAAAGACTTTTATTTTTTAAACATTTATGTATAGAAAAAAGCACGTAAATGATCTTTCTCCTCAACAATTGAATGGCCAAATGTGTTTATTGGTGAACTAAACACCACCCATGACCATTAAACTTATTATGGAAGCTTAGAAAAATGTTTTTTTTGGAAATTAACTGCATCTTCTACAATGGTCTAAAAAGATGGATTGATAGTCATTTGAAAGTTCTTTGAGTCTAGATTCCAACAAAACAAGAATTAACTCATTTGGAGTTCGGTGGAGAAAGTTATGAGCAAAACAACCAGCAAAGGTCAGAGTTGGTAAGAATATATAAAGTGCTAACTTTAAGGAAAAACCTTTACCTACTTAGATGTCCAAAAATTAAAAATTAGTAGTCATTGGAAAGATTTTTCAGTCTAGTTTGTAATAAAAAAAGAATTTCATCATTTGAAGGTCTGTGGAAAAAGTTATGATTAAAATAGTCAGCAAAGGTCAAAGTTGACAACATGTTAACTTGGTCATGACACCAACATTGAGTCTTTCCTCCACCAAGGACTGCCCAAAACCCAGTTTTCAGGCTTTACTCAAACGTAAACATTAAAAAGAACTCTCATTCATTCAAGAAATATGAAAAAATTACGTAAAATGTCTTTGGCTACTTATGTGCCTAGAACTGGCTCCTACAGCACAAGTTTTTGTACAAAATCAGATTTTTGTTCGTGTAATTGTTTACAGGGTTCTTGTAATCGATTACAATAGCCAAAAAGGCCTAAACTTGATTACAAAGGCATAATTTGAAATATCTTTGAGTCTAGATTCCAACAAAATAAGAATCAACTCATTTGGAGTTCGGTGGAGAAAGTTATGAGCAAAACAACCAGCAAAGGTCAGAGTTGGCAGGGATATATAAAGCGTTAACTTTAAGGAATAAACTGCACCTACTCAGATGCCCAAAATTTAAAAATTAAAAGTCATTGGAAAGCGTTTTGAGTCTAGTTTCTATTAAAAAACCAATTTCATCATTTGGAGGTGTGTGGAAAAAGTTATGATTAAAATAGTTAGCGAAGGTCAAAGTTCACAACTTGTTAACTTGGTCATGAGACCAACATTGGGTCTTTCCTCCACCAAAGACTTCCCAAGACCCAGCTTTCAGGCTCTACTCACACTTAAACATTTAAAACAACTCTCATCCATTCAAGAAATATGAAAAAATTATGTAAAATGTCTTTGGCTACTTATGTGCCTAGAACTAGCTCCTATAGCACAAGTTTTTGTACAAAATCGGATTTTTGTTCGTAATCGTTTATAGGATGTGGACTACATTGAACATTAAAACTAGTAATTAACTAATCATTCTTCATAATGGGATGTGGACCCTCTAATGCCAGGATTGTGAGGACAACGATTTCTTGTGTGGTCAGGGGTTTGACAGTATGAGCAATTCTGTGGGTATGCTTGTTCCCTGATGTCCATTTCAGTCCTGATTCTGGATGATTTTGGTCGACCCTTTGCATTCCTTTTTGTGGCTGGATGAGGCCAAATTTATGTGCCTTGGTATGATGGCCAATATTCTTCATGTCGTAGCTCCCCAAACATATTATTATACACTTTCATGATGACATCCAAAATATAGTAGCGACTGATGTAAATGTTAAAGTTGTGATGAGCATGTTTGCAAGCTGCTAAGGCATGTGAACATGGTAGATGAATCTTTTGAAACTTGCCACAATCACACCATCGTTCATCCAATCTGACAACAAATTTTCCTGCTGGTCATATTTCTCTTGGGTTTAGCATCTCCTCGACTCTGAATCTTGTTGTATTTCTATCAAATTCAACAACCCTGTGGGTGTTTGATTTTGAATCAACATCTTGTAGGACTTTCGTGGCATTTTCAGAATAGACATGACCATCACTTATCATTGCAGTTATTTGTTTCCCTCTTTCTGTGAAAAAGGAGTTGCATCTTGGCTATGTGGCCAATACTATGGAGGAGATTGGTAAATTTCTTGTCTTCTTCAAGACTGAGTTAATTGGTTCAGCTAGATTTGTTGTTAGGTGACCTTATCTTCTGCCTTCATCATACGCAAGTTTGAATTGTTGTCTTGGAATTTGATCAATCCAAGCTGCTGCTTCGGGATTGTTTTCCCTAATGATATTGTAGTAATAGTTACATCGTAACTCAATCATTGCGTATGCTGCAAAAATATTTAAGAAAATAGTAATGATTACAGATAACTAATAATAATAAAGACGACATTTAATTGGTTAAAGATTTTTGAAAAGAAGTAGTTACCCATGTTGACAAGGTCCTTCTTCAAACTTGTATCCCTGAATCTTCGGGTGAAATTTTGTGCAATGTGTCGAATGCAATACACATGCACACATTGTCCTTCTGTCCACCCACTGGTTGGTCTGTTGAATGCTGCACTAATGGAGTTGTGGCGATCCGAAATTAAGCACAACTTTTGTTGAGGTGTGACATGTCTCCTAAGGTTTTTTAGAAAAAACAACCAAGCGTCTGCTGTTTCACCCTCAACTATAGCAAAAGCAATGGGGACTATGTTGTTTCTCCCATCTTGTGCCACAGCCACCAAAAGAGTCCCCTTATATCTTCCGTATAGGAATGTTCCGTCCACTTGCACCAACGGTTTGCAATATGGGAATCCATCAACACAAGGTTTGAAGGTCCAGAAAAGTCTTTTGAAATATTGTTGGTTTTGGCGAATCTCTTGGCCATCAGTAATTGGTTGTGTTTTCAATTTGTACACAAAGCCGCGAAGAAAAGTTTGCATGGCTTGTAGTAGGCATGGTAATTTGTTGAACGATTCTTCCCAATTCCCATACACATGTTCAATTGCATGTTGTTTAGCCAACCAAGCCTTTCTGTAGGATGTAGTGTAGCCCATAGAGGTCTTGATGGAAGCAATAATTATTGCAATTGGTGTGGATGGGTCAGATTCCACCATCTCACGTATGTGATGGGAAATGATTCGTGATCCCAACCTATTGTGATCTTGTGTGATGAGTTGTGTGGCTCATGTGTGTGCACCATCAATTTTTCTTATTTCCCAGACTTGATCTCGTGTACGCAGGATGGCTTGATAGTTCCATGGACATTGTTGATGTACACATTGCACCCACAACCTTGTTGTGTTAGAATGTGTCGTTTTTTATGTAGAATGGTTTTGTATGTGAAATGTGTTTAGAGCATCAATGACTTGTTCCTTGGTTTCCAACCTCATTCCCTGAGTCAATGTTCCAGGTTGATGGTCGAAAGTTTCATGCAAAACCGAATGGTGATCATATGCATGAGGATATTGTTGTAGATGTGAGGGAAATTCTTCATAGGATTGGACGTGTTGGGGTGGGTTGTATGGAATAGGTGTAAAAGATTGTTGTTGTTGTTGTTTTATGGGGGGGATATCTAAGTATTGTTCTTAATCATGATCGTGTTGGTGATAACGGTTGGAAAACCGTTATTTTTATACATTAATTTGATATCAACACACAACCTCTATAGCTTAGAATGAGCTTAGAATCATGCAAAATACCTTAGTTAGAGAACAAGAGAGTCAAAGTTGGTTTTCTTGGTTTTATGCTTGGTTTCCCTTCATTTTGTAGGTTTTTGGAATGAATTGAAAGAAAGGTTGAAGTATCAAATGGTTGCAGTGCAAAAAAGTCAACCAGAATGCAGAAAAGTCAATCAGTCAACCAGAAACGTCAACCATTTGACCAGAATGCTGAAAAGTTAACCAAAATGCTGTTTTCTGCCGCGCAGTGAGCGTTGAGCGCCAGGCCAGCGCTGAGCGCCAGTTTTGACTGTTTTTCACTGTTTTTCGCCTGGGGGAGACCATTGAGCGTTTGGGCGATTAGAGGGAAACCGCTGAGCGGTAAAATTAGGCGCTGAGTAGTGGAATGTTGGGCTTGGGCTTAAATTCTGTTACTTTTATGCGTTATAAATAGCCTTAGTGCGACCTTCAGAGTATTCTTTTGGCAGGCAGAGACGTCCAGAGCTGTTCTACACTCCTTGGAGGCAGTTCCTTGGATGCTTAGGCTCCAATCTACCAAATTTATGGTTTATTCTTCCATTTTTTAATTTAATTCCATCTAGTTCACCATGTCTATGGTGAACTAAACCCTTTGTTGTTGGAGAACAATGTAATCTTTTGAAACTCTCTTATATCAAAATTCTTATTTTATTTATATGCTTGCATATGCTTATATTATCAATTGTTGGGTTTCTTATCTATGCTTAATGCTTTTCTCGTTTAACTCATTCGGTAAATGTTGTTTATCTTTATCGATACGGAGACGTACGGTAATGTCATGAACTGGTAGGAAATTCCTTGATTAAGCTAATACCGCCTAGAGATAGAGGTAGGACAATCAATTGCATTTTGCTTCTGTTTATAATGCATTGCTAATTACTAGGGGAGACTAGAGATAGTAAGCCAGTAATTAGTAATAGGCTCTTTTCGCCAAGAGATTGGGTTTAGGGTAGACTAAGAAAGTTTGCATGACAATATGATAATAAAGCAAATTAAATAAGAAAAGTAGATATAAGAGGGTGGATAAGATGAAATTGTAAACCCCAACAACTCCATTCATCCATATCTTTTCCTTGCCAATTGATTTATTTGCATCTTGCATGTTTATTTTCGTCTTGCATTAAAACACTTAAATTTAATTCTTTCTCAAGTCTTATGCGACCAGTTTACATGAAAGTCAAGGCCTAAGAGTCCTTTGGGAGAACGATATTTGGTCTTACCATCTATTATTACTTGATACGATCTGGTACACTTGCCAAGGGTTTAACAAGTTTTTGGCGCCGTTGTCGGGGACTCGTGGTTTAACTTTTCTAGTAGTGTGAATTTGATTAAATTTGACTTGACTTTATGTTTATTTTATTTTTGTTCTAATAAATGTTTTCTAGGGTTTTGTGCCTAATGTTTGGAGGATGAAGTACAAACAAGAATTTGATTATATGGGCACTCAATTCTACCAAAATGATTTCAACCACTGGTGGGAACCTTACTCATACATGGATCAAAGCCAATTTGGGCAAGCTGCCGAGCAACAAATTACTCCACTCAAGGAGAACATAAATTCTGACGACGAATTTCTTCTACGGATCACGGGTATGAATATATCATTCATTAGAAGTATTGAGGAGATACGACAACGTGAGGAGTTACGGGAACGTCAAAGACAACAATATCGTCCTTCACTTGAAGAAGTAGAACGTCAAAGGCAGCAATATTCTCCTACACTTGAAGAAAGAGAGAAGGAAGCTGAACAACATCTTTGATAGAAACAATCCTCTATGCCAAGAGAAACGTTAGGGAAAGCTGAACAACGTTTACGACAGCAACAATCATCTTTTCCAAGAGAAACGTTGTGAGTTTAATGGTCATGGGTGGTGTTTAGTGCACCAATAAACACATTAGGCCATCCAATTGTTGAGGAGAAAGATCATTTATGTGCTTTTTTCTATACATAAATGCTTAAAAAATAAAAGTCTTTAAAAGAAATATTCAAACATAAAATTCTAACATAAGATTACAAAAGAAAAATAACTTAGAATTCGGTTTCCCAGAATCCGAATTCTAACCTAAGATTATAAAAAAAATATTATATAACTCAAAATTCAGTTTTCCAAAAACCGAATTCTAACATTAGATTTAAAAAAAAAAAGTTATATAACTCAGAAACCGAATTCTAACCTTCTATTTTAAAGAAAAAATATATAATTTAGAATTCGATTTCTTGAAAATCAAATTCTTACCTAATAAAAAAAAATGTACTATTTAAATAAATAAAACGCACGGTATCCTATCTTGGTAAATGTAAAAGAAACTATGTGAGAAAAAAAATCCCAATTTTTTTATTCACCTTAGAGAAAGAAATAAAATGAATAGAAATATATGTGCATAATCTGAATAATTTTATCTAGGGCAAGACATTGAATGAGTGTCCTTATCACGGGGACAAGACACATGATTCATGACACATGGTCTTATAAGTTACACGGGTCCATGCAATTCCGGATATTCTCATTTCTTAGTGGTCTTTCTTTTCTTTCTTGTCTCACCTCTTTCAATTCTTAGTGCATTTTTTCATTCTATTTCAAGATTCATTTGCAATGACGTGATCCTCTTTCTTATATTACTCTCAATCCCTTCAATTTTAAATTCATGTTTTCCATTATGTAATTTATAGATAAAATTTGAAGCATTATAATTACTCCTGGTCTAGTTATTCTCAGATTCATAAAACCATGTGACATTATTTTATTATACACACTATATTGATAAAGTTGGACTAAATACAAAGAACTCATTTAATTAGTTGTTCAAACACCTTTATTTATGCATGTGCAAGAACTCATTGGGTGTTTGGTAAGTTTATCAAATCACATTATTGATATTATGACAAATTTAGAATGTAACGATATCATAACACACTTTTACATTTATTTGACATAAAATATAAGAGTAAAATAATTATAAAATTATAAATTTTTGTATTTTAAAAAAAATAGAAAATAAGTAAAAATAATGTCAAATAAATATAAAAACTTAGGTGCATTAAAAATATTTTTCGAGTTTAAATTGAGGTTTTGTTGCCCATGATATATTTGAAGAATAAATGTTGTATTGTCTTAATAAAGGTTTGGGTTTTATCAAACTTTTGATAGCAAAGTTTCTTGTTATATTCAGAAGTCTTTCTTTATTGTTCTGTACAGAAATTAAAGAATAAACATAATACATTATGGTTCTTAAACATTTATTAAAAGCTTTGTAAAACTCTTATAATTCTCACCATTCTCAATTGGAAACAATTTTGCAAGAAGTGCAAATATTTATTTTTTAAACAGTGTTATTTTCTGAAAATGTTATTTAAAAATAAACCAAAATTGATAGAAGAAATTTTCAACTTTAGATTTCTGAGAAAAAAAAAATGAAATACTAAACTCTCTTTTAAATCAAAGTCATTATTCTTAAAAAGCTTTCCTCATTGGGATTGTAGATGGAAAAAAAAATGATAGATTTACATAAAAATCTATCAAAATTTAGTTTAATTCACGATTCTCTAAAGTTATACTATGAATTTCTTGGTATAATAAGACTTTATGTCTATACGTTTTCTTTACCTGTACCACTAATAAATATGACAGAAAAAAAGCTACACACAATAAAATTATAAAGATTAATAAAATTGATTTATTTCTGTAATTTTTTATAGACATATTGTTTTAATAACTTTAATGATATCTTTTTATAATAATAATTATAGTAATTTATAATTTATCTTTTTATTAGTATAAAAAAGTGAAGGCTTTTCTAACTAACGTGTTTTCATTTAGGAGTGAGTATGTCTGGTTGAGTCAAATTCAGATTTAATTTAATGTATAATCTGAATTTAATATTTTAAAATTTATATTTAATTATTTAATTTATCAAATTTGTTATATTTAAATTATGGGTTAATTTAATATGTATTTCTAGATTGGAAATTTATAACTAAACAAATTTTTTTAATAAAAATATTTTTATTTTGAATAATATAAGTAATTTTTAACTAAAAGAATAACATGTATAATTTTAATAATTATTATTACAATGAACTATAATTTTATATAAATTATTACTAAATTTTATGAAGATAATATCATTCTAAAAATAAAATTTAAAATTTAAAACATATTTAAAAATTTATAAATATTAACACATAAATTCAAGTTTAAACATATATCCATAACATTTATCTGTATGAATGAACATATATTCAAATTTATTTAAGTTTCTTTGGATTCGGTTATGATGTTTTTCTCAGCCGTATTTCAACTTATATAAATAATAATGTTATATTTAAAGAAAAATAATTCTCCTTTCCCGAATAGATTATCCTGAGCTCAACTTGGTCAAGTCAAAATCAAAAGATCAATCCTTTTCTTTTTGGTACACAAAAAATAGTAAAACAAATCTTAGAAATTATTATTTCTGTATCTATCGCTTTCTCACATTTATATCCTTACATGAATAGGAGTCCGTATACATGAAATGTACCTTGTGATTCTTAAACACACTTACCGTGAAACAATCATCACATTCTAGACCATAAATTCCGTCGCACATTTAATCTGTCACCCACTCATCTTTGACCATTTTTATATTCTTTTAATGAAGGAACAATTTATTCAAATTTGAAAATAATAACATACCCTTATTAGCGATAATTTAAATTTTAAGTAAACTTTGCTTTTGTAAGTTGGAGATTCACATAAATTAAATATAATAAATATAATCTAAACTAAAATGTATAAGGAGGTGCAATCTTATTTTGTACAAAATAGTTTTGTAAAATTGAATTAATCATAAAATCTACGCTTTTTAATATAATACCAAAATTATTAAAAATATACCTTAACAAGATTTATTAGTTTTTTAAACTTATTGTTATAAGATTGAGAATTTTTTAAGATGAATGTTGTGATTTCATTTTAAAGCACACGTCCTTTGCGTGTGTTTTGACTTTGAAAAATTGGGCATGATGAAAAATGCTAAGAAAATAGAAGTAAATAAGTGAGCAGAAACTTTGTTGTTGAATTTTGATGCATTTGGGAGGTTCTTAGGGCAGTTTATGATGGACAATTACAAGCGTGAATGAATGTATGTAGATGAAAGAGTTGCATGATTTTTATACAAAGGAAAGAAGCATGGAGAAAAACAACAGAAATGAAAGATGGAAATTAGTTCAAATGAGAAAACAGACAATAGGATCAAAAGAAATCAATATCTAAATAGTTACCAGAAGGCTTCACTCCAGGCAGCTTTTCAGCTGCAAGTGCTTTCATGGCTTGTCTTGGAACCTCTGGGGGATTTGCACATCGGATCAGAGCCCAGTTGACATTATGAAAAAATGGATGTTGTTTTATTTCTGTTGCTCCACGTCTGTAAGCAAGCCGATTCTGAGGTTCTTTCACAAGTAAACCTCTGATCAAGTCCCTGGCAGCAAAGCTCACAGATGGAGATTCTGGAAATTTTAAGGGCTGCCCAACAACATTGAACAGCGTTGCACGGTTTGCCGAACCTTTGAACGGCGTTCTTCCGAACAAGAGCTCATACAAGAATATCCCAAATGTCCACCAGTCTACAGCACTGCCATGTCCTTCACCTTTGATGATTTCAGGTGCCAGGTACTCGTGTGTTCCCACAAAGGACATTGATCTAGCATTGGTGGGCTCGGCAATGAGCTCGGGAAGAGGGGTCACCTGATTCTGCACATCATTCTTTGGCTTCAACTTTTTTTCTTTCTTGGATTTTCCCGAGAGAAATCTTGGTGTGAAACATGATGGTTGAATGCAGTCTGGCTGAATTACACAAGTTGGCTCTATGCACGCAGGCTGAATGCAGTATCCAGAGCTTTTTGTCTCCAAGGTAGAGTTTGATGATTTCACCAGAGTTGGACTCACAGCACACCTTAGAGAGAGATCAAAATCTGAAAGCATTATATGTCCATCTTCTCTCACCAACACATTCTCAGGTTTCAGATCTCTGTAGATCACCCCAAGCATGTGCAAGTACTCCAAGGCAAGGAGAACTTCTGCCACGTAAAACCTGCACGGTACATATTAATCAAATGACAACTTTATTTGTGTCATCTAAATAGGACACAGGTTGGAGGAATGGATAACACCAGAGAGACCAAATGAATTGCCATCTGATGTCGATGACAAAAAATCAATGTTAGTTATTCTCAAAGAAAAATGAAAAACAGAATTTTTACTTTCTATGACAGAAAGATAACTCTAAAAATGATATTAGAGAGAGGCAAGTCAGGTAACAATCACAACCATTGAAGTTAGAAGTGTCAAGAAAATAGAGGTTGAAACTTGATTGTGGGAAAAGGCGGAAGTAGTAAAGGAAAAGTAATTATGCAGGCAGAAAAAGAAACGGTTCAGTGTTTACCATTTTTGGCAGACATCCACAAAGAGACTTGAAAAAAGCTTGGAAGGTTTTAAAACAATAAAGGGAGTGGAAAAGAATAAAGCTTGGCTACTTAGAATTCTTGGGCCATGTTTTCCTAAATATAAGGATTTTCTCATGGTCCTTGAGCAGCAATGGATAGCAACTACAGTGTTTTGTGACAGTCCAGCTTTATATGTTAAAAATCTCAGTCAGGTTCCCTTATTCTTGTAGAGAAAGACAGATTTTCTAAAATGATACGGTTTCTATTCTGGCCCTACAGATAGAACACTTGATTCCATGACTCGAAGGAAAGAAAATATAGTTATCTAATGCCTCTGCATGTTGTATGTCGATAGAACTGAAGGGGCAAGCAAGGAAAAATGAAATGGCTAACCTGGCAGCAATCTCAGAAAAATACTTCCCAGGTTGTCTTTGCCTGAGTGCATGCAAGTCCCCACCAGGGCAAAACTCCATTACCAAGCAGGAGAATGTCTCTGTCTCAAAGTGTGTATACAATGTGGGTAGAAATGGATGATCTAGAGACTGCAGTATCTCTCTCTCTGTCTGAGACCTAACAAGCTTCTTGCGACTTGCCAACTCAGTTTTGTTCATTACTTTCATTGCAAAACAAGTCCTAGTGCCACTTAGTTCAGCTAGATATACACTTCCTATGTCTCCACATCCCAATTTCTTCAATAACCTGAAATGTCTCATTTCCAACACCCCATCACGGGCTCGAATGGCTTGAATTGCTTCCCATCTTATGTCATTTGCCTTGTGGGGCTTGTACAAAGCACTGCTCAGACTACTAGTGCTGCTCTCATCACTAACGTCACTTCCAGTGCTTCCTCTACAGATGCTGGTCTTCCTGCTCTCGTTAAATTCACAGGAATTAGTAACTTCTCCACTTTCAACTGACTTATCAAGACTAACACATTCACTGACTCCAGTGTTGCCAAAACTTTCCTTGGCTTCTGAATAGAAACTATTCTGAGGACTTGGACAAAAGGGAATCTCTGATTGGCAGTTGCTCTTTGTTCCATCAACAACGCCTTTTGACGAATCACAATTCTTGGAAGCATTTAACGGTTGCTTGATACTTAACTTAGTTTCCATTTTGGAGATATTCTTTCCTAAACAACTTTCAACAGCTTTATTGAGGCTCACATACTCAGATTTCCCATTTGTGTTATAGTGTTGCTTCTCCATATTTTGCATTTCATCTCGCTCTACGCTGTCAGCCTCCTGATATGAATGCTTTTGGTGGTGGATGGTCTTCATTCCATAGTTATGCTGACTGGATGAAGCCCCATGATTTCTGGATGTGCTTAACGGCGGCCGAGATGGCCGGGGAATCCCTGATGTTGAAGGAGTATCATGATCTGCCACAGAAACTGAATTCTGAACTTCTGCTAAAGAATCCAATTCATTAAGAGATGAACCCATTAAGAAATCCTTGATGAGCTGCAAAATCCAACTAAACACAGTGAACTACTGAGATTTACTCATTTAAAAGGCATAGAAACAGAAACAACCACTTACAAAAAATTCCTTCTACCGCTTTCTTACTTTAAAGAAATAACAAAGGTCGAAAATAGAAAGAAAATTAAAATGATGCAGAGTGATATTCAAACGACCAGATAAAGAAAAGCATTAGAAGCTTTGCAAGAGGCCTGTTTTAGATACACATACTCGAACACCACCCAACTGAACGGAATCATTAGAAAGAAAACGGCTGAACCCAAACGCAAAGCATCAAATCAAATTCTGTCTTTCAACCCAAAAGAAAGAAAAGCATCAAGGAAACTCACAAAGGCTTTCAGATATCAAAATTTCTTTCACAAAATCACCAAGAAATCTTGTTCCTCCTCGATCAACACCACACAAACCAAAACCATAACTTCGCAAAACTAACAACCTTTTTGCTTTTGATTGCAAAAATGCATTAACTTGTAACAGCACCCAAGTTAAAGTTTTTGTTTTTGTATCCATTAGAAGCCACCTTCAGCCTTTTCTTTTGTTATACTACAGGAACAGTGATTTAAAGCCAACCCATAAAGGAAGGCAACAAAAGGGTATGAGTAGAGCAAATAAATAAACAAATAATCGACAACAACATGCATACCTGATCAAAGCAGAAAAATGGCAATGAAATTGCATAGAAAGAAACCTTCTTCCATGGCTGTGGATTTCACAAGCTCTGTGTGAGTTTGCTCTGAACAAAGCGAAACTACACTCCAAGAAAGTGAAGCAACTTTGGTGTGCCTTTCTGCAACTCTGAAGAGCCTCAGATCCAATCGAAAAATAAAGGGACAAGACAAATGAAAACTGTAACAATAATTACAGCGATATTAATAATAATATGTTGTTTTAAGTTTTTGATTTTTCTTTTTCTTTTCTTTTTGCTTTTCTGTTTAGTTTTTTGGGGATGATGCAGGGCGTGGCTTTGTGGAGTGGGAATTGCAGAAAACGAAGCCAACCTCACAAGCAAAGCTAACTAATTAAAATAATTGATTGCAGTTCCTTCTTAATGGTTATGTATGTGTTCCCTCTAAAAGAAACCCAACCTTGTCTACTTTCTTTTTCTTGTTTTCTCAAAATTTAATGCATTTTTTAGAGCATATACTGTGGTTGGAACTGGCATGGCAAACTTTCATTCTCAACTTAAGAGCCACTTCTGATATGCTTTTAATTTTTATAAATATTATGATTTACTAAGATCTCTTCATTTTAAAAAATTATTGGCTTTAATTTTTTGTATAATTTACAGATTTTCAAAGCGTTCAATTCTTTTTTTAGCTACATTTATTTAATAACGTTCTGTGATAAGAATAATTATTGATGTGATATCAATGGAAATGCATTTTATATTACTGTGTCAATATAATATATTATATAACTGATATGTGGTAATAATTAAAAAAATTATAGTTTATTCAAATTAAGTAATAAAAAATACATAACGCCATATTCTGTTTCTCTCAACTTTTTGAGGTTGTTTTTCTTTCTTGTTTGCTGTATATGTTTTTCATGCTCTTTTTTCTTGCTTGAGTGTTCTGTAAGGTGGTAGGTACTGTTATTATCACTAATATTAATAACAAATTCGGATAAAATCGTCTTATAATTCAATTATTATACTAAACGATTTTCTGAAATAGATTAAATTTGAAGTGAATAATATCTTGTATAATATTCTTGTGATATTAGGCTAATAGTACGGGTTGTTAAAAAGTAAAAAAAAAAAAGTATGTGCAAAAATACTTCATTGTATGAAGTTTTTAATAATTTTTTTTACAATTTTTTTATAACACTTTTGATAACGCGATGACTCATGATTAATTCGTTTCAAATATTTTTTTAAAAGTAAATTCAAGTAGACGAATGAAGTAGTGATATATAATCTATTGTTAAAAAATTGTTAAAATATCATGATTCTTGAAAGGAAAAAAAACCAAAGAGAAGAAGAAGAATTTAGAAAATGACACTAAGGTAGACTAATAGAAAGAGAATACTCAATATTTTTCATGCATTTCTGCTCAATCATGAGGTGCTCTATATAGACACAAATGATTACAGCTAACATTCTCTCTCACGTGAGTAAAACTGTTTCCCCCTTTTCCGCTAAAGATGTTACATCACTTAGTAATATAGTCATTGAGATAAGTTGGCTAACAAGAGACTCTTTTTGGAAGGTCAGCATTAGAATCTGTGGTAGTACTTGGGCTGTATTTATCTTGCACTTGGTCACTAGACTCCTCATTGATATTAGCAAATGACATAGGCCCAATATTCCTTTCATCTCCCTTTGGATGAAGAAGCACCTTGTCCTCAAGGTGAAATTGTTGTTGAATAGTGATCCAAGGTTCCCAAGTGGCCTCCTCTGGTGGCAGTCCCTTCCACTGTACTAGGACTATATCAGAATCTGGTTTGGTGGCTAAAATAGCAATTGGTTCCAAAAGAGGGTGGTTGTCTTGGAACTCCAGTGGCAGTGCTGAAACTGATGTTGGAGGAGGGCCCAAGTGAGGACGAAGCAAACTGATATGGAACACATTGTGGATTTTGACAGTTGAAGGGAGCTCTAGTCTGTAAGCTACTTGCCCGATCCGTTCAAGAACTTTGAAGGGACCAAAGAAGCGTTTTTTTAACTTCCCCTAATATGGGCCAACAATCGAAACTTGTCGATATGGGCGAAGACGCACATACACCCAATCCCTCTCCTGGGGATGGAGATCTATGCGATTGGTGTAAGCCCATTTCTTGATATCGGACTGAGCATTCTGCAGATTACGATTGAATTTACGGATAATGTCAGTTCGTGATTGCAACTCAAATTGAACCGCATCGTTTGAAGTGTCTAAAGGGAGTGCTTGTGGAATCAAAGGTGGGGAAGACCCATACATAATTTCAAACGGAGTCATCTTGGTAGAGGCATTGATGCTAGTGTTGAAGCACCATTCGACCCAGGGAAGAAATTTGCCCCACAACGAAGGCTTGTGATGAATAACGCAACGAAAGTGTTGTTGCAAAACCTTGTTGACCACCTTAGTTTGACCATCAGATTGGGGATGATAAGTAGTGGACATCCGCAATTTGGTGCCGCTAAGGCGGGAGAGCTCGCGTCAGAATTGGCTAAGGAAAACTGGATCACGATCGGAGAGCAAGAAGACCGTGCAATCGGTAGATCATGTGCACGAATAAATCAACCACCTTTGAGGCAGAGAAGGAACGAGTAAGAGTGCCAAAGTGTGTTCCCTTAGAGAAGCGATCAACGACCAATATTGTTGTGTGGCCTTGGTATGACGGAAGACCGATGATGAAATCCAAGGATAAATCTTCCCAACATTTTGAAGGAGGAGGGATTGGTTGAAATAGCCCTGCTTGTTTTTGAGCTGGGAACTTAGTTTGCTGACAAGTCACACACTGAGTGACAAATGAATGAATGTTCTCCCGCATTTTAGCCCAAAAGAAATTGGCAGCCAATTTCCTAAAGGTTCGCACCACTCCAGGATGTCCTGCAACAGGTGTAGAATGATATTCATGCAACATGGTAGGTATGAATGGGCTAGAAGCTGGAATCCAGATGCGCTTATTGAACATAATCAGTCCATCCACAATAGAGTATAGAGGAAAACGAGCAGGAGTAACGACTATTTTCTGCTTGAGATCCAGAAACTCTACACTATTGGAAAGAGACTACTTGAGATCAGAAAGGAAGTCCAACTGTGGGATGGATAATATAAACAATTGGAAGTCCTGTTGTGTGGATGGGAGCCTAGACAAGGCATCCACTGCGGAATTAGTCTTCCCCGGTCTGTATTATATCTCAAAGTCGTAGCCTAATAACTTTAAGAGGTAAGTCTACTGATCCGGAGTGAGAACCGTTTGGGAGAGCAATTCCTTGATGGATTTTTGATCTGTTTGAATGATGAAACGCCTTCCAAGTAGATATTGTCGCCATTTTTGAACAATAGATGTAATGGCACACAGTTCCCTAATGTATGTAGAGGAACTTTATAGCTTGGGGCAAAGTTGCTTACTGAAGTATGCAATGGGGTGTCCATTTTGAGAGATGACAACTCCCATACCAGAACCAGAGGCATTAGTTTGCACCAAGAACGTGCAATCGAAGTGTGGTAAAGCTAACACTAGGATTTTTGTTAGAGTATCTTTCAAACGCTGGAAGGCTTGTGTTGCAGTATCCTGCTAAACAAAATTATCTCACTTAAGGACATCAATGAGGGCATTTGCAATTGAGGTGTATCCTTTTATAAAACGACGATAAAACCATGTCAATCCCAAGAAACCACGAAGGGATTTGACTGATGTTGGTAAAGGCCAATCAAGGACAACTTGTATTTTGTTGGGATTTAGATGAACACCCTGACGAGACACAATATGTCCTAAATAATGAATGGATTCCTTCCCTATGGAACATTTCTCCCTCTTTAGTTTGAAGTTGTGTTAAATTAATAGTTGGAAAGTACTTTCCAAGTGGGAAACATAAGAATCCAGAGTTGAGCTATATACTAAAATATTGTCAAAAACTAAAATGATGAATTGGCGAAGATATGGCAGAAAGAGATCATTCATGGTGGCTTGAAAGGTGGAAGGGGCGTTGCATAACCCAAAATGGCATCACCTTGAATTCGAAATAGCCATTATGAGTGCGGAAGGTTGTTTTGGCATAGTCAGCTGGAAGCATCAAAATCTGATGAAAGTTAGAGAATAAATGCAACTTTGAGAACCAAGTTGCATTACCCAACTCATCCAATAATTCATTGACAGTCGGAATCAGAAACTTGTCCTTCATCATGACAGCATTGAGGGCTCGGTAGTCGACACAAAAAATCATGTCCCGTCTTTCTTTTTGACAAGGAGAACATGGGAGGAGAAGGGACTTGTGCTTGGCTTAATAAAACTAGAATTCAACATTTGTTGCACCTGTTGCTCAATTTCATGCTTTTGAAAGTGGGGGGATCTGTAAGGCCTGACGGAGATTGAGGCAGTGTTTGGCTGTAGGGTTATACCGTGATCGTAGGTTTGGAAGGGGGTAGAGTAGTTGGTAGTTGAAAGAAGGAAGCATATTGTGTGAGGAGTGTTTGTAGTGGAGGGTGGTCAGATGTAGGAAGAGATGGGCTGGGTGTGGATTTAGATAGGGAAGGGGATGCGGGTGTGAGGGAGTATGAGTGGTATGAAGGTGGCTGGTCAAGTGTAAGTTGGTAAAGGGCCTCATGTTATTAGTTTGTTGTAGTCGCCTAAGTTGATGGATGGATATTGGGCTAGGTTTTGGGCTAGTTTCACCTTTTAATTCAACCAAAGTTCCTTCCCACATAAAACACATGAATGGACCATTGTAGTCCATCATAAATGGGCTAACTTGAGTGAGCCAATGAACCCCTAGGACAATGTCAGTGCCAGACAATTCTAAAGGATACAAATCAATGGAGAATTGGAAAGAGGCCACTTTAAGTTGGGCCTTGGGGCAAAGGGTGGAGCATGGAAGGAAATCACTGTTACCTATCATTACTTTCTAAGGGTTTGGAGTGGGCTTAGTGTAGAGTTCAAGAAAATGGGTCACACAACTCTAGATGAAGTTGTGTGTAACTCCACTATCCACCAAAATTTGGACTTGGTATCCATTGAGAGAGCTCGTTAATCGAAGAGTATGAGGAGTCCATTGACCAGATAGAGCGTGCAGACTGATAAGGCCTGATTCGGAGAATGAATCCTTTGTGGGTGGTGAATCTGGATCCTCAGGCTCCATCAGATTTAGATATAAAAACTTAAAACATATTTATTGATGTTTTATGTTATATTAATCTAAAACGTATTTATACATATTTTATGTTATATTAATCTAAAACGACTGGATGTGTCGGAATATTTGTTCATTCTAAAACATTTAAGCATAATATTTAACTAAATAATATTTTTCTTTAAAGAGAAAAAAAATTCTTTTCTTTTTTTGTTATGATTATAGGAGACGCAGTGTGAGACTGGAGAACAACATTTTAAAAGGACAAAGTTGGACAAGTAACTGGTTCAATTATATGATCCAGTAAGTATCCCTTGAACAACGTTACAATATAAAAGAAAATAATATTTTAATATGTGTGTGTGTGTGGGTTTTCATTTTCCTGTGAATCTTTTAATAGGACGAAAGTATTTTTAGTAGTCCTTTTTCTTTTAACGGTATGTTTTTAAATTCTTTTTTTTAAAATAAGCTTTTCATCTTTATTTTTAAATTAAATTGTAATATTTTAAAAGAGTTACCAGCATTTAAAAATAACATCGCCTCATAAAAATCTAAAATATGATTTATATACATTTAAAAATATTTATTTATTATAATTATAGCTATAATTATAATATAATTTATGCATTCAAAATGTTTATTTATTATATATTTTACTTGCATAAAGTAAACATTTATCATGATACGTAGCAAAATATACTATTAATTTATGTTCAGATACAAGGTTATTTTTCATTATTGACAAATCCTTTTGAAACAACTAAGTTGGTGATGAAATTAATTATATGAATAAAGATAAAATTTCATTGATTTTAAGTTTTTTTATTAAAACTTAAATCAAATTAATTTTGAATTCAAAATTAAGAATATTTTTGAAAAAAAAAATGAAAACTTCGTTTTATAAGACGTGAAATAACTAGCGAAAAGTTTACTAAATTTTAGATCAAATTACATTAAAAATCAAGATTAAGAGTATATTTGAAAGAAGAAAATAAAAAAGTAAAATACTTAATATATAATTGTAACACGAATTACATGTAATGGACAACATTAAAACTCATGACAGCTTCAAACAAATGAAATGAAATCAAAGCTATTTGAAGTCTATTATCTTGTTGAAAATCTGGTCATGACATTACCAAAAAAAAAATTAGTCCGCCCATCATCGTCACAGTAAAAACGTCCACCTATGCAGCCTATCTCAATGCAACCAACTATCCAACAACAACTGCCTCTTTAGCAACCGTCTCTGCAAGAAGAAGAAGAAGAAGATGATGATTCTGAGTATTATAATGATTATTAAGAGTTCATGAACTTTTTAGTCCATTTATGTATTGTTTTATTTTAAAACCTAGTTATTTTATACGTTACTTGAATGATACAATGATACAAACAATTTTTCGTTCAATGATATTTATTTCATGTTTCCTGATATTGATTGCATTGTTTGCATTGAGAAATTTGGATGCATTGAGTGTTTCATTGACAGGTTTATTGTAGTGGTAAGGAATGTTACAAATTGCATTGGAACCTGTCTTGGCCATAACTGACGGACTTCTCGACGGATTTATCCATCGGTAACGCATATCGTATACTTGCGTTAGTGACAATTCAAGGTCGTCGATAATTACCTACGAATTACGACCATCGGTAATTATCGACGGACATGACTGTTGATAATTATCGATGACCATAATCCGTCGATAATGATTTCCGACAAGGAATTTATCGACGAAATATTGACCATCGAAAATCTACTAGTAATGGTCATAATCCGTCGGTAATGTTTTCTAGCAAAGTATTTAGCACAAATTATTGACCATCAGAAATTCGTCGGTAATGGACATTTATCGATGAATATTTGCTGTTATCGATGGATCTTGTTCGTCGATGTGTGTATGTGTGTGTGTGCGCGCCTAGCCATGCAGGAATTTACCTTCTACATTCAAATTTGGCTCAGCCAAAACCATTGTGCGCCTAACCATTACGTATCAAATTTCAAATTTTCACATGTTTTCCTTGTGTACTTGGAGTGGGAAACGTGACCCAGCTAGCTTGCCCCCAAGCTTGACTTATATTTGAATTTTTGGAGGGAATTAGGTTAGAATTGAGGCCCTTCTTCACCTATAAATAAGAGGGTCTCTCCTTTGTAAAATCTCACTTTTGCATTCTAGTGAAATGCTACAGAATTTGATTCCTACCCTATATGCTCACGAGTCACTCTTTCTCTTCACTTTCTCTACCCTTTCCTCTAGCTTCCTTCCCCAATAGGAAGGCCTTCTGAGCTGAGAGGTCTCTATACACACTTCTTCCACTTAAACACACCAAAACATCACCCATTTGCTAGCATTTCCACTACATTTGATTTGCTTATTCCGTGGAGCTTTTACTGGTTTGAATCCAACTGGAGTTGGCTTCCATCAAACCTTTTGTGCATCCCACAATGTAAGATTAACATTTTGTTAGAAGTTGTATAGTGTTCGACACTTTTATGTCTTATAACTTGGTCTCGTTTGAGTTATTAGTTAATTATATATATATATATATATATATATATATATCGATAACTTTTAACACATTATACTGATATCAAAGATGATTTGTTCAGTCAAACGTTTAGAAGAAAAACGCGTTTGGTTATTAAATCTTAAGCATCAACGTTTAATGTTTACATGGATTATGTTTTCATTATACTAGACGTCGTTTGCATTTGGACAACATTTACTTTAAGCATTTTATTCTTTTTAAATGTTTATCTTGTTTATTATTCAGATAGATTGTTATGTCTGATAAACAATTATTTCATTTAGTATTATCCTTTAGTATATGTCAATGTTTGATGATACATTCTTGTTGAGACTTTGACAAGTGTACCAAATCGTTCAAGTAATAAAACTGGTAAGATCGGATATCGTTTCCCAAGAGACTCGTTTCACCAGACAATCGTATAATTTCTAACTAACTTAGACTAAAGAATGCTTCCGTAAATTGAGTTTTAATGCAATTAAAGTAAACATGAAACATAAATTATAAAAGTGATCTTAGGTACTCAAACACTTGGAAACGGAAAGATTAGAAATGAGATGGAATGATTTTGTTGGGGGTATGATTTCACCTACTTTACTCTTACGTATAGAAAATCACTTCTTCTTCATTAAAATGTCAATGTTAATCTACTAATTTACTCAAACCCCAATTCCTTGGTAGAAAAAGCCTAGACTTCCTCATTAGGCTCCAATCCCTTGGAAAACCTAACAATTATTTCAGCATTAAGAAATGAGATTTTAAGTCAACCAAAGGTCCTAGTTCAATCCCTTGATACTATTTCCTTTAGGTGTTTAACCCAAGTCCAGATTTACCCAACATTTCCCAATATCAAGCAAACCCTAAAATCATGTCATGAGTAGCAACTTCATAGCAAGCATTAAGAGAAGGAATTAAACACTAACAATCAATGAAAGAGGCATATATTCATTCAAAACACAGTAGTTTACATAAGATTTTAATGGTTACATCAATCCCCCAACAATAATAAAACTAGCTCTCCAAGCTTACAAACATGGTGAAAATGGAAGAAGGAAGAAGACCCAAGGATGAAGAAGGACTGTTCCCACATCTCCTAGCTCGCCTCCAAGAGCTCCAAATGAGAGGAGTCGTGTCTAGGCCGCAAAAGATGCCAAAGCTCTTCGCACCTCTGAGTTAAATAGGGCAAATCTGCCATGTCAGCAAAGTTGGCGCTCAAGCCCACAGAATGAGGGGCGCTCGGGCTCACGATAGTTGTGGTGCACTAGCGCTCAAGCCCCCCAAGAAAAAGGGGGCTCAAGCCTGACTTCAGCAGAATTCTAGTTCAGCATTTTTGCTCTTCTTTCTGCTTTACTTTGGTTCCAGCACCTTCATTTGATGCAAAGACTTCTCCCAACTAATTTAAGCATGTAAATGAAGGGGTTAATGATCAATTTATATAATTAAAGCTTAAGATGAAATCACTTATTAAACTAAAGGAAAACTAGGATTTACAAGGCAAAAAGCTAAGAAAGAGTTGATTTTTCTCTAAATTCAATACTGAAATCATGGTAAAATATGCCATTATCAATTCTATATAGACTTGTCATTTTAATCCATTATACATGGGTCAGCCCCAACCCTGTTCAAAACTAAACCCTATTTTAGTGACCCACTTATTAGGGGGCTTTCTGAAAGCCCCCAACCCCAAAAGCCCTTAATAGAATGGGCTGGGGCATCTTCAAGGTGGGTTGAGCCCCTATTTTTGATCAAACCACTTTTTCTTTCATCAAAGTGAAAGTTCTCACTGAAACATCTTCCTATGTCTCTAGTTCGACATTCTTCTTCTCACCTTGCTAAGGAATAATCCAAACCTTCGCGAACCTCATCACCAACCTCGCAACATATGCTTTCCTCCACTATGACCTCACTAAATCCATTCTTTGTAGAACACCACCAGTCTCGGTTCCCCCTCCATATTTCACTTCCGGTAAATATTCTTTTTTTCTTTGTTTTATTTTTGTCGAGTGTTGGTTTTCCACTTGATTGGTGGCCATAATTCATTTCTCACGCCCCTTTTGAGGGAAAGTAATGGATTCATTCATTTTAAAATCAACCACTACTGGGTCTTCTCCATTTTATGTGTTCTGCTACTGTAGGTGTTGTTCTATTTCTGACAACAGGCATGGTTAAAAAAGAGAAAGGGTATAGAATGAGACTTGAAGGGATTGTGTGAGGAATGTGTTTTGAATGATTATTATTCATTTGGTTTGAAATAATGAATTTTAATTTGTGGGGTGCACCTTTTTTTCTTGGGTTCTTAGGTGGGCTTTGCCTTGTCTTACTACAATTGTGGGCATATGTTATATTGTTCTATAAAAATGGAAAGAACATGAATAAGGATGAGTTTATAAACTAGTTTTTCAGAATATTCAAGTTCTGCTCTATATTCATCAATTATAATATTTTATTCTATTTTCTTCAATTCAAACCATTGTTCTTTCCTTTCTTATCATACATATACAATCATTTTACAATTAATATAGTTGTTCTTGGTTCAACTTTACAACTTCTCAGTTCTGCACTATTTTTGATGTTTTAATTCATTGTCTTTCGTTGTTTTAGGTTAGGGAATTTTGCTATATTTTGATTTATTATTTAGCTTTTGCATTTCTAGAGATGATCTATCTCAATATCTACCTTTCCATATTCATGAGTTTCTTATTAACACGATTTTCATTTTTGTATTTATGAATGTTGTTGGTGTGTGTTTACCTTTGCAACAGTGTGTTTACCTTTGCAATAGATGCATGCATCATAGTGAGTTTTGCATACATGAAATTTATGAATTCCAAATTGATATATCTGTTATACAAAGTTTTATAAAAGCTCACTTCCAAAGAGAATGGCATTTGCTTATGATTTGTTTTCGAATAACTTTTTCTATTGTTATATCTCCTTGAACTAGATCTTGTGAACTTGGTAAATGTTGTTGCCATTAAAGCTACAATTGAAGGTGCAGAGAAAGTATCAACTTCACAGTTGGAGTTTGCAAAAGACAGAATAATTATGGGCACTGAGCGGAAAACAATGTTTATATCTGAAGAGTAAAAAAAGGTAGGGTGTATGGCAGTAAATATTGTATTCTGGTTTAGTGCTTAGAACATGTGCATTGTGCTTATGTGATTGGTCTAGGCTTTACCATGTAAGGGCACTATTAAACAATTTTAGTCCTAACATTTTAGATTTTCTTTTGTTGGATTTGGATCTTTATGTTTTAGATTTTTCCTACTTTTTTCCTGTTACTTCTATAATGGAACTTAACAAATGTATCCACATTAAATTGTTTAATCAGAAAAAAAAAATGTTTCCATCATAAGCGAAATAGGGAAAATAAAAAAATAAATAAATTCTTGCTTGTTTCAAAATTTGATTACCAATGTTCTCCCACAATTTAATAGAGCTTTCAGAACATTGTCTTGTAATTTTTGAGATGAAAGTGTAAGTTTCTTCATTTTGCACTAGGTTGTCAAAATCCCATATGTTATAGGAAGGGAGCAACATGATTGTGATTACATGTAAATTTGGGTTTCAATCTGTGAGCTTTTGACAAACACTATAGCACTTGTGGAATTCTACCCTTAAAAGCTAGTTGTTAAGAAAGGATAACTGAACACTTAAATACTCTATCTCACACCTGATATTATTCATTGAGAGTTACGCATCTCATAAACATAATGCCCATTATAGCACCTTATCATAAACACCTAAGTAGTAAGGGAACCCATCCTTGAAAACTAGCTGTTAATGGGGTACAACTGAAGACTTAAATACTCCATCAAACAACAAGTACTATAATAAAGCTCTGTATAACAATTTATCAATCTGGAATTTATTTTTTTCACTAGTATAAAAACAACATATAACGTTGAATATTTTAGGCTTTTAACGACGAATTCGAGTTTGACATCATATCGGAAGATGTAAATTTGACGTCGAATACTATAGGTCGACGTTACTATTTTATATCCACGTCATGTTCTAAAGAGTTCAACGTCTAATATCTGAATAAATAGTTATATTTAAGGTAAGATTTGACGTCCAATGTAAGGGGAGAAGATATAAAGTTGACGTCGATTTATGTAGATCGACATTACTTGGTGTTTATAGGCACGTTGAATAGTAAAGAGGGTGACGTCTAATATTTGAATAAATATTTATATTTAAAGCAAGATTTGACGTCCATTGTAAGGGGGAATGGACATAAAGTTGACGTCGAGTAGAAAGAGGTTGGACGTAACATTGACGTCGAAGTACATAAAAAGACATCACTTTTTGTTTATAGACACGTCGAATAACAAAGATCTCGATGTCTAATATTTTAATAAATATTTATATTTAAAGGAAGATTTGACGTCAACTATAAGAGGACCTGATGTAAAGATGGCGTTAAACAGAAGGAGGTTGGACGTAAGGTTAATGTCAAACTTATTGATGCATGACATTACCCTTGTTGAGCCAGAGAGAAGCTCTCCTATTGTTGCATTTTTATGGTAATCCACTGTATTATACAAACGTCGATCAATGCATAGTTCGACGTTAACCTTTATATGAATGTCACATAGTGTATAATTTGACGTCACATTCAGTGTTTTTTTAAAATTTGGTTCATTTTTGCTCATTTAACCAAACCTGAAATACAAAAACCAGTTTTCCAATTCATATATTCACAAAATTAATTAATTTAAACCATGTTATCATCAATTCATTAATTCCAATTAAATAGTAAAACTAAAAGACGCAAATGCTATCATCAAAACACTAAACATAGGAAAAAAATGAAAATCAAACCACGAAAAGATGTTGTAGCGTTTTGAAAGGGTGCGAAATCCAAATGTATCAACCTTTTTCTTTGTGTTACTATCATTCCTTCAAGCTTTTCAACATGACAAAGATTTAAACCACAAAGAAATGACTCGTTTATATGACCTTAAAGGAGCTAATAGTAGCACAAAGAAAAAAGTTAACACAGAAAAAGAATAACTGTTGTTACGAGAAATTTTATAAATGGAGGTGCAGAGGTTATCGAAGGCTTCAAAACTATATTTATAGAAAAAAAGATTAACTGGTGGGAGCAATTCACCTCCAATCCCCAAAGAGTTTGACGTGATATGGGTGACCCTTTGCATAGTAAAACGTCAAACCCCTTATCAGTTCGACGTCGAACCCCTTGTCAGTTAATGGTTTCATGCATCATTGTTTTCTGTTTGTTAATTTATGTTGTGTGTATGAATGTTGCTTGCTTGTCTATTTGGCAAATTTGAATGAAAAATAGTTTTCACGGATTTTAATCGATTACGTTATTAGTGAAATCAATTAGGTTTTTGTGTGTTTCTCTGTTTTGTGTGAATCTGTGATACAAAACTAAATCAATTCCAAGTTTAATAAAATCAATTAAAATGTTTTATTTGGGCTTTCTATTTTTGAAAGTTTTAATTGGACATGAAACTGAAAAGGTTTGATGCACAACTTTATAAATAATAGATTTGAAAATCTATTGTGCACTTAGTGTTTTCTAAATTGAAGAGTTACAAACCCCAGAGCTGTGAAAGACATTCCAGAATCTGATCAGAAATGGCTTCTTCATCATCATCATCATCAAGAAGAAATGGGAAGGTTGCCTGGATTGCAAGGAATGCTAATCCTACAGGGAGGGTTAGTGATGAAGAGATTCGAGGGAAGCTTTTAAGTCTAAGGAAGATTAAAACTGTGGTTTCTCACATATATCTGAAACTGGTGAGGGTGTTCTACTCCAACTTAAAGATGAGTGATGAAAGATTTTGTTCCAGAGTCAAAGGGGTTGATATAAAGCTGATCAAAGAGGTTTGAATTAGGATTGCCATTTTTCAACCGATTAGGAAAGAAGGCTTTCTCTTTCAAAATTGGATTAGTCATCAAGGACTTATTGGATTCACCATGATAAAAAATGATGATCATTAGCAAGTCTATCCCATCTCTGAATCTTGGAGTGCAAACAAAATAGGTTTGACAAAAATTGAAGAAGATGAGTGGGCTAGATGGTATGCAGTGACAATATATTGTATGTCAGAATCGCTCAAAAAGATTCTTGGAACTCAGGTAATTGGAAAGCTGACACAATCATTGAAAAAACACTCTAAGGATAGAAAAATCACCGATCAAAATGGAAAGGAAGGTGGATGTGAACAACCAGAAAGGGATCAACAATAATTCTACAACAGAAGATTCTGATGATTCTGATGATGGGTCAACTGATGAAGATTCCATGGAAATGTTTGAATCAGAATAGGGATTTTCGTTGTTTGATTTTAATTCTGTAATAAGTGGCTTCTTAAGCCATCTTTTATTTTGCTGGTTGTAATCTTCTTTTGAATATTAATGAAATTCTCTTTTGGCAAACATTAGTGAATGCTGATTGAATTTTTTAAATTGATTAAAGCTGATTAAATCACTTGTTTTGATTGCAATTGAACATTTGAATGTTACATCATTACATTGCATATTCATACTCAATCTTTGATAATGGTTATTGCACAATAAACCATTGCATAATTTCTCTATAAATATAATGCTTAATTGTTTCTCTCATCCAAATATACCATTGCACAATTTGATCATTTTTGAATGATTCATTTTATGAAGTTTTCCTGGAGTTATTTTCTGCCAGAAATCATATCCATTGATTCTGAAGAAAAGAACTTCATGAAACTTAAAAATTGAATCTTATATACTTATCGACATCAGGTGCCTTCAGTATTCGACGTAAAAGACCTTTTAGGTTTTACTCGGTTCATAAATGGAAACAAAAAAAGAAGGAAAAAGTTAACATTAAACATTAAACATATGAAATACACAAAGAAAAAAGTTAACAGAAAGAAACCTTCAAGGAGTTGTAACGAGAAATTTTAAAAATGGAGGTGTAGAGGTACCCAATGATCCGAAACTGTATTTATAGAAAAAAATAATAACTGTTGGGAGCAATTCATGTCCAATCCCCAAAGAGTTTGACGTGATATAGGTGACCCTTTGGCTTCAACTGCATAATAAAACGTCGAACTCCTTGTCACTTCGACGTTGAATCCTTAGGCTAGAGGGTAATTGAGAGCTATAAAAACAGTTCTGCTCATTGAAGGGTTCTACAAATGCTTTTTGTCATTAGGCACTTCTCTTCTTACTATTTTTATTTCCTCTAGATTTTGTTGTTCAAATTCTTCTTCCCATCACTTATGTTGATCATATTTGGATAATAAATTTTTCAAATTCTCTTAAAGATATTTTTTTGCCATCAGATATCAAATCATATGATTTTCTTCTACGAAAAAAACTTCAAGAAATTTGAAAAATATATCACAATATGGAACAAGGGCTATTGAAAGCCATAAGAAATCTAATAGTGATTCAGTCACAATAGTGATGGCGATAAATACTAGTCATGTTGATAAATGTTGTTTGTAAGAACTGAAGAGATTCACGTCAAATAACGATTCCACATGACGTCAACTTTATAAGTTAGATGGCATTATAAATGATGTGTTAAAACGAAGAGATTCACGTCCACTTGGAAGAGTTTCATCGTTAATTGTTTCCTCTATAAATATAACGCTTAACTATTTCTCTCATTGCATAGTTTGATCATTTCTGAATGATTCATTTTATTAAGTTTTCCTGGAGTTGTTTTCTACCAAAAATCATATCTACTAATTCTTCAGAAAACAACTTCAAGAAACTTAAAAATTGAATCTTATATACATAGGGACGTCACTCGACGTAAAAAACATTGAAGGTTTTCTAAAAGAAATGCATTTTTACAAAAAGTAGGTTCATAAATGGAAACAAAACAAAGGAAAAACATAATAACACTAAACATAGGAAATACACAAAGAAAAAAGTTAACACAGAAACCTTCAAGGAGTTGTTACGAGAAATTTTATAAATGGAGGTGTAGAGGTTACCCAATGATTCGAAATTGTATTTATAGAAAATGGAGGTTTTATGGATTGGTTTAAAAATAAAAGAATAATTGCTGGGATCCAGATTTAATGCGTGCATACACCAACGAACATCATGTCCAACCCCAACTTATATGACATTCTATATTGGTTTAAACGTCGAGCCCAGAATAAGTTCGACGTTTTGTTTGGTTTAAAAGAAAAAAGAATAAAAAAGGGATTTACCGTTTGGCTTCTGGCTGACATATAAAATGTCCAATGTTTGTTATGGTGGACGTCAAATGTGGGTGGGAGTAATATTGTGGACGTTGTCTTTTCTGTTAATGGACGTTGAACGCGTGACATAATTGTTAAGACTCTAGCAAGTGTACCGAATCGTATCAAGTAATAATAATGGTAAGACCAATATCGTTTTCCAAGAGACCCACGAAACAATTGTGATATTTCTTAACTAATCAAGACGTTGATGAACGAATTTTGGGTTTTTAGATGCAAAAACAATAAAAGTAAATATGCATGCAATTGGATCAATTAAAGAAAAGCACAAAGGTGAATGGATGATATTGAAAATATGATATGAGTATGTTGTTGGGGTTTAGACTTCACCTAGTTCACTCTCATGTATATACGAATTCTAGTTTTTCATTAATGTTAATATAACTTTCTAATTTACTTAAAACCCGATGTCTCAACGAAGAAAGCCTATCCATAACTACTAGTTTACAATGTTTTGTCTCCTTAGCAATTAATTCTGCATTACATACGCATAAAAGCTTAAGATAACCAAGCGTTCTATCCCTATGTCTATGCAATAGTTTCCTTGGGAGAAATTCCCCAAATTTAGATTCCTTCGTATGTGTCCATATCACAGAAACCAATAACCATGCCATGAATGAATTAAACACGACAATGCATAGAGTATAGAGGAAAAACCCTAACAATTAATGAAAGAAGCATATATCAATAAAATGAATCAATTCAATACATGAGAGTTCACAAGGTTACATCATCCCCCAATAACAAATAGAATTTAGTTCCCCATTGTCATGGTGAAACTAGATGTACAATGGAATAAGAATGAAAGATAAACCCTAAAAATCGAAGAGGAGTGCTCCTCCATCCAATTCTGCCTCCAGAGAGTGAAAGAGTGTAAGAGTGTGAATTTGCGCTCCTTCTGCCAAAAGATGCAAACCCTAGGACATCCAAGTCCTTAAATAGAACAGAAAAATAACAGAAAATGGGTCCAAGCCCACATCGTCGGCGCTCAACACCCCAACTTAGGGCGCCCAGGTGTGAAACAACGAGTATTGGCACTCAATGCCCCTGAAAGGGTGCCTAGGCGTGGGACGACACCCGAGAACTAGCGCTCAGCACCCAAGAAAGGGCGCCCAGGCGTGAGCCAGTGGCTTTCTGTGCTGAGGGCCTTAGAAAGGGCAGTCAAGCGTTAACCAGTAACTTCTGGCGCTGAGGGCTCTAGAAAAGGGCTGATGGAATACGCCTTAGAACCCTTCATCTTTTTGTATTTTACATTTTTTCAATGTATTGTACTGTTAGCTTGTAAGGAGCATGAGTCTTATAAATATTCATCTCCACCTTTGTAAAATTCACTTTTGAGAATAATGAATTGTGATTTCTGTAGAGAAAATCCAGACACAATTCTCTCTTGAAAGTCTTTAAGCTAGAGAGTCCAAGAGATCCGCCTCTAGCCGCCTTCCAGGCACACTTCTTCCATTTCATTTCCATTTTTCCATTGTGTTTCCATACAGTTCTCTCTCCTCCACCTCACTGCACGCGTCAGCGTTCCTCTGCTGCCACATCCTCACATATTTGCACGCGTCAGTGCATTTGCCACATCCTCATTCTACGTTATGCTTGTTCATTCAACCATTTCATTTCTCTAAAGCGCGCACATCTCTCACTCTCGAGAGCTCATCGTCTCCAACCATCCTCCAACCACAGATCCGCCATTGTTGCCTCATTTTCACCGGTAAGGAACCTTGTTTCATCGTTTAAACTCATCCTCCACTGATTAAAGCCTCTGTCTCACCATTTAAATTCCATTTCACCGATTGAAATCCATTTTCCACCGATTAAATACCTTTAATTCCCTAGATCTTCATTTTCCACCGATCATCCAAGCCTTTGAACCGTTTAATCGGTTCGTTTTACGTTTCCCCCTTTTTCTAGGGTTTCCTTCGAGTCTCTATGGTTTTCCACCAAATAAACCCTAGATCCTAGGGTTTCCATGTGTTTGATTTTGGTTTCCACTTTAATCTTGAGTTCCTATTCTTTTCCGCTGCGTCTTCACTCGTCGGAGAAGCTTCGAGAATCCAAATCACACTCCTGCTGCCTCATTCGATTTCATCTCCTCAGCTCTTCCATCAGTTGGTATTCAGAGCTCAGGTTCGAAAATGCTTCAGAGGTAAGTTGTCTCACGTCTTTGTCTTTAAATTTTTTTCTCTTTCACGTTGTTTTCTCTTGAATCTGATTCGGTATGTGTTGTCTTTGTTGTTTGAGTCGCGTTTTTATTTCTCATTTATTGTTGTTCATTTTTCCACGTTGTGCAGCACATGCATTTTACTGTTTTCTGATTTGGTTTTATTCATCGTTGGATCAATTCAATATGTTTGTTCTGGTTTGATGTTGAAGTATTGTGCATCTTATTCGGTGAAGTTTCTTTTTCTGTGTTAGGTTTCCAATTTTTGTTCAATAGGTTCTGATTCTGTGTTTGCGTCATTGATTTGAGTCTTGTTTTCATTTTTTATTCGGTGCATTCCATGTTATTGAGTCTTCAATTCTTGATTCACGTCATGTTATGTCTTAAGTCATGTTAGTTTCCTTAATTGTCATACTAATTCCAGTTTAATTGTTTGATTTTACTCAATTTTTGGTGTTGTTTTGCATTTTCAAAGTGGCACACCAAATAGCAATGAAATTTCAATAACGAGCTCGGTGACCACTAGCATTGTACACTACGTGAGCTAAGTTGCACTGAATTAGCTTATATTTGTGAGTTTTGATGTGTCTTGAGTTTTGATGTTGTCCATTACATGTAATTGTATTACTCTTTTGAAATTTTTTGAGCTGAAAGTTGAATCTGCTTGTGGATAGAAAATGCACACCAATTAAGCTATAAAATGTTGCATTGAGCTTGGGTGCTAGATGCTTACAGCAACATCAGTTTCTCTTTTGCCAGTTACACCGAAACTAGTTCTTCTTTGAAATCTGTTTTTTAGAGTCTTGTGTCTTTTCTACTTAGTATTAGATCATTACTAAGTTTCTAACATTATTACATCCTAGAGTCATTGTGTCTGAGTTCTTTACTTTCTTTTCTGTAGAATTAAATTTGATTTGACTTGTGTTACTGCAAATTTATGTCAAAGCTATTCTGGCTTAAGGGCTTTAAGTGGTTGATGATTAAGTCCAAAAATATGCATCACGTCAGCAGTACTTGTAATCTTGTACAAAACAACCACTAAATCTGTGATTTGAATTTGAACCAAGCATTCACACTTGTAATTTTAGTTGCTTCTACTGATTTCATTGTGAAAAAGTGCATAAGGCTGAAAATAACAATTTTAGATGCTGCACTACAATTTTGAAATAAAGTGAATCAGTTTGAGCATTTGTTTACAAAAATTCTGCAATTTGTTCTTGATCTTTTTATTGTTTTTAAAATTTGTTCTAGTTCTATTCCTTAGGTTCTATTTAAGTGCTTACTTTGATTAAAAGCTTTGTTTCTTGTTTGTCAATTATTGGTTGTCTTGGTTTTGTCTCAATGCATGTGATTTTGGTTCAGTTAATTTTAATTGAAGCTTTTATTTGTTTTCATAATCTGATCTAGAGCCTCTTGAGTTTGTTTGTTGTGCTATTCTTTAAGTTTCCATTATTTGGTGCTTACATTGTTGTGGTTGTCCTGTCCTGTTCTGTTCAAGTTTCTTACTTTGCCTTGCCTAGCCTATTCTTGTTTGAGAAGCTGTTTCACTCTGGATTTTTGGAATTTTAAAGAAGGTTTGTGTGTTTGGTAGCATCTTAGGTGGTGGTGGTCTGAAAGACTCTCAAGCCTTGAACTACCAAGGGAGAATTTTGAGTGCTTTAAGCTTCCAGAGATAAACCTGATTTTGTGAGCTTTGTGTGGCTGCATCTAAGAGCCAAATTTCTTATTGAGAGTGTGTTCTTGTTTAAGTGCTGAAATAAGTTGTGAAATTGAACTGTGCTACCTATTTAGAACTATGCAATCTTCTTTTTGGTTGATCTCTACAGGTATAAATGTTGTTCAGAAGTTGAATTATCAATAGTTGCAATAGTGTGCACAACTAATTAGTTTAGTTGGAGCATGCTAAAAGCAGTCATCTAAACTGAAGGGAGTTTCTTCTACCTCCAATTACTTTTGTTGTGATTGAACTGCTCTTGTTATGGTTTGTAGTTGCTTGCAATGTGTGCTCTCCTGAATCTGGAATAATTGTCTGTGCAGAGTTGCTTTGATTGAAATTCAGTTTGTGCAGGAGTATAGCTGGGGCAAACAGTAAGACTAATTTTCAGAAAATCTTTTTCAAAAATAAAAGACTTTTCTTTTGTCTTCTTATCTTTGCTTACATCTTCTTCATCATACTAGTTTTTGCTATTTTTTGTAGATATATTTTTGACCCAAGTGGCAAATAAAAACCAAAGTTGTGCTTCTTTCTTTCTTTCTGATTTAAGGACAAATCGTTTTTAAAGAGGGAGGGAATGATGGCAACCCCTTTAGGGACTTCCCATCCAAAGAAGTATCAACTTAAGACTAAGGAAGGGAAGTTGAATAAACAAAAGGATCTTTTCTTTCTAAGTCTTACAATGTTCTCTTTAACTAAATACATTTACCTTGTTTTGTAGGTCACCAATAAAGGTGGGAAACCATGCCTATATACCTTGAAAGGCTAGCCAAGCAAAGGAGAACAAAGGAAGCAATGAAGAGTGCATCTACTGCCAGCGCTCAGTGCACCTACGTTATTGCTTAGCGACAGCGGAATGGCTTCTTCTCTTTGAGCACGTTTTAAATGATTCATACACGGAACACGCAGCCAACCTTGAAGCGCCTCCTGCACACTTCCCTTAGCTCATGCACATTTTAAATATGTAGCTTTCCTTGCACATTTGAGAGCTTCTCATCATCTATAAAAGAGAGCTTCAATCCTTTGTAAAATCAACTTGAATGACATAAAGAATTGCTACTGAAATTAGCCTAACGTCTTTGCTTCAAGTTCAACGTTTATGCCACTTTAGCACACTTATCCTCTAGCTTCCTTTCCTCTTGGAAGGCCTTCTGAGTCAGAGAACCTTCCTACACACTTCCAAACCTCACCCAAACAATTCGTCGAACACCTTCAGTGCACCAGAACATCCATCAACTTCTCCTAGTCTGTTGCGTCATTCTGCGTCGAGGAGAGCTTTGCTGTGAACGGTGGAGCTGCTTCTATCAAGGGCGCTCAGGCATTCTGCGATCTCCTTTCTAATGCTTTTTCAGTTCTTTAAGAGTAACCCTTTGATTTTGGTTGATGATCTTGCATCTGAAACTCCTGGTCCATCTAAGAGTGCTACCACCAATAAAAAGGTCTCAAATGTTTGGAATTTTATCACAAAAATAGGAAAAGATGAGCATGGCATTGAAAAGGCTGCATGTAAGTATTGTGGAAATAACTATAAAGTTGGAAAACATCCTGTTACTAAAAACAATTATGGAACTTCACATTTAAGTCTACATGTCAATGTGTGTAGAAGTATTGCAAACTTAGATGTGGATCTGAATCTTTATCAAGAAGAAAAGTTTGGGACACAAAAAATCAATCAAAAAATTCATCGGATGTTACTTGCGAGAGCCATAATTAAACATAATCTTCCATATAATTTTGTTGAATATGAAGGAATCAGAGAATGGATAAAATACATTAATCCTAATGTTGACATGAAATGTGGGAACACTATTGTTTCAGATGTGGAAAAGGAATACATTGAACAGAAGGATAAAGTTAAGCAAATAATATCTAGGATTCCTAATAAAATTTGTTTAACCTCTGATGTTTGGATTGCAATTGCTTCTGAGGGATATATTTTGCTAATTGCACACTTTGTTGATGAAAATCGGAAATTAATAAGTAAGATTCTTAACTTTTGTCGAATGAAACCACCACACACGGGTGTTGAACTAGAAAGCGTTGTGTTTGATTGCTTAAAGCAATGGGGTATTGATAAGAAAATTTTCTCAATTACCCTGGACAATGCTTCTGCCAATAATTTGAAAGACATTCTGAAAAGCCATCTTTGTGTTCATAGAAATTTATTATGTGATGGTGAGTTTTTCCATGTACGATGTTGTGCTCACACTCTTAATTTGATAGTTCAAGATGGTTTAAAGGTGATTGATAAAGCACTCCATAGTATTAGAGAGAGTATTAAGTATGTTAAATCATCAGAGGGAAGAACTCTCAAATTCAAAGAATGTGTTAGTGATGTTGGCATAAATACGAGCATGTGTTTGCGAGTAGATGTGACTACAAGATGGAACTCAACCTACTTAATGCTTGAAAGAGCAATCAAATATAAGGAAGCTTTTGAAATTCTCAAAGTGGTTGATAGAAATTATAAAAATTGTCCGTCTTCTGAGGAATAGAATAGGGGAGAGAAAATATGTCAATTCTTAGAACCATTTTATGAGATTACAAACATGATGTCTAGTTCATCTTATCCCACTTCAAACTTGTATTTTATGCAAATTTGGAAAATTCAGCTTATCATTGAAGAGAATTTGTTGGATGAAGATGTTACCTTAAAGGATATGGCTTGGAATATGAAAGAAAAGTTTCAAAAGTATTGGAAGGAGTATAGTATTGGGTTATATTTTGGAGCTATTCTTGACCACGACCAAAGGTTGATTTTATAATATATTGTCATAAAAAATTGGATCCTCTAACCTATGTAGAGAAAACAAAGAAAGTATTAGAGAAGTTCAAGAGGTTATTTAAAGAATATGTAAAGAACTTTTCTTTCCATAGTGTTTCTCTTTCACAATCACCTACTGAATTCATTTTGATGTCTCAATCCAATACTAAAGAGAAAAAGTTTAAGAGATCAAAGATTATTTCAGTAAGCATTTTATACTTAGTGTTCATTGTTTTTTTTTGTTTTTCTAGTTTTGTTTTAATAATTAATATGTAATGCATTGTAGGATTTTAAAATGTATTAGAATGAATCAAAATCTATCATTGGAAAGAACTAGATCGATGTTTATTTAGATGAACCAACAATATATGATGATGAAGACAATGAAGATTTTGATGTGCTTAAATATTGAAAGACTAATGAGAAAAAATTTGATATATTGTCTATAATGGCTCAAGATGTGTTTAATATTCCCATTACTACTGTGACATCATAGTTAGCTTTTAGCAAAGGTGGATGTATACTTTTGAAATATAGAAGCTTCATTCTTCCTGAGCATGTACAAATGTTGATTTGTACTCAAAATTGGCTATATGGATTTTCTGAAAATCCTAACGGTAAGTTTATATGTTATTATTTTTAACATTACTTTATATTAAATTATTTACTCTAGACTAGTTTTTTGATTGTATTTCAATTGGTTGTGATAGATGAAGTTGTTGAAGATATTTTTGGCCATGACGGAATTATTGATGAATCTAAAGTTTTTGAAGATGTTCAAAGTCACCAACAATGATACTTCTTCATGTTCTATTATATAATTTATGTAATTTTATATCAATTTCGAAGTGACATGGATTTTCAAGTATTATGTCCTTTTATTGGCTGAATTTCATGTTTTGAATTATTTTTGGATTATGTATATACGATTATGCATGTCATTGAGTTCTTGTGGTAGATGTGTATATGTTCAATGATGATGTGTGAATAATGTTTCAAGTGATGAGAATATTGTGCATATTTCAGCTTTATGCCTCCTTTATGTGTGAAAATATAAATGTATTATTTTTAAATTTGTAGTGCATTTGCTTTCAAATGAACTCTGGACCTGTTAACTAACTGATGTCATTATTCTTGTGCAAGGTTTCATTGTTCTTATGCAAGCTGAATAATGGGTTTGTTTGTAGGAACAACCAACAATGAGATGAATTTTTAGCATGGTTGGTTGGTTTATAGCAGTTTTGTGAAGGTTTAGGCCAGGACATCATGTCATAATGAAGAGGAAAGTTGAAGAACAGTTTGAGTCAGGACCAGTTGCAGTCAAGCAGTTTCAATTTTTCTATTCTTTTTGTATCAAAAAAATTGTTCAGTTTCTTTTCTTTTCTTATTTGTTGTTTCAATTTTGATCCCCTTTCACACTAAGGACAGTGTGCAATTTTCTGATATAGCATGTTCTAAAAATTTTTGCTTTTCTAGTTAATTTTGTATACTTTCTCGAGTTGATTTCTGTTTTTTTTTTTCTTTTTTAGATCATCGTTATCATAGTTTAGATTCCATTTTCTATTTTTACGAAATAAAGTAGTATAGCTGTTTCGAATTTTTATTTGCAGTTTCATAGGCTAGTTTGATAGGTTACTTGATATTCATTTGTTGTTTTTACTAACCAGTTCTTCTTAACAACTTTAATTTTTACTAAATAATTGTACTAACCCTTATTGGGTTGATCTATTTTTTTTATCCTGTAGGCTTTTTTTACTCCAACCAATGTAGACTACGGCCAAATCATAGACTTATATGACAGGTATATTTTTATAATTAACATTTCGTTCTGTTTGTTAAATTTCAAAAAATATGAATTGTTAAACAATTTAACCTCATTAATCTTGTATTAACCTCTGAAATAAGATATTTTTAATATTAATTAATAATTTTGAAATTTAATACTAAATTTACAATAACTTAAATATTACAAAAATTAATAATTTATAAAAAATTTATCTAACTTATACTACTTTCTCTTTTAAAGAAGAATACCAATAACCCCAGCTTTAATTATATTTTTTTCTATCTACAAAGTTAAAATTTAAAACTTTTCTATATGTATATGTATATATATCTATCTATCTATCTATATATATATATATATATATATATATATATATATATATATATATATATATATATATATATATATATATATGAGGTTTGTTAATGTGTATATGCCTGTTTTTCAGTTATTACATTTTAGCAATGTGTACCGAGTTTTAGTAGACAAAAATACCTTTATATATCATGGATTCTAAGTTTTAAGGTCAAGAGTATTTTAATAATTTTCATTCTCAAAACTAAAAAAAAAACGAAACCCTCAAACCTCTACTCACCTTTCTCATTCCTCTCAACCCTTTTCTCTTTCATCTCTCACTCCAACCTTTTCTTTGTGATCTACTGTAGTTCCCATTGAAAAAATTAGAAACACTGGCAGTTAAACAATTTTTTACAAAAAAATGATTTTATAATGAATTTTCATTTTATAATTTTTGTCTTATCTAATTTTATCTAATTTTCACAAGCATAATAACATATGAAGAAATTAGTAATTCTCCTGGAAAAAATCAGAAACACTCGCTATTAAACAATTTCTTACAAAAAATGATTTTATAATGAGTTTTTATTTTATAATTTTTGTCCTATATAATTTTATCTATTTTTCACAAGCATAATGACATCAAAGGAATTGGTAATTGGCTTGGAAAAAATCAGAAACACTCGTTGTTAAACAATTTCTTACAAAAAATGATTTTATAATGAGTTTTCATTTTATAATTTGTCTTATCTAATTTTATCTAATCTTAACAAGCATAATGATTCAACATCTGCAGATGATGAAATTAGAGAGATTAGTGAAGATGATGAAATTGAAGAGATCTTGAATGAACCTTTACCTGAAAGTGAATACGCCAATGACTCAACTCTTTACAAAGGTAAATTGTTTAATAACGAGTATTTCTAATACTTTTTTAGTTGGATCTACCATAGGATGATAGATAAAATGTTGGAATGGAAGAGATGAAAGAAAAAGGTTGAGAGGAACAAGGGAGGTGAGTAAGAATTTTGAGTTTCTTGTTTTTTTTTAGTTTTAAGTTTAAAACTTAGAATCCATAATATATGAGGGTATTTTTGTCTATTAAAACCCGATACACATTATTAAAATGTACCAACTGAAAACAAGCGTACACACGTTAACAAACTCATATATATATATATATATATATATATATATATATATATATATATATATATATAAACTCTTCAAAATATTTTGTATTCCTTCACATGAATGGAAGGAAGCAATTGATCAAATAATTGGAGGAAGTTACTAGTGCAATCTTATCTGTCCAAAGGACAGATAGAATCTGGTGTCAATTAATTAATTATTGCCAAAATACACGACAAGAGTATGAATCAAAGAGGTGTGTACTAGGCACCACATGTGTTGGTCAAATGAAATAAATAAATAAATAAACAAAAAGTCACCATATGTATATATAACTGCTCGTATGTCTCATAAAATTGTTGTACCACCATTCAGTGCATGGATGTTTCGGACCCTACATGATAAAAGCCTCTGGCTTTATTACCAGAGTTGCACGTGCGAACTTGCAGTGGTCCCACGTGCAGGCTTTGCCTGTGAACCTGCTACACTGTGAAATAAATGCCCTTATCTTTTTTTTATTCATGAACCCAAATTAATAATCCAATATTGCTTAAGCAACAATTTTTTCTTCTTCCCTTCACATTCGTCAAATTAATCATTAACATTAATATCCTCAGAACTTTTTAGCACCCATAAGGTAAATATATTTTTAAAACACTTGGATAAATATTATTTGTTACTGAAACAAACAATTTGGTTAATGAGACATATCCCTTTATTTAGGATGTATTCAAATAAATTTCTTCGTAAAATATTCTCGAAAGGAAAAGTATGCAAAAAAATTGTCTCTCGGATAAGTTAAAGTTGGCTTACTTTAATTAATGTATAAACTAATTTAGTTTGTCGAAAAGTTAGAAGACTATATGAGAATGAAAAATACACATACTTTTATTTTAGTAAATAAATTAGTTTGTGTTTGAGAAGGAAAAATAAATATACTACTCTACGCATAAATTATTTATTATTTGATTAATGCATAAACTAAATTACCTTGTGTTTAGTTTTGAGAAGGTGAGAATAGAAGAAAGAAATAATGCATATATGCTTAGAAGTCTAGATGAGAAGGAAAAATAAATAATTCATTTTACTATTACCCATATTTATATTTGTCAACTTAATTAAATTACACAATTTTTAAAACAGTTTTTATTGTACTTTATCAAAAAACTAAACATTCAAATTTATTTCTTACTTAACTTATTTATTCTCTATTTTCATCCCTTATCCTTTCCTCTTAAACCAAAGAGAACGTTATAAACATGAACAAGGTTTTCAGTTTGTGATATCTTTACTAATCTGCTGTAAATTTGTACTAGCTATTCATTTTCCCACCTTTCTTCGTTTATAATAATTTTTTTTTTTCAATTTTCCATTGGCCGCGAAACAAGTTAAAGAATGGACACATAACTAAGTCATTACACATTGATATAAAAATAGAAGTTACTACATAAATGTACTAATCAAGATTGTTCTAATAAATTTTCTAAATATAAATTTACTAAGTATCTTCCTGTGGACAAAACATCAAGTCTCTTCTCGCTTGGTTCGTATTTTCCTTTCCGAAGCTGATAGCGATGTGTTACAGCTGAAATAGTATAGGCTTGTCCTTCTATTGTTACACTCTCCCCGCACTGCAAGTTCTGCTTAGAAAATAGATAAAGAAATTATATTATGCAAATGGCCCAACTGAATGTGCATGTAGCACATTTCTTTATCATTCTCACAAAGTTATGTTGGATCATATCACCCATAAAGAAAAGAAAGAAAGGGAAAAGTTAGGTTGGATCATGGTATGCATAATTGAATCAATTGGGCAAAAATTGACAACACGACATGTGATCAATAATGTGTTGTTAAACTACGAAAAAGAAAGGTTTTGTTAAACGGGACATAAACAGTTCTGCTTTTAGAATCTACTACTAATTTTCTGGTTTCAGAATCAGAACCATAAATAAATGGAATGAACTATCACAGCATGAAAAACCAAACAGCTTGCTTCAATCATCTAAGATAATATTTTTCCATTAAAAAATTGAGAGCAATAGATCTAAAATAAGCAACCACAACTGCAATCGTCATACATATGAAATTACTAAACTACAGAGTCATCATGCTTTTACAGTGTTTAGAACTCCAAACAAATGTCTTATCTTCAATTATATCATATGCCTGCCTGCCATCTTAGAAATGATATCTGCCTTCCACATGTTCTAATATAGCATAAGACGTACATATACAAGACCTATATGATACACAACTTTATTCTTCCAATCTGCAAAGGTTAATTATAGAAAAGCAAGTCGAGAGTTTGCAACATTCCTTCTAAAGCATCCTTTCATAGGGACATATCCTCTAAAGCACAAAAACTCAGTCCCACCCCCTCTGAGAGAGAAGGGAAAGAAGTCAAATAGGTCAATGGTATTCCTACTTCAACGAATGGTTCCCATCACAATAATGTACTTGGATGCAAAATTGTTTTAGAAAGAAAAGGAGGAGATCAACTAAAGCTCTATTTTCAATAGCTACGTTGCTATAATTTTCAATGTTGCTTTTAAAGCAGCCAGTCCTCCACATGGAAATATATGCTTGAATTGAATCTAGAAATAACCCCTTTTAGATTGAGAGAAGCAAGTGAAGTGCCAATACAATAAGCAGGTCAAGAAGGGCAGTGGTTCACCATAAGAAGTAAATAATATATTGCCAGTTTTTCCTCTTAAATTAGTAATTTTGGTCACTAATTAAAGCCAACATCAGTTCTTGTTATTTCAGCATGGGAGGGGGATGAGTTTCCTATTGGATAAACTTTTAAACGAAAGGCTAAATAAATCAAGCCTCTCTAATAAATTAATAATTAATTCATGCATAAATTAAATAAACTTTTAAATGTCAGAAATTTATAAAAATCGAAACATAAAACAAATTTTAACTTATGAAAAACTTCATAATTTATTCAGCCATTCAGCCTAAAATTCTAAAGTTTATCAAATTGCAGCTAGTATAAATATCAACCTTTATGGGCCATTTCTTCCTACACCATATACTTTCTTCATGCACCCCCATATTTTTAAAAATACAATATTGTCCCTCTGAGTTCTATTTCTGTTTTACCGTTCCCCTTCCTTCTTCATTGCTGGTCGTTGTCCTGTAATGGTGTCTGCAAGTTTCTCCATAGACAGTTCTTGAGTAATGTTTTTTATTGTCTTATCCATAACTTCCACCAAAATAATTACTTGCTTCTGGATTGACCCTATCTGGAATATTTTCCTGGATAGCCTATTTCAGAAACCGTTACAGTATATGATCAACAGGGGACACGTTTTTGTACTTAGCCATTTCAGTTGGAAGTTAGTTAGCAAGTAGAACAGCTATATATGAGAGGTTAGTGTAGTATTGATGGCATTCAGAAAAATTCTTGTAATTCTCTTGTATCTTCATTCATTCAATAACAGTGTCGGGATCCATTCTTTCTTCTTTTGAATCTCCTGCAAGTTCTGCAGTTCTTTTGAATTCCTTCAATTCCTAGTTCTGCTTTATCAGAAACCCTAATCCAGAAGGTATTCCAACATCTTTTGGAATCAAAATGAAGCAAAAAAGGGGAGAGGGCTACTTTTGTGGGCAATGATGCACGAAACTGTGTGCAAATCACGAAGGCTGTGGCAGTAGTACAGGAAAGGTTTTTTTAAAATATTTCTCTAGGGTACTTTGGCCATTGCATTATGTTGGAAGTCCCACATCGACTAGAGATAAGGCCAATTTATAATATATAAGTAAGGTCCAAATCTCACCTTACAAACCGGTTTTGTAGGGTTGAGTTAGGCTTAAAAACCCACTTTCTAATATGGTATCAGAGCCTAACTGCTTCAGGGAGGTGTTGACATTATTGAGATGGTTGTGCCAAGCTGTTAGACTTTAACCTTAAATACTCTTGACATTAATCCTCGGTGAACTTAGAAGTGGAAGTTTCAATCTTCGAAATATTGGCGATTTTGGAAGGGAAACCATGTAAGAAGTAGCAATTCTCTTGAGTGTGACCCATCCTACCTCGACCTCCTCGTCCTCCTCCTCTAGTGCCACGTCCTCCTCTTCCTCGTGTGGCAACCATGACAGATGGTTCCACTAGTTTATGCGCCTGGTCAGAAGTTTATCTCTGAGATGATCACAATCGGGATGTAGGGCACGAAGGATCAACACCATGTAAAATTTGTCTAGTTTCTTTTTTATATCCTCTAATGGGTCCGCTTCCAAAAACATCCAGAGTTCTTCGACAGCAGATTGGGCTTCAGCCACGAAGGACACCATATCATGGTCTGCCATTTTAAGAGATGCAAGCTTGTTCGTAGTGTCATAGAGACATTGAATACTATTGGCATAAATGCTTTGAGCTTTCTTCTAAAAGGAGTGACAAGTTTTGAAAGCCCTCAAAGATATAAGAAGTTTGGGTTCCACTGATTTCCATAACAGGGCACACAACTGGAAATCTGCTTGTTTCCACTGATCAGCTTTTTCAGTAGGCACATGGCTTCCATCTCACTCAAGATGGTCATAATGCCCTTGGCCAAGGAACCACATTTCAATGGCTAGCGACAGACAGTGGCTGGCAACAGACAGTGGTGGACGATGGCTGGCGGTGGACGGTGGTGTCGAACAGATGCTACGAGACAAAAACCAGAGCAGGATCGACCCGCTCTGATACCAACTTGAGAACTAAATTGTAAAAGAATTCTAGAGGGCTTGATTGATCCCTCTCATAATTTTCTATTTATAAGAATAAATCGATACAAGAGCACATGATAATTAGGATAACCCTAGACACAATATAATCATGATAAATAAGGTAACCCTAGACACAATATAATCATGATAAATAGGATAACGCTTGAAACAATATAATGATGATAAATAGGGTAATATCCTAACAATATCAATTATAAAATCAGATCATGTATGTAAAACCAGATACAACAATATTCAGGGGTGTTCTCTGTCTCTTCTTCGCATTTATCCCAAAAGTTTTACCATAGTCATACCTAAAGATAAAACTCTAGTTAATCCAAATTAAAGATTTAAGAAAAAGGTGTGTTTTGAGTTTATGGTCATTGCAAAATTTATCCTAAGCCTCAGTTCTTATAGACTGTGATTCTATTCTTAGGTATTGTTCATGATATGAAAACTTCATAAAACATGACAACTTAAGAGGCGACAAACACTCAAAATTTCTCAGCAGCATTAATCTGCAAACATCTGCTGAAAGCATTCATTTCCAAATAGCACAATGTTGAGTATAGGATCATTAGCATGGTGAAAATTGCAATGAACAAGCTTCAGGTCTTAATCATTAGTACCATCCTGTTAAGTCACAACTTCAAAGAAACCTTTTAACAACATTTTTAGACCTTCCTACGTTTTGCTCCAATGGCCAAGAATCATAAAGTACATTCATTTGACAACATCCCTCCAAACTACACAAACCTTATGATTATATTAATTTCGGTTATGTACCCTAGTGAAGACAATACTAGTTAATTAACACTTTTACACCAGTGAGCTTCAGGAATATACCAATTGAAAGAACGGAGCAACAATTCAGAATTTGCTTGCTGATACTATGCCACTTTTACAACAAGGGCTACATAATAATAAGATAAGGAGGCCAATCAAATCACCCGTAGTATAATGTGTTAGAGAATGCTAGGAGGGAAGAAGGAAGAATTGTTCCATTATACTATTCAGTTAAGAAATATATATTATTGTTCCAACAAGTGTAAGTCCTTCGGAGTCACAATATAAGGAATTAGTTGCTTTGGAACACCGACCTAACTCCATTAGATTAACGGATAAGAGTAAATATAAATTACACTTGGACACTCCAACCCGATATAGGACTTTTGGGTGTTCTGGAACAAACATACTATAAAAAAAATAAAAGATTATTGGATTGATATAGTTGTAAAACTTGGCTCGATCTGGAATATTTGATTTGTAAATAGGTGAAAAAAATCAGTTAACTACCTAAAACAATTAGTCATGCAACTAGCTCAAGCAATCATTCAGGTAACTAGCTAAAACAATTAGTCAGGTAACTAGCTCAAAAATCAGTCATGTAGGTTATTGGATTAATTGTGCATTTTAGCCACTCCAAAACTGGCTTATTAGCTCAAACCAGTTTTCGGTTAGTGAATTCAACTGGGTTTACAAAATCTTCCTCCAAAGTTGATCAAATATGTGACCTAATAATGAACTCAAATAACATCAACTGCTACCTCCATAGTTAGATGTTTGTTATAACATACAATTAGGTATCACATTTAGAGTAAATAATCTATGTACCTAGGGTGTAAAGAGTTTTAACACAATCATTAAATCACAAATTCTCAAGTATCATAAATTGGTTAACTTTAACATTAAATAAATTAAAAATCATTATATGATTTTTAATTGGTTAAAAATATAAAATAATGCATAAAATTAAACTCTGACGTTTATTATGTACTCAATTACATGTTTTTTTTTGTTCACTTGGAGTGAAAAAATACAGAAAAGAATGAGTGATAAAGACAACACCAGGGCCAGCATTAGCAATATACGAGGTCGATTCTCGTTTCTTGTTAATGCAAAAAACTCAGTGAATGGGCATATCCACCTATCCTGCAGCTACTTAAATCCCGAGGGAGAACACAGAGATCAGTCCCTGTGTTCAAGGGGATACTCCTAATAAAAAATAAATAAAAAAAAAAAAACATATGTTTAATGACACTATCTTTGAAACGCTATACAGTCAAATTTCATCGAATAAGTATAACTACAATGTCATCTTATGATGAGTTTGTTGATATGTAATCATAAATGCCTTTAAAAGTGCATTAAACTATTTCGTCTAAAAGAAAAATCATAACCGAAGAGATTACTCTTTTCATGAGCCTTGGCTTCTGAATCATCCGAAAGTACCAACCATTACTCATTAGATACACACAATTTGAAAGCAGGGCTTCTAATTTAAATTTTCCATGATGAATTATGAACACTGAAGGTTTGGAATTGATATTAAAATATAAAATCAAAGAATGGCACTTACAGGGGGTAAGCAACGAACGCCGAGACACTTGGGTGGAGGAGTTATTTCAACCACTTTGTAGGGATGAATGCTACCTCGTTCCCTGTCTCTGTCTCTCTTCCTACTGCATGAAACCTCAAACGACATCGTCTGCTAAAAGAAGGAAAACCCATAAAGAAATAAAGAAGTATGAAGAGCAAGGAAAAGCAAGTGAATGCGGTACCTTGTGGCATGAAGGGAGACCCATGTTCCACGACGCCATTGACGAATGAGACCTGATGTTGGTGACCGTCGGAGCTACAATTAGCTTCTCTCCTTTCTCTTTTCGTGTATCCTCCTCACGCAAAATGGCAACAGCAAAGCCAGAAATTTTCAGATTTTTTTTGTGGTGGGACTATACTTTTAAATTTCTCAAAATAGTTTTTTCTAAACAATAATTGTTAATTTTTTCTTAATGTACTTTTAAACTCTCAAAATTTTCATATAAAATTAATATATATATATATATATATATATATATATATATATATGTGTGTGTGTGTTTATAATAAGTTTACTAACACTTTTTCTCTTATATTTGAGGCAATAAATTAATATTTTTTTAATTATTTTTTACTGGTTCTTATATTTTTTTAAAAAAAGATTCCATGTGGTAATTCCTATTTTATTAGCATTAATATCATTATAGAACGATGATCTGACATTTATTAGGACCTTTTTCTTCAGTAGTTCTGTTCCTCTTCTTCTCCGTGACTTCACACATACATATATTAAAGATGCTAGATAAAAGAAGATGGAATGAGGGAGAAATAAGACATGTATGTTTTGTTTGTCTCTGTGTAAATTTTAAAAATAATAGCAAATTGAAATATTTCAGTAACAATTTTTATTACAAATGTTTCTGTTCAAATTAAGTAGTGTATTTAATATAATGGTTTGTTTGAAGAATTTAAAAATTAACTAATATTAAGGAATATTGTTGGCATTAAAGTATTAGAATTATTGTACAGTAGAATATTTACGTTCAACAAAAACAAATAGATAGTAGTATACAGATTGGAATTAGCGACTTGATAGGTTAAGTTATCGTCAATTAATTTAGTTATTTTTTATGTTTTAATATTATTAGTTAACATTTTTTTTATTGTATTATTAATAGGGATAAAGAAAAAATTCTTCAAGAGATCAAATTAATATGGATTTATCTATTCAAAAATCTAATCTTATAAATGGATAAGTAAGAAAAATTATCAATGTTAGATACTTATTTATTTTGTTTTTTGTGTTTGATTTTGGATTGTATTTAGATTTTAAGATGATTTTGAATTATATTTGAAGTTTAAGATGAATTTGGATTGTATTGTATATGTATTATTTTAATTGTCTTTGAAGTTTAACATCATTTTGGACTTAAATATATTTAGATTTGAATTAGAAAAAAATGGTTATAATTTTTGGAATTGAAAAAAAAAATTATATAAGTGAATCGGTGAGCTAATCCGTTTAACCTACCAACCCGTGGTAGACCAAACTAAGTTCAAACTTTTTTTGCTCACCAATAAGTAAACCGGATTGGATTAACTCACTAATAGATAGTGAATTAGTTTCTTAATAAAAATATTATGGTTTTAAATTATTCTTTTAAAATCAAAGTTACGATAAAATCCTTTTTTTATATAATAACAAGAGTTAATTAAAAAGAGTAGGAAAAAGAAGAATTTGTACAAGATATTTTATAATGGTTTATATCAAAATATCATACGTTCAATTATTAATCACTCTTGAAAGAGAGATTAACCAAACGCTAAAATAAACTAAATATTACAATTAAAAGTAAGAACACTTTAGAAGAGAAAACATATCTCTCGAAGTCATAATAAATAAGAATCATCTCCCTTAAAATTCACAAAGGAGAAACACCTCCTTTGAGTCACGCAAAGGATGAATAATTTTATCTAGCAATACCAATAACACCTTATCACCTAAAATCGCACTTAGTGAAATTCAAACGCTTTATCCACACTGGGTTTTCAAAGTCTTTAACATAAGGTTTTTCAATTCTCAAACTTGCCTAACCTCTATTACTTGTTAAAGAGAACTCTCACTTTCATTTATAGAAGCTATTTCCGAAATTAGGTCAAGAATATAAAGAGTCAAGTCACAATTGTAATAAATAATCGATTATTGAAATTAACAATTGATTATTCTTGTAGCATTTCTTAAATAGAATTTTTCTCGGTATTTTAATTGTCGCAAATAATCGATTATTATAAGTGATAATCAATTATTCCGGCAACGTTTCTTAAGAGGGGAATTTTTTTCTACAATAATCAATTATCATACATGATAATCGATTATCACTGTATAACTTTAAAAATATTATTTTTCTCAAGTCAAGTTGTTGCTATGTGACTTTCTATACTTAGCCTAAAACACTTTAACTAAGATTAAAAGGATTTCTAAATATATTACAAAGGCATAATCACTACAAACAAAATTTACATATCTTTCAACCAACTTCTACGCTTATCCTTTTAGACTTGGGATTGTCATCAAAATAATATCAACTTTTTTTCTCAACAATCTTCTCCTTTTGTTATGATGATAAACTTTTTTTGTTTAAATGCAAAACAATGATGCAAACACAAATAGACTATGAAGATGAAAGAATTAATCAATTTCTTAAACAATTTCTTAAGACATTAGGCTTTAAACATTTTCTCCCCTTTTTTTATCATAATCAAATTGAAACAAGTATGCTCCCCCGAAAAACAAGAACTCCCCTTAAAAGAAATAGTTCCCATTAAATAGGAGATTTTATATAATACAAAATATATGAGGATAAGCAATCACCATTCTATTAAGACAAAATCGTCTATAAGACTTATATATCTAAATGCTCTCATGTTTTGAATTTTAATCAAATAACATTAAACAAGGCAAGAATATGAAAATGCTTGACTTGAAGAATAGAATAAGCAGAAACATAAGTGTTAGGAACAAAATTCCCAATCATCCATCAACACAGAAAAGCCTTAGGAAAACACTTAGGAAAATGATAACTTTTTGGCAAGTATACCAGATCGTTACAAGTAATATAGTGAACTCCCAAGGGAATTTGAGTCATGTTATTCAATTAAAATTATTAATCAAAATCAATTACTAAAGATAACAGTTGATTTTTAACTTTGGAAATGAACATGAAATTAACAACGTACAAAATTTAAGATTGAAAAATATGATAAAAGGTCACTGGAATTGGTCTCTGACTAACATTATAGTAAAATCCTGGACAACATACATTCTTTGTTCAAGCATTAACATGAGCATATCTTGATTTAATCCCTTAAAACAAGTTCTAAAATTATCTATTAAATTATTAATTCCTTAATTAATTCAACAGATAATTTTGCATGAAGTTCAGATGTTTAGAATGACCAAAAGCACAGAAGTTATTCCTAGCGTAGTTACTTTTAGTTTCTTTTATTTCTGGTTCTAAAAATACTTTCCAGTACAAAAGAAACTTTAAAGAAAATTATACTTCCGTATAATCACAAGCAAGTCAAGAAAATAACAAGAACAAGAACATATATTGCACAAGAAATTTACATCAATGTACTGTCATACAACCAATTCCAATGAAATAAAAAATTAGCCTATCCTAGACATCTCAAACGTACTCTTTACAGCAATTCCTTGCAGAAAGTGAGTTCTTGATGTCTTAAATAGTCTCCTGAGCATCTCCTGAAGTCTTCCAGAGCTTTTTCGTATTTTTTCGTGTCAGAAGATGGTTTCTACCTTTCTGTCATGTCTTTTTAAGCCACTTAACTTAATTAATTCGCTCAGCGCACAAGTGTGTGTGCGCTGTGCGAATTTCCTTTATCTGCTGCACTTCAACTGATGTTATTCGCTCAGCACATAGGTACTGGTGTGCTAAGCGAATTTTCTTTTTCTGGCTGTGCGAATTTTGGCTTACGTTATGCGAGAATTGGCTGACAGATTCCAAATTATACACCCTTTCCTGTACAATAATTTACATAACAATCTACTTCCTATTACAACTTTTCACTAATTAATAACATGAATAATTATAAGATTGAGATCATTTATAAGTGTAAAAACAACTCTTTTTCACACTTATCAGAAAACAACTAGTTTAAAGCTTCCAGATGCTACCCTAAACGACTTACAAGTCAAAACATCGAAGAGAGTTATGCTAAACACGTAAGTTAAATTGTACCCAATGGTAATCAGTTGAACTCTTAAGAAGCAAAAACATGTGGAGATAATGTCTTTGACCAAACCCTCTAAAAGCCTTAATCACAAATATAAAGCTTATATAAAATGAATCCAAAAAGCGTTTACAACATATTGGACGATACCATGTGCTTAAATCTTTACTTCATCCAACAATGAAGTTCTTACTCAACGTATGGTATCTTTAGGAAAAGGTTAAATGCTAAATGCTACCTCAACCTAGAAAATGTAAAAAAAAAACACTTTGTTGTTTTGAATATGCATCAAATGTCATTAAATGCTTAACGTTAAAAAAAAGTGATAAGAGATAAGACATATATATTATATGCAGATAACCTACTACACGCATCCACATGCTTTATTTGAAAAATATCAGCAGTGGACATTATAGAAAAAGAAGACATTCACGGAATGTTCTCTTCATAAGAAGATGTTTCTGAAAGATAGTACAACCTACTTCAAGCAAAGTACTGAAAAAGCAAGTATGCTTTAACAAGTTAACTTTAACCAACGACTGCTTCACACGCAAGATGAAGTACCTGAAAATCACTGCAATGAGGGGTTGAATAGTGTTAATGGAAAACTTTTCGCAACCCTTCTGATATAACACGTTATCAAGCTTGAGACTTTTCTTTTAAATTCTTAGACGCTCGACTTGATAAATATTGAAAAATGAGAGTTGTTTTTATCGTGCTATTCAGAATGTATAGTGCAACATTTTGTAAGAACTTCCTTTATGAAAAGTAATTGTTTAGCTTGGAAGATTCTTGTATTTGTAAATAAAACGCAACTGCAGGTTTTTGTAAGAGGATCGTTTAGATAAGAGAAGAGATATTTGCACAAGTATTTTTATACTAGTTCACTCCAGCTAAGCTACATCAAGTTTTCTCCATAGAGGGTTTCACTATAATCTTCACAAGATTACAACTTAGTATTCTCATCACTCTTGGTTTAGTATTCGCACCCCTCCTTGTACTAGACCATCGCTCCTAGATTTCCCTTGAGTATTCATACCACTCTTGGTACTAGACTATCACACCTAGATTTTTCTTGAGTATTCACACCACTCTTGGTACTAGACTATCGCGCCTAGATTTCCTTAAGTATTCACACCACTCCTAGTACTAGACTACCACGCCTAGATTCCTCAACTCAAATCGAGTTATGTTGTAAGTGTTTTTATTCTCTTCAGAATTGCAATCAACAATTGCTTACAAGTCGTTCAGACTATAACTCTCACAGAGAGGATGTAAATACAATACAAAGCACTTTAAACACTCGTAGGTGTTTGTCTCTTCTCTCTTACAATGGTAAGCAATATAACAATGAAGCTCGAGAGTATTTTTTTTTCTTTTTGCTCCTCTCTTCTCTTCTCTTTTTCTCTTTTGCAACTCAAATGTATTCTTTTTCTTGAGCTCTTTCTTTTCTTCTCTTTTGAATGCTTGTAGGATGGATATTTTGTTGTAAGCTTTTCACTCAACTATCCTCTTAAGTTATCCCCTTAATTTTTCTATTGAAAACTCCTCTATTTAAAGACTTCATGGATATATTTTAGTTAGACTTGAGCTTTTAGTCGTGATACTCGTGCTTTCTCTTTCTTCGTACAACAGTTGTTGGGTAAATCAACTTGTCAGACCAGACATGTTGTGATTGGCGAAGTTGATGATGGGAAATATATTTATGATGCTTTATCATGTGTAGTATTGATATATTTTTTTTTGTTGAGAATTAATTTATGTTGTGAAGTAAATGATTTTATGTGATTGAGGAACAATTGAAGTATAGGTATATTAGCTTAACTTGTAAAGGATGATCTATTTATTTAAATTGAATTGTTTTTACTATTGATTGAAAAAAGAGATAAAAAAAACTCGTTAAAGTAAATAAACCAAATTGATATAGTTATTAGATTTTTGAGTTATGCATACGATACACTTGTTTGACGATACATTATCTAAGCAAGCAAGCCAACCGTTGACCGAAGGCAAAAATTTGAAATTCCATAGAGATCTGTAAACCATACACCTTTAGGGTGAGCCAACTAATTGTTCAACAATAATGGAAATTTTAAATTTTAGTGTGTGTGTGTGTGTGTTGTGTGTGTGTACTATTCTAAGGAGGAATTACGAGGTGATGTGATTTTAGGAAGTGTATTGATTAGGTTTTCCTTGACAAGATTATCTAGACTTTAAATATTCAAACTCACATAAAAGAAAATATTTAGGTGGTCTGAGTCTATAACCTGGATTAATATGAAAGATTATCGTTTCAAGTAGGTTATATAGAATTAACTTTGTCATATAAAGAGGGTTTAAGTGCTAAGATATGTGGGTCTGTGTGAGCAGAAGGCCATTTAAAAAATGGAGAAGTAAAGTGTCATTACTGGTAAATGTGTGAAATAGATATGTTGACATTGTTTGAGGCATAATGTGATGTTTTAAAATGTTTGATTTATAAATGAATTCTAATATTTAAGGTTTAATACCCATTTTGGTCCTTCGATTTGTTAGGTTTTTTCATAGTGGTCCTACCTTTATTCAGATGTTCACATAGGTCCCTTATTTTGTAAAAACGGTTCAAATTGGTCCTTTTTGCCTATGACGTTAAAAATGCTAATGGTGTAATTGTCCCCCTGGCCAAAACTGAATGAGCTATGCAGTTATTGATTGCGTGACACGTGACGTGGGAATGTTAAAAGTTTTATATTTTTCTTTTTCTTTTCTTTTATTTTATTATTAATAGATTATCATCTTCTTCTTCGTTCAGGTCACCACCACCAATGCAGCAACCACCATCTCCCTTGGGCCACCACCACGCCGGCCACCGCGAAAGCTTCCTCGTTCCTCTCTCTCATGCAACCACGAATCTGAAACAACAAACCATACCTAAATCACTACCACTAGTAACCTCATTCCATAATCACTATGGCTAATTCCCTTCTCCTCAAGATCTGCAAGAACGAGAGAAACCTTCGTTCAAACCTCTATGGTCACAACTCAACCTGTAAGAAACCACCACAAAACCCCAAATTGAGAACGCGAAACCCTAATAACGATCATCCTCTTCTCGAGAACAACAACCAAGCCACAACAACGCCACCCTAAAATCCCAAATCAGAAAACCCTAAAATTCCAAATCAGAAAACTATAAAATCTTAAATCAGAAAACCCTAAAATCCCTAAGCAGAAAACCCTAAAATCCCAAATTAGAAAACCCCTAATATGAAAAAACCCAAATCGCATCATCACTCCATCATGTTTGTCTTCTACACCTCGAGACAACCTAGTTCTTCATCGTGAGAAATATAGGAAACTAAAAACCCTAACCCTCCTAAACTTAAATTTAACTTTAACTTTTAACCTTGCAACGTTAATTGGACGGATTATTTCCACATATTGCAAAACTGCATAGGTCTGTAAACATCTGAAAAAAAGTAAATCACTTTAAACAAACCTAACAAACTGAGAGACCAAAATAGATATTAAACAATATATATTAACTTACCACTTTCACTTTTATAGTGGTATATTATATAGGAATAAAGGATGTTATAAGTCAGAATACTCAACTGCAAAAAAGATTTAGAGTTATATACATTTGATGATGTAAATAATATATATATATATATATATATATATATAATTTATATTTTTCTTAATACTATGATATTTATAATTTTAAATTTTTTCTATTAAAGGAAGATTGTAAACATGAGTATATGAATTATCTACTTGAGGTATGATTAGTTGACAGAATTAGTAGTAATGTAACTCCAAATTAAGGACATTTCAAAGGATATAACATTTAATTTTAATTGTACATAATAGGTTTACATTTAAATTCTAAATTCAATTTCACAAATTAAAAATTTTAATTTATTTTTACTTTTGTATAATTGTATGAGAAAAAAAAATTCAATTTCCTTTCCAAATTATATTATATATATAATTAAAAAAATTACAAAATTTTGAATATTTTTTGCTCCAAGTAAACTAATCGATTCGTAAATATTTATTATTCAAGTTTAATTTAAATTTTTTTTCTCAATACATGTGACTAATTTATTATATTATACCATTAATATTATTTTTGGTTACATCAATTATTTCTATTACAAACTTTACCCAAATTTATTTCACGTAATCTAAATAACTTCACTTCTCACACACACACACACTCTCTCTCCTTTCTTTTCCTTTTCACACTCACCCTAATCCAAAGAAATATTAAGTATTAAATATAGGATTAGCAAATTATAATCCTTAACTAAGTCTTATGTTTACACTTACAATTTCTTTATTCTAAAATTGATAATTCTTCATGTTCTTTGATAGTGATATTTCTTGCATAAATAAATGTAAATTACATTTGAAGAATATATGAAATTGCTTTTGAGAGATTTCTTTGAGAATTCTTTTCTCTTGGTTTGACTTCATCTTAAAAATATTCTTTAAGTAGTAAGGGAATGTTAAAGAAAATTAATACTCAATCCTCAAAGTAAGAATGTCTAAAAATAAGTTTTAAAGACATATTTTGGAATGTGAGAAGATTGCCTAGTGATCGATTTTTTAATAGAATGAGAAATTTGTCTTGTTTTCCATGTACATAGAGTTCAAAGTATGAAATGATTTTTAATATGGAAATCATGTTTTTACTTACTTCATTCTTAATAAATATATTTTGCCTATGTGTTGGATGTAATTTTATCATAGATTTGGTGTGTTGTCTTCCATGTTGTTCTTTTCTTATATTTTTATTTTTATTTTTAATAAAATCTTATGATAAGCCTATTTAGATAATCTCTTTAGGAATCTCTTCTAAAGGTGGTGTGCTCTCCCTATATCTTTTCTTAATCTATTTTCTATTGTAACTTGATCTTATTTCCATATGGTTTCTCTTGAAGTGCAAATTTGTTCTCTGTATGAATAAGCTTTTGTCATCTCTTTATGTCGTTTCATAACACCACTTAAGTTCATTAAGATCTTATCATCCTTTCAAGGATTACATCATAGTTCTCTATCAAGCTTATAGACTTTAAACGTAACATGAGTTGCATCTCCAAAATTATTCTAGACGTTTAAGAGTGTCCAAGTTGCATTACTTCATTACTTACTAGGTTAAACTTTTGAAGACCTTTTTTGATGTTTGGGATAAAGCATTGAGTCAAAAAGATGAAAAGAATTAAGATACTTTGAATTTTCTATATTTTAGCAATTTATAGGAAGTCTTTTGTAGTAAATACCTTATGTAAATTCTGTTAGCCCATGAGTGCTTGAGAGTGTTGTTGAGATTTAACATTGCTTGGTCATTTCTTATAAGAATCTATTTCTCCTTTCCACAACAACAAATTGTTAGTGTTATGGAGTAGAAAATAATGTTTAATGCTATACTTTTTCAAATTTACCTCTCTGACACAATTGTTCAATGTCATGTTTGAAATAACTCATTTTCAAATTTACTCCATAATCATTTCTGATTGAAATGACATGTAAAAAGTCTATCTCAAAAAATTCATCTTGTGATTTAAGAATTTCATCCATATTCATCTAACATCTATTATGACTAGACCATGACATTTTCCACTAAAGACACGCTTGTTAGACCAAATTGATCTAAATGTAAGAGTTAAAAAAGTCTCCATGTGCAAACTTCATTTCTTCTATTTATTTTGGAAGAATTTTTTTATTTATGTAATGTAGATTATTCATAGAAAAGATTATCCTTAAATGATATTAAAATGACATTAATGGAATTCTTCCCACAGGCTTTATTTTTACAATTTTGACATAATGATGAGTCAAGCATGTGCCAAACGTATTAAACATAAAAATCACAGAATTAAATCTCCTCGTTGATTCAAATCATGAATTGTTCATGAATAATTTTAATTACAATTTTCACAACAGTATTAAGAATACAAATAGAAAAATAATTTAAACACGCGAAACTGTATAGAAAAAAAGGAAAATGATATAATAGTGGTTCATAATTTAAACTTTGCATATTTCAGTCTATTTCTTGGACTACGTACATATATATATATATATATATATACACAACAGAGTTGATCTTTGAGAAATGCGGGAATAACATGTGAACAGGAAAAAGAAAAACTGTATTTATCGTCTTGTTTCCGAGTAAATAAAATATGCCGGTTTCCTAAAACGTGTAAAAATACACGTTCTGCAAAAACACGGAAACCAGAGATATGGACCGTTTTCTATCTTACAGTCTGAAGTATATAAAAATTAAATAAACGTACAGAGCAGTAATAACAAATGTAGCCATTAACAAAACTAAGAGTACAATGTGCACATTTTGCAGCTCATACATCAATCCGATAATCAGACTTCCACAGTGGGCCGAGCTAAACAAAAAATTGTTTGGTCTTCTATAGCTGGCGATAGTGTGCTGCTGATAATTAATGGGCTTAACAATAAAATTATCACTGACAGATCTTTCGTTAAGAAAAGGCAAATATGTAGCCTAAAGAACTGAATGATCAATCACAACAAACTACAAACTTGCTTTGATACTAGACATATTAGCCCTAGACTATATTTCTGAGATGACAAACTTCTATCTTCCATAAGGATGATATCGAGCAGTTCCTGCACCACCATATCCCCCTCTAGTCCCATAAAAGGAGCCTCCACCAGCTCCTCCATATCCACCCCCTAGGCTGGCATCATAGCTGCTTCCATAAGCATTACCAGAGGAACCACCACCACCACCACCATATGCCCCATAACCCTCATTAGCTCCACCGTACCCACCAAGATCATAGCCTCTGCCAAAGCCTCCACCATATCTACCAGCATACCCAAGAGAAGGATCACCTCTATAAGGCCCCATGGTACCAGCATATCTTCCATAACCACCAAATTCACTTCCAAAGCCACCATAAGCACTTCCCCTACCACCATAGGCACCACCTGACCTATAGCCACCCATACCAAAATTACCACCAAATCCATCATAAGCATCTCCATATCCACCACCATATGAAGACCGTGCATCATTATAGCGCTTGGATGATGGGGCTGGTGGATTGGGCTTTTTAGGTTCCGCCTTCTTGATTTCCACCTACAAAAGTGAAGATAACCAAAACTAAATGGATGAAGGTGAAACAATTCAAGCATCTTTTATCTTGATCTTTCACAGGATAGTAAATTGTAAATATATTTGGTGTAATATTTTTCTTTTTTTTATCAACATATTTGGTCTAATGTTAATGATGACTTTGATTCATAGAACGATGGTGGTATACCAAGCAATAAGACCTAAAATATGCCTCCTTGAAGTTGTCACTGGTAAAATCAAGCTATAGGACTTTGATTTAAATCGTACAAAAGGAGTCATATGTGAAAAAATACCACGATGTCCCCCATACCATTCTTTCTAAAGCAGTTTATAACATAAAATTACAGTAGCCTTAAGAATATAAGCCAATGCCCACTTGTTCAATCCCAAAATGTTGTGTTCTAAGGATGGAAACTCGTTCCACTGGATGTACATTCAACCAAGAAATAATGGTACTTAAATGTGATCTACTTGGGCCAAGGTTTGGTATTTTCCATAGGACCCACTGCATTTTATCAGAAATATAACCCATATTGGCCCAAACTTATTATAAGTGCACATGAATTATTGGGCATTGCTAATTTCTTATATTAAAAATTTAATGTTTCCTTAACAAATGTAATTTTTTTTTAATATTTTACCCCATCAATAAAAAACCCATGTTACACTTAATTTACTCGGAAGTTCCAACTCTCTATTAAATAGGAACAAGGCAAATAGATTATCATCAATAGAAATGCGCATTAAATTTATTGCCGAAAATCTCATCCCGACACTAAAGGCAATAATCACCAACAAAACATTGCAGTCAATTGTGTTCAATGCCTTGATTTGTTACAGTTAAGCACAGCCTACATAATTATGATCCATTGCCTATGGCAAGCATATACTTAAGGATAGGAAATTCAAGATGCCCATAAAACAATAAACCATTCTAACTGTTTACTTGTCCTTTAAAGCAGGATTTGAAACTCAACATTTGGAAATCAGTTATAAAACCAAATAAGGTTTGTAATTTAATTTCCAGATCAATAAACAACTCACCTGAGCTCCAGCAAACTCAATTTTGTTCCCCACAGCTAAGAGATCATCAACAGCATCTTCAGAGTCGTAGGTAATAAACCCAAAGCCACGTGATCGATTAGTAGAGTGATCCCGCATTATCTGGTGATCTTTGACTTCTCCATAGCGTGTAAAGAAATCCCTAAATTCATCTGCCCAAGTTCATCTCCAATTAAAACAGCAAAATCACAACTACTTTCTGTATCTCTTTAATGGTTAGCTAGTTACTTTACAAAAAGAAAAGTCAAGCCTGGCTAATAAACTAAACATAACTTGTATACACATGACATACCACAAAATATCCATTAGAATATCAATTTGTATATTAGGAGACATTTTTGTTGCATGGTACATCAATTATCCCGTGACGTACACCAAGTGGGTCAAGTCACAAACAATCATGGTTTTTGGTGTTTGAGTTGGCAACACTCTTAAGTAGAAAGAGTTACACATAGACTATCAACTATAGCTTTTAGCTTAGTAGTAAGCACTTGATACAACAAATGGATCAAAGCCAATGTCACGAGTTTGATTACTAACAGAGCAATTGTTTAGGGAAAAATTGTTGCGGGTTGCATAATTATCACGTGATGTAGGTCAAGTGAGTTGAGTCATAATAAAAAAGTTCGATTTGGAATAATTGTAGAGGGGGAGATTGTTCAAGGGTACACATCAATTTTCCCTTAGCAATCAAATCATGACATCTAGGTTGTCAAACTCTTAACTAGAAAGAGTTGTGTCCAGACTATGAGTTATAGTGTAGACCAAATCACAATAAAATCATGGTGCTTAGACTACTATACTCTTAAGTAAAAAGACTTGTGTTGACTAGTTATAATTTTTGGTCTAGTGATAAAATACAACAATTTCAACACAAATTTCCACCCTAAAAGATATGAACAAAGTGCACGCATGTGATGAACTTTCTCACCAAAGAAAGCTTGAACATAAGAGGTATGTACACTAATAATTATGTTCTCTACCGAAAAGGATAACATAGATCATAAAGGACTTCCTTCACTGTACATGGTAAGAACAGAAACACCAAGAGCTCTTAACACTTAAAGCAATAATATGAAACTTAGATACATTATAATGTGAATTTCAACAGCAAACGTGTCTTCTAAGTGTTAGTTGGTGTATAAAAAATATATAATACCACCACAACCACTCTTCAACATATAACATATTGTACGTATACATATATACATGTGCACATCATTCATACATCCTTAAATTTTGACATTAAGTAAGGCATCAACAACATCAGCAAGAGGAAAATTGGCTCAACTGAAACACTACCTTCACTCACAGTAGAAGGAATTCCACCAACAAAAATCTTCTTGGTTCGGAAGTCCTTAGAGTTCGAGCCAACTGCACCCCTCGGAATCGTCCTCTTAATCTCCACCTATAAACCATTCATTGCATCGGATTTCATTTCATTTACTCAATACTACTCCAAACGTTCAAACATCAAATGCGGGTGTCAATTAGTAAGCACCTGTTTGCCGTTGATAATGTGAGTGTCCTCAATAACTGTATCAACCACAGAGGGATCAGCGTAAGTTATGAAGCCGAAGCCGCGAGGCTGGCCGGTCTTCCGGTCCTTCATGATAACGGAATCCGTTATCTCACCGTATTTACCAAAGTGCTTGATGAATTGTGCTGCACAGAATTATCAACAAGAAAAAAGCACAGCTAGTTAGTTACTTATTTAGTTACAAGGATGCTCATTGAGCATTTGCTTAACCGTAAAACAAAGGAAACCAACGCAGTGCAGAAAGAAATCACTAACCAATAGTGGTTTCTCTAGCTAAACCGCCGATAAAAATCTTTCTGCAATTACCGTGTTTAGTTTAATTAGACAGAACACAATATAAGAAAATTCGAAAAAGCAATTAAGAAGAAGATGAAGGGAGGTTGAAGGTTTAGTGGAGTTAGTTACCGACCCGGGACTGGCACCGTCGCCGGTGAGAGGTTGGGGCTTGTCGTCTTCGTCGTCGCGGTGGGAGAAGGCTCTAACGTCGTTGGCATCGCCGTCGACGGCGTGGTGATTACTGGGTGGTGACTCCATCACTTTAACAACTTCAAACACAGAAAGATAGGGGAAGAGGGACGCAGACCGGAAAATGAATGTAATGTATGTAACCCTAGATTTTTATTTTATTCGTGGGGTTTGGTACTTTATATCTACGTTACGAATACATGAATTTAAACGCTTATATGGTATCTATTTTTTAATATACATTATTTTCATAATGTAGCAGCTCATGAATTGATAATGTAGCATAGCAGCTCATGAATTCTATATGATATTTTAATTTGATAACTTAGAAATATTAAAAAATGTAAGATATTTTCTAATTAATTTGTACATGAGATATAAGGGAATTTGGAGGAAAAATATACAATAATTTATATGGAATTTTGAAATTATTTATAATGAACGACATAATAAAATGAAGGTTTAATTTCTCTTTAGGTCTCTATTTTCGTCCAGAATCTCAAATATGTCCATTTTTTGTTCGGCGTCTCAATTGGGTCCTTATTTTTGTAAAATTAAAACAAATAGAGACCTTTTGTCAAATTGGACAAACGACGTTTAAAATTGTGTTATATGGCATGCTAAGAGTATTGTTTTAGATGACGTGACAGTTTATACATGATTGTAACGTGTATTTTATAATTTCTGAATTAAAAAATTGAGGACAAATTGGGAAAAAGAAATTAAAGGCAACTCCTTTCTCTGCAATTGAGAATGCGAAATTAGGGTTCGTGGGAGAAAAAAAGCAACAGTTTTGTTGGATTGTGGAAAACAACGGTTTCGTGGCAGCCCTTTCTCTGCATTTGAAATCAAATGGGGGAAAATTGGTAATGGTTTTTCCTTTGTTCTCTTTGGTTTTTGAAATTTTCTTTTCACTTTCCCATTAATTTCTCACTTTGCCCTTTTTGATGTTTGCTTTTGTGAAGAGATTTCTTCTTATACACTACGTTGTGGGTTTGGTGCTTTGCTTGTTCACAGTTGTATTGCAAGTTTCGATGTCGGCTTTCATGGTGTCCACGAACCCATGGGCACGTCGGAGGTCAGTGCTCGCTGCCGAGAGGAAAACCGCCACCAACACAGAGCTCCTTGCCAACGACATTGCTGCCTCCCCCGCAATCGCGACTTTCGACGAAGGTGCCATGGGCGTCAGGCACAATCTTAGCCACCACGAACCCTAATACGAAGCTCCATGGGCGTCAAACACTCGTTTTCGTTCGATTGGATATTGGTGTTTGTTTTTTGATGTGGTTGGATGCGCAGCCACTGTGATTGGAACTCAATTCTTGAAAGTGTGGTGAGTGGTGTGCCATTAGTGGCTTGGCCACTCTTCGTTGAGTAGAAGATGAATGTCGTTTTGGTCAGTGAAGGCATGAAAATGGCAGTGAGAGTGGCGATTGGTGAGAATGGATTGGTGGAAAGAGGAGAAATTGCGAGGGTTGTGAAGATGTAAATTGTGATAATGATTTTGAAGTACTGAGAAATCAAAAGTATATTTTACTCGTTATAACATGTAAATTGCAAGATATTGAGATGCTGGTTCTGTGAATATAATCAAACTTTTACACTCTAATATCACATGTATCATCAATTGGCAATTAAAATTCTTTGACAATTGAGCAACCATTCTTTACAAATTTTCATGGTTTCTTTGATGCTTTATGTTTGTAGATGTGAGCTTTTGCGGGAAGCGGAGAGAACCCACCAGAAGGTTTCATGTGCCCAAGTGGGTGGAATGTTCTTGTGAAGTGAGTTTGTAGGCAGAAGAGCCATCTGAGTTGAGAAGCCTATGCTATCTACCTAGACATAATTGTTCCAAAGGAGAGTGTTAAAAACACAGTTCTGGGAGTGCCAATTTTTGTGCCTGGTCTTCCAACTTCATGATGAAGATTTAATCAATGCACTAGCATATTTGAAACTTTAATTTTAGAGAAAGGAGCAGCCTTTAATTTCTTTTTCCCAATTTATCCTCAATTTTTTAATTCAGAAATTACAAAATACACGTCACAATTATGTATAAAATGTCACGTCATCTAAAACAATATCCTCAACATGCTACATAATACAATTTTAAACGTCGCTTGTCCAATTTGACGGAAGGTCTCTATTTGTTTCAATCTTATAAAAATAAGGACCCAATTGAGACGTCGAACAAGAAAGAGGCCTATTTGAGATTCTAGGCGAAAATATGAACCTAAGGAGACATTAAACCTAAAATGAATAAGTAAAATTTTAATATGCACAAAGTATTATAAATGTTAATTATATATTACATAATAATGTTATATTATATTTGAAATTTTATCTATTTATATAACTATGCTTATATATAAATTTATTTATTTATAAATGTAACATCCCAAAATATAGCATTTAACTATATAATAGTTCATCACAGATTTAACAAGATAGATAAGTTGCTAACAAAAATATAAAGTAGAACTTACAGTCATCCAAAATAACTATAACATTTAAACTTTATATACAAATGGACTAACCAAAACTATTTACAAAGCTAATCTAAAGAAACTAAAAAACAACATCTCCTCCATCAAGTACCTGCTCTAGGGAAATCTTATCTCCCTCTGCTCACACCCACAAGATGATCATAACAAAGAAAAGAACACAACAACATACAAACACAAGCACAAAATAAAGGGTAAGCTAGTTTACAATTAAAGAGTGATATATATATATATATATATATATATATATATATATATATATATATATATAAACTTATTTAAACACATTACATACAACAAACATATCAATGTACCATCATTAAACACTTTATGCAGGACACTAAAATGAATGAATTGTCCGGACTTAGAATGAATGCTAAGCTATGGCGGGTTGTGCACTTGTGGTGGCTTCTACTACTTTGTAAAGTCATTGCTAATGGGTTTTATTGGGTTATTGGGCTCCCTTCCTATGTGGAGAATGGACCCAAATAATGTGGTCCATTATGTCTCATTAGGTTAAATGGAGATGGATCGGATTAGTAGGGCACATTAGAGTCATTTGAAGAGAGGTAAAAGCCAAGTGAGAGAAAAAGGAAGAGAGAAAGCCATTCCCGCATAACCCTAAACCTGCACTGGTGTTTTCGTCGCTGTGAAGTCATTCACCGTTGGATCGAGCTGATGTTTGGACAGTGGGTTCCAGACATATGTTTCTTCATTCTGATTGTTCAGATCGTCAATCAGAGGTCTAGTTTGGGAGAAATTGGTCCCGCACCAGCAGCCTTGATTTGGAGAATTTTCATCTTCTTTGTTCTCATTTGTAAGCATTTGTGCTTAGTTAAAGTGGCTTATTGAAAACACCATTTGGTGTTATTATTAGAGACTCTTTTGTACCCTATTATTGATCATAGTGGATTATCTTTGGTTTGGATAACTCGTGGTTTTTACCCTTGCATTGATGGACTTTCCACGTTAAAAATTGTTGGTGTCTCTTTGTGCTTTGGATTCTATTTTTGTTCTATTTGTTTGGTGCTCCTTGCATATTCTCGCAAGAAGGGGGATTGAGTTTCCGCTGCATTATTACTCTTTGCTAAGTTGTTATAATTTTGGCCCTTTCCTTATCAGAGTGACATCAGAGCTCTTTGGTTAAATGACTGTTTAATTTGTGTGAATGATGGAGGCACATACAAAATTGATTTCTTTGAATGGATAAAATTATCACCTATGGAAAGGCAAGATGAAGGACTTGTTATTTGTGAAAAATTTGCATCTTCCTATTTTTGCTTCTAATAAGCCGGAATCCAAGTCAGATAAAGAATGAGATTTTGAACATCAACAGGTGTGTGGATTTATCAGGCAGTTTGTTGATGATAATGTCTATAATTTTGTTGCTAATCAGACACATGCGAGAAGCCTATGGGATAAGCTTGAGTCCTTGTATGCTTCTAAGTCAGGGACTAATAAATTGTACTTGCTGAAAAATTTTGTGGAGTTGAAGTACAAGGAAGGAACTCCCGTTTCAAATCACTTGAGTGAATTTCAAGGACGCTATGATCAATTAGCCGAAATGGGTATAAAATTTGGTGATGATCTATTGGGTTTATTCTTATTAAACTCTTTATCGGATTCATGGGAGACATTTCGGGTTTCCGTGATAAGTGCTACCCTTAATGGTGATATTTCTTTGAAAATGGAAAAGAGTGGTGCTCTTAATGAGGAGATGAGAAGGAAGACACAAGGTACTTCTGTTAGAACGGCTGCAGCGGAATGGTTAGTGTGGAATAACAAACCAAGAGGGTTTTTAATACAAATGTGTGCCTTTTAATTTTTTCTCAATTTATCTTACTACGCAAATAATAAATATAAATAAAAGAGTAAGGTTGAGAGAAATTTGCACAGATGATTTTTATACTAGTTTAGATCTTACCAATCCTACGTCCAGTCGCTTATCTCAAACCAAGATAAACAGTTCACTAATCACAAAACAATTACAAATTACAATCACAAAGAAACAATTTGTAAAAGTTTAGAAACCACCTCTCTTGATACCACAAGAGATGAACCTGCACTTCCTTTGAGTCTTCACAAAGGATTAGACACCTCCTCCGAATACTTCACGAAGGATGAAACACCTCCTCTGAATGCTTCACGAAGGATGATCCTCTTCCACACACCTCCTCAGACGCACCAAGGATGAACCAGTTATTCCTCCGTCACCATAGCAGCACTTCACCGGCTCCACAGACAAGAGTTGCCTTAGCTGAGCAAGAGCACACAATTCTCAACGAGTTCTGAGTATTTAAGCACAAGGGAAGAGTTGTTGTTGATGGATAAAGAGAGCCTATTTATAGACTCAAGCAAAAACACATCCATTCTTCGAAACTGGCCATTTAACGCTTTTAATCGATTAATATTACTGTTAATCGATTAAATTAAGTGCAACGGCTAGTTTTCAAAAACCAGAAAACTCCAACGGCTCGTTTTAATCGATTGTTCTTAGGATAAATCGATTAGCTATTCGATTAAAAAAGGTATTAATCGATTATTCCCTTTCCAGTTGAGTTTTCAGCACCTTTAACATTTTAATCGATTAATACTTGATTTGATCGATTAAAATCGTGCTTTTCGGATTCTGAACAGCAAATATAAAATATGAAGGTACAAGAATCAAAACCTATTACAAATCTAAGTTCTAAGCAATAAACTATAATTATTACAAAAGCTTTTTATAACAAAAACAAGTCTTCAAAGGATCTTCATGAATCTTGTTAAATCTTGACTTGATTTGGGCATCATCAAAACTTCATCTTTATCATTTTGCTAACAACTTCATCTCGTTCAGAAGTGTTTATTCCAAAGAATAGGGGGAGAAGCCAGAAGAAAGAACAAAACAATGGTAGAGATAAAAGCAGGAGCAAGTCCAGGTCTCGGTACAAGAATGTGGAGTGTCACTATTGTCACAAAAAAGGGCATATAAAAAAGAACTATTTTTTTTAGAAGAAAGAGAGCAAAGACAAAAAGGGTAAGCAAAGAGAAAAAAGATAATGATGATGATCGTGTTACTACTACTACATGTGGTGACCTTCTTTGTCTTCGTGATTATGACACTATTAATCTTGTATCTGATGAGAGTATGTGGATAATTGATAGTGGTGCTACACTACATGTTACATCCAGGAAGGAGTTCAGCACATCTTATACACCTGGTGATTTTGGAGTATTGAAGATGGGTAATGGTGGGGTGTCTAAGGTTATTGGTGTTGGTGATGTTCACTTGCAAACCAACATGGGATGCAGTTGTTGCTTAGATGAGTTAAACATGCTCCAGATGTTCGCTTTAACTTGATTTCTGTACAGGTACTTGATGATGGTGGATATGATAACCACTTTGGTTCTGGAAAGTGGAAGCTCACCAAAGGTAACTTGATTGTGGCTAAAGGGGAGAAAAACTCTAAGCTTTACTAGATAAAAGCTTTGGTTGCTAAAGATAGTGTGAATGTCGTGTACATGGAGTCATCTTTGTCGCATATAAGGATTGGGCATATCAATGAAAAAGGACTTAATTGCTTAGCTGAAAAGGATGTTCTCTTAGGATTGAAGAGTGTAGAGTTGGAGAAATGTTCTCACTGCATGACTGGTAAACAAACCAAAGTATCCTTCAAGAAGTATCCTCCCTCCAAGAAGTCAGAGTTGCTTGAATTTGTGCATTCTAATGTTTGTGGCCATTGAAGGTAAAGTCTTTTAGTGGTGCACTTTACTTTCTTACTTTTATTGATGATTGTTCCAGGAAGCTTTGGGTTTATGCACTATAGAGAAAAGACCAAGTGTTGGACAAGTTTAAAGAATTTCATGCTTTGGTTGAGAGGCAGTCTGGAAAGAAGCTTAAGCACATTCGTACTGACAACGATGGTGAATATTGTGGACCATTTGATGCTTATTGTAGACAATATGGTATTGCACATGAGAAGACTCCTCCCAAAACTCCTCAACTGAATGATTTAGCGGAGAGAATGAACAAGACATTGATGGAAAAAGTTAGGTGTATGCTTTCTGAAGAAAAATAGCCTAAGCATTTATGGGGTGAGGCATTGTTTACAGGAGTGCATGTTATTAATCTAAGTTATGCAGTTGCTTTGAACTCTGAGGTGCCAGACAAGATTTGGTTTGGCAAGAATGTTACTTATGATCATTTGCATGTCTTCAGTTGTAAAGCTTTTGTTCATGTTCCAAAGGATGAAAGATCCAAGTTAGATATGAAGACAAGGCAATGCATCTTCATCGGTTTCGGTCAGGATGAATTTGGCTACAAGTTGTATGACCCTGTTGAAAAGAAAGTTGTTAGAAGTTGTGATGTGCAATTCATGGAAGATCAAACCATTGAAGATATTGATAAGGTGGAGAAGTCTACACCTAAGGAAGATGGTAATGTGGCTGATGTTGATCTAATTCGGTTGTCTATTAATGATTTGGATATTGATGTTCATGACTGTGAACAACATGGTGATATTGATAATCAACAGGTTGGAGATAACTTAGATGTTCCTATTGATAATGTTGATGAAGAGGAACATGATGTGTCACAAGATGAGAGTCTTCGTGATGTACCTGAGCTACCTGAAGCTCAAACCAGAAGATCTGACAAGCCACAACAACCTTCTAAGAAGTTTTCTACCAATGAGTATGTGATGTTGACTGATGAGGGAGAACCTGAATGTTATGAGGAGGCCATTGAAAGTGAAGAAAAACAAAAGTGGTTGATGCAATGCAAGATGAGATGAAATCTCTGCATGATAATCACACTTATGACTTGGTGAAGTTGCCTAAGGGTAAGAGAGCCTTAGAGAATAGGTGGATTTTCAGGGTGAAGCAAGAGAACAATTCTACATCTACCAAATATAAAGCCAGATTAGTAGTGAAAGGCTTCAGACAAAGAAAGGGTGTTGACTTCAATGAGATTTTCTCACCTGTGGTGAGGATGACATCCATCAGAACTGTGTTAAGTTTAGCTGCTGCTCTAGATTTGGAGGTTGAGCAGATGGATGTGAAGACAACTTTTCTTCATGGTGATTTAGGGGAAGAGATTTACATGAAGCAACCAGATGATTTTCTTGTTGAAGGCAAGGAAAACTATGTGTGTAGGCTACAAAAAAGCCTATATGGCTTGAAGCAGGCTTCGAGGCAGTGGTATAAGAAGTTTGAGTATATTATGTGTGATCAAGGCTACAAGAAGACTACTTCTGACCATTTTGTTTTTGTCAGAAAATTTTTTGAGAATGATTTCATTATACTATTGTTATATGTTGATGACATGCTTATTGTTGAAAAAGATGTATCCAAAATTGACAGGTTGAAGAAGCAACTGGGCGACTAATTTGCCATGAAAGACATGGGAGCTGCTAAGAAGATTCTTGGTATAAGTATTACTCGTGATAGAAAAGAGAAGAAACTTTGGCTATCACAGGAGCACTACATTCAAAAGGTGTTGCAAAGATTCCAAATGGAGAATGTTAAAGTTGTAAGTACTCCTCTTGCTACTCATTTTAAGTTGAGTAACAAAGTCCTTCAAATGAAGCTGAGAAGATAGATACGAGCAAAGTTCCTTATGCTTCTTTGGTGGTAGTTGGATGTATGCAATGGAATGTACAAGGCCTGATATTGCACATGTTGTTGGTACAGTTATCAGATTTTTGTCAAATCCAAGTAGAGAACATTGAAATGTTGTGAAATGGATTTTGAGGTATCTTCATGGTACTAGTGGTTTGAGGCTTTATTTTTGGAGGTGATAAGCCTACTTTGGTGGGTTACTCAGATTTAGATATGGCTGGAAACAATGATTCCAGAAAGTCCACTTCAGGCTATTTGATTCAGTTTGCAGGGGAAGTCTTGGCTTGACAATCAAAGTTGCAAAAGTGTGTGGTGTTGTCTACTACTGAGGCAGAATTCATTGCACTTACTGAAGCATGTAAAGAGTTGTTATGGGTGAAGAAATTCTTGCAGGAGCTTGGTTTTGTGCAAGGTAAATACTTGTTTTATTGTGACAGTCAAAATGTTATTCATCTTGGTAAGAATCCAACATTTCATTCTAAATCCAAACATATTGATATGAGGTATCATTGGATACGTGATGTTTTGGATGATAAATTGTTAGAATTGGCTAAAGTTCATACAGATGATGATGGTGTTGATATGATGACCAAGGCATTGTCAAGAGGAAAGTTTCAAGTTTGTTGTGAGATCGCCGGTTTGGCGGATATCTCCACATAGTCGTGAGAGGGAGATTTGTTGGGTTATTGGGCTCCCTTCCTATGTGGAGAATAAGCCCAAATAATGTGCTCCATTATGTCTCATTAGGTTAAATGGAGATGGATCAGATTAGTAAGGCACATTAGAGTCATTTGAAGAGAGGCAAAAGCCAAGTGAGAGAAAAAGGAAGAGAGAAAGCCATTCCCGCATAACCCTAAACATGCACTGGTGTTTTCGTCGTTGTGAAATCTTTCACCGTTGGATCTAGCTGATTGTTTGACAGTGGGTTTCAGACATATGGTTCTTCACTCTAACCGTTCGGATCGTCAATCAGAGGTCTAGTTTGGGAGAAATTGGTCCCACACCAGCAGCCTTGATTTGGAGAATTTTCATCTTCTTTGTTATCATTTGTAAGCATTTGTGCTTAGTTAAATTGGCTTATTGAAAACACCATTTGGTGTTATTATTGGAGAATCTTTTGTACCCTATTATTGATCATAGTGAATTTTCTTTGGTCTGGACAACTCGTGGCTTTTACCCTTACATTTAGGGGTTTTGCACGTTAAAAATTGTTGGTGTCTCTTTGTGCTTTGGATTCTACTTTTGTTCTATTTGTTTGGTGCTCCTCGTAGATTCTCGCAAGAAGGGGAATGAATCTCCGCTGTGTTATCACTCTTTGCTAAGTTGTTATATTTTTGGCCCTTTCCCCATTAGGTTTCACCCTACCATACTCAGAAGGTTAGTCTGTTTCATGCCTTGTATCATATTGGAAGCACCCAAGACTAAGACTTCCTGCTACTCTCACCTCATGTGTCAATCTTCTCTACTTGAAAATGAAAGACAATTAGAGTGTCAGGATAACCCCCAAGACTTAGCTCCCAAAATTCATACTAATGATACTTGAAACCAACACCAAGAAGTTCCTCCTTGGAACTGCTTCCCATACCTTTGAACCCATTACAATCACTTCACATTCACATAGTATACCAATACATGAGACTATTGAACATACATTAAAAAAATAGAAACACACTTACAAGTCATCAAAAAGCACACAACAACACAATTTCCTCATGGCATCTTGATACTCACATTTAGGTAAGGAAAACAGCTTTGAAACCCTCACCAACAACTTCGGAAGGGTCCAAAACCCCCAAAATGACCTAAAGAACGTCCAAAATTGTGATACCCGAAACCCTGAAATTGATATTTCCAAAATCTGAAAAAAAAAACCCAAAACTGGTGCGGTAGCGCTAAACGCCAAAAGCTGACGCTTAGCGCCCAGGCGTTTGAGGATTGGCGCCCAGCGCCATAACAGTAGCTCAAACATGAAAAACCAGCCTTGGGACACTTAACCCCCAACTTCTAAAGACCCCTAGGACCTTCTAAACCTTGAGAAAACTTAGAAAAACCTATTGTAATTCAACTTGATCCCTTTAGAACCCAATTTCACTCCTACAAGCTACCAAATTTCAATTTTACACTTTTAAACTTTCAAACCAGTTTACAACCTGCATAAACCAGTCCAAATACACTTGCTAGCTTTCTCCAAAATCTCATATTTGTCCCAGTTATCCTACTTTCCATTTTCAACCCTTAAAGCCTCTAAAATGGGCTAAAAACTCAACCGATGAAGCCATTTACCATTCCATAACAGATTTTTTCTGGTTTTAGTACTTAGACAAGTCCAAATAGTTGTAACAACATACTTTTAACCTTCCAAAACAACATATACCACTTACCTCAATATTTTACTACTAAAAACCTTTTTTTTACCTTACAAACACTAGACAACAACCCCTATAGACTACTCTTTTTGCTGCACATAGTTTTTAACCATCTAACCCTCCAAACAAGTTTCAAATGATCTCATGATAGTACCAAATCAGTTCTCATACCATTTCCATACCTATTTCTAAATTTCACTAACCAAAACCCCTTTCTTTTAAGCTTAGAACCTAAATGACTTAACCAATACTTTCAACAACCATTTGTATTCAGTTCTAAATAATGAAATATCACCCCCATACAAAATTATAACAGTATCTAACATCACCATTTCATCACACCAATTATACACAACACCATATTATCAAAACATCAATTTAACATACACAACATTTATCCAATTATGCAAATTTCACTAAAATATCTATAAATCATAGAAATACTAAATTTATACTACAAACACAACTAAGACAAGGTCTAGCTTCCCTTACCTCACAAGAAACAACCCCAACTCAAAGAATGCTTCGCCAATTACTTGAACGGCAAGGAATACCTAGACAAACCTACGAAACACCAAATTGAAAACAGACAGAGTCCTTAGAACTCTAGATTAACCAAGAATAAGTAGGAGAGGCATGATTACAAATACAACAATACCAAATTCTTCTAAAATAGATTTGGAACGAAGGGAAAAGGGAGTCGAAACTTACTTGCTTTAAGACAGAAATTGATCAGTTAGATTTGTAGGCCTTGACGACGTGATCGTCTATGCACCTCCTGATCGTCAAACAAATGAATTAGGAGAAAGAACACTTAGAGAGATATGAGACGAAGCAAAGAGAAAGAGTTCTAGAGAGATAAAGTGTGTTTTAAGTAATGAGACGAGTTTAGAAAATTCTATTTATATTATGGAATTATTTTACAATAAAATACTTGGTCTCATTATTTTAATACACCTACCAACTTTAATACTTGATTTTCTATATTCTTACAATAAATATCTATAAATAATAAAAAAGAATATATACAAAAAAACATAATTTTTAACACATGTTACAACCATAAAATTTCTTAAAGAAATTAAAAATTATAACACTTAAACTTACAAAGAGGGAAAAAAATGCCCACTTGGTAGAAATCAAACATGTTTTTACGATTAATTGTATCCAAGCTCCTAATTTATATAAGAAGAAGTTCACCCGCAAGAACTCTGATACTCAAATCAATAAAGAAATATTTGGGTGAGTATTTAAGAGTGAAAAATAGTATATAATGTATTCCATGTAATAACATGTATTTATATGTTTTCTTAAGCCTATTATATCATAGAATAATAACAAATACAGACTTTAAAAACAAATATAATAGCATATCATAAGATGAGTTATGTTTAAAATATCATGTATTTTCAAATATACTCGAAGTATCATCCTTCCCTTATTTTGGGAGGTTATCATTTCATGGAGATCTCATACTCGAATCCTAATGTTTATTGGTTATTTTGGACTTAACAATAATAATATATTTTGGACCCAGTAGATAACTTTTGCAGGTGGACCATGTGACATCCCAATTTGGAATTCACGATTACAAGTATCAATTTAAAATTTTTAAAACATAATATCATTATGGTAATCCAATTTCAATAAATATTTACAATTAGCTAAAAATAAATCATAGTTCCAATTAATTACAAAATCAAACTCCAAATAAAATCATTTATTCAAAACAAAACCCCAAGTTCCCCAATTCTCAAAATCAACTTGCTACTTTAAGAATCCAGTGGGTTATCTACAACATCATCTTCTCCCATACAACAACACAAGTCATACGATCATCGTAGGTAGAAACCACAACCACAGAAAATGCTAGGGTGAGCTAACTGAATAAACATTAAATCATTGATGTAACATTTATATCACAGTTGTTAAGTCTTTATTACATTTCCATCACATCAACCTGTATCAATGCATGATAAGACTATATCAATAAATACAATATTAACAGTTAAAGGTCGAACGATAGGGGCCAACTGTTCTACTAGTTAGGAAGGGGCGCGGGAATGAGATACTATAAATAGTTTTCTTGTAACTCTATTTAGGGTATTCTTTTTATTCCTTGTGTAAAGACATGACTTTGGCCTGTGAAGGGAGGTTAGGCTCTCAATTAGCTTACCATACATGTACATTTGTTCTTTTGTTAATACAGAAGTTTTATTCTTGCCTTTGGTGTCTTATTGTTGAGCGTTTGAGAGGGAGTGAGATAGGTTTCATTTACCAGAAACCTATCAATTAGTCTGACTTGCCAGATCCAATTGAAGGCAGAGCAAGATGAAGGGCGAGCTATATGCTTTGGAGAATAGAATCTAAGGAAGGATGAGCACGATGGAGAATGTGGGAGAGGAGTTGAAGGCTGACGCGAAGGGTATTCGCCAAGACCTGAAAGAACTGAAGCTGGTGGTAGAAGGGTTGGTGTGAACATTGGAACGGAACTCGGAGGAAAGCCATGATTTGGTTAATGAAAATCGAAGAAGGAGAAGGGAGAGATCTGAGGACGAATTGGAGGAAGACCGAGGAGACACCAACCAAATTGGGTAAAAAGGGTAGAATTACCCACTTTCGAAGGGATTGATCCTATGGTGTGGATTGTTAGGGCGAAGAAAGTTTTTTGAGATTTAGAGGGTAATGGAAAAGGATAAACTTCGATTGGTTTTCATCTGCATGGAGGGCAACGCCAACTATTGGTTCAGGTTCTGGAAGGCTAAAGACAAGAACCTTTCTTGGGATGGTTTGAAGGAAGCCTTGATGATAAGGTTTGGGGTTAAAATAGTGGTGTCAAAGAGCGACCCGGTTGAGTTTTTTTACAGAGCAAGAGAGGAAGGAAGATAGGAACTTCTACAAGACATCAAGAAAGTAAAGGAACACTCAGGTGGAGGAGAAAATTCAATCAATTGGGAGTGAAGAGGAGAAGAGGATGACATTGACAATAATGGAGCTAGGAAGGGTAAGGAAAAATTAGTTTTTCCGTGGGTGAAAAGAGAAGAGGTTAAGCACGTTGTGGTGAGCGTTGAAGAGAATAATAATAATAATAAAAGTAACAGGGAAGGTGTTGCAGAGCAAATGATTAATGGTGTTGAAATAGTGAAGGTGGGGAATGTGGCCACTGAGAACCAAGGGGAGCAAATGGGGCTCGTAGTTCTTGATACACCTATAGAAGGGAAAGAATTGCTTGAAGCATTGAAAGACATCGAAGACCAATTTCGTCGGGCTTATGATTTTGGAAAAGAGGTGACCAGAATACTGGAAGTTAATAGAATCCCGGAAGAATGGAAGACATTAGAGGAGGATTTGCCACCACCCAAGCCTCGAAACCTGAATTGGAGGACAGTAGCCAAAGGGTTCCCTTCATATGATAACACGATGATGAAGAGGAGCCAGGAGATCATGTTTCACGATTCCAACCTTGAGGACAAGCTTGTTTTGCAGCGGGATGTAATGATAAGTGTTGGAAAGTGTATGAGAGGAGAAGAAAGGCAAGAGGTAAGTGAGGCCGAACGATATTGACCGTTAAAGGCCGAACAATAGCAGAACGGTATTAATGGTTAAAAGTCGAATGATATTAACTGTTAAAGGTCGAACAATATTAACAGTTAAAGGCCGAACGGTAGAGGTCGACTGTTTTACCAGTTAGGAAGGGACGCGGGAATGAGGTATTATAAATAGTTTTCCTGTAACTCTATTTAGGGTATTCTTTGTGTAAAGACAGGACTTTGACCTGTGGAGGGAGGTTAAGCTCTCGATTAGCTTACCATACATGTACATTTGTTCTTTCGTTAATACAAAAGTTCTATTCTTTGTCTCACTGTTGAGCATTTAAGAGGGAGTGAGATAAGTTTCATTTACCAGAAACCTATCAAAAGACTTGGTATTTAAGTTGCTCATTGTAATACACTCAAATCATACAAAACAATGATGATAGGTCCTCTTACAATCATCATGACAAAGAATGATACAAACAACCAATAAGGATAACTCTCCTTGCCTAATCCAACAAAGAGTTCTAGATCTTCTAAATCCTTCTACTCTTAGGCTTTCCTTGACAGAAAATAGTACTCTCCTCTTAAATCTCTCTCATGGCAACAATAGGATTTTCTGTCTCTTTTTCCTTAGGTTTCTATTTTAATATAATATAAATAGGAAACATACCAAATTCTATTGGATTTATTATTCTCAACGTTTATAAAATATCAATATCTTCAAAATATATTAAAATAAAATTATCTTTATTCTAATTGATTCTCATCACTTCCTAAAAACACTATATTTTATTATTATTATTATTATCTAAAAATAATATTAAATTATATATAATAATATCTATTATTTCTTTTAACTTGTAAATATATATATATATATATATATATATTATATAATAATATCCAAAAATATCTTTTAAAATAAAATAAACCCTTTAAATATAAATAATAAACTATTTTATCTTTTAATTAAAATAGTTAACCATATTTATATATTTTTCTTAATTATTAAAATTTCTAAAATCTTAATATATCTTTTAATTTGTAAATATATCTAGTATATAACAATATCCAAAAATATCTTTTAGAATAAAATAAACCCTTTAAATATAAATAGCAAACCATTTTATCTTTTAACTAAAATAGTTAACCATGTTTACATATTTCTCTTATTTATTAAAATTTTTAGAATCTCACATTAAATTTATTATTATAAATATATAATATTTTGAATGAATTTGAATGCCAATCACCCTACCACCTACTTTCTTGTACCTGGTTTTAATATAATATATATACCTTGTTGCAACCAATTTTTGCATACTTAAATTTAACCTTTCAAATAATATTTCCATCTTTCAATTTTTAATTGTTTAATAACTCAAGCATAACCCAACTATAATGATAACACCAAAATCACAGTTTCAATGTCTTAACCCAAAAAATTGACAGTAATTGCAAAGATGATTAAATCCCCACATGAAGTAAAATAAACTAATATTATTTAATAATATTTTACACAAACCCAAAAGTTAAGAAAACATGTTTATAATGTGTGTTGCGAAAACAAAACTAATATATATATATATATATATATATATATATATATATATATATATATATGGAATGGTGTTTGAACACACCATAACAAGTTTCAAACAAACACACCAAATCAAACAGATCAGAATTATCTTTGCCATAATTTATTGGTAAATATGTATTATCAACGAAAAGACATTCGTCGGTAAATATTCATCAGTATAGTCAGTTTTTCTTGTAGTGTGCAAAGCACAAAACAACATAACGATGTTTCCCTAAACTACACAATAATTGAAACAAAGGTTACCACTTCGATGGCTTCCCAATCAAGAATCAACAACACCTCGAGAAACATCTTCACATTAAAAACCACAACCTTTTCACTTTCCCTTCCTCTCACACCACCAACAAAATCCAAGCTCCAACTTTGGTTTCCCTTCTCTTTAAATTGAATATAGCCTAATTTCTATTCAAATATCCATGTTTTCAATCTCCCTCTATTTATGTTTCAAATCACACATACCTTTATTACCCTTCTTAAAATTCTTTTCCAAATCTACCCTCCAACAACACAACCAATTCTTTAGTAAAATATAAATTATAATGACATATGCGTTTGTTATTTGAATGTAGTTCCACGAAGGTGTGTTAAACTACATTTTTCAGAAAATAAAATTGATACTTTGACACACATAAATTTTTTACATTCTTTTAACATTGCCTTATTTACTTTTTACTCATTTTTTCTTCCTAAAATACAAAATTTCACTCTTTTATGATCATTTTACTCTTGTAATGTGTGTTAAATTAATGTGAATGTGTGTCACCCTATCATTACTATTATGGAAATCTTCCTTTTATCAAGCTTCTTCCGCCATTTCTTTTTCTCTCTTTCTCTTTTTTTGCATAAATTCGGAACCTTAACTTACTCTCATTCTCTATCACATACCATGTTGGAAATCTTCCTCTTATAAAGCCTCGTCTGCTATTTCTTTTTCACCTATTCTCTTTTCTTTCTTTCTCTGGTTTTGCACGATTCTAGAACCTTAATTCCATTTCTATACATTGTAGGTTTACATTAATTAATTGTTTGAGAAAGATAGCTCTTAATAAAAATAACGTTTGGTGACAAAAGCTTTTGTAAACGATTGAGATAATACACAACTACAGGGTTTGTAAGAAAGGTGTTTAGTAAGATTGAGTAATAATCACGTAATTATTTTTATACTAGTTCACTCCATCGAGCTACGTCCAATTCTCCTTTAAGACCTCTTAGAGGGCTCCACTGTAATATTCAACAAGATTACAACTGAGTATTCACACCATTCCTGGTATCACCTAGTCAGTCTCAATAACCCCCGTTACTTTGACTAGAACCGAGTTTCACCCACTCCTGGTTATGCAGTATTTTCACCACTCTTGGTATCCCTATACACTCTCGGTATCTTCCCGATACACTGTCTAGTCGAGTTTCACCCACTCCTGATTTTCACTAGACAAACCCGTCTAGCTACCGTTTAACCCCACCGAGTTAAGCGTTAAGTGTTTGAATTCTCTTCAGAATTTGCAATCAATTAGATCACTTAGTAATCCTTAGATGATTACTCTCGTAGAGAGGATGTGTATACAATATAATTCAATCTAACAAACTCTTAGAGTTTTCTCTCTTCTTACAATATTAAGCTTATGATTCTATGAAGCTTGAGAGTATCTTTTTTTTTCTTTTGAACTTGCTTGTCTTTTGAGATATTTTCTTTCGTGTTCATCTACTTATTCTCTTACTCTTTTCTTGAACGTTCTTCAATTTATAGGCTTTAAGAAAATGTCTGTTATATAGTACTTACTTTGATCTTTGGATCTTCTTAGCCTTGTCGTAGGTAGCAGCTATTGGTTAAAGTCAACTTGTTAGAGTAGGAAAGCTTTTTTAGTACTTTATCAAAAGTAGGTTGTACAAACTCTTTAGCGCGACTTTTAATAGAGAACATTCCGTGAATGTCTTCTTTGTCTCTAACGTCCACTTCTGACTTGTATATGATAGAGCAGGTGGATATTTGACATAGGTAATCTGCACAGAGTATAGTAGATATGCATACAGGTATATATGTCCTTTTTCTTATCACTTTTGTTGTTTTTAAATGTTGTGCATTTAATGGCATTTAATGCGTATTCAGAATAACTATAAGCATTTTAAATTTTCATTGCTCAAGAAACATTTGATCGTTTAAGCATTCTAGTAGAGATACCAAGCAGTTCATGAAAGTTTCATCATTGGATGAAAACTTCGTTAAGGTATCGTTTAGCCTATGCAAGACTTTTTCTATCAGCACCTTGTTTAGTAAATACTCATTCATTCAAGAGCAAAATACATCATTTTATAAGTCATAGTGAGAGCTCGTCTAGCTTTGTTTTGCAAAAGTATAGAACAAGTGCATTTAGCAAGACTCTCATACAACACATTAATGCATTTTGTGAGGAATTCATTTAGTAGAGCATCTACTCATGCATTAACGTGTTTATTAAAGTTTTTCTCAAAGTATTTAGATTTTATAAGACTTTCTGATAGACTACTTATCTTTTAACTATATTATTTTTCCAGATATAACATTCTCTCATATACTCATTTCGTTTAATATTGTTTGTTAAACTTCAAAATATATGAAGACGTTTATACAATTCAATCTTATAAACATCCTTGTCTTAACATGAACTTATCTACATTTTCCATTTTAGCCATTACATAGATGTGCAATTAAGGCATAAAATACAAAGACTGATGATGAGTTTGAGATTACATAAGAATGAAGGCTGCGATGAAACTCTAGGGTTGGACAACAATGAAGGCTGTGATGAAACTCTAAAGTTGGACAACAATCAAGACTGCAATCAAATCACATGGTCAGAGACTCTAAAGAATCAAAAGCTCTAATACCATCTTAAATTTAGGAAAGAGAATGTATTTCTTATTATTTGTCTCCTTATTTGCATTATATATATATATATATATAACCTATTTTACAAAACAAATCTCTAAAATTTTGGGATGTTATTCTAGTAATAATAGCAAGATACAAAAAAATATAAAAAATTAAATAATGAGAATAATATCCAAAATTTCCTAAAATATATTTTGACACTAATATGTCTCACAAAGTGCAACCACGTACAACAAAATATCCTAACTCCAACGTCTTCAATGGTCAGAACACACACATCTAATCTAATGTATATGGCCCTATCATCGATGACTCCTCAAGCTAACTATAGAGCTTCTTGAGTACCTTTTCAGGCTAAGGTTCCTTCTTGTTCATATTTGCAATATATTATCCTCTGCAACACGATCGCAATTCGCCTTATCATACCCTACAATGAATAAAAGTAATAATCTCTTTCTCATATTAATATTAAAAAACACATAAAAGAATAATAAACCATATATTGTACTTACTTGATATGCATGGTCCTATCGTGGTGGTGGAACTAACAAACTCTCCTTAGAAGTACGGGCCTGACAGCGAGACTATCCAGTGGGTGTATCACCTTCTAACCTAAGGAGTATATATGGATGTGAGACAAATGCAAACTTCTCAGGCTACACATGCAAATGGAGATGTGGCCACGCCAGTGATATGAGATGGTCAACAAAGTGCAACCACCTATCGTCTATAACATCATAAATAACCCTTTATATGGCACAGGAGGTTTGGAACGTTTTGCTTGAACCCTTACTATCGCAAACCACACTTTGACAAATGACAATAGATGCAGGTGCCACGTCACATTCTGACAAATGACAATGGATGTAGGTGCCACATCGGATGAATCCTGAGAACATAAAAATTACCTAAAACAGTTAACTCTGATGAAGACCACCATAAGGAGTCCAAATCACCCAGTGGCCATCAAAGCATCTAGTTGCACGCGTGCATCACTAAGTGTGGATTGCTACTTGTAGTTGAACTTCATTATGTGAGATTGACATCCTTCCCTCCTATGTATGCAAAATGCTTATATATTTATACCTATTCCAAATTAAATATGGGTACTGCTCCCTTTACCTCCCGGTATGCTTCTTCTACCTCGTCTTTTCCTTTTTTTACTCTTCACTCTATTTTTCTATTCCTATTTTATCCCTTTCAGACACGCCACACAAAAGCACATCCTCAATTCAAACATGTTATACTAGGTTGAAAATTCATCAATGTTTATTGCCTTATACTCCGAAGAAGAAAACGCGTTCAGGAGGGAGACAAGAACATGGGTATTGTTCAAACAAGGCAAAGAAAAGGTATTGGAAGTTTGAGGTCTGAGGTTTGAGGGAGGACCCTTTCGTTCTTCTTTCTCGTAGTGCTACTTTGGGTGCTCCACTACGTCAACAAAATCTGACAACAACAGAACCTTCATAAATTGTGGGGAACAAAAGTACCATAGATAACCATGTTGTTAAAAATTGAAGAAGGAATATTGAGTGTTTTTATTGAGCCTGAAATGTGATGCAGAGATTGGCACTGTTATGTGATCTAGGTTTTGTGCTGTCACGAGATTTTGAGGTGTGACACCTGAGGCATTGGTTTCTTGGTTGGTAAAGTTTGGTGACTATTGCAGTAGAACTATCTTCATCCAAAGTTTTCATCTTTGCTTGAGGTCTAAGAATTTCGGTTGTTATTATGGGATCTGAAGTTTAGAGCTTTGCTTTGTGCTGAGATTGACACGTGATATGTCCGCAGCGTCCCCGCCTGCGGCGACATCTCCACCGCCACAAACACCACCCTCCTCCAACACTAGTCCGTCACCGTCCAACGCCACCACTCCTCCGCGGCAACAAACCCCTTCTTCCACTTCTCCGCCACAACAAGCAGAATCTCCGCCTCCACTAACCATATCTCCGGCGGCCCCGCCGCCTGCTTCGCCGTCACCGCCACCCAATTCTTCACCTCCCCCCGTGTCTACAACACCCCCTCCATCACTCACTCCATCATCACCACCGCCATCATCGCCGCAACCATCTCCTCCACCGTCACCCCCTCCATCAGTCCCTCCATCATCACCACCGCCATCTTCGCCGCAGCCATCTCCTCCACTGCCGCCTTCTTCTGATGCACCGGCACTGGTGCCACGGAGCTCTCCACCGCCACCACCACCATCAGCACTAGTTCCATCAAGAAGCCCTCCGCCACCGCCACAACCATCACCATCAGCTCCCCCATCTAACAACACCCAAACACTGCCACCGCAACGAAATTCACCACCACCTCCGGCCACCACGTTGCCACCAGCCTCGCCACCACGAAATTCACCATCTCCTCCGGCTGCACCACCCCCTAGAAACTCAACTAGGTCACCACCGCCACCTCCAGCAGCGGTGCATGCGCCGTCACTGAGGTCATCGCCACCTCTAGCACCTGAACCATCCAACCCACCACCTTCTAGGATTAGTCCTCCTCCCACACCAAGTTCCTCCCTAGCTCCCCCTTCAAATTCTACGTCAAAGCTCATCACCACCTTTAGTTACTCAATTGGCCCCGCCACCGCCATCCCTGTCAAAAGTTTCATCGCCCCCATCCCCTACTCCGAACCCGACAGTAGAGCCAGGCTCTCCTGGAGGTACAATCAACACTGGTGGTGTAGTGGCTATTGGTGTGGTGGCTGGATTTCTGCTACTTGGCTTCATTGGTGTTCTTATATGGTGCATGAGAAGGCAAAAGAGAAAGACTCTTACCTTAAACGGATGTCATGCCATCCACTCTTGCCTTAAACGGATGTTGACATCCATCGACGGATGATCATATCCGTTTAGGGGGATGATTCGGACCTATCTCGAGGAGATGGACTGAGCCAACGCCGCCTACCGGAGGCTCTCCGGTCTCAAGGACGGCACGCTGGCCATCTACCGGATCGGATCGCTGTCACCAATGGACTGAGAAAGAAGTTGATGATAGAGTTTCAGGGGTTAAGGCGGATGTTGACGGTTACTCCATTAAACCTAAAAAAATAAAAAAGTTAAAAAGGGTAAAAAAGGTAAAAAGAAAGGTTATTTTTGTAATAGAAAAAAATTGATGAAAGTTGGAGAGATGAAAGGAAGAAACAGGAGGTGGAGAGGTGGAGAGAGGAACACCCATTAAATATTCACATTGATATTTATACATACATAATCAATAATAACAACTTATCACCCCAGTAACAGTGAATGGCCAAAACTCAAACCCAATTACATCCCTGTTGTGACGCACGATGCAACAAGAATCACCACTTTCTTCTTCACAAGTTTCGAGCAATGGAGGTGAAAAAAGTTGAAACTTCGAGCAATGGAGGTGTAGAGCATTGAAGATTCGAGCAATGGAGATGTAGGTAGTTGTAGTTTCCATCAATGGAGGTGTAGAAGCTTTATGGGGTGCGATGACTTGTGCGAGAAACATGGGAGTTAGGGCATTTTCACGAGGGTTTTCGATATTTTTCATATGAAGGAAGTTAGGTCATTTCCAATAGACTATGGGGTGAACGAAGAAAGACTCCTTTATTTTTAGGTTTAATACCTATTTTGGTTTTTTCTTTGGAAGAGTTTGTTTAAAGTGGTTATCTTTTTTTTAAAAAGTTTACTAAAGTCTTACGTTTGCAAAAACTGTACAAGTTAGTCCTTTTTGCTTATGGTGTTAATGTTGTTAACGGCAGAGCTGCCCAACTGCCAAATGTTTGATGAGGTGTAATGTTTTGGTTGTGCTGACACTGTTATTTGTTAAAAATAAAATAATTAATTGTGATGTGAAATTTAATAAAGTTAGGGTTAAAATAAAAATTAAATTTGGGATCATTAAGTAAAGTGATTTTGATCAGAAGCAAATTTGGGTAATTTGCGATTTGGGATTTTGTGGGATTTAGGATTTATGAGTACCAGAGTTTAGGAAAGCCATAGAGGAACAACACCTCAGGACCGTCTCCTTTCTCTGCAATATGCATTTTTATGCCATTCAATTCTACTGTTCTGTGTGCAATGCCCTCCATATCTTTGATTCTTGCTGCGAGAGTGAGTTTAATGCTAACTCGAAAAGGAGTTTTTCGTTGTAGTACCTTCAAGTTTGAATTGTTTTAAGTGGTAATTCATGTCTTTGGTTTCCATATTATCATCCAATCATAATTAGCAATGTGTATGTCCTTTAATTTGGATTTTTGGAATTTGGAAAGTACTAGGTTATGGAATTTGGAGTAATTAGTGGATTGAAGGTGCTTGATGAACCCTAAATCGCCTACAAAATCCTAAATCGCAAATTACCTAAATTTGTTTCTGAAGAAAATCACTTTACTTAATTACCCCAAATTACCCCAAATTCAATTTTTATTTTAACCCTAACTTTATTAAATTTCACATCACAATTAATTATTTTTTTTAACAAATAACAATGCCAGCACAACCAAAACGTTACACCTCATCAAACATTTGCTAGCTGGGCAGCTCTACCGTTAGCAAAATTAACGTCGTAAGCAAAAAGGACTAACTTGCACAGTTTTTACAAAACATAAAACTTTAGTGAACTTTTTAAAAAAGGAAGAATCACTTTGAACAAACCCTCCGAAAGGAGAGACCAAAATAAGTATTAAACCTTATTTTTAATGGTACAAAAACACGTGAAAGAATGAAAAACGAACAAAAAAATACTAAGAGAATCAAAATGTGAAGGGAGAGAAAATTAAGAAAAGTCTTCTTAAATTTTTTATTTTTTATTATATTTAATTATATGTTTTACTATTTATTAACATTATGACGTATTTTATAAAAAAGTTAAAAGTCTATCTAATTTAATAGTCATAAATTCTCATACAGAACTTTTAAAATTTGGGGGGGTTACCTTCTGTCTCCAAGAAAATCCGCACCTCAGGCTTTTTTAACTTTAAATTGCAGTCCTATTACTTATCATCACTGAAAACCCAAACTTAAATTAAATCAAGTCAAAATATCTGCTTGAATTTTATTTAATTTTGCATAGAGCCCATCCTTGCGCATAAGCTCTTCATGATCTCCCATCTGAAAAAAAGGAAATAAATAAATTGATTATGCATTGGCCTTGGGCCCTCTACCTGCTGAAATGTTCAAATGTTTGGTCTCATTTAAGAAATTGTGGAGTCCAAAATTTATTCAGTTAAAGCGCTTCAGATAGCTTTTGCATTAAATAAAAAATATTTACGGATTTCCTCCAAATTTGCTTATCAATTAAAAATTTAAACTTCTTACTTCACTTCAAAATCAATTTCAAAAAATAAATAAAGTTCAACTAGAAATCACCTCAATGATGCCACCATCATCCATAACAAAGATCTTATCAGCAGCTTTTGCAGTAGAAAGCCTGTGAAGTTCAGTGATTATACGCAGCTAATCTTATATATTAAACAAAGAAAGAGGCAAGGCAAAGAATTTACCTATGAGCTATGATAATGATGGTTCTTGTTTTAGATTCATCTTTTAACGCATACAGCGACTCCTGAAATAAGAATTGCATCAGAAAAACAGTTGCAGACTTGCATTTTCTTAGATAAATACAGAAATTAGATTGACCAATAAATGGAAATGATATTTAACTCTCAAAAATTAGAATTTGTGAAATATACCTGGATATAATGCTCACTCTCAGAATCTAGAGCACTGGTTGCTTCATCAAGTATCATTATAACAGGGTCCCTAAGAATGGCTCTGGCGAGGGCAATTCGCTGCTTTTGTCCGCCACTAAGTGCATTGTCATCAACAAGGGTTTCATATCCATTAGGAAGAGAAGAAATGAAATCATGGGCATAGGCCTTTTTCGCCGCCCGTTCAATATCTTCTTGTTTTATGTTCCCGGGGCAACCATACTTTATGTTTGACTTGATGTCCATATGAAAGAGATGGGATTCCTGTTTGAAACATAAATTTTCAGAAAATGAGCTTTTAACTATGTGTGAACTGCAGTTTAGTTGTCTAACCTGTGCAACATAACCAATGTTCTGACGCAGCCAACGAATATCCAACTCTTTAAGAGGGAATCCATCGATATATATCTGTACATAAAAGTAGATGTAGATTACATAATAAGAAATTATCGTGAAATGTTAATGTATATACACATTATTGATATTTACATCACATTCCAAATCAGTATCTGGTCAAGATAAAGATGCCAAGTTTTATGCGAATGTAAAAATCATGCACTATTCAGATTTATTAACTGGAAAAGGATTTATTATGCCTATGTAACTTTTCCCTCATTAGGAGGATTTATTACGGTCTGCAACTTGTATTTTCACTCCTCCTGCCAAAGTATATAATTTAAAGAATTGCAATTCCCCATGTTGCTCACTCACATATGTAGATCAAATATGCCCAGAATAAATTAATGATCACCAATAAATAAAAAGTGAAATATGTAGCATTCATGTCCAACTAGCCGAGTCTGACTAAGAAAACAATTTCTCATAATTGTGAGCTTTAGAAGCACTAAGCATACCACAGAATCCACGTCTTTATTTAGTCAATTTCCATGAATTAGCTATCACTAACATGAGCTCATATGCTTTGAAGTGTGCCATGTCTAGTCCGTAGTAGTCACTATCCCAATGGTGCAGAATATTAAAACAAGGGTTTTCCAATTCAGGAACAATCATTTAACGAGACCATGACTTCACTTGATTTCAAGAAATTAAAATGCAAGAAGCTGATAACTTGTGCCAACACAGTAGGAAAGAGTTCTTGTAAAATATGCTGCTCTTTATTACTACAAAAATGTACATTTATTGGGATTGGAAAGCATAGTGACCATGGTTCCAACAAACAACTAATAAGTAGTGGATGATGTGCGTGAACATGCAGATATCCATATAAATTTAATTTCCAATGAACAGGGTCTAAAATTTATAAATTATTTACCTGACCACTACTAGGTTCATAGAGACGAAGTAAAAGGTTGAGTAATGTGCTCTTCCCACTACCACTCAGACCAACCTTGGCAAGGTAGGGCTGTTCAGTTAATACTTTAGCATCACAAACATTTAATCACAAAAGATTAAGAGAAATCTTACAATGGCAATGACTTGATTTTCCTTTATGGAGAAGTCCAAGTGTTCTAGAACAGGCATCTGTTCAAATGTAGGAAAGAAATGAAATTTAACAACTAATCAGAAACAAACATGTCATGCCTCAGAATTGAGTAGTAAAAGGTAATAAATCACATTAAGAAGGTTTATAAGGATGAAATATTACAAATCACAATATCAGTAACTTGATTCAAAAAAATTGTCACAAGTACAGTGCATACTGGTGAAAATCAGAATATAATATTCTGAATTTATGGTAATAATAATAGCAGCTTTAGAAAATACATAATATCCTCTATTTATAATTAATGTAATAAGTCTACATAAAACATGCATCAGTTGTGTATTAATAAAGCAGTTTCAGTCATAATATTCCTGTTTTTCTTCTTGGTTGCTTCAACAATTGGATATTGTTAGATATATTGTATTTTATGTTAATTAGGGAAACATAGTCTCTATGCTAATTATGTTATTTTTACATATTCATTTGTATTTGGGCTTGGCCCACGTTCTCATTATTATAAATACATTACCCTATGTGTATTTTCTATACAATGGAGCCTGATAGCAAAGACAAAAAAGGGGAAAAGATAAAAGAAACTCTTGTATTATTGCTCGCTCTGCCTAAGCCAAACAGAGGAGAAGAAATCCTCACCACATGAAATACCCTGACCTCATTCCCAATTACCCCAAAATGCCAGCTTGCCCAACAAGTGCTGTCCCCTCCCCTCTATATTCTCCCTTTCTCTCTTTCCAAAATAGAGAAAAAAATCTTTTTGTTACGATCCCAATCATTGGGTGTGTGCAGGTGGCCCCCAAGGAATGGATTTCCACTTCTTTCTTTCATACACCTTAGTGAACTTCCTACTTTTCCCTTTTTCCTTTAGAACTATATTTGTATCAACTCCATCCTCCATAGTTTTCACCTTGTCCTCAAGGTGTAGTTCGGGAAAGTAATTCTCCATCTTTTGTAGAGATTCCCATGATTTTTCACACGATGGCATACCCTTCCATTTAACTAACATCTCTACGGTCTCTCCTTCTCCTCCCCTAACAGTTAGAATCTCTAGGATGCATTTCTAGCTCCTAATTTTTAGTTATACATAGAGGAAGTGGCTGCACTGTTATATCTATTGACACAATTGACTTTAATAAGGAAACATGAAAAACTACATGGACCTTGCTACCTTCTGGCAACTTCAATTTATAAACTCCTCTCCCACTCTTTCATTGATCTCATAGGGCCCATAATATCTCGGACTGAGCTTTTGATTAATTCTCTTGGCTAATTTTGTTAACTTATAAAGTTGGATCATCAAGTAAACCCAATCCTCAAACTTGAATTTCTCTTTTCTTCTATGCTTGTTTGCTTGTTGCTTCATGCGGTTTTGAGCTTGCAATAAGTAGTCTCTGAGTTTAGTCAACATCTCATTGCTCTCTTGCATCATGGAGGACACTTCTTCCATGGGAGTAGCCAACACATCTCCTCGCACCACAGGAGGGGGATCTCGCCCATAAAAGGCCCTGAAAGGAGTCAGTTTTATAGCTTCATGGTTATTGGTGTTGTACCAAAACTCAGTCCAACTCAACCATCTATGCCAATGTCGTGGTTTTGTCCCCGTCATGCATCTAAGACAAGTCCCCAAGAACCTATTCACCACCTCATTTGACAATTGGTTTGAGGATGGTAAGCTGAGCTAAATTTGTATGTTGTCTTCGCTAATTTTTATATGACCTAAAATAGTCTCCTAGGACTTGGTTTGGCAAATTTAGTAGTGTGGTTCAACAATTTGGTATGGCTCGAAGTGAGACAAATCATTCAATCTTTTACTGTCACTCAAGTGTTGGATGTGTCCATTTGACAGTATATGTTGATGACATTGTTCTTACAGGAAGCGACCACCATGGCATTTCCATGATGAAACAACACCTTTGCTACCATTTTCAAACCAAAGATCTTGGCAAGCTCAGATACTTCTTTGTATTGAGGTAACACAATCCAATGATGATATTGTTGTATCTTAAAGAAAGTATGCATTGGATATTTTGGAGGAAAATGGGTTGATGAATTCAAAACTTGTTGACACACCTATGGATCCTAATACCAAACTCCTACCAAATCAAGGGGAGCCTATTTAAGATCCTGAACAGTATAGAATATTGGTTGGGAAATTAAATTACCTTATAGTTACTTGTCCTGAAATTTCCTTTGCAGTCAGTGTGGTGAGCCAATTTCTCAATTTCCCATGTGAAGATCGTTGGAATGCAGTCATCCGCATATTAAAGTACATTAAAGGATATCTTGGAAAAGGTTTGTTATATGATTCTAATAACCATACAAAAGCTATTTGCTATTCAGGTGCTGATTGGCAGGATTTCCTTTCGATTGAAGATCTACCTTCAAGTATCGTGTCTTCATTGGTGGTAACTTGATTTCTTGGAAGAGCAAGAAAAAAATTGTTGTGGCAAGATCTAGTGCAAAAGTAGGATATAGAGCTATGGTCTCAACCACTTGTGAACTTGTTTGGGTTAAGCAATTTCTTAGAGAGTTACAATTTGGAGATGTCATTCAAATGACTCTTATATATGACAATTAAGCGGCTCTTGATATTAGATCTAGTCCTGTCTTCAATGAAAGGACCAAACACATTAAGATTGACTGTCATTTCATTCGAGAAAAGATTGTATTTGGAGACATCAAGACTGAGTTTTTTAACTATGATCAGTTAGAAGCTATTTTCACCAACAAACAAACAACAAATCTTAGAGAACGCTTTTCCCATGAAAGACCCACTTTTTCCTTCCTACCTCAGCCTAACCAATACTGACACAAATTTTCTTCACACTCTCAATATAGTTGCTTGCCACACACCCACTATATAATCCTTCTCTCTCCTTGCATTTTCCCATTGCCAATTGTTATTTTTGTGGGCCTCACTTCGCTTCCTTACTACTACCTAACACACCAACACTGTTAGGAATAAAAGAAGTTAGTTGTTAGTAGAGAGAGGGTATAAATAATAACAGAATAGGTGGAGAGAGGATTATCAGACATTTTGTTTTGGGATTAGACTAGACCTCTTGGCCAGTGGAGGAAGGAAGGCTTCCTTGGGAACATTTACTTGTATTTTCTTCTTTCTTTACACTACAGATTGAATAAAAATACAGATACATACAATATAATTTCTGCTGTTGAGTGTGTGAGTGAGAAGAGAGTTTACTGTTTAGTTTTTCGGAGTAAAGAAACCTAACAAACACATAAAAGGCTTATCATGTAGAAAGCATTAAATCATTAGTAGTGAACTCATAATGGAATCATTTGGACGGTGCTTAAGTGCATGGAAACTACATGAATGCCATTGAGAAGGCAAAAGAAGTATTGTGAATAAGCAAACAATAATCACCAATTGTTGCTCTTGTTGAATACAGGGAAAAACTATATTTGGGATTAATCTCCCTTGTGTTAAATACACACATAGGGTTTTCTATTTATAATAGAAGAAATATGGGTTAAGCCCAAAATACAAATAAAAAATAATAACAAACCAACTAAAGATAAAAGATAAATATAAAATAAAGATAATATATCTAACACTCCCCCTCAAGTTGGTGCATACATATGTACCAAGCTTGTTACTAATATAATCCATCAAGACTTAGTGAAAATATCTGTTTCTGCACTCGAGTGACACCAAATTGCTAATGATTTGCAAGATGACATAGAAGACGAAATACCAACCCAAAAGACTCCCCCTGAGCAACAAATTTAGGAGGTTGTTCCATGTAAATCTCTTCTTGCAAATCGTCATTGAGGAATGCCACCAGTGAATAAAAAGGTAATTGTTGGAGAGTCACCACGACTATAAATAAACTAACAAAACCATCTTTTCCATGGGAAAAAAGAGCATATATGGACGGGTCAAACGCAATGGTAATAAAAGAGAGGACAGAAGAGACAGCAGCGGAAGAAGCCATGGATGAACATGAAAGAGAAACCATAAAAATAAAAATTCTCCAATCAAGACACCTGAAAAAAAAGAAAAAAAAAACATCTAAATCGTTGTGAAACGTGCAACCATGCATGACGGAAAACGGAATAGATCCACAACTTCAAAAGGCGGTAAGAGCGCGTAGGAGCTCCAATGGAGGCGTCGTTGATGGCATGGTGGTTGCTTGACAAAGACGATCAAAACCATATGATCGTCAGTTGAAACTAGAACTCCGGTATTGACTGCGGTAGACGATGGTGCCGCCGGCAGCAATAGATGGCGCCACCGCCGGCAGCAGCGGATGTAGTGGCAAAGCCACCAAAAACTTTTCCTCAAAAAAACCTTAGGCTCTTGATACCATGTTGAATACAGTAAAAAACTATATTTGGGATTAATCTCCCTTGTGTTAAATACACACATAGGGTTTTCTATTTATAATTGTTAGATATTGTGTGTTTATGTTAATTAGGGAAACATAGTACCTATATGTTTATTAGAGAAATATAGTCCCTATGCTTATTATTTTATTTTTACATATTCATTTGTATTTGGGCTTAGCCCACATTCTTATTATTATAAATACATTACCTATGTGTATGCAAAGACACACAAGGGAGATTTCTCCTAATCCTTTTTTCACTGTTTCACATGGTATCTAGAGCTTAGGTTCGGTTCTAGCCTGTTCTACAGTCTCCGGTACGCATCATCGCCGCAGTCGCCGCCTTCGCCATCACCGGAGTTCCAGAATCGACCGGCAACCACTCCATCTGAAGCGTCTCGGCCGGGCACCACCGCGGTCCAAAGAACGCGGCGATCGGAGCACCCACGCGCCTCCACGCGCCGCCATAGTAGTTCGCAGATCTGTCGCTTCCCGCCACGCATGCCGGCGCGTCGCCGGAGCCCACCGCCGCCGACCAGCATCGCCGTGATCGCCTCCTCGCCCTCTTTCTGGATCTGTTGTCGTTGCGTCGATCGGAGCACGTTGGATTTTTAGGGTTTCTCCCTCTCCATGGCATCTTCCACGTCTACAAACACCTCTGCTAGTGCCGCATCTTCTTCTCCTGATTCCCCAATCTACACCAATTTTGTGAATGTACACTTGTCCATTGACAAGTTAGATGGCACGAATTATGCAACATGGGTGTCTGACATCAAACTTTGGTTGAAGAGTCAGGGGTATGTAGATCACCTTACTAAAGATGTGACTAGTGCTACCACAAATGACACTTCTCGCTGGATGAAAATTGATGCCCAGTTATGCATCGTCATAAAGTCCACCATTCACTCCTCTCTGAAACAAATGTTTCGTTCCTATGAAACATGTTCAGAAGTATGGGCTCAAGCAAGGCTATTATACACAAATGACACCCAGCGTCTTTATGGTGTTTGTCAAGACCTATTCACTATCATTGGTCCGTGCAGTCCTGGTCCCATGACAGAATATTTGGGTAAAGTTCATGCCCTCCTTCATGATTTTAATGAGCTATTACCTCCTGCTTCCACTCCTGCTGAAGAACTGGAACAACGATCAAAGTTCTTCATGTTGTTGGCATTATACGGACTCTCTAATGATTCCTCCCATGTCCGTGATCAGATTTTGGGTTCTCCTGTCATACCCAACTTTACTTCTACTTGTTCTGCTCTTTTGCGTATTTCGAGCAAACCAGTCGTTGAGACATCTCCTCATACTGATGATTCCTCAGTTATGGCTGCCCAACGTGATATCGAAGTCGGTCTCGCAAGCCAGCTAAAGGACGACATAAATGTGACCACTGTGGCAAGCTAGGCCACAAAATTGATAGGTGTTATTCGCTTCATGGACGTCCTCCTCGATCTGTAGCAATGGCTAATTCTGATCCACCTCCTCGACCTCCCTCATCACCGTCTGCAGACCATCCTACTTCATCAAATACTGTAGACAACCCTGCAGTCTTCAACGAATTTCTCCGATGGTATGAGGATCGTCAGCACTCTAGTTCTACTACATCTGCATCTGTTGCCCGCACAGGTACACCTTTTGTTGGTCTGACTCACTCCCTCAAATCTTGGGTCCTTGACTCAGGCGCCACCGATCATATAACTGGTAACAAGTCCTTGTTTTCTTCCTTGTCATGTCCGGATAATTTACCCTCGGTAACAATGGTTGATGGGTCTAGAGTCTCATCTCATGGTATTGGTATTGTTCATATTTTTCCGTCCATATCCATTGATAATGTACTCTATGTCCCTGGGTCTCCTTTCAACTTATTGTCCATAAGTCGTCTAACTCATTCCCTTAATTGTATTATTTCATTTACCAAAGATTCTGTTTGTTTGCAGGACCGGAGTTCGAAACACATGATTGGCACAGGATGTGAGCCTCATGGCCTATATCTTCTCCGCCCTTCTCCACATGCTGGCGTAATCATGGAGTCACCATCCCTTCTTCATGCTCAGTTAGGTCATCCCAGTCTTGCCAAATTGCAGCAACTTGTTCCGAGTTTGTCGAAGTTATCAAGTTTGTCATGTGAGTCTTGTCAGTTAGGAAAGCATACTCGTAGTTCCTTTCCTCGTAGTGTTTCACAAAGAGCGTCATCCCCTTTTTCATTAGTTCATTCTGATATTTGGGGACCTAGTCGTGTTAAGTCCACTTTAGGATTTCAGTATTTTGTTACTTTTATTGATGACTATTCCAGATGTACTTGGTTGTTTTTAATGAAGAATCGTTCTGAGTTGTTTTCTATTTTTCAATCTTTTTTCAATGAAATAAAAACACAGTTTGGGGTTTCTATTCGAATTTTTCGCACTGATAATGGCCGTGAATACCTTTCTCAACAGTTTAAACATTTTATGGCTTCTCATGGCATTCTTCACCATACCTCATGTGCTTATACTCCTCAACAAAATGGAGTGGCTGAGCGCAAGAATAGACACCTTATTGAAACAACTCGTACTCTTCTCATCCATGGCCAAGTACCCTCGCGTTTTTGGGGTGATGCAGTTCTCACTGCATGTTATCTCATAAACCGCATGCCATCTTCTGTCCTAGATAACAAAATCCCTCATTCTGTCTTATTTCCTCAAGACCCTTTTCATCCATTACCTCTTAGAGTATTTGGGTCTACATGTTTTGTTCATGATTTTAGTCCTGGTCTTGATAAGTTATCTCCTAGATCTCACAAATGTGTCTTCTTAGGATTTCCACGGTCATAAAAGGGCTATAAGTGTTTTTCCCCTTCCCTCAATCGCCATTTTATCTCTGCTGACGTCACTTTTGATGAATCTTCGTTTTATTTTTCACCTCTATCTTCTAGTTCTGTACCTCCACCTCTTACTGTTGATATTCCTATTGTCTGTGATCCTTCTCCTCCTTTAGCCTCTCAGGATCGTCCTTCAACTCCACCCCTTCAGGTTTATAGTCGCCGCCCTCATCTCCCTCATGACTCACCTCCTGTGCCGCCTCCTGTGTCTCCTCCAGCTCCAGCAAATGAGTCTGACCTGCCTATTGCCCTCCGTAAAGGTATACGCTCTACTCGTAACCCTTCCCCCCATTATACTGTTCTTAGTTACCACAGGTTATCTCCATCTTTTTACACATGTCTCTCATCCATTTCTTCTGTGTCCATTCCCAAGTATGTGGGTGATGCCTTAACTCATCCTGGTTGGCGTCAAGCCATGCTGGATGAATTAAGTGCTTTACAGAAAAGTGGAACTTGGGAGCTTGTCCAATTACCATCTGGAAAGTCTGTTGTTGGTTGCAGGTGGGTTTATGCTATCAAAGTTGGCTCTGATGGTACAATTGATCGTTTGAAGGCTCGACTGGTTGCCAAAGGATACACACAGATTTTTGGTTTGGATTATGGTGATACTTTTTCTTCAGTGGCGAAAATGACCTCTGTTCGCCTATTCATTGCCATGGCCACTCTTCGACAATGACCTCTTTACCAACTTGATGTCAAAAACGCTTTCCTTAATAGTGATTTGCATGAAGAAATTTATATGGAGCAACCGCCCGGCTTTGTTGCTCAGGGGGAGTCATCTGGATTGGTATGTCGTCTTCGCAAATCCTTATATGGCCTAAAACAGTCTCCTCGGGCCTGGTTTGGTAAGTTCAGTTGTGTTGTTCAACAATTTAGTATGTCTCGCAGTGAAGCGGATCATTCAGTGTTCTATCGCCACTCAAGTGCTGGATGTATCTACTTAATAGTGTATGTCGATGACATTGTTCTCACAGGAAGCGACTATCTTGGCATCTCTCAGATGAAACAACACCTTTGTCACCATTTTCAAACCAAAGATCTTGGCAAACTCCGATACTTTTTGGGTATTGAAGTAGCACAATCCAATGATAGTATTGTCATATCTCAGAGGAAGTATGCGTTAGACATCTTGGAGGAAACAGGGTTAATGAACTGTAAGTCTGTTGAGACACCTATGATCCTAACATCAAGCTTCTACCAAATCAGGGGGAGCCTTTCTCAGATCCTGAACGTTACAGAAGATTAGTTGGTAAATTAAACTATCTTACTGTTACGCGTCCTGACATTTCCTTCGCAGTTAGCGTGGTGAGTCAATTCCTTAACTCCCCATGTGAAGACCATTGGGATGCAGTTCTTTGCATACTGAAGTATATTAAAGGATCACCTGGAAAAGGTTTGCTATATGGTCCTTACAACGATACAAAAATCGTTTGCTATTCAGATGCTGATTGGGCTGGTTCCCCTTCTGATAGGAGGTCTACTTCTAGATATTGTGTCTCTATTGGTGGCAACCTGATATCTTGGAAAAGTAAGAAGCAAAGTGTTGTGGCTAGGTCCAGTGCAGAAGCAGAATATAGAGCTATGGCATCAGCTACTTGTGAGCTTGTGTGGCTTAAACAATTACTTAGTGAATTGAAATTTGGAGATGTCACTCACATGACACTTATATGTGATAATCAAGCTGCTCTTCATATTAGCTCTAACCCTGTCTTCCATGAGAGAACCAAGCACATTGAAGTTGATTGCCATTTTATTAGAGAAAAAATCATATCCGGAGATATCAAGACTGAGTTCGTTAACTCAAGCAACCAGTTGGCAACATATTCACTAAGTCCTTGCGAGGACCTAGAATTGACTATCTTTGTAACAAGCTTGGAACATATGATTTATATGCTCCAGCTTGAGGGGGAGTGTTAGATATTGTGTGTTTATGTTAATTAGGAAAACATAGTACCTATATGTTTATTAGGGAAATATAGTCCCTATGCTTATTATTTTATTTTTACATATTCATTTGTATTTGGGCTTAGCCCACATTCTTATTATTATAAATATATTACCCTATGTGTATGCAAAGACACACAAGGGAGATTTCTTCTAATCCTTTTTTCACTGTTTCACAATAATAGAAGAAATATGGGCCCAAAATATAAATAAAAAATAATAACAAACTAACTAAAGATAAAAGATAAATATAAAATAAAGATAATACATCTAACAGCTCTAAATAGTCAAATGTAGTAATTAAATACACAAAACTAGTTTTTAATTAAAGTGACATCAAATGTCCTAGAAATTCCAAACAGCCATATGGATTTTAATTTTCAAGCTGTTGTGAGTAAAGCTAAAGATGCTTCTTATAACAAACAGAACAAAAGACACCACATATAACAAAAACGCATACATACCATAGTCCTTGCAGGATAATAAAAAGATACATTTGCAAACTGAATATGACCTGCTAACCTATGCAACTTCACACCTGCAATAGGGAATAAGCCCAATTAAACAATAGATAACTATACTTGAGTAAGGGGAGCTATAGACATACAGTTACTTGCCTTTGGCTAAGAATTGATCACTGGGCAAGAGATTAATCAGTTGGAATATTTGTTCAGATGCTCCAATGGACTGCAGCAATGATGTTAAGCTGTTTGTCATCCTCCAAGTTGCATAAATCAACCACTCACAGTATAGTACATACTTGGTAAGTTGTTCCACAGTTACATGACTTCTGAAAACAGACAAACCTACCAACAGCACTGCAAATATCTGCAAGTTGTAATTTCAGAAACAAAATATTAATTTGATATTTTTCGGTTATATAGTATCCCTTGAAAAATGGGAAAAGCATAAAAAAACAGCAAACACCGGTAAGTTTATGAAAACCTGAAGCTCAAAAATCTTCAATAAAATACCCAAGATCATTATATTATACTCTAAAAGCTATCTGATGTAGTTCCATAAATGTTACAGGAAGTTTGCGTTTAGAATACTTGAACTATGTAAGAGAATAAAGAACTATTTTATTAATAACTATCACACCAATTACATTCTGATTGTCTCTAATTGTAATATTCAAATCCCTTAAAATAAGGAAAAATAATATATGCTTAAAAAAATTTATAAGATTCTAAAGATATTTTTCCTAATCACTATGGAGATATTGAAAATACTTTTTTCCAAATAATCTTCTACTTGCAATAATCCCTCCGAAGTTTGTAAATGAAGATCAATCATTTCCAACTACTTAAAAGATCCTAAAATCTACCCGGTCAAAACTGATAAGTGAAAAATATTGGAATATTTTAACCCTATGTTTGGCTCGTATTTGAGTAGTTATCATTATTTTATGAAGTCGTTTTAATAGTTTTTTTCTGAACTGCATAGGAACCAAAATCTAGTTTGACACTAACCTATGAATACCTAGACATTCCAATTTCCCTTAAGAGACTAGAAAATGTGCCACCAAGACACAATACCCGCTTTAGCCAATTACATATTCTTTAAACACTTCCTTACAAATTTGAGGCATTGATAGATGGAAAATGGAAAAAGACCATGGATTTGGAAACGGTGGCACTAGAAAAGAATAGTACTTGAGAATTGGTTACTTAAACAAAAGGAAAAAATCTAGCAGGATACAAATGGATATATATTACAAAATACAAGGCTAATAGATCTATTGAAAGGTACAAGACAAGGTTAGTAATCAAGGGATTCACTCAAAGTTATGGAGTGGATTACTTTAAAAAATTTTCTCCAGTTGCAAAATAGAATACAGTCAAGGTGATATCATCTCTAGCTGTTAACGATGGTCTCACTGGAATTAGGCGCGTGATCTACACGAGTCGACGACAGTAGTGGCGCGTGGCGACGTCTTTCCCGGAGCGATTTCCGACATTGTGTTTGCTGGAGTTAGTTGCACCTTTCTGCCCTATCAACGACCCCAAAGGCTACGATGGCAGCCGTAGTGGCCGGACAATGGCGATGATGGCTACTGTTGCAACGGAAACGAAACTCCCAAGATCAGGAGCTTTGATACCATCTTGAAAAAAGAATGAATTTTATTATTTTCATTCATATCTATTACATTCTCCTTACCTCTATTTGTAACAATCTAATCTTCTAAAAAAGAGAAATAAGCAAACAATATACTGAAAAATAAACTAAAAGATCCTACAAATATTTTCGCTAATTAAGAAGATCTATAGATATTTTCTCTAATTAGGAAGATTTTCCTCCAATTACAACACAAACTACCTTGTAAGATAAGGTTTGTACCCACTTATATACTATAAATTTGCCTTATCTTTAGTCAATGTGGAACTTCCAGCAGAACCCTCTCATGCTCGGGCGTATGCATCTCGAGTGTGAGACTAGACATTAATGGTGATCCAATAATGGCCATGAGTGGAACAATAGATCCAACAAACAACAAACTTCGTTAGGATATGCTCTAACTCATAGCTCTAATACCATGTTTAGGTGGACTTTAAGCCTAACTGAACCTCACAAAACCGCCTTGTAAAGTGAGATTTGCACTCCTTTATGTATTGTAAATTGGCCTTATATCTAATTGATGAAGGACTTCCAAAAAATGGTATTCTTTTAAGAACAATGGTACTTGGAATGTTGTTCCTTTGCCTCAAGGGAAATATGTCGTTGGTTGTTGTTAGATATTGTGTTTATGTTAATTAGGGAAACATAGTCCCTATATGTTTATTAGGGAAACATAGTCCTTATTCTTATTATTTTATTTTTACATATTCATTTGTATTTGGGCTTAGCCCACATTCTTATTATTATAAATACATTACCCTATGTGTATGCAAAGACACACAAGGGAGATTTCTCCTCATCTCTTTCACTATTTCATAGTTGTCAATAGGTCTTCAGAGTCAAAGTTAGTTTGGGTGACACTATTCATAGGCTTAAAGGTCATTTAGTTGCCATAGGTTATACTCAAATCTTTGGACTAGATTATGGTGATGTCTTATCTCATGTCACAGAGATAGTCTTTGTTAGATTATTGTTAAACGGCCTCCCAGTGCATGATTTAGTGATTCAATGCAATAGTTCAATAGTTCGGTATGACTCAGTGTGAGGCTTATGATTCTTTGTTTGATTGTAATTTAGGGGTTGGGTGTATCTACCTTGTAGTGTATGTTGATGACATTATTCTTAGAGGTAACAATTACCATGACATTTGACATATGACACAACACCTTTCTCAATATTTTCAAACAAACAACCTTGGTAAACTTAAATACCTCTTTGGAATTGAGATAGCACAACCTAACAATGTTTCCCTGCCTCTTCCGATATCTCTTCTACCCCGAGTGTTTCTAACCCATCAGTCTATACTAACTATGTCAATGTGCACTTGTCCATTGATAAGTTAGATGACACTAAATATGCGACTTGAACGTCAAACACTAAACTTTGGCTTGAGAGTCAGAAGTATCTTCATCATCTTACTCAGAGTGACTGATATTGCTCCTAGTGAATTTTCCCATTGGAAGAGAGTTGATGCTCAGTTATACATCGGTCTCAAGAATACCATTCACTCTTCCTTACACACTCACCCTAACATTTCCTTTTCAATTAGTGTGCTAAGCAATTTCTCAATTCCCCATGTGAAGATTATTGAAATGCAATCATCCGTTTATTAAAGTATATTAAAGGATCTCTTAAAAAAGGTTTGTTATATGGTTCCAATAACCATACAAAAGTTATTTGATATTCAGATATTGATTGGGCAGAATCTCTTTCTGATAGAAGATCTACCCCAGGGTATTGTCTCCATTGGTGGTAATTTGATTTCTTGGAAGAGCAAGAAACAAAGTGTTGTAGCAAGATCTAGTGCAGAAACAAAATATAAACCTATGGCCTCAACCACTTGTTTGGCTTAAGCAATTGCTTAGAGAGTTACAATATAGAGATGTCACTCAAATGACACTTATATGTGACAATCAAGCAGCTCTTCACATCAGTTCTAATCCTGTCTTTCATGAAAGAACCAAGCACATTGAGACTAACTGTCATTTCTTTCAAGAGAAGATTGTATCTAGAGACATCAAAACTGAGTTCATTAACTTGAATGATCAGTTAACAGATATTTTCACTATGTCTTTAAGGGGATCGAGAATTAATTATATTTGTAACGAGCTTGGTATATGCGATTTATGTGCACCATCTTGAGGGGAAGTGTTAGATATATTTTGTTTTATGTTTATTAGGAAAACATAAACTTTTGATATTGGTAGATATTGTTTTCTTAACAATATCTTCTTTTTACCATATTTATGTTTGGTTGCCATATATACTTGTATAATTTTCATTATAAATATATTACACTGTGTATTTTAGACACAAGGGAGATTAATACTATACCTAGATTTACCATATTCAATAACTATAAATACACTACCTTATGTATATTCTCTACACAAGGGATATTAACCCTATACCTAGTTTTTCTCTATATTCAATAGTTTCCAAGGCCTGATTCCTTCTACCGGCCTGTCAAATAACTGGTCTTTTCCTTATTATTCTTTAATATGTAGAAAGAAGGAATTTCAACACTCAATTACTAGTTTTGTATCTTTTAATAAGGTTAAATAAGCCAAACCTGCATAAAACGATATAAGCTGCTAAATATTAGGTCCCATAACCCTGAAGCCATATTCTCTCGAAGAGTTATAACTGCTAAGCCTTGTAGCCACTGCTTATACCTGAATAAATATAAAATGGGTTTAAGCATGTCAATATTGTTCGAACAAAATATTAACATTTACACAAAAAATCTATGATAAACTTGTGTATACAAAACCCCATTCGTCCTTGCTATTTTGTGGTGGTTGGAGACAAATCCACCATCAAATTTCACATGGTTATTTTTAAATGACAGTGCCATAACTCATTTTGATAATTGCCTATTCTGGTAGGCTCACGTTATTTGGTAGGCATTTTGGGGCATGTGTTCAGAAATCCCATATCACTTGCCTCAATTCTTGGAGTGCAACTTATAAATTTGTTGAACTTTGATTAATGTCAATTGGTTCTAAGATGAAATTTTACATTTTCTTCCGGTTAAAGTTTTCCATAATTTTTCATGTTAAAGATCTTATATAACTAGAGATATGACCAAATTATTGTATATATATATGAATGCAAGTCTCACCTTACAAGTCAATTTTGAAAGACTAAGTTAGACTTAAAAGTCACTTTTTAAGATGTTATCAAAGCGTATCCTAATGAAAATTGTTGAGCGTATTGTGCCACCCATAAATATATGGTCTCCTGTTCGAGATGGTCAATCCTTAATGTGAAAGGGTGTCTTGAAGATTCTATATAGACTAGAGATATGATAAAAATTATAATATATAAGTCAATGCAAACCTACCTTACAAAATAATTTTGTAAGATTAAGTTATATTTAAAGTCCACCTTCAAATATCATAGTTCGGAATTCAACATTTTTATATGTGCTACCTAAAAGTGTAAATAATTTTTATATGAAAATGAATACTCTCAGAACATGGAAAGAAATCTCAATTCTTCTTTGAGAGAGATTTCTATAATAATTGTAATTGAATATGTCCGAATCCCGTGATTTATGTTGCACTTAACATCTCCTTGTACAGTTTTAATTACATAATGAGGAGACTTAATCACATTTCTTAATTAGGAGGATTAATAGGCTGATAGTATATTTTTATATTTATTGTACAAGATCATTGATCCTGAATTGTAGGGATAGATTATATCTATCATAAATTAGATTTTCAGTTATTATGTATGTCTATGTATTCAATTTAAGAGCAATTTATCTTCTATAAATAGTATCAGAAGCAGTTTTTTTTTGACATGGTATCAATGCTCTAAGCCCATGTGATCTCTTGCGCAGCCAACAGTGCACTTTCTATCTTCTGCTGTATTCACAATACAACCTGTATTGACATTTCCTCCATTACCTAAACGCAAATTTTAGTTGATTTTCCAAATTGTGTTTTCATCATATGGTAAAACCAACAGATGTTCTTTTTTCATGAGTAAAATCCATGTAACAAGGGTGTATTCATCAATAAAAGTGACAAACCATTTAGCACCAGATATATTAAAGTTTTATGCAGACCCCAAATTTCAAAATGAAGCAAATCAAAGGGATGAGCACTCTTTGTATTATTAAAAGGATATGTGACTGCAAATCTTTATATGGACAGAAGCAGTCTCTTAGGGCTTGTTTCGGAGGCATCTCCTAGGTGAAAAAACACTTTTGTTACCACTTTCAGATCAAAGATATTGACAAACTCAGATATTTCTTAGCGAGTGAGGTATCATAATCCAACAATGGTATTGTTATATCTCAAAGGAATTTCTTGACTGCATTCATGCTGTACTTGTTGCCTAGAATCAATAATACAAGATCTATTCAGTGAGTATAGGTGGTTGCAGTGGGTTTTTCCTGGTTTCCTCTACCTAGGAACCTAACAGATACTCCCATAGTAACATCAAGTCAAAATATAGATTTCCAGCTTGAATATTCAGTAACAGAAAAAACAGAATAAAGGACCTTCCAAATTCTCGTTTTCCTGTTCCATAAGCTCGTACAGTTCTTATTGAAGAAAGTGTTTCCAGAGCAACCTGTGTAGGAAAAATATTAATAATTAAAATAAGATTCTGGACACTGTTTCAGAAACAATATCTACTGGTATAATGGTATATACGTCATTTGCACAAGCTGTGAAATCTTGGATTAACTTTGCTGCCTTTCTCTGATACCTATTTAAACAAAAAAATACATGCTTCAAAATATAAAGATGTAAATAAAACTAGAAGGGAAATATGTATGGTTAATTTAAATTTTGCATACATTTAAGCACATTTATCACCTTAGTCAGAACACTTTTCCATCTTTAAATGCCCTAAAGAGCCGTTCATTTCATACACCATTTATGGTATCTGAAGTTTAGAAGAAAATAATTGGTCTCTTATTCAGTCTCATTACATACATCTGATATATATACGTACATTAATAATTTAGGAAACAAACACAACCTATTTTAGGATACAATTCCCTGAGATTGCAGGATTTATATGCTATTAATAAAACCAACATACAACCAATATATAAAGTTATAAACAATAGGAATAAAATCTAAACTTCCTAAAATATCTAGGCAGTGCCCCTTACAATTCTGAATAAGTCTTCCTCATTCCCATCTTGGATATAATTTTCTCAAAGTTATTGCTATTAAGCTCTTGGTGAGTATGTCTTCAAGCCGTCCTTAGGTAGACTCATATGGAGTGAAAAACAAGCCACTGTGAAACTTTGAAAAAATGTTTGTCTATGTTGTACTAAGGCTATACTAATTGCAAATTTATTTTCAGAATATAACCTCATAGATTGAAGTCTTCCAACATAATCTTCAATCATAACAGTTCACATATTCCTTGAGTCATTGCCTGAAATTCTACTTTTGTAGAAAGTCCTACATCGATTAGAAATAAGACCAATTTATAATATATATAAGTGGGTGTTGTTGAAAACAGAAGTAGGATGCTTGAATTAATGATTCTCTCGTTAATACTTTTGAAATAGTACATAGGTGTTTAAAAAGAAACAAACCATTGTCTAATTAAGGTAAAAACTCTCCTGAAATAAAGTCTCTAAATCAGGAGATATCTACCCAATAATACCTAATCTTAATAAAAGGAAATTTGCCCAATAATTACTAATCCTAATAATCCCTTAATTTTAGGGATTACACATAATTGCTATATTAATTGTTATATTTATTGAGTAATAAATTCACATATTCTGACATTCCCCCTCAAGCTGAGGAATAGATATTGGTCATTCCCAGCTTGCTTATAAGATCTTGGAACATAGGGCTATTGAGATCTTTTGTTAACACATCAGCTACTTGTTGCCTGGATGGGACATATACCATGCATGTTAAACCTTTGTCTACTCTTTCTTTGATGAAGTGTCTATCTATTTCAACGTGTTTTGTCCGGTCATGTTGAACGAGATTATGTGCAATTTCTATTGCTGATTTATTATCACAGTACAGTTTCATGGGACCCTTCAAATCAACTTTCAAATCATCCAGAATAATTTTTATCCATAATAATTCACTTATTCCTTGAGCAAGTGTTTTGAACTCTGATTCGGCTGATGATCTAGACACTATATTCTATTTTTTACTTCTCCACATTACTAAATTTCCACCCAGGAAAGTACAATATTCAGTAGTCGATCTTCTATCAATTAGAGATCCTGCATAGTCTACGTCGGTCTAGGCTTCAAGGTTCAATCTTTCATTCTTCTTGAATAGGATTCCCTTTCCGGGAGTGCCTTTTAAGTATAGAATCTTGTAGGCAGCTTGAAGGTGAGATTCCTTTGGTTCATGCATAAACTACTTTATTAAACTTACCAAATGAGCAATATCTGGTCGGGTATGCCCAGATATATTAATTTTCCAACTAGCCTCTGGTATATCCTTTTTTCTACTTCTGGTTCATCTCCAGATTTACTCAGTTTGTGATTGGAGTCCATTTGAGTGGTTGCAGTCTGCATCCAATAGTCTATCTCAACCAACAAATCGGTTATGTACTTTTGTTGGGATATAAAGATTCCTTGGTTAGAGTATGCTACTTCAATTCCTAGAAAATATTTCAGTTTTCCAAGGTCTTTGAGATCAAATTCTTGGACTAGTCTTTGTTTCAATTTTTCCTTTTCTTTTTCATCATTCCCAATTACTATAATATCATCCACATACACCAAAAGAACTGTTACCTTCCCCTTTTCTGAATGTTTTACGAACAACGTGTGGTCTCCTTGGCTTTGTTTGTAGCCAAATCCCTTCATAACTTTTGAGAACCTCCCAAACCATGCTCTAGGAGATTGTTTCAGTCCATATAATGCCTTCTTAAGTCTGCACACCTTATTTTGTCTATCTCCTTCAACCCCCTGTGGGATATTCATGTAGATTTCTTCCTCTAGGTCTCCATGAAGAAAGACATTTTTAACATCATACTGTAGTAGTTTCCAATCAAAATGAGCAGCTAAGGATAGAAGAATCCTTAGAGTATTCAGTTTAGCAACGAGTGCAAACGTCTCTTCATAGTCTATTCCATATGCTTGAGTATATCCTTTGGCCACCAATCTTGCTTTGTATTGTTCATGACAGAAACCGTGATTGGTGTGATAAAGATTGGCATGGTGTATTTTAGGAAGGTTTATATCTGATGTGCTGTATTTTTGTAACAATTTTGTGCTGCTTTTATTAGGTTCATTTATAGTTGATTGATCCCGTAATCATAGGGATTTATTCCTTAGAATTAGCAGTCCATATTTCCTAAAATATGCTGCAGACTTATGTATTTATATAGGGGTTAATAACCTCTTGAAATAATAAGAAAGAATTCTATTCCTTCTAGATTTGAGAGTTCAAGTGACCCATCAGCATTACATTTTACTGTGAATATCCACTTACAGTCAACAATATTCTTTTCTTTGGGTTTATCCACAATTTCCCAAGTGTTATTCTTCTCTAATGCTGTCATTTCCACTTGCATAGCATCTCTCCACTCTTTCTTTGCTAGTGCTTCAGTAATATTATTTGGTATAACCACAAAATTCAAGTTTACAATAAAGCTTTTATGGTTAGTTAATTATCTATCATAAGAAACATAATTTGAGAGAGGATAAAGAAGTTTTTAGTACATTTCTAGTACCTTTTCGGAAGGCTATTGGAAGGTCAATCTCATTTTCTGGTTTAGGTATTTCTACATTTTCTAGTGCAGAACTTGGATTGGATTCATGGACTTGCATCATATCTGGAATTTTCTTTCTCCTGGTGTAAACCTTGTTAAATCTCGGAGGATTGTCAACTTCTATTCGAGGTGCTTCAATGGGGAAATCTGTATCCATTTCAGCTTCTGATCCTCGTTCAGAATTATGTTGTATAGTTGGAGGCTCAGATAGTTGGTTGTGATATATGGCAGAATTAAGAACTCAGTATTTTCATGAGGGTCTTCTAGACATTGTTCTGTAGGATTGGTTATGTTAAAAAAAGGTTTAGTTTCAAGAAAAGTAACATCAACTGAGAGATACCATTTTTTAATGATAGGATCATAACATTTATACCCTTTTTGTGTAGCTGAATATCCTAAAAAGATATATTTAACAGCCCTAGGATCCAGTTTATCTCTAGCTTGAACAGGGACATGTGCAAAGGTTGTACATCAAAATATTCTAGGAATTAGTCCATTTGATTTCTTAAAGTGAGGAAGAAATTATTTAGGACTTCTATTGGACTCTTATTACTTAGGCCATGTAAGGGAAGTCTATTAATAAGATATGATGCAGTAAGAATAGCTCCTCTCGAATAATTTTTTGGAACATTCCCTTGAAAAAGAAGTGTCCGAGTTATATTGAGTAAATGCCTATTTTTTCTTTCTGCCACTCCATTTTGTTGTGGGGTATAAACACATGAAGAATCATGGATGATCCCATTAGATTGGAAATACGGGGATATGGTTTGGTTGAAATCATCTCTAGCATTATCGGTCCTAAACCTTTTAATATTAACTCCAAATTGAGTTCTAATCATTGAGTGAAATATGGGAATGATAGTGCTTACATCAGATTTTTGTTTAAGCAAATAGAGCCAAGTAACCCTAGTGCAATCATCAATAAATGTTACAAACCAATGGGCCCCAGAAATATTAGGTACCGTAGACGGTCCCCATATATCACTATGAATCAATTGAAAAGGTTGAGAGCTTCTATTATTGCTATTGGGAAAAGATGCACAAGTGTGCTTGGCTAACTCACAAGTTTCACAATGAAGTTTTGAGATATCTAAGTTTTCATACAAATGTGGAAACATAAACTGTAGCACCTTAAATGATGGATGTCCTAGACGATAGTGATACAACCATAGTTCATCCTTATTTGTTATACTGTGAAGGGATTTTTCTTGGTTGGTTAGGGATTCTTGAGATACTTCCAAGTAGTAAAGAACATCTTTTTCTTTAGCAAGTCCAATCCCCCTCCCCGAGTCCTGTTCCTGAAAAACACATAGAGATGGCGAAAAAATTGTAGAACAATTGAGATCAGAGGTTAGATTCTTTATGGAGAGAAGACTGGCTGAGTTTGGGAACATGGAGAACATTTTTAAGCATAAGGTTGGGGTTTACTTGGATATTACCATATCCTGCAACAGTAGCTACTGACCCATTGGCAACAATAATTTTTCTATTACTTGGTGAGGGTGTATAAGAATGAAACAAGTGGAATAAGTGTGTCATATGATTTGTAGCTCCCGAATCCACAATCCAAGAGTTCACATTATATGAGGTATTCATACAAGAAGTTTTACCTGAGAAAACAAGAGAACATGATCCAGAGGGTTCCTCCATATTCCCCAATAGCTTTTTCAGTTTCTTTATTTCTTCCATATTGAAACTGTCTACTACTGTAGATTCTTTAATCTTTGTTTGTGTTACATGCACTTGGGACTTTTGTTGTCCTCCATGATTCACCCACTGCTTTCCTGGAGGTTTGCCACACAATTTCCAACATTTCTCCATTGTGTGTCTCGGTTTCTGACAATAGCTGCACCATAAATTATCTTTGTTTGCTTTCCATAGAGAATTAGTATTTTGCTCATTTCCTTTCTGCACCAGTTCAGGTTTGGTAAGTAGCGCAGACCTATCTATTGGTTGAGACTCAAGCATTACACTCTTCCGACTCTCTTCTGCATGAACAATAGAGATGGTTTCTTCTAGTGAAGGAGTATCCTTTCTCCCTAGAATTTGCACTCTAACCTGATCAAATTCAGGATTTAGTCCTGCTAGAAAATCATACACACGATCCTACTCTATGAAATTCTTCAAGAGGATTGCACCCTCAACACACTTCATTTCAAAAACTCTGTAGTGATCAAGTTCCTGCCATAGATTCTGCAACTATGCCGCATATTTTTTGATTCCTCTGCTTCCCTGTTTTGTGGCTACAGTTTTTATTTTGATTTCATATACTTGGGCAGCGTCATTGGCTTTAGAATATGTGCGGTTTATGGAGTCCCAAATATCTTTAGCTGTATTAAGAAACATACAAGTGTCACTGATGGTAGCTTCCACGGAGCCCCACAACCAAGAACTAATCATGGAATCTTTTTCATCCCATGCTGTTGGATCCTCCATGCTTGGACCATTTTCAAGGAGATGAACCAGGCATCTTTTTCCCTTGAGATAGGTTCTAACAAACTGGGACCATTTGAGAAAATTTTTTCCATCCAACCTCTATGACGCTCAGAGACCTTGGAGATCTCCATTTTTGTGTGAAGAACTAGAGACTTCTCTACTTGATGTAGCGCCAGACATTGTGTAATTGAAGGTTAGGTTAACATAGCAGAAAGAATAACAGCAACAATTAAAGTTGCCCCTTTTTTAGACGAGAATGGCAATGAAGGCCGTGAGACGAAAAAACAAAGACCAGGGCTCCAGGAAAAACCTAGAGCTATGATACCATGTTGAGAACAGAAGTAGAATGCTAGAATTAATAATTATCTGGTTAATACTTTTGAAACAGTTCATAGGTGTTTAAAAAGAAACAAACCATTGTCTAATTAAGGTAAAAAGTCTCCTGAAATAAAGTCTCTAAATCAGGAGATATCTACCCAATAATACCTAATCTTAATAAAAGGAAATCTGCCCAATAATTACTAATACTAATCCCTCAATTTTAGGGATTACACATAATTTCTATATTAATTGTTATATTTATTGTAATAAACTCACATATTCTGGCAAATGCAAACCTCACCTTACAAACTGGTTTTGTGGGATTGAGTTAGGCTTAAAGTCCACTTCTTAACATGGTATCAGAGCTATGGTTGAAGTCTATCCTAGCGATATTTGTTGTTTGTTGGACATGTTGTTCCACCCGCTATCAGGCCGTTATTGGACCACCCATTAATGTCTAGAGTCACGATCAAGATGATGTCTATACCTCGACGTGAGGGGGATGTGTTGGAAGTTCTACATTGACTAGAGATAAAGCCAATTTAAAATATATAAGTGGGTGCAAACCTCACCTTACAAGCCGGCTTTGTGGGGTTGAATTACTTAAAGTCTACTTCTTAACAACTTTGACACTAAATATAACTAGGTAAAATGAGTAAGCCCTCTAGATCATCTACTCTGTAGGTAAAATTTGTGTCAATACTGTTAGTTATGTGTCTCAAGGTATTTGGTTTCTTGATTTAGGAGCAATTGATCATATGACACCTTTTCGTGTGTCCTTCGACTCATATGGTAAAACAAATAGAGAACAACTTATTACGTTTGTGAATGGTCAGGGTATACCTATATGCGACTCTGGGAATATAATTTTGGGCTCATCTATTGTATTAAAGAATGTTGACTCAAAAGATTTAAATTATTCAATAACATTTTTCTCAACTTATTGTGTTTTTCAGGACCTTGCCACAGAGAAGACGATTTTAACTGCTAAGGAGCAAAGTGGGTTGTATCTATTGGAGGCTGATGACCAAAGCAAAACAAAAATCATGAGTCAACAAGTTGCAATTGAGACGTGGGCAAATTCCAAAATATACATCATAAAAGGCTTGGACATCCTTCATTCAATCTTCTCAAGTCCTTATTTCCCCCATTTGTTTACCAAGGAGTCAGTTGAGTCTTTTAATTGTGATATTTATGAGTTGTCAAAACATCATTGCGCATCTTATCCTATTAGTAATAAAAAGAGTACTTCTCCATTTGATTAAATTCACTTTGACGTTTGGGGACCTGTTGTAGAATTATTTTCGGAGCCAAATGGTTCATTACCTTTATTGGCGATTGTACACATGTTACGTGGACATACCTTATGAAATAAATCAGAAGTTTTCCAAATCTTTGTTAATTTTTTTCATCTTGTCCAAAATCAATTTGGATAAAATATCAAAAGAAATATAGTTGTGAGGTTAGAGTTATTTGGACATCTCCTTGTCTAGCTACAGATATGAGGATTCCATCAGCTATAGAAATTTTCTTGCTACTGGGACATGGGGAATGGTGTCATATGGTCTGTGGCTCCAAAGTCTAGTATCCAGTAGTGGGTAAATAAGGTATTTGAGATATTAAATCCACAAGAAAATGGGAACTTACCTGAGTATGTCAATGAACACGTACCTATGAGTTTTTCCAATTTACTAAGAAAAGACCATACTGTTTCTAACTCCTCGTGGTTGAGTTGTACAAATCCTTCTTGACTTTCAGGACTAGCAGCAACATGAGCTTGCCCCTCTATCCTTGGAAGGCCTCCTTTGTGTCCCCAATCTTTGCTTTTTTGAGGTTTTCCATGTAACTTCTAGTATTTGTCACTTGTGTGACACGGCTTGTTGCAATAGGTGCACCAAACTCCTTCATTTTCCTTTTGTGTTCTTGGAAGAGGGCCTACTTTTTTTTTATCTGCAACCATAGTTATTGCTCTTTCAACAATAATAGCTGAATTATCCGAATTGGGGTCTCTAGTATTGGACTCCTTATGCTTTCTTCACGCCGAATAATTGCCATTACTTCATTGAGTCTAGGAACCTTCTCCTTGCCTAATATTTGGATTCTGATTTGATCATATTCTTGGTTTAGGCCTACCAAGAAATCATTCACTCGATCTTGTTCAATGTATTCTCTTAGAATTGCTGAATCCTCAGAACACTTGGCCTTTATAACCCTGTAATGATCTAATTCCATCGATAAAGATTTGAGTTGATTAGCATACTCCGTGATAGTTTTAGTGCTCTATTTGGTTGTCATTGTTTTTACTTTCACCTCATAAATCTGGGTAGCATCCTTTTCCTTAGAGTAGGTTTGCTCCATTGCAATCCATAGAGCCTTTGCAGAAGTGACGAACATGCATGTATCACTAATTTCCAGAACCATTGAGTTCCATAGCCATGCCTTGATCATGGAGTATTCTTCATCCCATGACTTGAATCTAGCATCTTTCGTAGGGGCATCATCAGTGAGATGGTTGACCTTTCCTTTCCCTTTTAGAATGGCCTTAATGATTTGAAACCATTTAAGATAATTTTTCCATTCAATCGATAAGTTGAATGAACATTATGCAATTCTCCCGTACTTTGGAACTTGTCTACATTTTTCATTTCAGCCATTACAAAAATGTGTAATTAAGGCAAAGAAACAAAGACTGATGATGAGTGTTTGAGATCATACAGGAATGAAGGTAGCGATGAAACTCTAGGGTTGGGCAGCGATGAAGGCTGTGATGGAACTCTAGGGTTGGGCAATAATGAAGGCTACAATCAAAACACACGGTCAAAGGCTTTCAAGGATCAGGAACTCTAATACCATCTTAAATTTAGGAGAGAGAATATATTTTTCATTATTTGTCTCCTCACATGGATTGGATATATATACAAGAGCTTATTGAATGAGTAGCCTATTCTACAAAACAAATTCCTAAAATAGTGGGATCGCTATTCTAGTAATAATAGTAAGATACAAAGAATATAACAAATTAAATACATGGGAATAATATCTAAAGTTTCCTAAAATATATTTTGATAGAGTCCGTTCAGAGTATAAAGTTTAGATTTTCACACACTTTTAGGGAGGGAAATAGAAGTGCAAATAGCTTAGTTGCCTACGGTCTTAGTACTTTAGTTTTTACTTGGTGAGATGGATAGCCTCCTTGTGTTGTCTCTGATTTTTGTACAAATAGATGGGGCATCCCACATTACTCATTGTATTAGTGGGTTTTGATTTGGTCCCACAACTTTTGTATTTCTTTTTTCTTTTAATTGTATTAAGAGTACTGCAGAAGATTAGTACAAATTATAGTGCTACCTTAGTTAGGATTGCAAGCCATATTGTGATGTGATAGCATTCATTCTATTCATTAAAAAAACTATGTACGTGTATATCTGTAAAAATAAATATAATGAAAGAAAAAATTTGAAACTTCGAGAGAAATTTAATAAAGCTCAATGTTTTATGAATACAAAAGTAATTTCATTATTATGATTGAAAAATGGATACAAACAGATAGTGTTAGGATATAGGATGATATGATTGTTCTTTTGCTTACTGTGTGTGTGAGTGGGTTGTCTCAGTTAGGTTTCATAGATGCCTAACAGATAGGAAGACAGGAGATCTTATTAAAAAAATACAAAAACTAAAGAGAACCAAAAGACGTAAGAAAATAGTGAAGCAAAGCTATGGGTTTAACATAAAGTGGAAGATGTTACCGATGCTTACTGGCCATAAACGATGAAAATTGCAGATAAAATACAACAAATCACCAAGGCAGATAATGCTAGAGGCCAAGATAAAACCATCAAATTAAGTAATGCTCCAGTTCCCTAGATATAAAATAGAGGGACAGTTAATACCAAATGGAAAGATAAAATCTTCAAACTAAAATAACAGATTAATATGTAATGTTAGAATTAAAACCTGACAAGTATTGCGTAATATGAGCTGAAGATCATTTCCTATCACATGGGATAACCGTTGACAATCTGCTGTGAGCCTGCTTGTCAAGTCACCAACTCTTTCTTTATCAAAGTAGGAGATGTCCTACATCACAGATAATAACAAACATAGGTCGTAGACTAACTAGAGGAAAAGAAAGAAATAGTAAAATAATACAAATAAATAACCAAAAAAAATCTAATTAACACCCACTATTGTTGTATATTTTCACTTAGTAAAATACGTACCTGAAAAAGAATTGTTGCATATAAGTTTTCTCGTAGATGCTTTACCTGAAAAATTATGCATGGAATGGTGACCGGTGCACTTAATCTTAAACAACAATGGTACTTTAAAGAAAAAAGAACAACATTGGAGTGGGAAAATGATCTACAATAGCAATAAGAACAAGAAAAAGAGGGTATCCCAAGCAATTATATGTATGGAATAAAAAATTCAGTTAAAGTAGAAAGTTGAAGTTATAGTAACGAAATAGGCAACACAATGTTAGAAGTCCCACATCGACTAGAAATAAAGCCAATTTATAATATATAAGTGGATGCAAACCTTACCTTACAAGTCAGTTTTGTGGAGTTGAGTTAGGCTTAAAGTCAACTTCTTAACATGGTATCAGAGTCAGATTAGAGCCTATCCTAGCGATATTTGTTGTTTGTTGGACATGTTGTTCTACCCGCTATCGGACCGTTATCGGACCACCCATTAATGTCTAGTCTCACGCTCGAGATGTATATACCTCGACGTGAGGGGATATGTTGAAAGTTCCACATCGACTAGAGACAAGGCCAATTTATAATATATAAGTGGATGCAAACCTCACCTTACAAAAATTGAGTTAGGCTTAAAGTCCACTTCTTAACACACAAAAATTGAATTGATTAATAAAAAGGGCAATGGAGAATTCTCGAGTGGGATGCCTTAATGAAATGTCAGAGCAAGAGAGTTATAGATAACAAAAAGTTGTTAATTGTGGCATCTAGTAGTTTAACCATTCATTATTAAACCTTTTGTCTTGCTTGCCCCAACATTGATCATGAATTTTCTGGCTTGAAATCTTTCCTCAAAAGAATTCATGAGAAAAACCCACACAAGAAAGCAAAAAGAGTCCCAATTCATAAAGTTACAATCAAAAGAAAGCCAAGAAAAAAAAACAAAAAAAATCCCTTAGTTAAAACCTCCAAAACTTATGCACAAAAGGGGAGATTCGAAACAAAGTTCAAAATAACTCTCCTTTGACCTCCAAAACTAAGCCTAACTTAAATGTTAATGAAAACCAGTTAAGCCGTTGATAAAGATAAGGATGGAGAAGGGCCTAATAGGCATATTCATAAAGTCTATGAAAGAAGGAAGTGGAAACCCATTACGTGTGGACCACGAGATCCTTTACAATGATTGGTTGCAATAGTTTTCCATAGAGAGAAGAGAGAGAGTGAGAGAGGAGATGTGAGAGTGTCAGACCTTTTAAGAGGTGAGCAGGGGCATACATTGGGGGGAGGCGAATTTTTTTGGGAATTTGGGACAGGCTGGGCTGAGTAGACAATCAGATTGCCTACGTCTCTGTATTCATTCCATACTTGTCCATTAAAACCCACTGCCTATAATAAATTCTTCCATATTCACCTTTTCTCTCTGAATGTTATTTGTTTTCTCTATTTTCGTGGTTTAGTTATCAGCCATCTATTTACTTTAGGTCCCCCATAATTTGCTTTGTTGGCTAAACTTGGAAGTTCTTTTTACACCATTGTCATACCAAGGACATTTGTGAAAAGGCTAACATCCTTACCCGATAGTGTAACCACGCTAAAAAAGAAAAGTAATGAATCAATGTATTAAGCCCATATCTTATGACTATTTTAGGAGTCATCAAGGAGCTTAGGAGATAATGGACCAATAGAGGAGTTAATTTACCCATGGTCCAGGGAGGGAACAGTGAGCAGAATGTTGAGCTGGAAACGAAAAAGAAATCTGGAATCCTAACCATATCAGGGTGGAAGAGGAATGGGCAAAAACATTATACAAAATGGCTGCATTGTGTTGAACATCCTGAGGCTAGGGTTGGTTGTTTCTATGTTTATTTCCTTCTTGTTGTTTTAACATTATTACACCAGGACAGTCTACTCTCAACAATCTGCTCTTGACAGTCTAATCATAATCTTCTAGTAGAATCTCAATAAGAAATGTAATTTCATATCTTCTTATCATAATAAATAGTATTCAGTTTTGATGAAGTGATGATTTCATTAATTGTATTAATCGAACAAAAGATAATCTACCTACAATGATTCATAGCAATAGTAGAGGCATGATAAGGAGTAAAGAAAAATGCCCTGCATATGAAAGTTGACCCATCCGAAAATGTTAATTGAGATTTGAGAAAGGGCTGAGATCAAGACTTACCAAGGTTACATTCAAAATTCCAAAGCAGCCACTTCGTAGACCACTGAAATTCAAAATGGGAGAACACAATTATGACCCACTCCATCTTAATACTAAAACAAATGTCAAAAAGCTCATATCAAGACTAGGCAATAAATTGAGTCAAAGTGTTCCTTGATAGGACAGTGACAGAATAAGCATATAGAAAAAAACATTAGGCACTTTGAACAAGGTTTACTAACAATTAGGTAATGTGTTTTAAAAGTTCAGATATCTCCCCTCTTATTTTTACTATTAGTGGCCCTAGTTACTCAGAACAAGCACCCTAATTATTTTAGGGTGAGTTAAGTCGGCCCTCTAGCACCTTGGATAATCAGTTTACTAATCATTGTAGAGATATCAGGAAGAGAGACTAAAAACAAAGGTTACAGAGAAACAAAGCTCTATAAGAATCACCTGCATATCCCTGAAGTTAAGCACAAAAGAAGTAAAAACAGTGCATTCCTAGAGAACGCCACAGTCTCACCACTCTGTGCTGAAAATATTGATGCTGCCAATATACTTGGTATGGAGATCTCTGAAAGCTGCAGCAGCAGAATAAATATTGAGAATTAACATAGACTGGGTGAAAAATATAAAAATCATGAAGCTACAGTGCTGCAAGTATATCAAGTTGCACCACTTATTTTAGGACAGTAGTGCCTTTACCATCTCTTCATAAAATAAAAGTTAATAAACTATAAGAAACATATCTCAAATGGTACTGAGTATTTCCGGGGATAACAGCCAGCTTGCTTGATCATGATATCACATTATCTAAACAACTGTGCTTGAACTTTAGCCTACCATCCCACCTTGCATGAGGTCATAGATCTTAAAAGAAGTGGCAACCAAGTGCACTGAGATCTTAGATTTGAGAGGCTGTTTCTAGAGTGGTCTTTGTAATTAGGTCTTAGATCTTCACAATAAAAAAAAAAAAAAAAAAAAAAAAAAAAAAAGAGTTATGTAGCAAATAACCAAGTCGAGGAGCTTAATTTTGGTGGACCATCTATCCCTCAATCATGCAATGAAAAACACTAAGATTGAACTTTTAGTTAGCTAATAATGTCAAGGTCAAACTCTTCTATTGAAATGCATGGAAACACGTGATCAGTGATACAGTAATTTATTCCACGTCCTCGACTATAGAACTCCATTGAAACAAAAAGGGAGAACAAATATTGAAACACAAAGGAATATGAATCTAATTAGAATACACGGACAATGTAAAGGTATTTTATATGATAAATCCATTGATTTAATAGTAATCACTTTAATTGGTTGACACTTCACAGTATAAATTTTCTTTCCAAGACAGTACATGAATATTAAACTCGTGAAATATATAACATTTCACAGACAACATTGTAGTGCAGAACAACAAGCGCTATCCAAATTTAACCTGCCAGACTTCTATAAAAGAAAAACACTATTAAATATATAATCTGGTCACTAATAGATATATACTCGTATTACTTTGGTTCCACAAAATTGATTAACCGGTTAAGAAGTTCACAGTAGCATCAAAATCATCAACTTGTTAACATCCCTGAGAACGAATTTATATATAGCAGTTAGAGCTAAAGGAATATTAGCAACTTCTTCGTAACTAAATTGTGCTCAATAAACCCACTAGAGTTGAATGTTGCACCATGCATACTTCAAAAAAAGAGTTTCTTTGTTTTGGCAAAGTTTGTAAATAATATTTAAAATAGGATTTTAGAAATTCCTCCATAACCATTTTTATTAAAAGAAAAAGAAGAATAAACTGAGATAATATTGTATAAATTTAAAGTAAGAATGTTGAAAAAATTACGTCATAGAGCTTCTATAGCTTTTGAGTTTGATGTTTAATTTAAGTTTACGGAGAAACTTGTGTTTTGTCTTGTTTCTCACGAAGTGCTTGCGAAGAAGCTTTTCCATACAAACTCTTATGGATTAAAAAGTAACTAATGCAATTCACACTCACAGCAGCAATTACAAGGGACCCAACCGCCGCAAACGCGGCCCATCGCTCATCGGCGACCAATTCCCATATTCGCCGGAGAGCAATCAACGCCGTCGTTTGCTCAATGCCGTCTTCCCGGAGCTCCGGCAAGGCCCACCAGCTTCCACCGGGTAGAATTGATGCAAAAAGCCCGACCCGTTTTGCGAACAGGGGACCGTGCTGGCACCGGGATTTTGGGGCAATGGTTCGGAAGGTTTTGGAGCCAGCCGGTGGCAATGAGGAGAAAAAGTGGATTTGGGATTTGGTAGAGATGTAGGGTACGTACGTGCATTTGGGAACGTGGGATACGTGAATACTAGAGTGAGGAAAACGAAGGAAATTTTGGTTAGGCGACTTGATCATTGCTTTTGTTTGTCTTCACAAGCTATCATTGTGTGTAATGTAAGTAAACCATTAGCATTTCCTCCACCATTTTTCAGATTTATAGAAATGGTGAAAGAGCAAATTCACGGAAAAGCTTTGGGTAAAGAATCATTATTTAAATATTTTACTCTCGAAATGAAGAAATCTTAGTTCAATTTGTATTACTCGCAGAAATTATAATAGTTAAAAACAATTTTATAAACAATGATAATTTTTTTCTATAATTTTATACGTAATGAAATTACCTTTCTTGAACTTTTTTTTTTTTTCAAAATTGAATTTAAATATAATTATTTATTTCCCATCTATAAATTCTATAAATTATACACATTGAATTTCACTTTTTCAAAAAACATTAAAAAATAAATAATAAATTTGAAAAGGCTTAAATAATGTCTTTTTTTTTCTATTTTTGTTCAATGTAATACCATTTTCTTTTATGTTTAATGTGGTTTATTTTTTATAATTTATGTTTAATTTGGTTATTTTTCATTATGTTGTATAAACTCTTAATGACATATTGCACACATAGTGTTTAAATGAATTGTTTGATGGTTATTGAGAGGGTTCATCCTCCACTATAAGAATTGGATTTAATTTATTTTATTGTAACTTGAAACCAAAAATTGGCCATAAAAAGGGAAATACGGTTCTAAACTAGGATTTGTGAGGGTTTTCTTGTGGGAGGAAAATTGATTTTGCAAAGTCCTCTCCGTGTCGCATTTGTTGTTTGGTGCAACAATGTCTGGTTGTCAATTTTCGTCGTCTTGTTGCAATAGTTGAAAGTATCGAATTTGTCATTCCTCACATGGTGATTAAAGGGAAATTAGGATAATACTCATTTGCAATTGTAGTAAGATGACAAGAACTTAAAAAAATGTTGGGAGACAATTTTAGGATTGTCCTAACTACAAGGTTATATTAATAATAACAAATTTAATTATTTCTAATGGAGATATTTCTTGGTAATTAACATTGTCTTTGTTATTTTTGTGTTGAATAAGAAAGTGGTTCCTCTAATGTCATGTGGTGTAACTATTTCAAGTCATGTTGTGAAGAAAATGTTGATGAAAGAGATGTTATCATTGACAAGCAAAGGAGGAAGATTTATAATATGGAAAATTCATTGAAAGTTTTGAAAAGAAGGATGTAATTATTAATAAGATTGTATTTTTGGTGTAATGAGCATAGTCATGGTGTGTCTGTGTTTAGGTTGATGTTTTTAACTTCCCAACCTATGTTTTAGTATAGTGTGTTAGGCACTGAATTTAAGTCAAGTGTAGGTTATGTAATATTAAAGTTGGTACATTGTGTTTTGTAATGTGTACAAATGAATCAATGAATGAAATTATGATTGGTTGTTTTTTGTTCAAATAAGTCCCAATTTTAGTTATTTTTTGTCAATGTGGTCCCTATTTTATTTGTACATTATAGTATAAATATGTAATGTAAAAACACAAGAAAACACTATAGTAGGTGAATAGTGTTTTCAAAATTTTTTACAAATCAACGTTTGAAAGGTTTCCAAAAGATTGATAGACAAAAGATATGTTTAGACGATGGTGTTTAAAAAGAGCTTTAAGGAAAACGTTTGAAGGAGAAAAGTAATAAAACATAGATTTCATATTGGTTCACTCAACTTGTGTTGAGACAAAATCGTCTAAGAGAAGCTAGATTGTCTAACAACCCATATTTTGAAGTTTATCCAACAATACCTCAACGAAATATTGTTTATAGAAAGAAACGACTAAGTGTTTTCTCAATCAAAATGAAAAGCTAAAGTTTTATATAAGAAGCTACGCAAATCATCCAAGTGCTAATACAAAGTCTTTTCGAGATAAGAACATATAAAACAATGTTTCCCTAAGAATAGAAAGTGTCTAATCAATAAGAAAAGCCTACATGAACTTGTTGTGACAATATACTTAAGAATATTCATGAAGTGTTGAAAAGAAAAACCTTTTACAGAAGTACCATCTAAGGGATATGTTCAAAACAATAAGATGTGTTATCAAGCTTTCTGGTTGAAACATATATTCTTGAGAATCATAAAAATACTGAAGATTAATGTCTTACATCTAAAAACAGTTTCATAAACGAAAACATCCTATGAAGAATATCATTTAGTGAAAAGTGCACCAAATTCTTGATGGCAGCTCCTTCAACGATGTTGATGAAGACTCGTTGATGAAGAGGTTAATAATGCGGAAGCATGAAGAAGTACAGTTGAAGTGGCTTGATGAGTGGTTTGATTATGCATCCTAGAAGGAGGTTGGGCCAACTTTGAAGGAAAAGGTAGAAGAAGTCTAGAAAAGAGATTACTCAACGAGAACTTAGGAATAGAAGTTTGAAATTTTGGAAAAGTTTCTCTAATATCATTCAAGTTTTAAATGTTTATAAAGGGGTGTCTCTCCTTTTTTAGGTGAAGGAGAGAGCTAGAGTATGCACTTAAGAAAGAACCTAGAAGCTTCTTTGGCAAGGGGGGATGAATGGGGTCCTTACCTTCCAACTAACTCCTAACTTTCATCCAAATACAAAGCATATGAGCCTTCTCTTGATATGATCGGCCAAGGCTCCTTCCTTCCAAGTCCAAAGCTTCTTCAAGGCCCAATCAAGCCTATTTAGGCACTAAAACATCGCTTAAGGCCCTAAATTAGGCGTTAATCAACTCTTAATTATGCCAAAGTCCTAATATACTAAACAAGGTTCTTGGCAAAATACAAGGACTAAAATGAAGCTATATTACATATTTGAAAAAATGTTTAAGAGAAAAGAAGAGGCTAGTAGTTGATCTTTCACAAAACTGGAGTCCTTGGAGCTCCATCTTCCCCTTCCATCGTCTTTGCCATAGCTCTTGTGAGTGGTCCAATATAGCAAGTAGATTTATCCTCCACTATTGTGCTCATCAACCACAAGTACATTCTCAGGTACACAATCACTCATGTTTCAATATCAACCACAAGTCAAAATTGACCATAAACACAATCAGTAATTTCATTCTCAGATTATCATCACTTTCCAAAGCTCCTCAAGCTTGATCCATGTTCATTCTTCATCAAAACACACTGTTTCTAGTAAAAATACTCTAAGATAATCGATTATCATAAGTGTTAATCAATTATTCCCGAAACATACACATGTACACAAATTACCCTATGATAATCGATTATCACTTAAGATAATCGATTATCGCTTAAGATAATCGATTATCTCAGTGATTCTACACAACAAATCCCCAAAATTCATCACTCATGAAAGGATAATCGATTATCATCCTAGATAATCGATTATTCCCAAAATCATACTCAAAACCAATGCACAAATAATCGATTATGACTAATGATAATTGATTATTGTCGAATCGAAACACATCCTAAACAAAATTCAAGTCTGCCAACGCACATGCAACAACCCTAAATCATGAGTGAAACTCCCCTAAAACACCATGCATTGATTCAATCCTCCCATACCCTTATGAACAGACCCTAATACATACATTACATCACTTGAAACATACAAAACTCATCATCATCCAGATTATAACCCAAGCAAACAAACAAACAAACACATCATATTGATAATATCACACACACACACACACACACCAATTACCCAATTATCTACATACCAATCATGTATTGCACTTTATTAATAATAACATCAAAGAATTAACATAATTATGTTTTAAAAAAGATATACACACACCACACATTATTAGACATATCAACTCTTTAAAGATAACATACTCAAGTCTTAACAAAACTTTATTCCTTAAACCCCTATTTCTCTCGGGTCTTACACTCTAAAAGGTTAGTTGAATGCAATGTAATGCTAAAGAATAAAAGTGAAAAATTATGCTAATGAGATTAATACTGAAGAATGTTGTGAGTTTAATTGAAGAAAAAATAAGAAACTTAGAAACAATAATAGTAAAAAAGGCTAATTCCATTTCTTTTCTAATATAGATTCATCATCAGTATCTACAAATTATTGTTCAATTTATTATTGTTCGAGTTTCAAATTAATTAAAGTACATTCTTTATTAATTTAAGGGCGATCTTACAATTAATCAAAGTAGATTCTTAATCAAAAGAAAGACCTTACTAGATTATTCACAATAAATTCAACCAAAGTATATTCTCAATTAAATCATATTGTGTTTAATCGTGTCTATTCTTAAATCTCCTAACCAAATTAAAAGTTAATTAATCAAAGTAAATTTTTAATTAATTATTGTTAAAGTTCTTACCACTAATTAAAGTACATTCTCAATTGGTAGCAAAAACACTTTCAATCATATGAAAGTTCCTAAATTCAATCAACTTATGATGTAAAAATCATTATTTTTGATGTGATTAAGAGATGAAAGACATAAAGGAAGGATAACTCAAATCAATAATCAAAAGAAACAAAGACATTTAATTTAACTTAACCTCATAATTCATAATGAAATTACAGTGGAATAGCCTTATAAGCTTAGCCCCCCATGAATCGAGTCGAATACATGATCAAAATTGTAACGCCCTAAATTTCAGGGTGTCATGGGTTATTCAAAAACGGGTAAAAATTTTAAACTTTAACATAATGCGGAAACGTATTTTCAAAAACCTCAACATTTAAACGTGCATAAAACATAATATTTCAAAAACATTTGTCTAATGAAAATAGCAAAGGAAATAAAATGACTTCAATTACATTGTCTCAAAGTTCAAAAGTAATAACTGTAAAGAAAATCCCAAGTTTGTCTCCCGTCATCTCTCGAATCTATCATGTCTCAACACCATCTGCAACATCATCTGCTCACGTATAACATCACACATTATACAATCATCGCATTCACATGCACACACACAAACATGTATGGGGTAAGCTATCGGTAAAACAATCATAATAACATTATATAAACATATTGATTAAATCAAAAATAATCAAACACCTCATACGTAGTAGTAATAACAATAGGATTCCTAGTCCTTTAACATAACAATTCAATCAAACGAATCACTCGATCCTTGATCCTCGATCTTTGATCTCCAATCCTTGATGTCATCACTAACATCTTACACATAGACTCTTGGTGTATCCACTCCTTAGCACCTATGCTAACTACTTACTATACTCTTATAGTAACACCGTTATCACATAACATCACTTGGAGCATCTTAATCACTATGATCACCATCATAGATACACCTCCATCACGACTATCCAGTCGTGAAAAACACCAAGAGTATCACCATACCATAAACACCACAATGGAAAGAATCAGACACACTCTTGTACCCTACCTCACTGACTGTAGATTCCCCAAACAGCCCATCTGTAGATTCCCCAAACAGCCCATCTGTAGATTCCCCATATAGATACATTCGAGTAGTCCAGCAATCTAGCAAGGAACATGTAATCCTGTCACACAAGGACAAGGAAGACACATTCACCCCACATAAGGAAGGCTCAATACCCGAATAACCCTTCTAATGCACACAAGGTAAAAGGAAGCACAAATCCACATAGCACCAGGATTTACGAGGTACAACAATTAGACTTATCCTTCAATTTGATGTTAATCAATCACATACTCCAATACATCCCAACTCTCATTCATGCTCCAATTCACAATCAGAAGTCAAAACTAACCTTAAACATGCCCATTACTCTAATTCCTTGAGTACCAACGTGTTTCACTGCTTCCTAGGCTTGAACCACGTCCATTCTTAATCAAAACCGCCATTTTGCACAAAAAAATACACTGTGATAATCGATTATCACTTTTGATAATCGATTATCTCAGTGAAAATCACCCAGAAACATCAAGCAAAAAGGGATAATCGATTATCATAAGTGATAATCGATTATTCCCACAACCAGACTCAATATCACGCACAATAATCGATTATCACTAGTGATAATCAATTATCTGCGAAACAAAACACAACTTGGACATAATTCAAGTCTGCAAACACACATGCAACAACCCTAAATCACGAGGGAACTCCCCCAAAACATCATTCATGCATTCAAGCATCAGATACCCATGTAAACATAGTCAAAGACATACATTACAACAGTTGAATCATCTAAATTCAATCATTATACATAATATAACCCAAACAATATAATTATAATGCATATGATTATTACCACACCCTTACATATACATTTACATGGAAAACTCCCAAGCCTCGTAACTTTATTCTCCCTTAGCATCAAACCATCCATTGGGATAACCCAACAACCATACATACATTCATAGGGAACCCAACAAAAATATTACATAAATCATATGCCCATGCATACATGATCCTTTGCCCAACAAGAGCAACATACAACCATAATCACAATCATATAACATATATCAACAAACATTATTAATCAAAATAGCTAAGAACACATATAACATACAATAATTAATAAACAAAGGTAAGCATCCCCTTACCTTGGCCAATCCTAAGGCTTTGTCTACACTTTAAAACACCACCAATCTCTAAGGTTTCTGTAGTTCTTCCTCTTCTATCATAGAACCGTCTCCATCTCTCTCTCTCTACCTCTTTCTTTTTCGTTTTAGATGTAGGTTACAATTATAAAACCCTAGTTTCCCTTTTCTCCTTTTTATCTTTTCTTATTCTATCTTTATCTTTTTAATAATATCAACAACCACTAAATATTTTAATTTCATATTTATTTTGTTTTCTTTACTTTCAACACCCTCATAACTTAATTTTTGCACTAATTAATGATGGTAAAATGACCTTTTTGCCATTGGACCCAAAATATAAAATAAAACCGAAAAATTTACTTTAACTCTCTTTCTTTCTAGAATTTGGGCCACACCTATTGAATCCCAAATCATCCTTCTATCCTCAATCCAACACATCATATTAATAACACACTACCCAAATCATTCAAATAACAATATACCAATCTTATGTTCCACTTAATCAATAATAACATTAAATAATAAACATAATAATTATAATTTTTGAAAACATTTAATCATCAAACACCAATTATCAAACAATAGTGTACCCACATTATTTCTTAATTACCTCATTTTCCTAGGGTCTTACAAAAATAAAAGTGAGAGTAGAAGTGGATGATTGCTTTCTAGCGGAGGAGTCTGAGTGAATGAATTATGCGTTTCTTTATAAAGAAATTGATTAGGCTTGGATTTTGAATATTATGTTGATAAAATCTTTTATCAAATAATGTAGTATCTACCAAATATTAACAGATTTACTCAGCTTTTATGAATATTTGATAGATATTTTTCTGTTGATATTTTCAAATATAATTAAATAAATTATTTTGTAAAATATCTGACAAATTTTTGGTAGCAAAATCTTTCTCAATATTACATTTCAACCCTTCCTTCTTTCCTAAAATTGCATTTTAGCCCCTCTTATTTTGCCCAAAATTGTAGAGAGGCCCATAAGATTTTCATATTTTCACTTAAACCTCATTTTTATTTGACCAAATTAATCTGTCGCGTAGCAGAAAGGTTTTAAAGAGCATGTAACGGTCAAAAGTCAAGAGGGGAGGAGTGAATTGATTCTTTTAATAATTGTGATTTTCTTTTAGGACTTTTATCAAACAGTTTGTAAACTAAAGTGCGGAGATAGAGAAAATCACATAAAATGTTTTATCATGGTTGAAATCAAAAGATTATACATCCAATCGTTAATCACTATAAACAGTGATTAACCTTTTTCACTAAATAATGTAATTTCATATTACAATCAGATAAGCAAATGTTAAAGAATAGAAACCACCTTCCTTCGGCAAACGAATGGAAGAACTTCAACTCAATCAACTTGAAGAGAACCGCTTCGACCTTAGACACACTAAGCGCAAGCTTCTCTTATTTACAAGACTTGATTCAAGCACACTAACACTTGAGAACTTCCTTAGAATTTTTCTGTATTCTCAAATGGCTTAGTTAAACCTCTAAGAGGTTTAGTAAAATGTATATATAGCACAAGGGTCAGAAACTGAAAAGCCAACACCCAACTACCAGTGATAATCGATTATATCAAGTGATAATCGATTATTTGTGTTTGTTATGGGGTTTTCAAAAAGTGATAATCGATTATCCTGAGGAATAATCGATTATTTGCACGACTTGGGCAATATTGAATCAGACAGAGATAATCGATTATTCTGTGAAATAATCGATTATATGCGTGAGAAATGTCTTTCTATTTTTGGCTCATGATAATCGATTATTACACCAAATAATCGATTATCTGCGCAAAGATTCTCTATGAAGGAAAACTTATAAGTAATTTTACATCATCAAAGTTATTCCTATACAATTGTTTCTACAAAATGATTTCAATGTAAATACAACAAGAGTCTTCAATCTTTTCAACTTTTAACATCATCAAAACTTTAGTAGCTTCAAAATACCAATGCTCCTCATTGGTAACATGTTTCACTAAGGAAGACTTGTAAACTGTCCACTTAGGATCTTCCATGTGGCAGTCCCCTCCTTCCACCGAAATTAGGGTTTCTGGTGATTGGGAATGCAAGGGAAGCTTGCACCGTAAAGAGAAGGGTGTTGGTTCGTTGATGATGGCGCTATGGAGAGGAGGACGTTGATGGTGGTGCTATGGAGAGGAGGGCGTTGATGGTGGCGCTATTAGGTTTCACATTCTTATTTGAATGCAAATTGAGTTATGATTCTGGTTTGTTTATGGCTATAGGGGTTGAATGGTGGCAGTGTGGGTGTTTTGGTGGTAAAGGTGATCAACGGTGTGGTGATGGTGGTCGATGACGTTGGCCACAGTGGTTTCATGGTGGCGAAACAAGGAGGATGATGGATAAGGTTTCTAAGGAAGATGGTTGAAGAAGATGATGACATGACATAATCTGATTGGTTCACTAATGAGTGCAAGGATCAATGATGTGGCATTATCTGATTGATTGTCCTTGTTAGTGATGGATTGCTACATGGCAACATCTTAGAAGGTCTGATCTTATGAGTGGTAGGAGGGGTGTGTATAGGGAAATAAGGGGTGTAGGAGAAAAGGCTTATTGTTAAGCCCAATTCAAAAAAAGGGGTTGTATTTGTAAAAGCTAAGGGTGTAGGAATAAAAATGGTTCAATGTTGAAAAAAAAGGTTGTATAAATGAAAAACTAGGGGTGCGTTTAGCTCCTTCTAATTTTCTTTTTCATGAATAAATTACTTTTTGGCCTTATTTTTGCAACTTGGACCATTTAATTTCATACTTTAAATAAGCTCAACTTAGCTACAGTTGCACTAACACACCTCAAAATATCCAAAGAACATTTATGCAACTAAAAAGCTATTTTTAACATGTTTTTGTATCTCGTGCTAAATAAATCCAATTATAATAAATCCTAATTAAAATATTCTATTAAAGTACAAAAACCAATTAAGAATCCATTATTAAAGGCTAAATGAGGGCATAAATATGCACTCATCATATATCAAGAAAGCTTCACTCGATATGGAGAAGAAAAAGAAGCACAATGTTCAAAGGTAGACACATGGAGTCCAGCTCAAGGAATGATCCAAATGACAGACGACTGGAAGGTTCAATGGTCTGCTATGAGTGCAACAAACCTGGGAACATCAAGTTTGAGTGTCTTGAGCTTGTAAAGATAAAAAAAGAACAATTAGTCCCAAACACAACAAGAAGAAAGTGTTGATGAGCACCTGAGAAGATCTAGACATGTTTGACAAAGACGATGAAGCAAAAGTATGTCTTGTGGCTAGAAACGGTGAAAGCACATTAGATGACTCTGATGACGAGGTATATTTTTCTAACTTACATTCCGTCATTCATGCATATTACGAATTGCTTTCATATTCCTCAAAACTATCTAGTACACATAAACTTTTAGAAAAACAAAGCAAAGAGCTTTTAGAATAAAACAATGGTCTAAAAGAAGAAGTAACATCGTCCAAGGATGATGTGAAATATTTACAACAAAATGTTAGAAGTCTTAGAGTAAAGCTAACTATTTCTAAAAAACAGAAAAAGAAAACCCTTTATCAAAATAAAAAACATGTAGAAGACCTAGTTGTAGCTGAAGACACTAAATGTGTCAAGTCTCTCAGACATGAAAAAGAAACTTTTACCAAAGTGTTAAATAAAACACTTGAAGAGAGTGATCTATTAAGACTTATACTAAAACATAGTAGACATCCCTATGATAAAAGAGGCCTAGGATTCAACAGGAGTAATACAAACTACACTGACAAAACCAAGAATGTTAAATTTGTTAGGCCATCTAGTGATACATCCACTTCTAGAAAAAATAAGATGCATACAACTAACAACCAAGGACCTAATACAATATGGGTACATAAGAGCAAAATAATTTCTCTTACAGATTTGTTTGATCACAGAACAGAAAACCATATCCTAGTACCTAGATAGTGGCTGCTCACACACATGACGGGAGAAAGGTGTATATTCCTAAGCCTGAGAAATAAGAAAGGAAGATCAGTCACCTTTGGAGGAAACCAAAAAGTCAAAATCATTGGAATTGGAAAGATAGGTACAAACCTCTCACTTTCTATCGATAACGTTTTATTAGTTGATGGCCTAAAGCATAATCTACTGAGCATAAGTCAATTATGTGACAGTGGATATAATGTTACTCTTGAAAAAGACCAATGTAAAGTCTTGAATGATAGGGGTTCATTAGTATTTACGACAAATAGGCAAGGAATTGCAATCTCAAAGTGTTTCATGTTTAGTATCTATGAAAGAAGAGGCAATATCATGGCATAACAACTGTGGATATGCAAGTATGAGATTAATCTTAAAGATGCAATGTCATGACCTCGTGAGAGGATTGCCAAAAGTACCATTCAATGATACAATCTTTTCAAAAACAAAAATGTTGTTTCAACTAAATGACCTCTTGAGTTGCTTCATATAAACTTATTTACACCTACAAGAATTGTGTCTATGAGTGGTAAACACTACGAACTTGTAGTAGTAGATGATTTCTCAAAATGGACATGGGTTTTATTCTTGACACACAAGGATGAGGCATTTGAAGCCTTTTGTAAACTCTACAAAAGGATAGAAAATGAAAAGAATTTGAAAATTATCTCTATCTCAAGTGATCATTGAGGAGAATTTGAAAATGAGTTTTTTAAAAACTTTTGTGAAAACTCTGGCACCCAACATAATTTCTCAACTCCTAGGACTCCACATCAAAATGGAGTTGTTGAGAGGAAAAATATATCTTTACAATAAATGGCTACTTGGAAACTTCAAGAGTGTTTAGGGAAGTTTGACTCTAAGAGTGATGAAGGAATCATGTTTGGCTATTTGGAAACTTCAAGAGAGTTAAGAGTCTGTAACTCTAGAACCTTAAGGGTAGAGGAAGTCATTCATGTTAAATTTAACCATGAGCTTGCCCTTAAAAGTCAAAGCTTGACAATTCTTTTTCGAAACTCCAGATAAACTATACATCGTCTAAAGAGGCAAATGCGTCTACATCGCCATAAATACTTGACGATCCAAAAGAATCTCAGACAAAGAAATCATAAGACGATATGCCTAAAGAAATAAGGGAACCAAACAGTCTACATCGTCTGATAGCCAACGATCATTCCTCAGAGAAAATCATAGGAAGCCTAAATGCGCATGTCAGAACAAGTTCGTATCACAAACAACCTCGTGTTACTCTCATCTCTCAAATAGATCCATCAAATGGCAATCATGCTCTAGAAAATGAATCAAGGGTAAAAGCAATGAAAGAAGAGCTCGATTAGTTCGAGAAAAATGATGTGTGGAAACTTGTAGAGCTATCCCAAGGAAAACATGTAGTCAAAGTTAAATGGGTCTATCGCAACAAGCTAGATGAAGACGGAAAAGTCATACGAAACAAAGCAAGACTTGTTGCGAAAGGATACTCACAATAAAAAAGGTATTAACTAAACTGAAACCTAAGCTCTAGTAGGCGGATTAAAAGTCATTCGCATTCTGTTATCATTTGTAGTGATTAACAAGATAAGACTATACCAAATGAATGTCAATAGTGCATTTCTGAATGGTGATATCAAGGAAGAAGTGTACGTGGAACAATCAATTGGCTTTGCATGCTCAATCAATCCTACGCATGTCTTCAAACTTAACAAAGCTTTATATGGATTAAAACAAGCCTCTAGAGCTTGGTATGAAAGGTTAAATCTCTTCCTTATTGAAAATGGCTTTACAAGAGGACAAGTAGACACCACATTGTTCATGCAAAATATTAATCAGGATTTCATCACAATCCAAATATATGTTGATGACATAATCTTTGATGCTACTAATAAGAGTGTTTGCCAAGACTTCTCTACTATGATGCAAGAAGAGTTTGAGATGAACATGATAAGTGAATTAAAGCTTTTCCTCATATTGCAAATCAAGCAAGATACAAACACGATATATATTCAATAGACAAAATACATCAAGGAGTTGCTAAAGAAGTTCAAAATGGATGAAGAAAAGGAAATGAAGACTGCAATGCATCCAAAAACTAGCCTACCGCTAGATCAAAGCTCGACAAAAGTGGACAACACTACTTATTGTCAAATGATATGTTCACTTTGGTATCTCAATATGTCTATACCTAACATAATGTTAAATGTCTGCCTATGTGCAAGATTCTAGTTAGATCCTAGAGAAACCCATATAAGTGTTGTTAAGCAAATCTTTTGTCATTTAATAAGAACAGTCAATCTCAGCCTATGCTACAAAGGAAGCGAAAGCTTCAAATTAGAAGGCTATTATGAAGCTGACTATGCTAGAGAAAAAGTGGAACGTAAAAGCACAAGTGGATGCTTTCACTTTATTAGAGGAAACATTGTCTTGTGGTTGAGCAAGAAACAGAACACAATTGCGTTATCAATTGCTGAAGCAAAATATATATTTATCGCTCACTACTACTTACAACTTCTTTGGATCAGAAATCAACTAAAAGATTACAACTACTTCGAGAGTAAGATCCCTATATATTGTGCCAATAATGTTGTTATTAATCTATCTTAAAATCCTACATTGCATTCACGCGCAAAGCATATTGAAGTCAAGCCTCACTTCGTACGAGACCATGTTAACATGGGTACCGTGGATTTCCAATATGTAAACAAAAAAGATCAACTAGCTGACATCTTCGCGAAACAATTAGTGGAAGATAGACTTCATCGTCTAATCACCATTCTCGACATGAGAACTGTTGAATGAATATGACTCAACATGTCTAGTGCAATCATGTAACGTCTAGAGACAAACATCAAAGACTCATTATCTAAGTGATGTCATATACATAACATCATCTAAGACATATTGTCTATAAGAAAACTGCATGCATGCATAAGTTATGTCCAATACTAAGCTCATCTCTAGCAAAATGTCTAGGATTCTAAAAGACTCTAAGTGACAGATAAAAAAAATTTCAAATATAAATCTTTGCAATAATATGACCCAACATGTATTGCGTGTCAACCAAGTCATTAAATCCCTTCCTTATCGAGAAGATAAATCCTCTAACTTGACCACCTTCTCAAAACCTATCTGCTGCATCAGAGTTTATTTTCCAAAATATCTCGATTTCCAAACCTAAGTCGTACAAAATCTCTTCTCAAATCAAATTCGTACAATGTGTATTAAATAGATATGATATATCAAATCAGCTATGACTAACATTCTTTCCTATTTAAATCAAGCTGATCATTCTCCTCTCCAAAACTTGTACTCTTCCAAAATGTTCTCACCATTATTAGAGGCAAACAAGACATTCACGAAATGTTTTCACTATCAAAAGTCGCACCAAAAAGTTTGTACAACCTACTTTTGATAAAGAACTGAAAAAACATGTCTACTCTGATAAGTTGACTTTAACCAATGATTGCTACCTACGATAAGGATAAGAAAAGATCAAAGCAAAATACTATCTAATGGACATTTTCTTGAAGCCTATATATTGAAGAATGTCAAAGAAAAGAGCAAGAGATACGAAAGAAAAATCTTTGAAGAAAGAAAAAGCTCAAAATAAAAAGAAAATACTATCAAGCTTCATAGAATCAAAAGCTTATTGTTGTGAGACGAGAGAAAAATCTTGAGAGTCTATTAGATTGAATTGTACTATCTACACATCCTCTATGCGAGAGTAACAATCAAATGACTTATATTCGATTTGTTGATTGTAAATTTGAGAGAATTCAAACTCTTTACGCTTAATTTGATGGGGTTAAACGATAGCTAGACAAATTTGTCTAATGGAAACCATGAGTAGGTGAAACTCAACTAGACAACATATCGAAAAGATATCTAAAAATACCAGGAGTGGTAAAGAATACTGAACAACTAGGAGTGGGTGAAAGTTGGTTTTAGTTAGAGTAATGGGATTAATTGGACTGGTATTATTAAATTTAAATAAATTTATAGGTTGAATTGTGAGTTTAGTGGTAGGATTCATATTGCAAGTTTAGGTTGTATAATGAAGTTTGAAGGGTTATATGTTTGGTACTGTAATTTTGATGAATTAAGTTGATGAATGTCTTTTATTGCGAAATTGGTATGTTTACAATGTGTTTGAAGCTTTGGAATGACAGTTGGTATGATTGATATTATCTGAAATTACAAATTTCGATTTTTGAAATTATATAGACTCGTTGAATAACAGGTATGCTCAAGGTACAAGTTTGCATAATTCATTTTCTAGAGAGTTTTGCCCATTGGACGAGAATTTAAAGGATTCACCCTAGTACTCATTTCGTTGGATGAAACAAATTCTATGTTGGACGAAAATGAAATCTAATTCCAAAAAGTTTAGGCTGTTGAGCGAATGGATTCTCACTAGGCAAATTTTGACATTAATTTTCTTAAAGCTTTAGTGGTGTTATAATAGGACGTGGACTGTGTTAAGATCGCTGAAAAAAAAATTGAACTATACTAGTTTACACTAAAGATGCCTTCTTTCCTCAGTATATGTGGAGGCGAATGAAGAATCAGGTAGTGTTTAGGATTTAAGATTTAGATTCGATTAAAGGATGGGAAAATGATAATAGCTAGAAGTCATGAATAATGTGAGAATGAAGATGTCATGATGGTGATAGTTGGTGAAAGTAAAGGGACTGATTAAAACATTTCAAGCAAGTTTGCATTTAAAAAAAAAAAAATTTATGCTACATATACATCACTTGTCAAATAAGCATGTGAATCACTCAATTCTTAACAATTTTAACACTGTCAACAAAATAGAAAACATTTTATTGAATTTTAGAACACAATTGACATAAAAAGTAAAACGGAGTCGTAAACTTCATGAAAGTAGCTATATCCTCAACGTGAAATTTCACATGTCTCTCCCGTCCTAAGAAGAATTAGACCATAAGAAAGTCAATTTTTTGATAAATGATCCGTTAATGAAATAATACTTCCTATTCCTCCACCAATCATTCTTTTGCACAACATAAATTTTGCACCAAAAAGGAATAAAAAATGGAATGATCAATTTAAGTACAGTACAGAACACCTCAACTTGAAATGAGATAAATTTAACGAAGCGTATATTGTATTTTGCCAGATCTTTCTCCCATCTTCTGCTGCTGTAACTTTCAGCGTGAGAAGAAGCCTTTATCGCATTGATCGGTGCAGAATATATAATACGGCTATCTGGTAGTGAATGTGTAACACCACTTAAAAGAATAAGCAGAGGCAATTAGGAGTAACTTTAGCATGCAGCAAAATTTTTTATGACTTCAGGTCCTCAGACATTGCAGAAGGTATACAATGTGTGGTGAGGATATCTAAGGTTGCAGCCTTTGCAGTACTGGTCTTTAACACTACTATCTGGCAGAAAAAGGGTACTCAGAATTTCAAATCAGTAATATCATAGCAAAAAATTTATAGCAGACTATACTCATTTGATAGATTTAATTTGAATAAGCAGAAGAGAATGTAATATAATAGATATGTCCAATTCTTTGAAATTAAAAAAAAAAAGAAAAAAAAAGTATCAGAATCGTTCTTATATGCAATGTTAAGAAAGAAAACAACAACACGCAAGATTAATAAGGTAATCTTCATATAAATTGGTACCTTTTTATTCATAATAGTTTTTTAACTTGTTAGGATTAATATGTATGGTAACCATATGTTGTATAGCCGTATTAATCGTAGTCTTGATCGTAGTCACTCCCATGCCTAGGTTGTGGCCCCAATTGCAACCTCAAGGGCGGCGTTTATTTCACACCAACTAGATATGTGATTAAAATAAAGTTAATAAAACTAGGACAATCCTAACTTCACAAGTTGATCTTAAAGGGTTAAGAGTTAGACACTTAGCCTAAATTATAAGACCATAAAAAAAACTCAAATTTATTTCGAACAAAATAAGTTGGGGGCATATATCTATTTAACATGAGGGACACAATGAACCGACTGGAGTATGTCAATGAGGAAAAACCTGTTGGTATTCCAGATCAAACTTTAGATATTCATCATCACAGCTCTCTACCATCGTGGCCAAGTTCTGCAGATTCTTCACAGGTTTACCATTGAAAGCAAGAACCTACACACGCAAAGAACAAAACTTAATGGACACTACAATAATATAAAAAGGTAATATCTGCATGATATTCTCTAACCTGAGTGTTTACTATCTCTTCATATCCAATATTGATGTCAGACACAAGAACCTAGTAATATAGCACATTTCAAGTATGAGCACCTCTAAATCTGGTGATGGAATGGTAATAAACAAACTAAAAGGTTATCAAGGGAAATCTAGAAACCTGAGAAACAACTACAAGCTGTTCATCAACAGACTGCGCCATAGAATGTAGATGCTTGTCCAGAAGCTTCACCGGTGCATCAAATTCATAATCTTTACCATACTGGATATAAGTAAAACAAATCAGAAACTAAAATAGTAATGAGTATAAACTAAAATACAAGATAGTCAAAACATATACTGTCACAATGCGTGATTGGTGTGATAAAGATTAGCATGGTGTATTTTAGGAAGGTTTATATCTGATGTGCTGTATTTTTGTAACAGTTTTGTGCTGCTTTTATTAGGTTCATTTATAGTTGATTGATCCCGTAATCATAGGGATTTATTCCTTAGAATTAGCAGTCCATATTTCCTAAAATATGCTGCAGACTTATGTATTTATATAGGGGTTAATAACCTCTTGAAATAATAAGAAAGAATTCTATTCCTTTTAAATTTGAGATGGTATCAAGCAGAGAATGGGGGGGAAAGGAGAAGATGGAAAAAACACAAGCAGAGAATGGGGACCGAAAATCCCAGGCTAAGAATGGGGATTGAAGGGAGGCCCACAGAAAAAAGGAGGGTAAACATACAATGCTACTGGACAAGGTGAAGAATCTGTCCAGTTGAATCATGAAGAGATAGAACGGGTAAGATCCATCCTTAGTAAATTGGAGAAACCTACATGTACGTGCTCCTTGACATATTCTGGTAAGTTTCATTCTTGTTTGGACTTAATGTTTCAAATACACCATTCATACATTTCATACATTACTGGATATTAGACTCTGGAGCCACTGACCATATGACCCCTCTACCCAAATACTTCTCCACATATTTCCCATGTCCTAGTAACAAGAAAATTTCCACAGCAGATGGAACCCTCATAAATGCAGCCAGACAAGGAGAGGTCCAAATAAGCCTATCCATGACCTTAAAAAATGTCCTTCATGTCCCTAAACTATCCACTAACCTGATTTCTATACAAAAACTCACCAAAGACCTTGCATGTAATGTTATTTATTATAGCAACACTTGTATATTGCAGGACAAGAACTCGGGGAGGACGATTGGACATGCTAGAGAATGGAATGGCCTATACTACATGGAGGACCCTAATCTGCCTACCAAGAGTCTCATCTCTAAATCCACCATGACCAACAAAGAGAAAGCTCACCTTTATCATTGCCGACTAGGACATCCGTCATTTCGAGTTGTAAAAGTGCTTTTTCCCTCCTTGTTTAAAAATTTAAGTGTGGAGAGTCTATATTGTGAGGTATGTGAGTTGGCAAAACATAAACATGTACCTTTTCCCATTAGCAATAAGATGAGTCATTTCCCATTTTCTCTTGTTCATACTGATGTATGGGGTCCTGCTTATGTTCCTAATATTTCCGGTGCTAAATGGTTTTTAACATTCATTGATTATTGTACCCGGGTGACTTGGGTTTTTTTATTGAAACAAAAATCTGAAGTTAGCTCTATGTTTGTCCAGTTTGTCTCTATGATTAAAAATCAATTTGGGGTCAGTATAAAAAGAATTAGGTCAGACAATGCCAAGGACTACTTTAATCATGTACTAAACTCTTTTTGCCAAAAGGAAGGGATAATCCATGAGTCCTCGTGTGTAAACACACCTCAACAGAATTGGATTGCAGAAAGGAAAAATGGTCACCTTTTAGATCAAACTAAACCTCTACTTTTTCAAAATCATGTTCCTAAGAGATTTTGGGGGGGGAAGCCCTTCTTACTACCACCTATCTAATCAATAGGTTACCTACAAAAATTCTAAACTCAAGAAGTCCCATGGAAGTTTTATCATCATTTTATCCTCACCTTGACACTACAAATAAACTCCAACCTAGAATATTTGGGTGTGTATCCTTTGTACATGTTCATAGTAATGAAAGGGGAAAGTTGGATCCTAAGACTGTCAAATGTGTTTTCTTATGTTCCCAAACATGATGTTTGGACCTGAAATTGGTGGGACAAATGGCATTGTTGTTCCTGAAATTGAGGGAGGAATTGAACCTGCACCTGTGAGACCTGCACTGGATGGCGGCGGAAAATTTGGGAAAAATCTGGTATATTTAAGGAGAGAAAAGGCCATTCTAGAATCTGGCAATGTCCAAGAATCCAACCCACCAGCACTACATGAGGTAACACCTTCAAATCCTATAAATTCCAATGATTCTAATGAGTTTGTTTCTGATAATATAGAAGCACAGGTGGACCAAAGCCTTGACCTACCCATTTCCCTTAGAAAAGGAACTAGAGCTTGCACCCAACAGCCACGTTACCCACTATCAAAATTCTTATCCTTTGAAAAATGCTCACCTACCCATAAAACCTTTCTCACTAACCTCAACTCCACACACACACCTTCCTCTGTATCTGAAGCATTGTCTGATAGGAAATGGAAACATGCTATGGATGTGGAAATGGAGGCGTTAAACAAAAATGGGACCTGGGAACTTGTCACCCTACGTCCTAGAAAAAAACCAGTAGGGTGTAAGTTGGTATATGCAATAAAGTATAGGGCTGATGGGACCGTTGAACGTTACAAGGCAAGGTTGGTGGCCAAAGGCTTCACTCAAACCTATGGAGTTGACTACTTGGAGACATTTGCCCCGGTTGCTAAAATGAACACGGTCAGAGTAATATTGTCACTAGCAACAAATAATGATTGGGATCTGCAACAGTTTGATGTGAAGAATGCTTTTCTACATGGAGACCTTGAAGAAGAAATATACATGGAGTTGCCCCCTTGGTACAATGGACAGGCTGCTGCAGGAACTGTTTGCAAGTTAAGAAAGGCTCTATATGGGCTGAAACAATCCCCAAGAGCATGGTTTGGAAGATTTACCAAAGTTATGACAAGTCTGGGCTATAAACAAAGCCAAGGGGATCACTTTATTTATCAATCATTCAGTTTTAAGGGGGAGTAACAATTCTATTAGTATATGTAGATGACATTATAGTAAGTGGAGACGACAAAAAGGAACAGCAAGTGTTAAGCGAATGCCTTGCCACCGAATTTGAGATCAAGACACTAGGGAGGCTTAAAATATTTCTTAGGAATTGAAAGTGGCTCATTCCAAGAAAGGAATCTTCATATCTCAACAAAAGTATATTACTGACTTGCTTAAAGAAACAGGGAAGACAGGCTGCAGACCAGCAAGCACCCCAGTTGATCCAAATATAAAATTGTTAAGTATGGAGGAGGATGTTGTTGTGGACAAGGAAATGTATCAAAGACTTGTGGGCATGCTTATTTACTTATCTCACACTAGACCAGACATTGCGTTTGCTGTGAGTCTCATCAGCCAGTTTATGCACCAACCAAAGGAAGCACATTTACAAGCTGCCCTTAGAATTTTCCAGTACTTGAAAGGGACTCCTGGAAGAGGAATTTTGTTCAAACGAAACAAGAGTATAAGTCTTTGAGGCATACACGGATGCGGAATATGCGGGGTCAGTGGTAGATAGGAGATCAACCACGGGATACTGCACTTTCCTTGGTGGAAACTTAGTTACTTGGAAGAGAAACAGCTTGAGGGAGAGTGTCAGAAACCGTGATTGGTGTGATAAAGATTAGCATGGTGTATTTTAGGAAGGTTTATATCTGATGTGCTGTATTTTTGCAACAGTTTTGTGCTGCTTTTATTAGGTTCATTTATAGTTGATTGATCCCGTAATCATAGGGATTTATTCCTTAGAATTAGCAGTCCATATTTCCTAAAATATGCTGTAGACTTATGTATTTATATAGGGGTTAATAACCTCTTGAAATAATAAGAAAGAATTCTATTCCTTTTAAATTTGAGATATACAAATTCCTACAACAAACAAACAGCTGTTTCACATTCTTACACAATTTGTACAGCCAAAAACGCAATGCATCTATAACCATAGTAGTTGAATCGCAAATTGTATCGCATATCGGAAAGCTTATTTTTCGTACGTGAATTATTTCTTATCATGAACGGTAAGATTAATAAACATTTAAAAAACTTAACTCAAGACATATAAATATGTACAGATGTAACTAATAATAACAACCACATTAAAAAGTGGTTACACAATGAATAAATTAAGTTAATAAATATTATAATGGTTGGATTGGGTTAGGTTCTAGTTGTTGGGCGAGTGGGCCTTTTGGCACTACTTGTTGAGCAAGACTGAAAGTTGTTCAAGCATTTCCATTTTAACTAATTTGTGTTCTGATATAATTATGATAAGGATAGGAGTTAATGATGGAATTATCTATGTATGTGATCTGAGTGATGATGGTGTGCCCTGATCCGAGGTGGACTAGGCCTAAGTTTCTTTAGTGTATGCACTGATATAAAGATTCAATATTGGAGGTTATCCTGATATTCTAATAATCATCTAGACTTATGTAGAGAAAAATAGGTTATGTGGTGAGAGTAGTAGGATGATAGGTTCAAGGGGAAGGTTTATACTAGAAGGAATAAAAACTGAAAGACAGTTATAAATGTCTGAAGGGTAGTTTTGTTGTCTCAGACTTTTAAAAAGTCTGCCAGGGCAGTTGTTTAGCAGTTTTTATCTTTGTTTAGGAAGTTTTGAAAATCTAGGGAAGTGGACAGTCTTGTTCTCTCGAATAACCAGAAGTTGTACGTGTGTTTCAGTTTCTCCATTTGGAGGAAACCTAGTTTATTGCTGGAATAAAGATCTATAGTTCTCAAGGTTGTTTTGCATAGGTCTGAATACCCACCATTGGTATCCGGAGCCTCTTTCCTGGTGAAGTGAGGGCCCATTGGAGGTTATGGTCGACATAAGAATGGAGGCACAGTGAGATGGGTTGGAGAAGATCATCCAAGAACAAGAACACAAGAATAACCCACTTCTAGCAACTGGAAGAGATGATTCAAGCTCTGACGGGGTTGGTTGAACACCTGACATCCTCTTATAAGCATCAAGAAGACCAAGATTCTGTTGCCAAGGATGGCTGAGGATAGTGAGGGAAATGAAGGAGGAGGTTCTTTTGGGATTTCTGCCAAATGGAGGAAGTTGGACATTCATGTGTTTACAAGGGACAAAGCTTATGGGTGGACAAATAGATTAGAGCAGTATTCTGTTTGAAAGAGGTTAGTGAGGAGGAGTAAATGCAGATTGTTATGTTGGCATTGGAGGGGAAAGCTTTGAATTGGTTTCAATGGTGGGAAACCTGCAATCCACATCCCACATGGGAAGTCTTCAAAGACGCGATGATTAGAAGATCTTAGCCAACAATGTTGCAAAACCTATTTGAAATTTTGATTGGCCTATGCCAAACAAGACAAGTCGGGGAATATATTGAGCAATTTGAACAATATGTAGAATTCAAGAAAGGAATGCAACAAGATTATTTGATTGGCATATTCTTGAATGGTTTGAAGGAAGAAATAAAGGCTGAGGTAAGTTGTATGAGCCCAAGAATCTTACTAAGTTAATGATGAAGGCTCAAATGGTGGAAGAAAAGGTTAGAGTCACCACCAGGGGAATCTCTCACTGTGGAGCTTCAAAATAACACCTACAAACAATTGTCACCTACTCGCAGTTACTCAAAAGAAGGGGGAAATTCAATGGGTTTTACCAACTCCAACAGAGGAAGTAGAGAGCGTAGTGGCTATGTGAGCACCATCAACAGTTCTCCTACTGGGACTCAACAAGGAAGGGCACCATTTAGAAAATTGTCCCAAGAAGAATTGCAAGATAAGATAAAAAAAGGACTTATGCTTCAAGTGTGATGAGAATTTCAGGCCTAATTGTACTTGCAAAAATAAACAGCTCTATATGCTGCTTATTTCGGAAGAGGATATTTAGGAGTTAGGGAATCTGCTACCTGCATTCATGAAGAATTTCCAGACTTTCACCTAGAGGATAAGGTGCATCTTCAAGGAGGGGGTGTTGATAGGTTTGATACAGTTTACAAAATAAGGAAAAAAGAAGGTAGTTAGTACAATTGAAAACACCTCCCACCCATTGAAAACAGTTGGGAAGCTGCTACTACCATCAATAAGAGGTTTCCTACTTTTCACCTTGAGGACAAGGTGAAACTTCATGGAGGGGGTATTGATAGGTTCCAGGGGAAAGTTTATACTAGAAGGAATAAAAACTAACAAATAGTTATAAGTGTCTGAGGGGTAGTTTTGTTGTCTCAAACTTTTATAAAGTCTCTGCATGGGCAATTGCTTAGCAGTTTTATCTTTGTTTTGGAAGTTTTGCAAATCTAGGGAAGTGGAGAGTCTAGTTCTCTCGAATAACAAGAAGTTGTATGTGTTTTAGTTTCTCCATTTGGAGGAAACCTAGTGTATTGCGGGAATAAAGATCTACAGTTCTCAAGGTTGTTTTGCATAGGTCTGAATACTTATCACAAGAGGTCCTAGTCTAGGGGTTTTACCTTGGCCTAAGACGATAACGGATTAACCTTGTGTATGATAGGATGAAACCCATTGACAATGACTATGCAAAGCAGTAGAGATCACCACAAGTGCAAAACTTGTTAGAATATGATATCAACACATGTATCTAGATAATTGAGTCTTGTTTAGTCTTTATTTGTGATATGTTTGTCTTTATCAATGATTTGTATGTGATGTTAACTTTAGTTCTATTATATGAAAACTCTTTTACAAATTAGCTTACCCTTTTGTTGTGTTGTTTTATCTTGTGTTTGTTTTTCTTTTGCTATATCACCAAACGAGGAAGTAGGAGTTGATCCAACCCAGGGTGAGGAAGATGTGATTGTTTAGCTTTAGGTTTAGAGCCTTTGTAAATAGATCTTTTTGAAATACTTGTGTTCTTTTTGTCATGTAGTTTTTTCAATTCTGGATATGTATGTGAGCAGAGTTATGGCACCTAGGCCACCTCCACCTCCAACCTCTAATATGCCAAAACTAGACAGAGCTATAGTGTCCATGGGAGCGACTCTACAACTGGCACTTTGTTTGATCGATGACCAACCAAAATTGATCTGTTACCCGATCAGTAGACTGAACAACCCTTGGAAAAATAGTTTACCAACATAAACATAGCTTAGCAAAGGTAATCCCTAAGTCAACTAAATAGCGAGGTTAAGGTACATTTGGACCTTGATTAGGTCAACTGTAAGTAAAATCCCATTTCAAATAATATAAATAAAGGATCCAGGTAAGCTCAAGTTTGACATTTTAGCCAACTATGAACCATGAAAAAGACATTTCATACCTTAATAAACATACTATGACCTCTTTGACTTTGACAAATCACCACCATCCCAACTAATGCTCGCCAGAGTATTCTCTCCCTATTATGTCAACCACAACAAACAACTTTTTCGATGAAGGAAACCAGTTCAAAGAAAACTCACAAGGGCAAAATTAGAATTCCAAAAAATGAAGGGACACACATAGAAATTGATGGGATTCTGGAAGCAATTGCCAAATTTAATTCATCTAAATTCAAAATCCAAAAAGAAATAAGGAGGGAAGAATAAAGTACAAATATAGAGAACATTAAGCCGATCCAGCAGGATGACCAAGGAGTGAATGAGACGACAAGGAAGTGGTGCATATCAAGCATGATGGAAGGCCAAGAAGAATGGGAACAAGGGGGACATGCTAGGAATTTGCAGGGAAGAAGTGCCTAGGGGCTTGGTTAGGCTTTGTTATAAATGTGGACTCCATAGACCTTCATCAAACAAACTAGCGAGATTAATAGTAGATTTATATAATGACAGGGAAGGTGCTAGGAAGAATAGATAAGTCTAAATTAACCCAAAAGGAAGGACAAAGAGGAATTCTCCTGTTAAGCAGCTGAGTGTTTGGACTAAATACAAATAACATGAAACTAATAAAAAGAATCAAGGGTTTTGCAATGCTTATCTTGATAGATAAAATAAGTTAGCCAAAGCTTTTTGATGGTAACTAGGTGATATTACCTCAAATTAAGTATTTCACAAGACCAAACACATCAAGATAATGTCACTTCATATGTGAAAATATTTTATCGAGGAACATTGCCACTCAATTTGTAATTCTAGTTATCAGTTGATCGATAGATCTTCACCAAATCATTGTGGAGCCCTAGGATTGACTAAGTATGTTATAGCTTGAGGGGAAGTGTTAGATATACTACAGATATATTTTGTATATGACCTTGGGTCCATCCCTATGTAATGCTTTGTGCAATATATGAATATGAGTTCCTCGGCACTGCTTAGACACAAGGGGATTATATTACATGAATGCGTACCATTTATGTCAACATATACAACCAATTCATCAGCTACGAACTTCATAAAGTGAAAAAGCCCAAGAAATGTCAAAAGTTCAAAACAAACAATTTCATGAGTTAACACAAATATTCTGCTTATGGCAGTGACGTAAGAAAACATGTGATATCAATCCACAGAATAGCAAACAATTGTTTGCTTACAGCTCCCCATAAAACAGAAGAAAATTAGCCAGAAAGATAAGACACGGGGCAGACAAAACAGAAGGGTATGGGAATCAGCAATTTGTACAAACAGAATATACAAAATCAGAAACAGCAAGTACTAAAGATAACTACTCACCTCAGAACGAAGATAGGGGACAGAAACAGCAGTAAAAACAAATCCAGCAATGATGTAATACGAAGGAGGCCTGCCTTTGATGTGTGCTGGAACAAGTCGCTTATGAGTTGAAAGTTTTATGTTAAATTCAAGTATCTTTGAATTCCGGAGAACCTTTACTTGAGCTCTATCCCCAGTGTACTTCTGAGAGACAAGGTAACTGAAACCAATGCGCTCCCCGTGCCTGAATGGAACTACAAATTTATCCCAGAATTAGATTTTAGCACTGAAGAACTATACAAACTACTAGTCCTAAAAAAGGATATAGTTGATTGAGTTAAAAACAAGGTTCAAGAGAAGTTTAGCACAACATCAACAATGGTTTCCATTGGTGCAATGAATTAAAATTTATGGAAAATATATCAATTTAAATATCTTTTTCAACATCAATTTAAATATCTTTTTCAATTTAAATATCTTTCTCAACATAATTTCAACATCAACACATTTAATATCTTATTTTGCATTGCAAACAAGGTTTTCAAATGCTTCAAAACAACCATTACACTTAACACAATTGATGTATGAGTAATGCCAGCAATCATATTTTATTATTCCATATTTAGCAAATTATAGTTAAAGTGTATAACATAAATATCCCTTAACCATATGGATGTAGTTACATCCCTAAATAATAGGGATCTGATTACATTAAGTGTTGTTATTATATATTCAAATATAGTTTTCCAATCTCGTATATTGCACACAAGGTTTTTAAATGTTTCAAATGGGAGGGTGGACGCCAGAATCATACAGATCGACAGCTTTAATCACACCAAAACTTGTTATAAGTTATGACTTATTGTTAGACAATTAAAAGTCTGTTAGAGGAGAGACATTAGTCTATTAGAGGAGAGAGACTAGTTTGTTAGAGGAGAGAGTATAAATAAACAAACAGAATAGAGGGAGGGGATATCAGATAATTTTCTTGCCTTTGGGTAAAGACTGGATCGTTCCAGTGGAGGAAGGGAGGCTTCCTTGGAGAAATACTTGCTTGTTATTCTGTTCTTTCTTACTTTACAGGATTAATAACATTCATATTCATACAATTGCTTCTTTGTTGTTGAGTGGGTGTGAGAAGATTGTCATCTGTTACGGTCCCTAAGTAAAGGAACCTAACAGATTTGGTCCGACCTGCGGATCTATTCGGAGGGAAGAGGAGTGAGCTATAGCAGAGAAGAATGGAGGGACGAATGGTGGTTGTGGAATCAACGGTGGAAGAGTTAAAGGCGGAAATAAGAGCGATGACTCTCGAGTTCCGAAGAGCTTTCGGACGACGCTCTAGGAACCAAGAACGGAGCTCCGAAGGGAGTTGAAACTTTGTCAATGCCGATCGAGAGCAACGATCATCGGAGAGTTCGGAGGAGGAATCGGAAGACGACCGAAGCGAAGTACAACGCAGCTGGACGAAGAGCATTGAGCTACCCACTTTTGAAGGTACTAACCCCACGGGTTGGGTCGCAAAGGCTGAAAAGTTTTTCAACATCCAGAGCGCAACGGAGAAGGAGAAGATGAAGTTGGTTTATATATGTATGGAAGGAGGCGCGAGCTACTGGTTCCTCTTTTGGAGGAAGAAAACCAAACACCCAACGTGGAAGCTGTTTACAGAGACGCTGACGCGGAGGTTCGGCGGACTAAACCGGGGCACCGTTTTTGAGAAATTGGCTGCCGTGCGACAAACGGGAAGCGTCGACGTGTACATCCAAGAGTTCAGATTTTTGGTGGCGCAAGCAGCAGGAGTGAATGAGGAGCAATTACTGGGATAGTTTTTCGCTGGGTTACAGGAAGGACTGTGAAATCTGGTGAGGCCGCACGATCCACACGATTTGTTGACGGCGATGGAGCAAGCTCGAGACATCGAAAAGGCTGGGTCGGGATCGCGAGGGAGTGGCAGAACGGGAGAAAAAGGAGGAGCGACAGGGGAAAGATATTTCGCGAGTTCCGGGACAGTCGCAGAAACATATCAAAGATCATCGGAGGCATCCGTGAACGCTAGCAGAGGGCATGGTTCAAAGAAAGAGGACATCTCCAATAATACGAGCTCCAAGGTAGGTAGCAGCGAAGGGGGAAACAACCAAAGCCGAGGGGTAAGAACTCTACCCTATCCAAAATATATTAAGAGACGTGAAGGACGTTGCTTCCACTGCGATGGACCTTACAGTCCTGACCATCGCTGTGCAGAGAAAAACATGTCTGTCATGATATTGGGTGAGGAGAATGGAGAAGACAAAACAAAGGAGAACACCGAGATGGAACAAATGGCGATGGAACTGTCGGGGTTGTCTGTTGGAGGATTCACGCAATCTAATACTATTATGTTGCAAGGCTGGATAGAAGGGAGGAGAGTTCTGGTATTAATTGACAGCGGAGCTAATCATAGTTTTATATGCACCAGTTTGGTGAAAGAATTGGGTTTGGAAACCACCGACACACTTCTTTATAAAGTGTGCTTGGGAGATGGGCAAAAGAAAGTGACCAGTGGGTATTGCACAGGGGTCCCCATGAAATTAGATAGTTTGGAAGTCAAAGATAAATTGTATTTCTCTGAGTTAGGCGGTGTGGATGTGATATTAGGAATCACTTGGTTAGCTTCCCTAGGAGAGATTAAAGTGGATTGGGGACAGCTCATCATGAAGGTGGCACATGGAGGAAAAGAAGTGAAGATAAAAGGGGATCCAGCTTTGACACATAGAGTGGTGACTCCAGAAGCACTCATTAAAGAAAAGGAGATAGAAACCATGCCTGTAAGTTGGGGCTTAAGCCAAGCAGAAATGATTGAAGGAGACTAGGAAGCTGAGAGAGTAGCACCAGTGCAGGAAGCGGGATTGCAACAGATTTTGGCAAAGTTCAAGGGGGTGTTTCAAGAACCCAGGGGCTGCCACCTAAGAGGAAAATAGACCATCGAATTCCATTGAAGGAAGATAAACTTCAAATTCAAATTAACTCAGTACAGTTTGTGAGTGCAATGGAGGTTCTGTACACAAAGCTCCATGACAAATATACCGAAGTCAAGACCAAGAAACTATCTGATTTGGAACACCTTAACGGCGAACAACAACATAAATTCATCAATTGTTTGTCCGCTACAGAAGAGGTCATAAAGCACTTGAAGATCGAGAAAGAAGAGCTTCTTGGACAAGTCAATGATTTGCGAGTCGAGCTCGCTTCGCTAAAGGCTGCCAAAGACAACCAGTTAGCGGACTATCAGATGCTTTTGAGGAAGGAAAGCCACAAAAATGAATTTGAATAATAGCAAAAGGATCATAGCTGTAGGAGACCATCAAGTGGAGGGAGCTTTACCAACTGAACTGCAGGATGACACCCTCTGAAAGTATTACAATGCAGGAACCAGCGGCAGCAAAAGGAGGAGATACCCAAGTTTTAAATACAATAGCAAGAGGGTGGTTTGGATGGTGCTATTTGGTAAGAGGAACATTACATCCGGCAGCAGTTCTTGACTTCAACCTTGAGGACAAGGTTGATATTGGGGAGGAGGATAATGTTAGACAATTAAAAGTCTGTTAAAGGAGAGAGATTAGTCTATTAGAGGAAAGAGACTAGTTTGTTAGAGGAGAGAGTATAAATAAACAAACAGAATAGAGGGAGGGGATATCAGACAATTTTCTTGCCTTTGGGTAAAGACTGGATCGTTCCAGTGGAGGAAGGGAAGCTTCCTTGGAGAAATTCTTGCTTGTTATTCTGTTCTTTCTTACTTTACAGGATTAATAACATTCATATTCATACAATTGCTTCTTTGTTGTTGAGTGGGTGTGAAAAGATTGTCATCTGTTACGATCCTGAGTAAAGGAACCTAACACTTATGAATAAATATTAAGTGTTTATAAGTGAGGTAATTGTATAACCACCTCCAGGCGATGATAATTGTTCATATGAATTTGATATATTTTCAGTTACTAAAGTTATATTATCATGATTTATTAATATTTTATTTTATAATGTAAATACTAATGCTATTTATAGTAAATAACTTAAATATTAATACATTTTTTATCTTTAAGATTTTTATTTCTGGATTTAGTATTGAACATCTCGATCTCCATGACATAAATATTTGATTTAGGTTGAAATCTTTAATGAATGAGAAAAGTTTATGTAAGAAATACAATAACAGTTCAGAATTATTATAGGATTCGAAAAAGCCTGAGTGACTTGATAACTCAGCTCTGTGTGTGTATTAAAAGTCAAGTTGAGTACAGTAAGAGAAACAATGTGGCATTTAAGGCAACGAACTACAACCAGAATTCACAACAAAAAACATGAAGAGGACAAAACTGAGTGAGGATTATTAAAGTAGCCAGCCCATAGTGATGAAACTTTAATGCATCGAAATTCAAATTCCAAAAAGCATGAAGGAGGCAAACATTCAATACAAATATGGGCAACATTAAGCACATCTATCAGGGTGAGCAAGGAATGAATGAGAGGACAAGGAAGTGGTGCAAATCAAGCATAATGGAAGGCCAAGCAAGGTGGGAACAAGGAGCCAGAAGTTTGACACACTAAGAATTGCAGGCAATAAGTGCCAACGGGCTATGTTATATATGTGGACTCCATAGACGACCATCATCAAACAAACTGCCAAGATTAATAGTAGATGTATATAATGACGGGGAAGGGACAAGGAAGAACAAATACAACTAAATAAGCCCAAAAGGGAAGAAAAGATGAATTCACCTGTCAAGCAGTGAGTGTTAGGGCTAAATATAGATAAAGAAAAGAAACCATGAAACTAGTACAAAGAATCAAGGGTTTTGCAATGCTTATCTTGATAGATAAGGTAAGCTATACTTGGCCAAAGTATTTGGGTGGTAACTAGGTGATATTTAGTAATATCTGCTTCAACAATAATTGTGGTAACTCAAAATTTGTGATCGATGTTATTGGGGGGAACTAACTTGATCTTGTGCATGTTAGGTGAGGAATTCAGGATACACTAGAATGGACATGAGTCAGATTTAAATTTAGTTAAAGTTGGAGGAAATCCCATTCACCTTGCATGAGATAAAAGGTTAATGAGGGTTATAGAAACTAATGAAAAACAGAGCAAGTACACCTCTAAGTATCTCTTGACAACCTCCATTTGTCCATCTTCAGGAGTTCCTTCGGTGCTTATGAAAATTTGATCACAATCCAAAACAGTAATATAGGGAAATCAGAGTAGACAAGCAACCTCCTTAACAAATAATTCCTGTCAGGAATACAGACGGGTTGCAATAGACCAGCTGGAGATAGTGTGAAGCACTTATTTCTTTGGCATGTTTCACAAGCAACAACATACGCTTTACTAATATCAGACCTCATGCCCACCCAATAAACAAATCCAGCTATGCATTTTTAAGTTCTAAAATACCTCAAGCGCCTCATACGTATGAGTCATGGAATTTCTGAACTTGGGATCCAAGTATAAATTCTTGGAAGTCTCACCCCTGGTAATACATTGACCCTTCTTAATCTCAAAGTGTGTATGGGTTGTTGTTCTAGTCCCTTACCAGATAAAAAATTGTTATATAACGTAATAAGGACCCATTGGTGGCCTAGATAGAATAGGATAATGATATATCCTGTTCTAATCAATTATTTGGTACACAGACAAAATTCAATTTCCTTATCCTATTGTCTATCTTATCTTATTAGTGTAGTGTATTTTTTTATCCTAAGGGGGAACTATGTTAGAAGGCTGCGGGTAGGACAGCAGACTTCCTTCCTACTCTCACACCACTCCACCTCCATTACAACCACTATCATCCTCACCACCCTATTCAAAATTGTTCCATTGTAGCCGCCACCATTCCCACCATCTTTGTTGTTATTGCCACCACCTTCATAGATATTGCCTCTACTACAATCATCATCTCCAACATAGCAATGACCATCACACCACAGTTGTTATAACAATCACCACCATTGTCTCCAAAACTTTTGTCATCACTTTCACCATTGTTATCACCATTCTTTTGTCATCACCATCATCATGTATCTCTACGGAACAACCATCACAACCAATATTGTTACCACTTTTGTCATCCTCATTGTAATCACAACTACCATCATTATTGCAACAAACACCACAACTTCCACGAATGTTATCACCATCATCAATCACCAACACAATAATTTATTATTCAGAACATAATCACGGTGCACACCAAACGTTGGATAGGAGTAAAACTTATTTTTTTTAACTTGTCATGTTTTTATCCTATCGTTGTAGTCCATCTTATCTTATTACATGCTATACTTGTAATTTGTCCTATCTTATCATATTATGCCCAACAACAAAAAAATCCCAACTCGTAACATACTTAGAAAGTACCACCTTAGACCAATTAATTAAATACTTCATAATTTAAATAAAACATCAAATAAATTATCACAGCCCACACTATTTCTTGAAAGTGCAATAATATTTGAAAAACTTGAAATCTTAGTCGGCTATTTATTTACAACCACGTGTTACAATTATAGCAATAAAGACCTTTTTATGATTACAGAAATAGAGATCACATCCTTATGACTACAAATAGAGTAAATACCCAAATTAGTCTCTGAAAGATGAGTGTTGGCTGATAGGTTCTTGATTAAAATTTTCATGTAAATGGGTTGGTGAAAAATTCATTTGCTTGCATATAAGTCCATTATGCATATTTGATACATAAATAAATCAATATAAATAAGTTACATGTGTTAAACGCACAGTTTCAACTCAGCTTATATTTTTTCTTATAGTTCAACAACATGCATAAATCATCTTAATGTGATCACTATTTGTTTCAGAATAAAAACAAGCCAGATTACCTGTTCCATCATTGGCAATATTGATCCCATCAAAACTGAGAATTATATCAGATGGCTTCAAAACATGGGATTCTGGAGCTGTTGGTTCAATTCTTCTAATCCGCACACCTTTTTTGTCCGGTCCCATACCCATTGACATTCTCAAATCAGGATTTTCCATCTTCTGCCACTCAACTCCAAGGATTGGAAATCCTGAAAGCCAAGAAGTTAAAGACAACTTTATTTAAAATCGTGTTATAACAGAAACTAAAGTACACAAAAATGTAAGGGCCATAAGATAAGGAAACCGCTCTGAACAATAAACAATATTGTTTATAGAATTCTCCAGTTAATCTTTCTATATCACTTAACCTGTTTATTTATTGTGTATCTCTTTTAGATATGCTAACTTTAGGAACTTTTTTCTTTCTTAGTCTTTATTCCATAACTAGATCCAATAACACATTTCCAAAAGCTTCAACATAAAAAGTAACTTTTAAGCTTGTTGAACCCTAGGAAAGATTTAAATAATAAGATGAAACCATGTGTTTTTGAGACAGCACAAGTGCTTTATTTACATTGAGAAAAAGGAATCAATACAATGAATAGATGATACCTTTAATGATAAGATTAATGTAACAGTGAGACTGAGAATTAGAGAGACGATGTATTATTCAATAAACAGGAACAAAAGAGATTTTAGTAAACCCTTTCCCTACAAAACCCGACTAGCCTCTAGTTTGTCCCTTCCCGAAATAATGGTGCGTGTGCGTGGACCCCAAGCAATGGGTTTCCACTTTATCCTCATATAAGCCTTTTGGAACATCCTAAATTGCCCTTCCCTTTCTTTTACTGTATCATCTAATAACAAAAATATGATGCGAAGCAATGTTACTAGTGGATTGGCGTGTTGCACACCATTTCACAGTTTTCAAATGTTGTCGAAGATAGTTTAGTTGGAGTTAAGATAAATAAAAGAGACTATATTTAAGAGTAATTGAGAGAGCTTGAAAACTCTCTTCATATGTTCTCATATTTATATTGATAGGATCCTGATACAATGAGTATAGGTAAGATCAAATATAATCATACATACTTAGATACAAAGATAGGATCCCAATAAGTATATAGCATTTTCCCAATACAACTACTTCCTAACTATATTTAATGCCTATTCTAACAATGGTAAGGTAGGAGAAATAGGTGACTCAACAATACAGGTCTAGGCAATATTATAGGAACAAGGGGGTTTCCCATGAAGCTTTCAACACTTATTAATCATATGTAGAATGCAATGGCAATGTTTGCATTTTGGACCACTTTTAGAATTACCTATGTGAAAGCGTCTGAAATTATTACTCAATGATGCGAAGGTAGGGTTTTCCCCTACAAATGACGCATGTGTCTTTGTGTTTACTTTTTGAAGAAAAGAGTAAAAATGATACTAAATATATAGAAAGGTTTACTAATGATCTCAAAATCTAATAACGGGTCACGCATGTGAAAAGCCATACAAGCCTAAGGACATATTGTGGTTATCAAAATCCTTCTTGACATTTGCAGATGGTGGGAGGAGCACATTAAAATCATGTAAGGTTGCATGAAGCCACCCAAGATAAGCAAACATAGGACCCTCAAAATGTCGTACAGTTAATAGATCTTGGTACACACCACACAAACATTGCATCATTAGTATAAAGGGTGCAGGCCTCACTCCAAACTGATACACACATCTCATGGGGATGAAAAATAGGTTTGAGATGTGAATAGTGTATTTAATAACACTATGTAATTGATTATCAATCTTTATCCATTGTTCTCTGTTTTTAGTAGGAACAAATTCACCAGGGGTAGTGAGAAGGGATTTATAGCCCAACCACTTAACCATTACCAAATTTCAACAGTCCAATTGGAATAGTTAGATTCGTTCATATTCTCAATATACTAAAAATATGGCTACAAAAGGTGGGAGAATTTGTTTTGGAGGTTGATGAAGTGTAGGAGGACCATTTTTTCCTAAAAGCGGCAAAAAAATAACCTAAAGAGATGGAAAAGTAGATTGGAGCATCAGATGATGATTGCGGCTCACGTCAACGATTGGATAGATTGTGTGGCACAATCCCAACACAGTTTCACCAAAACGGTGAAGCAAATCTGGCAGAAAGGTTTACAAGAAAAATTCCTTTGGGGATGGTGGGTCTACCTGGACAACACAATTTTGAAATAGGCTCTAGATACAATGTTAAACTCTAGGAAAGAGAGAAACATGAGCTAAAACCATGTGTTTCAACGACAGCACATGTGCTTTATTTATATTGAGAATGGAATCAGTACAATACATAGGAGAATTGATATCCTCTAATAACAAAGATACAATATAGGAATAAACAAAAATGTTCCTAATAATAAATATATATAATCTATATATTCTTAATTATATAGGATCAGTTCCTTATCTCTATACTTATACCAGCATAAAAAACATACAAAATTACCAAACTACTTTTAGATACCTGTATACGCCCCATTCTTTTCATAGTCTTGGATAAAATGTTGGATAACTGGGGTGGGTATCACATATCCTATATTCTCCACATCTTCATGTTTAAGAGACTGGAATGCAATCCCAACACATTTTCCTTTATCATTGAGAGCAGGTCCACCAGAATTCCCGGAATTTATCGCAGCATCTATCTGCAAAGAAATTTGAAAAGACACTTCAACTTAACATATAAAAATGGACAACTCGAACAAAGATGGAAAAGTAAAAAGGGATGTCTTAGAACTTATGTTACCTGCAGTCCTAGAAGTTCTGTTGAACCATGAACATAAGAGAGTATTTCCATACGTGAAACAACACCACTTGTCACAGAGATTGTGTCACCTCCAATTGGATATCCAACAACAGTTACAGCATCTTGCAAGGCAGGCATATCACCAAATTCCACAGGTGAAACTCCCTCCCAAAATTCATCATCACTCACCGTCAACATTGCTGAACCATCATTAGAAGGATAACAGACATCACAAAAATTAATTAATCAAGCGTATGTGTAAAGTAAACTAACATCTGCAAATCTCAAAAGAAAAGGCCAAAAAAAAACAGGAAAGTAGTGGAATTAAGAATATAAAAGAAACCACGCAAATCTTGACAGGCTGCATCATAATAAAATAAAACTGACACCTAAGAGTGCTTAAAACGAATAAAAATGGCACTCTAACATGAAAGCTCTACCTTATTCCACTATGTTCCAAACCATGGACACCTCAAACATTTTTCCTTCTCTTAACATAACTCTAAAATTCAAATAAGGAATGATCATCAACATCATTTCCATGCAAGGTTTTAAATGTTCAGTTACAACATTAAGTGTTTTGGAATCCCCAGAGTCTTCAAAGCTGCAAACCCACAATTGCAGTGCATCAACCGCATTGCATATTTTTGCAATTTCCTGCAATATCAAGAGTCAGAGGGAAACCCTTACTGCAATTTAAAACCTTGTATACATGCAAATCCATATCTCCTTTCCTTCAATAATCTATTAATTTCCCACGCTAGGCATGCAAGTCATATTACCCCCACCTCTCCCTCTCTTTAAATAGGAAAGCATGTTAGTTGTGATCTTCACATATAACAAACATAGAACAAAACAAGGCACCAACTAAAAAATAAAGAATAACAGTTGCGAACTGTTCATAATTTCCATCCCTAACATGACAGCAAAATATTAAGAAGGATGAGATAAAGTTAAATTGAAATACCGATATCACACTCGGTCCCGATGGCGAGGACGGTCGCCAGGTATTTGGTATCAGAACCGCGTTTTTTGAGCTTGACCTGTGTGTGATGCTCAACGGAATGCGCGTTTGTGAGAACCCTCCGTCCCCCCACGATGAACCCACTGCTGCTCGAGCTATACTGCCTCTTCCTCTGCCACGGCAACGAGAAATTAGGCTCTGTATGGACGCAGAAGACCTTCACTACCGCGTCCATCGATGGCACCACCTTCACCGTGCCCTCCCACTTCGGTATCAGCGGCGTCTCCGCCACTGCCGCACAATCCCCGTTCGAATCAGCCAGCCGAGAGCTGCGGCGCTCCGGCGATGCTACCTTGATCTTTTTGGAGCGGCCGCGGCGGCACCCTTGAGAATCCGGGTCGTTGGGTTCAACGGCTTCAGCGGTGGCGGTAGTGGCTGGAAGCGAAACGGTGTCGTTAATGGAGGCGGTGCTGTAATCTTGGGACGCGGTTTCTTCTTCAGTTGCGAGCTTGGGCTTTCGGCCACGTTTTCTCGTTTTGCCCATGTATTTCCTTGAGTAAGGGACTGACGAAGATGGAGAAAGAGGGTTATTTGGAAAACGAGTCTAGGGGATTAACTACCGCAGGAGAGAATTGAGTGGAATTCTTTTCCTTGCTAAACGGAGAAGGCGACGCCCATGAGTTGGTAATACTTCCGGGCTCAGTAGTTTGAATTGGGTCCAGTCTTTTACTTTTTCTAACCCCATTACTTTTTCCATGCACCTCCAACTTTTTAAAGGGGTCTTTCAGCACCTTTATATTTTTTTAATTTCCAAGTATACCCCTGCTAGAAATTAATAGAAAGGAATGATATAAGAATTTTTTGCGTTTAAGTTATAGTTTTGGATTATGGAATTTATAATATTCCATGTTATATTTAGAGTTTAAAAATATTAATTTTAATTGTATTATATAATTTATATTGTAAACTTGTAAGAACCTAAAAAATAGAGTATTAGAGTAAATATGATATTAAAAATAATGAGACGAGTATTTTTATTTTAAAATAATATTATAATATAAATAGAAATTTTTAAAGCTCGGTTCATTATCTAAATATTTTTTATCTTTCTAAAACATTGTTTTCTTTCGTTTCTCTGACTTCTCTCTATATTTTCTCACTGTTGGGCTATCTATTCGACGATCAGGAAGTGTCTAGGAGATCCTACCGTCGAGGGCTACTAAATTGACCAATCAATTTGTTGAATCGAGCAAGTAAGTGGTAAACTACTTTTTCCTTCGTCCTTTAGGGTTTTGATTATGTAAAACAGTCTTGTTTTGCATGAATCCAATGTTACTCTTCTTAAATTCTTAGTTTGTTAGTGATTCTAAGGTTGTTCTTCAATCATCAATCGGTGAATTGTAGGTTTCATAGAAGTTCCTTGTACCGCAAGTAATTGACGGACCGTTTAAAGGATTTTGAGTTGTCCAAGTTTAATAGAGATAAGGGAAGCTAGATTTGTTTTGACTTAGAATTTCGTAGTATATGCATGATTGTCACAACCGAAAATCGCGACGGGACGACGATCCAAATAAGAAAACGTTTTTTGAAAAAAGAGTTTTGGAGTCGCCACCATAGTTTATTCTGGAAAAACTACAGAAAAACCATGAAAAGGATAAGGCGGTTTATGGAAAAAACCAGATTCTGAGTTCGAGTGTCGGTTACGTGTAGGGAAGGTGTTAGCACCCTACAACGCCTGCCTGAAGGCAGTACCTTTAATTAAATACGCGAATAAAATGTGGTTTTCAAAAATGTTTAATTTCCCCTAAAAAGTAAAAAACTAAAGAGACAAAATATATTTTTTGTGTTTTTTGTGCCCGACAAGGATAGACCTTGCTCCTACGTATTTTCAGTCAGACTGAGAAATCAGGGTTACGTAGTTCTATCATTATGTTTAGATGATTGTTTGAAAACATTATGTTTTATATTTTTTTGTTAATTTTTGAAAGAAGAAGAAAAAGATTTTTAACACAAGGCTGACGCGAATGGTCGCACGTGTGCTTAAACCTTTTAAAATAATTTTGTTAATTTTTAAAAGAAGAAGATAAAGGTTTTTTTTTAACACAAGGCTGACGCGAATGGTCGCACGTGTGCTTAAACCTTTTAAAATAATTTTGTTAATTTTTAAAAGAAGAAGCAAAAGGTTTTTTAACACAAGGCTGACGCGAATGGTCGCACGTGTGCTTAAACCTTTTAAAATAATTTTGTTAATTTTTAAAAGAAGAAGCAAAAGGTTTTTTAACACAAGGCTGACGCGAATGGTCGCACGTGTGCTTAAACCTTTTAAAATAATTAATTTTTTTTGTTTATTTATTTTAAGAAGAAGAAAAAGGTTTTCAACACAAGGCTGACGCGAATGGTGGCACGTGTGCTTAAACCTTTTAAAATAATTTTTTTGTTTATTTTTTTGAATATATTTTTTATTTTCCTAAATATTATTAATGTATTTTAAAATAAGTAGATGTTAAAAAATAAAATAACAAACAAAAATAATAAATAAACAATTAGAATAAAAAAAAAGGTATGCAGACCTAATTCGTTTCTAGTAGCAGATTGGGCCCAACCCAATAGGAAAGGGGTGTGGTTTAGCGAAAATTGGGGGTTGCAACGAAGTCTTAATTTTTTCTTTTTTTTTTTTTGAAACGAATGGGCTCAAGCCCAAGGAGGATGGGATGCGACTGAGCAGAAACAGGGGTGCGAAAAAAAAAAGGGGTTTTGTTGTTTTCTCTTTTTTGTTCTTGAAAGCTGGCCCAAAATCTGGGCCCAAAACGAATGAGAGCATGCCCAGCTCAGGAACCCCTTCATGGGTTCTCACTTCCACTAGCCATTTCACTCAACGCAGAACAAGACCTATGGCCTCTCTCTCTCTTTCCGGATGACACTAGCAGCCTCTCATCTACGTCGGCAGATCCCAAGGCCACCATCTCTATCACTCGACCTCTCCGCCACAGACCGCCATCAATGGCGTCCCCCGTGACATCGCGTGCCGCTAGAGACACTATCGAACCCGACGTCAGGCCCCTCCTCCATTTCCTCTCGCACGACGATGGCCACCCATCGAACCAGCACCGTCACGCCCTGAGACGCTTTCTGCCCACCGCCGACGAGGTCTGCAGATGCCGATGATCGCGACCTTCGCCTAAAGCGTCGCACGAACCCCCCTCTCCTCTTCTTCGAATTCGAAAAAGCCGCTACCGTCAGAGAATATGGGCGTTGCCGCTGCCGTCGACCTCACCGCCTTCAACCACTTTGATGGCATCTGCCTCTTCCTCGACGACTTCAATTCCCGGCTCAACCTCCCCAACGAAAAGCTTCTCTCCCATGTCATTCGTCCTCTACAATCCCAAGCTGAGAAGAAACGCACCCAACCCCGCTGGCCTATACACTCATCATTTCCACCTCTCGCGGGTCGAATCTAAGTCAAAGGAGTTCCTCGCTGCCGGCAAAGGCAAACCAGCTCGTCCTATTTTATTTCATTGCTTTAAACGCACTCGAATACCAAACCACTGCAGGCTAGGGGCTCATGTAACTCCAAAACAAAACATAAAGGTACAAATCCGGTTTTGGTTGTTGGCTTCAACTAACGCAAGCGAAAGTTGGTGTTCAGGTGTGAATCTGTGTGAATTGGGGAATGAGGGTGACACATTGGTTGCGACGCAGGGGTTTATGAAGAAGAATGGATATGAAATTTGTTCTCTGACTTTACGGGTGCTTCTTTTTGTATTAAATGAAAATGGAGATTGGTATTGAGTGGTTGAAGGTGTGGTGGATGGTGTAACGGTGAGTCTTTGTTGTGGTTCAGTATAAGTAGAATACGGGTTTATGTGTGGGTGCTGGAAATCAATTTTTGTTCTTGATGACTGGTTCTTATTCTTGTGGCTTTGTGCAGTGCAGGTTGAAGATGATGGTGTGATGTGTGAGTTCAGATATGGCGATGGATGAAGGCGTGGTGATACCCGCTGATTTGGGTGCTGGGCGTTTGGGGTGGAGGAGAATAGAATTGTGATTGGGGCTGGGAATTAGTTTTGGCTCTTGGTGATTGGTGCCTATCTCTGTGACTTGGTGCCTAGCAGGTTGAGAGTGATCAAGCCATATAAACTACACTCTGCTTTTGTCCATTTCTAGACTTTTGGTTAGAGTTTGATAACTGGGTTTTATATCTCAAGTCTCTGCTTGTGTTATGTCTATTAAGATGTATTTATCATTGTGAACTTAACTGGTTGGAGTTAGCTCTCTCTTTCTCGCTTGGTGAAGAAGGACAAGGTATGGGATGTTTTCTTCTGGGTTGCAGGGAAGTTAGGAGCAAGGGGTGTAAGGAGAATATGACAATGGAGATCTTAAAGGCAGTAGACTCGACCAAAGATAAAGTGCTTACATATTGGATGATGGAGAAAGAAAAATGCTTACAACACAATGTCATATTCACACAGAGCAATATTGAGTGCAAACATTTCATACAATGTAGCAAACTTTGAGAAGTGAAGATGCTTACCTCTTGGAGCCTCGTTGGTTTTGGCTGTTTTCCTACTTCCAGTGATGGTTTCCCCCCTTTTTCTTCTTTGGCTTCGTTCTCTGTTTTCTCTTTTTGTAAGGGAATCCCCCAACTGCCACCCCCACAGATGATGATAAGGAATCCGTTTTATCGCCCCCCTAACACTCTTTTTCTCTTAGGTTCAAATCTCTGCTCCACGATTTTTTTTCTTACTCCTGCGAATCATGCTTTTTCTTTTTCGTCGCGCCAAATGCAGAAAACCGTTTTCGCTCTGCACAGACCCCAAACCATGACCTGCCTCCCAGCCTTCCTTGTCCCCCCTTGTTGCGTTGCACACGTGGCCTCCCTTCAACCAAAACGTTTCAAGCTTTTTGCTCCTCTTTTCTCTTCTTCTTTTTTTCTTTATTTTTTTTTACTAACTTAATTATATATAAAAAGCAAAGACAAAACTAAAAGTGAGGATTATGAAAAAAAAAATAAAAAGAAAAAGAAAAATGAAAATAAGATAGGGTACTTAAAATAAAAATAAAAAGAAATAAAAAGAAGGAATAAAAATTAAAACAAGTAAATGAATAAATAACATGAAAATCAGGATAAAAATGTAAGACCTAAAACTAATCCAGACGAAATTTGGTATTGACACATATTAGTCGAAGAGTTTTTATTTTTAGTTGAGAATTTACTTTGATTAAAGTTAGAAATTTTCATGTGATTGAATGGGTTTTTGTCAATAATTGAGAATGTACTTTGATTAATGGTAGAAACTTTAACAAAAATTAATTAAAAAGGCATAGTAATATTTAATTGAGTATGTACTTCGATTAAATTTATTATGATTAATATAGAAAGTTCTTGCTTTTATTGAAAATGTACTTTGATTACAAGTGGGAGCGTTACATTAATTAATTTAAAAATCTAAGAAAATAATTAATTCAACAATAATATTTACATAACCAATAATGAATATTTTGAAAAAGTACGTATTTTCTTTATCTTTCTTTATATCTTTTTAAATCTTTTTATAAATTTCTTTTTATCTTTTGTTATTTTGTTCTATAATATTTTATTACTTCTATTATTCTATTTCACTAATAGTTTTTATAATAATTAATTTGTTAGAAATCAAGTCTATATTTGTCCGATACCTTAGTGTTGAATTTATTTTTGATTACTATCTTAGTAATACTGAAGTTGTTATAATTTAATAATATTAATTTAATCGTGTAAACGACAACCTTATGAATAATCTACAAAAATTTAATTGAATTGATATGTTTATTTTTATCTTTTGGATACATATTCAAATAGGTCCAGAATTTAATAGAAAGAGGGCAATAGTTATATATGAATAAAGATGAAGCGGTTAAAACACTATTGACACGGGCAAAGATACATCCTGGATTCACTACCCTCGATAGGGATCTTAAGGTCTGCATCATGCCATCTATGTATTGCACTGTGAATTGTAATTAATTACCTAGCAGTATGCATCAAAACAGGCGATGCATCTAGCAGTATGGCCTATCACGAGGTTTGTCTTTACTGGAAGATTCATATCATTCCCTGTTTGTATCACATGGTTCAAAATCGCAGCTGTTTGTTTGGTGTATGTCAAAGTTAGCTGCATCTTGGTCATACAGACTCCAAATAGAAGGTTTGATGATTTCATTTCTTTTCCTTATGATACATTGACTATATGTTTCTTGTATTCAATTTTAGAAATCATGTATCCATTTGAATTCTTGTCCATCCTGCAATAAGAGTTGTCTAAATTATTGGTTTATATTTTTCATGCATGTTCTTCCATTTAGTGGATCCTTGTATTATCTTTATAAATTTGCGACTATGTGATGAGAGTTGTGTTGATCATATTTTTGCAGTTGTCTCCTCTGCAATAAATTTTTCATATTTTGCCTTGTAGATGTTGTATTGTGAAAAAATAACTAACTATTGAGATTTATTAGTACTAGTTTCATTACTGTCAAAAGGACACTAATTTGTTTTCTCATTGTTCGATTTTTCGTGTTAGTTTAGCTTTTCCTATATTCCCCAAAGAATTCTATAAATAGAGCTTCCTCCATCTCATTTTGTAAGAGAAGAAAATAATAAAATTTCAGTTTACAGAAATAAGAAAAGAGAGCATTTTTCTTACCTTTCTCGTTTCCCTCATCCAGATCGTCTTCTTCCTCTCTTGCAATCGTCGTGTCTCAGAGGCGACAGAGGACTTTGCTCAGCTTCTTCCTCCATCGTCCAGAAGAAGCCTCGCGTGCCTTTCCTCATTTTCGCTAAAGTGATTCTGTCACATCTGCCACCAAGAAGCATCAAAGATATTTTTATCTCTCTCGGGCCAGAACTGAGTTGGGCCACTTTCTTAAGTCATGTACTGTGCTGGCCCATATTCTAATATGGTATCAGAGCATGAGAACTTCCGCTGCATCTGCTGTCGTTCTTGGTATCTCCTTGGATTGATTCTTTGATTTCTTGATTTCTTTCCTTGCCACTTGCCTCCATGGATCAGACGGATCAATCCACCTTGGTATAAGAAAGGAGGCAACAATCAAGACAAGAGAAAAGATTGGAGTTCTGCAAATGCTTGCTAGAACAATACAGGACCAGAGGGCATTCAGAACACTCAACAGGCCAACAACAATAACATTCTTAGATCTTTTACACCAGAACAGATGCAAAAACTTCTCAAAATGATAGACAAGGTCGATGAACCCATTCACAAGGTCAATCAAGTACAAAGAAATGAAACTGAAAACAAGCAAGGTATCCTTTCCTGGATTATTGACACTGGTGTCACAGACCATGTGACACATGATAAAACAAATTTTGTTACTTTCTATAAAATTAAACTTATCTCTATCAAACTGCCAAATAACACTACACTTATTGCTGAACACGCAGGAACTGTGCAATTTTCTAAAGACTTTGTCATTTTCAATGTTCTTTATATTCCTGATTTCTGTTTCAATTTAATCTCTATCCAAAGTCTTATTAAAGACTTGAATTGCAGTCTAACTTTTTCCTCTGAGATATGTCAGATAAGGGAGAATTATACATTGAAGATGATTGGGTGTGCTAACTCTTGGAGAGGCCTCTATTATCTACAAGCTTTTCCTAATCCCGATCAAAGATACATTTCAAAGTCTGCCTTTTCTTTTAAGAATGTTGATGTAAATTTGTGGAACTATAGGTTAGGTCATCCTGGACACAAAGTTGTAAAACAAATATGTGAAAAGTTTCCCTATGTGGAAATAGGTGATGTCATTGTTTATGATACCTGTCACTATGCTAAATAACACAAACTACCTTTTCCTAGAAGTACTTCTGTTACTACTGAATGTTTTGAGATTGTTCATTGTGATATATGGGGTCCTCTTAATATTATGTCTGTTCATGGTCATAGATATTTTCTCACCATAGTTGATGACTATAGTAGACACACATGCGTTTTTCTAATGAATAATAAGGAACAAACTAGAGAATTATTGCATAATTTTATTGTTAAGATCAAAAATTAGTTTAACAAGATGATTAAAACTATTAGATCAGATAACGGACCTGAATTCAATTGCATGAATTTTTGTGATTTGCATGGCATCAATCATCAAAGGAGCTGTGTTGAAACTCCTGAACATAACTCTATTGTTGAAAGAAAACATCAACACATACTTAATGTGACTCGTGGTCTCCTTTTTCAATCTAACATTCCTAATGCTTACTGGTCTTATGCTGTTGGACATGCTATCTATCTGATAAATAGGTTACCTCCCCCATTCTTAATAACAAAACTCCTCATGACTTGCTCTATGACTTTCCCCCCACTTATTTAAACCTCAAAACCTTTGGATGTTTGTGTTTCGCTGCTACCCTTGAGAACATCAGAAGTAAACTTGACCCAAGAGCTAGAAAAGGAATTTTTGTAGGCTACAAAAGTGGTGTCAAAGGTTATATTGTTCTCGACATCAATACCAAAGAGCTACTTATAAGTAGGAACGTTGTCTTCTAAAGACATTTTTCCTTACAAAAATCTACAAGACAGCAGAGAAACCACTGACACAGAGAAAGACAAAACTGCTTCTCTCAATGATCTTCTAGGAGACCACTATTCCACTGATGATGTCAGACATGTTGAGTTAGATGTTAATGACCAAGAAGAGGTGCAACATACCTCTGATGACGGAGACAATAGTAACAACACAGAGAACAACCAAGAAAATCACAACTACAGGAGGTCTGACAGGCTTAGAAGGACTCTTGGATATCTCAACGACTATGTACATCAGGTCAATTAATCCTTATTTGTGAAAAATAGTTTTAAAACACCATATCTGATTTCTAATTTGTTGTGTTGTGATAATCTGTCACAAAAACACTTAAGGTACACCATGGTTGTCACTGAAAATAAGGAACCTCAGTCTTACAATGAAGCAAAAGGCATGAATGAATGGGCAGAAGCCATGCAAAGAGAAATCAAAGCCCTACAAGACAATGATACTTGGGTTTTAACACAACTACCTCCAGGAAAGACCCCCATAGGGTGTAAGTGGGTATATAAAACCAAATATAAGGCTGATGGTACCATTGAAAGGTTCAAAGCCCGATTGGTGGCAAAAGGATACACTCAACAAGAGGGAATATATTACCTGGACACCTTTTCCCCTGTGGCCAAACTCACTACTGTTAGATTGCTCATTGCCCTAGTAGCCTCAAACAACTGGTTTCTACATCAACTTAATGTAGATAATGCTTTCCTACATGGGGACTTAAATGAAGAGGTCTATATGGAGCCACCACCAGGTCTGGACATCCATGATAAAGGACAGGTTTGCAAGCTAACCAAGTCACTATATGGCCAGAAACAAGCCAGTAGGCAATGGTTTGAAAAACTATCCTCTTTTCTCATATCTGCCAATTATGTTCAATCCAGATCAGATCACTCATTATTTACTAAAAGAACACTTGCAGGTTTTACTGCTTTGCTTGTATATGTTGATGATATTGTGTTGGCAGGAAAATCTATGGTAGAAATCAATCACATAAAAGAACTTTTACACAAAATGTTTCAAATAAAGAACCTAGGAGAACTCAAATACTTCCTAGGATTGGAAGTGGCCAGATCTAAAAGAGGAATTCATCTATGTCAAAGGAAGTATGCCTTGGACATCCTTAAGGAAACAGGAATGCTAGGATGCAAGCCTTCTTCTACCCCCTTCCTGAGTGACACAAGTTCATTATATAAAATGGACAGCTACCTTGATGATCCTGGTCCCTACAGAAGATTGATAGGGAAGTTGCTCTATCTCACCCATACCAAACCCAATTTGTGTTTTTATATTAATCTACTTAGTCAATTCATGCAATCTCCTACTAACTATCATTATCGGGATGTTCAACATGTTCTTAGGTATATAGAATCTAAGCCATCTGAAGGATTATTTTTTGCCGCTGACTCTCCTATGCATCTAAAGGCCTTTAGCGACTCTAATTGGGCAACGTGTCCGAACACTAGAAGATCTACTACAGGGTTTTGTGTTTTCCTTGGATCATCCCTCATTTCATGGAAATCTAAGAAGCAGAGAATTGTGTCCAAATCCTCCACTGAAGCCGAATATCGTGCACTTGCAGCCACTGTATCTGAAATACAGTGGATCCACTCTCTCCTACAAGACTTTCAAATACAAGAAGGAGGGACCCCGGCTCTATATTATGACAACAAGTCAGCAAGACATATAGCTCATAGCCAGAGCTTTCACGAACAGACCAAGCATATAGAGCTTGATTGCCATGTTGTTCGTGAAAAAATACAAGAACATCTTCTACATCTTCTTCCCGTTCGATCCGATGAGCAGCTGGCCAACATCTTCACCAAATTTCCCCATCACGTTAGGTTCAGATCTATAGTACCCAAGCTTGGACTGGTGAGTATACACCGTCCAGCTTGAGGAGAGGCTATTGAGATTTATTAGTACTAGTTTCATTACTGTCAAAAGGACAGTAATCTGTTTTCTCATTGTTCGGTTTTTCTTGTTAGTTTAGCTTTTCCCGTATTTCCCAAGGAGCTCTATAAATAGAGCTTCCTCCATCTCATTTTGTAAGAGAAGAAAATAATAAAATTTCAGTTTACAGAAATAAGAAAAGAGAGCATTTTTCTTACCTTTCTCGTTCGCCTCATTCAGATCGTCTTTTTCCTCTCTTGCAACCCCCGTGTCTTAGAGGCGACAGAGTACTTTGCTCAGCTTCTTCCTCCATCGTCCAGAAGAAGCCTCGCGTGCCTTTCCTCCTTTTCGCTAAAGTGATTTTGTCACATTTGCCAGCCAAGAAGCATCAGAGATATTTTTATCTCTCTCGGGCCAGAACTGAGTTGGGCCACTTTCTTAAGTCATGTACTGTGTTGGCCCATATTGTAATACTAACAATAGTAATATGTATGACAGACATTTTAATAGACAAGAAATAGACTATATATTATAAAAATAAAAACTATAATGTAAATATCATTCATTCTCAATTCTTAGAAGTTGACATAATATAAACCATAAAGCTTTAAATACATAGATAGTCTGACTGACCAACTTTGAAAATGAAACCTAAATAAATGATTGTGGAGATTCTTAAATAGAATAGAAGAGAAAGTGGATAAAATGTTTTAGAAGTATAAAAAAAGGGAAAGAAATAAGATATTCCTTCTAGCTAGCTCTTTGATTCTCGATGTTGTGCTCGATTCAAATTAATGTTGCAATTAAAATGCAATATATTTGTGAATGACTCCTAGGTCGTCTTTCAAGGATCAATTTTGGTTCAGTCAAAGGATCACTAGTTAAACGCACAAATGACTTAGATTAAACACGAATTAAAGACAGGTTGATCAATAGTTCAATTGCAATGCTTTCAATCTCTGATTAGCAATAATTATTCGCTCCTCTCTCACCCTTAATCCAACACGAATTAACCAATTAAGTGAAGATTAAAACAATTTTCAGGTAAGCGAATTAAGCCAATGCAATGCACATGTTTAATCGGTTATGCGACATCACAAATTAAACAATTGTAACTCTAATCAACTAAGCGAAGGTTAAACACAAATTAGAAAACTAAGCATGTACCTAATTGCAAGAACAGAACAAATTTAATATAATGCAATGTAGAAGAACAAAATCCCAATGATACTGCAGTAATCTCAAGGACGCAATTGCAATCTCCCTAGTGCCCAACCAAACAGAATTAAGCTACCATTGAATAGAAAATGAAGAACACAATGCAGTAGCAAAACGAAACAAAGTGCAAGATAGAAAACGAAACAAAGTGCAAGACAAAAAACGAAATTAGGAAACCCAATTGTAGAACGAAATCAATTTGGAATGGAAATGGGAAAGGAGATTGCAACAGCAGAACATAGAAGAATAACCATCAAACGAAATTGCAGTAGAAGCAAGGAGAACAAAAAGAACAAGAACAATTTTATACAAACGAAATTGAAATGGAATTGTAATAAAATTATAAAATGAATTCAGTACATGAAAGGAAAAGAAAACGAAAGCAACACCAGTGGAAAAATAGCATACTATGACGACCTATTATGACGGGTGAAAACCATCCATCATAATAGGGTGAAAACCTAAGGAGAGGAAAGCCTACTTCTACATTCTACAATAACAAAAATGAATGGAATAGAATGACTGCATGGAGACTCAACCCTAGGTCCCAAGTTTGATTGAGAAAATGAGTCTCTCTAAATTTGACCCAAAAGTGGACCCAAAGTCAAATACACCTAAAATTATAAAAAAAAGGAAATAAAAACGAAATTACAAACTAAATAAACATAAAACGCTGAGGTGAAAAATCGTCGGATACGTGACAACCCTTTTGAAGTCCTAAAATATAATTCCTAAAATTGCCCTGAAAATAATAATGGGAATAATTAAGCTTAGATAATTCAAATTAGTTAAAACATTAATTACTGGTCAAATTAAGCCCAAATAACAAAATTGAGAAAATAATAGACAATTAAGCACAATTCACTAATTAAATTCGATGCGGAAAGCTAAGTGAATGAGACAAATTAATGATTCATCACTCTTCTTACATCATTTGCCCTTCGTGAGTGACCCTCATCATCTCTTACATTTCTTTAGCATTCTTACAGACAAAGATCATGTAAAACTCATCAATAGTTAAAGCGGATGATATAACGTTATGAGCCCTTACATCATGTTGAGCTTTTCTTCTGTCATCAGCATTCCATTAGTCACAGAATTTAGGTTCCTGCAAATTGTTAATAAAAATAGTAGGAACAAAAGGACCATTTGTGACAATTTTCCAAATTTCACTATCAACAAATTCCATAAAAATTTGCATTCTAACTTTTTGGAAAACATAGTTTTCACCAGTAAACAAAGGAGGTTTGTTGATAGATGTACCCTCAGCAAAGGTTTGATGTTGCCTCGTCATTTGAATAATCAAAGCAAGCTTTGATACCAATTTTCAGAGAGGTGTCATGGAATGATTAGCGTGAACAAATAAACCAAGATGGGGGGTGGATTGGTTTCTTATCCCAAATGTGTGTCTTTTATAATTTTCTCTCAAAATAAACTTACTTAGCGGATAATTTAAACAAATATAGGAGAGTAAGAGAAGAGAGAAAATTGCAGAGATAATTTTATACTGGTTTAAATCACAAGGATCATACGTCCTGTTAATCTATTATTGTAAGTCATAATCGATTATGGATAATCGATTATCATAATCGATTATCAGTCTCTAGTAATCAATTATTCTAGAGGCCAAAAGAGTTTTTAGCACTTTGAAAAACTTCTCTATAATAATCTATTATCTTACGTAGCCATCAATTATTTGTAGAGTATTTTTTAATCCAAAAAATATTTAAAGCATACAATACAAGGAATCAAATGAAACACAAAACCCTATACACAAAGTACTTATTAAAAAAGCTTTAACACATAATAAAAGTCTTCATAAAAGTCTTCTGGCAAAATGAACACTTAAGATTTTGATTTCATATCATCAAAATTCCTATTGTTGAAGATTTTCCTGACAAATTTTAGTTTCAAAATATTTGATTGTGTATTTACTATTAAAACATTTTTATGATAATCAAATAATTTTAATAATGCCGAAAAGAAATTAAAATGATTTCTATTCTCGATGGTTCTAGAAACCCGAGTAAGTAGATGATGTTGCATAACATTAAATAGTAGCAGTTTTAAAGAACCCCAACAAGTAGCGGGGATTTTGAAAAACTCCAAAGAGTAACAACGATTTTGGAAAACCCCTTGCAAGTAGTGATGGTTTTGAAAAACTCCTCAAGTAGCGACTATGAAAAAATCTCCACAAATAAAGATAGTTAATAAAAAACTGCAGGTAATTATTTTCTGACATCATTCTTTTGTCAATTTTTATAATTACGGAAAATGTATTTATTAGGAATTAAAACTGATGATAATGTTAAAAATAATCCTTAATAAAATTTTACATTTTGATTATTGTTGTTTGATTTTTGTTGTTTGTTTTAATCCATTGAAATACAATGTAATCCATTAAAATTACTTACATGAAAATTTTTAGAGAAGGTGATCAATTAAAAAGTTCAATAACTAATTAAAACGCATTGCAACTTTTTTTTTTTATATTTGCTTATCTGTCGTTTTTATTTTTAATTAATTAAAATGTATTAACATGAAAAAAACAATAATCATTTTTTGATTATTTGGTGTTTTTCGTTTATTAAATTTATGACAACCAAAATTGTTGTGATTTTTGTTGTTTATTTTAATCCATTTAAATACCGTGTAATCCGTTAACATTACTTACATGAAATTCCTAGAGATGGTAATCTATTAAAAAGTTCATTAACTAATTATAATGCATTGCAACTTTTTTTTTATATTTGCTTATCTATCGTTTTTATTTTTAATTAATTAAAATGTATTAAAATGTTAAAAAAAACAAATATCTTTGATTGATTATTTGGTGTTTTGAGTTTATTAAATTTATAACAACCAAATTTGTTGTGATTTTTGTTGTTTGTTACATGAAATTTCTAGCGATGATAATCAATTAAAAAGTTCATTAACTAACTCAAATGCATTGCAATATTTTTTTCTATATTTGGTTATATGTTGTTTTCATTTTTAATTAATTAAAATGTATTAAAATGCAAAAAAAATAATTATCATTGTTTGAATATTTGGTATTTTATAGGAAACAAATTTGTTGGTGATTTTGCTTATGTATAATGGACTAAAGTCTTATTTTAATAGATTAAAATCAGTCAACTCAAAATTTGGTGTTGGATAGTATTTACTTTAATCTTATGATTGTTGTTGGACATAATATATTAATTGCACAAAATCATGAAAAGTTTGATTAAATACCAAAAGAAAAACTAATAAAATCTATAATTTCTAAAATATTTTAGCTAAGTGGTCACTAGAAATTTTCATCGTATAACTTGAAATATACACCTGAGAAAAAACTTAATCTAATTAAACATTTGTATTATTTTTCATTTTTTAAATGTATCTCACACTAATCCTAACAATTTTTCAGTGAAAGCTTTTCCCTTAAATTCACTCACTAACTTTAAAATTATTTAAAAATCTAAAAGTTAAAGGTTTTGTAATTTCAGAAACAGTATAATTCTAGTTCGTAAAATTAAAAAAATTTGGACATTTAAAAACTTTTAAGATTTAAGAGAGTATATTCTTGATGAAAATAGTAAATGAATGACTAGTGATTTTTGTTTACAATTTTATTTGTAGAAGGCTACCACATACATGATCCTATATATAATATATATTATAGATCATAAAGAAAATTCTTTTTTTATCACATACTTGAAAATAGAACATCAAACATTTATATGAAAAATAAAGAAAAAATTGTTGACAATATAAACAATTTTCGTTATCATTTACATGGAAACATTATACATTCGATTATCTATGCAAAATCTAAGAACAAGTTACAGACGCTTTAATTTGCTAAAGTTAACATAGTAATCTATACAACTTGATTACAAGTGTTCTTGTAGCATCAAATGAAATTGACAATATGAACTACATATGTATTAGAATCTGTAGTAGTTAATAAGTGTGCACGTGGAAGCAATGAAATAAGTGTTTTTTATTTCAAAGTATGTTCAAAATCTAATACTTCTGACTTGCAGATGGGACAAACTTTTTTTTCATGTAACCATTTCCTTATGCAATTTGCGTGGTATTTATGTTGGCATTGTAGAATTCCAATTTCCTCTTGGTTCTTATATTCATCCTTCAAAATTATGCATAAATTTTCAAATTAACATGCGAAAGAGAAATGTATGCTCTTTGTAAAATATTTTACCCAAATAAAAAATTTCATCGAGTAAAATAAAAAGATTAATGAATAATTATACATTGCTAAATTTCATACCTGACATATTACACAGAGATCAGTTTCTTGCTCTTGAGAAGTTACTCCATCCAAGTTATTAGGTAGTAAACAAGTTTTTGTCTTCATAACTCTTGTAATAGTTTCATCTGACAAACCTCTGGTTACATTGTCAATTTGTTCAAAATATTCAACAAGCTCCTGTTATCCAATTTCAAAGAGTTAGCAAATTAAAGTTTTTCATAATCACTAACTTTTTAGTATGTTAAACATTCATAAATCAAAATAGACAAAAATATACTACCTCATATGACATGTTATCAACGTCCAAATTACTATGATGGTCACTGAATGAAGTAATATCCTGCAAAAGAAAAGATAACGTGTAAAAAAAAGCTAGAATTTTGTCTATATGAAATCCAAGAAAAGGAAAGAGAATGACATATTACAGTTTCAAGAAAGGTCACAGGAGAAAGATTCATTCCATGTCCAGGAACTAGAGATTGGTGCATATATGCGCTTGCAAATGGCTGAATGTTGATTGAGTGACCTGTAGCCTCTTGCATAGGTTGTGTTTGAAAATAAAAGCCATAGTAGTCCAGATGGTCATACCAAATAGGGGCAATCGATTGATACTGCCAATCACTAAAATAGTTATGTGGAATCAAACCGTAGCATGGTAATAAGGAAATGCCCATTTGAGTCTGCCTTGCATTGAAATATGGATTTAGAGATGAAACTGGAACATTTATGTTAAAATTAGGTTGATGTCCGTTGTATTGTGTCATTCTATGCATTATTCCATTTTCATGAGCATCTAGAATGTAATGGGAATCTAGATTAGTTGCTCTCACTGAAGTTGTCACCTCTGTGCACATATTGGGTTGAGAGATGTTTCTCCCTCTCCAATGAATACGTTCAGAATGAAAATTTACCATCGTAGGAGAACTATATATTCACAAACAAACAAACAAACAGTGAGTGTTCATCAATTTTAGTATAAACCATTTTTTGAATACTAGAGAAAATATTATATAAAATTGTGGACCCAAAACCAAAAGGAAAAACACAAATTTAAGCCATTAATCCAAAATCTACGAGCAAAACCCACTAAATTTGTAAGCCAACAACAATACTCTACAAATGAAAAACCCAAAATAAAAAAGAATTAAAAAATAGCAAAACTTTGGAGTCAAGATGATCATCAACATGGAAAACAGACACATACCTCGTTATCAAGTCACAATTTTCCAAATTTCCGAATTCAACAAATAACAGATTTCCCAGGAGATAAGAAATGCTTATCGGTGTGTATTTCTAACTCTAACATTCATTATTTATAGATATAATAATTTAAGATAAAATAAAATCTTTATTGTTAAAGATAAATTTAAAATCCTTATTCTGAATATCTACTATATTTGATATTGCTGTCATTACTTATTATGATTTATCTTATAACATTGAATAAACGAGATATATGAAGATTATTTTATTTATAAGACAAAAAATATAACAGTCTATCCATATTACAATGACAAAATTACCCCTTTGATATCTTTATAAATTGGGATATTATTCAATTAAGTCACTTTGAATTAAAGTCTAACTAACCATGAAAATATATATAACTAAAAGTACGACGTATCTGTACATAAGATATATTCTATCTTCTTATATAAAATAGATTATGCACAATAATAATACTATATATTCGATATTTTATTTGATTTGTATATATATGTTTCGTGGATAAATGATAATAGAATATCTACCATATCTATATTGTAATATAGCGATAATCTTTTGGAATAATTAATTATGAACGAAATCCTCTTAACAATTATATATATATATATATATATATATATATATATATATATTAATAAATTAATTAATTAAAAAATAGATATATAACATCAGAGTGGAAGACGTTTATTTTCACACTAATTTTCCGTTATTTGGTGAAATAGGATTAGTTATATTTTGTTAGTGTTTTCGTAAATTTAATCTTATTTTATTCACATGGATAAACATTTACCAAAAACAAGAATATTATTTCTTAATAGATAATATGCCAATTTTTATATTAATAAAAGATTGTGTTACTATAATTTCATTTTTATACATAAATATGTATGTATAATCTTTTGATTTTAATATATATTTACAATATATTAATTTTAAGATAATATTTTTGTTTAAAGATTAGTTGGATAAGATATATTTACATTATTTTTTCTTTCAGTAGACAAATATATGTTTTTTATTTCCAATAATATTGATTGTTAATGTATTTTGTATTATTTTATTTTCTTTGAGATAAAATATACATGCCTCATATAATTTTTTTTCTTTAATAATTACGTTGACGATTGGAAATAACAAATCTATAAACATGCTTAATTTTGTAGTAGTTTTGTACTTGAATTCCATCATTTGGTTGAATTTGCTCAGTTTTACTTAGTTTTTCATAAATCTAAAACTTTATCTGGTTTAGAAACACATTGTTTGCATATGTCAACTTTCTATACCAACAAATAGAACATTGTGTTAATAATATTTCATTTTAGACTTAATTAAATTTTGAGTTTAGAAACTTTTAATTAAGTCCTTATTAATTTTTTTTGTAGGCTATAAGTCTTCAAAATTTTAAAACATTTTATTTGAGTCTTGTCGTTAGATTTTTCTATTCAATGACGTGATAAATATACTGCACTATCACCCTATTTAAAAGTCGCCACATAATACCAAGATGATGAGATCTCCCATAAGAATTTGAGGTGTTTAATGAAAATTATTTTTAAAGTTAATCAAAATTATAAAAGTATAAAATAAAAACCTAAAAATTAATAGAAAATGTATAAAATTATAAAATCAGTGATAAAATTATAAAATTGTAACAATATAAATTGTTAAATTGATAAATTATAAATTACAAATATAAATGATAAAATCATAAAATTATAAAATTATAAACTTAAAAAATTATGATATTATAAAATTATAAAATTTAAAAATGATAAAATAACTTATAACGAAAATTCAACCAAACAAGATAAGTACTTAATATTTTAATATAATTTGTTTGAAATAAAATATTTATTAAATTTTACTAATCGGACATGCTTATTAGTATGGTTTAAAGACCGACAACTTAAAATATGACATTATTAAGTATTATCATTCTTTTCAATATTCTATTTAATATACCTTTTTTAGTATAAGTTAAACTCATTGCATGAATGGAAACATGTTTGAGATTACCAAACTGGCGGCACACAACATAAGAAAATTTAAAAATTTTTCTCTTATATCTTAAGAATATCAATCTTCGTTTAACGACTGTTAGGACTTCTAATAGACGTCAATTTATAGGCTGTTATTTTAAAAAAAAATTCGCAATATTTTTTTCCATTGAAATTATAAAAAATTAATATCGAATACAAGAATAAACTACAAAAATTTTTAGAATTTTAAAAGTAGTAACATCCAATTAAAAATGCAACAACAAATGAAAATGTAACAACTAATATACATAAAAATCAAAAAATGAAACTAACTATGAAGATGAGAGAAAAAATAGGTGCGACTGTGAGGGTGAGGAGAAAAACACACAATAATGATCCGAAAATCGCCGTCACAGTTGTCCTAGAACGCGTCCAAGAACTGTACAAAAAACCAATGAAAACAAATTTTAATCGGTGTAAATGAAAGATAATGGTTCCAAACTTAATATAATCGGTGTGAAATGATTTTAAACGGTGCAAAGTGGAAGAAAGCTTACCTGAAAGTTAATGGCGAATGAGAGAAAGCATAGGAAGAAGTTGAACACAGCGAGAGAGAAAATGCATAATTGGTGCTCACGTTCTGGAGTGGGTAAAATGCAGAGTATTTAACGCCGAGCCCCTTCCTAGCCGATGTCTAAGTCCTCTAAATCGTCGACCCCCTTCCCAGCCGACGTCTCAGTGGTAAAAAAAAATTAATATTGACGCCTAAAATGAGGTAATTTCAAACCTTTTTTTCGTATGTGAGGAGGGGGGCCTACGTCTAAGTGACAAAAAAATTAATGTTGGTGCCCAAATGAGATGTTTTCAGAGATTTTTGACATCTATGGAGGGAGAAGCTGAATTAGACGTCAATGGCCTTGTAGCTGATGTCTAAAGGAAATAAAATAGTGACTTTTTAATCCTATATGCAGACCATTTAACGTCTGACCTTGGGGGATTCGACGTCTATACAAAAGAAGCCAAGCCTTTTTAGTGTCTAAGCATAATTCAGCATTTTCATTACCAAGATACAGAAACAATACAACACAACAGCTTGACACCCCAACACAAAAGTAACTTGAGTGGCAAAACTCCATTCTATGATTAAAAAAAAGGTATATCAAGAAGGAAGGACAACAGAAGAAAAATATCGAAGCTCGACCTAGCAACAAAAAAGAAACTCGATAAAAACAAGCATCCCCTCAAAGTAGCTTAAAACCTCAACAATCAAGGCCTTCCTTTCAGCCACTCATCTGGCCAAGTTGCCACATCTACCTTGGCAACCCTTGCTCAACAAACCTCAAAGGAAAAGAATAAAAACACAAACTCAGACAATAACATGAAGAAGACTTGAGGAAGGGAAAAGACGACAAAGAGAAAAATCCAGCATAGAAAAAATGTTGTCAAGCCCCAAAAATTAGGGTGTCAAAAGTTATTACAAAAATCATATATTTCAAAAATTTCTTACAGTGTGGAAATGTATTTCTCAAAAATCTTAATATTTGTAAGAAAACCCAAATCTTTTCCCCATCATCTCACACATCTATCATACCTCTAGATCATCTGCAACATCATTTGCTCACGTATAATAATACATTATACAATCATCCACGATAATTTCATTCACAAACATACAGACACAAACAAATATGGGGTAAGCTACCATTAAAACAATTATAAAAACAAGATATATACATAATGATTATATCAACCATAATCAGTCACCCTATACATATAAGTATTAATAATGAGATTCATAATCCCTTAAACATAATCAATTCAATCATCTTATATTACTCGATCTTTGATCCTCGATCTTCAATCCTCATTCCTCGATCCTCAATGTCATTGTAACACCCCGATTTCTAGGATGGCACGGGTTATTAAAAACTGGAAAAATTCAAACTTTATCATAGCACGGAAACATACTTAAAAAAGAACCTTATCCAATTACATTATTTCGAGTAATAAAATAAAAAATGAAATACTTTAATTATATTGTCTTATCTTGTAAAACAAAATAGCTTTAATTGAACCCTAAGGTTTTTCCCCATCCTCTCTCGAGTCTATCATGGCTCTAGAACATCGTCAATATCATCTACTCATGTATAACACATTATATGATCATCGCCAATAATTTCATTCACAAACACATAAACACACAACAAGATACATACCTTCTTATTATATCAACCATAATCAAACATAACAAAATTCATACCTTCTGACTATATCAATCGTAATCAAACACACAACAAGATAAATACCTTCTGATTATATCAACCATAATCAAACACCTCATACATGGAAATAATAACAATAGGATTCCTAATCTTCTAACATAAACAATTCAAACATAATGAATTACTTGATCCTCGATCTTTAACCATTGATGTCATCTCCAACATTTCACACTTAGACCCTTGGTCTATCTACCCATTAGTAGTTATGCTAACTACCTACTATAACCATTATAGGAAGGGAGCCCAATAACCCAACACTTAACATATATTTGCATGGAAATTCCCAAGCATCATAACTTTGTTCTCCCTTAGCATCAAACCCTTTGTTGGGATAGCCCAACAAAACATACATAATACATTCATATGAAAACTCATCACAAACTATTAACATAAAGCTGAAGAGTAGAAATTTTGTTTATGTCTCAAAGTCAAGTCTCAAGTGCTTTTATTGCAGGAAGATCTTCATGAAAACTTGTTTTTATATTAAATCTTTTGTAATTTAGTAGATTTATGTATAGGATGTGGTTTATCTTTGATTATATGTATCATTTGCCTTAGGTAGCGTTAAAATTTATTTTGAATCAAAAGACCTCATTTTATACTCAATTGAGATTAACAATTGGATGTAGGATCTCTATGATCCGAACCAGGATAAAAAATACATATGCAATTTTCTTTCTTCCTTACTATTTTAAAATTGTTTAAATTATTTTAAGGAATTTTATATTTACGTGAGAAAATTATTAAAATAACGATTTGCGATAAGAAACCAATTCACCCCCGTCTTGGTTTGTTGAACGCATTAACCATTCTATTGCACCGCTCTGACAATTGGTATTAGAGTTTGCTTTGATACTAATTCAAAATGACGGGGCAACATCAAACCTTTGTTGGGGTGCCTCTATCAATAGACCTCCATTGTTTACTAGAGAAAGCTATGCTTTTTGGAAAGTGAGAATGCAAATTTTCATGGAATCTGTTGATAATGAGATTTGAGAAACTGTCACAAATGGTCTTTTGGTTCCTATTATGTTTATTAACAATTTGCAGGAATCCAAACCACGAGAACAATGGAATGCTGATGATAAAAGAAGATCCTAACAGGACGTAAGGGCCCATAACATAATATCATATGCTCTAACTATTGATGAATTTTACAGGATCTCAACCTGTAAGACTGCTCAAGAGATGTGGAAGATGCTAAGAGTCACCTATGAAGGAACCGATGATGTTAGGAGAGCCAGAAGAAATACTCTAATCCAAGAGTATGAGATGTTTCGCATGAAGCAGGGAGAAACTATTGTAGATGTTCATAAGCGCTTCACGTATATAGTGAACCATCTCATTGGGTTAGGTAAGTCCTTTGATAATGATGAATTAAATATAAAAATTCTTAAATCTTTGGACAAAACTTGGCAACCAAAGGTGACTGCCACCAGTGAGTCACAAAATCTCAACACTATGTCAATGACTGCATTGTTTGGTAAGTTGAGAATACATGAACTGGATCTCGGGAGATTGAACGAGGATGAAGAGAAAGGAAAGAAAAAGACTCTGACGTTCAAATCTGAGATTGATAAAAGCAAACATCTTAATGAAGAAGAAGACTCTAAAGACGATGAAGAAAATATAGGTCTCTTCATTAAGAAATTTAACAAGTTCATGAAGTCCAAGGGCAAAAGAAGATTTAAAAATGGAAAGAAGGAAAGCAAGGAATCATCATCAAACTATCGTTGTTATGGTTGCAGAGAAAAAGGACACATGAAGGCAGATTGTCCAAACCTAAATAAGGGTGAAAAAAGAGGCCAAACGAAAGTCTTTAAGAAAAAGAAGACATATATTGCTTGGGAAAAAGATAATGCATCAACAACAAGCTCAAGCGATTCTGATGAGCAAGCCAACATATGTTTGATGGTTGATGACATATCTGAAAATCAAGTAAGTTCATCTAGCGATTCTTAAAATTCAAATTATAGTGAGAGTGAATTTCTTGACACATATAAGGAATTATTATTTGAATCAGAGAAATTAGATAATGCTCATAAAAAATAAAAAAGGAATTTAAAGAATTAAAATCAAATTATAAAAATATTCTTAAAGAAAATAAAGATTTGAAAAATAAAATATTATATTATGATAAAGGTAAATATACTAAAAATGAAGAATGTATTTTATGTTTAAATAAAAAGAAGCCTCTTGATAAAATAATCAACGCTAAAAGTAGTAATAATTCAAAAATTAAAAAAGGTTGTTAAACATATTCCTAAAAATAATTATAATTACTACGACTATAATTATGGTAATAAAATTAAAAATGTTCCTAAACATAATTATAATTATCATGATTATAATTATAAAAATAGAAATGAAAATAAATATAGAAGAACCCGTCGAGTTTGGGTACAAGAAGGAACTGTTTATAGAACCCAAATATTGTTACTTGTTTTTATTGCATGAAAAAGGGTCATACATCAAATAAATGTAAAATAAAACATTATGGTGTTCCATGAAAAAATTGTTGACAATATAAACAATTTTCGTTATCATTTACATGGAAACATTATACATTCGATTATCTATGCAAAAACTAAGAACAAGTTACAGACGCTTTAATTTGCTAAAGTTAACATAGTAATCTATACAACTTGATTACAAGTGTTCTTGTAGCATCAAATGAAATTGACAATATGAACTACATATGTATTAGAATCTGTAGTAGTTAATAAGTGTGCACGTGGAAGCAATGAAATAAGTGTTTTTTATTTCAAAGTATGTTCAAAATCTAATACTTCTGACTTGCAGATGGGACAAACTTTTTTTTCATGTAACCATTTCCTTATGCAATTTGCGTGGTATTTATGTTGGCATTGTAGAATTCCAATTTCCTCTTGGTTCTTATATTCATCCTGCAAAATTATGCATAAATTTTCAAATTAACATGCGAAAGAGAAATGTATGCTCTTTGTAAAATATTTTACCCAAATAAAAAATTTCATCGAGTAAATTAAAAGATTAATGAATATTACTATAAAATGAGCCATTTGATGTATCATAATGCATTCTTGTTACTAAATTTTATACCTGACATATTACGCAAAGATCACTTTCTTGCTCTTTAGAAGTTACCCCATCCAAGTTATTAGGTAATAAACAAGTTTTTGTCTTCATAACTCTTGTAATAGTTTCTTCTGACAA